>CM035161.1:7081397-8398996 GCA_020205615.1 Panax quinquefolius
TGAATAATTAATTATTAATTTATATGATAAGAAATATTTATTTGATGTGGATATAAATGATGGATTTATTTATTTTATGTGGTTATAATTGAAGGATTTAATGTTGAGGTGTTTTATCGGTATCTTTGGCCGGAATGGAGGCATTAAAAATCAAATCGATATTTTTACGATATATATGTGTGAGTTATAATTTTTAATCCGATAGTTGGATCGTTGTGATTTTGGATATGTTATACATATATAAGTTGGGTATATGTTCACAAAATTTGAACCATTAAAAATGAGCGTATGATTTGTTATAAATTTTAAGAGGTGGTGATTCGTAAATTAGGTATATAAATGATTTTGGTGGAAAATTCTAGAATTGAATGGACCCCACTTGTCGTTGGTGAAGAAATGTCTTTGAATTTTATTTCAAATGTGGTGGGTGACAATAGTAGCGAAGTAAAAGCCATCGGTAGCGAGTCAAGTCTACTTGAACGTCTTAACATTTTTTTTCTATAAATAGAGGTTAAGTTAGAATTGAAAATCACACCGAAACATAAGCTTTCTTTCTTTTCTCTATATTATTATTAGGCGTATTTTGTAAGTATTTAGATACTTTGAGAGTTCTTTATTTTAGTACAAGTTTCATTCAAAGATCACTTGAGCCTTTCCTTAGAAATCTTGATTCTTTGAGGTAAGGGATATTATTTTCTTCTTAAATGATATTATTTTCTTCAATATCATTATCTTTGAGATATTGTTATGAATTTTATTGTGGAATTTCTACCTTTTGTGTGTGGAGTTACTTATTCACGTATCTCAAGACTATTCACAAATCGACATATTATTCAACGAAAAATGAAATTTTCTCTTTTTAGTCCCGGTGTCTTTTATGGTTACTATCTTTGATTGTATCCGTGTTTTGATCTTTATTTTTGAATTTTACTTCACACTTGGTTATTATGAAGTATTATTGAATTTGGATAACCCGAAATCTGAATCCCTAATATTTGTCTTCTTCATACACTTGATTCGTTTCTAAAATGTTTTTCATCATCCTCGGTCCTTAATGGTGATACTTGATGAATATCTTTGGCACAGTAGTACAAAGATAAATGATTATTCGATGAATATCTTTGGCCGTAGTCTGAAGATGAGCAGTGTTGAGATGAACATGAATTATTTGGTGATCTGAATGAATATCTTTGGCCGTAGTGCAAAAATGAATATTTAATGCAAGATGTATATTGATTGATGTTACAGGGATAAAATATTGATGATGGACTTTTAAATTTATAGATGATAGTATATTTCATTCTATACTTAACTCTTCTAATGAATTATTGTTTTTACTGCGGTTGTTGATCTAAAACTTGTTATACATTGTATTCTATCATATTTTTCCCAGTTGAAGACTAAGGATAATTTGTTGTATATTATCTTAGTCATAATATTCTTTCTTGGGCTAGATTGAGCTCACCCTTTTCGTTTTGTTCCATTTTTCTTCTCGGGAGGTGAGAATTTAGCGAGGACTAAATAGGGGTATGGAGTGATGATTCGGGATAAATTGTTTTAGTAGTCCTCACTATTTTGTAGAATAGTGCATCAATAATTGTAATGAGAACTTTATTTGGGTATGGATATTATACAGAAGATAATATTATATTTAAACTTACGATGTATGTGTTGTCGTATTTTTTTACGACATTTGTAATAATGAAGTTGTAGTTTTCTTTATGTACCATGTATTTGGCGACTCAAAATGGGTATCATTGTATACCTATTTTTGGGGCGTCCTGATTTAGTCACCTAATCGCGGCTACTGATAGGGAGAAATCCTTATTGGAAGCCCTCTCTTTCCAGGAGCGACACAGTCGATTAATAGTGTGAATTATAATAATGATGATGAAGTTTTGTTTTATTAGTATTATTAATGTAATAAAATGAGAAAACTTTTATATAAAACATAATACTATTATAAAGTTATTTATTTTATTAGACTATAAATAGAATATATTATATTATATTATCGTAGTATTTTGCATAGTAATTTTTTTTATATAAAAGCAGAATACTTTTATAAAGTTATTCGTTTTATTAGACTATAAATAGAATATATTATATTTTATTTACGTAGTATTTGCATAGTGCACTGTATAGTGTTTTTCGCAGTAAAATCTTTTTATATAAAACAAAATACTTTTATAAAGTTATTCATTTTATTAGATTATAAATAGAATATATTATATTTTATTTAAAAGATTTTGTTTTATTAGAATATTTTATAGTAAACCAATCTGGACCGTCCATTTAAAAGTAAATCAATCTGGACCATTCAAGAATTAGTTACTATTTAGTCCATTCTCCTATAAATAAAAGCTCATTCCTTTATTATTTCTTACGAATTCCTTTGAAACTCAGAAAGAGAAACTATAGAGAGAGAAAGAAGAAAATACGCTCGCTACTTCACTACTCCTATTGTAATACCGAATTTTATGAAATAAAAGTATTCAATTTTTTTTTAATTACTATTCATGAGTTCTTATTTATGAGTTCTTATTCACGAGTTTCTATTCACGAGTTCTTATTCACGAAGTTATTATTCATGAAGCATGATAATTTTTTTTCGTGAAGGCATTACTCAATAATTATTACGGTAATTCTTTGTTCAATATTTTATTTTATTGATTCGATAATTACTACGTTGATATTTTATATTATTGTTGTTTGATAATTGTCACTATGATGATATTTTCCATTATCAGACAATAATTCATATTATCTGAATAATATTATTGGATAACATTATTAGCGATGCCTAGAAAGTTCTGTCAAGGAGAGGTTTGGTCAACTAATTCTTGGCGCCAAGTAAGGAGAAATTCTTATTGGAAAGCCCTCTTTCTGAGGAGGCGCACTGGTTGTCAATATTGTGATCTGTAATAATATTATTTGTGAATAATTAATTATTGATTCATATGATGAGGAAAATATTGATTTTATATGGATATAGATGGAGAAAAATTTTAAAATGACAATTGTTGAAAATTAATATTTTATCTTTTTACGATAAAATAATTCATTTAAATATATTATTTTAATAATATATTGATGGTGATATTTTTACAATAAATTCATGGTTTATAAATAGATGAGGTGGAAGAGAAGATAGAATTGGAATTATTTAATAATTGTAAATATTTTAATGTATATATATATATATATATATATATATACGTATTTGTGTGTGTGTGTGGAAGAAGTGGTGGGGGTAAGAGAAGAAAGTGGGGAAGAGAGAATTAGTGGATAATTATGGGAAAGGAAGAAAGAGAAAGGGAAGAGAAGGAAATTAGAAAACTTATCCGTATGCAGATTTTGGTCATTTTTCGTTTGGAATTTGGAAAAAATTTCTTCTGTAAAGTTGTAGAGAATTCGATTTCAGGCAGAATGGATATAGAATTCGTATTTTTACGATCTTAGGTTTATTTTCTATGAATTGTTGAAGTTTCAGAAAATAAAATAATTTTTAAATGAGGCGGGCCCCACTTTTTGGTTGGTAATTGAATGCATGTGCTGAATTGTTTTTTTTCAAGAGTGGAGGGCTGCTGGGCTGCTGATTTTCCAAGGAGGAGGCGTAGGATAATAATAATAATAATTTATTAATTTAGTCTCCTTTGGCGTTCTAAGCATTTTCCTATAAATAGGTGCTTAGGTTAGAATTGAAAATCACACCGTAAAGCGAAGTTTTTTCTCTCTATATTATCGGCGTATTCTTGTGAGTATTTTGAGTATACTTTGAGTATTGCTTTATACTGGTGCAAGTTAGATTCGGCGTTATTCCAAATAAGAAATCGCTCTTTTGAGGTAAGGGATAGTAAGGGATTTTAAGGGTTATTATGTTTTTAGTTTCGAAATTTTTCTGGACCTTCAAAAATTTTGGAAAAATTTGAAATGATATTTTGATGAGTTTTGTAGATTGTGTCCAAAAATGACGATTTTTGGATGTATAGATTGAGAGTTATGAATTTTATGAGAAAAGACTATTTTAAAAGTAACCGCTTATAACTCCTTGTGATTAACTCCAAAATTGATGAAATTTTTATTTGGAGTACATCTATATAATATCAATATACCGTGTAAATTTCAGAATTTTTGGATAAAATTATAATTTATGATAAATGTTTAAATATTCGGTGGTTTTGGCCATTTGAAAAATAGTAAATGAATTTTTAAAATTTAGAGAAAAATATATGTTCAATATGGAACTATGTTATGCTAAATCCCAAAAAAGAAATATTTTTGGAACTGATTTGGTATTTTTCATGAAAATATTCAAGTTATGAGTAAATAAATTAAATATGTTATGTGAAGTAAGAAAATTGGAAAATATGATTTTATGGCTTGAGAATCATATATGAGGTATATGCAGATTTTTGATGAGGGTTTTGGTTATTGGTGATGAAATCTTATGAGTTTGGCATTTTATGATGATTAAATGCATTAATTAGTAAAGTGTAAACAATTTAATTAAATTGTTTATAAGTTTAAAAATGATTAAAATATTATTATAATATTAATAATATTAGATTATGAGATTTCTAAGTGATTTATAACATTTGGATTAAGGTGTTATAAATATGGATATGAATTTTATTATGAAACTTTATCTTTTTTTTAGTGTTATCGAGAGATTACTATGCACGGCGTATACGATACTATGTACAAATCACGGGGTCTTATTCATGACAAAATTGGTTTCTTCTCGACCAAATTATCATTGATTTATGAATCTTACTCTTGAAATTAAAACCATGTTTTGATTGTATTGTTTTTATATAACATTCTTATAACCCTAATGATGATATTTCTCTTTGACTTGAGTGTAAAGATGGGTAGATTATTGGTATGATCGTGACCATAGGTTCTCTTTGGCCGATGGTGCAAAAGTTGAATTGTTTGTGGTATGATCATGACCATTGAATTTTACAATTGAATATTTTTAGCTTAAGTGCAAAGGTGAATTGATCAACATGATTATAATTATTGTTATATAACCGAGATGATTATGTATTTCTTTGATATATGAATATTTTTTGCTCGTAATGCAAAGATGACTGTTGTTGAATATCTTTTGCTTTGTAGTGCAAAGATGAATTATTGATGAATATCTTTGGCTTGTAATGCAAAGATGACGTTGTTGAATATCTTTGCTTTGTAGTGTAAAGATGAGCTGTTGATGAATATCTTTGGGCGTGGTGCAAAGATGAATTTATTAGTATGATTATGAGCGAGGCTGTGATTTGGTATAACCATGATCTTTGATGTTTGAGGTAAAGACAAGTGATGAAAATTATCTTTGTTTTGGATGAGGGAAGGAATTTAGAACTACAATTACGATTATGAGTTATACACGTGATTGTGGGCGAGAATTGTTGATTGATGTTACTGAGGATAAAACATTGTTGGTGGACTTTTAACATGGAGAAGATAATAGATTTTATGGTCTATTTGACTCTTCTAATGGATCGCTCATTCATTATAACTATGGTTGAAAAGTTTTATCATCTACCATATGTTCTAAATCTACGATTTATTCTTGATGAAGACTATTGATAATTTATTTATCTTTAGTCATAATATTCTTTATCGAAAGCTAGTTGTGCTCACCCTTTTGTTTCACAATTCTTTTCGGTAATTAAAGTGTAGGCATTTGGGTCGGCGGGGATAGCGAGGAATAGAGTGGTGATCTATAGATGTTGAGGTGAGGTGAATTTAACTTTGGAAGGGTTTTGCCACTTATCATACAAGATGTCTAATGACATACAAACTCGTGTTATCATAAGACAAGGTTGTGCACATCCACTTCTTTGAGTATATTTACAAGCACTACCTATATAATCTTGGTGTTTGTTTGGAGTATAATACCCGATTAGAGCGAGTGGAGATAATGATATGTCGAAAAGACTCACCATTGGGAAGAATATGATAGTAATCTTCTCGTTTTTCTTTCAGGGTCTATTAGGTCAACCGAGGATAATTACTGTGGCCATATGATATCTACCATAACCTAAAAGCATGGCCTCCCACGTATACGAAGGTTTCTTGAGCACTTCCCAAAGATTCTAATTTCTAAAAGCAGTTTTTTGACTATACCTTTATGTAAGGTGTCATTGGGACGTCTTACGGTTGGTATATATTTGTATCCAAACTCACGACATATGTGTTGTTGTATTTTGCACGACAATTGTTGTAATAAAGTTGTAGTTGTTTTTTTTACTGTACCATGTATTTGGCGACTCAGAATGGGTTGGATGGAATGGACCTATTTTGGGGGCGTTACACCTATATCCGATTGTTTCAAGGTAAGGGTATTATTTCTTTCATTATTCATGAAAAGAACTTTTGTTATTCCATTTTTTATTACATTGGAATAACTTGTATACTGATACACCCTATACTTGGTGAAATTCTTACATTATTTCATTCTTTATCATTATGTTGGAATAAACATATACACGCCAATACCGCATACATGGTGAAATTCTTACATTATTCCATTCTTTATTATTCATTGGAACATCACATGCAATGCGTTTACGCATGACTTGATTCCGATTATTTATTATTCTGTTGGAACATCCTGTTGGTGCAATTTACTTTGACACTGGTTCCGTTATTTATTATTCTGTTGGAATATATCACATGCGTGCGTTCTGGCGTGAACTGATTTCGTTATTTATTATTATGTTGGAATAACTTTGTATATGCGATTCTATCGCGTGCTGGTGATTTCTTTTGTTATTTCATTCTTTATTATACTCAGTTGGTTAAAGTTTTGACTTCTATACTCCTTGAAATTAGTGGAATATCCTTGATATTTGCACTTCATCCAGTATCTTTTCATGGAAATATTCTTCTGAGCATTCTTGAATTTTATTCTACAAAGAAGTATCATGTTGACAATTTGGACGTTATTAGTTTCTTGATAAATTAATTCTTGAACTTGTTTTATTGAATTCTTATATCATTGTCATCATCCTTATGTTTATATTATGTTGAAAGTCATCTGTGGCCTGTAGTGCATAAATGGACTTGGTATGATTATGACCAGGGATTAATCGGTATAATCATGACCGTAATGTTACAAATGATGTGGTAAAAGTCCTCATTGGCCCGTAATGCATTGATAGACAGTTGTTGGCATGACCATTGATGAATACACGAATATCCTTGGCCCGTAGTGCATATATAATTTGTGGTTGTGATACTAATGAATATCCTTGGCCGTAGTGCAGGGATGATGTGGATTATTTTTTTAGCTGAGTCCCAACGATAAAAGTGATGAAAAATCTTTTAAATCATAAAAGATAGTAGATTTTATTCTCTACTTGACTCTTTTAATGGATTGCTTGTTCCGCTGCAGTTAAACTTGATGTTTGCTATATTGTATCAGTTTAACACTGTTGAAGGCTAATAATAATTTATTTTGTATTATCTTAGTCATAATATTTCTTACTGGGCTAGTTGAGCTCACCCTTTTACTTTCATTGTTCTCTTAAGGAAATGAGAACGTAGCAGGAACTAGTCGAGGAGCGGAGTGACGGTCAGGATAATAGCATTAGTAGTCTTCACTATTACATTAAATAGTGTGATAATAAATGTAATGAGGACTCAATTGAGTATGGATATTGTACAGAAGACAATATTTGTATTAAAACTCACAAAGATATGTTTTGTCGTATTTTACACTTTGTTGTATAATTAAGTTGTATTTGAATTTTTTGTACCATGTATTTGGCGACTCAAGATAGGTGATGTATACCTATTTTGGGGGCGTCATGATTGGTATCAAAGCTTAGGGATATGTTCCTGGCTAAGATGTGAGACAAGAACTAGGAGGGAGAGAGGCGGAGAATTCCTTCATTAGTATGACCTACCTAAGTTTATTTGGTATTTAATTGGTCGGTTCGGAGTATAGAGATAATATGTGATATGTTAATTAACTCTTGTTTTGTGGCGGTATTTGAAAATGACATCAGAGAATGTTGAGAACATCAATGAAGCACGACGGAGCCGTTGAGTCTCCACGGATCAATAATCGGGATAATGTGCATCGGGAAGGCGACAATCCTCGTGCAAACAACAACACTTGACGGATGATGAGCGATGGAATATTCGGAGGCTTTATGCAATTCATGCAACATCGGAAAGAAGCGGCCTCGTGACAAAAATGCGGTAGAAACACTGCAACTTTTGAATGGTCATGCATTAGCGATTCAAGAGCTGGGACCACCGAAGTTTTTGGAGAACCAAAATCACTTAAGGCAGAGACGTGGATAAAGCAGATCTGCAAGATATTTAATGTCCTGGGATGCTCCGAGGAGTAAAAGGTTCCCTTTGCCACCTTCATGTTGCATGCAGAGGCAGATTACTGGTGAAAATCTGTAAAACGTACTCAACCTGCCGCACTGAAGATGACTTGGGAGAAGTTCCAAGAATTGTTCAACGATAAGTACTTTCCCAAAAGTATTCGTCACATGAAAGAGGTAGAGTTCATCAATATGGAGCAAAACAACATGACCGTGTCGTAGTACGAAGCCAAGTTTGCCGAGTTGTCCTGGTTTGCGTCCCATTTGGTTGATAATAAGAAGAGAATGACGCGAATATTTCTAAGAGGTTTGAAACCCGAGATACGTTAATATCTTATCTCTCATAAACTGTGTTTGTATTCGGATGTTGTTAATAGGGCTCGATTATTGGAGCGCGATAATGAGTCAACCAACCGAAAAGAAAGCGAGACGACAAAATGATAATACCGGTGATACTTGATTATCGAAGCGGTGACAATAAGCGTGGAGGAATCATCGTGCCGTAAATGGTAACCACTTCGATGGTAATCATGGCCAAAATAATAAGAATGAACATTTCAAGAAGAGGAGATTCAACAATGATGGAAAGACGTCAGCACCAACACCTGTTGTTAAGGAAGGAGAACGACCACCTATCATATGCTTCAAATGCGAGAGGGAGGACACATCGATCAAGCTGCGCGATGTCGTCCAAAACATGTTATAATTGTGGAAGAGAATGTCATCTAGCCCGATTTTGTCGTTCACTGAAGACAAGTTCAGCTAGGATGGAGGCACCAAAGGACGTCCCAGAAAAGTCAAAGTCAGTAGTGCAAGGGAGAGCGTTTGTCATGACCTTCCAGAAAGCAAGGAACCCGAACGAGGTCATCACGAGTAAGCTTATCATAAACTCTAGCGAAGTATATACTTTATTTGATACCGGTTCTATCCATTCTTTTATTTTTCCTACTTGCGCTCAACGTTTAAATTTAACTCCAGAGAAATTGGACTTTGACTTATCTGTTGAAACTCCGTTGGGAAAAAACTTCATTACATCCACTGTTTATAAGTCTTGTTTGGTTCAAATCGGTACCCTCACATTACCTGTCGATCTTATTTCATTGAAAATACTTGCATTTGACGTAATTCTAGGGATTGATTGGTTAATTACTCATCATGCAAAAATTGATTGTTTTCGTAAGGTTGTTAGCTTTCATATTCCTAACCAACCTATTATGCGAATTCAAGCAACCAAACCATTAAAATCAATCACTGTCATCTCAAGCCATAAAGTTATTCGTTTATTGAAAAATGCATGTCAAGCTTTCTTAGCTCATGTCACGGATCTAAACAAAAATACGTCAGTTTTGAATGATATTTCTATTGTTAATGAATTTCCTGACGTATTCCCTGAAGAACTTTTTTTACCCCAGGCGTGAAATTGAATTTTGTATCGACCTTGAACCCGGTACAAAACCTATTTCAAAGCCCATATCGAATGGCTCTTATTGAACTTCGTGAGTTAAAGACCAATGCGCAGGAATTGTTAGACATCGGTTTCATTCGTCAAATCGTCTCCTTGGGATGCTCCTTTTCTATTCGTGAAAAAAAAGACGGGAGTATGCGACTTTGTATTGATTATCGGAAGTTGAATCATGTCACCATTAAAAATAGGTACCCATTGCCACGTATTGATGACTTGTTTGACCAGTTGCAAGGCGCCAAATTCTTTTCAAAGATTGATCTTCGTTAGGATATCACCGATTGAAGATTAGAGCCGATGACATTCAAAGATGACTTTCGGAACTCGATGCGGGCATTATGAATTCTAGTCATGTCTTTTGGATTGACTAATGCTCATCTTGCCTTCATGAATATGATGAACCGAAAGTATTGAGGAATAATTGGATCACTTTTGTGGTCGTCTTTATTGATGACATCCTTATTTATTCCAAAAGCCGTGAAGATCATGAAGTAACACTTGAGGTCGATACTTCAAAAGCTTCGTGAATATAAGCTTTATGCGAGTTGAAGAAATGCGAGTTACGGCGAGGAAGTAGCATTCCTTGGGCACGTGGTATCAAGTCATGAAATATTTGTTGACCCAATGAAAGATTGAAGCTATTCAAAGCTGGGAGCAACCTAAATCAGGATTCTATTTTATATAAAAAACTTTTCTGTTTTATTACATTAATAATACTAATAAAACAAAACTTCATCATCATTATTATAATTCACACTATTAATCGACTCCGGTCATTCCCGGGAAGAGGGCTTTCAATAAAGATTTCTCCCTATTGACGCCTTGATTAAGCGACCAAACCTCTCCTTGGCAGAACTTTTAGACATCGTTAATATTGCAAATAATAATATTAATAACTTCGTCGTCTCAATTATTGATTTAATAATATATAAAATATCAACAATAATTGAATCGATTAACGTGAGATCTTATGCAACAATTCTTTGAAGCAATAATTGAACAAAACCGGTGACTTCTCACGTAAGTATCAATAATCAATACTAGTGTCTTCTTATGCAACCACGCGTATTCTTGTACTTTTTAACAACAAGGGTGTTTCAACGATTAATGATAAAACTTAGTCGTTATTTTCATAAAATATTTTTTCGTTTTCTCAATCCGATAATAATTCCGTTGTAGGGTCCACCAATGATTGTCTTAGTAATCTGAATATTCCCTGTTAAAACGAATATTCCCCGACCAATCAAATATTATATAACAACTTGCGTACTTTGCAAAATTTATAACTATTACCCACAACTATAACATTATATCAAATTCATTCAATAATATTCAAAAAATGATAATTATAGAAAATTCATATTTATTCATAAAAGTTGGGGTCTTACAAGTCCAACCGGTAAACCTGGTTAATTCGACTTGATTTTTTAATTTTTTTTACTAACAAAATTTTAATATTAAGATTAACCACTTTTATTAATATTATAACTTTCTTTATTTTGTTTTACTCTCCATCCGAAGAGACGACAAGCGGTAGGCCAAAAGCTTATTTAGAATTTTGTGCAATTTGAAAAAGTTAAAGTTTCAAAGCTTTTTGACGATTGGCATGGCCTAGATTAATTTATGATTAATTTTTGACATTTTGGGCTAGCCCATCACCGGGCCGAGCCTTTGACGTGCTGGGCAAAAATGGTCCGAATTTTGGTGGGCTAAAAAAAGAGCCCCAAAGCCCGCTTTTTGACGGGTGTGCCGGCCCGACACGCGGGCTTAGGCCAATTTTGCCAAGTCTACCATCCAATATTAAACTTCCTAATTTCCTTTTTAGGATGTTCCTAAATAAATGTCCTATTTCTATATTAGTAACTATTTGTATCTTATTTTTTTTACTTATACCCTCATAATCTTTTTAGTTAACTCTTAAGAAATGATAAAAAAAAATACATTAGAAAATGATCTATTCTTATACTACATTCTCTCTCATATACTTATTCGAATGTGAGAATAACAACAAAAATAATAGTAGCTAGAAATTAATATCAATAAATGTGGAGAATTTGCATTTATGGGCATATGCATGTAATTAGTGGGTGAGTTTGGACAGAGAAATATACTTATTATAATGTGAGAATAACAATAAAAATAATTTAGAGAATTAATGTGGGAACTAGAAAAGAATAATTAATGTTGGAGTTAAATGAATACTTCAATTAATAAGTAATTTAGAAGGGACAATTTAGGTAATAATATATATTATTACTTAACGTGCCGAAACCAATTAGGACGTTTAATACGGGATAAAGGGAGTAGTTCATAAAAATGAGATTTTTTTTTAAAAAAAGATTAATTATTATAATATATAATAATGACGTTACTGGGTCAATAACGGTTTGATCACTGGTTGGACCAATGACCCATTCATCCAGCACCTTATCCGATTTGATGAATGGTCCAATTATGAGAACTTTGCTTTAAGTAATGAAACAGTGACTATTTAAGACTTGCCAACTAGGCCAAGCTAGGCCCAAGTTGTAGGTTAGAGGTACTAGGCGAGTGCTGGGCGCTAAGGACAATCGAACATCAAACTCAAGTTTTTTTTTAAACTAGGTCAAACAAGATAAAAAAAAAATCATGTTAAGCCCAAGTCGAACAAGGTCAAGTTTAGGGTCTCAGACTTCTTATACATAGGACTCAGCAAAAAATGAATAAACCCAAATAACCTAAATTATTTAACCGAATTATTTCGATTATTTAGTTATTTTCTACAATACGGTTATAACCGTTTTATTATCAGGTTTTCGGGTTTGGATATGGTTAATAAAATTTTGATATTCGGTTATCCGAATAACCGAATAAACATTTAAAAAAAAAATACTCCCTTCATCCTAGGATAAAAGTTCCGGTGGACTTTTCACGCATATTAAGAAGAGGAATGAAATGACAAAATTGTCCATAATAATATGTTATTAATTATTTTTAATGTAGGTGAGAGAGTGACTTTTTAGTTATTAAATTCAAAATATTCTCTCTCCATACTTATTAAATATGGAGAGATAATTAGAATATGAAAAGTATGAGATATTTAATGCTACAAGCATAATGGGAAAAAATATGTAAAAATTTAGTTATTAAATAAAAGTGAATATTTAATATAGGACTATCTAAAATAAAAATAAGGACTTTTATCATGTGACGGAGGGAATATTAAATACTTAACTCTTTAAGTTTTACCGGTTACCACTCTGCTCTCGCCTCTCTCACTCTCACTCTCACTCTCTAGCATCTGCCCAGCCATAACCCAAATCCCTAAATCCAAAATTCCCAAAACGAAGTAGGGGGAGTTTTTGGAACGATTGTGATTTGAGTTAGTTTGGATCTGGTTTAGTACTATTTCAGTTTGTGTTTGTGCTCGTGTCGGTCTGTGGTGTGATTTTGTAGAGCTAGAGTTTCAAATTGATTTAAATCAAAATTCTATTTTGATGGGTCTAATCAATTTGTTGTCTTCCTCCATCTTCCATCTCTGGTTCTTCCATTTCTTCCGGCCCACTCACTCTTCCCTTTCTTTTTCCTCATATTTTATACCAAATATGAATATGAGGGTTTATAGCTCATAGGACCTACTGCGAGATTTGTAGAGGTAATGTCTTTGTATATGCTGGAATTGGGAGTTATAATCTGATGTTATGTTCATGGTATGATGTTGTGGGGAATCTGATGTTGGGTTCATGGTCTGGTGTTTGGATCTTGATGTTATGTTCTGGTGATGATCTGAATTCTGGAAGATGAAATGCTCCAAATTTGGTTTATGTGTATATTGTTTATCCTTTAATCAAAATTGTATTGTTGATGATTTATGTGCTCTCCCCCTCTCAAATCTCAATTCTCATCTGTCTTACTTTGTTAGAAAGCTTAAAATGAAACTTAAATTTCGGTTATTAACCGAAATAACCGAATTATAAATTCGATTATTTGGTTTTCAATATTGTAAATTCGGAAGATTTCGGTTATTCGGTTATATCTTCGGATATAATCGAATTGCTTACCCCTACTTATACATCTCAATCTTAATCATTAAATTAAAATATCTTTTGATGTAATTTGAGTACTATATTTAAATTTGTATTGAATAGTTATCCTCACTCCTGATATTACTCATATTTACAAACATTATTTTTAAAAAGTAAAAGATAAGATAATAATCAAACTTTATAAATTACATTTTTTTTATCTTTCTTTTTATAACCCGCAAATAATTCGGTAGTTCCCTTTCCTTCCTTAATTAAATTTTATGTTCTAAACTCTGTAGCCCAAAATTCAAAACACAGGGGTATCCCCGTGTATGAGATGAAGATTTGTGGCATCTCGTATGAAACGAGTCACGTGAATGGTACGGAAGAAGAGACTACTCGACTGGGTTATGTATTAGAAGGCCCAACTTCCATGCTTTGACTTAGCCCAATAGGCTACTCTAATCCGATTCTATTGAGCTGGTGGCCTATGAGCTATAATTCATTTCTCTCCTTAATTTTCTAAGGAGTTACTGGGCTTTTTTATTTTTGGATATATTTGGAATTTTACTTTATTTTTATTTCAAGATTTGTTTTGAATATTGAATTTTGAGAATAAATTATATGGATGACGGGTCATGTTTTTTTTTTTTTTTTGTAAGGATTATAATCTCATAGATTATAATTTCAAAACTATTAATCATATGATTATAATCCCATAATTATAATACATGATTGAACATGATATTAAATAAACGTTTATATTAAGTTATTTTATAATCATTTGAACTAATAAATATAAATCTAAATTTAAAAACAAACAATAACACTTGTTGGGGCCACGATATTTCCTCTTTAAGCCGAAAGTAAGTTGGGCTTTATTTATTAAATTAATCCATTTCGCGCCCGTTATCAACTGAAAGTCATTGGGTTTAGTCACCATATTACCCTATAAGGCAAGATTGATTCATTGGACTAACCCATTGGATCATTTAATATCTATTACTTTGACTTCAGTAATGATGAAAAAACATGATGGTTGATCGCTATTATTACCGCCGTACATTAATGTGGATGGGATCCGTTAATGACGGAGGTAGTAGAAAAAAGTGAATAAAGGTAGTGAGTAGGCTGAGGCGGTGGCGGGACCCATCGAGATCACGCAAGTGTGTCGGAAGTAGTGGGTGGTACTAAGAAGATGCTGAAAGAGTATCACCTATCAACCAAGTCTTCACAAAACAGTGCGTTTCATACACATTCATATACATACACATGTTGAGAATTATGATGTAAGACCGAAAATTTTTAAATAAAAAGGAATTTCCTTTATTTATTATTTTGAAATAAGTAAGGTTGATTTGATTAATGTGAATAGTTAAGGGTTAAATCGCAAATATTTCAAAATAAGCAAGTGGTTATAAAATATTCATTGTTGTCGGGGAAATTCGTTTGGTCGTGGAATATTCGTCTTCGCTTCGGGGAATATTAAATGCGACCAAGTAGCGACCATATGTGGGCCCCATGTGGAAAAGCGATTGGATGAGGAAAACGACAAATATAAGTTGGTTAAAAATAACGGCGTAGTTATTACAGATTAAGATGTTGGAATACCGGTGGTTAAAATACGATGTCTGGCGTGGTTGCACAAGAGAAGACTTTGCGGTATTGCATGCAAGATTGTTGAATTATTGATCCTTACGTAAGATGGCACTACTCAATAATTTTCACGGTGAATTCTTTATTCAATATTTTATTTTATTGATTTGATAATTCTTTGCGTTGATATTTTATATTATTGTTGTTCGATAATTGTCACTTTGCAAGATTTCCCATTATCGGATCAATAATTCATATTATTTGAATAATATTATTAGATAACATTATTGGCAATGTCTAGAAAGTTACATACAAGGAGAGGTTTGGTCACCTAATTGCTTGCCCAGAGTAAGGAGAGATCCTTATTGAAAGCCCCTCTTCTCTCGGGAATACTGGTCATCATAAATGTGATTACGTAATATTATTTGTGAATAATTAATTATTGATTCATATGATAAGGAAATATTTATTTTATATGAATATAAATGATGGATTTATTTATGTGGTTATTAATGAAGGAATTAATGTTGAGGTATTTTATCAGTATTTTATCGGATTGGAGGTGTTAAAAATCAAATCAGGGGTTTTGAGATATATTGCGTGAGTTATAATTTTTAATCCGACCGTTGGATCGTTGTAATTTTTGGATATGTTATACATATATAAGTTGAGTATATGTCCACAAATTTTGAACCGTTAAAAATGCACGAATGATTTGTTATGAATTTTAAGAGGTGTATCGATTAGGAAATTAGGTTTATAATTGATTTTGGTGGAAAATTCTAGAATTGAGTGGGCCCCACTTGTGGTTGGTGAAAAATATGCTGAATTTTATTTCAAATGTGGTGGGTGGCAATAGTAGCGAGGTAAAGCCATCGAGGTTGCGGAGTTAAATGCGCTTGACGTCTTAACATTTTCCTATAAATAGAGGCTAAGTTAGAATTGAAAATCACACGTAAACAAGTTTTCTCTTTTTCTCTCTATATTATCGAAGCGTATTCTTGTGAGTATTTTGAGTATACTTTGAGTATTGTTAGGCGGTGCAAGTTCCTTGAAAGACTATATCAGGTGTCTCATTAGAAATCTTGTCTTTCGAGGTAAGGGATGTTATTTTCTTCTCGGATGATATTATTTCTTCAATATCATTATCTTTGAAATATTGGTTGGAACTTTTTATCAAATTTGGAACTTTTCATGTAGGGGTTACTTATTCATGAGTTCTTATTCACGAGTTCTTATTCATGAGTTCTTATTCACGATTCTTATTCACAGTACTATTATGAAGTAAGCGTGAAGATGTTTTTTGTGGAATTTCTATCTTTTGGTGTGAGTTCTTATTCACGATATCTGACTTTATTCACGAATCTGACAACTTATTCCTTTGAAAAATGAAAATTTTTCTTTTCGCCTAAAATATCTATTCGGATACTAGCTTTGATTATATCCATGTTTTGATCATTCTTGAATTTTACACCACTATGATTATTTTTGAGGTATTTTTGACGTGGATAAAACCAAGTACTGAATCCTTAATCCTTGTCATTTTGTTTCTTTGGATTCGTTTCTTTAAAAATATTTTTCATCATCCTCGGTCTTAAATGATGATATTATTGAATATCTTTGGCTTTGTAAGCAAAGATGAATGATTTTCGAAGAATATCTTTGGCTGTAGTGCAAAGATGAGCAGTGTTTAAATGAACATGGTAGTGATGAATATCTTTGGCCTTTAGTGCAAAGATGAGCAGTGTTGAGATGAACACGACCGATCGATGAATATCTTTGGCACCAGTAGTGCAAAGATGAATATTTGATTTGAGATGAATATTGATTGATGTTCTGAGGATAAAATATTGATGATGGATGAGTTAAATTCATAGATTATAGTAGATTTCATTCTCTACGTAACTCTTCATGAATTATTATTTCATTGCGAATATTGATCCGAAACTTGTTGTCTATTGATTCTATCAGATTTTTCTGTTGAAGACTAACGATAATTTGTTCTATATTATCTTAGTCATAACATTCTTTCTTGGGCTAGTTGAGCTCACCCTTTTCCTTTTGTTCCATTTTCTCGGGAGGCGAGAATATAGCGAGTCACGAAGTCTGGGGTATGGAATGAAGGTTTTAGAAAGGATTGTTTAGTAGTCCTCACCATTTTTTTTTATGTATCAATAAATGTGATGAGGATTTATTTGAGTATAGATATTATCAGAAGATAATATTTGTATTCAAACTCACAGTTTTACTGTTGTAATAATAAAGTTGTAGTTGTTTCTGTACCATGTATTTGGCGACTCAGAATGGGTTGGATGGAATGGACCTATTTTGGGGGCGTCACATATGATATCTCTCAATACACTAGACATTACATCCTCCATTGTTAACCTTGTGAACACGTATACTGACTCTCACGCCTGAGCTATCCCCCGACGGAACAGCCATCAAGCTTGTGGTGTTTATCGTGTTTACTGTGCAGGATCGGGGCGTCTTACGTGATTGGGATGTGGTAGAAGATCTTGGCGTTAACATTGGCACTAGAAGGAGGGCTGAGTTCTAGTGTCCTGAGTATTTTTCAATCACAGGCTGTGTTTGTTCTACGTCAGTATTCATGGTGAAGAGTAGAACACCTACACTGAGAAGGCGATCGATGGTCGTCGGTGAATCAACACCACGAGTGTGCGCAAAGATCGTTTGGGACCTGATAAGTGTTCACGCCAGCACAGCGTCCAAACGTTCACCTGAAGATTCTCGGCCGAAGGCGGTGGGCAAAGCTAAGCGTAAGTTAGTTTTCACGACAAAGAAGGGGTCTGGTCATGGTCGGAAATGAGTAGAAGGCACCTCGCCTAGAACTAGATACCGAGATGACCAAGATGCAAAGGCCTCCCGATTGGCTAAGATGGCAGATAAAGCAGATAGAGCTATGGAAGTACTTATGAAGCAACGACAGGATATAGCTGAGCAGATGGCTCGAATAGCAGAGTTAAGGGACGAAGAGTTCAGTTATGTTCAGTCCGAAGAGCGAGGGCATCGGAGTGGGAAGGAACCTGCTCATTCAAGGCGAGAATCTCGGGGCCAAACTCGAGAAAGAAGAAGATCCCGAAGCCCTACTCCTCAAAGATCGAAGAGGGCATATCACCCTGTCAATTCTAAGGCGAAGTGGAAAGCGAACGAAGAGGTCGATCCGGAGATCGCACTCGAGAGTACAAAGAAGACACTTGTTGTTGCAGCATTCTCACCATGGCGCTTGAGAGTTCGAAGAGAGCGAAGTATATCTAGATATCATACTCCCGAAAGTCTATCGAGGCACACCCCCCGTGGACTTTCGTAAACGGAAAAGTCCTCTAAAGTTGAAGGTTCTGTTGTAAGAAACCGGTCCGCTCGTAAGAAGGGAGTCGGAAAAAGAAGTATCATCTCAACCGGAAGGTGTGGAGTATCCGGTTAAAGAATTAAAGGAACTTGACGAACTTGCGCCAAAGTACAAAAACAAAAGATACTTCGGGAAGGAAGGCATCCCCTTTTTCCGCGGAGATCCTAAAAGAGAAAGCTGACCCCACCAAGAAGTTGCCCACATTGAAAGTTATGATGGATCGGGGGATCCCTACGACCACAGTCAGGCGTTCGACCGACTGATGGATTATTATGACTTTAGCGATGCTGCTAAATGTCATACTTTTGTCACAACGCTTTCGAAAGGATGCGGCGGTGGATGGGGACTTTGCCCTCGGATTCAATTTCATCTTTGGCGGAGCATATGCGATAAATTTCATGCTCGCTTGGGAGCAAGCGGAAGAAGGGAAAACCAACCTGGTTCGTTGGCTCAGGTTCGACAAATATTCAAAATGAGTCTTTAGGCCGATATGTGAAGCGGTTAGTGAAGCGATCGGCCAAGTGATGTGATTTGAATGATCTACAAGCTGTTGGACTGTTTCAGAATGGGTTAGATTTGGTTAAATCAGAGAAGTTGGTGAAGAAGTTAATGTTTCACCACCCGAAGAGTCTCGCTGAAGCCTTTGACAAAGCTGAAGGCTATATCGTGGTGGAGGAAGCTATGAACAGCCTCAAACGTCCTTCTTCAGATCGGCTTAAGGAGACAGATCGGGACAAAACCGATGGGGACCAGAAGAAAATGAAGGGAATAAAGACCGCTATGAGGCGAGTCGAAGAAATACAACAATTGAGATAAAGGGTGGACGCGTTCATCCGCTCCCACCCGGAGAGTGAATAGGGCGTACAACAACACTCAACATGATATAAGAGTTGTTATCTTGGATCGATTAAGAATCAACCTATCTTGAGCCACCTCGAGATAACATTAAGCTCGGAAAAGGGAATTCTCATAAGTATTGTGATTACCATCAAGCTTGGTCACGATCTAACGATCGTATGCTAGTTTGAAAGATTTCATTTAAAGAAAAGTACAAGGTGGGGCTTTAGTTCAAGTATGTGGTCGCCAGAACTAATCAACAAAGCGGAGACGGAGGAGGACTGCTCTAGATTTCAACCCGATTCAAGAAGCGTTGCCATACTAGGACGACTGAGGCATGTGATAGATGTCATCATCGGGGTACTTGAGGCAAACTTGTTGAAAAAAGCGGCAGAAGTCACTTGGATTCGATTCATATCGATGGCGGGTACCTCCTCAAGACCGATAGACCTTATCCAAAGTACGGTAATCTCCTTCTTGACGAGGATTACCCTTCGAAAATCATCGAACCGCATGAGGATCATTGGTCTTGGACTATGAAGTGGGTTCGGTGGATACGGCGAATGATGGTAGATAATGGGTCTTCGTAGATATTTTATATGCCCACGCTTATCGGAGGATGCACCTAGGCAGACGGAAGATGGAGATGAGGGGGAGGCTCATTTATACAGCTGATTTAGTAACGATCCGGTCGAGGTATTTGGAACCGTTGAACTACCGGTCATCTTTGGAACGACCCATCAACAGGTAGAAATTATTTACAAATTTTATGTTGTGCATGTAGATTCTGCTTATAATGCTATTTTGGGAAGGCCTACTTTAATTGCTTTGCAAGCTGTGACCTCAATTCCTCATTTCAAAATCAAATTTCCTACGACTCATGGGGTTGGTGAGGTGAAAGGAGATTTGGATCTGGCCAGAAGGTGTTATAGAAATGCTGTGATCACTTCGGGAGTGGGGGTATCGAAGCTAAAACAGACCATAGCGATAGAGATCGAACCCTTCACGGAGAGTAGTTCCGAACCATTGGTCATGCCAGCTGAAGAAATAGAGGAAATAGAGCTCATCTCGGGCAAAGTGAGCAAGACAGTGAAAATAGGTTCGGGTCTGCCGGAACCTCTCTGGACGAACCTCATGGAGCTCCTGCGATGCTATGTTGATATCTTCGCATGGGAACCTCAGGATATGTCGGGAGTAAGCAGGGATATTGCTGAGCATCGGTTGGAAGTGGACCCGTCAAAGAAACCAGTTTGACTGAAGAGGAGGATCTTTGCACTGAGCGTCGTGGATCATCGATGAAGAGATTGCAAAAGCTGTTGGCGGCTTACTTCATTTTGAGATCGACTACCCGCGATGGATGGCAAATGTGGTCTTTGGTCGAAGCGTAAGCGGTAAATGGCGAGTCCAGATCGACTATACCGATCTAAATATAGCTTGTCCAAAATATTTCTACCCGCTGCCCCACATCGACCAACTCATCGATGCCACTTCGGGGTATGCTTTGTTAAGTTTCATGGACGCATTCTCTGGGTATCATCAGATTTCCATGAGTAAAGAGGACATCTAGAAGACGGCGTTCATTACGCATCGTTAAGATATGCCTACAAGAAAATGACCTTCCTACTCATCAAATCTGGGGCCACATACGAAGGATGATGAACTACGTCTTCAGATACCAGTTGGGTAAGAATATGGAGGTGTACGTGGATGACATGATTGTTAAAAGCATGCTGGTACATAAACATTTGGATGATTTAAAGGAATGCTTTCAGACAATTCGCCATCACAACTTGAGACTAAATCCCACTAAGTGCACCTTCGGTTTAGGGGCTGGCAAGTTTCTGGGTTATCTTGTCATTCAAAGAGGAATTGAAGCTAATCCAGAGAAGATTCAAGCGATCCTGAGCATAAAGACTCCTCAGTCATTTAAAGATGTTCAACGTCTGACTGGAAGGATTGCAGCTTTAAGGAGGTTCATGTCCAAGTCGGCAGAAAGATGTTTGTCATTTTTTGATACGTTGAAAGGGCCGAAGAATGCAAAGACGTTCCAATGTACTTACGAGTGTGAGGGCGCCTTTCGAGCATCAAGTCCTACTTATCTTCTACGCCTTTATTGGTGAAACCCGCTTTCACGAGCCTCTATATTTGTACTTAATGACTAGTTAGATTTGGCGGTAGAGAGCGGTGTTGGTGCGTGAAGTTAGGGTAAGAAGACCGGTTTACTACGTAAGCCGTATCCTTGGGATCTTTGAAACAAGGTACCCAAACATTGAAAAGTTTGCTTTTGCTTTAATAAGCGCTAATCGAAAGCTTAGGCAATACTTCGAGGGTAGATTGGTAATAATATACACAGATCAGCCTTTGAAGAAGATTATGGGCAAACCTGAGGTATCGGGGAGATTAGTTGCATGGACGATGGAATTGTCCCAATTTTTCATTGAATATCATCCCCGAACCGTCATTAAAGGGCAAGCCTTGGCTGATTTTATAGTTGAATGCTCGTTTTACGAAAGTCGATGAAGTTGTGGCGGTGAAGGATCCGATGTAATAGTTGCGATTCTTGTTGACGAGTTCGTGGACGTTGTATGCGAGATGGGTCTTCTACTACGGAGGTCGATGGGGCGAGGATTATCCCGACGAGTGGGAGGATTCAAGGTGCTGACGAGCCATCGATTTCAGTTCAAAGCGACGAACAACGAAAATTTGAGTATGAAGCGGTACTTTCGCGAGGTTACGACTAGCAAAGAGTCTTGAAGTGCAGAGAATAGTCATCTTCGGTGATTCTCAGTTAGTTGTTAAGCAATTCTTTGGGGAGTATGAAGCTCGAGGCCCAAGAATGATCAAGTATTTGACAGAATTGAAATAACGACTTCAGTATTTCCAATCCTACGAGTTTCAGGGGGTCGAGCGTAATAACAATTCCATTGCTGATGCACTTTCCAAATTAGCCACTACGAATGTTAACGTCTTTGATGGGTCGGTTTACTTAGAAATTTTGCAACATCCTAGTGTTCATCATGAATCGGTGATGTGCGTTGACCGAACCAACTGCTGGTTGACTCCATATCTGGAGTATCTAGCAGATGGCGTCTTACCTTCCGGATCGGATGCTTAGCCAAGAAAATCAAGTACAAGAGTGCTAATTTTGTTACGATTGATGGGGATGCGTTAGAAGGGCTTTCTAAATCTTCACTTCTTGAAATGTTTGACTCCATCCGGTTGAATATGCTCTCCGAGAAGTACATGAAGGCATCTGTGGCGACCATATGGTCGCTAAGTCATTGCTTTATAAAGTACTTCGTCGAGGGTACCTCTTGGCCTACCATCTTCAAAGAAAGCGAATCGAAGTCGTCAAGAAGTGCGAGAAATGTCATTTCAAGCAATCCGATCCCACATCGACCACCGGAAGAACTATACTCGATCCTATCTCCTATACCCTTTCTTTGTCTGGGGGTTGATATCTGGGTCCACTACCAAAGCAAAAGGTCAAGTCGGTTTTGTTATAGTTGCCATTGATTATATGACCAAATGGGTAGAAGCAAAACCACTTAGGTTAATAAATTAACAGGAATGCTTGAAATTTTAAAAGAATCGGTAGTATTTCATTTTGAATTCTAAGGTGGTAATATCGGACAACGGACGTCGGTTTGTCAGGATCAAAATTTGAAACATTTTTGAAAAGCTGGGGATCCGATGTAAGACCCCAAATTATTAATAAATGAAATTTATTTTCCTCTATTTATTATTTTGAAATAGTAAGGGTCGATTTGATTAATGTGGATAGTTATGGGTAAAATACGCAAATATTTGAATAAGTTAAAGTGGTTATAAAATATTCATTATTGTCGGGGAATATTCGTTTGGTCGTGGAATATTAAATCTTTGTCGAGAATATTAAATGCGACATGCAGATCTTTTGTGGGCCCCATAACTAAAAGCGATTAGATGAAGAAAGCGACAAATATAAGTTGTTTATAAATAACTGGCGTAGTTATTCACAGATTAATCTTGTTGGAATACCCGGTGGTTAAAACACACTAATCTGGCGTTGTTGAGCGAAGTAGCTTGCAGTATTGCACCAATTATTGATTCTTACGTAAGAAGGCCTACTACTCAATAATTGTTACGATAATTACTATTCAATATTTTATTTTATTGATTCAATAATTGTTGCGTTGATATTTTATATTCTTTGTTGTTTTGATAATTGTCATTACGGTATTTTTATTATCGAAGCAATAATTCATATTATATGAATAATATTATTAGATAACATTATTGGCAATGTCTAGAAAGTTACATCTAAGGAGAGGTTTGGTCACCTAATTGCTTGCCAAGTAAGAAGAAATTCTTATTGGAAAGCCCTCTCTTCCAGGAACTACCGGTTCTTTAGATCTTGTGATTACGTAATATTATTTGTGAATAATTAATTATTGATTTATATGATGAGGAAAATATTGATTTTATGTGGATATAGATGGAGAAAATTTTAAAATGACAATTGTTGAAAATTAATATTTTATCATTTTTCGATAAAATAATTCATTTAAATATATTATTTTAATAATATATTAACGGTGATATTTTATAATGAATGTGGAATATATGAGTATATGAGGAGGAAGAGTATTTTTGTTGCATTAAATGATTAACACATGTTTTGTGTCGGTGGACCCCATTTCGATTGAAATTTGATTATATTTTGTAAAATCAATCGTTTGTGGATTTCGGTCAATTTATGTTTGGAATTTGGAAAAACTTTCTTCTGCAAAGTTGTAGAGAATTGAATTTCCTATAAAAAGTCGCGAGATTCGAATTTTCTAATAAAAGAGCTATTTATTGTGAATTATTGAAGTTCCGAAGCTTCGAAATAATTGATTTTTGGAAGTTTTAAATATTTATATTCACAAAAACGTTTTTGTGTTTGGTGGGCATCTTTAACACATGTCATGTTGCTGAATTCAGATGTTTGATGCGTGGGAGGATGTAGAAAAAATTATAATATTAATTTATTAAATTTTCTACTTTGGTGTTCTAAGCAATTTCACTCTATAAATAGGGTGCTTGGGTTAGAATTGAAAATCACACCGTAAATCAAATTTTTCTCTCTATATTATCGGCGTATTCTTGTGAGTATTTTGAGTATACTTTGAGTATTGCTATCTATCTGCAAGGTCAAGTCATAGCCTTTATTTAGGTGTTTCAATTTAGAAATCTTGTCCTTCGAGGTAAGGGATGTTATTTTCTTTCTCAAATGATATTATTTCTTCAATATCATTATCTTTGAAATATTAGTTGGAACTTTTATCAAATTTGGAACTTTTTCATGTATGGAGTTACTATTCATGAGTTCTTATTCACGAGTTACTATTCACGAGTTACTATTCAGAGTTCTTATTCACGAAGTTCTTATTCACGAAGTCTTTACTATTCATGAAGCGTGAAGATGTTTTTTTTGTGGAATTTCTATCTTTTGGTGTGTGAGTTACTATTCACGATATCGGACTTTATTCACGTATCATACTATTCACGAATCTGGCCTTTATTCATAGAAAAATGAAAATTTTTCTTTTAAATCTAAAATATCTATTCGGATACTAGCTTTGATTGTATCCATGTTTTGATCATTCTTGAATTTTACACCCCTATGATTATTTTTGAGGTATTTTTGGACGTGGATAAAACAAAGTACGAATCCTTAATCCTTAATCCTTGTCATTTTGTTTTCTTTGGATTCGTTTTTTTAAAAATATTTTCATCATCTTGATCTTAAATGATGATATTATTGAATATCTTTGGCACGTAGTACAAAGATGAATGATTTCTGAAGAATATCTTTTGCCCGTAGTGCAAAGATGAGCAGTGTTTAGATGAACATGATTAATGATGAATATCTTTGGCTGTAGTGCAAAGATGAATATTTGATTCCAGATATATATTGATTGATGTTCTGAGGATAAAATATCGACGATGAACTTTTAAATTCATATATAGAAGATAGTAGTTTGCATTCTCTACTTAACTCTTCTAATGAATTGTTGTTTCACTGCAATTGTTGATTTAAAACCGGTTGTCTATTGTATTCTATTAGATTTTTCCTTGTTGGAGACTAACGATAATTTGTTGTATATTATCTTAGTCATAATATTCTTTTTGGGCTAGTTGAGCTCACCCTTTTCCTTGTTGTTCCATTTTTCTTCTCGGGAGGCGAGAATGTGGCGAGTCTTAGTGGGGTATGGAATGAAGGTTCTAGAGAGAGTTGTTTAGTAGTCCTCACCATTTTTGTAAAATAATGTATCAATAATTATGATGGGAATTTATTTGCGTGTGGATATTATCAGATGGAAATATCTCGTATTTAAACTCACAGTTTATATGTTGTAATAATAAAGTTGTAGTTATTTACGTGCCATGTATTTGGCGACTCGAGAATGGGTTGGATGGAATGGACCTATTTTGGGGGCGCCACATCCAAAGACAAAGACTTGATGAGCTCATCCTCGATCAAACGGACAAGTCAAGTGACCAATGTAAGCGTTATCGAATGGGATCAAGCCGATTGCATTTGGACGAAGCTAAAAAGGCGAGATGGCGGAAGAGTCGCTTAGTGTGTTATGGGCTTATCGAACTACTCCGAGGACTACAACGGGATTCACCTTTCAAAGCGGCCTACGGTAATGCGATGCTTTAGTCCCAGTTGAAATTGGATCTCCAAGTCTTGAAAGTTAGTCAATTCAAAGAGATCTCTGATGAAGAAGGGCTGAAGGCCAATCTTGATTTGTTTGAAGAAGCCAGAGAAACAACCTTTATCAAATTGGCAGCCTATCAGCGAAGAGTGGCTAAGCATTATAATAAGGGGGTAAAGCTTCGCAGATTCGAAGTAGGGGACTTTGTCCTCAGAGAAGTCGAAGCATCTACACCTCGAGATCTGGAAAAAGGCGCTTGAATCGGGAAGGACCGTATGAAGTCACTGAGGTGCCGAAGCCGGGGACTTATCGGTTGAAGGCATTAGACGGGTCAACAATTAACAATACTTGGTACGCCGGCAGGCTTAGGAAGTACTTTCAGTAAAAACGATGTCGATTATATCTAAGTCTCAGTAAATATTCACGTCATCATCAATAAAAGTTCCCTTTTTTCTCAAACAAATCTTGTCTTCGTTGCTGATCAGTTCAGTGGTGTAAGGAGGTTCGGGGGGACTCGCTGACCATTCGATGGTAGCCTTAATGGCAGGTGGACCTTATGGGTTTGTCAAGCCCTTCGTGGTAGGCAAACGCCATCCTTAAGACGTTGTCAGGCCCTGCGTGGTAGGCAATTGTCGACATTTAGACCTTGTCAGGCCCTTCGTGGTAGGCAAGTGTCATCCTTAAGACGTTGTCAGGCCCTGCATGGTAGGCAATTGTCGACATTTAGACCTTGTCAGGCCCTTCGTGGTAGGATTGAAAGTAGTATGCACACAAGCCAATCATGTTTGATGATAAAGCATATACTTTGTAACAATCTTATTCATTTATTAATAAAAAGTATTAATTTATTAAAGGCTTTTAATTATCTACATGATCTTTGTTTTATAATATGTGATAAACCCATAGTTTTAAGCAATGCTTTTAGAATAATGATGATGATCATTCTAATGAGATCTAAATTCTTAGAAAGCTTAAAACTAAAATAGTTCCCAATCGTTGGATTACTAAATTGGGGATTAGTGAATCCGGATAGATTGAGTACATACGTTCTTCTTTCGTTGGATGAGGATGATTGATCTCATGATCATTTGTGTGGAGACACTAAAGCAGTATGTAGGTGCTTATTAGAGAATAAGTTCTTTGAAGCATTGGCTCATTAAGGAATACCTAATGGAGTTTTATTTGCTGTCAATAGGAATTCTGTAGTGATAGTAAGACAAGTGATCCTTGGACTTGAGATCATCATAGTATCTTGTGTATGATGAGTTATACTTTGACTTATTCCTTAAGACCCTTAGGGTATATCAAAGGGTATGCTTGGGTATAACAAGTTGTACATGGAGATAATGTATGATCGATAAAGAATCTACCACTTCTAATAAAAGAAGAGAAATGTCTATGTGATTCGATAAATGACAACCCAAAGAGTAGTCCTTGCAGGGTAGAATGAAATTAGAAAGGAGTTTCTAATTTGCATTATTTGGAGTTGTGCATTTAAGGATCGAAATACATATAATTAAATAAAATAAGACTTGTGGTAATTCCATGTCTTATATTTAATTGGGACATTGTATGGTGGAAGGATTGAATTATCGGTAACTATTTACTCAAAGGTTCTTTAATGATTAATGTTGAAATCTATATTATCTCGGAAAGTCATTGATCATTAGGGAGGCTTATCCTATTGTAGAATAAATATTATTTAAATAAATTAATTATTTAATTTATTTATTTAAATAAGATTAGAATTGTTCTAATTGATTTATTCACAATAGGTTTAATATGGAGAACCTAAAAAGGGTCACACCATAAAAGGAAGAATAATTATTTAAGAAGTTAATGGCATAATCGTAATAATATGTTAAGTATATTTAATTTAATCTATGGTGATAGAATAAATTAAATAGCTTAATATTATTATTTAATATTTTAGAAATATTAAATATAAATTAATAAGAGAGTCTTATTAATATTATTACAATTATTATTATTTTAATTTCTAAAAGAGTTTAGGAATTAATTTAATATAAGTACTCTCATTTATTCCTAATAGGATTAGGAGGTTAAATTAATTAAAAGAGTTTAATTAATTATCCCTAATAAGATTAGGGAGCCTGATTAATTAAAAGAATTTAATTAATTAAATAAAACCCAATTCCTTAATTGTTAAGGTGGGTTGCCCACATCTATAAATAAGAGGAGTCTTATTATGGGTGGGTATGGGTTGTTGACTTTAACAACTACGTAATACTTCCAATTTGTTGGGAGAGTACACCCTTTCTATAGAGATAGAAAAACTAGGGTTTAGCCAACCACCCCTTCTTCTTGAATTTTCTTCTTCCTTGGTGGATCACCTCAGAGGCCAAACATTTGGGTGGCTAACGTTGATCAAAGGAAGGAACCAAACCCGGTGGATTCAAGATTGAGCGAAAGGATTTGGAGGTGAACTTGTACACGAGGAAGCTCGATCTTGAGGGTATGGTTTATTCTTTATCTTTTCGTTTAATTAATAATTATGCATAAAGGGTGATCGGGTATATGGTTTGTAAATTTTTAAACTCGATTTTACACGCTTACGCACTTTTTTTATGCAATTTGATTGCGTTATGAATATTACAAACCTAATGATTGGTATCAAAGCCAAACCTTTATGCGAATTATTAATTGTTCAGATTTGATATGTATATTGATATGTGTTTAGAACAATTTAATTGGGCATAATTTTATTATATAAAATTTAAAAAAAAAAAAAAAAAAAAAAAAAAGGCGAGATCTGCTTTTAATTTTTTTCTAAAGATGATCATATTGGCCACGTAATGCAAAAAAAGCAGGATATGGAATCATGTTACACGGTTATTTTTTTTGGTAATCATGATGTTTTAGTAAAACACCCATCTTCATTTAAAAAAAAAAAAAAAAAGAAGCATGTTTCTTTGGTGGTTTTGGTTGGACCCACGTAAAGCAGGAGCAACAAGCCTTTCCAATTTTTTTTTCCGGTAATCAAGCTTACGAGGATATCATGAAAAGCTATATAATTAATTATATGATATCAAAGAGATTCAAGTTGATAAGGCGTAATATCATATGCTTTTTTTTTTAGTAGTAGACACTAAATCGAGATGGGCCTAATATAATTAAATGCTTAGAAAATAGGAGATTCTGAGATTTCAAGTGATTAAGATTATTATTATATATATATATATATAGTATATATATATATATATATATATATATATATATATATATATATATATATATATTATTCTTAATTATTTTATAATTAAAATAAAATATTTATTTTAATTTTAAAATAAAAGTTTATTTTAATATTAAAATAAAAAGAGTTTATTTTAATTTTAAAATTGAATATTATATATATATATAATTATTTTAATCTTAAAATAAAAGTTTATTTTAATTTTAAAATAAAAGGTTTATTTTAATCTTAAAATAAAAGATTTATTTTAATTTTAAAATTAGAATTTCATGCTTTAACTAATTAGAGTTGGAATTGGATTCCATGATAACTAATTTTGAGTTGAAATTGGATTTTATTTTTCCTAAAATAAAGGAGTTTATTTGTGAATAGGAAGTAAATCCATCTTTCCTTAAATAAAGGAGTTTATTTAGATATGAAATAGATTTCATATTATTCAAAAAAAAGAGTTTATTTGTGAATAGGAAAGAAAATCCGTATTTCCTTAAATAAAAGAGTTTATTTAAATATGGAATAAGATTTCATATTATTCAAAATAAAGGAGTTTATTTGTGAATAGGAAAGAATATCAAGTGTTTCCTTTAATAAAAGATTTTTTTTTTACATGGAATTGGATTCCATAATTGATTAAAATAAAGGAGTTTATTTTAATTAAAGATTTTTTTATTATTACATGGAATTGGATTCCATAATTAATTAAAATAAAGGAGTTTATTTTGATTAAAGATTTTGATTAAAATAAAATAGTTTATTTTATTCAAAATTGGATAAATTAAAATAAAATGGTTTTATTTTGATTTAAATATGGATTAAAATAAAGGAGTTTATTTTGATTCAAAATTAGATTTTATACTAACTAAATTTGCCCATTAAATGATATCAATATATATATTAAATGTTTATTATTCATGAGATGAATGTTATTTATTGATGCGTATGGTGATGTGTATGATAATAAATGGGATTGATTATGGACTATTGACCGATATGATTGGATTTTATTTTAGTTGGATGCGTGAATGTATGGGTTTTATTAAATGGGGTCGCTGCGCACCTCGTCTTCTCTAATTTTTCTTAATGTAAATTCTATTCCTTCCTATGTACTTCCCTCGATCGCTAATCAAGGTTTCTATTTATTTTAAATAGTTTTGTAATAGGAATAGTTAGAATTATTTTGAAGAATTGGAGATCGAGGAAAGAAGCGTTTGAAGACCCGTTTGTAATGGAGCCCAGGGTTTAAATGTAATAGTTATATTTAAATATTATTTCTTGCACCCCTAAGGTTTGACCTTTTGGTTCACTTGGTGGCTCTAGTGAACCAAACTAGAATAAAAGTCCATAATCAATCCGGGTAGAATATAGTATTCTATATGTGCATGCTTATACTATATATATATATATTATATATTATGCAAACATGCTTCGCATGTTAATTAATACGACGCGTATTTTATATATATATGTGTATGCTGGCTAAACAAGATGAGACAAATTAATAACAAACCCTCAATTTTTATATTAAGTCCTAAGCGTTCAAAGATATTTGGAATATCGAACGTAGCCTTTCTAGCATGATAAAATTAATAGAGTATTAAATATTTAATATGAGTTTGTTGTGTCACCACAAGGCAAGTATTAAGTATTTAAGATGTTAATTTATCACATTTGATGCTTATAAAGAAAATTGAACAATATTGTTTTGTTGTGTCACCACAAGGATGATATTTTTCTTTTTTGAATATATGGAGTGCTAGGTCGGACTTAACTTGGATAATTTTGATTCGGATGTGCCACCACTTGATCAAAATAATCTAAGAGGCAAAATACAAGGAGTTGCATAGTTGAGTTGCATAGTTGATGTAATTGACAAAAGTTGTCTACCTATTTATTTATATATAGTTTGTTGTGTCACCACAAGGCTATATACATTTGAAATGGGATCCTTATTCTCACTAGCAAATCTTTAATTAGATTTTGCCGAACTATATAAGTGAGGTAATATAGTTTGAAGAAAATAGTGGGAGATACCAATTTAAAACAAGACCTAATTTATTTTGGTAATTAATAAAAGAATGTATGTTAAAATGTTGTTAATTACAAATTCATTTACTGAGAATTTTACAATGTCTAAAATTACTATCACTTTGCGAAGCATATTAGATGCTAAATTAACCGGGGCCAATTAAATGGATTGGTTAAGGAATATGAGAATAGTTCTCATGGTGAAAAGCTATCTTATGTCCTTAATACGCCTTTATCCTCATGATGGTTGCGAACAATGCCTACGAGGAAGACATTGCTACTTTTAGAAAGTGGCAGAGATGCTCTGATTGGCTCAATGCATCATGCTCGCATCTATGAGTGCTTGAGCTTGACGTCGACGTGAAACTATGGATGCTTCTACTATATCTCCCCGCACGCCAAGTAGTTGATGGTGAGGAAAGTAGGACCGATAGATATCGAGATATCTAAGGAGCTCTTCCGATCTAGAATGGCCATTGGCACTATAATATGAACAAAAAAGTTCTTAACATTATCAATTTGATTGATCGATTAGGATAACTGGTTTTGTCATGGATGGAGAGTTGAGCCAAGATTTGATCTTGCACTCACTCCGGACTCTCTTTCACAATTGTTGTGAATTTTTCATATGAACAAGCTAGATATCGACTTTCTTGATTTGCTTAACATATTGAAAAATATTGAGAGTCACTTTCCAACCAAGAAAAACCAAGTCTTCTTGGTAGGGCCAAAGGATCTTACGAAAAGAAGAACGATTCAAAAGAAGGTAAATAGAAAGGCATAAACAAAGGATAATAAGAACAAAAGCGTCACGGATAGCAAAGGAGTTTGCTTCCACGCGCAATAAGCACGGACTTTGGAAAGAAAGCTGCGAGAAACATCTTGCAGAGGCTAATCAAAGAAGCTTAGTGAAGTTTGGTTCATAATACTGATTTTTGTTCATGATTGAAATAAATTTTTCTTTAAGTCGAGGTTCTACTTGGGTATTGGATACCGACTTTGGTTATCATAAATATAGATTTATGAAGGGACCAAGGTAAGTAGAAAGTTAAACAAAGATAAGTAATCTATGTGTGGAAAATGAAGCAAAGGTTCTTGCATTAGCTATAGAAACTTATAGTTTAAAGATGCGCCTACGGGCAAATCTATTAAGTCAATAAGTTGTTATTGCATTCCAGTTCTTGTTAAAAATATTATTTCCATTTTATTGTTGACAATGAAATCTTTGGTATTATAATTAAGAACAATTGTTGTTCTATTTATAATAATAATGTTTTGTATAAATCGAATATTACTTAATGGATTTTGTATATTTGACTTACATGAAAATAATTTTGCATATTGAACAAATTAGTATAAGAAAAGGAGATGATCATTCAAAGAGTTGAATGTGTGTATTTGCTGAAATACAAGTGTGAATTATTTGAAAGGTTCAAAGAATTCAGAAGTGAAACAAATTTGCAAAGTATTAAGAATTCTTTGATCGGATCAAGGAATAAATACTTGTGCAATAAGTTTCTAGATCATCTCAAATGGTTTTCTCATAATGGACACATCCTGATACGCAATAATTGATTGATGTATCTAAAAGGAAAAATCATACCTTGTTGGACATAGTGCGGTCCATAATGATTTTACCGACATTCCAAAGTATCCTACAGGATAATGTCCTAGAAATGGCTACATATCTACGGAAAATGGTAACCAAAATCCGCCCCAAGACTCCATAAAAGTTATGGACGGGGAGGATTCTAATCTTAAGTATGTTAAGATAAGGGTTGTCCAACTTATGTGAAAGCGGTTTCAAAGGATAAGCTTGGGACAAGATTTGACAAATCTGATTTGTGGGACATCCTAAAGTAAGTTTAGGGTAAATGTTCTATGATCCTATTTAGCAAAAGGTGTTTATTACGATGAAACATCGCTTTCTAAGATAAAGGTGTTTATCATTAAAAGCGCTTAATGGGAGGATAATAGATCTTGAAGAGTTCAAGAACCACAAAATATTATAAGTCAAATAAGAGGAACACGTAGATAGACCTATTATACCACTGTTGAATTGTAAATCGAATAAGACAGAAGATACACAGGAGGTATGGATTCATCATAGATGATGATGATGAGGTACACATCATAGAAGATGATGATCCGAGTTACATTCGATGAGGTAAAGACTTTAGTGTGTACAAAATGGTTAGTGGGGGCGTCGTGACATTCCTAGTACTATATGTTGATATACTACGGATGAGGAATAATTTATCAATGCTACAATCAAGTAAAGATAAAGTTGTTCAAACATTCCTCCATGAATGATTTGGAAGAGTATCTTAATTGGGGATAAAATCTATATAGATAGATTCAAGAGGATGCTCGACTTAACCCAAGTAATGTATATTCATTTGATGCTAAAGTCGTTTAGCATGGCAAACTCAAGTGATGTCTCATGTCGATGAGCTATGGAGTGTATCTCTTAATAGTCCCCATAGACTCCAAAGAGAGATTGCATGAGTGACAATCATGTATGCAATGAAATGTACGAGACACGATGTTGATCGGTCATATATTCGGAGAAGATCACCATAAGGCGGTGAAAAACATCTTAAAGTTCTTAACCAAAGCACTAAGGATGTGATCATAAACATGGTGGGTGCGAATTAAAACTAGAGGGCTTTACTGAGACTCAAGTTTTCAGATGCATCAAGACAGAACGAGAAAATCCACTTTAAGGTAAAGCGTTATCTTGAGCAGTAGTGCGTTGAATTGGAAAGGTTCCAAACAAAGAAAGAGTTCTTTGGTTTAGTGATAAAGACAAAGTATATAGCTATAAATGAAGTCGCAAGTTGATTGTTTGGATTAAAAGTTCATTATAGAACTAGGAATAGTTCCTAAGTCTCATCTTGGATCTAAACATGTGTTGTGGCACTTTCATTTGATTATTAGAATCATTGAAAGATGGGAAATCACTATAGAGATAGTGGACTCTCATGAACAACATTACATATCCATTAACTAAAGCTTATCCAAATGGCAGGATAATCGTCACTTAGAGAAGAAGAGTATTAGATACCATGGCGATTGGCTTTTAGTGCAAGTGGGAGATTGAAAGTAGTATGCACACAAGCCAATCATGTTTGATGATAAAGCATATACTTTGTAACAATCTTATTCATTTATTAATAAAAAGTATTAATTTATTAAAGGCTTTTAATTATCTACATGATCTTTGTTTTATAATATGTGATAAACCCATAGTTTTAAGCAATGCTTTTAGAATAATGATGATGATCATTCTAATGAGATCTAAATTCTTAGAAAGCTTAAAACTAAAATAGTTCCCAATCATTGGATTACTAAATTGGGGATTAGTGAATCCAGGATAGATTGGTACATACGTTTCTTTGCTCATTGGATGAGGATGATTGATCTCATGATCATTTGTGTGGAGACACTAAAGCAAGTATGTAGGTGCTTATTAGAGAATAAGTTCTTTCGAACGTGGCTCGCTAAGGAATACCTAATGGAGTTTTATTTGCTGTCGATAGAATTTCTGTAGTGATAGTAAGACAAGTGATCCTTGGACTTGAGATCATCATAGTATCTTGTGTATGATGAGTTATACTTTGACTTATTCCTTAAGACCCTTAGGGTATATCAAAGGGTATGCTTGGGTATAACAAGTTTACATGGAGATAATGTATGATCAATAAAAGAATCTACCACTTCTAATAAGAAGAGAAATGTCTATGTGATTCGATAAATGACAACCAAAGAGTCCTTGGTTAAGGCGCGAATGAAATTAGAAAGGAGTTTCTAATTTGCATTATTTGGAGTTGTGCATTTAAGGATCGAAATACATATAATTAAATAAAATAAGACTTGTGATAATTCCATGTCTTATATTTAATTGGGACATTGTATGGTGGAAGGATTGAATTATGCAGTAACTATTTACTCAAAGGTTCTTTAATGATTAATGTTGAAATCTATATTATCGGAAAGTCATTTGATCGCTAGGGAGGCTTATCCCTATTGTAGAATAAATATTATTTAAATAAATTAATTATTTAATTTATTTATTTAAATAAGATTAGAATTGTTCTAATTGATTTATTCACAACCAGGTTTAATATGGAGAACCTAAAGGGTCACACCATAAAAAGGAAGAATAATTATTTAAGAAGTTAATGGCATAATCGTAATAATATGTTAAGTATATTTAATTTAATCTATGGTGATAGAATAAATTAAATAGCTTAATATTTATTATTTAATATTTTAGAAATATTAAATATAAATTAATAAGAGAGAGTCTTATTAATATTATTACAATTATTATTATTTTAATTTCTAAAAGAGTTTAGGAATTAATTTAATATAAGTACTCTCATTTATTCCTAATAGGATTAGGAGGTTAAATTAATTAAAAGAGTTTAATTAATTATCCCTAATAAGATTAGGGAGCTGATTAATTAAAAGAATTTAATTAATTAAATAAAACCCAATTCCTTAATTGTTAAGGTGGGTTGCCACATCTATAAATAAGAGGAGTCTTATTATGGGTGGGTATGGGTTGTTGACTTTAACAACTACGTAATACTTCCAATTTGTTGGGAGAAGTACACCTTTCTATAGAGATAGAAAAACTAGGGTTTAGCCAACCACCCCTTCTTCTTGAATTTTCTTCTTCCTTGGTGGATCACCTCAGAGGCCAAACATTTGGGTGGCTAACGTTGATCAAAGGAAGGAACCAAACCCGGTGGATTCAAGATTGAGCGAAAAGGATTTGGAGGTGAACTTGTACGAGGAAGCTCGATCTTCAAGGGTATGGTTTATTCTTTATCTTTTCGTTTAATTAATAATTATGCATAAAGGGTGATGATCGGTATATATGGTTTGTAAATTTTTAAACTCGATTTTACACGCTTTACACTTTTTATGCAATTTGATTGCGTTATGAATATTACAAACCTAACACAAGTGTCATCCTTAAGACGTTGGCAGGCCCTGCGTGGTAGGCAATTGTCGACATTTAGACCTTGTCAGGCCTTTCGTGGTAGGCAAGTGTCATCCTTAAGACGTTGTCGAGCCTGCGTGGTAGACAATTGTCGACATTTAGACCTTAATAAGCCGCTTCGTGGTAGGTAATGACGTTGTCCTTGAGACCTTGTCGGGGCCCTTCGTGGTGGTAGACAACTGTCGTTTTTAGACTTTCGCCAGCCCTTCGTGGTAGGCAAAAGGTCATCTTTTGGTTTTGTTAGGCCTTACAGGGTAAACAAATTCCCAATGAAGCGATCTATCTCACACTTTCAGAACTAATAAGTATCCCTTTACTTTATTACTTAAATTTTTCTAAGTGTTGAGTTGAATGCCTCGTTCCCTAACTTCATCTTTATCTCGTTATATGACATGCTTAGTTGTTAATTAATGATTCGAGTTGAGTCCATGAAAGAGTTTGTGCATTTTTCTAGTTGAATTAATATTGAAGTATGGGCAGAAAGTAAATGCACCGAAGTCATAAGGAATGAGACCACATTTCCTTAATATTTAATTTGACTACAAAATTAGAAAATTTTTACACAAATCCTATAAATTAAAGAAAGTAAAATAACAGAAATTTTCACAAATATTCTTAAATAAAACTCAAGAAAAACAAGAACATTCACTTCAGGCATCATCCTCGCCATCTGAAGAGTCGAGCAAGGATGGATCCACGTTAGCTATAATCAATTTCTCCTTGCCACAACTCCGGCAGAGCTCATAGCTTTCAGAATATATCTTCATAATCTCTCCGTTGATCTCATCCGAGTTTCGATACTCTTCACGGATCTGTTTGCGAAGGTCATCGGTTAGAGGAGGCCCAAGGTCCCGAAGAGCCTTGAGTTCTCGAATTTCTTCTTCCAGCTTCTGACGCTTATTCAGATGACGAGTTTCTGCTAGCTCTAGCTTCTGGATTGTTTTAGTCAAGATCTTAGCATCAGCCTTTAGCTCTTTGATCTTCTCCATCCTTATTTCGCTCCTCTAAACCAAGTCAACATTCATCCTGACGATCTCCTCATATTGTGCTTTAGTTGACTTTAGTTCTTCATTGGATGTCTTCGCATCTCCTTTGGCTTGGGCCAACTCTTTCCGAAGACCCTCATTCGTGTGAAGAACGCTCTCACGTTGAGTCCTTTCCCGAGCCAGAGCAGACTTCAGGATGACATTCTCCTTCCTCATTGCCTCTTCTTCGGATTCAGCTTCGATAGACCTTGGACGCAGACGTCCGAACACAGCATTCGTCTACGCATGTTCAATATTATTCGATCAGTTTCAGATGTATAAGTATGAAGATAAATACGGAAATAAAGGAGAGAACCATTTACCTTCGCCAGGTAGCTCATGCCTTCGCTAAGCAAATCCCCGTTCGAACTGTTCCCGAATCGATGGTCATCGGTTTCACGAACGAAGGCATCGAACAGGTTTAAAGGAAAGTTGGCGTTAAATCGAGGCCACATGGTTGGAGAGGCCATAGCGTCATGTTGAAATTCAGAGGTTGACTGTCTTGGAGGAGAAGGCATGGATTGATTATGAATTGGCGAGGGATCCACATGTATATTTTCCGGAGAGGGAGATCGAACAGGATTAGATTCATGGATTGGTAAGGGAGCCGAGGATGGACCTGGATGGCTATCTGATGGATGTTTCCTTTTTCGAGATAAGATGGGGACAGATCCGACCAGTTCATCATCAGGCACTTGAATTTCGGTTGGGACTATTGGGGGAATGTCAGCTGAAGACGATGGAACTCGGAGCTCATCGGCAGTCAAAGGGATAATCTTTGTCCTTATCTTCTTAGCACGGAGAACCTTCGCCCGATCGTGGAGAGGTATATCAAGCAGGCTTCTCTTAATCGGGACAGATTTGGAAGGTGCAGAGCTAGGGTTGGACGAGGGAGTTGCTTGTGGAATTTCTTCAGGAATTGTTTCCGGATCACTTTCAAGATTTGTTTCCGGCTGGGTGGATTTGGATTTCTTGGTGGCTCTCTTCCTTTGCCGAGGTCTGAGAGATTCTTCGGGAACGATGGGTTCATCAGTTTGTGGTTCGTCATTCTGAGGAGAAGCAGTTGGTGGATCGGTGATGGGGGGATCAGCTCGGGGAGATTCTTCAGTCGGAGGCTCTTCACTTGCATCCATAATCTTCCCTGCCAAAAAGTCTTCCAATTCTTTTACTTCCGAAGAAGTCAGTTTGATTAGAGACACTGTAAATAACCATGTATCAGAACCCATATCACTTAAATATCTCAAAAAACTGTGTTACAAAGTTGTTCAAAACATACATTTATGGTCATATAGCTAGGCTTGCTTAGTCAGAAGTGCAAAACTCCATTCCTTCGGAGGAATCTTCTTCAAAAAATCTGTCATTTCCTTCACACGCTCTTCAGGGATATCTCTAAAGTCAGCAGAGATCCGATCAGAAATAGTCCAATCTGGAAAAGAAGAGATTTCGGGTCCCGTAACAAAAAACCATTTTTCGTGCCAACCCTTGTTGCTTGAAGGGGTATCCATCAGGGGTCTTTTCTCAAATCTGGTGTTGGGTCGTGGAGACTGTTTGCTCAACATTTTGAAACCCCGTTCTCGGGACCTACCGGCGGAGAAAAGGGTGAAGAAGATGTCGGCAGAGGGAGGAATCCCTAATTCGTGGCAGAAGGCAATGAATGCCAGAATGTGGATGTAGAAATTAGGCACCAACCGGGCAAATCCCACTCCTATAAACCCTAGGAGGGTAACGACGAAGGCGTAGAGAGGGAGGCGAATTCCCTTTTCGAGAAAAGTAAGCGGCATAAGCGACCCAACCATCCGGCCGATGGTACACGCGTTCTTCGGGAGGCGGGAGCCCTTGTTGCGTCGTATCAGGAATCGATAAGCGAGTCCGTTGGATCGTATCTCGATTCAAATAATGATGGAGGGGGTATTGGCGATGAAGCTGTTCCCCATCCTTGAAGAAGTCGGAAGGAGACGGATAAAGGGATCGGGAGGATTCTTCCCATGGTTCACGTGGAATGGATTGGAACTCGAACCCTCTTGGTTAGGGTTTGGATTGGGGGAAACGGTGTTGACGGGAGTCACGCGAAGGGGAGAATTTTGGTTAGAGTTCACAGTCACCATTGTTGAGATTTCGTAGAATAGAGAAGGTAGTTCTGGGAAGGAGAAGAAAGCTCAAAGGTTTAAAGTTCAATTTGGCAGGTGAAACCGTCAATATTGGTAAAGTTTATCTTTTATACTGACGGTTGCACGAGTTACGAAGGCGGCACATTAAATATTAGTAATGATGAGAATTCGAGTGGGAAGCGTCCGGATCAATTCTTAGACATTTTTTCAGATTGGGCTTCTCAGTTGGATTTTCAGTTTTTAAACCGTCTTGTTCAATTTCAATCCTTTACTGACTGGGCCTTTTACTCGGACATTGACCATTTCTGTCTCATCTTATGGACCAAATTGGGTATGTCTCAATTACTTCTGTTATGGGCCTTTAGTAAATTCTAATATCATGGACCACTTATAGTTTTCTATTAAACCTTAGATTCAACAAAAAACTAGGGGCAATGTTGGGTCGTGATATTTCCCTCTTTGGGAAGTAAGTTGGGCTTACTTATTAAATTAATCCATTGGGCCTTCATTATTGAACCTTGAAAGTTATTGGGTTTAGTCACCATATTACCCTATAAGACCGGGTCGGTTCATTGGACTAACCCATTGGATCATTTAATATCTATTACTTTGACTTGTAATGATGAAAAAACATGATGGTTGATCGCTATTACATCGCCACGCATTAATGTGGATGGATCCCCATTGACGGCCGGTAGAAAACAGATGACCAAAGGTAAGTAGAGACCGCATGATGCGGTGGCGGGACCCATCGATCACGAAATGTGTCAAGTCAAGTAGTGGGGCACGTAAATCCAAAAAGAGAGTATCACCTATCAACCAAGTCTTCACAAACAGGTACGTTCTCATACACATTCATATACATACACACAACTGAGAATTATGATATCTCTCAATACACTAGACATTACATCCTCCATTGTTAACCTTGTGAACACGTATACTGACTCTCACGCTTTGGTATCCTCCGATTTGAACGTACCGTCAAGCTTGTGGTGTTTATCGTGTTTACTGTGCAGGATCAGGGCGTCTTACGTGATTGGGACGTGGCAGAAGATCTTGGCGTTAACAACACTTAAGACTAATAGTTATATCTTAAGTATAATCCTTGCAAATAAACATAGCCGTAGTGTTTTAAATCATCGATCAATAGTAAATGTCATGCAAGTAATTTATGAGAAAATCACGGATTTAAAATTCATAAATAATTAAATAATTTTATCATGATAAATAATAAATACTCAATAAGAGCATCCACAACAGTTTCTTTAATAAACTCTCTATCCCCAATTTTGAATAATACATCAATAAATTATTATCCAACAGTTTTTTTATCCTTTATTAACTGTCAATTTTAATCTCTATATAGGATTTTACTCCCAAGGTGAGAAAGTCAAAAGAGCGTTATCTATATATATAAAATGATATTTAACACCCTCATTTAAGTGGACATCTCATCAATCATACACATCTTGACATTATTGTCACTTGACTTTTTTACTACTTCATTTTCAAATTATAAAATTAATATCGACTTATTTTTTATAAACTTAATTTCAAATGTATTCAAATTTAAAATTGATATAAAATTATTTAATTTATGTCCATATAATTATAAATATTGTAAAAGTACTATTAATTATAAAATTATTATTTTCAAAATTTAAATAAATCATATTTAAATTTAAAAATATCATAAAATAACTTTTTAAAATTAATATTGATCTTATGTACATTTGCGATTACAATTCATTCAATACTCACTCCATAAATTACTTAAAATTTAAAATAAAATAAAAGTTATTTTACGTTGGAATACAATTGATAAATTATACACTTTTTTTATAAATTATAAGATTATTATTAATTTTTATAAGTCAATTTGATGCATTCTCAAACTTAATAATTTTGCTAAAAATTGTAGTAGTTTTTTTCTTCTAAATAAGTTACAATATGTATTGATTAAATTTAAAATATCAAATACTTACTTTTAAAAAATTAATAAATTAATAGCGATTTATAATTAAAAATAATAGGTTGTAGTTACAACGGTCAAAATGTTGGAACTTTCAAATTTAAACTTTTAAATTTTAAATTTCATTATTTAAGAAATAAATATAAGGAATCTGTTGTGTACATATTGAAAAAATTGAATCTCTATCTTGCAGAATGAGTCAACATCACTACAGAGTAGGGATAGAGATAAATAAATTATTATGAACGCTCATTCACAATAGTTTTCTTATATCTATCCATACTTTGCACTGTTATTAGAGCATTCACAATAGTTTTTTTTTATCTCTATCCATACTTTGCAGTGATGTTGACTCATTCTGCAAGATAGAGATTCAATTTTTTCAATATGTACTCAACAGTTTCCTTATATTTATTTATAAAGCATTCACAATAGTTTTTTATCTCTATCTCTACTCTGTATTGATGTTGACTCATTCTGCAAGATAGAGATTTAATTTTTTCAATATGTATCCAATAGATTCCTTATATTTATTTTATTAATTCAAATCCCTTAATTTTCTCATAAATTTAGTTGAATGATGTAAAATCTTAGTTTTAAATGCCTTCTTTATATAATTTATTCTCGTTAGATTTTACTATAATTTTATCCTCTATATGCAAAAAATAAATAAAAATAAAAAGTTTATCAACCTTATTTTTCATAAAATAAATATATTTTTAGTGATAATAATAGTATAAAATAAGAGGAAAAATTAATATATGAGATCAGATCAGATCCACAGGAATTTTTGTGAAAGTACTTGCAAGGTGGAGGCGGTGGTGCGGTGGTGGGGGAGGTAATTAATATATGAACTTGATGTAGAGTGATAAAATAATTTGGGGGAGAGATGGAGAAGAGATATTGGGAGTATTATTTTTTAACTCCTGTTTTAGTTTTTATTTTTCAAAGAAAGCAATTAATTATAATAAAAAAATCAGTAATTAAATTAAAAATTGGGTTTTAGTACCGTAATCAAAATATTAATTATACTTAAAATAAGATGATATTTTCCACTTTACCTTTATATTAACATAATTAAATAGTAATTTATTATTTTTAAAAGAATTAATATACATAGAATAAAAATACATCTTTAATAATTATTAATTTTACAAATGAAACTATTTTTATAAAACGGAAGAAATATCATTCCCTCCCTCCATGATTTCTTTGTGCTTGGCTTGCATTGCATGTCTCGGACCTTGCAGTTATGCTCAAGGCATCTCTTTCAATTTATTTTATTTTTTTTGATAAACGCATCTCTTTCAATTCAAATATTACCTTCTACCCAACCTATTTTATTCTCCATGTCCCCGTCCAATACATAATTGAAGCTATATATTCCCGTTTATGTGCATAAAAAATTACCCATACAATTCTTTAGTTGTATTATTGCAAAAATAAAAATAAAAAATAATTGAAATATAAGATTAAAGTCATATTAAGATATTTTCAAATTAATTTATAATTAATTGACATATATATTCAATTAATTTTAGTTAATATAATAATAACGAATATTATAACTATCTAAAAGTACTACTTTGTAAATTTATTTTTTAATTAATAGTAATTAGTAAATTATATATATATATATATATATATATATATCAATTTTGAGTTTTGAAAACTCAAATTAATTTCAATGATCTTATAATTTGGATATGGGGAGTAGTTTTATTAGGCCTTAGGAAAGGCTGAATTTTAGGCAGTAAGAGATTTGGTATCCGAAGAATTATAGAAATTTAACATACAATTTTCCATATTAGTAAGATATGCATTAAATGATTTAATTAATAGCATTAATTAGGATATATAGCAGGCAAGTAATTCCTCCCTATATATTGAATGAAGGCCACTATTTTTGTGTGTTTGAATTGAATTAAGAGCTTAGAAATCAAGAAGCCATCAGCCATTGAAGCTAGTAAATTAAGGTACATACTACTTATTACTCTCATTATTATCTAGTATCTTTTTATCAATATATGGCTTTCCATGCACTTTAATATTCTCCCTGTATTATTATTTACATGCACCTCTATCTACTGTGTGTTACTTGATGTTAGTTTATATATATATATGAGTAGTGATTCAAGCCCTTGAATCTATTGATGAATGATGTAAGATCTGTTTTTTAAAATACCGATTATAGTAATTATTTGCTATGGATCGTTATCCTCTTTATATAGATTGATTATTTTATATTAATTCAATCCAATAATAAAGTGTATTTGATATTTAAAATGTTTAGCGTATTTGAAAATATTAAACGCACTTAGTGTATTTAAGAATTTTATATATTTAAAAAAATATTTATTTTAAACGTAATTTATTTAATTTACAAACGCAATATTTAAAATCCAAATATAACACATCGAAAAATATAAAATTTGGATGTTCAAACGCTCCAAGAGTGTTACTCCAAGGGCACTAAACGCCAAAGAAATTCAAAGTAGTTGTATACTGGTATATATTTTTAATCTTTAACTGATGGCGCACACGTGTTTTGTGTATAAATTATATGGGATAAAATAGAACTTTTATAAAATTTGATGAATTAAATAGAAAAATAATTGAAGTAAAAAAAGACAATATAGTAATATAACTAAACTTATACAGGTAAAAAGAAAAAAATAATAGTGTGATCGGGTTACACCAAACTCCCCGTAGCCTTACTTTATAACATATTAGCCGCTGCCGTACACGCGTTGCGTTAGTAAATTATGGAGGATAAAATAATAATTTTATAAAATTTAGAAGAGTAAATAGAAAGGTATAAAAAATTAACATTAAAAAGGATAAAATAATAATATATCTAAAGTTGTAAGGGCAAAAACGTAAAAAGAAAAAAAAAGGAAAAAATGTAACTCAATTACACAAACTTGTAGAGGAAACGTCTATGGAGACTTTATAATATAGATATAATAAAATATAAATTTTATAAAATTTGAAGTATTAAATAGAAAAATTAAAATAAAAAAGACAAAATAATAATATAACTAAACTTATAAAGGTAAAATGAGAAGAAGGAAAAACTGTGACCCAGGTTGCACCAAATGGCTGTGGCCGCTTTATAATATAGAGAGATTTAAGATTAGTACGAATACTTTCTACATGCATGGAATATTTTATGTATAAAATAAAATGAGAAGTATCATATGGGTTTAAAATTTTGAATTATATATGATTTTTTATATTACAATTCTGAATGAAAAGTCAGTCTTCATTATATATGTATATGTAAATGTGTGTGTGTGTGTGTTTTAAAATAAAAATGTAACATTGATCATGTTATTATGTGATTGGTTTTCAATATATATAATTGCATATTTGCATTACAAGACGTTTGACTCGAGACAGAAACAAATATATATAAGCGCAAGGAATTATCAACTCTTTGCGGCATAAAGCTTTGCATGGTTGTTTATGGACCTCTACCTCAAGAGGTCCACATTTGGTCATCAGATCCCGATATTATTATTATTATTCAAACTATAGAGCTCAACCTGCCGAGGAGCATAGGAAGAGAAATGTTGGCGTGTTGGATTATCTTGAGGAGAGGATGAAGATGTCCGAAACTAAACCCGAGAGTCTTCGCAGGAAAAATAATGCCTGATAGTTTCCTAGAAACGTCTGACCTCACAGTTGAGGCTAATACTTTTAACAATATGAAGATGAAAAGAGGAGATTTTATCAAGGAAGATTTGGGAGTGTTGAATACCTCATATGGATCTTTATCCCAAAACCAGAATCAGAATGGTCAGCATCAGAATTACTATCCACAGCCTCTAGCAATGATCATACCACAAGAATATCCTCCTCAACCCCTTGCAATTGTCAGACCGGATCTGATGATGCCTATTATTGACTATAATTTTCAGCCATTTGGTGGAGACTACTATTGCAACAATTTTCCTGATCATCAACTTAATAATAATGACCAAATGGATCCTCTGACAACATGAGGAGGAATATTTTTAATTTTATCCTCATCAAAATTGGACCACCATTTAATGGCTAGTTGTCTGCAAAGTCGATGAACCCCTGTTCCTGCATGCTGAGTAATAGTATATGATCATTTAAAGATCCAAGGAATTTCATTGGCACAACAGAAAAATAATAAGGCTTGATTCTCATAAAGGCCATTTGAGGTTTGAAAATATTTATCAAACATATCTTCAACCTTAGGGGGAAAAAACTGTGGGACTGGTCCCCAGTAATAGAACCAAGACTGAAACCATGCAAGAAAATCCAAAACATTGATGGTTTTGGGAAACTTAGGAGTGAAAACCAATTTATGGGTATAGTGCTCATTTTGATAATATAAAACTTTTCCCATGCTAGGTGTAATCAAAATAATTAAAGTATTTAGGAACCATAGATTTTGTTTCAAAATATTTATGAGTCCTTAGGTCACCCACCCAGTCACATGGACGTAAGACCGTTGAGAACGCCAAATTATAACGATCTCTAGGTTTATGAGAGACTTTAATTGAGCCTGTTTCAACCAGAAATTTTTTAAAAAGCTCTCTAGTTTTAGGGAGAAAAACTGGTAGATCATGAGAGTAAGATAGATAGAGATCAGCTGTGACGACCCCAAAATAGGTCCATTCCATCCAACCCATTACGAAGTCGCCAAATACGTAGATGTAGTAAACAACTACAACTTTATTATCACAACATGAAAATCGTGAGTTTAAATACAAATATTATCTTACAAACAATATTTATACTCAAATAAATCCTCATCACATTTATTGATACATTATTTTACAATAATGGTGAGGACTACTAAACAACTCTCTCTAGAACCTTCATTCCATACCCCCACTAGTACTCATTTACATTCTCGCCTCCACGAGAAGAAAAATGGAACAACAAGGAAAAGGGTGAGCTCAAATTAATGCCAAGAATAAAGAATGTTATGACTAAGATAATATACAACAAATTATCGTTAGTCTCCAACAGGAAAAATCGATAGAATCTGATGTATAATGACAAGTTTCGAGATCAATATTCGCAATGGAAATAATAATTCATAGAAGAGTTACGTAGAGAATGAAATCTACTATAATCTATGAATTTAACGATCCATCATCAATATTTTATCCTGTAACATCAATCAATATTCATCTCAAATCAAATATTCATCTTTGCACTACAGCCAAAGATATTCATCAATCGGTCATGTTCATCTCAACACTGTTCATCTTTTTGCACTAAAGGCCAAAGATATTCATCGATCGGTCGTGTTCATTTAAACACTGTTCATCTTTGCACTACAAAGCCAAAGATATTCTTGAAATCATTCATCTTTTTGACTACGTGCCAAAGATATTCTTCAAAATCATTCATCTTTGCACTCTGGGCCAAAGATATTCAATAATATCATCATTTAAGACCGAGGATGATGAAAAATATTTTTAAAGAAAGCGAATCCGGTGAAACAAAATGACAAGGATTAAGGATTCGTACTTGGTTTTATCCACGCCCAAAAATACCTCAAAAATAATCATAGTGGTGTAAAATTCAAGAATGATTCAAAACATGGATACAATCAAAGCTAGTATCCGAATAGATATTTTAGATGAAAAGAAAAATTTTCATTTTTTGGTGAATAGTCAAAGTATTCGTGAATAGTGCAGTATCGTGAATAAGGTCGATATCGTGAATAGTAACTCAAGACACCAAAAGATAGAAATTCCAAAAAAAAACATCTTCACGCGCTTACATGAATAGTACTCGTGAATAAGAAGTAACTCATGAATAGTAACTCATGAATAGTAACTTCGTGAATAGTAACTCATGAATAAGTAACCCAGACATGAAAAAGTTCCAAATTTGATAAAAAGTACCAACCAATATTTCAAAGATAATGATATTGAAGAATTAATATCATTTGAGAAGAAAATAACATCCCTTACCTCGAAGAATCAAGATTTCCGGAAGGAAAGGCTCAAGTGATTTGAATGAAACTTGTCTTGAACAAAGAACTCTCAAAGTATCTAAATACTCACAAAATACGCTCAATAATATAGAGAGAAAGAGAAAACTTTGTTTACGGTGTGATTTTCAATTTAACTTAGCCTCTATTTATAGGAAAATGTTAGCCGGCCAAGGCGAGACTTGATTCGCTTTACTGATGGCTTTACGCTACTATTGCCACCCACCACATTTGAAATAAAATTCAGCATATTTTTCACCAACCACAAGTGGGGCCCACTCAATTCTAGAATTTTCCACCAAAATCAATTATAAACCTAATTTAGAATCAACACCTCTTAAAATTCACAACAAATCATTCGTGCATTTTAACGGTTCAAAATTTGTGGACATATACTCAACTTATGTATGTATAACATATCCAAAAATTACAACGATCCAAATCGGATTAAAAATTATAACCCCGCAATATATCTCAAAACCCACGATTTGATTTTTAATACCTCAATCCAGATAAAATCTTGATAAAACACCTCAACATTAATTCCTTCATTAATAACCACATAAATAAATCCATCATTTATATTCATATAAAATAAATATTTCCTTATCATATGAATCAATAATTAATTATTCACAAATAATATTACGTAATCACATTTATAATAACCAAACATTCCTGTGAGAAAGAGGGCTTTCAATAAGGATCTCTCCTTCTTGGCGCAATTAATTAGGTGACCAAACCTCTCCCTGAGCGAGAACTTTCTAGACATTGCCAATAATGTTATCTAATAATATTATTCAAATAATATGAATTATTGATCGATAATGGGAAATATCGTGCGATGACAATTATTGAAGCGGTAATAATATAAAATACCAACGCAAAGAATTATTCAATAAAATAAAATAAAATAAGCGATAATTAGTGTAACAATTATTGAGTAGTGCCTTCTTACGTAAGGATCAATAATTTAACAATTTGCTGTAATACCGTGTCATCTTGTGCAACCACGCCAGACATCGTATTTTAACCATAAGGGTATTCCAACAGTCTTTAATTGATAATAACTACGCCAAGTTATTTTTAACCAACTTATATTTGTCGTTTTCTTCATCCAATCGCTTTTCAGTTATGGGGCCCACATATGGTCGCTACTGGTCGCATTTAATATTCGACAAGAGACGAATATTCCACGACCAAACGAATATTCCCGACAACAATGAATATTTAATAACCACTTACTTATTTTGAAATATTTGCGTATTTAACCCTTAACTATCCACATTAATCAAATCAACCCTTACTATTTCAAGATAATAAATAAAGGAAATTCCTTTTATTTAAAAAATTTTCGGTCTTACATCACTTCACGCTCGGAGATCTAATCGCATCCACATCTTCAATATCAACTACTTTCCGATCATGGTGTCAAGGTAGTTAGAATCAATCTGAACTTTAAGCTCGTGAGTCTTGCCTTTGTTGCCACGCTTTTGAGATCCTCAAGATTGTCCTTGAGAAAGTAAGTCGTTAGAGGTCTCTCCATTCTTTGGTTTGGCCGAGAGCGTCTCAGAGACTGTCAAGATTTAACACACAAATATTAGGAGTATCCTGCAAAAACTCTCTAGTTAAGAAGTCCGCAAAGAGTTAAAGTCTCCTTTAATAAACTCAATGTCAAAATCAAAGGGCGATAAGAAAGCTTGCCGTAGAACAAAAATGCAATGTAGAAACGCGTTTTTAACTTCCTTCTAAGACTTCTTTGGGTGATTTACAATCAACTCTAAGAAGGAATCTCGGTTTAAGAGATCTCCTTGGAATTTATCAATACACGTAACTATGGAACAAATTTCCTTTTTTATAGTAGAATAGTTTTTCGTGCATCATTCCATTTTCGTAAACAAAACAAACTAAAACTTCATTTGAGTTTATAATTTGTTTTAGAATGCCCCATATCCTTTGTTCAAGCATCGGTTTCGACAATCTTTAGAAAGCATCGTGGATTAGAGAAATGAAGACACGGTAAGGATTTCACATGAGCCTTAATCCTTTTAATGGCTTGAGTACATTCTTCCGCCCAAGGTGTAGCTTCTTTATTCAACTTTTTAAGAAGAGCAAAGATTAATCGCTTGAGATCTTTATAAAATCTCTAACATAATTAACACTTCCCATAAATCTCTGGAGCTGTTTTTGATCCAAGATTTTGTTTGGAAATTTGTTGGCGAATGCAATGGCTCTGTCGACTGGGAAATATTTACCTTGAGAAATTTCAAATCCCAGAAACCTTATCTTCGTTTGGAATAACAACATTTTCTTAAATTGAAACCACAAGACCTTCTCTTTTAACAACTTTTTTGAAAACGTTTAAATGTTTCCAATGTTGATCAATGTCTTTTGAGAAGACTAAGACATCATCAATATAAACAATCATAAAATCCATAAATGGATTAAAGATTTCGTTCATGATGTTCTGAAACTCAGATGGCGCATTTTTAAGACCAAAACCCAAAACATTCCATTCGTAATGCCCAAATGGCACTGTAAACGCTGTTTTATACTTATCTTCTTCTTTAATCTGGATTTGCTAGTATCCACTCTTCATATCGAATTTGGAGAAAATATTTGCTTTAAGCAACCGATTTAATAGATCCCTCTTGTTTGGATTTGGATATCTATTCCATCTCAAAACTTTATTTAGAGGTTTATAGTTAATCACCAGCCTTGGAACTCCCCTTTCTATTTCTGCAGCATTTTCTACGTAAAAAGCAGAACATGACCATGGCGAATAACTTTTCCTTATTAATCTTTTTTTTAAGAGATCATTGATTTCTTCTTGGCAAAGCTTAAGAAACCTTTCATTCATTTGAATCGGTCTTGCTTTTGTAGGAATAGACTTCTCATTGAATCCTTCTATGTAGGGCAAAGAGATGACATGCTTTTTTCTATTCCAGAAAGCAGTAGGATCTGTAGAACATATTTCTTTACATAAATCCTCTTGGTAAGCTTAAACTTGTCATCTTTAAGATGTTCTTCAATCTTCGTTATTTCTAACTCTTGTTTGAGAAAAAAAAGAAAATCTTCTTTGCGTTTAAGCAAATGATTGACGCCTTGATAGCGAGGTTCTGAAATAAAATCAAATCTGACCTCTAACCCCTCCTTATTAGTATTTATTCCCTTATGGTCAATAGAAATGAGAAAAACAAACTAATAAAAGGCGTACCCAAAATTGCTGCCTGAGCCATATTCTTGACTAAGAGGAATGGAGTTTCAAAATAAACCCCATTATCGCATACCACGACGTCTGATAATTTATAATCAATATGCAATTGGCTCCCATCAGCAGTACTCAGCATTTGAGCTGTTTTTGAATAATATTTGGAAGGAACAAGACCTTCAGCCACACAATTTAAGTCTGCTCCCGAATCAATCAATGCTTCAGTAGTGACTGAGAACTCATCTTCAATAAGGATAGTAATTTTCACATACCACTTCTGAGTGATAATTCTATCAATCAAGTTGATTTTCAATCCTTTTGAACTAGATTCTCCTGGAATGATTCGCCTATCTTGAGTGGCAAAGTCAAGGACTTCATCCTCAAAATCATCATCATCATCATTGATAATAGGTGAATTTGATTCATCCATTTTGCCTTTACCTTTATCATCTCTGCCTTTAAGCCAACGAATTTCCTTTTTGATCTGCTTGATTTCTCTTTTCAAGTCCGCAATATCAACTTCTCTAGTGTGACGACCCCAAAATAGGTCCATTCCATCCAACCCATTCTGAGTCGCCAAATACATGGTACAGAAACAACTACAACTTTATTATCACAACAATAAAACTGTGAGTTTAAATACAAATATTATCTTCTAGACAATATTTATACTCAAATAAATCCTCATCACATTTATTGATACATTATTTTACAATAATGGTGAGGACTACTAAACAACTCTCTCTAGAACCTTCATTCCATACCCCGACTAAGTTTTCATTTACATTCTCGCCTCACGAGAAAAAAATGGAACAACAAGGAAAAGGGTGAGCTCAACTAGCCCAAGTAAAGAATGTTATGACTAAGATAATATACAACAAATTATCGTTAGTCTCCAACAGGAAAAATCGATAGAATACAATAGACAACAAGTTTCGGATCAATATTCGCAGAATGAAATAATAATTCATAGAAGAGTTACGTAGAGAATGAAATCTACTATAATCTATGAATTTAACAAATCCATCATCAATATTTTATCCTGTAACATCAATCGATATTCATTTCAAATCAAATATTCATCTTTGCACTACTGAGCCAAAGATATTCATCAATCGATCATGTTCATCTCAACACTGTTCATCTTTGCACTACTGAAGCCAAAGATATTCTTGAGAAATCATTCATCTTTGCACTCTGGCCAAAGATATTCAATAATATCATCATTTAAGACCGAGGATGATGAAAATATTTTTAAAGAACGAATCCGGTGAAACAAAATGACAAGGATTAAGGATTAAGGATTCGTATTTTGTTTTATCCATGTCCAATAATACCTCAAAAATAATCATAGTGGTGTAAAATTCAAGAATGATCAAAACATGGATCAATCAAAGTTTTAGTATCCAAAATAGATATTTTGGACGAAAAGAAGAAATTTTATTTTTTTAGATATCGCGAATAGTCTGAGATATCGTGAATAGTCAGATACGTGAATAGTAACTCAGACACCAAAAGATAGAAATTCCAAAAAACATTTTCACGCTTTACTTAATAGTACTACGTGAATAGTAACTCGTGAATAAGTAACTCATGAATAGTAACTCGTGAATAGTAACTCATGAATAGTAACCCGACATGAAAAAGTTTTAAATTTGATAAAAACTTCAGATCAACATTTCAAAGATAATGATATTGAAGAAATAATATCATTACGAAAAAAAAATAATATCCCTTACCTCAAAGAATCAAGATTTCGGAAGGAAAGGTCAAGTGATCTTTGAATGAAACTTATAATTGAACAAAGAACTCTCAAAGTATCTAAATACTCACAAAATACGCTCAATAATATAGAGAGAAAGAGAAAAATTTGTTTCGGTGTGATTTTCAATTTAACTTAGCCCTCTATTTATAGGAAAATGTTAGCCAAAAAGGCAGACTTGACTGCCAATTACTGATGGCTTTACCTGCTACTATTGCCACCCACCACATTTGAAATAAAATTCAGCACATTTTTTCACCAACCACAAGTGGGGCCCACTCAATTCTAGAATTTTCCACCAAAATCAATTATAAACCTAATTTTCGAATCCGACACCTCTTAAAATTCACAACAAATCATTCGTGCATTTTTAACGGTTCAAAATTTGTGGACATATACTCAACTTATGTATGTATAACATATCCAAAAATTACAACGATCCAACGGTCGGATTAAATATTATAACCCACTAATATATCTCAAAACCCACGATTTGATTTTTAATACCTCCAATCCAGATAAAATCTTGATAAAACACCTCAACATTAATTCCTTCATTAATAACCACATAAATAAATCCATCATTTATATTCATATAAAATAAATATTTCCTTATCATATGAATCAATAATTAATTATTCACAAATAATATTACTGAGAATCACATTTATGACATGACAATTTGTTCCCCAGGAAAGAGGGGCTTTCCAATAAGATCTCTCTTCTTGGCAAGCAATTAGGTGACCAAACCTCTCCTTAGGATGAACTTTCTAGACATTGCCAATAATGTTATCTAATAATATTATTCAAATAATATGAATTATTGATCCGATAATGGGAAATACTTGTGCGTTGACAATTATTGAAAAAATAATAATATAAAATATCAACGCAAAGCAATTATTGAATCAATAAAATAAAATATTGAAGCAAGAACTCTTTGTGAAAATTATTGAGTAATGCCTTTCACGTAAGGATCAATAATTCAACAATCTGCATAATATCCGTAGTGTCTTCTGCATGCAACCACGCCAGACATCGTATTTTAACCACGGGTATTCCAACGATCTTTATTGGTAATAACTACGCCGTTATTTATAACCACCCAAACTTTGTCGTTTTCCTCATCCAATCGCTTTCAGTTATGGGGCCCACACATGGTCAAAGGCTTGTAAATCGCATACGAATATTCCCACAAAGATCTGAATATTCCACCAAACGAATATTCCCCACAAAATGAACATTTTATAACCACTTGCTTATTTTGAAATATTCGTATTATTTAACCCTTAACTATCCACATTAATCGGATCAACCCTTACTATTTCAAAATAAAAAATAAAGGAAATTCCTTTTTATTTAAAAAATTTTTGGTCTTACATTTAAGCGTCACTATTGGCTTTGCGGATTAATGATCATTCCTTGTAGCTCTTTAAGAGTTGGCTCCTTATGCCGGTCGTTCACCTTATCGATCTTTTGTAATGAATATTAGTGCAGGTCAACCTTTCATTATCAAAAATTTTTTCTTCTTTTTGAGCGTAATATAATCATTTTGTCTCTTTTGACGAGTCTTCAAAATCAATAATATCGAGGATAAAATTATCCTTAGATAGAACATTAATAGAAATCCATTTTTCATTAAAAAAGCATAATATATTTTCATTTGTCTCTTTCGACCGTAGTCTTCTAATTAATCAATGATGTGATAAAACTATCTTCCTTAGATGTAACATTAATAGAGAGTCCATTTAAGGCACACAAGTTGTGCTTCTCTTCATTAAATGACAAATATTTAACTCATCACAGAATCTTCAGATGGAATGAGAATACCCAGTTAGAACAACTACTTTAGGACTCGAACAAGGTGAAGAGAATTCTTCCTCATCGTGAGTCGATAAAAGCGGCTAAAAGTTGTTTTTTCAAATTTCATCCTTAACCCGGTTGGTTAATTTTCTTCTTAGTAGTACACTTTCTGGGCTTTTGTGACCTATCTTGCCACATTTATAGCATGTTGGAGGTTTTGAATTGGTCACCTTTCTTTTAGATGACTTTCTCCTTTTAGGTTAATCTTCTTTGGTCTGATGTTTAGACCTTTTATGATGATAATTCCTTTTAGATTTCTTGCTATCTTTAAAAGCAGAAGATTCTTTTCCAGTTCTTCTTTTACACTTATCCTTAGGGATTTCAGCAAGGCCATATTGCTCACAAAAATCTCCTAGGGCTCGCTTTCCTCTAGATCTTTCCTCTGAAATTTGCTTCTGGATCTTCAAAATATTGCACAGATCCGCACCTTCAGCAATGACTGCTGAAGCTAATTCTCCATAGGTATATTTATCCCAGGGAATTATTCCATCATTTTTATTTTTTAACCCTGTTTTAACTCTTTGAGAGAACAAAACAGGTAAACCTTCAATGAATTTTTCTTTCCAGTAATCGCTATTGTAGTCTGTTATGTTAAACACCTTAGAGAAAAATGTGTCACGATAGTACTTGAATTCAGAGAGTGATTTGCACTTTAAGTTGCTTAATTGCTCATACGTTCTTGATATTACCAGCTGATTGTTGCCCACAAAATGGCTCATGATGGTATACAACAAAGTGTTAACTGCATCCTCCACAAACACGGGCTCGTTCATAGCATCGACGCCCTTTTGAACTTGAAAATTAAAGATGCTCTCCTTTGTTTCGCTTGTTAGGAGGTTATCCCACCAAAGTCCAAGTTGATTTCTGAAACCGGATCTTTAAAGCTTGAAAGCAATCCTTTTTTCAGAGTTCATTTTGATCCTAGCTGCTTGGGCAAACATCGTCATTTGTTTTAGAAGAACTACTATTTGATAGTCGGTAAGACCATCAAGGTTCTATTCACAAATATATTCTCCACTAAACTGGACTCTATCATTAAATGTTCTATTTTCAAACTGAGCATCAATAGGAGATGGACGATGATAATAGGGCTGGTTTTTAACCTTTCCTCATTTTAACCTGTTTACCTGAGGATCTTCCTGTTCCTCTTGGATTTTATTTAAGATCTCATCAAGATCTAATCCATCGTTTTTGAGAATCGAAATGGAAGGACCTTGAGAAGTAGATCCGGTAGATGTCCGTTTTAAAGACAACTTTTCTAATCTATTCTTCAGTTCTTCAAACATTTCTGTAGAAGCAGTTCCTAGTTTAAACTCTTTAGACATCTCGGGTGGAGGCTTAAATAGGATTGATCTTGGCTTCTCCTGTCTAACAAGCTTTCCTTCCTTTGAGGAAGTAGTAAGGATTTCTGCCGAAGATGGACTAACAAATAAAGGTTTTACTTTTGAAGTAACAACCTTATCCGCGTGACAGGCGGATATACTCACCACTATACTACAACGACCAAAACGCGTTATCCACCACGAGGAGAGAGGTAAGAGAGAAGAAAAGAAAAAAACTCAGAGGAAGAAGAAGAAGAGAAGAAGAAGAAAAGTGAGGGAATCCTAGAGAATTGGGAGTGAAGAGGAGAAAAGCTTGACAATCAAAAGAGATAGTATCATCATTGCTCACAGTATTTTAATGATCCGCCAGAGCTCGACTACACTCCATTGCTCACTTATCCTGATCAGATTGATTCTGCGCCGACCATTGACCCTGCTTTGCCACAGTCGTTCTATGGGACATACATGGATTCTTCTCAGCTGGTGCATCCATATTATAATTTTCAAGGAAATAATTATTGAAAAGCAAATTACATATGTAGTTTGAAATGTTCAGTTTGGGTTCTAATATTAACTGTTTATATGGTAGCTAGATTGTCTGGAGCTTGTGATGATAGTTTTTTTATTTATTTTTTCTGCTAATTTGGGGGAGGGGTTGAACCTAGGATCTCTTGCTTAGCAAGAGAACTAGTACACCACCTGAGCCCAAGGCCGTTAGTATTATGATGACAGTTATATTGCTTGACTTTATATATTAGTTGTTAATCTAAATTCTACTTTACTTTATCAATTGTTTTTTTCCTGTTTATAATCTGCATTTAACATGTGCTAAGAGTGATGTTATGTAATTTGGCCAAAATCCAAGTCCAATCCATTTTAGCAGTCTACGAGTGCAGCTCTCTGTAAATTATGTTGTTTGGGGTTGTGGGTGTTAGTGGTGTTGTGAAGCCTTTCCTGTGGCAGCAAATACAGCTCTCTCCTACTATACGTAGGTACACGCTGACCATAAAACAACAATATCAGGTCCAACGCATTAAGATGAAACTGAGAACTTGTAAATTGCAGGCATCATTTTATTGGGTACTAATCAAGAGCTTCATTAAGAAAAATTTACTGAACTACATCATTACAGTACATGCAAAACAAAGAAAGATCAAGAACAAATCTGAAGCTTCAAACATAACTCTTTCTTCAGAATTAAGTTAAACTGATAATCAAAAGAAGCAAAACTACTTTAGGGTTGAGCATGAGTCTGGATGAGATTCAATATGGAGACCCCAGAAAATTAGCTTGCTCCAACAAAGGGATGCTCTTTGTCGTGGGTATTATTAGTCTTAAAAGGAAGGGGATGCTCTGCACCAATCAACTGCCAACCAATCAAATATACAGCAAGATACTAAAAGGCTCTCGGTGTGTTACGAGAATATCTTGTTTCATAGCTTTGAGCTACCTGCATAAGAGATGAAGCACGGTACGATTAGCTTTATCAGAGAATCACATGGGTTATCAGCTGAAACAAACGCTGGTTTTGATTACAATTCTTCATATAAACCATGTAAAAGGAGTGCACTCTAACGATGTAATAAACTTCCACGTTTCCACGAAGAAGCCCAAGAGTTAAAGACGAATTTCAATCATGTTTAACGAACATGCAGAAGGTACATGCTGAAAGAACCACTATGGATCGAGATTTCAACTCCCAACAGACCTAATTGTGATTAGAAAACTAGGATGCCCCATTCAGTAATTATTATTATTATTGCTGTTGTTGTTGTTAATGTTATTATTAATTATTAATATTTCCTTTTTCCGTTAAGGCTTAACAAATTACATTTTGGCAGGGGAAAAAACAAACAAACAAAACAGTGACAAAAATAAATTTAGAAAGAGACTTACAACTTCAAAATATGAGAATAACTGGACAAGTCTTTGAGGCCCTGGGAAACCCTGCTACTTTCTTGCAAACACGAAAATCTTCCTTCCCTTTCATATATCGACAATCAATTGTCATCTTCTTCAACATGTTACCATTTTTCAACATATACTTTATTGCTTCAAGCTCATTTTCTTTCCCACTAAACTCTGTAATCTCAACTTCCTTGAGATGCAACAACAAACAATTGGGAACTCGTTGCGGTAGGTTCCAACATATGACTTGATGTAGGACTCGGTGTCCCTAATGAGTGATGACAACAAGAAATTACAAGCTAATAAGTTGAGGGCGGTACTGAATATATCTTATATTGCATTTCACAAACCTTGTCAAGAACAAGAACTTCTAGTTTAGGTGAGCACTCAAGAAAGTCCATAAGCAATCTCCATCCTGAGCCGCCATTCACTTCAAGTTTCAGATGGGTAAGATTGTGAAATGTAGGTATAGCATAATAGCTAACATTGGTGAGAAACTGCATAAAAGCAGATGCATATATCAGATGCCTCCACCAGAGTTCAACAATATAAATAAATTATTACCTCAAAGAGTAATGTCAAACGAAATGAATCAAAATAATTCTTTTCCAGCATTAGTTACCCCACTCCCAAAAAAAAAAAAAACAAAACCCACTAAAAAAAAAATCCTTCCCAGTTAAGCTAATATTCTGTCTATTTCTAATACTATTACTCATGTGCCGCTTTTATGCTTTCAATTTGTATACCTTCTCCATTGTAAAGGGTTAAATTTTTGAAAGCACAAGGCCATATGCAAGCTTAAAAAATAAATAATGAAACTCAGGGGCGGATATCCGTTCTCAGCAGGGGTGGATTTTTTTAAGCGAGAGTTTGAATACATTATATACCCGTGTGTTTAGTTTTTTTTAACGTGATAGTAGTTTAAGTTTTTTTTCCCCTCTATAAGTTTAAGTTTATCAAGTTTTATTTTTGCCCTTATTTCTATACCCATAAAAAAATTTAAAAAATCCCACATAAGCACTACCTACTCTTCATGCTTAATAGATTCGCCACGGACCTCATTACCACTTTGAATTTTGCTTGGTTTATATACAAATATGGTTCTACATTTTTTTTGTCTTCATCTATTTTTTATAAAAAAAAATTAGTGGCTTATTTTGATGTAGAAACAAACATTGCAATTGATTTGTATCAGCATGTACTTGGTAACATATCAATTTATATGGCAATGTAAATTATTTAGTCACAAATTTTAATATGAATTAAAAACCAATAGTTAATTAAATAAATGGAGGTAATATGTTCACTATAAAAGTGAGAACTCAATGGGTTTAAAAACTAATCATAACAAACATGCATAAATAGTTTAATTAACTTAAAAGATGCAACTTGCATGACATTAATTTCAAATAACTCTATTGCCATGAATCTTCAACAAGAATTTGTTAACCGATTTATGACTGATCCTTAATTTTCAATTGGTTACTTGTAGAAAATAACTTTTAATCCACACAATTTATGACATTGGGAGCCAACTAGCCAAATTAATTGTCGGAAAACTAATCAATTTAAAGGAACCTCTACACTACCACAATCTTCTTCTTTTCTTAATCCTTTTAAACAAATTAATAAAAAAGTTTTTTTAAAAAAAGGTCAATCACAAAAATAACTAATGAATAGCACAAATAATCTTCAAAACGATGATTGAAGTGAAAAAAATCCGAAAAAGTCTAAACTAAATATATCAAAATTATAAACTACTGCCTCCGTCCCGAAAAAGATGAACAAAATACAATTCGCACACATATTAAGAAAAATAAAAGTAGAGGAAAGAGAATTAAAAAATTCTAAATTTATCCTTAGTGACCCCACAATATTACTCTTCAATTTTAACTTTTTGAAGTCAACTTAATATGAAATATATGTGTCTGATTATCTCCTACCTACTTCTTTATCAGCAGACGGAAAGTAGATTAGCAGATTTGCAGCTCAAATGAAGGGTTCATTTAAATTTTAAAATTAGGAGTAAAATATATTTATTTTGCCTCCTCTAAGTATATCTCTTTCATTAATCTGCCCCCTTTAAGTATATATCTGCCTATGCTGCCAAAGCATAGGTCCGCCCCTGATGAAACTTAAACAAATTTTCAAATACAAGAACTAAACACCATATCTGATTCGGGGAGAGAACTTACGGATAAAGTTAAATCAGACACACGCAGAGATTTTATGTTTGCCATCCCACTAAGAAGCTTCAATATGCGACCACCGTAACGGCCTGACTGGATGGGCCTTCGGCTTGTATGTCCAACATGAATATTAGCTTCCAACAAGGATGATAAATCCATCATCAAAAAGTCATCTGAGAGACTGTCAGCGAGATCAAGGTTTTTAAGCTTCGGGGCATCAATTACAAGCTTGTACCTTGGTTCATCAAATTCATCTTCGCCCTCAAGAATGTTATGTAGACAATGTATGGTCAAAAGTTTCAGTGTAGGTACTGAGACATTCAAAATTTCTCGGTCGTCCAAACCAGATCTATCTATATATAACTCTTCAAGAACAGGGCATCCCGAGAGGAGGTTATGAGCTACATCATCGTTTTTATATTTGACTGATAGTAAATGAAGAGTTTTTAGACTAGGAAGCCAAACTGAAGACGGCGTATCTATCATAATTCCGTCAGATAATATTAAAACCGCCAGTGTTTTGCTAGTGAAAAGCATATGAGGCAACTTAACATCATCTTCTATGCAGTAATCGAGGTAGATCTCTACAACATTGCGCTTAATTGCAGTACATATCCATGTATTGACAAGATCAAAATTGTCATCGCAAGAACGTATAAGATGGAACTTTTGAAGGCGCGTCACATCACTGAGAAGTAACACTCTATCCACAAAATTCATAAAGCTCAACTTTAATATATCTTCCCTATCTTCATCCAGTTCACTCCAATTTTCAGAAATTAAAGAATCATCAAAGTCAAGATTAGGGACAGAAGCCCAAAGGTATTGCCATCTTGTTGATAGAATACTGGTTCCAACAGCATATTTTGTTGGAAGAAAAGAAAGGATATGAGACAGTACAGAATCAGGCAACTTGCTGATTCTATCTAAAGCTTCGACCGATGCCTGAATCCATTACTTCACAAATAACTTTTCCCCTGAAAGTTGTATGTTATAATAATAAAAGTAAAGAAACACTAACATACCCAACGCATTTATTAAGATCTGAAATGGAAAACTGAAGTAGCATAAGAAGTAGAGAAAGATAGAAACTTTATAGGTTAAAACTACACATGGTATTTAATTTTGTACAAGTAAATATAGTTCAATTTGTGTAATTGAGATGAACTTATATCCTTTTACATTATATGTAACTCACCGTTTGTTTTCTGATAAAATGTGGGATTAAACAGATACGAGAAAGAATTACAGGAAACAAAAAATCACGAGAGTGTATAGCCTATCAATATATATATATAAAAATGAAGATGAATAGGAAGAAATATTGGTTAAATTTCCTTATTTTCAAAGCAACCAACAACAAAGGGGAAAATGAAAAAAAAACCTGCTTCAGAATTAGTTTCAGATCAAGCTGAAGAAGATGATGACCGTGACACCTCCGAATCATGTGTGTTAGGGTTAGGGGTTTGATAATCTACTAATCTACCGATTGCTCCCAAACTTTATTCAGTTATGGCCTCGAGTCTCTGCTCATGTGATAGCTTATAAAGGAGGAGGAATGACAGGGTCAAAAGGTTCTCAGATAACTAACGTGCCATCAATTTTTTTATTGTTTTTTATATATACAAATAAAAAAGAAAAAAGAAGAAGGTAAAAAGTTCAAATATTCTAAATTCTAACACGTCGCATCGTAGAAAAAAGATTTAACATGTCAAACGATAACTACATTAAATCAACAAATGTTGAAGGTGGAGTATATTCACATCAGCAATTTATAAAATATTTGTAAAATAAGCATTACTCAACTTTATAAGCATGATTTATTCATTTTTCTGAAAAATAAGATTAAGCTGAATTTTTCAAAACTATTTATAAATTTAAAGTAATGTAATTTATCTACATTTTAAAAATAATTAATTTTGTAGCTATTAAATTATTTATATATATCATAAATTTTATAATTATAGTATCGCAATTAAAATAATCTATATCTATTTTGAGTTAAAAATATTTTAATTTGATTTTACTTTTTGAAGGGAAAATAGGAGACCGTTATGTTCTATTCTAGTTCTTGGTAAACTAATGGAAAGGCTGTTAACAACAATAGGAGACATCTTCCTCGTACACTTCTTCTATTTCCCTCTCTACCTACCGCTTAGCTTTTCATATCTACAATGGCGACTGCACCCGAAACTTCGCCATTTATATAGCTGGCATCTTTCTTCCCATTCGAGCAGAGCCAAAGACCCATCAATTCTTTGTTAATTTGCAACCATAAGCAAATTTCAATTGAAATGGATCCAAGATTTGAGCTTTGCTGGAGTATGGCCCTCATTCTTTTTTGAAAATATGCAATTCAATAATAATTTTATAATTTAAAACGAAAAATATAATGTCAAATAAAATTTTTTAAACACCACTTAAATTACTTTTACACAGTGCCCATAAATTTTATAATTATTTGAGGGGTCAAATTTAGGATCTTAAATGAAGTATAAACGTTCTTAAATGAAGTGTATCAAATTAATTTTTTTAATAAAACATAATATTAGTATTTTAATTCAAACAGCAAAGTTGTAATTAAGTTTCGGAATCGCAAATCCAAACCCATCTCTTCTCTTGGTTTTTGTGGCAAACACGGTGTGAGAGAGAGAGAGGAGTTTTAATTGGATCCTGAAATGGTTGAACGAGACAGAGAGTGGGATTTTCACCTAAGAACCTTATCTTCAAGTGCTAGAGACTCCAATTTCGCTACAAATCCTGCTTCCGATCCATCTCTCCTTCATTCGGTGAGCTCATCTCCCCTCATATATTCATATTTGAGCTTAATTAAATCTCTTTTTCGATTCTTCATCTTTTCATGCTTAATCGTGCGTTTACATAATCAGGTGAAGAAACTTTACCAACTGTGTAAATCTGAGCAGTCTGAGGATTTGATAGCCAGGGTCTATCCGCAGCTTAACAAAATCTTTCAACGTTCGGTGTCTTCTATTTCTCAATCCCAAACCTCTAACGGCCTGCTTTTACTGGTACGGTTTCTTTTCTAAACTTTTAGTATGCCGTGTACAACATATAAAATTCATTATAAACTCTTTTTCCCTGGGATATATAATATGTCTTTCCTATTAGAATCTGTTTACTGATCAATTGTTATTGTCCTTTCTCTGTTTGGGCCTCAACTTGCCATATATTTATATTGGTGCTCTGTGTTTCATTATTGTTATTCTATGATTCATTTGAATAATGAAGCTCTTAGTTGTTTTAATTATTTTCCTTCTTGTATGTTGCATTTTATCCATGGCTGTTCATGTGCAGATTTGTGCTAATGTAGTTGTGTTGCTTAAAGTTTTCATTCTTTTGTTACTCAGGCTATTCTTCATTTTTTCCTCGATTTTGGAGAAGTTGTTCTCCACGATGCTGATCCTAGTCTGAGGGCATTTTTTCGTTTGTGCTTGAGCAGGTAAGATATTTCCAAACAATAATAATCTGTAGTCAGTTTCTTATTGACATCTTGTTTGATAGTTACTTCTTGGTTACAATAGTTTGGAGTCAAAACAGAACAAAATATATAGTGCAGTTGAGTTGGGAAAAAGGCCGAATAAAGTGTTTACTCTTGTGGCATGTATAGCAATTAAAGTTGCACCAGTGGGTGAACTGTTCTTGGACTTTCTTCTTTAAAAGTCAGATATTTTCCTTGACTATAAAGGGCCACTGATGAAATTTGAAGATATGCATTTAATATTTGTAAGCAATGAACTATTTTTGGTCATCCAATCCCTCATTTTGCTCATGCTTCTATATTCAAAGGCAAAGGTTCCTTCAAAAATTAAAATTAAGGCTTTTGTATGGTCTTTTATACCTTTTTCCAGCTTAACGCTAGTGACATGTGTCAAGGTATAGGCCATACAAATCTTTGTCTCCGAATGTGTGTTAATGTGTATGCAGGAAAGTAAGTCCCATTCTCATATCTGTTTGTTCACTTTTGGATGGCTTAAATGTTCAACTCTACAGGAATTTTATACATCAGTGATCATACTTCGAAACACAATCAAGAGACTATTAGACCAAATATGCTATTTCCACATGAAAATATGATTACCACAAGGGTCTCCACGCATGAATACTAAATGGGCCCCACATTTATGGAGAGAGACCCTTGTGGAATATCAAATCTGCATGTGGATTTTTTAAACCATAACCGTCATCCCTGTAAGAATTTAAAAAAAGGACCCAAGTTCTTGAATCATAAAACCCCATAACTACAAGTCTCTACAACCCTTAAATATTGTATTGTTTGAATTTTATTTTTGTTTCAGAGTGATAGTTACTCTTCAATAGTCAAGGGAATATTAGTGCAAATTGCAAAAAGACTATACTTTTTTGGTAAGGCCCTATTTAAGTACAGACACACATGCTTGTCTAGTCGTTTGGTTACGTGCCCTGTTTTTCATTCATACCTGCGTCTGAACAATGTGTGCTAGGGAACCTTTACATCTGAGGTGCTAAAAACTTTACATGGAAAAAGAATGGAAGTTAATTATTTTTCTTTAAATCTTGTTGTTTGTCCTAGTTGAAGATATTTTGAACCAATTGACAGCTAGTTCTTTTGAAGAACAAGGTCTTGTCTTTGCTGCCCTTATTATTTTTTGATATATATATATATATATATATATATATATATATTTATATATATATATTCATTTTAAATATTTGCCTTGAGTACTTTATAGTGATATTCTTTTCTCTTATAGTAAATATTTGGATAGATTAGTTTGAACATCACCATTTACCAATCTCATTTCATACGTTGGTTGCAGTGAGTTTGCAGACTATGTTGTTGCAGAAGCAACAATTGATTTTCTGAATGCGAACAAGAGAAAACTGTTAGCTTCTTTTCCCACTGTACTTCCTCAGGTATACTAGATTTTTATCCTCCTGCAAGTTCATTGTGGGAGAATATAGCCTTGAAGATTCTTTCATTAAGAAAAAACTCAAAACCTAGTTAAGAAAAGTTTTGTTTGACTTGATACTAATTTTATTCTTGTAATTTTGGTGTTGGATGTATTTTTCTCAAAAATTTGTTTTTGATATACAACTGTTGGACATATTAAAATTTAATTTCATAATGTGTGATGCAATATAGTTATATCTTGTAAGTAGAACTAACACAGTGATAAGGCAAGTGATGGGGATGTACTTCTTCTAGTGCCGAGCTAATATTATCCCTACTTGGCCAGTTTAGCTTTATCCAAATATTTGGCTACATAACAGTGACCTGATAAGTGGATATTTGTATGCACTGGGATTCTTAAAAAATTCAAGTTCTGTTTTCCACATGCTCATTTCGATGATATTAAAGGAAATCTATAATTGATACACAGGCACACTTCTGTGTTAGATAGCTGTTGTGTTAGCAACGTTTTATGGAGACTAATCTGTTGATGAACTCTAGTTTTGGCATCTATTAAGGCATGGATACGACTCCTTAAAATAAATGAATATTTTGAAATTATTAGCAATGGCTTTTGTTTGATAGTCAGATTTCTGGGTCTTTGATGGATCTATGTTTTATAGAAGTAGAAAGGAAGAATAACTTATTCTCCTCTGATCTCAATCATGTATTTCCAGTTTTTTCCATTACTGCTGAAGCTGATTGCCTGGAATGGAGAGAAGTAAGTATTTATTCTTTTTCATATCTATTTCTTTTGTATTTTGATTTTCTGAAAATATATCTTACAAACCTATTTCTTCTTCATCAATTTTTTTGTAAAGATGTTACTTAATATAGGTATAATTTTCAAATACACACACACACACACACACACACACACACATATATATATATGTATATATTAATATTATTGGGGTAGATTTGAACAATTTATATTAGTGCTACCTTGCTAGTTGCTATCTGTTTATTTCTTTTTCTACTCAACTCAACTCAACTCAGCCACACCTTTAAAATCCCAAAGTAGTTGGGGTTAGGCTGAAAATGAATTCCATATGTAAACGTAAAACTACAAAGGAATGTTTTCTATTTCTTTTTATACTATTTAATTTATTTTCAGATATGCAGCAGCATTGTATATCTAGTTTTATGGAGCAAAATTGGTTGTGTTATTTGCTACTCCATTTTCTTGTAATTAAATTTATAATGTCCCTTTCACGAAGCTCAAGCCAATGGTGTAATCATCTAGGAGATTTGGCGGAAAGATAAGATACTGTTTTTAACTCCTAAAGAACAGGCAAAACAACGGTAAAAACTAACAGTTAGAAGGTACCCCACATAATTGTGGATGACTACTATCCATAGAACAGGTAGAACAATTACCAAAATAAATTAGGTACACTTTATTATTTTCTAAAATCCTAGTGGCAAATTTTAGGATTTTTTGCAGTACATAATAAGAACTTCATTTTCTTGAGAACTTCTCAACCAAATAGGTGTCACTTTCTTCAGTGGACTGAAATTCAGTGTCTGGAGTATGAGGTCTTACCCTTTACCTTGACACAAGGTTCAGAGGTTTTGGAAGGGAGGAGAAGGATGTAAAGTTGATTTGGAAGTGAGTTATTTTTTTATTTTATTTTTAAAATTAACTTTCTAGAGGATCTGGACTGAGCGTGATGCTTGGTCTTTTTAGATATAGTTATTTATCTTTAGCTTTGTTGCAGGATAGGATATTTTTCTTCGTTCTTTATGGGCCTCTACTATGCGTGCCTATGGGGGAATTTCTGTTTCTGATCTTTTGAGTATTTTCTTGTTTCTACTTCTTCTAGGGTTAGGGTGTGGGCTGGGTGGACTACTTGTCACCCAATCCTTGTATTCTCTATTTTCATCTAATAAAATTTCTTGTTTTAACCTAAAAAAACTCACATTTGCTAAATTTTATGTGGGTAGTGGAATATGGTAGCAGGCAGGGAAAGACACATTACTACGTATTTTTCTGTCGCACACTCTTGGTCCTTACTTTGTATAACATTGCTTAATTTTTTTAATTGTGGATGAGCAAGTCTGTGTCTTGGCTCCTTGCATGCTTCCATACAGCAAGTCTTTGTTTTTAACTCCTTGCATGCTATTCCATATGCTTCTACTGCTAGCCCTTCTGTGTCGTCAAACCAGCTCTAGCATTAATATCAACTTCCTGCAAAATTGAGAGGACCGGATAATGTACACACCCTGATATTCTTTTTGTTATTGCAGATTAGAAAAATCATTTCTCAAGCTCTTTCCAGCATTGATATCTCCGGGATCATTTCTTCCTCTATCCCCATCAATCGTCGATTTACCGAGTGAGTTAATTCATCTAGCTTCCCTGTCGACCTTTTTTTCTGTTCTGTATCTCTTCCTCTGATGGTCTCATGGTTTCTCAATGCATTCACCTTTGAAGTTTTATGTACCTTAGTTGCATTGACCCACATTGTTTTCCTCTGTACAGATCTATAATTTACCTCTGTTCCTTTTATACATCTACTAACTTGCAAAAAAGATGTTTTAGTTTAAGGTGGAATGTCCATTAACAAATTACGTTTTGGATTGTAATAAATCATCTGGATCATAATAAATCATAGGTCTCTGTTTTTGTTAATGAGAAAATTGTTTACCTTAAATGGGATATTTCTTCCTCTATTCAAAACAACTTTATGTTTAGCTTCTTTACTAGTATTGGTTGTGGCATTGGAAAAAGTGGACATTGTTTGCTAGCTCTGGATCTCTCATTGGCAGTAGCATAGCCTCGATCCAGAAGAGATTATAATAATACGGTCTCAGAGGTCATTTCTGGACTTCCTACTAGTATTGGTTGTGGCAAAAAATACAATTGTAGCATAGCCTCAAAAATTAGCACTTTTGATTTAAATTAGGACATTTTTGCTGTTTGCAGATGTTACTTGCACTCATGGATGAAGCATATACTGGCTCAACCATAGGCGATGGAGGGGCAGATTCTGAATCTGAGGATAGCAATACAATGGCTGCAGGAGATCCACTATTTCTTGAGATTCTAAAGGATGAGAACGATGGACTTGCAGTATGGTGCTTTTTAAACTTAAAATTATAATTCCATATTTGGAGAATGTATTTCTTTAGACAGCAATAGCATGATTACTTACCCCTGTCATGGTTATTGATCTGTTAGGGATACATACACCTAAAACACTTCTTTACACTTGTTAGTAAGTTTACGTTAATCTTATCCTCATCTGCCTTACATTCAGGTCTTCCAAATATATGCATTATTTTTTTTCCAATTGAATAACAAGGATATTGTTGCCTCTTTCGTCCATGTACTTTTGCGTTAATGTTGGTCATTTTTGTGCAATTTCCTGGAAAGAACTGCTTGTGATTCAGTTTTATTGCAACTTAACTGGTGTATGACTTGGTCTCGCGGAATCTACTCTCTTTTTTATTCTATAGTTTAATCAGATTTTGCTTCATTAGCAATCTTTTCCATTGATAGTTGCAAAGCTTTTTATTCATTATGAGATTTAAACTTTTGATTTCTCTTTGTTGGATTTCTTGGCTGTTTCAAATAGTGTATATTTGTTGGGTTGAGTGAATTTCAATATATATTATTATATTTGAAAGTTAAATTTGATGTCTCCTGTGAGAGAATCCATTTTTAAAACTGGAACTCATAATTAATGTTTCAGGAACGCCATTGGACTTCTCCTGGGATGATGACTGTGGCTCTACAGGCTGCAACTAGTACCCCTCAGTCTGATAGACTGAAACAAGCACTCAAAATGGCACCTCGGCTTCTAGATGTGTATTTTGCCATAGCATTGCATGATGTCAATAATTGTATGTCTATCTATACCTATTTTCAGTTTTGATTTTCACTTGACATTAGTTTTTCATTGTAAAAGACCCTTGTTTCTTGCAGAGTAAATACATCTAAGAAAGGACTCATTTCAGATTGCTATTCTGAAAATCTATATTGTGTTGCAGCTTTGATGTGTGCATTGATTCCCTTACTCATGGCAAGAAATTCTGCACTTTTTCCTGACAAAATTTTCTCTTATGAGGTATTTTATACCTTTGAATAGATTTAGAGTTACTTACAGGAGTTCTTCTGTTTCCTTCTATTGAGGTTTTTATTTGAAAAAGTAGTGCACGACATGAGAACTAAAGAAAAGTGTTATACCTGTAGGATTTGTACCATGTAAATCATGTTTTGTGGCTTACATTTCTGAGTTATGGTGAAAAATTCTCAATGGATTACTCTTGTCTTGTAAAGTGTTGATAAAGTTCATTTAGATATGAAGTACAATGATAGCTTTTCCTGCTATTGACTTCAAACATCTTTCCTTGTAGACATTAAGATCAACTGCATATTGATAAATATTTTTACTTATAAAGAAAATATTTACTGATCCCAGCATGAGTATAGTGAAAAAAATTGGTAACAAGAGTATGGCTACCATTGGATATCCTCATTTTAAAGAAAGAATTAATTTTTTTCGTAACACATCAACTTTTGTTTGTCTTGTCTTTCTTTTCTTTCTTTTTCTTATTCTAAATGTAATTATGCATAATTTGGCTTCTTTTTGTATCTTCCCCCCCTTTTTCTTTCTTTCTCTTTTTTCTTTTTGTTAAAAATAAAAGAAGATTTTGGTAAAAGAGCGAAGGTGTAGTTTTTCTTATTGAATTTGATATTTTCTTTTGATCCTTTTTCCTTGACTTGGTGGTTTGGACAGTCGGTAAAAATTTTAGAATTTTTGCTTCATTTTCTGAACCACTTCTTCCTTGTTCTTTTTCCGAAAATAATGAAAGGCTGAAGAAAGAGCTCGCATGTAACTAGAGAAACAAAGCACTCAACCATAGGGTAGCAACTACCCCAGCCATATTATTAGAGTAAGAGGAATTCAATGTGCATATACGCCCTTAACATGAATATATAAAATTCCAGTGTCTGATTCAGTCAAAATATCAAATAGAGGACTGTTATTTGTTTTCCTTTTAAAGTTCATTGCTGTTTTCTTAAATGTATATCTTATGTTGCCGATGCCTGGTAGTGATTTCGGGGCAGCTATGGCATAGACTCCAAGATTTAATGCCTTTGTTCTATAAAAGATTGTCCAGCATTTCCTTTACATATTTAATATACTTTGGCCGTTGACATTCATGATAATTTGAGGCTTGCTCTTGTAGGTTCAAAAGAGGCTCTTAGAGTTCATGCTAGCTGCATTTCATCGAAACCCTGATTTAATAGCAATTCTGAAGGTATTCTTCCTGCCTAAATCTTGCTTATTTATTACTCCTGTCCCCAAAAGGATGACTTGAAGTATATTTTTTTTGTCTTTTTGATGAGCTAAATGTACATAAAATAAATGGTAAGTATCGATGGGGTCCATTAGTATAAAAAAATAAAAGGAATCGCCACTTTATGTAATCTTGTGGACAACTAAGGATAAATTTTCTTTTTTTATTCTCTTTCCTCCACTTTGTTTTTCTTAATGTGTGAAAATCCTTTTGAGGACGGAGGGAGTGATAGCCAGGGATGTGTTTTTTAGAACGCACACTATTACAATTTCATAGTTATAGGGATACATATGTGATGTTTAAATCTCATATATTGTCATCGTTCCTCCTCAAGTATGGGTCTTCCTATAATGTAAAAGGGTATAGTGATAAATATATAGTCAAGTCCGATGTGTTCCCTTCTTTCCTTTCTCACTCTACAACATATGATAGAAAACTGATTCCATTCCTTGAGGATATACTTCCCATACCTGCTACTTTTGCTTCAGTTTTTCTTCCACTCTCCATACCAAATAAACCATTAATATGTTTTACATTCACTTATGGAACATAAAAAGTGAATGAAGTATGTGTGTTGCATGTTTTCTATTCTGTAATATATTCATATCTTAATATATATACATGTGCTAAACTTCTTCACTATGTTGATAATATTTATTTCAAGTCCTCCACAGAAGCCTATAGTAGACAAGCTTGGAGAAGCTTATGACAGCCCTGCAAAGGTCAGTGTTTAACAACATTCTATATCCACACACACGCAGAAAAAGAGAAGAAAAGAAATGACAATGTAGTCTTGATTGGTACATGTCATAGTTATAGGTGATTTCTCTATTATTGTTTTAGACCGAGTTGGCGCTACAGTTGTGTTGGGCAATTGGGGAGCATGGAGGAGGTGGTGTATCTCACAAGGATGCAGCTCGTGAACTTTTTGAGAGTTTGGAACTGCTTTTGTATGAAAATCTTTCATCAAGGTACATCAAAATAGCCTAGCCAATTTTCAAGAAATCTGTAATACTCCCTTCATTCCAAAATGTATGATCTAGTTTGACCTTTTTGAACTCAATTTGAAAAACTTTCAAATTTAAGATTGATATGAATTAATTTAGTGTTAGGCAAATTGTAAAATATGTTAATAGTCCTAATTATAAGATTTATTGTCATGAAAAACTAAATGAATTGCATCAATTTTGAATTTGAAAAAAAAATCTCATACTGAATTTGAAAAGTCAAGCTTCTCCTATATTTTGGAACAGATGGAGTATTATTTATGTTATAGCATTCTGATTCTATGTCCTGTTATTCACTTGTAAAATCGTCTGGGTCTAAGGGAGTCGGCTTTTGGTTCAAGTAGTTCAACGACCTTTAGAAAATCATCACAGTCGAGGCTTCTATGTTTTGTTGTGACGGCAATAGCAAAGCTTGCAACGTACCATCGTGAATTACTGCCAAGGGCGCGGGTATCATTGGCCAAGGTCAATCTTTTCAATTAAAAACTCAAATTTTAAATATATTCCTATAATTAGTTTAGGGAAGTAATTTACTTGATCAAATAAGGTAGGAGAATAATATTGATGGGAAACATGTTTATATGTTGGCTGACACTATTATTTACAAATTAACTGATTTTTTAAATTTTAATTACATTATTAGGTTGCTCGTTCTCGAATCTCAGATGTGAGGGTCTGGCAGCGTGCTCATGATTATTTGGGCTTGATGAATGAACCGGCAATATGTTTGTCTGTGCCAGGTCCTTCAAGACCTTCAAGTGGACACATGCAGAGTCCAGGCATTGTCAACTGGAGTGAAGGAGGCTCAAAAATGATTGCTCATATTCCATTTTACATTCTAGGTGAACAAGAAGGTATGGTTTTAAATTAGGATTTAAATCTCAGTAATATGCCACTTCTGAGTTATAACATGTCATGGTGCCCAGTCTTTTATCATGGTTTAGCCAATATCAAGATGGTGTTATTTCTTTAAACCAATGAATGTATAGTTTCTGAAATAATTTTTTGTTTCAATTGGTTCTTTGACTCAATATTAGTGTTCAGCTAAACCTATATTGTAGTTTCCATTGTTTGAACTAATCTGGAGCCAGTTTCAACTTATTATCCTCCTTTGCAGGTCCTCCCTTCCATGATTTCTCTTTCTCAGACATCCTTCCCAGAGAATGAGTGTAATTCTGTGTGTCATGGAGCAAGACTGGCTCTGTAGCTGTGCAGGACAAGTTTGCTGCTACTCTTATCATTTAGTACCGCCTGGCTTGAAGCATCATGGTCATATAGGTATTTACCAATCTTCCCAAGATGTAACTAGTGCAGAATAATCTCCTTGGGTTGCTTGTGTAGTAGTATTTTACTACCAACTAAATGCTTTTGTTTTTAATTATTGGAAGCATTTTGTTTTGTTTGTTGTAACATGACATTTATTTAATTCATTGATATTCAAACTTGTGTGTGTAATAAAACATTGAAAATTATAGAACATGATTGGCGCCTTTCATATATTACTATATTAAAGTCCAATTAATTTTTTTCTTTACTTTTTTTTTTTTTTTTGATAATCCAAAATTTCATGACATCATAAAGAGTTGTTGTATAAATGAATAATAACTCTTATTTTAAAGAAGCAACGCATAGTCATCAGCTAAACTGAATACACTGTTATATAAGTCTGCAACTGGAATTTGTCCCTCCTAAACATGACTCGAAAATCATAGAAATTGTTCTGGATATGAGATTATGCAGTGTTGAGACTAATTGAGGGGGAAGATATTCCGGTGAAGATAAATTCTCATCGGCAATCTGAAATACTAGAGTTAGGATGCTTCCAGAAGTTTCCAACCGTGTTTCAGGAAGGATAGTAAATCCTGATCCCAATACCGCCACCCTTTCGGAGTTTCCACCCTCGAGTAATGCCTTCAAAGCTGAGTCGTCGATGGGCGCATAAACTATGTAATAACCTGTTGCATCAGCGTAGCTCTCTTGCAGATAAAACGTCACCATTTGCTTTTGCTTTTGCTTTTGCTTTTGCTTTTGCTGTGGCTACAAATCAAACTATGTATGCTAAGACCACAACCTTGGGATTTGATTGATTGATTAATTAATTAAATAAATCTTAATGTAATTAATTAATTACCTCAACTAACACTATTGAAACGCGATTTGATTGGTTGCATCCAGTGGAAAAGTGTGCTAGATCTCGAGTGTGACACCCATGAGAAAGGATATCCCACTGCAATTTACTAGTAATTATTATACATGATCACAACGTACCAATATTTAATTTGAAGTTAGAATATATATATATATATATGTATGTCGTATGTAATTTATAAATTTTAGGAACATTAATTAATTACTTGTCAGTTTTAATTATTAGCTATAATTAAGATTAAACTAGCTAGTAGAGTAGTACCTTGTTGCGTCGACTCCCACAGCGAAGAAGCTCAAAAATATTGTTTGCCGCAGCGGGTAGCCTTACAGAAGTTGAAAGTGTTATAATGACACCTTGAGGGTTCCCAGGATCATCTACGTTAAAGTTGGTCTTGACAAAGATGATATTATCATCCACCCTCGTTGGTAAAGGGCTCCACTGGTTTTCTGTCGAAGCTCCAACAGCCGCTGCATTGTAACTTCTACTTATTCTCTCAGAAAGCTGCAATATACTCTTCCTTCCGCCTTCTTAATTAGTCGAAAGCATTATACATGTAAAACATGCATGCATGCATGCTTAATTAGGCTCCTTAACAAATTCATGAGTTTGTTTAATTTAAAATTTTGGGAAAAAAAAAAATCAAAATTAATTTTAGTATATATACAGCCTCACCACTGTTGTCATCCACGAGTACTTTGAGGCGCTCACAGTGCCTCTCCAATATACTGACCCAGCGCTTGGCGCTGAATGCGAAACCTGAAGTAATTAGCTGCCTGAAGATGTTAGGAACATAACTATAATCTACTTCATTGTGCTCAATCCATGTAACCTTGGAGGAGAATCCATTTTCAAGTCCTTGGATTAAACAGCCTGATGCCTTCCTTTTACACTTTATTTCCGGATTAGGGAAAATACTTTCCAAGGAAACGTCCACCACTATCCATGCATTTACGGCACCCATTTGTTTACAGTATCGTGCAAAATACATCTCCCTAGTCGTCTCAATTAGTGGTGAGGCCACATGAAGCTCTGCTTTCATCTGTTTACTAATTTATATATAGTGTTAATTAACCAAGAAAATTCACAAAATAATGTTATGGAACCATGAATTATTAATTAATACATATGCATGCTATAAATCTATATATTTATATATACATACCTCTTGCAAGGCTCCATTAGGATTCCCCAACTCCTCTCCTATTGATAATAATCCAATGACTCTGGCTTTTGAGACAATATTGCAGAAAACAAGTGACCATTGTTCCTGATTAATATTTCAATACATGCAACTACATACTGTCAGCTACTGATTTACATCATTCAAAAAACAATGAAGATTCAGACGCCAGACAAAATCCCGGGAAAAAAATATGGATGCAACTCTTTTCTATACAATAATATAGCAAACTTAATGTTGCATATATATATATATATATATATATATATATATATATATATATATATATATATGTTACATTAATTGTAATTTGGTTGGTTACTTTTTTTTTTTTTTTTTGTTTGTGAAATATTTAGGACAGGGTTGAGTAGCATTTAATTTTTTATAGGAAAAAAGTTGCATCTGGGCTTTTTCTCCCTCAGATTTAATTTGTTGTCCCGTGCATGCACGCCTGTACGTAGCTAGGGTTGAGCTAATTAAGAAATTCACTATATCCATGAAAAGATCAACAATGCTGAGCGGTTGCATTAATACAACCCCTGTTGCTCTTGAAGCTTCAGTTTGCAAAGAGGCTTGTCCATTTCCAACAGGAAATATCATAGGAGGCTTGTCGCCGCCTTGAAATTTAGCATAATTAGCTGCAAGGCCGTCTGACAGCTCTAAAGGCTTATCTCCTCCCACTGGAATCAATTTAATGATCTCTTCTAGAGTTGAGCCAAGGGACGCAAATCTCCGTTGATATTCAGGGACATTCAGTGTCTCAGTTTCTTTATCCTCATCAAACATCCACAAGGGTTCCAGTGCACAGGCCTTCTGGATTAGTTCATCAGCAGCTGCAACTGCAAGATCATTAATTTTGGCCTTAGAGGATTCAGCACTCACCAAGACTTGCATAAGAAGGTCCGTTGCTAGGATCTCTCTCCCAAAAAGTACTGGTGAAATTTGGGAATGTGGATTAATTCCAAGATTTGGTGAAGTATGAGTAGGTAATGCATGGTTAGGGGTAGTAGGCTCTTGATCAGCTGTGGCTGAAGCACTTTGAACCTGTACGTGGTTAAAGAATTATATTTTGATTATGTATTTATGTATATGAAACTATAATATTATAAAACACATGCATTAAATCATCCAATATTTAACATTTTGAAAAGAAAAAAAAAACTAGAAGTGCAATGCCAGGATTTTTAGGGGAATAAAAAAACTTGGGTTTTTCTCCTTTTACTTTTTCTTCTTATTCTTCTTACCATATTAATTTTAGGGTTTCCGGATCTGTGGTCATGACTGCCCCTCATTAGTCTCACAGATATCCAACAAAACAAACAAACGCATAACTAAACTTCGGATAAGTATAGCAATATGTAACTACACACATTAATCTGGATTTGACTATTTCTATATATATATACACACACACACACCTGTAAGTTAAGATTGAGACTGAGATCTAGCCTTGAATTTTCTTGTGTGTCCATGATCGTGTTCCCAAACCTGATCATGTTAAATATAAAATACATTTTGTTATGTCAGTAAGAGACTTATGACGTATATAATTAACAAATGAAAAATTCAGAACCTTAATTAGATCGATCTAGCAATTAACGTTTACCACAAAGCAATTTAAATCAACCTATATATATAATGACATTTAAAAAAAAATTAACTCGTGCATGCATATGTATTAATTCATGGTTTCCATAACAAAGAATAATTCTCATTGATAATTAAATGAATCGAGCAAATAATAATCTTAACTTCTTTTAATGAGGAATCATGAGAAAGAAAGAGAAAGAAAGAAATTGCAAGTATAAACACTGGATCCTAGACGTGCCTTCACTAATTATATCAAAGTAGTTAAAACAAAAATGGGAAAGATTAGAACAACAGATATATATACTTCTGTCTATTGGAGCGAAGCGCACACAGAGGTAAATAGGTTTTGGAGTTTCTAATTTCAACCCCAATTTAATTAACTAGTTCAATTTTAGTGCAAGGCATATATATATATATATATATATATATATATATATATATATATATATATATATATATATATATATATATATAAACGATATTTATTCATGAAATATGAATTAAATATATATAGTGATAACGATATTAAAAGAATTAAAGATGATAATGATTGGAGCATCATTTATGTTTATATGTTAATTTACACTTCAACATAAATTATAATATATGTAATAATTAAGTCCGATAGAAATAAATAAAAGAAACAGTGAAAAGATGAAATTAAATGGAGAGAAAAAATGTACAATATCCGAGAAGAATAATAATATGAAGGGTCATAAATAGAAAAGCATACAAGTATGATACAAAAAGAATGTAATTATCGAGTCAATTCGATTAATAAGGAAACCTAAAATCAAGGATAACTAATAATTCAAATTCAAATTCAAATTCAAAAATAAATCCATTAATTTCAAAGAGAAAACTTTATCCTTAATTTGTAACTATTACAAAATAACCAAAAAATTCAAAAATCACGTCGCTTAATTTTTGAATCGACGAAAAACAAAAAATAATCTGTAACAAAGGAGCAATCGAGAAGAAGATAATGGGTAGTATGACCCTTCATACCAAAGTAACCAATTCGGTTTATTAAGTTATCAATTTATTTTTGAATGTGATGCGGTTGGTAGCCAAAACTTGGCCGTTGGTTGCCAAACTTTCAAACCAAGGTAACCAATTCATCTGCGGTGTGGAGGTAGATTAGTTACCTTGTTATAAAGGTTTAGTTATTTTGGTATAAAAAATTTGACAACCAACTACTGACGGTTTGGCTACCAAACTACATCACATTCAAAATAAATTGGTAACCTAATAACATTGAATTGGTTACTTGGTATGAATATTTGGCAACCAAGCGCACTTTAAAAAATTATCAAACAAAGCTCGCCTTTTAATCAACGCGCTTCCTCACTTCCTCGCTAGTCCTCTCGCTTGAGCTTCCATGGTAAAATATTGGCTCGTAGGTGAATGACATCCGGTCCAATCACATCGGTTTGAGAATCTCCGCCGTGAGATGGTTTGGACCGTGATCGAGAGCGACGCCACGCGCGATGGCCGATGGAACCGTCCGATCATCGGCAACGTAATCGTTCGATTGGTGACGAGTCCGAACTCGCGTGTTCTACGATCTTATCTCGATCTTATCTCATGGTCGCCAGATAGATCGAATCGTGTCGAAGCTTCTTCGCTATTGTCATCCGTGTTGATGTGGATCATTCGACACCGCCATCAATTTTAACGGCATGGGTATAGCAATATGTGCTGAGAGAAGAAGTCATGTATAACTAATCCATAAATTAAGAAATTTTACTTGAATACTAATTCCTTAAATTAAGGAAACCAAATTACACAAATATTGTAAATAAAATGGAAAGTGTATTAGTTGTGTAAAAATTTTATGAGTGGACTATTGTTGTAATTATTTTTAAAAATGTAATAGAATATGTAAATCACCCTAATATGAATGTGTGTAATATTTTGATACTTACCTCTTTTGTGATCCTAGCCCCATACATACTCCAATCCTTGGGTTCTGGTCACCCATCATCTCTCGACACTTTTTCCCCACTCCCGGTCATTTCGGTGAAAGTATGTAAGCTTCTCTCTCACTTTCGCTACCACTCTTCTTTCTTGGCATATCATCCGAGTCCCATCCTCATTAATGCCACGTATGAAAGGTGGCGAGACATAGTAATCAACTATCGTTTGGCATAATGATTACCGGTCAAAGTTGGGTTAAGTGACAATTTGTATAATGGGCCAATTCAATGACTAAGCCCAAATAATGGAAATGACCCAAACGACCGGATCCAACCGAAAGGACCAAATGAAATAATCAAATAACTGGGCCCAAACCATTCGGACCAACTAGAACTAGCGTAACATGATCCAAGGAAGGAGCCCATTAAGTCTGGCCCAATAAAAAAAAAGATTATAGCCCAACAATCAATATATGGTAAAATTACATACACGAGTTAATATGATGAAAAAAAAGTTATTAACATATGCTTATAATATTTCATATCTCTATTTGTGTATCTCGATCGGGATTAGATTTCCTTTTTCTTTCGTCTTTTCTCTCTTATTTTTCTCTAATTTAAAAGCTACAACACATGAGAGAAATTATAAAAATCAAAGTTAGTCACTATATAAAATTAAACTTACATTTATTCTATCATATCGTTATTGACTTTTAAATTTTAATTTGAGATATCTTCAAAATCAAACTCGGTATGATTTATAAACTAAAGTTAGTCACTACATGAAAAACTTTTACATTTGTTTTATCTTATCATTATTGAAAGTTAATTTAAGATATCTTCAAAATCAAACTGAATAACAATTATAAAATAATAAATCTTATAATTAATAATATTTTTTTAAATGGTTGAATTATATATATGTCCCTTGCAACCTAGATTGTAAATAGGTATAATTTAATTAAATCTCTACCATATGGGAAGAGAGATTTGTTAGATTTGATTCACTTTTTTTTCTTGATAGATCATTTTAATCATATTTGAAACTCTCTAACTATTTAAAATACATTTTTTTTGTTGAATGGAAAGAGTATACAACATCAATTTAAAATAAAGGAGGTTTAAAAAAATTATAATTGGAGCAAAATTTAAGCACAAATATAATTAAGGGCTAAATATACTTTTATTATACCAAGTATCACCAATGTCTCCCCAAAAATTATTTTTTGGCGGAAGTTGACCGGAATACCCGATTCAACCAACAACTTGATTGTACCCGATTAATTTTATACAATTTGTGTATATAATACCTCTTTCCCGAATAAAAAGAGTGGTCACATGTAAAGTACAATAAATCTCAAAATTATAAGTAAATAGAGCACTAATAACTTTAAAACATTAAATAGTTGATAATCCATCAATATCAAATTAAATACAATTTTCTAAAAATTTATACATTAATAATCAAACCCTAAAATCAAATAAACTTATTAGGTCAAAGGTAGTTCTTTTTATACGAAATCCTAAATCGCCACTAGAAATCTACCGAAAGAAAAACACAACATAAGCCAAATGCTCAATACAGATAAAGATATACAAAAGATGCATAACTAAAATATGGAATCAACTAACAAAATATTAAACAAGGCCTCAAGCATAAATACCAATGATAATATAATCTTCAAAGTTTGAATATAATATATCTGAATCAACAGAATTAATGAAATAATTAAATAGAAGGTTGAATCAAAGTGACTAAATAGTTATATCATACCGAACTCAAAACAAAACAAAACCTTGCCCCACATGCCGAATAAGTCAAAATAAATACCACATGCGAACAAATCACATTTACATCTTTAATGACCGCTTAAGAGAACATATATGTGATACCTCCATCAAGTGGTTATAACTCAGGTATACCTTATCGCTTATTCTGCAAAGAAATATATATAATGTCACAACTCATACGATACAATACCAATAAAACAGTTTTAAACAAACATGTTAAATCAAATCAAATCATAGATAAAATACCTTCAAAGTAATATAACAACATGTATCGAATCAATAAAGTTACAAATTCAAAATACTACAAAATATAAAATTCAGAATATTTAGACCAAACCAAAAGAAAATAAGAGAGCCAATTTGGTAAGAACACTAGTTAATTTGTTACCATCAAGAGGAACATAATTAAATTAAAGAGAGGAGAACCCGTGGCAAAGATGAAGGTAGTGCTCAATTTGATCACCAATATCGGAGAGATTGTCATGTCCTGATTTAAGAAAATTAATAATAATGTTAACAACATCAGACTCAAGCATCCATGAATCCAAGCAACATCCAAGAATCAAGCATCCCGAATTACGAATAGTAGTAACTCCTATGCCCACTTGACCAGTCTCATTAATTGTAGCGCCCATATATATTTAGTTTGATTACAATTTACACCATCAAGAACCTCAAGGGCTGACCTAGTGGTTAAGAAGGTTTATTCCCTATCTATATTTCTTGGGTTCAAACTTTAGGAGAAAATCTCATGAATGCACTTGATGTATTGTGGGGTGGGGGGTCGAAAAAATAAAAGTAGTAATAAAAAAATGGTGATGGGTGCCTAAGAAGTTAAAACTTGAGAGACCCGTGAAGGCTGACATGCCCATGCCCTTTTGCGCTTTTCGAATCGCACAGTTGATTATTCTAATTAAGACTCCGTCAGGCGTCAGTCCATCCCTACCCTCTCTTTTTTTTTAAGGAAATTGTTTTCTTTTTAGTACCTATATCATTACAACTTAATTATATGAACTTTAATTTTAGAATTTATTAAACCGACTTAAAAAGATGAATATGAGATTATTTTTATGAAACATATGAACTATTGTTATCAACTCAAAAGTAATTGTAACGAGTAGAATATTTTATTGGATTTTTAGGAATTCATACTCTTTGGGGTTTTCTAGGTCACATTTTTTAACATCACTACAAGAAAAAAGTTTACCTGCGACTGCATATCAGCGACCGCATTTGATCGCTAATAGATATATGCGATCGATCGAATCGCATTATATATCGTCGCATATAATCTGGTCGATTGAGTTGCCAATAGCGGTAGTAATTAGTATTGGTGGTGTTGTAAGTTAAGTTGAATGTCATGAGTCGGGTTTGAAGGCGACGTGGCCCACGAAGTTAGTGAGTAGTAAGTAGCAATCGGCACGATCGCTAACTCCTTGACACCATCCTAGGTAGGGGATATTCATCAGAGACCGCTTGTGGTCACTAATTATTAATTAAGAAAAAAAATTGCCTGTTTTTTTTGGATTTTTTTAAAACAAATATATGTTTTATATCCGATTCATTTTTTATATCCTAACACATGCACAACTAATATATATAAACCAACAAAATATCTATCCATATACAATCACATAAACCGACACAATATTATTGCTATATACACATTAATAAACCAATATGAATAAACCATGCAACCAATACCATTGCATTCAATGTTCAATAACTGATCTCATTTGTAACACTAAAAATGGCTACTCGTGAAAAATAAAGTGTCAATTCCCTTATCAACCACATTATAGCACACACATAAGCACACAAATATAATCCAAACCTTTGTCATAAACATCTAGTCACATATGGTTGTCCGGGCAAGGACCCAAATTTAATCTACGCATAAGATGAAAGTGAAACTATAGATTATAGCGAAACTAATAGCCAAATTTAAAGAAGAATCACAACAACTTTATATAAACATCCATATTAAATTCCCTTTTCGAAGACCAACCTTGCATAATTATAACACTTTGATCAATCCACGATCTGATCAGACCAATAGTCTTCCTGTTCATCTTGTTTTATTATGTGTTACTTTTGTTAGTGGGTTTGACTCCTTTATTCTCAAGTGGCTCGTACAAATTCTTACAATAAAGCAAATTCTTCTTCCAAATTAATTGCATAATTTAATTGTAGCAGTGAGCTTAATCATGCAACCTGTTGTCCAATCCTCCATTTATTTCGCACAAGAAAATCACAAAAATAATCAAGCTCTTGATACCACTGTTGGGAAAAGTAAACCTAAAAATAATCTCAATCGGATAAATTATTTTTCCCTCTTTGTGCAATTAAATAGGAAATCAAAAAACTTAATAATCAGAATGAAAATAATAAATAATTAACAATCTACAAGCAATATATAATATTTAACGTGGAAAACTCTTAAAGAAAAAATTACAGACCAAACTCCGAATCTATATATATATATAAGAAAAATGTATGTACACAGTTGTGTATCTGCGCCATTATATATTTCTGATTTTTTAAATTTTATATCTCATAACTAATCTAATCTGACTTACGGGGACGATAGTCCAAAAATCCGGTCGCCAACTCGCCATTACTTATTCATGATGTAATTGCTACTACCTTTTGTCCTGTTTGAATTCATAAAGCCCACCAAAAACCTTAACTACCACCTACCAGCAAATTCCAGATTCCAGGTGGGTAGACTTATGTTCTGCTGCTCCAGCAGACTTACCTCTTATTTTTTTGAAAATTAAGTATTAATTATTATTTATTGGTAATGTGCCCGATCGAGCTGACTATTTGTAGTTATATTGAATTGAATGTAGCTCTATTAATGGGGTGTTTGTTTAGAGTTAAATGGAGCTAAATGCTTAAAAATCCTTGAATGATTAAATATAATTTTTTTTAGTTGAATGACTGTTGAATGAAGTATTTTATATTTAATTTTTTTCTTTATAATATTAACTATTATATTAAGTAATATTAAATAAATTTAAAACAATTTTGAATTTTTTCAAAGGGGTAAATAAAATAATAAAAATAAAGTATTTTATATTTAATTTTTTTTCTTTACAATATTAACTATTATATTAAGTAATATTAAATAAATTTACAATAATTTTAAATTTTTTCAAAAGAGTAAAATAATAAAAATATGTTAAACAATTTTTTTCCATTAAGTATTAAAATTATTTCTTTCAATTTTATCAAATACCCCAAAGTTAAGGTTGACATTTGCAGTCACCCATGTTTAATGTTTAGCTTGCTGATCTTAGCATTAGCATGCCTGCAGGCCTGGCTATGTTTTTGGATTAAGGCAATATTGATTGTTGTCCTTTCCATTATTTACTATACTGATAAAACAAAATATAAAAAGAAAAAACTTAAATGCTGCGCATCCAGGGAATCGAAGCCTGGTCAGTACCGTGGGAGGGTACTATGATACCACTACACCAGATGCGCTTCTTGTCGTTGCTGAACTAATATACTTATAAATACAAGTGGTGCTCAGCATATTGAATTCTCCTAGATTTAGAATAACCAATTAACAATAATATAAATTTCAACTCCTTATCATTTATATTGCTCTGTTATAAAATATTCTTAACAAAATTGTTTGTGCAATATACTTGCCTCCGGGCTAGAAGGATTGGTAAAAATAGCAAGACCAAAGCCAATTGGGTTCTTTGGTGTAGGAAAAATGGCCACACTTTTATTTCTCCCTAGTAATGTAATATTCTTAAATAAATAAAATAACATTTATATCAAGAATCCAAGGCAGAATTAAACAATTATACAGAATGGATTCTGCACTAGGAAACTCAACATGACAGAATGGATTCTTATACTTTGTCAGAATGGTTGTTATTTTCTCTGAATTTCACTTTCAAAATTCAGTATTATAGCGATTGGTCAGCTATGTGCTACTTTTTCTTCTCGGGTAGCTTCTCTAACAACTCCGGTATCACCTCAAATAGATCACCTACGAGTCCATAATCAGCAACCTGCAATTAAAGGGAGCCCATTTGAAACATCTATTATATAACCACTAACAATTATTCCGCAACCTATTCGCAGAATTGACAAATACAATGCAAGTTAGTGTAATAGTATATAAGCATTTAGGAAGAGCATACATAAAAAGCTCAAAGTCGATTCACCTCTTAAGTCACATGTCAAGTTAATGATGGTAGAGACTTAACCTGGAATATGGGTGCATCTGCATCTTTGTTAACAGCAACGATCACTTTAGAATCTCTCATGCCTGCTAAATGTTGAATGGCTCCAGAAACACCAAAAGCCATATACAGTTCTGGGGCAACAATCTTTCCGGTTTGGCCAACCTGACGCGAAATCATTCATTATAAGCATGAGGAAGTAATCTCACCCTACTTCAATAATATAAACACACCAGCAAAGATGTTTACTAATGAAAGATGTGTTTTAGAAACAAATCATATTATATTAAAATATCCCTGGATAAGACCAATCATAGCTTTCAACTGAATAAAATTTGATGCTTCTTCTTGCTTGCATAAGAAAAAAAGGGATGGGGCGATGGCACAAAGTGTGTTACACTATTGATGGTCCCGTCTGATTGTATACTGAAGTCATCAATATTCTTAAATATTATTTAAGAGTTTACCTGGAGATCATTAGGCACATATCCAGCATCAACAGCAGCACGAGTAGCACCAACTGCAGGAAAAAAAATAAAGAATAATATATATGTATATGTATATCTCAATTGGATATTAATGTCAAATCAAATATCATATTGGTTACTTTGACTACATTGCACTATGCCTATGATCAGATATGGCAGGCCAAGAAACTTGAAGTTACCAGATTTCCAGTTAAGAAAATGTCTGTTGGGTTTCAAGGAACAACACTGACATTCTTTTCTCATCAGCAAGTACACGAGTTTCTCTCCCACAAAACAAATATATAAATGAAAAAAGGAAAAGTTAAGAAAAATTAGAATTCTAGAGAAGAACCTGCGGCACCAAGTTTCTCTGCAAGCTTCTCTAGCATTTTGAAGTTTTCAGCACTTTTCAATGCTCGCCCCCCAGTTATGACAACACGTGCATTTCCAAGATCTGGGCGTTCTGATTCATGAGTCGTTTGCTTTACATATTTAGATGTACTCATTCCATCTGCAAACAAAAATGGCCTACGTTCTTAATTGGCAGAAACATCCCAAAAAATCTAATTTGCAAAACAAAATCCAAAACAATGTTAACCCTGAAGCACACTAGAAAATAGAAATCCAACGAAAGATTCGATTACATGTAATAAAATGGGCCTGGCGTGCTCATTTGTACTTCTGATTAATTGCATACACGAAAATATGTACAACAATAACACCAGTGCAGTAGAGAATAATATAACATACATACCTTCATCAAAGGTTGTGAGGTCAACCGGGTCAATCGGTGCAGCATTAGATTTCGAATCGGCAGACATCGAGGTAACTGGAAAAGAAGTAGATCTAATGGACAACATACACGGGTTGGAACCAGTGTATCGAACAGTACATAGAGCATTTCCAGCATATATAGGCCTACAACATGTGAGGAAAGAAATATGGATCAACACCTAAACTGAGTTTTTACTTGCTGGTAAGCAAATGACTCACAAAATGCTCCTCTATGTTCCTTAACACCGCAACATATTAGATGATATGAGATAGAACCAGAAATATAATTCTGAATAAGAGAAAACACACAAATTTCACGTAAGAAGTGCATAACAAGCTTTTCTCAGTGATTGATTACATTAAATCACAACATAACACCAACTGACACTCGTTAGGTCTGGTAAAATTTAAAAAGGCTTCATTAAACTAGAGTTTCATATACAATTAGGAGATATATCAAATTGTGGGAATAGCATCATTAACTTTTACAATTCACAACTGCTAATAAACAAAAGATATCCTCCTAAGCACACTCTGAAAGAGTTTGGTTGGGGCATGGACAACAGAAATCACCTGACAAAAAGATGATATTCCAACATTTTGATCACATCAGTAACCGGACAAACATCCAGAAGGGCAGCTGCACATGGTAGTATATTTTTGCCAAATGAACCTGAAGCAGCAATTATATGACAGCAGCCACCTTTCTGCTGAACCAAATGGAGTAATTTAGCCCATGGTTCAGCTAGAGGATATTTAAATTTTTATGGATCAACACCTAAATTGAGTTTTTACTTGCTGGTAAGCAAATGACTCACAAAATGCTCCTCTATGTTCCTTAACACCACAACATATTCGATGATATGAGATAGAACCAGAAATATAATTCTGAATGAGAGAAAGCACACAAATTTCACGTAAGAAGTGCATAACAAACTTTTCTCAGTGATTGATTACATTAAACCACAACATAACACCAACTGACACTCGTTAGGTCCGGTAAAATTTAAAAGGGCTTCATTAAACTAGAGATTCATATATAATTAGGAGATATATCAAATTGTGGAAATGGCATCATTAACTTTTACAATTCACAACTGCTAATAAACAAAAGAGATCCTCCTAAGCACACTATGAAAGAGTTTGGTTGGGCACGGACAACAGAAATCACCTGACAAAAAGATGAGATTCAGAAATTTTGATCACGTCAGTAACCGGAGAAACATCCAGAAGGGCAGCTGCACGTGGTAGTATATTTTTGCCAAATGAACCTGAAGCAGCAATTATATGAGAGTAGCCACCTTTCTGCTGAACCAAATGGAGTAATTTAGCCCATGGTTCAGCTAGAGGATATTTAAATTTCTCAGAATCAGCAAGGAGCACCTAGACAAGAAACAAATAATAACATCATAATTTCAGAGTCCATATAAGACAATTCATTATCCATATATACATGAAACTAAAACAGGTTGAAAGATTCCCATGTTGGGCTTGTTTTCTTCCTAAATCTGTATGGTTATGAACACAGTCACTAAAGACAATCGTATCCTAGAAATTACAAATTTATTCGACTCATACAAAAAGGAACTCGTTTCTCACCAGGAGGGGGAATGTTCTAGGTTGGATTAATAAGATTTTTGAATTAAGACGACCAAGAAACACGCCTTAAAACATTCTTTTATTCCCAATCCCTACATTGTTTTATTCATAAAACATGTTTACCAAGTCACTCCAAGGCCAGGTCTAAAACAGCTACTACAGTAGCTAGCACAACTTCTTTATGATAAAATAAAATTGACAGAAATAATAATGAGCATGAGTTTCATAAGCTAAACCTGAGAAATGGAAGGATGGCATGAGGCAGCAAGCGCAGCAGCTTCTTGAAGGGAAGGACCTGACCCAGCCAGTAACATAGAAATAAAATTGTCCTCACTCAAAGACTTTGCAGCTTCTACAGCACTTAAGGATTGAGCCTTGAGAGAACCACCTTCATGTTCGGCTAAAACTAACGTGCTAAGCTATTTAGAAGGATTTCCGTACGAAAAAAATGGAAGAATCAGAAATACATAATAATGAGTACAAGTGCTACAACAATTGCAGAAATGAATATCTCATCAGGAAAGCAAAATTTCAACTAAATTTAGTAAAAGATGAGCAAAGTAACATTTAGACTAATATTATTGTCAAAACAACTTAAAAAAAAACAAAACAACATCTTCATTCTCCTTTTACTCCCCGGACCAAGTTACAAATTATCTTTGTTAGACAATAGCAAAAAAAATTTAAAAAAATCTCAAAATTATATAGTTAAAAATTCACCATATAATGTATCAGTAAATGAGGATTTTTCTATTATTATTTCATGGAAGGAGCATTTTTAATTGTATAAAGGGAGAAAAGTATTCTCAAGAAGCCATCAATCGAAGCCCTATAACGGCTATTCTACAAACCGAGGTCACTCTCGTAATTCCACAATTCTCTTGCGCAATTAGTGGGATCTTACTGGAATTAGGAGCCTTAATTAAGGTAGGGAATCATTCTCAGTTTCCTAGCACAATCAAGGGAATCCGGAGATTTGATTATGGCAGCAAAGTGGAGATTTGAAGAATAAAAAGGAGTTTAGGTTGAGCGGAAAGACATGCCAATTTCAGAAATGTTTTTCCTCAGTTGTCTTAATTCCTTGTTCCTATTTCAATTTTAAAGTTAATTCCAGTCCAGTCTTCTTCGCTATTTTCATCTTCTTGTAATTCCAGTAGCAATTTTCGGATTTAAATAAATAATCTATGCCCCCATTTCATTGGTGTTGTGGTTGAAGTTACTCGTGTTCCTTTAGTCCCCATAACTGTTACACTTGGTATCAAAGCAAACCATCATTGAATTTATTCGTGGGTAGTCAAAACATGGTTGATGGTACAAGATGGAAGACTTTGGATGAACAACTCACTTCTTAGGAGACACGTATCACTGAGATGAATGATTTAATCAAATAGAATGGGGAAAATACGAATGGAAAAATTTGAAGATACACTGAAGGACATGAAACAATTGATTCTGGGGCTGGTTTAACCAAGGGAAGAAGCCAATACGGAATCTAGGCCAAGTCAATGGTAATGGTGATGAAGGAGAAACTAGCTACAATGGAGTGCTGAAGGGAGCAACCTTTACCCCTTACCAACTCTCTTCCAAGTATAACAACCCTCCACCTCATTTTTTCCAATAAAATTTCACACTAAACCAAAACCAAACTTCCTAGACTATGCATAATTCCAACTAGGGCCTCACAAGCCGCCTAAGATTGATTTTTCAAAATTTGATGGTTATGACCCTAGAGGATGGGTAATGTGTTGTGATCAATATTTTGACTCCAATCCCATGGAAGAAGTACGAAAAACCAAATTTGCCTCTATTCATTTTGAAGGAAAAGCTAGACCGTGGTACCAATTTTATCAATTTGAGAGGGGTATAATCCCATGGAGGGTGTTCATCAATGATGTGATTGTAAGATTTAGTGCTACCGACCATTTAGATGCTCAAGTTGAATTCAACAAACTTTCACAGACTTCCACGGTGGAGGCTTATCAAGATGAATTTGAGGAGCTAAGGGCTATGATCTTGACAAAGCAAAGAGGTTTGACGGAGGAATACTTTATTTCAAGTTTCATTAGTGGTCTCCAGGAAATCTTAAGGGATGTTTTTCGGCCTTAAAAACCAAGGTTGTTGTATGATGCTGTACTTTTGGCCAAACAAGAAGAAGCAAAGGTCAACAATAATTATTAGCTCTACAAACCTTCTCCTAGGCAAACCACGACTCATTTCTCAACTCGATCATCTTACCCCACCAATTCTAGATACAACCATAATTCTAAGCTCACACCTACACAGTCAAAAACTCATTCCAATTACTATAAATCAACTACTACTACTTTTCAAAACAGCGTCAATACCCCATCAATGCAAAAACCAAAATTATTCATTAATGAGGTCAAAGAGAGGAGAAGGAAGGGATTATATTTTTATTACGATGACAAATTCACTCCAGGTCACAAGTGCACAACTAAATTATATATGATTCATGGAGAGGAGGAAGACGATGTACAGGATAAAGTTACAATGGAGGACATTACAAAAGAAACATTGATGGAAGATGGGGTAGAAATCTCAGTCCATGTACTCTCTGGTAGTGTAACTCACAGCACTCTCAAGCTCAAAGGAATGGTAGGCAGACAAGTTATTACTATACTTTTTCATAGTGGATCTACCCACAATTTCTTAGATCAAGACACTGCTAGGATGTTGGGTTGTCAAGTGGAGCCTACAATTTCATTATTTGTGGCTATAGCAAATGGGAACAAGTTGGTGAGTGATAGTAAATGTGGTAATTTCAAATGGGTTATGCAGGGACAACAGTTCGAGTCATGCATGAAGATATTGTCTTTAGGAGGTTGTAATGTTGTTTTAGGTGTTGAATGGCTAAAACAATATAACCCTGTGACCTTCGACTTCCACAAGCTGCAATTGATCATCACAAAAGGTAAGAGGGAGGTTACTCTTAACTCTTAAGGGCATAAGGGAGGATGGAGAGCAGAGAATGTTGAAGGCTTGGGGAAAATGTTCAAAAAAATGACCAAAGGTATGATGGGATACTTGCTACTTATGGACGGGAATGCAGCACAAGAAGACACACCCCCAATCGTTAATGAGCTTCTAGAGGAATTCTCCGATGTATTTCATGAACTAAAAGGGTTGCCACCAAAAAGGAGACACAATAACAAAATTCCTTTGAAAGATAAAGATTTCAGTGAGCTTGAGACCTTATAGGGTGCCCCATAATCAAAAAACTAAGATTGAAAGGCAGGTAAAGGAAATGTTGAAAGTACAACATAGCAATTCGCCATTTGCTGCCCTAGTTTTGTTGGTTCGCAAGAAAGATGGTTCATGGAGGTTGTATGTGGATTACCGGAGACTGAATGAGCTCACTATCAACGATAAATTTCTCATTCCTGTTATTGAGGAACTCCTGAATGAATTACATGGTGTAAAGTGGTATACTAAGATTTGACTAGAGCGTCGGAGGATGTTCCAAAAACTGCTTTTAGGACTTATCATGGGCACTTTGAGAACAATGTCACGTCTTTCGTGTTAACGAATGCACCAGCTTCATTTCAAGCATTGACGAATGAGGTTTTTGCAGATTTTTTTAAGGAAACAGTGTTGGCATTTTTTGACGATATCCTAGTTTACAGCCATACATTGGAGGCTCATGTAGTAAATCTTAGAAAGGTGCTGGAGGTGTTGAGAAAAAACCAGTTGTTCACAAAAAAGAGCAAGTGTTCATTTGGGAATACTCAGTTGGAGTACCTTAGGCATATAGTTACGGGAGAAGGGGTTAAGGCTGGCCCAAAGAAAATTGAAGCTATGGTAGAATGGCCAGTCCTGACTTCCATTAAGCAACTTTGGGGGTTTTGGGGACTCACGAGGTTATTACAGGAGATTTGTTAGAGGGTATGGAGACATTAGCAAACCCTTGACTCAGCTACTCAAGAAAAACTCATTCCGATGGGGCACAGGCAGCATTTGAAGAACTTGGCTAAGAGTACAACCCCGGTTCTTGCAATGCCCGACTTTTCCAAACCTTTCATTATTGAGATGGACGCTAGCAACACAAGGATAGGAGCAATTTTGATGCAACAAGGCCAACCTATTGCCTATCTTAACAAGGGACTCAGTCAAGTTCATTTGGAATTTTCAGCTTATGAAAAAGAGTTGTTGGCATTAGTGATGATTTTAAATAGGTGGCACTGCTACCTACATGGGCAGCATTTCATCATCAAAACTGATCAAAAGAGTCTTAAATTTCTTTTAGATCAGAAAATTACAATTCATTTGTAGCAAAAATGGCTTTCCAAATTGATGGGGCTAGACTACGAGATACAACATAAACAATAAACAAGGGGTGGAGAATAAGGTGGCGGATGCTCTCTCTAGAGTACACGATTTATATAAGGTACAACTTCGAATGATATCAATTCAACTGCCTGCATGGTTAACAGATGTCACTAATAGCTACAACGAAGATTTGGAGGCTCAGAAGATTATTAAAGGACTCACAAATTGTGGCATAGGTCCTGAGCAGTACTCTTACCACAAAGGGGTGATTAGAAAAGGGAATCAAATTTATAATTGCAATGCAAGAGGCTTCAGGGATAAATTAATGGTAGAACATCATGATACAGGTTTTGGAGGACATTCGGGCAAGGATGTGACTCACCAGTCACCAAGGGATTAAACAATTTTTGTTTGGCCTAACTTGAAAAAGGATGTGAGTCGATATGTTCAAGAGTGTGATATTTATCAAAGAAGCAAGGCTGAAAAATGTTCCTTACCTAGGGTTACTACAACCCTTGCCCATTCCTAATACCCAAGTAACCGGAAAAGATATCATTTGGGTAGTGGTAGACAGGTTCACCAAATACAGTCACTTTATTTCACTCTCTCACCCTATTACAGCTAAGGAGTTTGCTGGAATATTTTTCGAAACCATCTACAAACTTCATGGGTTGCCTAGGAGCATTGTGAGTGACAGGAACAAACTCTTAGTTAGTGGATTTTGGCATGAACTTTTTAGTCTCGCGTACTTAGTTACATTATAGCTCGGCCTATCATCCTGAGAGTGATGGGCAAACTGAAAGGGTTAACAAATGTTTAGAGTCTTATCTTAGGGTCATGACCTGTCATAGACCACATAATTGGACTAAATGGTTGCATGTTGCGAAGTGGTGGTACAATAATTCCCTACATAGCTCTATCATGACACCTTATGAGGCTCTATAAGGCACCAAATCTAGGGCAATGAATATTCCAAACACTGAAGTTACCAATGTGGAAGCGGTGACATCCTTCATCCAACGAAGGGACCCTACTGAACAAGCTACTAAAAGAATCTCTTCAACAGGCCCAACACAGATACAAACACTATGCTGACCTTCACATGACTGAGCGAGAATTTGAAATTGGTCATTGGGTGTACCTACGGTTGCAACCCTACAAACAATCTTCTGTTGCATTGAGAAAGAATTTAAAGCTTTCTTCTAAATATTTTGGCCCATATCAGGTGATAGAAAGGATGGGTAAGGTAGCCTACAAATTGTCTCTTTCAACAAGGCTCTTTGGTTCATCTTGTTTTTCATGTCTCTCTTGAAAAAGAAAATTGGCGCTAAGAAAGTCCCAAGCACTGTTCTTCCAACTATAGGCACAGAAGGGCAGTTTCTAGTCCATTCAGTTGCTTTGAGCAGGAGATTAGTGAAGAAAGGAAATCATTTGGTTCCTCAAATGTTGGAGCAATGGTTCAACACCATTCTTGAAGATGCAACGTGGGAGGATTCAGCTTCAATACATGCTCAATTTCCAGATTTCAATCTTTGAGGACAAGGATTTCGAAAGGGGGAAGCACGGCTATTCTAGGTCACTCTCGTAATTCCACAATTCTCTTGCGCAATTAGTGGGCACTTACAGGATCATAGGAGCCTTAAGCAACAAAGTGTGGATTTGAAGAATAAAATGGAGTTTAGGTTGAGCGGGAAGACATGCCAATTTCAGAAATATTTTTACTCAGTTGTCTTAATTCCTTGTTCCTATTTCAATTTTAAAGTTAATTTTCAGTCCAGTCTTCCTCACTATTTTCATCTTCTTGAAATTCCAGTACCAATTCCGGATTTAAATAAATAATCTCTGCCCCATTTCATTGGTGTTGTGGTTGAAGTTACTCTTGTGTTCCTTTAGTCCCCATAACTGTTACAAGCCCGTAAAGATAACTGGACAAAATCAAACCCGTATCAAATTTACTTCTGCTTGTGAATCTACAAATGGGCGTGCTAGAGCATAAGAAGTAACATAAATTAATTTTTATGTATACTTACAAAGCAAAAGTTAATTACTGATTTATCTTGCTGGGTTCTTTCCGTAGACTCTAAAACAACTAATCCTAAAAGATAGAATTGAAAACTATGCGCTAAAAAGCTCTGAAACTGAAACTTACATATCTGTATGTGGAAGTTGAACTGAAACTGATTGAACTGTTTCTGAAAGCTCTGAGCATCGGGGCATTGGCCATTTCTTCTCCTACTGGATCTTCACGTTGGTCTTGGGAATTCGGAAGACAGAAACATTAAAGCCATCGGAAAGAATCACAAAAGCCAGGCGAAGAAAAGGAATCGACTTTCAATTTAACCGAGGTGACTCGCCCAAATTTCAAATTAATTGGGTGGACTCACCGATTTATATATAAGGAAGGATTGATTACAATTTCATCTTTCTTATTTTTTATTCCTATCTCCAAATTTTGATAAAATTTCTATTATATTCTTATATTTATTGCATATTGCATATAATATACAATACGTGTGCCAGTGTGCCACTGTAACTAGTTAGTGGAGTAGTATTTATTACAGGTTCAAATTGTTTATTTTGCTATGTAATATTGTAATGTAATGTAGAAAACCCGTTTAATATTTTAAAACATAATAAATTAATTATTCACTTGTTTGTACATTCATATCCACCTATTTATGTAATAGTAAAATTTTATTTAAATACAAATAGTTATATTTAGATAATTTAATAAAAAATATTATTTTATTAAATATTATAGATAGGAAGAATATGAAATTCAAGGAACACTTATTAAAGTAAAAATATATATGAGAATAAGAGATGATATTAAGTAGACAAATATGATAATGAAAAAATAGATATAAATATTTTGAAAAATCATTTTGTGCTATTAAATTTTGTGCTATTAAATATGTATATGGATAATATATATAAAATAAAATTAGTTTATTTTCCTAAATAACCAAATTCAAATACCAAAATAAATTATTTTTGTGCTATATATATATAGTAGTAATCCATAATAAATGTAAATAACAGCAATTACTAAATCTTAAACTTTCAACGTCTAACTAACTTACGAGTAGTGTTGTATACATGTATGTGATTTTTATTTGTTATACGTGATTATTTATAGAAAAAATAAAAAAAAAATAGTATATTTCAGTCCAGATCAATTGAATATTTTACATAATTTTTATGCATCAAAGTAGTATAGATAATAAATGTTTTTATCTATGTTGAAGTATGTATATCTACGTAAATACCATAATTCAAAAATCAAATTTGATTTACATAAACTTGGTTTTGTCTTTCTTCTTAAAAATAATATGCTTGGTTTTTTCGCTCTTTTTAAAAATAATATGCTCCAGCAAACTGATATATATATATATATATATACAAAATGCTCTGGAAGTGGTTAGCATGAAGTTCATTTTTGGGTAAGTTGATCAATTGATCAATAGAGTGTTGATCTGTGAGGCGAGATTACATACACACAAGATTCTATTGATCAATTGACCAACTTATCAAAAAATAAACTTCATGTTAACCAAATCCAAATAAACAAAATAATAAACAAAAGCATAAAATAATCATTGCAATTTTCACTTGTCTTTATACAATAATGAGTGATCACCCTCTATATTTAAATGGACTATAATAGAAAATACAAAAGTTTGATATTCAATACGAAAAAATAGGAACATTTAACTTGCTTTCTATACAATTAATTTGGAGAATGGTTAGCATGAAGTTAACTTCGGTTAATTGATCAATACAGTATCGACACGCAGATTATAGATAATCAGATTTAATCAAATGACCAATTTATTATGAACTTAACTTCATTATAATCGGATCTATCAATTTATGAGAGAGAATCATTACACTTAACTACAATGAGTTCTCCACAAAAATATTATGTTAGTGACGTCATTTTTGTCTCCCTGTCTCAATTTCTATCAATCCTTCAATGGGGATCGGGAATTTTTTTTTAATTAGACTGTATAACAGTATTTTTTATATTTATCCAAATTACATTAAAATCACAGAATTACTATATATTTTTTAGGAGTCGAAACAAAAAATAAATTTTGAATTTTCCGTTCACCCAAAACTTATTGAATTTCTATTGGCCATAACTTATCATTCTAATTTCCAAGTCAGTTGAGGCCTGAGAGGAATCGGGGATAAAAAACTCGCTCTTTTCTACTACATATTCTCCAAGAACTCAAATATTTCCATAGTTGCAATTGAAATTTCACAAAAACAAATTAAAGTGTTAAAATATATTAATATCCTTAATCCACCACGTGCTTTATATATACAAACTATAATAAAAATACAACTTTAAGAAACCACAATTAATGTAGTCACAGTTTAAAAAATAATGAGAAACTCTAAATAAATAAAATATTAATATGGTGAAAGAATAAAAGTAACATGGGGTTCCAAAATTCCAAAGATCATTACAATTAAATTTAGACATCCACAAATATATATGTTATAATTTTATAACACCCCCTTGGATATCAGATATCCATATGCGATGAAAAGTGCTTTTATTAAAAACCTACAGTAAAAAACCCAATGAAAAAAAAAAAACTGGTTAAGGAAAAAGAGTGCAGTAGCGTATAAGCTCCCCTCATGAATGTATCATTAAGTCCTCCAACCGTCACATTCCAATATTATGACGTTAATCCTTCAAACATTGTAGTTGGTAATGCTTTTTGAACAAATCTGCTAGATTATCTCTCGATCAAAATTTGTTGAACATCAATGTCACCACACTTATCAAGGTCTTGTGTGTGAAAAAGAATTTTGGTGAGATATGTTTTCTTCTATCTCCTTTGATGTATCATCCCTTTAATCGAGCTATACATGCACGACATTGTCTTCATACGAATAGATGGAGTCCTTTTATAGCAATTTTCAAGAATATGCCTCGTTAAAAACCTTACCAAATAAAAACCCGGGAAAAAATTTTGCTAAGGAAAAGAGTACAATATTCTTGTATAACTTCGTGCCTTGGGATTGCCTCATTAAAACCTTGCAAAGGAAAACCAGTGGAAAAAAACTTAACGAAGGAAAAAAGAGTACAATCAAGACATATCCTTTTTACCCTTTCATAAGTACATAGAATTTCTATTGTTCATGGTAAAAATATCATTAAGTCGAAGCATGCCAATATTGTGCACCATCTTCTTTAAAATCATAGTTGGTAATGACTTAATGAATCCATCAACCAAATTAAGACATGATCGTATATGCTGATATCAATATCGCCATTCTTCTGGGGCTCATGGGTATAAAATAATTTTGGTGCAATATGCTTGGTTCTATCACCCATGATATAGTATCCTCTAATTTGAGTGATACAAGCAACATTATCTTCATATAATATCATTGGACTATTTATGATTGATGATCATCCACAGTTCACACAAATATGTTGAATTACTGATCTCAACCAAATACATTCGCAACTTACTTCATAAATTATGATAATCTCTGCATCAGCAGATCCAACTAACTATGGTTTTGATCCATAATTGTAATTTAACTGCAAATGCTATATCAGGTCATAAGAAATTTTACAATATATATCAAAGCACCAATTGTACAAAGATATGGTACTTCAAGACCAAGAGTTTCTTCATTATTTTTTTGTGATCAAAACGGATCTTTCTTGATATCAAGTGACCAATTTATCATTGAAGTACTTAAAGGATTAACATTATCCATGTAAAGTTACTCAGGACTTTTTTGTGTATGTTGATTGATGAACAAGAATTCCATAGCTCAATTTCAGAGGCCGCGACAAAATTTGTCTTACCAATGTCTTTCATCTCAAATTTGTTTTTTTTTTGTCAACTCTTCCGGAGCAAGATCTTTCATCAATAAATACAGTAATAATAGCAAATCCATATTATGATCTTTTGATAAAATGTACGCACAAATTGGATTATTCTCAAATCCTTCTTTCAAAAGATATCTATTTAGGCGATTATTCCATAATATGCATCCGGATTGCTTTAACCCATATAAAGATCTTTGTAACTTAAAATACATACTTGAGATGTAGAATTATATGCTTGGGCATTTTATATCCTTCGTGAGATTTTCATGTATATATGATCATTATCTAATGATCCATACAGATATGTTGTAACAACATTCATTAATCGCATATCCAAATTTTTTTTTGCTACCAAGCTAATTAAAATTTGAATATAATTACATCTATTACAGAGCATATGTTTCTCCATAATTAATACGGTCTCTGCGAGAAACCTTCAGGCTAAGTCGCGCTTTTGTACCATATAATTTCATTTTTCTTATTTCGTATTAAATACCCATTTATATCTAATAAGTATTACACCTTCAGTGTTCTATTCCACGTGTCAAAAATTTCACGTTTATTTTGTGAATTTAGTTCTATTTGAATCGCCTTTTTCACATGGCCAAATATTTCTACATTCATCAACAATTTGTGGTTCATATTCATGATCATTACTTCGATAATATCAAGAACAACTTTATACAAAAATATGTTGTAAACAACAATTTTATTTCTATCCAATATATTCGTATCTCTCAGATATACATAATGTATCGAGATCTCGTTATTTTCAGTGCACCGATCCTCTTCGGGGATAACTCATCCTTTTGGGAGATAACTCTTCAAGAGTTTTATTTACAAGAGATTTTTGTTCATAAGTTTTGGATAGATCAATAACTTTTTGTAGCTTTGTTTCACGGGTATAGCCTCTCTTTATAAGTCGTGACTTGTTTTCTTGTACTTTCTTCTTCCGGAAAATTTTATCTTTAACACCGATCATTCTTCCATGTTTCAAGTGTGATTTTGATTCAATTTTCTTTCAGATAATATGATTATGTCCTTGGGACTTCAATCTCTTAGAGTATTAGCGACTAAAATGTAAGATATCATAATTTTCTTATTATCGGTGAATAATTACGGTAATTGATTTGCAATTCATTGCAAATGAATAATCCTTTGAACTTCTAGTTCATATTGATTTGTATGAGAATCGAGGATTAAATAACGTTGAAACATTCCAATTTGAAACATTCCAATTAATCTCCGTCAGGCTTGAGCAACGATCTCACGTCGTACTTTTAGGCAACAAAACATTCCAATTAATTTTTTCGTGTGCTTGTGCAATGATCTAATGTCCTGCTTCAGTAACGACTTTCTCCCCCCAATGGTGGGAAGCATCGTTTCATTAAAATAACAATCCTCAAATTATACTTAAAAATATCACTTATTGAGGTTATGAATAAGATGACCCCATGCATGTATTGGTAATTAACTTACTTTGATATAATCAACAAGTAAATGAATCTTACGGTTCCTTACGGAAGTTCATGGGAGTTTTCAATAATTAAACGCAACATTATTGATCCGGAATGTCAAATCATAAAAACCTTTTTGGATACTTAACACTTATGGTGTATTATACACTTACGGTGTATTACAACATTTGTTTCAACTATTCTCATTTTAGTATATATATCCTGTAAGAGAAAATATATCTGCTTTTTCTAATATGAGCTTCGTCTGATAGTATTCAAGTAATTTAAAGAAATTACTTTACTATCTTCAATGTTGGTTTCAATATGATAACCATTATAACGATATCCTTAAAACTAAGTAAATTTCGCTTTTCGTAAGAATATAAAGAATCATCAATACAAAGTTTTGTGCCCTTTTGACAACATTATAATCGCTCTTCAGAGACTTTAATTAAGTTTGATGAATAATCACTCTTCTAGAGCTTTCAATTATGTTTGATGAATAATCGCTCTTAGAGCCTTTAATTAAGTTTGATGAGCTTCGCCCATACTTCTTATATGCAAAACATAAATTTAACTTTATTACTTGAAACATAAATAAAACATATAATAAAATACTTATTATAATGTCATAATATAATGAAATAAAATAATTAATTGGTATGAACATTTCTATCAACATATCATCAAGGAAACCATAGATATCAAAATTAGTTATATCCACTCCATTTGAAAAGTCAAAATAATTCATGGGATCTTCAGGATCATTCCATTTCTTTTTCTTTTATGGAGTCTTGGTACAAATCTACCAAATGTTTAGAGTGACAGGTACATTCCCTTTTATATATTGATTGTTCTTTTCAAGTCCACTACCACAACTACAACCATAATTTCCTCTATGATTATCAAATGAGGTTCAATTCACTTGTGGAATGTAATAAAATCGGTCGAGCTAGATTGTTGATTTTTCAAATAAAAACTCATTATTTTGTACAACCATTAGAAGACATAATATCACTTACGGGAACATAGTTTCCTTTATCGCTTCGTAAAATATTTTGAAAACTTACTCTCGATATTGCTACTACGAGAGCATATTTGAGGCATGAAATATAATAAATATTTTCTAACATGTCTTCATCGGTGTTTTTCACTCAACACTTTTAAAATCTTGCAACTTGGTCAAAAGTAAACCAATTATAATGAGCTTTTAAAATTTCTCCTTTAAATCATTTCATAAGACAAGTGAGTCTTTTATTGTTATGTACTCAACTTTTAAATTTTTTCATGGAGATGATAAATAATAAAAATCATTAATTTTGCATGATCCTACTGAGGATGCATGATTGTCAACTATAATTGTATCTCCAATGTTCTTTGTCTTTATATGAATCTCAAAGATCAAGATTCCATTACAAATAACTCTTGTTCGATATAAATCAAGGGCAACAAATTCAAATTTATAAGATTTAAATATTAAATAACTAAACATATTTCCCATCAAATTAAATAATTATATATGTTCAGATTTAATTGTAATGAAACAATTTATAGAAATGCGATAAAACACTTAAACTAAATTTGTCCACTAAAAATAACAAACCAATATTACTAAGCATATTTGTCATTTGTAACTTCATACAAAAATTTATCAAAAGGTTATTAGAAATATATCAAATATGCTATCATGCATGCCTAAAAAGGAAATATATCAAAAATCATTAGAAATATATCAAAAGATTGTTTTAGTACATGAACTAAAAAGAACTAAAACATCATGTATTTTATCGAATCCTTTTGATTTATTTAGATTGGAAGAAATGCAAAATTACAATACACTTCTATAAAATAAACATCGCACAATAATTGAGGTTAGATATTTCACCGTATAATAACAAGACAACTTGAGGGTGGTGTGATGATGATGACTTACATATGAGTATGACAAATATTAAGATGCTAGAATCAAGAACAACAAACTCTAATAATAGATTATGAATGGAATAAATACGCAGATGTTATACTAAAAAATTTGTGTATCCATATATATATATAATTGATAAACATACCTTCTCCTTCAAATCAAATATGATTATCTTCAAGATGAATGTGTAAGAACAAAATGATTAGAGAAAGAGGCATGTCTCATAATATTTTCATATCTTCATCATCCTCTATTACAATGCTCTTATTTATAGATACATGGACTTGGAAGTTTCAAAACTCAAAAGTCATGAGTTTAAAACTTAATAAAGATGGGAGTTACTTAATGAACATGGGGGTTCCAAAATTCCAAAGATCATTACAATTAAATTTAGACATCCACAAATATATATGTTATAATTTTATAACATGTATGATTTTATTGATCACGACAATTTATTCGAAATATTTCCAACTTTGTCCAAACATGTTTATGGTTTAATGCGATTGTCTAATTAAATTAGAAATCTTAACACAAAATCGTTTTGATTGATGCGGTGCGATTTTTGCTTAAAAACCAATTAATAAAAAATAATAATTAAACATATCATACCTTTCAAATTCTAAATAAATATATCTAAAATATTGTTGATTTGGTATTGTAAATAATACCTAACTACAAAAAGTTAAATTCTTGAAAACTAATCACAACTTAATTCAAAATTTTCTATTCCTCAAATTGAAAAGTTAATGTTTAATTTCATACAAATTTTGAAGATGCATACATTGCAACCATTATTTTTAACTTAAAGTCTTAAACCATACAAAATTACATATTTCAAAATTAAACTTACAACTATATTTTAATAAAACTTAAAAACTCTAAAATATATACAAAAACATGATAATTATTAACCTAAGATCTTGGTCCAATAATTATCCCCACCCCCTCTGTTCCAAGAAGTCGGGAGTTCAAATATTTGTTGTGACAAAATTAGTGTGAGTTTAAATTTGGTCTTAAATTATAAAAAAGTAAAAAATTAAAAATTAAAAAACTTAAAAATATAAACACGTGTGATGTGATTCTTTAAGAAATGTGGTTTCTATATCACTTCTAATACACTTTGTTTTTTTTATAAAGTTTTATTAAACTAAATTAATTTTAAAATTCAATATTAGGATTATTCGGCCTTTATGGGATAATTTCCATGTTTAAAAAGTTTTTTCTTAAATTTTATGTGTCCTCGTGGTTGTGATTTACTCTTCGGGTCTTATAGTGATATCAGTGTATCCTTTGTTTTTCGGGTAAAGATGGGAGTGAAAATGAATCGAGTCGAGTTATTCAGATTTATATATAAAATTTATCGAATATGAAATAAAGTTTGATTAAGACTCGTTTAGTTATTGAGTTGAGAACAATCTCAAATCGAGTCCGAACAATTTAAACTTTTGGAACGAATATAAATAAAAAATTACAATTTTTAAAAAATTAAAAAATTTATTTAATTATATTTCGAGTTTGGGTTCAAATAAATTTTAATTGAGTGACTTAAAAATAGAATCCAAACTAGTATTTGATTCATTTTACCGCATTACGTACGGACCTATAAATTAATTAATTGGCTTAAATATGATTTACTATCCTATAATTTTTTAGGCCATTTTCCACTTCGGTGATCCACCTTTCAATTTTGTCAATTAGGTGATTGAACTATCAATTTTTTCGATTTCATTCAATTGGACCTGCCACGTCAGAAATTGTTGACGTAAGCATCTTAATAAGCAAAGAGAGTCTTTATGTGTAAAAACATTATATATTTTAATGAGATCAAAGGATGAAAAAGGTAAAATAACAAATAAAACAACTAAAATTACACAAATAATATAAATTAGTTGTATAAATATTTATTTATAGTTATATAAATAATATAAATTATTATATAAATAATATAATAATTATTTTATTAAAAAATTGAGTTTTATTAATTTTTTATTAAAAAAAAATTGTGTTTAATATTAATGATAATAAAATAAAATATTAATGATAATAAAATAAAATGCAGTTTTTTTGTAATAAAAAAACGCTGTTTTTTTGTAATAATAAAAATGCTGTTTTTTAATAAAAAAAACGCAGTTGTTTTTTTTTAATAAAATAATTATTAAAAATAATAAAAGTAATTATTAAAAATAATAAAATAAAAACGTAGTTGCTTTATTTAAAAAAAACGCAGTTGGTTGGTTTTTTTTTAATAAAATAATTATTATTTTTTTTAATTAAAAAAACTGCACTTTTATTTTTATTTTTATTATCATTAATATTAATCACAATTTTTTTAATAAAAAATTAAAAAATGCAATTTTTTGAATAAAAATAATTATTATATTATTTATATAATAATTTATATTATTTATATAACTATAAATAAATAATTATACAACTAATTTATATTATTTGTGTAATTTTTAGTTTTTTTTATTTGTTATTTTACCTTTTTGTTCTTCGATCTCATTAAAAATATATAATGCTTTTTACACATAAGAATTCTCGTTGTTTGATAGACGCCTAACGTCAAGAATTTCTCGACGCCAAGATACCTAATCGAATTTAAATCGAAAAAATTGATAATTTAATCACTTAATTGATAAAATTAAAAGGATCACTAAAATAGAATATGTCATATAGTTTAGGAGTAAATTGTATTTAAGCCTAATTAATTAAACCTTGCTTCGTACAGAGAGCAATTCCTCATTTAATTTCAATTAAAACCACGAAAACGGAGCCGCTGCATTCCTCTCCTCTTTCTGCCAAAGTCAGTTGCCTCGCAAGTATAGAGGGGAGAGATAATAGGCAAAATAAACCCTCCCTTTCCTCTCTCTTCCATTCGTCTCTCTCCACGGATCTTTGTTACTTCTATGCTTAAATAGTAATTCTCTTCCTGTCACTACAAATCCTTTCCTCACAACCATGGTTTCGACAAATAAGATCAAATCTGTGGATTTTTACAGGTCTGTTTCTTCTCTTTAATTTTCGCCCAGCTTTTCATTATTTCTAATTTTATTCTTTGATCCAACCGTATAGCTCAAATCCTCAGTAGATTTGTTATAAGATGTCATCTCTGTGTAGTGTGTACGAATGTATATATGAATTTTATTTCTTCGTAGAAGTAACAGTATTTAGTCTATATTTGATATGTTTCATGCCGCGGCATTCACTAGTTGGTACTGTTAAGGAATCTGTTAGCTTATTAGTGAATTTGTCTGACTTTTAGGTTTCATTACTTAGAGAAGTACATTTTATCAAAGTTTAATTTGCTAGTTAGTTAAACATTGTTTTTACTGAATTTTGTGGTAAATATCTCTAATAGTTCTCCGAACCAGAGTGACAAAATCTTGACGTTCTTCTATAATGTTAAATGACTTTCTTTCCTTGTTTAGGAATATCAATGTAATGAGAAGTTGCTAAAGCTTCTTTAAAATTAGTGAGGGATTGAAATTGTGGCAAAACATTCAGCAACAATACAGAAAAAGTCATTTAATGTTGCATAAACCAAGGTCTTTTTAGCATGTTCTTACCCAATCAGCTTTGGCAGACGCTCACTAATTGGTAGAGTTTGGGTATAACACAGTTGTACAAATTATTTCATGGTTCCACACGGTTACCCAAAGCATTTGAAGTGAGTATATATAAGTTTTGGGTAAAATTGGAATGACAGACACAAGAAATATTGTTTTTATTTTCATTTCATTATTATGTATCCATTTCTTTTTGTTTCAAATTAATTTGAATACATGAACTTATGCCTTTAAATGCTATGTAATACTGTAGGGTACCATATCATATTATTAAGCAATTACGATGATATACATTGTACATACTAGTCTAAGATACATTGTAAATACTATGATAAGTAAAAATTATTAATAAGTTATAGAGTTAGAAATTGTTTATTTCCCTATAAAAATAGAATGAGAATATGTGGATACTAAAAGATAGGATTTTAGATAATGGGAGAGAAAAATAAGTAAAATAGTTTAATATCATTCGACATGGCATGAATCACCGAATCTGCAGTTAGAAATAGTAAACCACTTCCTACTACTACTATTACCACCACCACCAGGGTCGTCCAACAACTCGCGATATTTGGCAGCAACTATCGAGTCCAAGATGAATAATATCATCACATCATCACCCAAGATTGCATAACTATATTTTAATCAGAGAGAGACCATTAATCAAAGTGTTCAAACTTAATTAACGCGGGAAAACATGGTTAAAGAGACCAACTGAGAAACAACTCAAGTCTCCGAGTTAAGATGAATAATATCATCGCATCATCACCCAAGATTGCATAATTATATTCAACTGAGAAACAACTAAAGTGTTCGGATTTTTAAACAGATGGTAGTTAATATGATGATGACGATTACACATCTGCATGTAAAATAAAAAGTTGGAGGTGATGGGGCATTAAACTCAAATGTGCCTCCCCCCTCCTCCTAAATTCCCTTATGTTTACGATTGTTCAAACTAAATGTGACATCTTCACATAGGTTCGCATGAGCCTTAGTTTTGTTCAGTATTATGTTGCATCAAATGAATTTTCCACTAATCTTTATTCTTGCAGGAAAATTCCTAGAGATTTGACAGAAGCGTCATTATCAGGTGCTGGATTGTCCATCGTAGCAGCCTTTTCCATTATATTCTTATTTGGAATGGTGGGAAGCTCTCCTTTTTATATAGAATTGATGTCCAGATTTTTTGAAGATGTTAAAAATCATCATATCTGTAGCCCCATGTTTGATTTTCAGTTTCTTATCAATACCTTTGTCATTCTCGAAGAAAATTGATGTTAGAATGATTGTCTTTTTCGTTTCATACATAAGTGTTTTTTTCCTTGAACAAGCCGTTTTGGTGAACTATTGTGGCATTCTTTTGCACTTATACCTAAATTATGATTTTTCTTTCCATAGGAACTAAATAGTTTTTTGACGGTTAGCACCTCAACATCCGTTATTGTGGACAGGAGTCCCGATGGGGAGTTCTTACGCATTGACTTTAATATTAGGTATGTTTCTGTGAATTTATTCTAGTCTTAAATCTCTTTGCTTAGTCACGATCATAACCTATCGTTTGGACTTTCATTTATTTTTACTTTCATTTTGTGGGATGTCTCAATTATTATAAGTAGGTGATGGACTACATTCTCAGTGAGAATTAAGTTATTTAACTAAATCTTCTTTTGAAGACAGTAGTAATGTATCATTTTCTCTAGACGTAAGCATTAGTCATTAAAGTGATGATGTTTATGTTGCCATCTATCTCTTATACTAATTTTTTGGAATCTCAGTAGGAAGCAGGAGCTTCTTTCTACTATTAGTGTGGGATTATCCTACATTCTAGCTAATAAACTTCTCTGCTTGTTTACAATATCAATACTTCAGTGTTTTTTGTGGGTGTTTTCAGTTGATTGCTTCATATTTTATCTTAAGTAATGATATCTTTTTCTTGCATAAGCATTAGCAATATGTATTTTGGAAGTTTATTACTTTGCTAAGAAACATCTTCTTAATTTTTTTTGTAGTTTTCCAGCGCTATCTTGCGAATTTGCATCTGTTGACATGAGTGATGTCTTGGGAACTGTAAGTCTCGGTCTTTTATATTAGTTTCTATGATTATCTAACCAGCAGTAAATTTATAGCATCTAATATATATGAAGTGGATTTTTCCATCCTTGAGAAGGATGCACAATCTTTATGTTATTTATTCCCTTGTTCACTGAAGTGGATATGTAATACATGAACTTTAAATTAGTTGTTTTGAGATATCATTGCCTATTTGTATGTTTTTCCTCTCTTATATTACACTGTCAGTAATATTTCCTCTTTCGAGATGGTTTGATTATATACAACTTAGTTCTATAGATGCACTGGTGAGAAGAGAAGTCTTGTATCATGAAGAAAATATAAGAAAAGGGAGGGGTATGTTGAAAATTACTTGGGAAAAGTTGTATAGAGACTAGAAGGAGCAGAATATTACCAAGGACATGGCCTGTGGTAAAAATGAGTGTTGGAAAGTAGTTAGCATAGCTAGTTTGTACTTGTGCTCAAAAAAATTGATGAAAGAAACTGGTTCAAAAATAACTAAAATTGCCGTGGCAGTAATATTTCCCAAATTTCATATTTTTTTCTCTTTGTTTTTGTTAGTAACAGTAACAACCAAAATATTAACATTTAACAAAGCTTGTTGCTATTCTCAAATCAAATTCTTTAATAGTTTTTAACTGGACCATTTTCTTGTTTGTTCAAAATATGTTCATTGCAACATATAGTTAATTTGCCCTGAGTTTTTTTTTTTTTCTTTTTTTTTTTTTTGCTGTTGAAGTTCTCTTGAGTTTTTCTCCTTTTATTTTCAGAACAGGTTGAACATAACAAAGACTGTTCGAAAATATTCGATAGATCGAAATCTCAAATCTACTGGCTCTGAGTTCCAATCTGGACCAGTTTCTAAAGACATTAAGCATGATGATGAAGTTGATGAAGAATATGGTGAAGGTTCTGTTTCACTGAGTGCACATAATTTTGATAGAATTACTCATCAGTAAGTATATTTTATCTGTTTTCTTGAAACCCTGTGATTGTTGTGGTTCAATATATATGCACCGTAATATTCTCAGTGATGTGCTCATCTGATTTTTAAAAAATGTCTTCTACAGGTATCAAATTTTGGCTGTAAATTTTTTTGCTCCGTGGTGCTATTGGAGTAACCTCCTGGTGATTGTTTTGCCCTTTTCTTTCATATAGAGTATTATTAATTATTATAAAGATTATTTTATGATTCAAGTAAAATCACCTATTAATTTTCATGATATCTATTTTTGTCATTTTCTTTCTTTTGACTTCTTCACATTTTGTTGTTATGTTATCACTCTATCTGTATGTTCATATTATAGTGATGGACTATGTGCTATTTTATTTTCTATGAGACCTTCCAAGAAGCTTTATTTTTTTATCAGACATTTGAAGAGTATGCACCTAGGTTGCAAGTCTCAGCCAATGCAATTCTGAACTTAGCTAATGTCTTTAAATATTTCATAATATGGACTTGATAAATCCTAGCTCTTTATTTCAGTAAATGCCATTCTAAACTTAACTAATGTTTAAATATCCTTTCTTGCATTTCTTCTGCTTATTTCAGAAACCTTCATGCGAGAAAGCAGCAAAAATCATTAGAGAAAGGTGTATTTGAATTTCCTGTTCATCCTTGACAATCTACTCAAAGAATAGCCTTTTCATTCTATAAATGGAGTTACTTGCAGTATTCTAATTAGTGTAATTTCATACTTCAACTTTTTCAGATATGACCCTGAAATGGATGGACGCATTCTTTTGGGAAAGGTTGATTGCACTGAAGAAGGTGAATTGTGTAGAAGGTACTTCTTATATTAATATTTTACTGACTTGGAACCAAATTTCTGTATGCACTAAGCAATGGATGAGGCAAGTTTGTTCAACCATATCAATACCATTTTTTTTGGTTTTCCTGCAAGTCATGGAAGAAGTAATATTTTTTTTAGTTCACCTCTGACTTCTGGAACAATGTATTTATGTGCAGTGTCTTGGGCTAAAATACCTATATTTCCTTTTTACAGCTTGAATATGTTAAACCTATAAGCATCTTATAACCTATGAGCTGGAATGTTATACTTGGTTACTTCTAACCAGTTCCATTTACATTTTTCACCATCTTTTAGCTCAACTTATCACCAATTATGAGGTACTGTATAATAATGTATATCAATTAGATTCCAATACTTTCTCTGTGCTGGTGAGTCAATGCTGTGCTGGTGAGTCCATATTAGGTTTTACTATTGCTTTGTCTTTATGTGAAATTGCATTTTAAAATCATTTTTGTGGTTTTTGTTGATAATGACTTCTCAATTGTAAAGTTGTAATGCTCATAATCATTTCTGGCATGCCTGTGAGTTCTTAATAGCTGTAGTTCACTTGAGGTGTCCTTGGCTGTTACTAATCTATTAAATTTAAATGTGGTTTTTGTAATTTTGATTGTACATACTATTCTTTTTTCCTCCCTTTTCTCTTTACCTGGATTAACAGATGCCATGTAATGAATTTTCAGGAATCACATACAAGGCTATCCATCTATTCGCATATTTCGTAAAGGAAGTGATGTTAGGTATACAATTTACATTGTTTATGTTTACAAATTTTATAAAAATGGTGCATGTGAATTTTCAATTCTTTCCATATGGGTGCATGCTTGAATTTCATGCTCATTATACGCTTAAAAAATATTAACATGGAATTCATAAAATTTTGGGGTTTTGTGATGAGTTCAGTTTAATTTCCTGTTGATGTTTTCTTGCATCAAAATTTGATTCCTGCATGCTTCTCTCAATGTCTTCGAAGTTCTCTTCACTTTTCTCATGTGTTGTTTTTAACTGTACTTAAAATTTGTCTCTGACCATATTGGTGAATGAACATTCACCATTTTAAGTGGTAATTTTTTTATTCTCATAAACATACTTTTGACAATATCACGGGACACTACGTTATGTACTGCTTGAGTTTGTTGATCAAGTGTCACTTGTCACCCGTACCATTAAGCAGTTAAGTAAACTAGTTACTGTTTGCTGGAACTTGACTCATTTTGTACAGCGTATACGACTAACTTTGGTTAGAGTAGTGATAAGCCTGTCCGAATCGAAACTATGGATAATTAGTTGGTTTGTTGCCAATCATGGTGGATCATCTCTTCGCTGTCTATCGTTTGTTCTTTTTTATTTCTGTCTTTCTTTCTTTCTTTCTTACAAGTTCAGTGATTGAAAATATTACATAGTAATCAAAGTCAATGTATAAGTTTTATATTAAGTCAAAACTATCCTCCTAGAATAATAATTAAATGATGGTACCTGTTAGTATATTTTCTTATAACTAATGTTGGTAACTCTAGAGTAGGAGAATTCCAATCACTAATTGGGGATTGTCATACTGTTTGGCAAAAGCTATTAGAATAGGGAAATAAATGAACAAATAATTGCATGCCTGAGTCTTACATGACCAGATATCCTTGGGGGGTAATGCTTATTTTTAGTAGGTAGATCCAAATGCACCTCTTCTCATAATGGGTTAAATTTTTGAAGAGCCCTATATGTTGGGACAAAAACATGTCGACTCTTGTTGTGAGTAGACACAATGTAAATTAATACAAATACACAGGTAATTAATTGATGTTTCTACTTGCTACAAAAGTCGACATGTTTTTGTCGCATTTGAATTTAGAAATCTTTTCCGTACTTTTGGAATTTATCAAGTGTCAACAGTAATCTCACATGCTACGTAGATGTAATAGAGAAAAAATTGGTGATAGACTTGCAGGAGAATCAGTAAGGTATAAGAGACCACCGATTCTCCATTTTCTAGACTCCAACTTGTATTATAGTTTTGAATCTTTGGTGTGCTATTTTTTTGTATAAAAATTATTAATCTATCTAAGTTTGTTACTTCCATTCAGTTTTGTATCTCTTCTTATGTTTCTGCCTTCTAGTGTGCTTTCTGATATCGGATATCTTTTACTCAGGGATGATCATGGACATCACGGGCATGAATCTTATTATGGAGATCGTGATACGGATAGCCTGGTTACTGTAAGAACATAATAAGTTCAGAATGTTATAAATCACTAATTTTTTCTTGAAAAAAAAAGAACAAAGAAATAGAGAAATTTGAACTATTATATGGCTTGATAGCGTGTAGTTTATTTTCTCTTCTAATAATTTGATGCTTTTAAATTAAGTCATATAATTCCCTCCTAGTTCTTTATTTCACCGCCTTATTATGGAGAATATGACATGATTACATCAAGATTTCCATTCTTGCAGACTATGGAAAATCTAGTTGCACCTATTTCACTGGAGTCTCACAAGGTCGCTTTGGAGGACAAATCTGGCAAGACTTCAGATGATGCAAAAAGACCTGCACCATTAACAGGAGGATGTAGAGTTGAAGGCTTTGTACGTGTTAAAAAGGTACAATTTATTGATAAACGGAAGTCAGTAGTAGCATGATCAGATTATTTTTGTATCAGACTCTATGCTGGCATATTTTAAGCCTATTCCCCTCATTGGATTATACTACTCCAGAGCGAAATATTGCGTAGCTACAGTTAATTTATCTACGGATCTTATTGTAGGTTTTACATTAATTGTACATATGTTGGTCTGGTTTATGATCTTCAGCATGTGTGCACCATGAGGTTCCAGGAAACCTTGTAATCTCAGCTCGCTCAGGAGCCCACTGCTTGATGCTTCACAGATGAACATGTCCCATGTAATCTCCCATCTTTCATTTGGTAAGAAAATCACCCCAAGGATGATGACTGATATCAAAAGGGTGCTACCTTATGTTGGTGGAAGCCATGACAAGTTGAATGGCCAGGCATATATTACTCACCAGGGGGATAATGCAAATGTTACCGTAAGCTTCATAATTGCCTTGTTAATTTTACCAGTGCTCAATGGCTTTCTTACTGTGTATCATGCTTGATTTTAGTAGTCACTTTTTAAGTACTCCCAGGATGTTCATTTTCTCCTTACAGTTTTTTTTTTTTTTTTGTTTTGGGGTGGGGGGGGTTTTGGGGGGGGGGGACAGACTGGTTCTGTATTTGCGTGTGGATGATATTAAATGCCAGACTCTTTAAGAATTCACAAAGCTCAATGGAGATAACAATGCTCAAAGTTTCCTGTAGAAATTCTTTAGTTAACAGTTAGCAACTGAAGTTTCTTGATTGTTGAAAAGAAACTTATAAAAGCTTTTTTTCCTTTATACATTGGGATTATGGCATAGTTCTAAAAAAATCTTCTTATTATGTCATTCTTGTTATGTACCTGAAAGTTTAGTTAACACTTTGAAGCCACTGGATAAGATAGACTTAATAAATGGCGGGGACAAGGAACTGTAGTGCAGGGTAGGTCCAGCTAGCAGTTGCCGTGTGACACAGCCTTGGTGACTTTCAAGAAAACAGGAATAGTTTTCAAGATGTTGATGACAAGATCTTATGTTATAATATTTGCAGATTGAGCATTATCTTCAAGTTGTCAAGACGGAGGTGATGACAAGGGCTTACAAACTTGTTGAGGACTATGAGTACACAGCTCATAGCAGTTTAGTACATAGTCCTACCATTCCTGCTGCAAAGTTTCATTTTGAGCCTTCTCCAATGCAGGTTTTAAAATAGTACATTTAATGCTGTAGCTTTAAGAGTGGATTAAACTGTTTTTTCTTTTCCAACATTTTAGAACCTCTTTAATTTATGTATCAGGTCCTAGTAACGGAAAATCCAAAATTCTTTTCGCACTTCATCACAAATGTTTGTGCCATTATTGGTGGTGTTTTCACGGTTTGTGCTCTCTCTCTCTATCTCTCTATGTCCTTTTCTTTTTCTCTGTATGTTTTCCCTTCCAGTAATAGTTACTGCATTTCTTTTGCTGGTTTAGGTTGCTGGGATAATGGATTCAATTCTACACAACACTTTAAGGCTGGTGAAAAAAGTTGAACTAGGCAAAAACTTCTGATAGGAAGAAGTAACTAGGCGGTGCATAAAGAACATTAATTTACCCATACCCCATCATCATCAGTTGGGACTTTTTGTTATAATTAAGATATTGCAATGTATTCTTGTTCTGTTTTACAAGTTTTGCAGTGAAATTATGAGTTTGCACTCGATCCAAACCCCGTTATAGAAAATGTCTTGTAATGAAGACTTTAAGCTCCGTAACGAATGTCATTCCTTGCGTGTTTCTTTCAACTCCTTTTTGTTGTTTTTGTTTAGTTGTCTTCTGCTTTGCCCAAGTTGCTTTCCATCCATACTCTCCCTATTTGACTTCGGCAGTGCGAAGATGTTATGTGGACTAAATATTTTCAGTATATGGTGAAATAGTAGTCGCAGCACGTCATTTGCAAAACTCTGGTATTTTGAAGTATTTTTTCCATGAGAAATCACAAACCATTGAAGTCGAGTCTCTAATTAAGTGTATATTGGGAAGTACCTTGTGATAAGATTAACCCTTGAAAGGCAGAACTTTGAATCTTGAATATTATCATTTTGTTTCTCTTATATTTAAAAAAAGAAAAAAGAATTTGATTTATGGATTGAATACTTGTCAGTGATTCTCTTTAGAGTGAGGAATAAGTAAGGGGTATATAGATTGATAAAAACAAGATGTATATAGATTGATAAAAGGAGGTATATAGATTTATTCTTGCATCAAATACATTCCATTTTTAAGGAAAACGCTGAACCGAAATCAACAATGTTGTTTCGTTTACAGAATATATTCCAAATTTATTTCTCCTCGTATATACAATAAAACAATATTCATACATAGTTCCAATATTTGCTCTGCCATCAGCTTATTTATCAACACGAACCAAACCAATATCAAACTACTAAGCTTATCCTTGATGACCCAGTTTGAAACTACTGAGTTCAAGGTTGGGAGGACAATCACATAAAAACTCAAAAGAACAAGCAAACAAACAAACAAACAAACAAGACAAATATGAGTATTACAAATCACCAAGTTATAAAACTAGGAGGAGGGATGAACCCACAAAAACTCCGACTGAGCAAACAAAGCTCATTATGGATGAAGAAGCAGCAGCAGCAGCAGCACTTTTATGATGAGACGGAGTCGGGTTCAAGTCTGACGGTGGAGAGGGAGATTCTTGGCCTTCCGGTGCAGGAGATGGGATGGACTCTGGAGGGGGAGGAGAATTGCCAGATTTGTTACTTGTTCTATCTGCTAGCACAATCACAACCAGCTTTTCATTCTCGTGACAGTGCTCTTCAACTCCACTTATGAAGTAGTGGGGGCCAGATTGGTTGAACTTGTAAACAGTGTGGCCATCTTCATATTTTTCAATGGGGTTTGCTGTATTGCAATTTGTGTAGTCATCTTTTGTTACATAAAGCACTGAATCTTGATCCGCTGCGTAGTCAAACACTGCAAGACCAAAATGATAAATACATATATACATGAAGTCGGAACAAAACTGAGGTGAAATATTAATTAGTGTATACATATATTATATACTCCATTAAGATTTGTCTAGGACGTACATTTACGGATAAATTAAAAGGAAAGGGTAATAATGATAAATTTACCGAGAGCATCTCCAATTTGAAACCGTTTTGATTCTGCCCACTGATTATATGCATTAGAATCAGAGGGAGCCCAGCCTTTGGAACCTCCAACTTTGAATTCAACTGCAACCCCTCTCTGGATCAACAGAAAGAGACTAAGCAGCCCTAGAACATGCAATGCCTTGTTCTGATGAATTGATCTCAAAATGGAATTGGCCATTGGAAAAAAAAAAGAATTAGAAAGGGATTTGAAGTAGTAGAAATCTGGAAATCTTAGATTTGAATGGAGGTGACAAGAGAAGGGTAACGAGCAAGGTATTTATAGGGAAATATTGCATGAACTTTAGAAGCTGTGGCAGTGAAGCTTTTGCTCCCTTTTTATTATTCTTTTGTCGTAGGGATTTCTTGGCTTCCAGTCTAATTTTCTAGTGCGGGAAATGGTTTATTCTTGAGATCATTAAAAACCTTTTGAATAACTTATTCTGGGAGGTTATCCTTTACTTGACAATTTCTACGAATATTCATATCTTGTAATTTGAGTTAGATTGATATTCATGTCTGTGAAACATTAGATTTGTGTGGCAAATCCACTTCAAACTTCATGTCTTGTACTAGTACTAGTATATATTTAAGAATCCGTCATTTGTTTTTTTATATTTATTTATTTTCCTCTTATAGTTTTAATAAATTTAAAAACAAGAACCGCCACAGTGTTGTTCAAAATCTGAGTTGCCCTTCTTTTATTCAAGTTTCACGGAGTATTCTATTTAGGGAAAGAAAGTGCATTTTTTAGTAATTACTGCAGCTCCATAGGCTAAGCTTAATTTATAGTGCACCAGCTGGCCAGGCCTAAAATTAAAATTGTTTAAAACTCCTCCCTTTGTAATCGTCAGAAACTGTATGTTTAATTTTATGATGTGTTATTGATAATGTATAATTGTTCAATAGTTTATGTAAAATTCTTAATATAAAACTGATGTTTTTTGAGTTGAACTGATGTATAGATGATAAGATAAAATCGATCGTAGTAATATTAAGCGATCGTGAAGCTACTATGTCGTTTCATAGAGTTCGTTGAAGATAGTAGAGTTAGCTATGTTATCGTAGAGCAACAATCGCAGGGTCTACCAAAAGTTCATAGAGTTACGTCAAGAATCGTAGAGCCTTCTCAAGAAGTGTAAAGTAAAACAAGATCGTAGAGACCGCTCTAAGATCGTAAAGTCAAGAGAAGTTTGCAGTCTGCTCAGCCAATCGTAGAATGCTCATTGTAGACAACCAATCATAGAGAGAACATTGTAGAGCATCTCTTTACTCGTATATCAAGTATTCGTAAAGCTGAATGTAGAGTACATATCGTTGAGTGAATCAAGCACAAACTCTACGTTCGACATGAAATTCTACGATCAGTCAATTAATCTCGTAGAACATGTCAGACTTGTCATAGGATTGACAACGAGGAGTTTTGCAAAGTGAAGATCTCAAGTGGTTTTGCCAATCATTTCTAATTCAAATAGAAGATTAGATAGTAGTGTGTCTAACCGCTATTTTACAGATGTAAGTGACATCACTCACAAGCGTTAGGTGAAGTTGCAGTCTGATGTGACCAGTCAGAACTGAAAGTAAGTTGACATATTCATCCTAAAATCAACATCATAGATTTTCTAGGATTGGGATATTTAATGAAGGAGCGTCAACTTTTCAACAAGAATATTTTAAGAAAGCCTATAAAAGAGTACGAGGATTCAAATTCAAGTTGGAATCAATCATAAAAGCTAAACCTCTATTAAAGTCGAAAGAGTCTCACTCTACGAAAAGAAAGCAACTGTTTCTATTGCTAAGTTCTTAAGAAGTCAAGCTAAATGCAATTTTAGCAGCACCTCAACAAACAATCATTTAACCGCGATTCGTTGGTCTAAGTGACCATTAGGCCAAGTTAAATGACTTGAAGAGTTCTTGGTGAACTGGACTGCGTGTCTTTTGACTTTGTTATCTGCAGAATCTAAGTGAATTGAAGGAATATTCGTGATTAATTGTAATAGATCTTGGTGATTTGGTCTTCGTGACCTTGCATTTTTAGTAGATTTTCTACCGGTTGAGTAGGAGAGTAGACTAAGAGTTATTTGTACTTTGAACTAGTTAAATATTTTGTGTCATTTACTTATTGCATTTACATTATGTTTATTAATTATTATATCTGTTTGTTTGTAATTGATATCCATAAGAATTAAATCAGAGAGCGATTTCATTGGATTTTACACTAATATTAATATTCCGTGTGTTTAATTAAATTGAGTTAATTAATTATCTGATAATATATTATTTAAATAAGCAAAAAGTTTTTTAAAAGACCTATTCATCTCCTTTCTAAATTTTTTTTTGTGCCTCTGAAAAATAGTAATATATCTTAAATTTCCAGATCAAGTCATCTCTCGTTAGAAGTTTTGCTATGATTAAGCACTCAGAATCAAGAATTCATGACCAGAATGCATAGAAGGCAACTGGAGAAAGAGGGCCACTTTTTTTTTTTTTTTTTTTTAAAACTTATTTGTAACACTAATTTATAAAGTTGGTAATATTTTTGAAACCAATATAAAATAAATTTGGTAATTTTTTTATTTATCAAACCTTGGTAAAAAAAATAGAAAAAGTTACTACTACAGTAGAATGGGAATCGATCAAAGTTAAGTTGACGCGAGGAGAATAGGTCAAAGTCTAACAAATCTCGTTTCCTTCCAGTTCCAGAGAAGAGTCGGTGGTCGTCTTGGCTTTTTTTCTACGTTGCAATCAATAGTCGATAGCAATTGCAAGAGAGAAAGAGAGAGAGGTGGGGTGGGGGATTTGTTCCCGCGAAACAGGGATGGGTGGATACCACTCATTCCCGCGATCACACGCCTTTCTCGCTATACAATTACAAACAACACTCCGTAATTACACAGTTGTTGGGGTGCCTATAATTATCAACGCCTATTACTAACCAACAAGCCGGCCGTTAATCCATGTGGGTGGGAGAGAATTCTATTGAGAGGTAGAAGAAGAAGACATACATCGCAACAAAACCCATCAATTCATCTACCTCTCTTGTCTTCCCCATTAAATTAAAAAAAAAAGGGATTAAAATAACACCACCACCACCTATAATATATATACATACATATATAATTCTTTTCGTCAAACACATGATCTCTGTCCCTTGTTTTGGTTCTTTCTTGGGAATCTGATCTGTGTTTCGATCTTCGGATTCAGCTGGTGCGTGCTGGCTCAGGGTTTTTCTTTTTTGCTGGAATTTCAGAGTTATTATTTTCTTCTTTCCGGAGGTGAGGAATGTGGAGGGACCGGGACTTCCCACTGATTCTTACTATCAGGTTCGTCCTGAGTGCACCGATGTTCCCAAGACCAAGTTTAAAATCAAGGTCTGTCTGTCTTCATTCTTTCTATTCATTAATACTACCCATCATCTGAATTTTGATTATGGCCATACTATATCAATTTGTCTGGTGGTAATAATAGTGATAGGTATATGGGGAGATTTAGTTGAACCGGCATTGGTTTAATGCGGATGTTTCTCATGCTTAAATTTATGTCATGCCTCTGTGTCTTAGAAATTGTCCATTTAGCTAAAGTTGGGCATTTGTTACTTTAGGTAGTAAATTATTTCTTCTAGGCTTTGGGTAGTAACATGCATTGCCAGCAGTATTGTTTTTACACTTCTGAATATTTATATACCTTCTAATCCCAACAGCCCCTTAATTTGATGAGAAAAATGTAGCAGTCGTCAGTTGTTCTGGACTCATTGATTTATACCCTAGTGGGGAATTTCTTGGAAGGAAAAGTGCGGGGTCTGTTTCGGTAGGAGGGGTTTAGCGTGACAGAGACTAAGTAGTTGATACTGACGATTGTAATGCGTAGTGGTGCCAATAAACATATGCAAACGCAGGCCCATGAAGCTATTACTGTCCTATTTATCTTTCTATGTTTGAAACTGTGTTGTGGTGTAGGAACTCTAACAAGGAAACCTTGATATGGGTATTTGGATTTCAAACAAGCATTACATTAGGGATTTTTAACTTTTGAGGTTTTCTGGGTGCTGTGGCCTTCACCAGATAATGCTCTCACTTCTCATGATGTTTTAGTGTTTAACTAATAATTCATGTGTATTATATCTAGATGAGAATTGGAGAACCTTCTTATCTAGATTAGAATTGGAGAACCTTCTTAGTTGTCCTAGTCATGTGAAGCAACATGTTAATATCTGTAGTTATTGACTACTTTTTCTTGAATTTATCCAATCTTGTAATGTTTGAATCCTTGCTAGTAGGAAGGCTCAAGAGCTACTAAGCTTAATCTAATCCTCTTATCTAAAGTGTTAGATGATGTTTGATTGTACAAGGCGAACATGGGCATCTGATGCAGGAAAAGGTTTAGGAAAGGATCAAGAGGGAGAAAGAATGGGAAAAGAGGAGAATAATAATGTTTGAGGGCTACCCTATTTTTCCTATGCCTTAGGTACCTAATTGATAAAGAAACAGTTCATACATGTAAAATGACCTACTATCAAATGATAATTACTAATCTAAATTAATCTACTAAAGCGTATAGTGTATTTTAACTAAATTACCTGTTTATGAAATAATTAATAATAACTAATCTCTTGGCCCATTGCGCATCAGTGTCACGCTCTTCGGTTGACTTTTCAATACAATCCTTATTGCTTATCAAAATCAAATAAAAAATAGTACAAGGAAAGCTTATTTTGTCAAAGTTAAGATCATGTGCATTCACTTTAGTAGTTCTTTTCAATTTTATGCTTACATTTGTTCGAATGTTTGGTGTGATTTGTAATGAATTTATTGAAGGTCTCTCCCTTTAACTTTTGTTATCTTTTCATTTAGGCTGGCAAGACCCTAAGTGTGCGGAAATGGCAAGCTGCATTTAGTCCAGAAGGTCAGCTCGATATAGGCAAGACACTTGGTCGAATCCATCGTGGGGTAATATATTTTCTTTTTTGATCTGCAATTTTATATAAAGCAAGCCGCCAAACTGGGATGGTGCTCATGCATAGGGCTGAGCAAAAAACGGGTATAACCGAAAAACCGAACACAACCGAAATAATTTAACCTAAATTTCTTAATAATTCGGGTATTTTTTATAATTCGGGTATATCTGAATATTTTTTTGGTTTACAGTTATTAGTTCGGATTTCAGTTTTGGGTAATTCGGTCTACCCGAATAACCGAATAAGATGTTGAAAAAATTAAGCCTTAGCCCTTATCTATGTTAACCGAACCGAATTAAGCCTTATCTATGTGATAAGGCTTATCTATGTTAAGCCTTATCTCTCGTCTTTATGTCTGTTATCTCTCTTATCTCAGCTGCTACCCTCTCGTCTTTATATCTTCTCTGAGTTCTTTCTCTTGTCTCAGCTCAGATCTGATATCATCACTCTCAGATTCCGATCTCTCATCTCTCAACCGACTCGATCTCATCTCTTTTTCTTCTCATTCTTAAGTAGTACCCAAATTGTAACAACTCAGATCTGTACTTTTGCAAATCAGTCTCTCTAGCACTGTTACAGTATGGAAGAAAGGAAGTGGAAGCGTGTCCCATTTTTCTGGTCTCAACCCATTTCACTTCCTCTCTCTAAATTAATTAAGTAGTCTCCATCCATAGATCTCTCCCTCTATATATACATATACATATATATATATAGATACATATGAACATTGAATTATGTTGAGAATTAGATGCATTGGTGTGGTTGTACTAGTTCTACTTCTCCAGAGTAGTCTTCTTCTCCTCCACTGGCTTCTTCTCTCAAGCTCAGATTTCCGTCTGCTTGGGTCTTCTCTCTCATTTTTGGGTTTTATTTTTGATAGCAGTATTCGGTTATTACCCGAAATACCGAATTTACAATTCGGTAATTCGGTAATTCGGTTATTCGTATTACCAAAATTCGGTTATTAGTTCGGATGTTGAAAATAGAAATATTTTGTTATTCGGTTATAACCGAATAGCCTATTCGGTTCGGTTATAACCGAATGATCAGTCCTACTCATTCATGGTTTATACAAAGAGCAAAAGAGAATAAAGAAAAAAAATGTCTTTGGTCAAAATAGTTTACGTGTTTGTGTTGATACATTAGGTTATGAAGTCTATAGAAAAGAAGTAAGTTCATTGAGTGCATTCATATTTGAATGAATATCTGTGCTATGCCATATTTGTTTAGTTTTTTCAGCGTTGTTTTAAAAAAATTCTAAACTGACTATATAAATATAAGTTAATAGGAAGATGGAGCATGCTTACTTCTTTTTGGTTACGTCGTCTAACTAGCCATAATAGTAACTGGTTGTCCTATGTGTGTCCAGTTATGCTCCTCCTTTGATAAGCATGTATGGACTCTACAACCAAGTGGTAACTTTTCTTGTAAGAGCTATTCGTCCTTTTGTCTCGCTCTATTGCTCCTACTTTACTCCTCTTGGCATTGTATATTTGGAAAGCCAAGGTTTATTCTAATGTCAAGGCGTTTGTGTAATCTCTAGTTTAACAAATGTTAACATTAATGATCTCCCTATAAGGTCTTATCTTTGGACATTTGGTTTTATGTATAGGCGGAGTAATGTGAAACATGCTCCTTTATGTATGCGTTGTGTCACAATCTCTCTTTGGAGTGTTAGGAGTGTGCTTGTTTAATGGTATGTTGGTAATTCGCTTTCAGAGGTGTGGAAGTAACATGGATGTCAAAATTTTATGGATCTATTTCTTTCCTGTTTGTGGGGCATTTGGAATGAGTGAAAAGACTAGACTATTTCGAGAGAGTTACTTATCTTTTCAATGTTAAGAGATCGGTTTTTTTTCTTGCTTCCCTTTGGTCTTTTGTTGTGTGGTCCTTTAAGGGTACTTAGGTGGTGTTTGATTGCATCTTAATGTATCTTAACAGTTTAACTCTTAATACATATTAACAACCCAAATCTTTATATTAAGAGGTCTTCTGAATAGTTTAGACTCATATTTGTATCTTAATTATTTAGAGGACCTCTTAATACAGAGATGTGAGTTATTAAGATGCATTAAGAGGTGAATTGTTCAGATGTATTAAGATGTAATCAAACACCACCTAATAGTAGGGACTGAAGTGCTTCACTCTCAAATACCACATAATCATTGCCATTTTCATCCTGATACCACTTTTTTTTAGTTCAATTATTTAATTGTTGTGATCATTTCCCTTTATTTAGTAATTCTGAAGCTCAAAGACGATTATAGATTTCTCAATTATATTTCACCCCGCTTCATGAAAAAGCTGTTAGTTTATGTTTTCTGTACAGAATTTTATTACCTTTCCTGTTCTTAGATACAGCTTCAATTTTGAGGGTTAATAATTATTATCTTTACATACTTTGTGGTTGAATTAGGGTGTCCATCCACTAATTAGAGGAGAAGTATGGGAATTTTTACTTGGTTGTTTTGATACAACTAGCACATTTGATGAAAGACAGCAGATACGGCAACGCCGAAGGTAGTTTCCTTATTCTTCTTCTTCTAATTTATCTTCTATTTTTTGGAGAAGTTAAAATGTAATAAGCACTGTAAAGCACAAAAAGGGGGAGAGCATTTAGAGGATGTGTACAAACTAAAGCGCAGATATACCAAGAAGGTTACCTATGCCCATATGAACAAATTCTCATAGGAAGCTGAAATTCAAAATTAGCAAATACACAAATCTTCTTTTGTCATTCATTACCAGCACTAGCTACTCCCAAGTTTCTGAACTCGTTAATTTAGTTTTGGTTCGTTGTGATAATCCAAATTGTTAAATTATGTTGGTGATTGGTAACATTATTTTTTAACTTGGCTCTAGAGATATAGCATGCAACATCAGATTGAAGTCTTTGCCTGTCAATGCAAATGTATCCGAGTAAGTTGCGGGCCTTGTGGCTTCATATTTTGATGCCTTGTGCCTAGTAATTGACCTGGTGCAGTAAACTTACAGTACATGCTATATATTATGACTACTACAATTCTTCTTACTGTATAGTATCAGCTTTTCCATAAAATTTGAAAACATTATACATGCAATCCTTTCCCTGGTAAAAGTTTTACTGTTTATTAAATGTCTCACATCTGGTCGACCTTTTGTGATTTTGTTTTTCTAGTTCAATTTGAGGGATTCTTTAATGCTGGTATACTTTATTGTATATTTATGTTGTTAATTGTATTACAGTCTATCACTTCAGCTTTGTTAGCATTAAATATCAACAAGCAGTTCTACTGTCCATCTTTCTCATTTTTTTGTTGATAATTTTTGTTTCTTAAGCTAAAATAATAAGATTTTGTCTGCATATTTGTGTGTATATTTGTGGGTGTATGTATGTTGATGGGTTTTTTTATTCTGTTCATAACCTTTCACTTCTATTCTCTTTTGGTTTAAATTATTTTACTTCATCCTTTTTCTTAGGTATTTGTTTGATCTTCCCTTTTCTGTCTTTTCTGGTTCACATTTTCATATCAAATTTATTTTCAGCCTAACCAAATAGTTTGAGATAAAGGTATTGTTGAGTTGATAAAAAAGAATACAATTTTATTAAAATCAAAAAAGAGAATTTAACAAAAAAAAGAAGTGTGATATATATATATATATATATATATAGAGAGAGAGAGAGAGAGAGAGAGAGAGAGAAATTACAGGCAAAGTGAGGACAAGATATCCACCCCAAAAAGAAAATACTAGTGGAAAAGGCATCAAAGATCTGTATGGAGCATACCTCCAATCCCTGTGTGAATCTGGGAGTGAAACTCCTCGAAAGCTCTCATTGAAAACTTTGTTTGAAGATATAGTTTCTTGACCTTGGAGTTATAGTATAATCCATCTATCTTCATACGTCTGTGACATCTCCTCACCCTTTCTTACTTTACTTCTATTGTTTTTATGCATGCATAGACCAGTTAGTTTTTAAATCTAGAATTAGACTAATGATTTTGTTGGAGTGATCTCAACTCATCTCAGACTTGAAAGAAAAAATTATGTGAGTTCACCATTCACAATAGTATATGTCATTTGATAAAATGATTCATATACTATAGTCTATAGCACATCCTTTGGTTTAAATTGTCTAAACACATGATTCCCTCTTTTGACTTTAAGTTTGGACTGTAATACCCAATCAAGAATTACTGACTTTTCATTCTTGTTATATGCATTCAGGGTGCAATACGCTCAGCTGAAAGATGAGTGTCGTCAGATATTTCCCATGGTTGGAAGTGGTAGATTCATCACGGCACCTGTAATCACTGAAGATGGAAAACCTATTCATGATCCTATTGTGCTTCAAGAAGCAAAGCATCATGTTCAAGAAAAAGGTAATACTGAAATTCTAAGTGTTTCTTTGTAGGAACATCCATGAATTCGCTTAAGCTCTGGTGGCACATTAATTATAATGCCCAAAATTGTTCAAATGCAGAGGCTTGCCACAATTCTGAAACGTTAAGAGAGGCAGATACTGATGGTCCTCAAGATGAGAAAATAATCCAATGGAAACTGACACTACATCAGATAGGTTGGTCATATGTATAATTATTAATTACATGCTACCCTTTTAGTTTCCTTTAAGAGTCGGTTACCTGCTTCCCTATCTATTCCCCTATTTTACGAGATTATTTCAGTGTGCAGAGAAAATTAATTTTCATTTCTTCATGATTCAATTACTGATTTTAATTGCAACAATGGTACAAAATTGACTTCAATCTGTATCTTTCAAATGAAGTCTAAACAAGATTCCTAAATTTTAGAGGAATGCCTTATCTATTAAGGGACATAGTAAATATACTTAATATTAACTTATAGAGAGATCATCTAATAAATTAAAGCATTTCAAGTTTGTTTGGGGGAGGAGCAGGTTTTGGGAAGAACAAGAACTCTTTTGCCCTTCTAGTAGCTGGCCGCTCTGTACACTTGAAAGGCATTTATGACTTTGTCCTCCAGCAATCATTCTTGACACTACTCTCTGTCCCTAAATTATTTAGTTTTACTTGTCTCTTGCCTTTCTCATGATTTAAGAATCCCTCTCTCTCCTCTATTCTAGATTAAGGGTTTGAGTAACTAAGTGATTGTATGGTGTGCAACTGTGTTTAGTGTTCAAGCCATGTTACCTCCTCTCTTCTCTTCAAGAGAGTTGCTAATTTCACCATGCACTTGCTACCTCATTCACTTGTCATGTTGCAAGATTCTTAAGGAGTGGCCATTCCATTCCTGTTTAGCTCAGCCCCTTTATTCTGTTGTTTATGTTACTTGTAATATAGAGCAAATCTTTCCTATTAGTGTCATAAATGCCCTTAAACTATATACCTCCTATGTATTAACCTAGTCTAAATTGTCATTAAAGATTACATGCAAATCTTTAAACTGTTATTAGTGTCATAAATGTAATTAAAGGCATTTTGTGTTATTTATATATATTTTAGAGAGAGTATATTTTAGAGGAAAAAGAAAGATAGCTTATGTTCTTACTTTCATATTCTGGTTGAGGTCCATTGAACTAATATGACAAAAAAGGAAAAGTAAACATCCTACCAGAAAGTATTATACAAGTCATATAACCAATATAGTTTCTTTATAATGTATGGATCTACTTCTAGTATTTGAAGCTTGACATTCTATATCAAAAGTAGGACATTTTAGTATGACCCTTTCTGTTTGAAAGTATATTGTCTCAACTCTTTTGATACACGTCTCATAATGTTCTTTTCTTTCTTATAAAAAATTATTTGTAGTATTTCTTTCATAACTTTCCATTCTTGGATTAATGTTTATGGTAGGTCTCGATGTGAATCGCACTGACAGGACACTAGTATTTTATGAGAAGCAAGAAAATTTGTCAAAACTTTGGGATATCCTAGCCGTCTATGCGTGGTTTGATAAAGACGTGGGCTATTGTCAAGGTGGGTAACTGAATGACTTTCCTGTACTACTAGCAAGGCTTCAGTTGTTTAATCTACTCTTTGACTAAGTACATAATAGTTCCACTTTTGTCACTTCACCTCTTGTTTTTCGTATTTAATTATCATGAAACTATGGCGTATACTTTGGTCCCATAAACTTGGTTTGCCTTGAGTAAAGGGTCCCAAGTCTTATGGAATATTTTATTATATAGTATGATTCCTCAGTTTTAAACTTTTAATCACTGATAAATTGCTTCATCTTCATAATATATCACCCTTATTCTTTGGTATAATTGCTGAAGAGGTCATTATCTTCACTGAAAATATGAAGGAAACTTTCTAGGGAAAAAACATCATGAGATATAGTTCTCTAGATTCACATGCTTGCATATTTGTTAATATTCATCACACATATACTTTACCAGATTCAGTCATTCTTGAATAATTTAAAGTTTTATTATGTTATTTGCATCAAGTTTCGGGTTCTGAAGTATAAACTTTTATGAATATGATGATCAGGAATGAGTGATCTCTGCTCTCCCATGATAATTCTTCTTGAAGACGAAGCAGATGTTTTTTGGTGTTTCGAACGCTTAATGCGCCGATTGGTATTATTCAATTTAAACTATATTTCCGTAGCTTATGATATTCGTGTTATTTGAAAGGTTAATATAATCCTAATTCCTAAATCTTCTGTTTCCTATGAGAAGCAGTTCCTTGAAATGTCTCTTGATATAAATCACTAATAAAGTGTATTAATAGAGTTGTTGTAGTTTGGGTTTGATCCGTTCTTTCTATAAAATCTAAAGTTCAGTTGCTTATGATATATGTTTGTTATTTGAAATCTTAAAGCGAGGAAATTTCAGATGCACTGCAAGCTCCGTTGGGGTCGAGTCACAGCTTAGTACTTTAGCTACAATTACTCAAGTTATTGATCCAAAACTTCATCAGCACTTGGGTACCTCTCCAATTATTATTTGTCGTTCCTTGACATTATTCATCATCTATGTTTGATTATTTTAGAGAAACTATCTGTTACCATGAAAGTGGATTAGTGCTGATTGAGTTGTCGTTCCTGTGCCTTTCCCTGTTACTGAAAAGAAACTCCGCTATATATTTCTCTGTGTGTGTGTGTGTGTTGTGCAAGTTAGAAATCTTTGATACTATAAGTTTGGTTATACTGTGTATATGTCAAAGCTACATTGCTAATGTACAGATCCAACAAGTACTCCCCCTTTCCCCCTTAACATGTAGAGAGAGGAGAGATCTGATAGTCATATGTGTTATTATATATGTTCAAATTAAATGGATAAAGCAATTTCAAAAGTTTGTCTGCAATTGTTGCTAATGCTTCAAGAGTTTTACCATTTCTTTGTCCTGTGTACCTTTTGAGTTATCTTTCGTTGTTATCATAGGACCTCTCTTGACGAAACTGTATGCTTTCATAAGGAAATAATGATTCTGTCATCTTATCTTTGGGTGCAGAGACCCTGGGTGGTGGTGATTATCTATTTGCTTTCCGAATGCTTATGGTACTATTTCGACGGGAGTTCTCTTTTGGTGATTCATTGTACCTCTGGGAGGTATGATTCGATATCTCTTACTGTTCGACAAAACTCGTGTATATCTTTCATTACTAGAAACTGTATCAGCAAATCCAAACTGCAATTGTCTCAGAATGCAGCAGTTTCTCTTCATTTTACAAATTCGAACAAAATTCTAGTTTAGTTTTTGTTTCACTGAATTACGTGCCAGACTGAGTTTAAATTTAATATCTAGTTCCTAGTGGCAGAATTATTTTTTGGATTATGGCTAAGAAATCATAGTTGGTTGCTTAATATGGAATATTATCACTTGACAATGTGGTTGTTCTTTATGAGATATGATTGTTTTATTGTCGTTGAATCAACTTCTGAGGAAATCTGTATACATATACAACATATTGTGACAAGAAGGTAGAATTTCGTGGTCTTTTCACCTCCGTTCATTCTACAAGACTACAACCACAACACCAGCAAATTCAGTGCAAATATTTCAAATGCATTTATATTGTTACAAGATCCTGATTTATGTGCTGTCAAATTCCAACTTTAATGAATAACCTATTAAAGTGTTAATAACCTGTCACAGTGGCTTAGAGATTATAATTGGTATGTCGGTTATTATGTGATCAAATGAATTAAATACATGCCAAAATTTTGAAAAATAGATAATAATTGGTAGTAATTACAATATACCTACACTTCAGAATCACTATGTAGAAGTTATGTAATATGACTCAAGTGTCTAAGATGGGTGTGTTGAGTTTAAGATGGCCTGATGTTGCCATTTGGGAACCATTACTTCATCGGATGAAAATTCTCAAGCTACCCAACATAAAAATTTGTTAAAAGTATGTCAGCTGGAATTCAATGCAAAATATATATTACTGATTTATAAGCTTGAACCATTGGCTGCTTGTTTAAATTTCTCTTGGATCAGAACTAGTTATTTGAAGGTAATTGTTGAAAGATTTCTTCAAAAGGTGGGAAAGACTTGGGATTCAGGTCTGAGACATCACCCTCTTACCCTCCTCTCCCTACTCCAAAAAGCCAAGGAAAGAAAAGAATTTTATATCGAACCAGCTGATTGCTTTTTTGATTTCCATGGTTTTCTGTAGGGCATTTTGAATCTAATCAATTACAACTCTCTATGCCTTGCATTCTTGTATATCCTTGCTTTTACTTTTTGTTAATAATACTGGTTTGCCTTGTTTATTTACTCTTTTCCAAAGGTTACAAGGTTCTAGTATTTTAAATGATCTTTCCCGTGCTTGTTAAACTTTCAACAGATGATGTGGGCTCTGGAATATGACCCAGATTTGTGCTCTGTGTATGAGGAGGACTCTGACGCACCTACTGAAAAATCTGATGGATCTAAAGCAAAGGCAAAATCAACACGCCAATGTGGCAAGTATGAAAGGGAAAAAATGAAAAGTGGAGGTAAAGGTGTTGAAGCTGCACTCCCTATTTCTGTTTTCTTAGTAGCTAGTGTCCTGAAGGACAAGAGCTCAAAATTACTAGCAGAAGCTCGTGGATTGGATGATGTTGTCAAGGTCAGCTTGATAAGTTCAGAAAATTTAATTATGTAGAAACGTCCACTTTAAAAGTTATTTTCAGTTAGGTAGACACATGTTCAATAAGACAGTTTAAACTTTACAGTTTGTTTTACTTGCATGCTTGTTGATTTTCAGAGATACACTACACCATCGTCACAATGAGTGAGTTTCTTGAGGTGCATGTTTGTTAGTTGAAAAATTAGTTTATTGAGGTGTGTGATTTTAGGTCTAAGAGAATATATACAATGTATCCAGTAGCTACCTGACTGTTTCCTATCAGCTCATTTTTTTTAAAACAAATTTATTTTGTTGATTTCAGATATTGAACGACATGACAGGAAATCTAGATGCCAAAAAAGCTTGCACTGGAGCATTGAAACTACACAAAAAGTATCTAAAAAAGGTACAATTATTTTTTGGTGTTTTGTAATGGTTTCTTGGAATTATTGTTGTGTCCCGCAACTGAAAAAGTGAAAGAGATGCTATAGTGGACGATTATTGATAGTGGTATTGTTTTTAGTGGTATTACCTCATGAAGTTGAAATAATACATAATAGAACTCGTCTTTCAAGTCAAGTACAGAACCAAATAATACATAATAGAACTCGTCTTTCAAGTCAAGTCATGGAACCACGAGGTACTTGTTTCAAGGATTCTTTGGGGATAAAATAAATATTTTGTTTTTGAAAATTTTACACTAGATCTATGTATGGGGCTTCAATTACTCCCCTCACTTCATTTTTAAGTGGCAAGGTTCTTATGATGTGATCACATGATATTCATAAAGTATGTTTTCATAGAATTGATTGGATATGCTCCTTCAGCCTCTGAATCTCCCCCATCCTTAATATATTTCATGTGTAGAGTTGGGTTTGTTCCAGTTACTAACTTAACTTGTGATTTTTGAATTGTACTTGGGCATTTGTTTCCTGTCTAGCTTGTTTGTAATGTAGAGAAATCCATATAGTCCATTGAGTTTCTGCTGATTCTATGTCAATCGCAGGCTCATAAGCCATGACACCGAAGAGAGTGGATCGGCCCTATAAAGAACCAAGTGGGACATTTTTCCTACAGTGCAACCTATTTGATATGAGAGAGAGAGAGAGGGAGAGTTGCAGGTTTCCTCACAACTCTCAGCTCAGATTTTATGTTTGTATTCTTTCAAACAATGAAACATAAGGGTGGAAATAATGTTGTATTTGAATTTAATTTCCACTTTGTATACGCAAAACATTCTTTCAAAGCTATTGAATGTAACAATGTGATTAAACGCGAGGGGTAAAAGAAAGAAACTTTGTACATTGTCCAATTTATGTGAATGGAAGGGTTACAAAATTTTCTGTTTTAATGGCTACTTTTGTACTAATGTTTTTGACTTCTGTCCCTTTAGATTCCCTTCATTTTTCAACAAAAACCATGAATATAATTTAATGTTAAAAGAAAATCTATATCTATATTACAAAGCCTCGGCGAGGCTTGCAGCGGTTGCCGGTTGGTGTATTTGGCCGCATTTTTTTTCTTCACTTTTACCCTTATAATTTTATCTTTTTTAATATTAAATTTTTATATTTTACTATTCCGAAGACCTCTAAATTTTATAAAATTTATCTTGATCAGGTGGCTTCTGGAGCCACCTACCAAAGAACAAAGAATGCATTCAACAACAAATTAACTAATAATTCGTTTTAAAATTAAGTTGTGCATAGAATACAATTGAAGTAGTTTCAGAAGAAACAAAAATAGTGTGCAAGTATATATTTGCATGTAAAAATACAAGACTCTCACCACCCTCCAAAACCCTCCCTAAACCCAGCATCATCCACATACCTAGTCCACATGCACGCAAACCCCTCAAACTCCACTACAAATACTCCTAATACCCACACCAAGCTTAATTAGCATAACCACAAACACAAATATTTCCCTATATACCATAGTACTACCAAACAATGGAAAAGGTAAGTCCTTGCAGCCGTTCTCCTATTAGGTCTTTTCACAGCGGCCTCAGTCACCACTTATACAACCACTGTCGCCACCACCACAATCGAGGACGACAATGGAGGATAATTAGGTGTAAAACAAAGACATGCCAGCAGGAGATCCAGGGGGGGAAGCAGCACCAACAGCAGCAGTGCGCGAGTTACCTAGAATATCAAGGATGCTGCCAACAACCCCATCCCCATACGTACGGGATTGAGAATGGTTGCGGACATGGCAGATCAGCAGCTTCGACAACAATGCTGTCAGCGGCTACATCAGATAGACTCGCATTGCCGTTGCAATGACACCAAAGAGATGTATAGGCAACGTCAACAGATGAAGGGAAAATGGTACGGTCAACAAATGCAAAAAATGTTGCAAAAGGCTCAGAACCTCCCAAGTGACTGCAACATGAGGGATCCAAACTGTTTGGTTTTAAAATACTATGTATATATATATATATATATATATATATATATATATATATATATATATATGATATCGATCAGTGAGTCATATGAATAGACAATAATAAAGTTAAATGTAACACCCAGCTTCTAGATAGAAAAAGTGTATATTTGCTAAGATAACAAACCACACCATTAATGTTATTGCATTTTATTTTGAAGATCCACAATCTCTTTAATTTATTGCATCTATGCTCGTTCAGTTTAGTGCAGTATTCCTTTTATAAAGTATATTTTTTCTCAGTGATTATACTAACCCTCTAACCAGTAAATGCATACAATATACATAAACATACTCTCCATATTAATAATTATAATTGTAGATATGTGTATATGGGAGCACAAGATCTGCCAAAAATTAAGATAACTACGTATCAGTATTTATAATCAAGAAAATACTTGGTATTCATACAAACAAGCAAACTCATAATGGTACGTCTCAATTTGTTAGTCGTCTCATCATCTGCTTATTTGGCATTGCCAGTAGTCTTTCCAAATCATACATGATCGCCCTGTTCGTTTCTCATTCCCATTCTCTTTATGTATGTATGCCCGCAATGCACAGCATTTGCCTAGCTCTACTGCTTAGCTTCGACATAATTAACAATTAGTAATATGGTGATAATACAGAGTAATGAGGACAACTCCTGAACATACATACGTTTTCCCCTTTGCTTTTTCAACCAAAATTACAACAATTTCAAGTTTCATAGAAGAAAAAAAATGTGGTACATACATATGGTGGTGGTCACCTTCAATTCAATTCAATCAATCAATATTTCAATGGAAGCGATCGGTCATGAGCAGAAAAGTTAGGAGCGCGACGAAGATAGGTGGCAGGAAACCAACAGTAGACTGATGCGCCCCGTTTTTAGGAAGCCGCGTAGGAAGAGCGCATTCTTCCCCATTGAAGATAAATTTTGAAGGGAATCCATCCCCTGCTGCTATGTTTATCTTAGGCGTGCGTTTCTTGGAAAATGAAATCACTGATTGCTGCTTTCCGGGCACTCTCGGATCCCACATATGTGTCCCATTCACCTCGCCCACCAAGTAATTCAACCCGGGCAACCCTTGCATGAATATGGTGTTGTTGAGGTGAGGCAGCTTTGTCCCATTAAAGGAGTACACATTTTGATACCCAACAAAAGCCTTCTTGATTTGGACTGCTGCGAACCAATCCTCATAAGCCACCTCTCTCCAATTGAACAGCGTGATTCGAGCGCTCCATCCGGTCTTGGTGTTTCCAGTAATGTGCCAGTTGATACTGACTCCACAATTGTCACCGCAAGGCTTGGGGCTAGGGGTCGGTAGTTTTTTCATTTTAGCCCAAGCGGCGGCCTTGGTGGACCGGTTGACAAAAGGCACCAGAAGCGCCTCCGGTGGGAGCAGCATGGCCTTGGCGTTGGGGTTGCATTTGTCCGTATCATCACAGCCGCAAGCGCAAGTGTTGCACGGGACAACCGAGTCGGCGTAGTAAGCCGAATAGGAAACGCAGCACTTGGCTTGCTTGGGCTTGGGACGGGTGATGTTACATGTTACTTGCCAACTTGCCACGGCTGAGCCGATGGAATCAATCCCACTAGGGTCCGGGAATTCGGTTGGATCCACCCTGATGGGAGGTCCGCATTTATATTGGGGGTTCACCATTCCCGTAATCTTCCAGTTCTGAGGAGGATTGATGGCGGTTCTATTCATGTCAGGTGGGAGCTTGTACACAGTGAGTTGAAAAATGGAGCGGGCTTTGGTGGCGTTCATGGTGGTTGGCAAGATACTGCCATTCCTGCAGCAGTAAGGCAACTTTCCGACCTTTTCGTCGTCCTTCAATGTGGGAGGCATGTCGGAGATGGTGGGCTTCTTTTGGCAGTTCATGACCTGACTGAAATCAAAGTCTTTGTAGTACTTGCCTTGGGGGCCGTAGAGGCATTCGGAAGGATCCTTCTTGTGAGTGAAGGCTCCTCTCATGTTGTAAATGAACTCGTTCCTCATCCACTCCCAAGTTAAGTTCCAATGGTCAAGGCGGCCCAGCGGGTGGTTGTTATCGATGGTGACCTGCGCCAGATAGTTGCCTGCAAAAGCTTGAAGCACGTCATATGTAAAGGAGAGATCACCATTCTGGCGTGGGAAGAACTTTGTTTTCACAGCTTTCGACTTGAACTTTGGATCCCTCCTACAACACACGTACATACTCGAAGCTGCATACACGCACACAAGTAATTACAATGTATAATTCAGGAATCTAGACTAGTTAAGGTTGGTCAAATTTTATATAGGAATACCTTGTATTTGTATGGAACAAATTTTTGTTGCAACTTTAACAAAATATCAAATAATGCCGAGAAAAATGCACTGTCATACAAATACAAGTTTTGTCTATATGAATTTGACCACATACCAACAAACTAAAAGAAAGGACAATTTAATTAAATATGTACGTACCACCCTTTTTAATCTTTGGTGCAGGACATTTATAACCATCATTAACAAGTTTGATCGTCTTGGGCATTGGTTTGGCATCTTTCTTGCCCCCAAACTCGGTGCCCTTCAGTTTAATCTTGGCAGTCATCTGATCCATATCAGAAGCAGTATCGATAGCAGTCTTCAAATCTGCCTGCGGATATCCAGCCAAGTGAGTCCCATTTTTCCCGACACGGATGGGAAAACCATCACCATCAACCACGACAGCCCCATCGGCAGAAACCAAAAGCTCATTATACTGAAACCCCACGTAGACCTGCCAAGACTTGAGCTCATAGGCTCCGGCATTCAACACGAAAACTGAGGCCGTAAAAGCCCAACCTTGAGCCGTTACATTCTTTACGTAAGGTAATTCCCTCTCCCTCTCTTCAAGGGTATAAGATACGAAGATGCCATCGCACTCCTCTTGTTCTTTAGGGGGCTTGACGGGAGCATCATCCGGGTTTTCGTAATCATCTTGAGCGCTGCATGGTTGGAGAATAATACTAGAAGAAATCAAGAGTATGGCGAGGGAACACAGCGCTGCTATGTTCCATGGTATTTTCATACCTGAACTTGCAACGATCATTTACCAGGAAGAGCTCGGAATTATTTTTTTTTTTTGTTGTTGTTGTTGATAGAAGAGGAGAAGAAATGGGCTGATCAGGAGGTGAAGATGATGAAACGATCACACCGACCAATGCCGCATGAAAACACACGGCGAAGGAGGTGATGGAAAAACAATGGAAAGACTGGAGAATTACAAGTAGAAGAAAAACATGTACGTTAGAGGCCGGGCGCCAACTAAAATGGCTGGCTTAAAATAGAAACCATGAAAATATATGTGTGGACCCGTTCAGCGCCACTCTCTTCCTCTAGTCTTACCTATATATTCGGAGACAAGGAGGCCAGGAGAGTGAGAGAAAGAGAGATACATATGAGTTTAATTTCTTTACTCTGTTTGTTAGACATCTTGAAATAAAGACATATATATATATATACATATCCATATATACATAAAATACAGCTACCTAGAGGGAGGTGTTAATACGTAGTACGAGAATGATGGTATTAATTAATATTAGTAAGAAAACAACAACTGTCTGCCGCAATATATGTGGTCTTAATTAATATTAGTAAGAGAACAACAACTGTCTGCCGCAATATATGTGGTCTAATAATCCTGTTATCCTATTTTTACCACTAATGGCCGGCCTTAATTTAGGTTGGCTCGCAAAGAGCGACTCAGCACATTACCAAATTTGTGTAGCAAAACAATATAAAATAAGTTGACTGAATATTTTTGTTCCAGTTAGTTTAATATCAAAGTTTGAATGCGTATTTATAAAGCTCCAGAAGCAGGACTACTTACTAGGCTCCTCTCCATTTCTAAATGAAATAGTCTCCGTTCATTACACTGGGACTAAGATCCTCTCCATTTCAAATAAAATAGCCTCCATTCTTTGTATCTTCTCTATCATCATCTCTCCTATCATAATATCACATTCCAACAACAAAATAAAAACTCTCCAATTTATTGAGAATCCTAATTCATTACACCCGAGTGTAAATAAAAAACAAGCTACCAGAGGCTGCTAGCTTTGATAGTTTGTTAATGTTAAATTGTTAATCTATTAACTAAACAAATTTTAGTTCGAACTAAACTTGTCATCTTGCTTGTAAAGAAGTCAAATCCGAATAGGTCCCGCCGTGATCTAAAAAAGAAAAAGATAATGTATAAGAGTTGCTGAGATTGTCGACACTCGTTCATTAGGAATCAAATAAAGCTAAACTTTTGGTTTTTTATAAAACGTAAATTAAGCTGTTAGCTTTTTCACGTCGGAAAAAAAAAACAAAAAAAAAAAAAAAGAACAAGAAGAAGAACAACAAACAACATAGGTTGGCTCTCATAAAACCCAAGCATCAAAATAGAATCGGGACAGTTTGCATGATATCCGCGTATCTTGAAATGGGTAGAAAAACATTTATGTAGAAAAGAGGATTATCAGCTTTACATCATTCTTCAAATACTACAAAACAATCAGTATAGTAACAAACTTCAAAAGTGTTAAGGAAACAACTGTGTTAGTGTTGGAGCATCTGAACATGTGCCTTTAGATCTCTTTCATCCTAAAAAAGGATCTTTTGACCAAGTTTTATATAGAGTAACAATCTACATAGTTCAACAAAAGGTTGGCCTGAGCTTGGGGAACAAAACTGAGCTGAAAAACCTGCACGAAAGAATCACACCCCCAAAATCATGTCCTATTTGCCTGCAATTCTAATCCGGTACCTGCAAATTTAAGAAGAAATAATAACTTCATCATCCCTACAACCATGTCTCAAGACTCTCAACCGTGTTAGTCTGGGGATGCTATTTCCCTTTTTCATGCTGTCTATTTGACAATTTGCTACTATCTACCCCTGCACTCAAGTCTCAACTGTCAGCAACCCCACCTTATGGGATGGCAAAAGGAGGTCAAGCTAGAACTTGTGCTGGCCTCTTCAAGCTTCCTCTTTCTACTAATTGTTAAAATATATTTATATAAGAAAGTTGAATTTAGATTGTGTCTTCGTGTTGCACTAAGCACTTGAGTTATCTGTCTTTGCACAAGATAATGTAAGGTGAAGGACTTGCACTGAATCAAGCCACGGTTGTCTCCTCTGCAATGCTGATATCCTCAACAAACTGTGCTTTTGGTTCCAAGTCTATAAACTGGTTGGATTGGCTAGCTAAATGTGAAATGCTAACCCTACCCTCACGCTTTATATAATCAGCAACAGCTTTCATTTCTTCCAGTGAAATGTATATGTATTTTCCTCTATCATCCATAACACCAGATAGTCGCCCTAATTCAGAAAACAAAAACCAGATCTTGTCAATCAAAGCACTCAGCTGGAAAAAATGGGAAAAGCGTAGAACAGAGAATGAGATTTATCATCGTACCCATATCTTCCAGTGAGGTGATTCGGTTGATACATTCCTGCAATAACCAAAAGGGAACTGCATGATTAGGGAGTGAGATAAAATCAAGAAAGTAAGCATGAGAACATTCTTCTTCATTCTTTTTCTTTTTTTATATATAAATAGAAATCAAGCAAAAGACTAGCAATTTTTAGCAGACAGATATGCTAGCACGAAAATTAAGGACAACAACCTAACTTTAATTAGAAAACAAATTTGACAAGACAAAATGACTTCATAACACTGAACACATCACCTTACCTATATCCATTGATGTAGAGGCAAAATGAGGGCTAAGGGGTTAGACAAAATAGCATAAAGACAATACCTGAGTTCGTAACTTAAACTCTGCGGCAAGATCTTCCAAGGGTATACATTTATGTTTCTGCAAGAAATTAAACAGAAAAAGTCAGGCCCAGAAACACCTTTATTTTTAACATCTTCATCCCATAGGCTGCAAAAACCAGAGCACAGAGTATTGGTTGGAAGTTATATTCACCTTAATGTATTCCACAAAATCAAAAAGTAACCCTTGGCTTCCATCTTGAGCTTCATTTTCTTTAGTACCTTCTGCATCAACTGAAAATTCTCCTTTCCACTTCTCAAATTCTAGTGCAGCAGCTTCCTCCTCCTTGGCTTGTCGAGCCTTGGCTTCTTCTTCCTGAATGAAACATGTTAAACTTCATGAACTAGGAACCCTAACAATTAACTAATCCCCAAAATTCAGTAGAAGAACAAGAGATCAACTGACCATCCTACGTTCTTCTGCTTCCCGCTCCTCATCCTTCCTTCTCCTCATTTCAGCATAGCGATCATGTTTTGTTAGCCTTGACTCACGTGCAGAATCATCAGCCTTAAAATCAATTGTGAGGGTGACGGAGAAGGGAAAGAGTACAAGTAAATCTTTTAAGCATTACTTTTATGTTCTCTATGTAAAATGAGCTTTAAAGTGTGAGAATTTCTAGATTACATTCATGATGAATGAAACATGAATAATAAGAGAAAATTTAAAAGTAGAAAAAGGTTAAAATGCAGAGTTGAAAATGAAAATTAACTGAAAGTAGCAGAAGATGCAATAAAAGAAATTCCCCTAAACCTGTCGTTGTGCTTCCCGCTCTTGTCGTTTCTTTTCCTTTTTCTTTGACACCTTAGCATTATTATATTCATCTTCACCGCCTTCATCATCAGTCCCATCACCAGAATCTGTTGCCATGTTTATGAAAAATGGAAGTTGCCCATTGTACCAGTATTTACTAGAGTACTTAATACAACTGATTTATTGAGAATGCTATAATATCAAACCCATCCAACTTAAGATAATTTCATCATAATCACAAGCATTCCGCAGAAAAAGAGAGGTAAATAGAAAGGTGAATTGAGTCTGCAACACAACAAATGACATTAAAATATTAAATGAAAATGTGTTGACATTAGATCGCGAGGAGTCTTGGAATGATGTTACATAGTGATAATCAGCCTCAACCATAGGTAGAATGACATGGTATTTAGAATGATGTGGCAGTTCACCACCAGCACCACTCCTCATAAGGATATCATGGTGGAAAAATATACAAAAGCATTCCCCTAGATTACTATTATTATTTCAGAATCCAACTTAAGTAATTCAAGAATAAAGAGTTCATAATCCGGTTAACACAGCAAGTTTATATAAGCAAAATGAGTATCTGCACCCTGCTTGCTCCAAATAGTTTAAAGTCCTTGACAGCAAACTGGTACTTGTGCAGAAATAAAATGACAAATTATGGCAGAGCCATTAAATGAATTTGACTAGAAGGTCCAACATCAATTCAACAACATTTGATTTCAAGGAGATGACAACCTTTTCCTAGTAGGCCTTGAAGGTTTCAAATGTGAAACAAAATAAATGCTGTTTCACAATTTCAATGAGGGGAACGTGGGATGAAAAATACAACAACGAACCTTCGACAGGTGCTGAAGCAGAAGAGGTGCTAGCAGCTGAGGCTGGTCTTCTACGCATACGACGAGCACCAGTGGCTCGCACAACAGTCTCTCTCTGCCGAACCTTACATTACATTCATTCCCCCATGGTATAGAGAATTACCGGTAAAACTTTTAACAAACTAAAATAGGAATGAAAAGGAAAAACATTTTTTACAATAATACTTATTAAAGAATTTGGTATTAGTGAACATTTCAAAACAAAATAGTTTGGGAAGTAAACCTGAACTTGTTCTTCAGGTTCAACATGAGATTGAGAAACCTGGCTTCGTCTCCATAGATAAAGAGGAATTAAAGCTACAACAAGAAGCATTGAAAGAATTGCTACGAAAATATCCTCCATCCTTTTAACTTTGGCCGCTGAGAGTTGTCTGCTAATATATATATATATATATATATATATATATATATATATATAGACACAGAAATTTTACTTGCAAAGACTATGGAATGCTTAATTGTTTACTATCTCAACTGAATTAGTAACTATTTTATTGAAAATTTTAAACATACTCTTAGATGTCACTAAACAGCGATCTAAATAAATTCACATAGACAAGGTTGTTCTTCTAATATTTTTCCACTCTAAAATTAAGAAATTGATTCAAATGAAAAAAAAAGAAAAATAAAATCGATGAGTGTGTGTATTAAGGGTTTTCCAGGGATAGGGGAATGGCATAAAAATAAAAATGTTATTAGGGTTTTTGATTCAGGAATGCAGAATTGTTTGCTAAACGAAAGAGAAGATGTTGGGAACGTACCTCGCAAAAGTTACCAGTAGGAATGATTTTGAGAGAGAGGAAAGAAGGTGATTGACAATGTACGTTTCCCAATTCTATGAACCGGAGATCTAGGCTACGTCTTGGGCCTGTTGGCACCCAAGTCAAGGGTGTGGATATGGGCCCTTCTCCCATGTCCATCCCACGTCCAGTTCCGGGAAGACCACCAAATTAGTTTTCCATCAAACCGATTAGTAATTAAATTAAAATGCATAAAACTAAAAATATAAATAAATAAAATTGGGATCCGGTAAGATAAGTAATAAATTTAAGATATTTTAAAATTCAAAATTATGATAAAATGACATATAATTGGTGCAAAGTCGAGAAATTTATTTAATATACCATACTTGCATACTCTTCTTTTCTAGCTTTACAAGCTTATTACTGTCACAGTAATAATAGTCTTGAGTCTAAATTTGAAAACAAACAAAACATTTAAGATTAATTATCTAACCTTGGTGATATTGTGTTTAAATATTTCTTAAACAACCTATAATAATTGATATGCACATAAAACTTTAGAATGGAAGAAATATTCAGATCACTTTAAAGTAGGTAACTATGTTTATATACGAAATTTCATAATTGGATTGGTTGGGACCATATATTAATCCCAACTATAAGTGAATTCAATAAATTTGCTTGACTGAATGATTAATTGAATTTTAATGTTTGAAAAATAATTTAATAAATTACGAAAACATAAAATATCTAATCTAAGTGAAGATGAGGCCTACGTTAATTGTCACAAATATTTTACTAACGACAAATTTTTGAAATAAATAAAATATTTAGTAATATAACATTCTTTCCTTGGGAAATATATTGAACATTATTAAAAATAAATTTCTCTATAGAGCATGCAAGTATGTTCATATCAAATTTGGAGGCTGAATTACATGATTTTTAAGTTTATCCATTGGAAAAAAGATTACAATTTTTTTTTTATTACGAGTAGGTGAATAAATCTAAATTAGCAGGTAGAATGCAAGGCCTTAACCTTGTCGACAGAGGGTTCAAATCCCCCGGAGGGTAAAACACTAGAACAAAATGCAGCAATTATAAAGATACTACCATTTCAACATTCGAGTTCTAACAAAGGAAAGCAAGATCACATACAAAGACCAAACATTCAACTAAAATCCATCACAAGAGAGGTCCATCCACCATTACTCATCCAGATCAACTAATCTTATTCACTGCTTCAGCACTTGAGCATCCACGATCTCAGCAGCATCAGCTGTAGCTAGGATAAGCTCTTCCTGAATACCACCAACATATGTTCCATCCAAGGCATTAGGTTGTCCTAGCGCCTTTAATGCCAAGTGTGCTGCCTTCTGTCCTGATATCATCATTGCTCCAAATGTCGGTCCCTGCATTGCACGTTAATCACTAAACATTAAAAATAACTACTGTATCTAGTCAATATCACCAGACACCTATGGTACTCAGTAATCAATCCATAAAAATATTTGCACTCAACAACTTGATGTTTTGCAACCTTAATAACAAATGCAAAATTCTTATTACCTTATAATTAATACTAATCACTTGCCTTTTTCTGATTAATCTTTTAACAAAATTGCTAACCAATTAATCCTGGGAAAAAAATCAGGCTTCGGCAATGGTAACCTTAATTATCTAACAGCATTAAAAGAAACTCATAACATGACCATCTGCCTGACAATATTTTATTCCAAGTATAGCTTCCAGTCTAGCTTATCAAAGAAACCAATTAATACTGTGAATCAATGTGTGTGTGCGCGCATACTGATTGTGAATTATATATGCATTACTCCCTTAGCATGGTACCCTCCATATGTTTATATAACTTTCATATGCATGCATAGCCTGCCAGATACCCAGAATTCAGTTTAACCAGGACAAGCTGAAGGTCTAAAGAATATTCAATTTCTCTGAGTAGTAGAAGCAACCGCTAAAAGTGTGTTGATTCTAGAACTATCATAAAAAAACAAGTATCCTGCTCCAAACAATCTATAAAGATTAAAAACAAAACAAACTTGGTGGCATAGAGACTTACCATTCTTGGAGCTCCATCAATTTCTGCAACTTCCATTCCAGTAACAATCATCCCTGGCACTATCTCCCTTGTAAGCCCAACAATTGCATCCTCGGCTGTGTTCATGTCCAGGGCCTTCATCCCTGGCACGCTGCTGATCATCCCAATACTCTTGAGCCTCTTCACTCCAGTAGCCCCAAAAGGGCCATCATGTCCACAAGAGCTCACCACCACTTTAGCCTCCATCACATTGGGGTCCATGCACGACTGTGTATCATGGTTCATAGAAACCAGAGCCCAGTTGGTCACCACCCCACTTACTCTTCCTCCCTTCACAATTAAATCCTCTGCTGCAACGGCATTGAAGAGCTTAACATTTGGTCTGGCCAAAAGCTTGCTCATGATTGTTGAGGTAAACAAAGCAGCATGCTTGATCACAACATAAGTATCTTTCTCATCGTACTCGATCTCAAGCTCGTCTAGGAAATGATGTGCAGGCTTGCGAACAACCATTGATGAAAAGAGCTGCCCACCAAGCCATGCACCACCACCAGGGCTAACAGATTGCTCAATTATTGCCACCTAAATAGAAATAATGTGATGAGATATGTGGTGCTTGCACAACACATGCACACATGTGTGTGTGTGTGTGTGTATATATATATATGTGTGTGTGTGTGTGTGTGTGTTAATCCCAGGAGGCACATAAGATTATTTATAAGTAGCTTGAGTATAAAACAATAATTTTATCAAATTTGAGCCGGAAAAGAGAAAAAGATAAAGTCTGGAGGATGAAATGGAAATGCAAGGCAAAAGAGGGAAAAAAATGGTGACCATTTATAGGGATTGCGTCAGCAGCCGAATAGCCAACAAATTTATATATATATATATATATATATATATATATATATGATGAAATTTTTGACTAATCCCTATAATACCTTTGAATGTCCCTATTTTACCCTTTAACCATGTGAATGTCTATATATAGACCCATTTCGGATCTAACAACAATTTTAAAGATAATTTTATGATAGCAAACTTAACATTGATATTAGCTAAAAAAAATTAGTAGTGATGTTGTAAGAATTTGGTAATAGTGGTGTGATGCCGGATATGAAAGTAAAAAGTTAGTAGCAAATTAGGAACATCATGGAACTTTATAGTATTGAATAGAAATGTATATGTGATTTTGAAACACGTAGAAAGAAAAATGTATATCTAATTTTGGGAAGGGGAAGTGTTACTTTCAGATCATGATTGCTTCAATCGATGACAGAAGTAGCAATTTTCTATTCAGGTGCCGTTTCATTCATCAATCTCAATAGATGTTAACAGAACAAACTAATTTGGACGACAAAAAAACTCGGGCTATCAAATTGAGAAATTAATTCAATTCAACAGACGAAATTGAAAAAATTAAGACATTGCAGAACTTAAATGGCACAGACATGTAATTCATCAAACTAATCCAAGTCAAAATTAAAACTTTCGATTCATAGATGCCAAAGGACAAGTATACGGGGTATCAAATAAAGGGGGGAAAAAGAGGAAGCTGTTGTACCTGAACGGATGGGTTTTTGCTGAGCTCGTAGGCGCAGGAAAGGCCGGCAGAGCCAGCGCCAACGACGACGACATCGGTGTCAGCATAAGTGATCATATCGGTCATGTACCTTCTGGTCATTTCACGAGAAACGATCGATTCCTTGATTGGTTCGAATTTGAATGATTTGAGATCATATGGAGGGGATGAAAAAGCCGAGACGGTGAACTGGTGTTTTTGTTGGCCTGATTTGATAGGTTGGAGGCGAGACGCTGTAGAAATAGAAACTCCATTGAAGGATGATTCCAAGAAATTAGTGGTCTTAGGTTTGGAGGAGAGAGAAGATGCAAAGGTTGTAGCCATGGTCGCCACTTTTTATTTTGATGTGAGGCAGAGAGAAGAAGAAGAAGTCAAAAGTTGCTGCGTGGGTTGTACTGAGTTTCAGAAAGGAGTGAAGCGGTGTAAATGAAGCTGAGACCTGAGAAATATCTGCTTTAAGGTGGTGGCACGTGGCAAAAAGATAGGATATGAATTATGATTTATGAAGGATATAAAATGGGTAGATCTGTCTGTAGATACTGTGTTGTCGATCAAAATTAAATTCATGCTATTGCTCCCAAAATGAGTTAGAGCCTGTTTGGTGGCACAAAAAGAAAAAAATCATTTTTGATTTCAAGAAAAACAAAAGTGCTTATATATATTAAATGAAAATATTATTTATTTTCATGTTGAAGTCACAAAAATAGTTTGACTGTTGATGCTCGATTTCGAAGATTATTAATTCTTGTTTATGTAATCTGCCCGTAAACTCCGATTTTATAAATTAAAATTATGTTTAATAATCTTATGTTATATTTAATAATTTGCATAGAAAGTAAGCACTGTATATACTATAATTTGATAATTTAATAATAACAATTTATATTTTAAATTTGACTTTTAATTTACAAAAACTTCATCCATCAAGTTTAAATACATCAAATATAATCTAATTAAATTGTAATAAGTAATATCCAAAAAATGACATGATCTGGAAAATTGAGATTAATGAGTAGATTTGTATCACATCAGTCAATTTATTTTAGAAAAAAATAGTTTCACTATGCTCGAGTTCTCTTGACAATTAAATGAAGTATAATATTGCATTTGCAAATTAATGTTGTTGTTTTTTTTGTTTTTTTTAGAACAAATCATCTGTGCCCAAATTTTCTGTCACTCTTGTGTCTCCTCACTTAAATTTTGACACATGTCTTTTTATTTAATTTAAAATTAATTTGTGTTAAAAGACTAAGTGTCAAAATTTAAATGAAAGGACAAAAGAGAACAGAGAAATTGGAGACAGAGGATCTGCTCTCATTTATTTTTTTTTGTCTCAAATAGTGTATACGATTAAATACTTTTTATTTTTTGAAACATCATTTTGAGGAGTAGGATATAGTCTCATAAGTGATTATATTTTTTGAAAACACAAATAAAACTTTTGGTTAACATGTATGACAGGAACAATCAAACCTAATTATGGAGGAGTACATAAACAATGATAAGGATCGTCTATGATAATTTCTTGGTGAGGATTACAAATTTGTCACTTTTAATTCTATTTTTATATTTTTTTTTTTACCTTACCCTCCCAATTTGATAAATTCTTATTATGTCCATATAGCCAGCCAAGGGCTGCTGTAACATTCAAATAACATTTACTAGTTATGTGCTTTTTCAAACTTGCAATAGTGAACCAAAAGAAAATTTTAACACTTACCAATTTCTAATCTCCTGTTCAAAGAATGTCATATTAAATTTCAAAATTAATATAACTTGTAAAAATTTAAAATAAAATAAATTCTATATTCATACTTTTTGTTATACACTTTACAATTATAATAATTATATTAATTAAAATTAAATAAATTCACATCAATTTAATAAAACGAAAGCTGTTGAAACAAGTGAAAGGCACTAGTTTGTAATACAAAAGCTGCTGAAACAAGATTCAAAACGAATATCACCTCTGTACGAAGTGGAATAGATTATAAATAGTACTGTCCCATGGTAATTATTATTTGCATTACGCTGTAATCCCACATAATAATACTATTACAGGACAAGCACTGCACACAGCAAACAGGACTAACAAACTAAAATATCAAACCACCACATATAATTTAGCAGACTGTATAGCTTAAGTACTGATAGCACTGTATATCATGATATAAGCATAAAGAGAAACTGCGTTTTGATTGATCTACTATTGCAGCTCAGAAACCATGGATTTTGATGTGTTCCTTCTTCACGATGCCAGCCTGTTCTCCAAAACCCCAAAAAAAAAAAATTAAAGAGACCAAATCAAAAATAAAATTACACATCCAAATAAGATCCATCAATGCACTTGAAAGTGAAAACACTAGTGTAGGGTCTATTTGGTTCATACTCTTGTTTGTGATAGTTGTAATGTTTATTATGTTACGTTCCAAATTGTGTTTGGTTCACCAAATATATGATTGTATGTAATGAATACAGTAAATTTTAAGTTCCAAATGTCAAGTCAGTATAATCATCATTGTTTTGTATTTTATGAGCTATTTCATTACACTCGTAATGCTAATACACCAACTAGATGGCGTTATGAAAAACATACAAAATGATGTAATCGTATTACGCTTGTAATAGGCGCTAAAATACATGTAATTAATGAACCAAGCAAAAAAGAATATAATCAATGTAATAACTTGTTGCATTACAAGGCCATTACATTAATTTAATGCGAACAAAAAACTACCTTATTACAAAATCTATTAGACCACATAACAAGATGGTATCTGTTGTTTTCCCAAGTGACAAAAGGTAGGTAAGCCCAACTAGGCAGTTTTCATTTCTCCCCCTCTCCCTTAACTTCCCCTTTATTATTTGTAACCATCTCCTGTTCCAGTACCGAAGAAGTTTATTATTTATTATTATTATTTAGAGATAAATGTTGGATTATTAATGTAATTATTCAGTAGGATATTCTAGAAGTTTTAAATATAGTAGTAGATTTCAATTAGGAGAATTTTAATTATGATAGTAGATTTTAATTAAGAGATTGTTTCTTTTTCTAAATTAGGATTTTTACTTGATCCTGAAGTATTATGTTTTCCAAGCATGGTAACATTTCATTATTTTAATAAAATAATATTATTGAATATATTGATTTGAGATTAAAGTTGTGTGCTTTTGTTTATGTTTCTTTATTGATTCTCTGCGGAGATAGGTACTATTATTCATTTTTTCCCCACTTGTTCTACATCATAATGGTATCAAGAGCCAAAATTCCTCATATCTCGTTCCTTCCAATTTATTATTTGTAGAAGTCCACCACCAATTTGTTATTTGTAGCCATCCACTACCCAAACATCAGGTTCTCTTCCTCTCCCTTGATGGTGGTCAACATATTTTTGGACATTTATATTTTTTAATAAGAAAAGAGCCAGAGAAGGGGGTGAACCCATATAAACATGACATACACAAGGGAAAAAAACACAGCCCATTTCCAAAACCAACCGAACAATTGAACTCTCTCCACACTATGTGAAGAGGCCACCAAAAACAGGATACAACTAAGCACCCAAACTAAAACTCTACCAAAAAGTCTACAAAAGCCACTGTAGACCCTAGATACACCTCAATTAGCCAAAAAACATATGGAAGGTGTATAGTTAAAAGTGACAGTTGACCTCTCCCATTTGGGTTACTTTCACGTGTGTGGCTCAAGTAAGACAATCAGAAGTTACTTATGATGATGAGATAGAGAAGAATCACCTGAATCAGGAAAGTAGATGCATTCTTACGCTGATCACCTTGAAGCTGAATAACCTTCACAAAACAACATAAACAAATACGAGGTGACTTCCCAACATACAACAAATCTGAGAGAAGCTTATTAGCCCACAGAGTCAATGCTAACCTGGCCTAATTCAGGATCCTCCACAACGGTACCATTGCAACAAAACTCCTTTTTGAGATCCTTGAGTATCTTATTATAGCTGAATTCTTTCTTCAACCCCTGCACAGTTGTCAAGCTTTTCCTACCATTTCGCTGTTGTATGCGGATGTGCACGTACTCTTTCGACCCAGCACTAGAGTCCTCAGCAGTGGCCTCAGCAAATGGATCTGAAAATACTCGAGTACAGTGCATTGCATACATCAAAAAATGAAACAAGAAAAAAAATCAACTCACTATTTCCCGACATGTGCAAGGGGAATGTGCGTAACAAGTTTCCAAAAGTAAATTAACTACATCTTTCGTTAAGAACTTGATCAAATCAAATATATATGTAAGGGAGAGCATAATCCACGTCATATGCATGTGTATTAATTGCCAAAAAACACTCTCATACCGAAAGCATTAGGAATCTGGATGTCGAGGTCAGACATGAAACTTGGCTGATGAACTTGTAGATGAAAAGGAAATTTTCTTGCAATAAAACTCAGATGCTCAGACCTGTATTATAGGGGAAATAAACATTAATATGATAACTAAGCAGTATACTATTTTCAGATATAAGAAATAGAGGTAGACAACATTTAGAAAGAATTATGAAAACGAAAAATCAGGAACCTTCAGTTTAAGGCACATAATTCAACTTCTTAATAGTAAAATCAAACCACTGACATCCTATAGATATAAAATTAAGTAAAAGCAACTCAAGACACAGATGTCAAAAGAATTAAACACCAATAATAAAAAATTCCAAACCAGAAACAGAATCATAAAAGTAATTATAAGAACATACAGGATGCAATGAATGCAAGCGCACTGTCAGGCAAGGGCATATATTTGGTGGTTAATATTAAGTAGTATATTATAGTACCTAGCTAATTCCATGCGAGTTGGTTAGATATAGGTGAAGGACAAGGATGAGGACCATGAGGTGAATGATTAGCTTTATTTTCAGCAAGTATCTAGTAGTATAAATATGTAATAGCTGTTTACATTTTATTTCGAGTACTTAATAATGATGAATGAAAAATTGAAAACTGAGTAGCATTTCCTCGAGTCTATGTCTATCTCCCTCCAAAATGACCATCTGTCTGATTTCTTCACCTCCCTCCCTAACTCTTCTTTTATCTCTCTATCTCCAAAGCCCAATCTGAATTATCTGGTCAAGCCAAGGTCAGGTACTCCATTTCATTTCAAGTACTTAACTAGAAAACCCATCTTATCTAATAAGTGCCTAAATTGCCAAAATAGATGAATATCTACATAAAGAATTAAACAGAAAATAAAGATCAGCTACTTTTACAAGTGGTGCACCTCTTCTCAAAGATCCACATGCACAAAAACATGATATAAACAAATAAATAAATCCTTTCCACTTCATATGATTCCACATAACACTCGAGTTTTGTGTTTTAATAACAACAAATCGTAAGAAAAGAAGGATAATAGCGGAGGATAACATGAAGGCTTAATGCATCAATCATACAAAGTTGAAAATTCTCAAAGAATTGAAGCCCTCAAAATTAAAATCAGACCTAATATATTGACAGCCCAATAGGTGAAATCATCCACGAATATAATAATAGTCAACATAGAGTAAAACAACAAACACATCTCTAAAATCTTAAAGCAGGAAAACAGAAATCAAATCTTTACTGAAAAAATATTGAGACCCGCCGAACAATAATCAATAAACAACTTTACAGGATAATTATGCATATATTGGAATATATGATATAAAAGAAAGATCTACAATAATTTAGTATCAATCAACCTTAAAATAATTTTATCTTATTTAATTATGGGTATAATCAGAGTAAAAAAAAAGTATCTTTCACCATCTATTGTTTTATTCATTAATTTTCTCCGAAAGTTAACAGATCTAGAAGAAGATGAGAACGTACAAAACGAAATTATATTGGTGATCAAGATTAAAAATAGAGGACAGGTAAAAGTAGTACCTGATCCGAGAAATAGGGTTTCGAATTAGGAATGGAGTGAATGATAAAGAAACCCTAAGCACGGATGAAGTCCGAGCAAGCAGAGCACAATAGAAGATAATGTCAGTCCCACAAACAGGAGAGAGAGAAAGCAAACGAGTAAAAATATATATTAAGCGGGTATAGGGCGTGGGGTGTGGGTCGGGTATGGATGGGTCGGTAGGAGAGAGAGTCGTACACGTTACCCCGGTACACGTGGACTATGCAAAGATGCAGGCCGTGTATGAAAATCTTGGATTAATTATATATAGTAGTATATTTTTAAAAATAATTACAAAAATTATACATACATAAAATAATTATAAAAATATTACAGTTCATCATTTTTATTTACAATACTAATACAATTAAAAGTCCTTCAATTAAGGGATTAATATTAATTAACCGATACTAACAAATTAGTTTTCATCTTCCTAAAATATTTTTTCTCTCGCTCTCTCTCTCTCTCCTCTTAATTCTCGCTTGCTTTCTCTCTCCGCCTTACTCCTTCTATCTCTCCTCTTGAAGCCAATCGTCGTCAATCTGGATGATCGAATACTTCTCGCAGACGATGAAATTCTTGCTTTGGTAGAACCGCCTCCTTTTGGAACCTACCATGCAGATGTATATGGTTGAAGTGATGTTGTCATACTATGAGTCAGCATTTCTCTGGCGATATTCATTCAATACCAAATTGGCGCTCAATCTTGCATATTGTCAAAGAGATGGCAAGACATCCGGGCAACTCTTCCCCATCTGAATTTGTACAAATATAATTTTGGGAGTTGCACTAAATTTTTCCTATTTCGTACTTTGATTTTGTTGGATATTCATAACCATTTGTTATGATTTGTGAGTCTGTAATGATTATTGGAGTTTATGTAAACTGGGTTGGATATACAGGTTGTTTGTGTTTTGGTTATCATTATTAAAACTTGTTCTGGTTACTTTCATATAACTATTTGGTTACTTTTTTATTATGTTTTAGTTACTGTTATTTTATGATTTGACTACTATTATTGTGCCCTCAGTGTGGGGTTTTGGTTACTTTTATTTTTTATTCTGGTTAATATATAATTGTTTAGTATATATGAATTGCCTAAACTGGGTTTCATTACATGATATTTCTTTTTTGGTTACCATTAAAACTTGTTCTGGTTACTATCATATAATTATATGGTTACTGTTTTATTATGTTACATTATGATTACTGTTATTTAATGGTTTTTGACTACTATTATTGTACAATCAATGAGGTATTTTAGTTATTATTTATTGTTTCTTTTAAGTCAGATTTGCTACATTGTTTGAGATGTACAGGTTGGTAACCAAATATGTATATAAAGGTAACCAACTATTGTTTTGATAGTAACCACAGAGAGTTACAAGCTTGTTTGTGACATATATCAAATGTGAAGTGTATATGTCATAGTATAATTGGGTTGCTTAAACAAATAATATCACCTTCATTACAGGATGCTGGATACACAGGTTGTTTTATATTTTGGTTACCATTAAAACATATTATGGTTACTGTTATGTAACTATTAGGTTATTTATTTATTATATTTGTTTTACTGTTATTTAATTATTTTTGACTGCTATTATTGTACAATCAATAAGGTATTTTAGTTATTATTTATTGTTTCTTTTAAGTTGTGTTTGCTACATTGTTTGAGATGTATAGTTGGTAACCAAATATGTATGTAAAGGTAACCAATTATTGTTTTGATAATAACCAGAGAGTTACAAGCTTGTTTCAGGACATATATTAATTGTGAAATGTACATGTCTTAGTATAATTGGATTGCTTAAACAAACAATATCACCTTCATTACAAGATGTTGGATACACAGGTTGTTTTATGTTTTGGTTACCATTAAAACATATTATGGTTACTGTTATGTAACTATTTGGTTACTTATTTATTATATTTGTTTTTATCGTTATTTAATGGTTTTGACTACTATTATTGTACAATCAATGAGGTATTTTAGTTATTATTTATTGTTTCTTTTAAGTCAGGTTTTGCTACATTGTTTGAGATGTACAGTTGGTAACCAAATATGTATATAAAGGTAACTAACTATTATTTTGATAGTAACCGAGAGTTACAATCTTGTTTCGTGACATATATCAATTGTGAAATGTACGTATGTCATAGTATAATTGGGTTGCTTAAACAAACAATATCACCTTCATTACAGGATGTCGGATACATTGTGTTGTTTTATGTTTTCGTTACCATTAAAACATATTATGATTATGTTATGTAACTATTTGGTTACTTATTTATTATATTTATTTTATTGTTATTTAATGGTGTTTGATTACTATTATTGTACAATCAAGTGAGGGATTTTAGTTATTATTTTTAAAATCAAGATATAGCAATATTATTTTGTATAATCGTAAATCAAAATATTAATCAATATCAATTTTGTTTATCGTACGTAATAAAAAATGTTACCAACCATATGGATAATGGTTACTCATAGTAAACAATTATATATTCATGTATTTACACTCTTAATGTACAACGATTTATCGACCTTTTTGGTCTTAAAATAGGTGGATTATCGCGATGTTTTCCTGTTGTGTCCTTTTTTTGACACTCGCCGCGATTTGTTTTGAATTTTGATTTCAGACCCATGTTTGTACTCTCCCTATTCTTGATCTTCCCGTTGGTCAGTCTTTGTGTGTTAGGTGATTTTTTACACATATGTTTCTTACTTCTCCGCATATCCCAGCTTTTCTTTGTCATCTAACTACACGATGGAAGTCGAACAAATATAATATTAAACAACAACCAAACCAAAGATTAGTCAAGAATCAAATATAATGTTAAACAAAGAACTAAATCAAAGATTAGTCAAGAATCAAGTCATCATTTTTCAAGAATCAAGTCAAGATTGTTCAAAGAATAATATGCACTAACCATTATAATTTTACACAAGAACTAACTCAAAGAATATTCAAGAATTATTATAATGTTACACAAAGAATCGAATCAAGATTAATCAAGAATCAAGACAACATTAAATAAAGACAATGTTACACAAATAAACAAGACAACATCGACAAGAATTAGCAGCTTTTAGGAAGTTAAACAATGCATATAATGAGTAACCGAATCAAGATTAATCAAGAATCAAGATAACATTAGCAAAGACAATGTTACACAAGAAACAAGACAACATCGATAAAGAATTCAGCTAGTTTGTAAAGTTAAATAATGTATTTAATGAGTAACCATCAATATAATAAAATCAATAGAAATCATTTAAAAATTATAAAGCAATCAAATAAATATTATTCGTAAACCAAATTTATAATAAACAACAACCAAATTATATATATTTAATAACTATAATATAAAACACATTTTTAAATGCATTTTTGTAAGAATCAAAACAACAAGATAATCGACTTTTTGTGACAAATCAAAGAACGAAAAACTTAAGAAAGGTAACCAATATACGAGTATATAGTAACTACATGGTAACCAAATAAACATTTAAAGTATACAATAACCAAATAAACATTATACAAGAACCAAATCAATAATAAACCACATTTTAATCAACATCAATTTTGGTTATCAGACACCATCAAAAATATTACCAACTATATGGTTAATGGTTACTAATAATAAACAATTATATATTCTTGTAAACAATTAAATTTGTTGTATTAATTATCGTCGCTCTCTCATTGTCCGCAAACTGAATAAACATTGTAAAGTAACCAAATCAATATTAGAGAGTAACCAAATTACATAATGTTAGTAACGTAAAATAAACTAATTTTTACATGCAATTTGAAGGCCTAAATGATAGAATTTGACGAAAAAACTATGCAGCTTCACCAAAGAAAGCTTGTGACTTTTGATCGTCGATTCGCTTCCAATGAAATTAGGCTCTAAAATGCCAAAATTCGACACTCCAATCTTGGACAAGTTATTGCCAAATCAATCGGATCAAATCTTTTCATAAACTGTATAATTAATAACAACATTGTCAATCAAATTTTAGATTATAAGCGATATTTCACCGACCAGTATATTAGATGAAGCAACCTTTTAGTATGTTTTTGGTTACTATTAGCTTATGGTCAGAAAGTAACCAACTCAATGTCGACAAGAACCAAACTACATAATGTTAAGAACTGTAACATGTACTTTGGGGTAATATTATGCAAAGAACTATTGCAATTTTACACAAGAACCAAGTTAGCATTATATACTAACCAAATCTAGATTAGATAAAGAACCAACAATTGCAGGAAGGTAACCAATGTATTTAATAAGTAATCATTATAAAAAAATCAGTAAAATAAACTTTAAAATTATAAAGCAAGCAAATAAACATTATACAACAACCAAATCAATAATAAACAAAGAATCAAACATATATTTACTTAGTATCAATAACATAAAACATATTCGATATGCATTTTACAAAGAAAAACAAACAATATAAAAATATCAATATAAAAACATTAATATGTACTTTAAAGATCCAACAAATAAGGAAGGTAACCAATGTATTTAATAAGTAACCAAGTCATCATTTTCAATAACCAAGTCAACATTGTTCAAAGAATATTACGACTAACCATTATAATTTTACACAAAGAACCAACTCAACAATATTCAAGAACCTTATAATGTTACACAATAACCGAATCAAAGATTAATTAGTAATCAATATATTGTTACACAAAGAATTCAAGACAACATTAGACAAGAATCAAATATTCAAGAACCATTATAATGTTACATAAGAATCGAATTAACATTAATAATCAAGAATCATTATAATGTTACACAAGAATCGAATCAAGATTAATCAAGAATTAATATATTGTTACACAAAGAATTCAAGACAACATTAGACAAGAATCAAGACAAAGATTAGACAAAGAACCAAAATAACATTAGATATTATAATGTTATTCAAGAATCAAGACAACATTAGAGAGTAACCTAACAACAGTTTCATGAAGGTAACCAAACTCATTTAAAAATTATAAAGCCATCAAATAAACATTATTTACCAAACAAATGCACAATTATCAAGAATCAATTTATATATATTTAGTAACCATAATAAAAAAAACATATCAATGAATCATCCAATCGTTATAGAATTTGTAGTAACCATTTTAAGTGTGAAAAACTTAAGAAAGGTAATCAATATAGAAATTGTAGTAAAGTATACGTAACTATATGTATATGAATTTTAATCTCACATACCTCAAAGATTCAGATTTGTATCGAAGTTGTTGTCATTGGACGCCCCAAAATAGTATACATCACCCATTCGAGTTGTCAATACACGGTACGAAACAACTACAACTTTATTATTACAACAAGAAGCTGTGAGTTTGAATACAAATATTATCTTCAGACAATATCTATACTCAAATAAATCCTCATCACATTTATTGATACATTATTTTACAAAAAAGGTGAGGACTACTAAACAATTCTCTCTAGAACCTTCATTCAATACTTCACTTCAGATTTCGCTTATATTCTCGCCTCCCGAGAAGAAAAATGGAACAAAAAGGAAAAGGGTGAGCTCAACTAGCCCGAGTAAAGAATATTATGACTAAGATAATATACAACAAATTATCATTAGTCTTCAACAGGAAAAATCTAATAGAATACAATGAACAACAAATTTTAAATCAATATTCGCGTTGAAATAATAATTCATTAGAAGAGTTAAGTAGAGAATGCAAACTACTATCTTCTATGTATGAATTTAAAAGTTCATCGTCTATCTTTTATCCCTGTAACATCAATCAATATATATCTGGAATCAAATATTCATCTTTGCACTACATGTTCGGTTTGTAATATTCTTGTGCGCAATCAAATTGCATAAAAAGTGCGGAAGCGTGTAAAATCAGAGTTTAAAAAAATTTACAAACCATATACCCGGATCACCCTTTATGCATAATTATTAATTAAACGAAAAGATAAAGAATAAAATCATACTTTTGAAGATCGAGCTTCCTCAGGTACAAGTTCACCTCCAATCCTTTTCGCGTTCAACTTGAATCCACCGGGTTTGGTTCATTCCTTTGATCAACGTTAGCCACCCACGTGTGTTTGGCCTCTAGAGAGGTGATCCACCAAGGAAGAATAAAATTCAAGAAGATGGGTGTTATGGCTAACCTAGTTTCTATCTCTATAGAAAAGCGCATACTCAACAACTTGAAATTATTACGCACTTTGTTAAAGTCAACAACCCATACCACCCATAATAAGACTCCTCTTATTTATGATGTAGGCAACCCACCTTAACAATTAAGGAATTGAGTTTTAATTAATTAATTAAATTCTTTTAATTAATTAAGCTCCCTAATCTTATTAGGGATAATTAATTAAACTCCTTTAACTAATTTTCCTTCCTAATCCAATTAGGAATAAATGAGAATACTTATATTAAATTAATTCCTAAACTCTTTTAGAAATTAAAATAATAATAATTGTAATAATATTAATAAGACTCTCTTATTAATTTATATTTAATATTTCCAAAATATTAAATAATAAATATTAAGCTATTTAATTTATTCTATCACCATAGATTAAATTAAATATACTTAACATATTATTACGATTATGCCATTAACTTCTTAAATAATTATTCTTCCTTTTATGGTGTGACCCTTTAGGTTCTCCATATTAAATAGGTTGTGAATAAATCAATTGAAACAATTCTAATCTTATTTAAATAAATAAATTAAACAATTAATTTATTTAAATAAATAATATTTATTCTACAATGGGATAAGTTCTCCCTAATGATCAACGACTTTCCGGATAATATAGATTTCAACATTAATCATAAAAGAACCTTTGAGTAAATAGTTATCAGACAATTCAATCCTTCCACCATACAATGTCCCAATTAAATATAAGACATGGAATTATCACAAGTCTTATTTTATTTAATTATATGTATTTCGATCCTTAAATGCACAACTCCAAATAATGCAAATTAGAAACTCCTTTCTAATTTCATTCGCCGCTGCCAAGGACTACTGGGTTGTCATTTATCGAATCACATAGACATTTCTCTTCTTTTATTGTAAGTGGTAGATTCTTTATCGATCATACATTATCTCCATGTATAACTTATTATACCCAAGCATACCCTTTGATATACCCTAAGGGTCTTAAGGAATAAGTCAAAGTATAACTCATCATACACAAGATACTATGATGATCTCAAGTCCAAGGATTACAGACTACTATCACTACTGTGAATTCCTATCGACAGCAAATAAAACTCCATTAGGTATTCCTTAATGAGCCACGCTCAAATGAACTTATTCTCTAATAAGACCTACATACTTGCTTTAGTGTGTCCACACAAATGATCGTGAGATCAATCATCCTCATCCAATGAAAGTAAAGAACCTATGTACCAATCTATCCGGATTCACTAATCCCCAATTTAGTAATCCAATGATTGGGAACTATTTTAGTTTTAAGCTTTCTAAGAATTTAGATCTCATTAGAATGATCATCATCATTATTCTAAAAGCATTGCTTAAAACTATGGGTTTATCACATATTATAAAACAAAGATCACGTAGATAATTAAAAGCCTTTAATAAATTAATACTTTTTATTAATAAATGAATAAGATTATTATAAAGTATATGCTTTATCATCAAACATGATTGGCAGCACAGGTGCATACTACTTTCACTAAAGCCAAAGATATTCATCAGTTGGTCATGTTCATCTAAATACTTGTTCATCTCGCAGACTACGGCCAAAGATATTCTTCAGAATCATTCATCTTTGCACTCAAGCCAAAGATATTCAATAATATCATCATTTAAGACCGAGGATGATGAAAAATATTTTTAAAAAACGAATCCAAAGTGAAACAAAATGACAAGGATTAAGGATTAAGGATTCAGACTTTGTTTTATCCATGTTCAAAAATACCTCAAAAATAATCATAGTGGTGTAAAATTCAAGAATGATCAAAACATGGATACAATCAAAGCTAGTATCCGAATAGATATTTTGGACTTAAAAGAAGAATTTTCATTTTTGGTGAATAGTCATGATACGTGAATAGTAAATCTCGACACCAAAAGATAGAAATTTCCAAAAAAAACATCTTCACGCTTTCATGAATAAAAGTACTCGTGAATAAGAACTCGTGAATAAGAACTCATTAATAGTAACCCGACATGAAAAAGTTCTAAATTTGATAAAAAGTTCCAACTAATATTTTAGCATAATGATATTGAAGAAATAATATCATTTGAGAAGAAAATAACATCCCTTACCTCGAAAGATTAAGTCTTTAAATTTGGAATCACAAGATTATAATCTGTCAAGGAACTTGTACTGTCTAACAATACTCAAAGTATACTCAAAATACTCACAAGAATACGCCGATAATATAGAGAAAACTTGAGTTTACGGTGTGATTTTCAATTCTAACCCAAGACCCTATTTATAGAAAACGCTTAAAAACACCAAATCGTAAAATTTAATAAAATATTAATATATATTATAAATTTCCTTAGCCCATCTTTGAAGATCTGATTTCAGCAATTAATAACACATGTTAGCCCACTTAAATGCAAAAAACGTTTTTCTTTAAAAATAATAATTAAAACTTCCAAAAATCAATTATTTTGAGCTTCGTAACTTCAATAATTCACAATAAATAGCCCTTTATCGGAAAATTCGAATCTCGTGAGTTTTTATAGGAAATTCAATTCTCTACAACTTTGCAGAAGAAAGTTTTTCCAATTCCAAACAAAAATGATGAAATCCACAAACGAGCGATTTTACAACCTATAATCAAATTCGGTCAATAAATGGGGTCCACCGACATGTTTAACATGTTTTAAATATTTATTGTAACAAAAATACTCTTCCTCCTCAGATACTCATATATCCCACATTCGTTGTAAAAATATCACCATTATTATATTATTAAAATATAATAATATATTTAAATGAATTATTTTATCAGAAAAAGATAAAATTTCAATTTTCAACAATTGTCACATTAAAAATTTTCTCCATCTATATCCACATAAAATCAATATTTTTCTCATCATATGAATCAATAATTAATTATTCACAAATAATATTACAGAATCACAATATCGACAACTGGGCGGTTCAGTGAAGCAGGGCTTTCAATAAAAATTTCTCTCATCGGGCCAAGCAATTAGGTGACCAAACCTCTCCTGAGATGTAACTTTCTAGACATTGCCAATAATGTTATCTAATAATATTATTCGATAATATGAAATTATTCGCTTCGATAATGAAAAATCTCGTGTAATGACAATTATAAACAACAAAGAATATAAAATATCAACGCAAAGAATCAATAAAATCTTGAACAAGTAATTATCGTAACCATTATCGAGTAGTGCCTTCTTACGTAAGAATCAATAATTGGTGCAATACTGGTAAAGCTCTTCGTGTTTTAACCACCGAGTATTTTAACAAAGATAATCTGTGAATAACTACTGTTGTTATTTTTAAACAACTTATATTTGTCGTTTTCTTCATCCAATCGCTTTCGTTATGGGCCCACAAAAGATCGCTACCGGCCGCATTTAATATTCCACGACCAAACGAATATTCCCGAAAACAATGAATATTTTATATCCACTTGCTTATTTTGAAATATTTGCGTATTTTACCCCTAACTATCCACATTAATCAAATCAACCCTTACTATTTCAAAATAATCAATAGAGAAAATTAAATTTCATTAATAATAAGTTGGGGTCTTACAGCTGTGATTTTGTATTCTACAATCACCGCTGCTCGATCAGGTTTTTTTCATCGAACTTGAAGTTCATTGTTGATTTTGTATGCTATTTTGCGATCTCAGCGTGCCGTCGCGACAAAAAGTTTCGTCTTCTCCGATCTCAGAGGTGTGTCGCAACAGAAGATTTGGATTTCAGTCGCTTGATTCTTAGTTGCTTGAATTTTGGATCTCAGTTGCTTGAATTTAGGAGCGGTTAGTTGTAAATAGGAAAAGTGTGTAACTGGCATATATACGTGATTTTAGCAACTTTATATTATGTTGTTTTATTTTTGTAATTATGTTTTGTGTGTTTTATTTTTGTAATTACTTTTTAATTATTGTATATTAGTGTTAAGGACCCGAAAATCTTTGGATCAACGGGCAGAAGAATCAACGTAGGCGTGTTGTAGGCTTGTAGCTGCTTATTGGGCTGTTATGAATTTAATAGGCCCAATTTTATAGGGTCATTTACATAAGTATACAACATTTTGAAAGTAATTTTACTATTAGTGCACTCATAAAATATTTACATAATTAATACACTTTCTATATTTATTTACAATATTAGTGCAATTAGGATTTCTTAATTTAGGGAAGTAGTATAGGATTCAATTCATAATAATAAGGAAACCTAAAATCAAGGAGAAATAACTACCATAATTAATAATTCAAATTCAAATATCTTGGATCTAACAAACAAAATAAATTCAAATTCAAAAATAATAATTAAAAGTCAAATATTCAAAGTTTGGCAACGTCATCTTCTTCCTCCCCTTCGCCGTCGCTTCAACACTATGGACGCCGGCCACAGCTGCCATTATGACGAAGGTTGATTTAGTCCAGAAATTAAAATGAGAAAAAGATAAATTTTAGTGCAGTTGGTATCCAAATATTTATACAAAGGTAACCATTTTAGTTTTTGTGGGTAACCAAGAGAAATTTCAGTGCAGTTGATAACCAAAACTTTCAAAGGTTTTTGTTGGTTACATTTGTATTAAGGTTTGGCTATCAACTGCACTATGAAAAAAAAATCTATAATAGATTTTTTATAATTAATTGGTAACCCAATAAAACTGAATTCGTTACTTTAGTATAAGGTTTGGCTACTAATCAGATTATAAAAAAAAAATCTACAATAGATTTTTTTTAATTAATTGGTAACCCAATAAAACTGAATTAGTTACATTTATATAAAGTGTTAGCTACCAACTACACTATTAAAAAAAAACTATAAAAGATTTTTTAAAAATAAATTAGAAACCTAATAACAATGAATTGGTTACCTTGATATGAATGTTTGGCTACCAACTGTACTATAAAAAAATCGCAGCAACTATACTATGAAAAAATCGCAGGTGAAAGATAACAGATTACACAGGTTGTCTGTTGTTCTCTTCTTCCTTTCAGTGCTTTTGATTATTTTATCAGAAAAATTTCCTCACTTCATCCATGTAACCCGTAATTGAAATGTTGCATTTGGGGCCCCAGTGATCATATTCGTAATATCCACTTCCCATTTGATATTGAGGTTGATACATCAACCGCTGTTGTTAGTGAAATGGTTGAAGAACTGGACCTGACAGATGAAGATGTAATAGGATCGGAATTCAAATACTAAGAGGAGGAGAGAGAAATGGGTTTCTTGTGCTCATGATGTTTTGAAAGGAGAGAGAAATGGGTTTCCCATTTGTCTGTTGCTCATGATGTTTTGATCCGCTGTAATATTTAAGAAAAGTTGCTGGTGTCGCTTTTTGATTTGTTCATGATGTTTTGATAGTTGTTAGATGAGGAGAGAGAGAAGAAGTTATAGAAATAACTACTCTTTAAATTAAGGAATCCTAATAGCACTAATATTATAAATAAATATTTAAATATATTAATTGTGTAAATATTTTATGAGTGAACTATTGTTGTAATTATTTTTAAAAATGTAATAGAGTATGTAATTGTACAGAAAGAAAGAAAACCTTGATGAGTATCCGGTAATTTAATGTAGCCCAACAACAGATTTGGGGCCCACTAACAACTTGTATTGTAAGCAACTAAGCATTAAGCAATGTTAAAACATGAAAATTGCATAAAGTTGCATTATCTCTCCTCCTATTTTTTAGTATTCCAATTTCCCTCTTTTACCACACACGTAAGGTTTGCCATGTAAACTACTTAAAGTAATAACTCACTCATTGTTATAAAATTATAATGAATATATAAATTCATATATAGGATGTTTAGATTCATTTTTATTTTTAATTATAATTTTTATATTTATTGAGTTATAAAATTCATGACCTTTGAATTTTATAACTTTCTAGTATTAATGTTATTATATCTATAAATAATAATATTTGTAAAATGAATGATGTAAATACCAAATAAAAAGAGAATGCTCTCTTTTCTCTAATCTTCTTTGTTCTTGAATTTAGTAATATTTTATAACACGTTATCAACACGAAACTCTACTAAAAAAAAAAAAAAGGTTCTCTCAACTCACTCACAATCGCTTTGCTTGTTGCTCGTGGCCATGGGAAGTCGGCAACACTTGGTCTCGCATTGCTGGAGCTATTGCTGCAGGGTATTTCAATATATTTGTTACTGCACCAAGCCCAGAGAATGTGAAAACTTTGTTTGAGTTTGTATATAAGGAATTTGATATGCTGGAATATAAGGTATAATGTTATATACTCTTGGTACTAAGTATTTTAATTTATGGTCTTGTTGCATCACGTCATCACTCCTATAAGGTTTGTATCATGTATGGATTCTTCAAAATGGCATACATAGAGGGAGTAATGAAAAGGTATTTGACACTCTTATGATGTTCCTTTAGTGGCATACTTGCTTTAGAATTAACGGAGTACCCATTTGAGTGCATAAAATATCAACATACCATAAGAAATAGACAATGCATAAAACATCAATGTACCATAACAAGTAGACTGATATTGTTATATATTTAATGTGTTGTGTCCCTGCCCTTGGATTTATACAGAGATAGTAGTATCAGTATAAATAAATAATCATTTCATTTTTTAATTTTTCCACTTTGAAAGTGATTAGAGAAGGATAAATATTTTTATTGTCTTCTTATAAATTTATACTTGGTTATTTAATTTCTTACGCATTTATATAGGTGTCAAATCTTATGAATTTGATTTTTTTGTTCTTCATATATATCGAGAAAGAATTACTTATCATGGACTCTTGATACTAATATTCATATAAAGATAACTTTGGAGATATAATTAAGATTGACAAACAAGCATCCCTGCAGGATCATGCAAAATCAATTATTTCTATTCGTCATTGTTAACGCCGGGATCTTCTGCCACGTCCCAATCACGTAAGACGCCTCGATCTCGCAGAAGATAAACACGATAAACACCACAAGCTTGTGGACGGCGGTTCCGCGGGGATAGCTTCAAAGCGTGAGAGTCAAGATATCGTGTTCACAAGGTTAAACAATGGAGGAATATAATGTCTAGTGTCTTGAGAAAGAAATAATAATTCTCGCAGTATATGTGATTATGAATGAAGAAGTGTACAGAAGCAGACTTTTGTGAAGACTTCTTGCTAAGTCATACTCTCTTTGCTCGATTACCGTGCCACCCACTACTACCGACACACCCCTTTGATCTAATGGGTTCGCCGATCGCATGTAGTTTATCCACCGCTTTTGGTCATTGTTTCCACCATGGTACGGTTATGATCCCATCCACATTAATGCATGGCGGGTGTTCTCTAGTCAACCGTCATGCTTTTTCATCATTACAAATCAAAGATGTAGATATTTAAATATATGATGATGGGTCGACCCATCGATTGGGTCCGATACTGTAAGGACTTAATAAAGATAATAAAGTGACTAGATCCAATAATGTCAACACCCAATAATGAAGACTCAATGGACTAATCGAATATGTAGGCCCAATCCATTCTATCCAATAGAGAAATATCACGACCCAACATTGCTTCTAGTTTTTATTAAATGGAAGGTTTAATAGGAAACTATAAATGGCATCTGCTCAGACAAAAGGAACTAATATAAGACCAATGAAGGCCCAAAATACGGCCATCGAAGCCCATATGGTGAATATCAAATGGCAACATCAATTAAGATTCGAAGTCCATTTAAAGAGCCCACTTCAAATTTAACATACAACAACAAATATTTCACCGCCTTCTCGAACAACCCAAACCTTCGCCACAAAAACCATTCTCTTCAATCTAGGTTCAAGTCGTGGCGACATCGATGATCATCTGTTCAAGAATAATTCCATCATGGAACCGATGGGTGAAGAAGAAGATATACCGGACTAAAGGAAGTTGAGATTTGACCATCAATCTGAATCGATCGATTAATATCGTCATCTGCAGTAAACATCGTCTTCGTGTGTTTCCGCCCAAATACAAAGAAGAAAAAGATAAAAGGATCAAGAAGATAATGCCAAGAGAATACAGAAGGGAAAAAGTCATTCAAGTCTATGTTTGGCAAAAGGAAAGAAGCAACCTTGACATTGTTTTCTCTACAATGAATGCCTTCGGAAGGATATCGACAAGGTCAAAGAAGAATCGAAACGACCAAGGCCACTCATCGGGTCATCACCGATATATAAATGATCGATCTGTCAAGCTAAAGGATCAAAGCATCCGGTACATCGTCGAAGCTCGAAGAAGAGCTCAAAGAGCTTCGCCCTTAGAGATTTGGGTCCGCCATCGATCAAGACTTTCGTAAGGAGATACAGTGAGTAATACGTAAAATCCGCCGAAAGTGAACAATAAGATCGTCCATACGTATGCCAAAGGATATGAATCTGGCCAAGTAAAGGCAAGAAAAGCTTTCAGCCAAGGTAGATCCATCTCTTCTAGACTCTTTAGATGGTGACGATGACAAGGAAGAAGTTCGAAGATGATCTCTCCTTATCTTTAACTCAGAGAACTTTTTGTTAAAATTTAACTTGTTGTGAACAGTTAATATTTAAAATATCAACTTCATGCCTTATTACTTCGAATGAACATTTCTTGTCAATAATTCAAAGATCAATTAATCTGTATGAACTTAACTTAGGACATTAACTAGATAAGGCGTATAATGCTTAATTTATGAAATGAATTGAATCGAATTTAATGGATAGAATTTAATGAAACAGATTGAATGAATCGAACTCAACACTTGAACAAAATAAAGTAATGTATACTTATCGTTTTCAAGTGTGAGATCGGCCATGCCGTGAGGTGAATTTGGATGATCCTCCTTACACCATCGAAATCTTGCTTACTACTCGGGTGAAACAAGTATATAAGGACCAAGATATAAGGATCGATAGTGACCATTGACTTACCACCCGATAAGATCAATATAGGATCATAAGGACCTTGGGCTACCATCGAATGAATGGCCAATGAGTCCTACCATACCTCCTTACACCATAGTGACCTTAGGATAAATAGGACCGGGATCAATAAAGTGACCATCGACTTACCACCCTAATAAGATCAATATAGGATCATAAGGACCTGGGCTACCATCGAACGGCGGTGAGTCCTACCATACCTCCTTACACCATAGTGACCTTAGGACAACAGACCAGGATCAATAGTGACCATCGACTTACCACCCGATAAGATCAATATAGGATCATAAGGACCTTGGGCTACCATCGAATGGCGCCAATGAGTCCTACCATACCTCCTTACACCATAGTGACCTTAGGACAAATAGACCGGGATAAATAGTGACCATCGACTTACCACCTCGATAAGATCAATATAGATCATAAGGACCATGGGCTACCATCGAATGGGCAATGAGTCCTACCATACCTCCTTACACCATAGTGACCTTAGAACAAATAGGACCAATAAGGTAAAAGTGAATGTGGATGAGCCAGCCCAAATCATGTCTGCGTCTCGACTCCTCGGTTCTTTCATGAATATCCCCGCCAAGTGCTTTATAGGCCAACAACTTTCGGTCAAATGATCGCCACAGATGTCTTTGTGAATTTCTCAAGAACATACTCCGCCTTGGATGGAACCAAATGTTTGAGTAATGATGACGAAAAAGGTCATTCGATAAAGATTCTCATCAATGAGAACAAAGTTGACACTCTTGTAATTGGTTTTCTTTGCCAAAGACCGGATCCGAAGGAAAGACGCCATCCGCCATCAAAGTTATAAGCATCTCAGTAGGGCCAACTTCGATAATGCATCAAGAACGGAATTGTTATTGTGATCGACCCTTGATAACTTTCTCAGATCGATGTCCAAAATAGAATATCCATCTCGCATGCAATGTCCACGAGCTCTCGTCTTTGAAGAACGAAGTGTTCGAATTTCAAAGTGCGACTTATTGATCCGCTTTGGGTGACGAGTGTCTTCTTAAGCATGAGAACACTCAAGGCGAGAGTACCTTTTTTTGCATTCTCGGGTGAATATATTCTTGAATTGCTCCTCATCCGCTTGTGCCATAGTCCCGAGAACCCTAGGATGAGGTATCCTTTTCGGATGCTTAGGAATATGGATGCATTTTGTGTCTTTGAATCAAACCCGATGTTTTTAGACGGGCATCTCCGAAGAAAAGTATCTATGTAGGTGGTGTGCCCCAGGTGGATTTCTGGAGTGTGATTTTGGATATACTTGGTGAAACTCTCCGTCTACGGTGATGAGGATACTCGAGGCAAGATGCCTTTATTCAGATTCTCGAGGTGCATGCCCCCGGATCGGTCTCTTCGTTCTGCGACCATAATCCCGAAAACCGATAGGCGGGATACCTCTTCTATCAATCGAAAATGGGTGTTGGGACTTCTTCTACTCGCTTGACCATCATCCCAAGACCAATAGAAGCAGATTACCCTCTTTGATTAAACAGAAATGGGTCATTGGGTCTTCATCTACTCGCTTCGACCATCATCCCGAAGACCAATAGTAAGATTACCCTCTTCGATCCAAACAGAAATGGCTGTTGGGTCTTCATCTACTCTGCTTCGACCATCATCCCGAAGACCAATAGGGCAGATTACCCTCTTCGGTCAAACAGGAAATGGCTATTGGGTCTTCATCTACTCTGCTTCGACCATCATCTTTATTAGCTTGACCACTTCGGTTGCCGAATTATAAGTGGGTGCCTTTTACTTGCCTTTGGCCATGATCCTCGCTTCTTTATCAAAGAACAAAGACCAACCATCTTCTAAGCCATTGGGATCTCGAACAAGAACCCCGATTGGTGCCATAACTTTCGATGTAGAACAACCGGAAATATTGTGATTGATAGCTCAAGAACACTAGAAAAGCCCTCCTTCTAGCGCTTAATGTTAACGCTTGGGATCTTCGTCACGCCCCAATCACGTAAGACGCCTCGATCTCGCAGACAAGAAACACGATAAACACCACAAGCTTCGACGGTGGTTCCGTCGGGGGATAGCTCAGGCGTGAGAGTCAGTATACGTGTTCACAAGGTTAAACAATGGAGGAATATAATGTCTAGTGTCTTGAGAAAGAAATAATAATTCTCTGTGTATATGTGATTATGAATGAAGAAGTGTATTAGAGCGTACCTCTTTGTGAAGACTTCCTTGCTAAGTCATACTCTCTTTGCCTGGATTACCGTGCCACCCACTACTACCTGACACACCCCCTTTGATCTGATGGGTTCTGCCGACTGCATGTAGTTTATCCACTGCTTTTGGTCACTGTTTCCACCGCCGGCCGGTTATGATCCCATCCACATTAATGCATGACAGGTTCTCTAGTCAACCGTCATGCTTTTTCATCATTACAAATCAAAGATGTAGATATTTAAATATATGATGGGTCGACCCACTGATTGGGTCCGATACTAGAAGGACTTAATAAAGATAATAAAGTGACTAGATCCAATAATGTCAACACCCAATAATGAAGACTCAATGGACTAACTGAATATGTAGGCCCAATCCATTCGGTCCAATAGGAGAAATATCACGACCCAACAGTCATCATCTCCATGAAAAAAAAATATTGATAGACATGTTAGAAAAATATTTACTATATTTCAAGCCTCGAATATGCTCCCGCAATAGTAAAATTGTGAATGTAAGTTATATTCCTAGAAATGATATCATTTCTTCTAGTGGCTGAACAAATAATGAGTTTTTGCTGAAAAATTATCAATCTCGTCCGACCGGTTCTACTCCATTCCCTGTAGTGAATGGAACCTCATTTGATAAACATAGAGAAAATTATGGTTGTGGTCGTGGGCGTGAAAGGAACAATCAATATAGAAAAGGGAATGCACATGTCGTACTCCTAAATATTTGGTAGATTTATACCAAGACTCCATAAAAGAAAAGGAAATAGAATTGAAATAAACTTTATTAATCATAATGATCCTGAAGATCCCATGAATTATTTTGACTTTAAATAAAGTGGATATAACTAATTTTGATATCTATGATTTCCTTGATGATGTTGATAGAAATGTCTATATCAATTAATTATTTTTATTTTATTATATTATGACATTATAATAAGTATTTTTATTATATGTTTTATTTATATTTCAAGTAATAAAGTTTAATTTATGTTTTTGCATATATAAAGATGTATGGGTCAGAAGCTCATCAAACTTAATTAAAAGCTCTAGAAGAGCGATTATTCATCAAACTTAATTAAAGTCTCTGTAAGAGCAATTATAATGTTGTCAAAGGAAACAAAACTTTGTATTGATGATTCTTTATATTCTTCTGACACAAGCAGAAATTTGTATTGATGATTGTACTCTTTTTCCTTCGCTAAGCTTTTTTCCTATTGTGTTTTCCTTTGCAAGGTTTTAATGAGGCAATCCCAAGGCACTAGAAGTTATACAAGAATATTGTATTCTTTTCCTTCGCCAAAATTTTTCCCACTAAATTTTTATTTGGTAAGATTTTTAACGAGGCATATTCTTAGAAAATTGTTGCAAAAGAACTCCATCCATTCTATATGAAGATAATACTGCATGTATAGCTCAATTAAAGGGAGTATACATCAAAGGAGATAGAACAAAGCACATCTCATCAAAATTCTTTTTCACACATGACCTTGATAAGTGTGATAACATTAATGTTCAACAAATTCGCTGAATCTAGCAGGCATTACCAACTACAACATTTGAAAGATTGCGTCACAATATTGGAATGCGACAGCTGAAGGACTTAATGATACATTCATGAGTGAGAGCTAATATGCGCTGCACTCTTTTTTCCTTAACCAAAGTTTTTTCCCCATTAGATTTTTCTTGGCAATGTTTTTAATGAGACAATTTTTAATGTGTATGACTATACAATAAACATCCAAGGGGGAGTGTTATAAAATTATAATGGATGTCTAGATTCATATATAGGATGTTTAGATTCATTCTTATCTTTAATTGTAACTCCCATGTCCATTGAGTTATGAAACTCATGATCTTTGAGTTTTGTAACCTCCTAGTATTGATGTTATTATATATATAAATAATAACATTTGTAAAGTGAATGATGTAAATAGCAAATAAAAAGAGAATGCTCTTTTCTCTAATCTTCTTTGTTCTTGATTTTAATAATATTTTATAACACTCTTTTCATTCTATAAAATAGAGGAAATTTTTATTCCATAATAAAATGTCTTTATTTATTTATTTATTGATGATGATATAAAATAACATAATATCCTTTAATATAACAATATAATTTTTACCACCACTAACTTAAACACTAAATATATTTAAGAATAAATATAAAAAATAATATTTTTAATAAATTTAGAAACAATACTCTTTTTAATCTTCCTTCCAGAAAGGAAGGAAGGAATATTTATTATGTACACAAGTAAAATCAATATTAGTGGAAGAATAAAAAATTTGTTTGAAATATAGTATAAAAATGGATTTTGAAGAAAGATTGATTAGCCCAAACTTAAATAAGTAATGATAAAATAGAGGGTGGGTTAGTTACTTAAATAATAATAATATATCATATTCTCTATGTGGGCTCAAGTTTGCATATTAAAATTTGTTGGGTTGATTCCACTTCCCCCATTATGCTGTTTATCCTAACATAACATAAACAATCATGAAAGCAACTAAAATACATAGGATTAGCCCGACCCTCCATTAACCATTGTTTAGCAAAATTAAAATGGAATAGGGAAATCATTTTATTAAGACGTGGACCAAAATAATACTAACAATTGTAAAGTCTTTAATATTTTAGATTGGGAACCCATGATTTGTTTTTATGTATATTTGTTGTCCTCTTATATTGCAGTTTCAATTTAAATCATTGGCTACCGCCGCTAAGGAGTGGTTAATATAAAGTTAACTTTGGTCAATTGACCAAATACAATATCGACACGCAGGCAGGAGGTGATCTCACTGTGCGTATCAGCACTGTATTAATCAATTGACCAACTTACCTTAAAATTAATTTTATGAGAATCCGACCCTTCCGCTAAAAAATGTGACCACAAAATAGGCAAAAATATATGAAAAATGAGTTGTTGATTAGTACAAATTTCTTGGATTCACGATTATGGTTTGAAAAACGAACCCTAATTGGTTTGGCCTATTAATTAGCATGATTTATTTGCAATTAATTTTTAGCATTAACTCCAAACTCCTTTGAGGAGTATAGTCTTTTATTAGTAAGACAAACACTACCTTAAATAAACTCAGACGTTTGGATGTTGGTTCTTTAAGGATTTATGATACTCCCTCTATTTCTTAATATAGGTTGTTTTAGACATGTCCACAAGAATTAAAAAAAAAAGATTGAAAAATATTAATTATATTATCAATTATTTATAATACCCTTTAGCTCACTTATTTCATACTCTATCTCCATTAACATATTAACAATTTCCTATAATTTTACTCCTAAAAAATCTCAATAGTCTCATTTATTTTTATTTTCTTTCTCTTTCTCTCTCCCCATAAAACACTTTAATTATCAAATTTTTAAAGAAAAAAGATGAAAGAATTTTGTTGGGAGGAGAGAGAGGCTTAAGAGTAGAGGAGATCATAAATATTATCAATCAAAAAATTAGATGGAGTAATAAGTGGTAATTTGGGAAAAATAGTGATCAATTCTCCTAGATAACCACAAACGACAAATAATTAGGAATAACAAAAAAGTCTAAAACGACTTACATATAGGAATGGAGGGAGTACTAAATTTCAATACAAATTTGATTTGATATTTTAGAAATTAATTTAAACGTTTTTAAATTTAAAATTAATTCAAAATCAGTTAACTTTAGACCGTATAAATATTAAAATTATAAAAGAAAAAATATTACTACCCTTTTAACTTCATACACAAGAATATTATTAAAAATACTATTAAAAGAAGTTAGGGGTGATATAAAAATTAAATAATTTATTCTCTTAAAATATTATAAACAATAAATAAATTAAAATAATTTTTTTTTTAAAATAATTATTATGAAATAGATGTAGTAGTAATGATATGCTACAGATTTATTTACATGACATAAATTTTGAATACCAAAATATATTTGATTATGAGAAATCAGAATGGAAGGAGTAGTTGAGTTGATAGACAAACAATGTCGAGAGCAAATCCTCTATTTTTAAATTTTTTGTTTTCTTGTATTCCTCCGCTTAAATTTTGACATAATCTTTTATTTAACATTAATTAATTTTAAAATTAAATAAAAAAATATGTGTCTGTAAGTGATGAGACACAAATAAGACAAAGAATTTGAGTACAGAGATCTAATCTCAACAATGCCTTGAGAAGTTCAGATTTTTTGGGTAATGGTGGGACTTTTCTGAGTACAGCTGACATGCAGATGGAAACCGTGTACGCAGCAGAACTAGAAACTAGAAACTAGAAAGCAGAAACTGCTGGTAATTAATCATTTCCTTGTATCAACAACATGCAAACCACTTACACCCTATTTAACCGCATAACAAATTTTATTAGTATTTATTTTCCAAAATAATTTTAAAACTTTATAATGTTGAAATTAAATACCGTTTTATATAAGATAAAAAATAATATGAACAGAAATATTAATTATAAAAATATTGCTGATATATATTTATTCTGATAATATTATTAACCTTTCTTTAACCTAGACTAATGGCCTGTTTGTGAGTTTTAATTTGTAGAAAAAGGAAGGGATTAGAAGGAATTTTTTTCTTCTTCTTAGAAATAACAACTTTCTCTTCCCTGACCTCCTAAACAAAACTCACAAATTAACACAACATAAAGGATAAAATTACTTCCCATGTTAAACCATTTCACATTCATGGATTAGTTTTCAAAGTTTTTGTGAATTAAGAGGTAAAGTATAGACAGAAAAAAATTGTATACTACTTTTGTATTAATTAATTAATTTAACTAAATCACATACAACACATTGAGTAACACCTTGCTCACTTGCTAATGATAATTCAAAAACCTAATAAAAGAATTAGAGGGAGAGAGAAACAGAGTTAGGAACAGGTCTGTGTTCATAATTTAATCAGCAGGGATTGGTGTCTGGATGATTAAAAAGGTCAGGATGAAGCTTTCCCCTACAAACAGGGCAAACAGAGTTCTTGGAAAGCCAAGTATCTGCGCATTGTAAATGAAATCCGTGATTGCAACCGGGTAACAGCCGAGCCAGTTGGTCTTCGCCGATGTCCTCCAAGCAAACAGCACATTCGTTCCCCATCACCAAATCCTTTCCCGTCATTTTCGGAAGCTTCTCGAGGTCGGAGGCAGAGAGCCCTTTTTCCGCTGTGGGTTTTTCCGGGAGCCGGAACTCGTAGTGGTTGTCGCCAGTGCTGGCAGCGTACCATAAAAGGCATATGTAGACTAAGAACACCAAGCTCAAGCCGGCGCAGGGCAAAAAGAGGGAAAGAAAAAGGGACAGAAGCATTTTTCGTCGTAAATGGGTAAATTGTATAAAGTTTGGAGGCGGTAGAGTGAAAGGGTTGGAGGATGGGAGGGGTGGGGTGTAATTGTGTAAAGAATACCATAGCGCACGGGAAGGGTTTGCAACCAAGTTTGCGACTTTATAAACGAGAGAGAAAGAACTATAAGTGCTGTTTGGCTAGACTTATTTAAACTCTGAGCTAGCTGGGAGGGAATAAGTCATTTTTGTCGAGGTAGTAGTGGGCTTTTCCTATTTAGGCGTGACGTGTACACAAAGCGGTCCCACCAGGGGGGCCGGTGGGGACGCAGTTCCCCGCCTTCCCTAGTACTCCCTCGATCCCTTAATATAATAGTATAATACTTTTTAGAGTTATGCATAAACATTAAAAAAATAATTAAATAGCATTAAATATAATATCAAATGTTTATATTAATCTTGTATTAGAAAAAAAAGATTGTTATTTATTCGGTAAAAAATAGTGAAAAAATTAAAATTATATTTAATACTTGAGTTAATATTGGAAACTAAACAATTAATGCTTACTTGGAACTCTAAAACATCATATATTAAGGGATAAAAAACTTTTCTAAAACGTCTTATATTAATCAGACAAAAATTATATGACTTTTAATATTTTCACATAAATTTTTTCCCACAAAAGAATACAATAAATTCTACATTAACGTAAAAGAAATATATATAAAAATATTAAAATTACACGTAAAAATATAATTTTCCATTCTTTTTATCTCCCTTGCATATTGTAGGGATTTTTATTTTGCTATGTAATGATATGGGTACTAAAATTTTTGTCCCGTACTGTGTCTTAATTAAATGACATCATTTTAGATTCATTGACTACATTTATTATGATTGATTATATAATAAAATATTTTTTCATTTCAAATTATATAATTATTACTCACTCAATGTTTAAAAATTATCATTTTATAAGAAAAATTTATTCTAATTTATTAGTTAAACATTATTTATTTTTCTATATCACTCCTACTTTCTATCATTATTCTCCAAGAAATTCTCTTTCTTATATTAATAGTTTTCAACTTCCCATAAAGAGGTAATGATGAAATTTTAAATAAATTTTAATTGTTAAATGATAGTATTAAATAATTTTCTTAATCCATGTGCAAAAATCTTAAACGATAATTTTTTAGGAACGGAGTAGTATTAAATTTTAAAAGTTAATTTAAGATATTTTTAAACTCAAGATTGAGATGACTTGTTAAGAACTATGAAATAATAAAACTTATAATGAGTAATATTTGTTCACGTATATTACAATATTCATCACTGTATTTTGGAAAAAATTGTGTCAATTTTGATTTTAAAATATCTTAAGTTTATTTTAAAAATTAACATTGAAAAAATAATATAAAGCGAATGGAGTATTATTTATCTTATTTAATATAGTATCATTTAAAATAAAAATTAAAAAAGTTACGAGCCTCGCGTTTAACATCATTATTCAATACAACATCATTTTAGAGCCATCTATAATATTATTTTTAAATCTAGTGGTAATGTGACCAATAATAAAAATTGCAAGGCCATTTGAACATGAGAAAGAAAGTATAATGTGAAATTACATTTAAATTCCCGAATAAAAATATATTTAATTGATTTTGGGAAACTGTAGTGTGGACTATGAGAGAAACAGAATTATAAATTTAATTTTGGTAATACAACCCTTTAATTTATTAATAACTATTTTTGTTTTGGTTTTTTTGTCGTTATTTACTTATAGTAGCAAGTGGCCTGACTCGTGAGTACGTTGATATGGAATGGTACTGCCTCTAGGCTCTAGTACGAGTAGTAGAAAATTTTGCAAAACCGGAGCTGTATGTATGTATGTATGTATGTATTTGCTGCTTTTACCAACAAAATCTAATTATACACATGACATGAATCAATGGGATTAAATTATTATTAAAAAATTAAAGTGAATAATTACAGCTAGCAAAACGAATATAATAGTAGTAGCAGTAGTAGTAGTAGTAGTGTTTGTTGAGAATAGCTGCACTTTGACTTAAAAACAGATGTCATGTCATAAAAACACTTTCCTTGTTCTACAAAATTTGCATGCAACTTAAAAAGCATTTTCCACTTGTATCAATAAAATAATACTCCATATAACTATAAAACTGAACAGTAATTCTGGGGCGCCACATGGGTTTAGTGACATTTTTTGTGACAGGGTGATGTGGCTCTGCCTTTCACGCCTCTCTCACTCTCTCTCCCTTTCACGCCTCTCTCACTGTCGAACAATCTGCTTCTCTCGTACCAAGCTTCCTCCTACAACAGAGTGAGAATCAAAATCATCCGATTTTCAAAGTTTCTTCTTCCCATTTCGTATCCTCCACCTTCTCCCACTGTTACTCCCTTATACGTCTAAATTCTCAAAACCCTAAAATTTGTGTTTTGGTTGAAATTTTGTTTTGGGTGAAAACTCTAGGACTAAATCAATGATTCTGCAATAACTACTGACTAATTGTACAAGTAATTTGTATTCAGTGACTTCATTGGTAAAAAAAGTCTTTATTGTGGTATAGTTTTTCCTTGCTCATCTGTACTGTGATTGTGTTATAAAAAAGCCCTTATTGTGGTATACCAAGTTACTGCTCCTTTTGGGTGACGGAATAAGTTGCCAACTACCATGTTTGCTTCAAGTTAATTAACAAAATTTTACAATAAATAATAAGGGTCTATTACACCAAAAAAAATACCAGCAACAATGTTACCATGAAGTATATTATGGTAAAATTAAAATTCAATTCAATAGTCTTATTTGATAAATTCTAAATAATATTGAATATGCTGGTTTGCTTTTATGTTTTCTGGTAAACTAATTTAATGTCTACACTTGTTTATATATCTATGGCATGTAATTAATATATTTTTATAAATTTACAGAAATGGCGTGTAGTGATGAGTTTAATTCAAGTATGAGAATGAATGATATTGAGTAATGTGTTATGGCGGATGATTTAGTAGAAAGTGAAGAAGTTGATGAAGTTATTAGAGATCCGGAAGTAGGAATGGAGTTTGGTTCCGTTGATTTATACATGGAATATTACACAAATTATGGTAACCAAAATGGATTTCTGGTGAACAAATATAATTTTTAAATATTATAAGTTAAAAGCTAAAACTATTTATAGTTATAATATTTGTTTTTTACAAAAGTTAAATGAATTTTTTTTTCTAGGATTTTTACAATTGCATGAAAGTTAAATGATATATATGGTTATAATATTTTTAATTTTAGAATGGATGTTGTAGCATGCAAGGTGAAAGGGAAGTAAATAACATTTGATTATGGTAATTAATTATGTAGTTATGGTAAACCTTCACTTCTCTTTATTGTAAGATCCATTCAGAGGGTGCTAACCATGCATCTATTTCATGTAAAACTACTAGACGGAGAGTAATTAAACTTTTGTCTTCAATATTTTCCTGCCTAGAAAAGAAGATTAATTCAAATAAATTCTTTATTTTCGGAAATTACTCATAGTTTGATAAATAAAATAACCTATTTTCTTTTTCTTTTTCACGTCCCTGGCCTTTCGTTTCAGCATTATTTGGTCATGTCTAACAGAAAAGAGACGGCCCGGCCAATTAACCCCTCAAAAAATATCATTTTAGCACATAAACCCTTTGATTGCCTGTTGCATATATGTTGTGGTTTGGAATAAAATATGATAAAATACATACATGAATTTATTTCATTATGTAAGTGCCCCTTAATTTTAAATTACGAAGCAGTTTTTCTCATCCCAATTGATACACCCATCTTTTTAGCAAAAAGAGTCTCATTAATTAATCTATTAATTTTTTTAATTAACTTATAAAATTTAAAAATTAGAAACCCAATTTTTTTTAATTTAACTTGAGTATTACCAAGTACAAAAATGTCATTTCAAATATTTACTCGCCCAAATTTTGAGTCTCATATATATGATTGTTAACGCCAAGATCTTCTCCAACGTCCCAATCACGTAAGACGCCCTGATCCTGCACAGTAAACACGATAAGACACCAAAAACTTGACGGCTGGACCGTCGGGGGATAGCTCAGGCGTGAAAATCAGTATATGTGTTCACCAGGTTAACAATGGAGGATGTAATGTCTAGTGTATTGAGAGTGATAATAATTCTCAGTTGTGTGTATGAGTATGAATGTGAACGTACCTGTTTGTGAAGACTTAGTTGATAGGTTGTACTCTCTTCGCGCCTTGGCCATACCACCCACCCACCGCCTCGACACATACCGATATGATGGAATATGCCGACTGAGTGCTATATACCCACTACCTTTGGTATTGTTTATCTTCTTACGTGAGCATATATTTTCATCCACATTAATGCATGGTAGGTGTCTTAGTCAATTAATCATTTTTTTCATCATTACAAGTCAAAGTAATAGATATTAAAAGATCCAATGGGTTAGTCCAATGAACCAACCCGGTTTTTTAGTAGGTTAAATAAGTAATATGGTGGCTAGGCCAAAAGTGACTTTCAAGGTTCAAATAATGAAGGCCCAATAGATTAATTAAATAAGTAAGCCCAATTTACTCTACCAAAGAGGGAAATATCATGACCCAACATTGTCCCCTAGTTTTTTGTTGATGTAATGTTTAATAGAAAACTATAAATTAATGGTCCATGTTATTTTACTAAAGGTCCATAATGAGAAGTAATCGAAATGTACCCGGTTATGGTTCATGAGATGAAATGAGAGGAGACCGGAGGCCCAAATCAGAAAGGCCCTGCTTGATAAATATCTGGACCCGGAACCGGACGCTTCCCATTCAAATTCTAAATCATTACTAACATTTAATGTGCCTTACCAGATAATCGTGGTAATATCACAAGATAAAAGATAAACTTTATCAATTTTGACGCTTTTACACCGCCAATTTGAACTTTGAACTTTTGAGCTTTTTTCTTCTCTCCGTAACTTCTTTCCTCTCTCTGCGAAATCTCAAAAATGGTGGTCCTGAATACCAATCAGAGTTCTCCTCTCTTAGTGACTCCCATTAACACCGTTTCCCCTAATCCAAACCCTGATCAAGAGGGTTCGAGTTCAAATCCCATCCACAAAGAACCATGGGGAAGAATTCGCCCTCGATACCTTCTCTGCCACCTACTGACTTCTTTAAGGATGGGGAACAATTTCCTCATGCCAATACCCCCTCTACTGTTACGGAAGCTGAGATACGTATCCTCCGGACTCGCTATCAGATTTTGGATATGTACACAACAAGGGCTCCTGCTCCCGAAGAACGCATGTACCATCGACTGGATGGTTGGGTCGCCATGCCAGTTACTTTTCTCGAAAAGGGAATTTGCCTACCCCTCCATCTCTTTGTCGTTTCCCTCCTAGGGTTTATAGGAGTGGGATTTGCCCAGTTGGTTCCTAATTCCTATATCCACATTCTGGCATTCATTGCCTTCTGTCACGAACTAGGGATTCCTCCATCTGTCGACATCTTCTTCACCCTCTTCTCAGCCGGTAGATCCCGAGAATGAGATTTCAAAATGTTGAGCAAACAGTCTCCTCGACCCAACGCCAGATTTGAGAAGAGACCCCTGATGGATACCCCTTCAAGCAACAAGGGTTGGCACGAAAAATGGTTTTTTGTTACAGGACCCGAAACATCTTCTCTTTCTGATTGGACTATCTTTGATCGGATCTCTGCTGACTTTGGAGATATCCCCGAAGAGCGTGTGAAGGAAATGACAAATTTTTTAAAGAAGATTCCTCCGAAGGAATGGAGTTTTGCACTTCTGACTAAGCAAGCCTAGTTATACGACCATAAATGTAAGTTTCGAACAACTTTGTAACACAGTTTTTTGAGGTATTAAGTGACATGGGTTTTGATACATGGTTATTTGCAGTGTCTTTGATCAAACCAACTTCTTCGGAAGTAAAAGAGTTGGAAGATTTCTTGACTGGGAAGATTACGGATGCAAGTGAAGAGCCTCCGACTGAAGAATCTCCCTGAGCTGATCCCCCCGTTACCGATCCACCCACTGTTTCTCCTCAGAATGATGAACCCCAAACTGATGAACGCATTGTTCCTGAAGAATCTCTCAGAACTCGTCGAGGGAAAAGAGCCGCCAAGAAATCTAAATCCACCCAGCCGGAGACAAATCCTGAAAGCGATCCGGAAACAATTCCAGAAACAATTCCACAAGCAAACCCTTCATCCAACCCTAGTTCTGTACCTTCTGAACCTGTTCCCATTAAGAGAAGCCTGCTTGACATACCTCTACACGATCGGGCGAAGGTCCTCCGTGCTAAGAAGCTGAGGACAAAGATTACCCCTTTAACCGCTGATGAGCTTCGAGTTCCTCCGTCCTCGACTGACATTCCCCCAATAGTCTCAGCTGAAATTCAAGTGCCTGATGATGAACTGGTCGAATCTGTCCCCATCTTATCTCGAAAAAGGAAACAACCATCAGATAGCCATCCAGGTTCATCCTCGGCTCCCTCACTAGTCTACGAACCTAATCCTGTTCGATATCCCTCTCCGAAAAATATATATGTGGATCCCTCGCCAATTCACAATCAGTCCATGCCCTCTAATCAAAGACAGTCAACCTCTGAATTTCAGCGTGATGCTATGGCCTCTCCAACCATGTGGCCTCGGTTTAATGCCAACTTTCCTTTTCAACTGTTTGACGCTTTCGTCCGTGATACCGATGATCATCGGTTTGGTAATAGTTCAAACATGGACCTGCTCAAGGAAGGCATGAGTTATCTGGCGAAGGTAAAGTGGTTTTCTCTATAATTTTTGTATTTATCTTCATATTTAGGAACTCGAAACTGATCAAATAATGTTACATATGCGTAGGCGAATGCTGTATTCGGACGCCTGCATCCAAAGTCTATCGAAGCTGAGGCCGAAGAAGAGGCAATGAGAAAGGAGAACGTTATCCTAAAGTCTGCTTTGGCTCGGGAAAGGACTCAACGTGAAAGCGTTCTTCACACAAATGAAGGTCTTCGGAAAGAGTTGGCCCAAGCCAAAGGAGATGTGAAGACATCCAATGAAGAACTGAAGTCAACTAAAGCACAATATGAGGAGATCGTCAAGATGAACGTTGATTTGGTTCAGAGGAGCGAAATAAGGATGGAGAAGATCAAAGAGTTAAAGGCTGATGCTAAGATCTTGACTAAAACGATCCAAAAGCTAGAGCTAGCAGAAACTCGTCATCTGAATAAGCGTCAGAAGCTTGAAGAAGAAATCCAAGAACTCAAGGCTCTTCGGGACCTTGGGCCTCCTTTAACCGATGACCTTCGCAAGCAGATCTGTGAAGAGTATCGGAAATAGGATGAGATTAACGGAGAGATCATAAAGATATATTCGAAGCTATGAGCTCTCGCGAAGTCGTGGCAAAGTGAGAGAAGTTGATTACAGCCTAACGTGGATATAACTTTGCTCGATTTCTTGGATGGCGAGGATGATGCATGAAGTGAATACTTTTGTCTTTCCTGAATTTTATTTGAGGATATTTATAAAAATTTCTGTCTTTTTTGGAAGTTGTTTAAGGGTTTTGTTTTAAAAACTTTTATTAGGACTTCTATTGTTCTGAAATTATGTTGGAATTTATGTTTCTGCACAATAGGTTTATCGTTATGTATTTAATCGGACTAATATTTATTAATGAATTTTCCATTGGTTATGTCCTGACTTCAGCATAATACTTTTCGTTTCTTGTCAATAATTCAGTACCAATGGACTTGAATGAACTGAGCTTAGATTGTGAATTAGTTAAGGCATATAACAGTTAAGAATGAAATGAAGTGTAATTGAATTTAATGGATAGAATTTAATGAATCGAATTGAATTAATCGAACTCAACACTTGAACAAAATTAAGTAATATATACTTATCGTTTGAGAAGTGTGAGATTGGTCCGTGTGTCGATGATGAATTGGTGATCCTCTTCAGCACCATCGAAATTTTGTTTACCACTCGGGGTGAAACAATTATATAGAACCAAGATATAAGGATCATGGAATTTGTCTACCACACGGGTCACAAATTCATAGGGACACTTCGACAATAAGGTCGCCATCGAATGGCCAAAGAAGTCCCAACCATACCTCCTTATTTCCAAAGATTGCATTTTGTTTACCACTCGCGGTAAATCAAAATTAAGAGGATGATGGAATTTGTCTACCATGCAGGGTATAATAAAACCATAAGGACACTCCTGCCGAAGAGGCTACCATCGAATGGTCAGCGAGTCCACCCCGTCCTCCTTACTTCGGTGAACTATTAATTTACCGCCCTCAAGAAAAAGCAATATAAAGGAACATAGGATTTGTCTACTACTATTTGGACAACAAATAGATAAGCTACCATCGAATGGCCCACTAGTCCACCATACCTCCTTACACCATTGTGAACTTAGGACAAATAAGAAGAGGATCGGTTGTGAAAAAGTGAACTTTTATAGATGGTGAACAATCATGTGCATGCACTTCTCGTAAACCGACTCGATCTTTTATTGGAAATATTTTGAAGCCCCGCCTGCATGCCAAGTGTTCTTGATCTCGGATTCATCTAATGCTTTTAAACGATAAGTCCCGGCTTTGGTACTTGATCACCTCATACGGCCCTTTCCGATTAAGATTAACTTTCTTGTGTTTGAGGCGTAGACGCGCTTGGCTTCTCGAGGACGTAAGTCTCCTACTTAATCTGCGAAGTTTAACCCCTTTGTTGTAATGCTTAGCTACTCTTCGTTGATAAATTCGCCAATTTGAGCAAAGCTACCTCTCGACTTCTTCTAGCAGATCCAAGTTGGCCTTGGGTCCTTCGTCATTGTAGATCTCTTTGAATTAATCGACCAAGACTTGAGATCCGATTTCGATTGGGACTAAGGCATCGCACCATACAGTCAATCGAAAAGGTGAATCCCCGTGGTGGTCCTCGGTGTAGTCCGGTAAGCCCACAAAGACGAAAGAAAGCGCTTCTTCCGCCATCTTCCTTTAGCTTCATCCATCAAGGCTGATCCTGATTCAAGCAGTCATTCTGTTGGTCACCTCGACTTGCCTGCTCGATCGTGGATGAGCCATCAAGTCTTTCAGGTTGAACCCAGACTCCTTAAAAATCCTTCAAATTTTGATCCCATTTAACTGGAGTCCATTATTCGATATCACCACTTTGGGAATTCCAAAGCGAAATATTACGGACTCTTTCATGAACTTCAAACATTCCTGCTCTGTTATCAACCGAAGTGGCTTCGCCTCTACCCACTTGGTCATATAATCAATAGCAACTATTACGAAGCTAACCTGTCCCTTAGCTTTTGGCAATGGACCCAATATATCAACCCCCCATACATCAAAGGGTATAGGAGATAGAATCGAATATAGCTCTTCTGGTGGCTAATGTGGGATCGGACTGTTGAGCTGACACTTCTCACACTTCTTCACATACTCGGTAGCTTCCTTGAAAATCGTTGGCCAGTAGTACCCTTGCCGAAGAACTTTGTATGCTAATGACTTAGCAGCCATATGATCACCGCAAATGCCTTCATGAACTTCCCGAAAGGCATACTCAGCTTCAGACGGAATCAAAAACTTCAATTGTGGTGACAAAAATGCCCTTCGATAAAGATCCCCATCAATAAGAACGAAGTTGGCACTCTTGTACTTGATCTTCTTTCACAAAGATCTCGATCCGAAGGAAGGACGCCATCTTCCAAATATTCGATGTAGGAGTCATCCAAAGTAGTTAGATCGCCGATACACATCACCGCTTCATACGTGAACACTTTGGCCATCGCAAAACTTCCAAATAAACCGATCCGTTGAAAACATCTCGATCCGTAGTGGTAACCGACGAAGGCATCGACAATAGAATTGTCGTTACGCCTATGCCCTCAAACTCATAAGAAGCGAAATCATCAAGTCGGTCTTTTAATTTCGCCAGATACTTGATCATCCCGGTCCTACGAAGCCCATAATCTCTCCGACGGTTGTTTGACGACCAACCGAGAATCACCAGTAAATGATCGACACGGACCTCTGCAGACTCTTCGCCATCGAACTCCTCGCTAACATCGTTTTCATACGGCCTCGTTGTTTGTTGCTTTAAACCCAAATCGATTGCTTGCTTTGCACCTTGAATCCTTCCGACTTGTCAATATAATCCTCCGCCCCACTAACATCATTGTAAAGATCCATCTGCATCACACGTCAAACATTCTCGACCTGGCGAAGAATAGCAATCGCTCGATCGGACATCTCGACCTCTGGCAACTCTAAGATCCGCCGGTGAACGAGCACTCCACCATAAAATCGCCAAGGCCCGACCTTTGATAAATTGTTCGGAGATGATATTCAATGAAAAATTGGGACAACTCCATAGTCCATGCCGCTAGTCTCCCGAAACCTCGGCTTGCTCATCACCTTCTTCAATGGTCGATCCGTGTGAGGCGACATCAGAGCCAGACCTTGAAAATATTGCCAAGCTTTCTACTAGCGATTATCAAAGCAAAAGCAAATTTTTCAATATTCGCACTGGTTTCAAAGATCTCGTAGACGTGATCGACATAATAGGCCGGATCTTCGCTTCCCATCGACCTCCCAAACCAAAGACTTCTCCAACTGCCAACGAACTTGCTGCAAGGTACAAATATAAGGTCAATTAAGCCAATTATTTCCTATTTTAACTTATAAGACCGGTTCGGTTCAGTGGATCGATCTTTTGAACATTTTAATATCTATTATTTTGACTTGTAATGATGAAAAAGCATGATGGTTGATTAGAGAACACCCACGTACATTAATGTGGATGGGATTATAAGCAAATTGGCGGTAGAAACTGTGACCAAAAGCAGTGGATAAACTACATGCAGTCGGTAGAACCCATCAGATCAAGGGGGTGTGTCAGGTAGTAGTGGGTGGCACGGTATTCCAGGCAAGGAGAGTATAGCTTAGCAAGGAATTCTTCACAAAGAGGTATGTACACACATTTTATCATTCATAATGACACAGACACTCGAGAATTATCATCTCTCTCAATACACTAGGCATTACATCCTCCATTTTGTTAACCTTGTGAACACGTTATCGACTCTCACGCTTTGAAGTTTATCCCCCGACGGAACAGCCGTCAAGCTTGTGGTGTTTATCGTGTTTACTGTGCAGGATCAGGGCGTCTTACGTGATTGGGACGTGGCAGAAGATCTTGGCGTTAACAATGAGTAATAAAATAGTTATTAAAAAAAATTCAGAACATTAATAGTTACATCTATTTATTTTTAAACTTTTTGTAGGACGAATCTTCTTCTTATTCTCATTGGCGTTTTGGACAAGGGAGATTCGCGGCGGTGTAGTGGCGGAGTATGTGAGGTGTAGCGGGGGTGTAGCGGTGGACTATTATTTTAAAGTATATGTGAGGGAGATGAAGATTTGAATTTGAATATTTAAATTTGAATTATTATTTTAAATTTGAATTTGTTTTTGTTGTTAAATCTAAATATTTGAATTTGAATTATTAATTATGGCAGTTATTTGTCCTTGATTTTAGGTTTCCTTATTAATGTAAATTGTACTATTTTTATAATATGGATCCTAATTAAACTTTTTTTATAATTATTTAATTGATGCACTTTTTTTATAATTACTTTCTATTTGTTGTATATTTATGTAAAGAACCCTTTCTTTCTTTTCTCGTAAACTACTACTATTACAAGCCCAACACCCCTCCCAATTCCCATACTACAGCTTAAAAGTTCAACTTTTATTTTATTAATTTTAATTTTTTTTAATGGTTGCCAATTTATCAATTAAAGAGCCACGCCCACACTAGAATAGAGCTTGCTTGGGCGTAACACTTTTAACCAAACTTTCCTGCCCAAGAATTCAACTGGATAAAAACAGTGACACTACTACGCTCAATATCCAACTACTACACACCGAACAAGACTTACTTTGGAGGGATTGAGTTTTCGCATGGGTGTGTGAATTTTAGTTTATGTTTAATTTATAAATAATTAATAATATTTAGTCACGAAGACTGATAATTAAATCATATTTTTTCATTTTAATATCTACTATCAAGTAATTAAAATATATTAAGTAAAATTTTAGAAGAGATAAAACAGATTTAACTGACTTATAAATACTTATCAACAAAGTGGGAATAACTGTATTAATACACAAATAGAAGGGTATTTGATAAAATCTGAATGAAAAAAATTGTTTAATAATTGATATGTATGAAATATCTCAATAATGATTTTTATTATTTTATCCCTTTGAAAAAAATCAAAATTTTTGTAAATTTATTTAATATTACTTAATATAATAGTTAATATTGTAAAAAAAAAAATTATTCAGTCGTTATTAAGCCAAAAAAATTGAATTTAGACATTCAGTTTAACTCGTCTGAATGTCTGACTGATTGAGTCATTTAAACAAATTTTTTTTTCGAAACAAACGCACTGAATAACTGAATCGATCAGCCATTTAGTGCTAATTAAACAGTCCTAGAGTGTAATCTATATGGTATGTTATATTAGTTGGTCATGAACAATTTTTTAATAAAAAGAATTTTTTTAATAATAATATTACACCAAGAAACAGTTACTTCGGTTTTTGCTCCGGCAGTATATATACAAAAAATAAAAAAGGCACAAATTTTCAAAATCATAAAATAAAAAAAGGAGACCGCATTCATTTTCTTTTAGAATCTAAATTAGAAGGGGCATATCTCAATTCATTGTTGAAATAAATATTCCTTTCATTGTGGAATTTAACAGTGCAGATTTGTTGATTTTACTTTTGTGAGGCTTGTGATCGTGATGTCATATCATATATGTGAGACTCCAAATTTTATAAATAAAAATTTAAATTTTTTAAAATATTTTTTTAAATATTATAGAATGGATTTGATATAATGTTATAATTGTGGGTAGATTTATAAATTTTACAAAATACGCAAAGTTTATTATATTATATTCGATTTCTTAGTCAGTAATATTCGCATGTATGGGGAAGACAATCATCGATCGTTGATGGACCCAAAGGAATTATCATTTGATCGAGAAAACGACAAAAATATTTTATCGAAAATAACGACGGAAGTTTTAGATTATTATCTTGTTGAACTACTACTTTCGGTAGTAAAAAGATAATAATACACGCGTGATCGCATAAGAAAGACACGGTATTGATTATTAACGCTTATGTGAGAAGTCACCCGGTTTTGTTCAATTATTGCTATATAGAATTGTTGCGATAAGATCTCACGTTATTTGATTCAATTATTGTCGATATTTTATATATTATTAAATCAATAATTGAAATGACAGAGTTATTAATATTATAAATCGCAATATTAACGATGTCTGTAAGTTACATCGAGGAGAGGTTTGGTCACCTAATCAATTGCCTAATAAGGGAGAAATCCTTATTAAAAATCCTCTTCGCAGGAACTAACGCGGTCGATTAATATGTGAATTATAATAAAGGTGATAAATGTTGTTAAAATTATTAAGGTGATTTTTATAAAGATTTGCTTATTTTATGGACCCCTCTTTATCCATTTTTTAAAATATTCGGTAGAAAAAAAATTTTAAAGGTGGGGCCCACATGTGGGGCCCATTTGAGTTGAAAAAATAATTTTGAAAATGGAAGAGTATACGTATGGAAGTATATGTATGTATTGAGTGTATGGTGGGAGAAAATGATATGTGAAAGTGATAAGTGTGTGATGTGTGTGTGAGTGAAAAATGGTGAAAAAGTGGTAGTGTGATAGTGATGTGTAAGAGTGTAGTGAAATTAATTTTTGGGTGGGTGGGGGATTGATGTTGGTTATGGAGGAGAAAAATTAAGTGGGAGATATATATATATATATATATATATTTATTTATTTATTTATTTAGCATGTGTTTATATATATATGTCTTATATTTTATTTTTGCTTGGATCCTATTGGTTAGTTGATTGACATTTGCATTGGTATGATATCAAAACTGTAACACCCCCAAAATTAGGTATCGCCACCCATCTTGGGCCGCCACTTTACATAAGTACATAAATTCAAATATAACTTACTTAATATAAGCGTCGTGTAAAATACGACATAAAGCGTGAGTTTGAATACAAATATCGTCTAATAGATATTATACAAACTCAAAAGGAGTCCTCATTACAACTATTATCACACTATTTCACGGAATAGTGAGGACTACTAATCTTATCCCTCGGACCATTACTCCGTTCCTCGACTCGTCGTCTCAAATTTCTTGTTCTTATTTCAAGAGAAGAAACGGTGAAAGAAAAGGTGTGCTCTAACTAGCCCAAGAAGAAATATTATGACTAAGATAATGCAGAATAAATTATCATTAGCCTTCAACAATGTTAAACCGATAAAATACAATAGATAAACCGGTTTTAACTGCAGCCGGAATACGCAATCCATTAAAAGAGTCAGTAGAAAATAAAGTCTACTATTTTTAGGTTTTAAAAGGTTTTCATCAATTTTTATCACTAAGACTCGGTTTAATGAATAAACCACAATATCTAATCATCCTCGTATTCACGGCCGAGGATTTTCATCAAATTATCAATGGTCATGACTATACCGAATCACCCCTGGTCATAATCATACCAAAAACTATCCATCATCGCATTACAGTGCCATCGGAGGACTTTTATCACATCATTTATAACAAGTCACATGATTATACCGAATGATCCTCGATCATAATCATACTAAGTTCATATACGCACGTAAAGTTCAAAGGTAACATAATATAACATGAGGATGATGACAATGACATAATAATTCAATAAAACAAGTTCAAGAATTATTTTATCCGAGGAATTAATAACGCCCAAATTGTCAACAAGATCTTTTTTGTAGAGTAAAATTCAAGAAGAATCGTAAGAATATTTCCATGAAAAGATATTTGGATGAAACGCAAATATCAAAGATATTCTACTAATTTCATGGAGTATAAGTCAAAGTTTTAACTAATTGGGTATAATAAAGAATGGAATAACAAAAGAAATCACCACGTACATGCAGATTGCGTAGGCGGAGTTATTCCATGCAGAATAATAATAACGGAACTGTGTCGGGTGAAATTCACAATCCACTGGGATGATCCAATGTAATAATAAAATTTGAATAATAAACAATGGAACCAGTCCGGTGTAAAAACATGCAGATGAGGATATTTCAATGTAATAATAAATGCGGAATAATAAACGATGGAACCAGTCAGGTAAAAACACACGCACAAGATATTCCAATGAATAATAAAGAATGGAATAATGAGAAGAAGATCACCAAGTATAGGGATTCACAGTACAAAAGTTATTCCAAATGTAATAAATAAGAATGGAATAATATAAGGATTTTCACCAAGATAGGGTACGCCACAGATATAAAGTTATGTATATAGTATGCCACTTTTTACAAAAGTTATTCCAATGAGAATAATAATGAATGGAATAATGAAGTTTTCTTCATGAATAAGAAAGAATAAACACACTTTACGGTTACAACAAATAATATTCCCTACCTTAGAAGAACCTGAATATTGGAAAGGTGAAGTAGCGTAATACTTTTCTTCTTTCTCTCTGTAGTTTCAATGAATTAAAGAAGAAAATAATGAAGGAATGAGCTTCTATTTCAGGAAAATAATGCATAGTAATTAATCCATGAACGGTCAGATTGATTTACATTTTAATCGACTATTCATATTTAAAAGAAAATCTTTTAAATAAAATATCATATATTCTATTTATATAAAATATTTTACTACGCAAACACTATGCAAAATATTACGAAAATATTACGCAACACTACTCATTATAATAAAATATAATATATTCTATTTATGTAATAACTTTAATAAAGATTCATTTTATATAAAAGATGTTTCGTTTTATTACGTTAATAATCTGAATAAAACAAAACATCATTATCGCTATAATAATTCATATTATTAATAAATAATAATGGAATCAAACCGAAGTGACTTCACATAAAGATCGATAATCAATCAAGGTACCGCGCTACTACGCAACCACGTACATCGTATTTTTTTACTAAGAAGTAGTTCAACAAGATCAATCGGTAAAACTTCCGCCGTTATTTCAATAAAATATTTTTGTCGTTTTTCAATCCAAACAATAATTACGCATAGGGTCCACCAATGATTGATTGGTAGTTATTTAATATTCATCGCTAAACCGAATATTCCTCACCAATCGAATATAATATAACCACTCATGATACTTTGCAAAATTTATAAATACTACCCACAACTATAATATTTATCTCAAATTCACACCATAATATTAAAAATTATTTCGACAAAATTTAAATATTTATTGATAAAATCTGGGGTCTCACAAAATCCTTGATACGTAAATCTGCAGAATTATTTCATCTATGAACAGTGCCCTTCTATTTTCCTATAAATAGAGTTTCATTCCTTCATTATTTTATTACTTAATTCAACGAAACTCTGTAGAGAATTATATAGAGAAAGAAGAAGAGTTTTTTTGTTACTTCACTACTCTTATATCCAGGTTCTTTTTACGGAAGGGTGTTATTTCTTTTGTATTCAAGAAGAGAACTCTCGTTATTCCATTTCTTTATTGTTCATTGGAATAACTTTGTATACATAACTACCCTACTATACTTGGTGACATTCTTCTATTATTCTGCTTTTATTATTTCATTGGAACATCCGCATGCGGTGTTTTACACCGGGACCGGTTAAAATCTTTGTTATTATTCTCATTGGAATATTACATGCATGTGTTTTACACCTGAATCTAGTTCCGCTCTTTATTTATTATTCGTCGAAATATCGCATCCCGGTCGTTTCTTTTACGGACCTGGTTCCATTATTTATTATTAGTATTTATTATTCTATTGGGACATCTTGTCGGTGTGATTTCACCCGACGCCGGTTCCGTTATTATTATTACGTTGGAATAACTCTGCTCATGCACAATCTGCACGCACGTGGTGATTTTTTTTTGTTATTCCATTCGTTATTATACTCGATTGGTTAAAATTTTGACTTCTATACTCCATGAAATTAATGGAATATCCTCGATATTCTGGCTTCATCCAAAGATTTTTCATGAAAATATTCTTCCGGAAAGATTCTTGAATTTTACTCTACAAAAGCGATGTCATGTACGCCGATAATTTGGACGTTATTAGTTTCGAATAAATTAATTATTGAACTTGTTTTTATCAATTCTTATATCATTGTTAACATCCTCATGTTTTATATTTTTTGAAAGTCATACATGGCACAGTAGTGCGTAGATAGACTTGAGTATTATATATTACCATGGATTATTGATAATCACGATCGTAATGTTACAAATGATGTTATAAAAGTCCTCATTGGCCGTAGTGCGTATGATGGACAAAGTTGTTAGCATTTAACATGATCATGATGAATATACACGAATATCCTTACCCGCAGTAGGCATGAATAATTTGTGGTCGTGATACTAATGAATATACTTTACCAGAAGTAGTCGTGGATGATGTGGATTATTTAATAAAGTTCTAGTCTCGTGAATAAAAGTGATGAAAAATATTTTAAATCATAAAAGATAGTAGATTTTATTCTCTATTCGACTCTCTTGATGGATTGCTTGTTCATTGCAGTAGTTAAACTTGATATCTATTGTATTTTATGAGTTTAACATTGTTCACAAGACTAATGATAATTTATTCTACTTTATCTTACCATAATATTTTGTTGGCCATTGAAATTTCACCCTTTTCTTTTCACCGTTTCTTCAAGAAATGAGAACGTGAATTTGAGATTTAGTTGGAGAACGTAAGTGATGAATGGGATGATAAGATAGCTAAGTATTCTCACTATTCGCTAAATAAATATTTAACAATAAATATAATGAGGACTTTTTCTCGAGTGTGTATTATACAGAAGATAATATTCAGATTAAAACTCACAAGATGTATTTTGTCGTATCATACACACTGCATCGTTGTATAATTTACAGATTTGAATTTTGTCACTAATGATTTATGACTTAAGATGGGTGATGATGACCTATTTTGGGGGCGTACACGATATTATATACACATTTTTAACATTCAACTCCCACATTAAAAAAATTTATAAAAATAATTTATTTGTATATAAGAAATTAAGATATTAATAATAATATTTTTGAGTGAATTTATAATGAATTAAGAATAAGATGATTTCAAACAAATATTACGAATTTAACCAAATAAAATGAAAGTAGTATTTTCACATTAAAAATACATGTCACAAAATAAAAAACATGAGACAGAAGAGAGGGAGATGCACGTGTCATCTAGTTAAGTAGACGAGAGAATTAAGCAGCTGTAAAAAGGGACACGTTAGCTTTACGGATGTTACCAAGTCCCATCAGATAGCTTTATATAGATAACAGATCTGTGGGTGGGCCGGACAAGGGGACCACAGCGTGGCACGTTAGCATTTTCCACCTTCCGCAGTTAGACCCGGCAGCGTTCTGCTGGCCCCAATGTAGTACCCTATTTGGATCTTAGGCCTGTAACGTGGCCCTTTAAATTGGTTATAGAATCTTTAAGTGGGACCACCTTGGATTCTAATTGTAGAATTATTGTCCACCATTTTTTTGAAGCAAACGAGGCGACATTAAATAGGTAAATGAGTAGTTTCTGGGTAGGCTTTCGAGATCATCTCAAAATGTAACCATCCATATATGGATTTTACCCTCCTTTTCCTTCCCCTTCACTCCACCTCAATTCACATCTCAATTCGGTCCTATATGCATGTATATGTGGTCGCGAATCTAGTATCGGATCAAATTTAAAAAAATTAATTTTGGAGTGTGATTATTTTAATTTAATCATGGTGTAGTTCAATTTATTTAATGGTCCAGATTTGGTGATAACCTATATGTATTTATTATGACAATAGAAGAGTCCTTATTAAAATATAATTATATTTCTTTATTTGGAAGGATAAGGAATCCTTCTCCTAGTTGGATGCAGGTGGAGGTTACTTCTATATATATATATATACGGCTACAAGCTAGGGTTGAAAGGGGGACAAGATACAAGAACACAAGAGATACAATACAAATATACATCTTGTACTTCCAATATTATTATAGTGGATTACTCTCTCTCTTCGTGGTTTTTCTCATTTGGGTTTCCACGTAAATTTTGTGTTCACACTTTATATCTCTTTATTTATGGCTGTGTGAATGTATTTCGTGAGTTTGATATAATTAACTACTCCATCAACCGTTAATAGCGATTTTGATACGCTTATTTTGGTGATTTAGTAAAAGCATACAAAATTTAGGCGTTAACATCGCTACCGTCATGGGAAACAAAGACACTTTGTTTCTAGTGTCGATTTAAAATCACCGATTTACCAAGAAGGAGATAAGTGATTCTTTTTATTAAATTAAATATATACTTCAGACGTGTGTATATATGAACTCGCTTAATTGCAATTGAAGCATGATCAGAATAAAGTATTTATTACTTTACATGTTACATCGCTTATATCATAAAAAGGTGGAGATAATATTCATGTTATATATATTAAATCAAAGCATTAATCACTTTGATTATTGATTCAGGTGAGTAAAAGATGCATTGCTGCTAACACTCTAAAAAGGGTTGCCACGTAAGCGACAATAATTCGTGTGGGCCTATTATGTTATGAGTTAGCAACAACATCTTCTATATTCTTCTCGAAGCCAACCAAGGCAATCCAAGTTCTGTAAAGACCTCAAATTTTTATAAATAAAGATGAATTTTCTATAAATATTATTTTGAATATTATGGAATAAATTTGATATAATGTTATAGTTGTGGGTAATATTTATAAATTTTGCAAAAGTAAGCAAGTTGTTATAAAATATTCGTTTTGGTCGAGGAATATTCTTTTGTCGGAAATATTCGTACGATACTACGGCTCAATCATTAGTGGACCCTATTAACGGAAGTATTGTCGTAGCTTTAAAAGCGACAAAATTATCTTTCTATAAAAATAACTACGAGGTGTTATTCACTGTTAAAACCATTGAACTACCCTATGGTAAAAGATAAAGAATACGCTGGCGTGGTTCAGATAAGAAGACACCAGATTAATTATTGACGCTATACGGAGAAGTCACTTAGTTATACTCAATTATCACATAAAGAATCACGATCATATCTCTTATATTATCGATTCAATTATCACACAAGATCATCTCAGATAATATTTTATATTATTAATCGAGATGACAATTTATAAATGATTAATAATTGTTTAAAGATTAAATATGTGTTGATTAAAAATAAAATGATTTGTGGTAATATTTATTCAATCCTGATGATATAAAGAAATTCATTATAAACGTTCAGTAAGTTTGATTATTTTATGGGGGCCCATATGTCATCATCTAAGAGTCTCTTCGTCAATAGTATTTACCTTTGTGAATAGTAATTACCTTTTGTGAATAGTAATTACCTTCGTCAATAAGAATTACCCCTTCGCAAATAAGAGTTGTCCCTTCAATATTACCAAGAGTTAATCGCTTCTTCTGGTGTACTCAAGGGTTAATTACCCCTTCGCAAATAAGTAATTGTCTCTTCAATATTACCAAGAGTCATTTTGACCCCTTCATAAGCACTCAAGAGCCACCCCTCGCTTTTTTTCTATAAATAGAAAGTTTCATTTCTTCATTTATTTCTTATTTAATTCATCAAACTCTATAGAAACTATATAGTAGAAAGAAGAAAAGTATTCTCGCTACTTCACTTTTCCAATATTCAGCTTCTTCTAAGGTAGGAATATTATTTGTTGTATTCGTAAGGGATATTATTCTTTCAGTATTCATGAAGAGAACTTGATTATTCCATTCCTTATTATTCTATCGAATAACTCCTGATACGCTGACTCACCCTATACTTGGTGACATTCTTCTATTATTATGTCTTTATTATTCATTGGAACATCCGTTGCTCGTGTGTTTTACACCGACTCGGTTCCGCCTTTTTATTATTCTGTTGGAACATCTCTCGTCGTGTGTTTTACACCGACCGGACTGGTTAAAATCTTTATCATTCTCATTGGAATATCCTATCATGTGTTTTACACCGGATCCGGTTCCGTCTTTATTATTCTCGTTGGAACATCCCGCTTGCGGTGAATTTCACCGACTCGTTCCGTTATTATTATTCATTGGAATAACTCGCATTACGCCAAGTACCGCATTTATGGTGATTTCTTTTGTTATTCCATTCTTTATTATACTCGGTTGGTTAAAGTTTTGACTTTATACTCCATGAAATTAGTAGAATATCCTCGATATTTGCGCTTCATCCAAAGATCTTTCATGGAAATATTCTTTCGAGCATTCTTGAATTTTACTCTACACGTAAGTATCGTGTTGACAATTTGGACGTTATTGGTTCCCGGACAAATTAATTCTTGAACTTGTTTTATTCAATTCTTATATCATTGTCATCATCCTCATGTTTATATTTTTTTGAAAGTCATCTCATGGCCCGTAGAAGGCATGTAGATGGACTTGGTATGATTACGACTGTGGATTATTCGATTGTAATCACGACCGTAATGTTACAAATGATGCGGTAAAAGTCCTCATTGGCCCGTAATGCATTGATGGACAGTTGTTGGCATGATCGTGATTATTAATGAATACACAACTATTCTCGGCCCGTAGGTGCATGAATAATTGTGGTCGTGATACTAAAGAATATCCTGGCCGCATCATAGGGGTGATTCGATGATGTGGAATATTTATTAAAACCGAGTCTCATTTATAACAAATGATGAAAAACCTTTTAAATCATAAAAGATAGTAGATTTTATTTTCTACTTGACTCTTTTAATGGATCTTTGGTTCACCAGTAGTTAAACTTGATGTTCATTATATTTTATCGCTTTAACATTATGTGTAGAGGCTAATGATAATTTATTTCGCATTATCTTAGTCATAATATTTCTTATCGAGCTAGTTGAGCTCACCCTTTCTTTCACCGTTCTCTTGTGAAATGAGAATATACCGGGACGAGTCGAGGAGCGGAGTAATGGTCCGGAGGATAAGATTAGTAGTCCTCACTATTCGTGAAATAGTGTGATAATAATTGTAATGAGGACTCCTTTTGAGTTTGTATAATATCTAGTAGACAATATTTGTATTCAAACTCACGGTTTATGTCAGATATTATACCTACGCTTATATTAGTAAGTTGTATATAAATTACGTACCACGATCCGACTACCCAAGATGGGTGATGTATACCTAATTTTTTGGGGGCGCCACAACAGTATCGAGCTTGAGGATATGATCCCCGGTTAAGATGTGAGAATAGTACTAGAGGAGGAGAGACGAGAATACCTTCGCCAAGTATGACCTACCTAAGTTTATGTGTTATTTTATTGGCCGGTTAGAATATAGGGATAATTTGTTATACGTCAATTAACCTTTTGTTTTGTGGCAAGATCTCGAAAATGACATCCGAGAATGTTGAGAATAAGAATGGAGCACATGCGATCGTTGATTCACCACATATCAATTATCGAGGATAATGTGCATCGAAGGCGTGACAATCCTCACGCAAACAACAACACCGACTAAATGATGAATGATCAAATGTTCAGGAGGCTTTACGCAATTTATGCAACAAAGACGCGAGAGCGACTCTATCCAAAACGTAGGTGGAAACACGGAAAACTCTCGGGTGGTCACCGCTAAACAATTCAAGGAAGTTGGTGTGACGCCCCAAAATAGGTATACATCACCCATTCCGAGTTGTCAATACATGGTACGTAAATAACTACAACTTTATTATTACAACAAGAAAGCGTGAGTTTGTATACAAATATTATCTTCTGCATAATATCTATACTCAAATAAATCCTCATCACATTTATTGATACATTATTTTACAAAATGGTGAGGACTACTAAACAATCCTTTCTAAAACCTTCATTCCATACCCCGACTCGCACTCGCTTATATTCTCGCCTCCCGAGAAGAAAAATGGAACAAAAAGGAAAAGGGTGAGCTCAACTAGCCCAAGAAAGAATAATATTATGACTAAGATAATATACAACAAATTAACGTTAGTCTTCAACAGGAAAATCTAATAGTAACAATAGACAACAAATTTTAAATCAATATTCGCAATGAAATAATAATTCATTAGAAGAGTTAAGTAGAGAATGCAAACTACTATCTTCTATGTATGAATTTAAAAGTTCATCGCTCATCTTTTATCCCTCGTAACATCAATCAATATACATCCTGAATCAAATATTCATCTTTTGCACTACGTGCCAAAGATATCATGTTCATCTAAACACTGCTCATCTTTGCACTACTACGCCAAAGATATTCTTCAGAAATCATTCATCTTTGCACTACTGTGCCAAAGATATTCCATAATATCATCATTTAAGATCAAGATGATGAAAAATATTTTAAAGAAACGAATCCGGTGAAACAAAATGACAAGGATTAAGGATTAAGGATTCAGTACTTTGTTTTATTCACGCCCAAAAAATACCTCAAAAATAATCGCAGTGGTGTAAAATTCAAGAATGATCAAAACATGGATACAATCAGAAAGCTAGTATTTAGAATAGATATTTTGGACAAAAAGAAGAAATTTCATTTTTCGGTGAATAATGTCGATTCGTGAATAAGGTCAGATACGTGAATAAAGGCCAGACACGTGAATAGTAACTCACACACCAAAAGATAGAAATTCCACAAAAACATCTTCACGCTTACATTAATAGTACTCGTGAATAAGAACTTTCGTGAATAAGAACTCATGAATAAGAACTCGTGAATAAGAACTCATGAATAAGTAACCCGAGCATGAAAAAGTTCCAAATTTGATAAAAAGTTCCAACCAATATTTCAAAGATAATGATATTGAAGAAATAATATCATTTGAGAAGAAAATAACATCCCTTACCTCGAAAGATCAAGACTTCTAAATTAAATAACTGGGATATAAAGCTATGACTTTGACTTGCAGACCTTATAGCAATACTCAAAGTATACTCAAAATACTCACAAGAATACGCCGATAATATAGAGAGAAAACTTCATTTCGGTGTGATTTTCAATTCTAACCCAAGACCTATTTATATAGAAATGCTTAGAACACCAAAAGCAGTAAAATTTAATAAATTAATATTATAATTTTTCTACAACTTCCCACGCATCCAAGAATCTGAACTCAGCCACCCTAACACATGTTAAATGAGTTTCAAAATGGAAAAAATGTTTTGTAATTAAAATATTTTAAACTTCCAAAATCAATTATTTTAACTCAAAACTTCAATAATTCATAATAAATAGCCCTTTCATCAGAAAATTGAATCAAAGTGAGTTTTATAGGAAATTCAATTCTCTACAACTTTGCGTAAGAAAGTTTTTCCAAATTCCAAATAGAAATTGACCGAAATCCATAAACCAAGCGATTTTACGTGCTATAATCAAATTTCAATAATAAATGGGGTCCACCAACATGTTTTACATGTTTTAAACATTTATTGCAAACAAAAATACTCTTCCTCCTCGTATACTCATATATCCCATATTCGTTGTAAAAATATCACCATTATTATATTATTAACATATAATAATATATTTAAATGAATTATTTTATCGTAAAAAGATAAAATATCAATTTTCAACAATTGTCACAATAAAAATTTTCTCCATCTATATCCACATAAATTTAATATTTTCTTATCATATGAATCAATAATTAATTATTCACAAATAATATTACGTAATCACAATATCGACAAACCAGCAGGTTCAGAAAGCAGGGCTTTCCAATAAGAATTTCTTCACTTGGCGCAAGCAATTAGGTGACCAAACCTCTCCTTAGATGTAATTTTCTAGACATTGCCAATAATGTTATCTAATAATATTATTCAGATAATATGAATTATTGCTTCGATAATGAAAAATATCGTAACGACAATTATCAAAAACAATGAATATAAAATATCAACGCAAAGCAATTATTAAATCAATAAAATATCGAATAAGTAATTATCGTAACCATTCTCGAGTAAAGTGCCTTCACGTAAGAATCAATAATTGGTGCAATACCGCAGCACCGTGTTTTAACCAAGGGTATTTTAACAAGATAATCTGTGAATAACTACGCCTGTTATTTTTAAACAACTTATATTTGTCGTTTTCTTCATCCAATCGCTTTTTCCTTATGGGGCCCTACACATGGTCATACCGTCGCATTGAATATTCCCACAAATATTAATACAACAATGAATATTTTATAACCACTTGCTTATTTTGAAGTATTTATGATTTTACCCTTAACTATCCACATTAATCAAATCAACCCTTACTATTTCAAAATAATAAATAGAGAAAATTCAATTTCATTAATAATAAGTTGGGGTCTTACAATTTGGGACCCTTTGGAGTTTAAGGAGAGCCAAAACCACTTATGGCGAAAGCATTGATAAAGCAGATTACCAAGATATTTGATGTCTTGGGATGCTTCCGAGGAGCAAAAGGTTCCTTTACGCTTTTATACGTGCGGAGAAAGTGAGACTTGGTGGAAATTCCAGAAACGTACTCAACCTCTTTCAGATCAAGATATCCGGGAGAAGTTCCAGAGTCGTTTCAACGACAAATACTTTCTTGAAAGTATTCGCCCACGTGAAGGAGGTGGAGTTTATCAAGTTGGAACAAAACAATACGACCGTGTCGCAATACGAGGCAAAATTTATGGAGTTATCACGGCCATGCGCCCCACTTGGTGGATAATAAAGAGAGAATGGCGCGAATGTTTTAAGAGGTTTGAAGTCAAGATACGTCAACATCTTATTTCTCATAAACCGTGTTTGTATTGAGATATTGTAAAATAGGCTCGATTAGTGGAGCGCGATAACGAGTCAACGCAACTAAAAGAGAAAGCGACGCCCAACAAAATTATAATACCAAATGAGAGTAGTCATAAGCGGTGACAACAAGCGTGGAGGGAATCAATAAAAGTTAAATATGGTAACCACTTCGGTGGTAATCGGGGCCAAAACAATAAGAATGGACATTTCAAGAAAAGGAGATTCAACAATGATGGAAAGACGTCAAGACCAAAGACCCGTTTGTTAAGGAAGGAGAAATACCACCTATCATATGCTTCAAATGCGGAGGAGAGGGACACATCATCCGAATGCGCCATGCCATTCAAAGCATGTTATAATTGTGGAAGAGAAGGTCATTTAGCTCGATTTTGTCATTTCATCAAGACAAATTCAACTAGGATGGAGGCACCAAAGGTCATTCCGGTAAAAGTCAAAACCTAGAAGGTAAAGGAGGAAGCGTTTGTTGTGACTCTCTGGAGAGCAAGGAACCCGAATAAGGTCATCACGGGTAAGCTTATCATAAACTCTAATGAAGTTTATACTTTATTTGATAATCGGTTCTACCCATTCTTTTATTTCTCCTACTGCGCCATCGATTAAATTTGACTCAGGAGAAATTAGACTTTGACTTATCTGTGGAAACTCCGTTGGGAGAAACCTTCATTACATCCAATCGTTTATAAGTCTTGTTTGGTTCAAATCGGTACCCTCACATTACCCCGTCGATCTTATTTCATTAAAAATACTTGATTTGACGTGAATCTAGGGATTGATTGGTTAACTACTTATCATGCAAAAATTGATTATTTTCGTAAGGTTGTTAACTTTCATATTCCTAATCAACCTATTATGCGAATTCAAACGACCAAACCATTAAAATCAATTACGACCATCTCAAGCCATAAAGCTATTCGTTTTATTGAAAAAGCGGATGTCAAGCTTTCTTAGCTCATGTCACGATTTAAACAAAAATACGCCGCTTTTGAATGATATTTCTATTGTTAATAAATTTCCGACGTATTCTCAAGAACTTCCCGGCCTACCCCGAGGCGTGAAATTGAATTTTGTATCGACCTTGAACCCCGTCTGACAAAACCTATTTCCAAAGCCCCATATCGAATGGCTCTATTGAACTTCGTGAGTTAAAGACCCAACTGCAGGAATTGTTAGACATTGGCTTTATTCGCCCCAAGTACTTCTCCTTGGGGTGCTCCCATTCTATTCGTGAAGAAGAAAGATGGGAGTATGCGATTTTGTATTGATTATCGGGAGTTGAATCATGTCACAATAAAAATAGGTATCCATTGCCACGTATTGATGACTTGTTTGACCAAACAGAAGGAGCCAAATTCTTTCAAAGATTGATCTTCGTTAGGATATCACCAATTGAAGATTAGAATCACGACATTCCAAAGACTTTTAACTGCAGACGGGCTTTATGAATTCCTAGTCATGTCCTTTGGATTGACTAATGCTCCCGCCGCCTTCATGGATATGATGAACCGAATATTCAAGGAATATTTAGATCACTTTTGTGGTCGCGTCTTTATTGATGACATCCTTATTTATTCCAAAAGCCGTGAAGATCATGAAGCAACACTTGAGGCCGACACTCCAAAAGTTTCGTGAATATAAGCTTTATGCCAAGTTGAAGAAATGCGAGTTCGCTTGAAGAAGTAGCATTCCTTGGGCACGTGGTATCAAGTCATGGAATATCATTGACCCAAAGAAAGATTGAAGCTATTCAAAGCGGGAACAACCTAAATCAATGATCAAAGACGTAGCTTTCTCGGTTTAAATTTGGTTATTATCGGAGATTCGTGGAAGGATTTTCTCAAATCGCTACTCCATCGACTCGGTGACTCGAAAAGATACAAAGTTCGGTTGGAGCGAAGAATGTGAGAAGAGTTTTCAAGAACTCAAGAGGAGACTTATTTCAAGACTCGCTCGACAATACCATCCGCTCGGAGGATTTGTCATCTACAAGTGATGCTTGAGCAAAGGGTTGGGATGTGTTCTCATGCAATATGGAAAAGTTATAGCTTTATGCCTCATGACAACTCAAAGAATATGAGAGGAATTATCCTACTCATGATCTAGAGTTCAAGCAACCGTTGTCTTCTTCACTTAAAATTTAGAGGCATTACTTGTATGGGGAGAAAGTGGAAATCTTTACGGATCATAAAAGCCTCAAATATTTCTTCACTCAAAAGGAACTCAACATGTGACAACGACGTTGGCTTGAACTTTTGAAAGATTATGATCATACCATCTTGGAAAAAGCGAACGTGGTATGCCGATGATCGACCGTAATGTTACAAATGATGTGATGAAAGTCATCCGTGGCTCAGAAGTGCGTAGATGGACTTGGTATGATTATGACCGAGAGACTATTCGATTGTAATCATGGTCGTAATATTACAAATGATGTGATAAAAATCCTCGATTGGTCAGTAGTGCATGATGGAAAGTTGTTGGCATGATCATGATTATTAATGAATACACAACTATTCTCGCCCGTAGCGTGCATGAATAATTGTGGTCGTGATACTACTGTAATATCCTCGTCAGTAGTGTGGGGGTGATTCGATGATGTGAAATATTTATTAAAGTCGAGTCTCAAATTTATAACAATGATGAAAACCTTTTAAATCATAAAAGATAGTAGATTTTATTTTCTACTGACTTTTTTAATGGATTGTTGGTTAGATTGTAGTTAAACTTGATGTTCATTATATTTTATTAGTTTAACATCTTTGTTGTAGGCTAATGATAATTTATTCTCGCATTATCTTAGTCATAATATTTCATCGAGCTAGTTGAGCTCACCCTTTCTTTCACCGTTTTCTTGTGAAATGAGAATATAATGGGACTAGCCTGGGAACCGAGTAATGGTCCAGAGGATAACATTAGTAGTCCTCACTATTACGTGAAATAGTCTTTATAATAATTGTAATGAGGACTCCTTTTGAGTTTGTATAATATCTAGTAGACAATATTTGTATTCAAACTCACAGTTTATGTCGTATTGTATACGATAGTTTTATTAGTAAGTTGTATTTAAATTCGGTACCATGTATCTGACTACCCAAGATGGGTGATGTATACCTAATTTTGGGGCGTCACAAAGCCCATCGGCTTCAGCAAAATAAAACGAGTACCTGACATCAACACTGATCGTCGGGAGAATAACAAGCCTCAGATAGAATATGCGTGGCTCTTAATTTTTACAAATAGAGGGGAACGAGCAATCACCTCCACATATTAAATAAAAGGTTTCGCTGTCCTTCGTCACTATCAACATCTGTCGACCACATAGGAACAAATGAAGTTAGGTTCGCACCACTTCGACAATCTCTTTGGCAATTCCTCTTCGGGCCACACCTGTTTCATTATATCGTCGGTTGTTTACTTTCGACAAATATAAAGTCTGATCAAAGCCTCCCACAGGGGCCGGGACGGATATTATAACGACGTAAGGTCGGAGGGGTTATAAGGTCGGACAAACGTCATTCGAGAAGGCTTTGATCTCCCGAAAGGATGAACATTCTATGGATAAAAATTCCGAGGATATAAATCCTCTTCGGACAACAACCCATTTTGGGCAACAACAATCCTCTTCGGATAATTGCAGTTTGCCTCGGACTATATCACATCGGCTTCATCATGTCTTCGGCTGTCTACATTTGGAGATAAAAGGTTGAATGGCGGTATAAAATCGGGTAAACTTCCTTCGGGACAGATCAGCGTCCTCCCGAACGGTTAAATATTCTTCGGGACGGACCAACGTCCTCTCGAACGGATTATTTCCTTCGGGACAGACCATCGTCCTCTCGATCGATCAATATCCTTTGGGACGGACCAGCGTCCTCCCGAACGGTCAAATATCTTTCCGGACAGATCAACGTTCTCCCGAATGGATTAATTCATTCGGGACGGACCATCGTCCTTTTGATCGGACAATATCTTTTGGGACGGACCAACGTCTTCTCGAACGGTCAAATATCCTTCGGGACAGACCAACGTCCTCCCGAACGGATTACTTCCTTCGGGACGGATCATCATCCTCTCGATTGGACAATATCCTTTGGGTCGGACCAACGTCCTCCCGAACGGTCAAACATCCTTTGGGACGGACCTACGTCCTCCCGAACGGTCAAAATAAACATTTGTACAGTTCTTCAGAACGAATATGTTTAGTTCCTCAGAACAAACTTTATAATTGGTGTTCGGTTGTGATAAGGTTGGTTCGGTTGGTATAAGGTTGGTTCTCTATATTCGGTTGTGATAAGGTTGGTTCGGTTGGTATAAGGTTGGTTCTCTATATTCGGTTGTGATAAGGTCGGTTCTCTATATTCGATTGTGATAAGGTCGGTTCTTTATATCTTCGGTTGTGATATGGTTGGTTCGGTTGGTATAAGGTTGGTTTTCTATATTCAGTTGTGATAAGGTTGGTTCTTTATATCTAAGGTTGGTTCTTTATATCTTCGGTTGTGATAAGGTTGGTTCGGTTGGTATAAGGTTGGTTCTCTATATTCGGTTGTGATAAGGTTGGTTCTTTATATCTTCATTACTGATAAGGTTGGTTCGATAGTGATAAGGTTGGTTCGGTTGTGATAAGGTTGATTCTTTATATCTTCGGTAGTGAATAAGGTTGGTTCGGTTGTGATAAGGTTGGTTCTTTATATTTTCGATAGTAATAAGGAAAATTGTTTATCTATCTTATGAGTGAACAAGAGGAGTGGGGCGGCGATATTGGGAGCCAACAATTTTAGTTCGGCACATGGAGTTCAGGTGTGATATTTTGTCTTCGGCAAATATGGTCGTTTTGTTAGAATAAATTTGTATACTCTCTCATTTATAAGTTCCTTATAAATAAGAGACTGGGGGGCAATGTTGGAGTGTGATTATTTGGGTCTAACCATGGTGTAACCCAATTTATTTAATGGTCCGGATCTGGTGATGACCCATATGTATTTATTATGACACTGAAAGAGTCTTTATTAAAATAGGATTGTATTTCCTTATTTGGAGGGATAAGGAATCCTTCTCCTAGTTGGATGTAGGTGAAGGTTACTTCTATATGTATACGGCTACAAGCTAGGGTTAAAGGGGGGACAAGTTACAAGAACACAAGAGATACAATACAAATACACATCTTGTGAGACCCCAGATTTTATCAATAAAGATTTAAATTTTGTTGAAATAATTTTTTTAATATTATGGTGTGAATTTAAGATAATATTATAGTTGTGGGTAGTATTTATAAATTTTGCAAAGTATGCAAGTTGGTTATATTATATTCGATTAATTGGGAATATTCGGTTTAGCAGGAATATTCAGACAACTACTCAATCATTGGTGGATCCCATAATGTAATTTATCATTTCGGATCGAGAAAACGACAAAAATATTTTATTGAAATAACGGCGGAAGTTTTACCGTGGTTCTTGTTGAACTACTCTTTAGAGAAAAGTACAAGAATACGTGTGGTTGATAAGAAGCATTACCTGCGGTATTGATTATCGATGCTTATGTGAGAAGTCACTCGGTTTGATTCCATTATCACGATTAATAATATGAATTATTATAATGATAATGACGTTTTGTTTTATTCGATTATTAACGTAATAAAATGTAAAACATCTTTTATATAAAATGTAATACTTTATTAAAGTTATTCTATAAATAGAATATATTATATTTTATTATGCATAGTGTGCATATAGTGATTTTGCATAGTGTTTTCAGATAAGATTGCATAGTGTTTGCAGATAGTAAAATATTTTTATATAAATAGAATATATTATATTTTATTTAAAAGATTTTTCTTTAAATATGGACCGTCCGATTAAAGTAAATCAACTGGACCGTTCATGGATTAATTATTACGCATTCCATTTTCCTATAAAATAAGCTCATTCCTTCATTATTTTCTTACTTAATTCATTGAAACTCTAGAGAGAAATTATATAGAGAGAAGCTAGAGAGAAAATTATAGAAAGAAGAAGAGTATTCTCGCTACTTCACTACTTCTATATCGGTTCTTTTACGGTAGAAGGGTGTTATTCTTCTTCTTCGAAGAGAACTTCATTATTCCATTCATTATTATTCGTTGGAATAACTCGTAAAAGTGGCATACCCTATACATAACCTCGTATCACGCCAGATACCCTATACTTGGTGAAATCCTTATGTTATTTAATTGCTTATTATTCATTGGAATAACTCAGATATGCTGTGTTTACCCTATACTTGGTGACATTCTTCTATTATTCGTTGGAACATCCCGTCACAGTGTTTTACACCGGACCGGTTCCGCTTTTTTATTATTCTCGTTGGAACATCTCGCTCGTGTGTTTTACAACCGGACCGGTTCCGCCTTTATCATTCTCGTTGAATATCCTATTCGTGTGTTTTACACCGGATCCGGTTCCATCTTTTTATTATTCGTTGGAACATCCCGCTTGTGTGAATTTCACCCGACCTGGTTCCGTTATTATTATTACGTTGGAATAACTCAGATATGTCAAGCATCGCATTTACGGTGATTTCTTTTGTTATTCCATTCTTTATTATACTCGGTTGGTTAAAACTTTGACTTTATACTCCATGAAATTAGTAGAATATCCTCGATATTTCGCGTTTCATCCAAAGATCTTCTCATGGAAATATTCTTCGATCATTCTTGAATTTTACTTCACTTAAACAAGATTATGTCGACAATTTGGACGTTAATAATTCATGGATTAAATAATTCTTGAATTTGTTTTATTGAATTATTATGTCATTGTCATCATCCTCATGTTATATTATGTTATCTTGGGCTTACGCAAGCATAGATGAACTTAGTATGATTATGACTGTGGATCAATTCCAGATAATCACGACTTGATATAAATGATGTGACAAAAGTTCTCAAAGGTATTCGTAATGCAAATGATGGATAGTTTTTGGTATGATTATGACCGGGGTGATTCGGTATATAGTCATGACCATTGATAACTTGATGAAAATCCTCGACCGTGGGTAATGTGGATGATTAGATGTGGTGGTTTATTTATTAAACCGAGTCTCAAATGATAAAATTGATAAAACCTTTTAAAACCTAAAAGATAGTAGATTTTATTCTCTACTGACTCTTTTAATGGATCAGATATTCACCGCAGCTTAAACCTGGTTGTCAATTGTATTTTATCGGTTTAACACTTTGTCAAGGCTAATGATAATTTATTCGCATTATCTTAGTCGTAATAATATTTCTTTGGGCTAGTTGAGCTCACCCTTTCTTTCTTTCACCGTTCTCTCTGTGAAATGAGAACATAATTGGGACGAGTCGGGAAGCGGAGTAATGGTCCGAGAGGATAAGATTAGTAGTCCTCACTATTCGTGAAATAAGTGTGATAATAGTTGTAATGAGGACTCCTTTTGAGTTTGTATAATATCTAGTAGACAATATTTGTATTCAAACTCACGATTTATGTCGATTGCATACACTACGCTTATATTAGTAAGTTGTATTTGAATTTATGTACCATGTAAGTGGCGACCCAAGATGGGTGACGTATACCTAATTTTGGGGGCGTCACACATCTTGTACTCCCAATATTATTATAGTGGATTACTCTCTCTCTTCGTGGTTTTTCTCAATTGGGTTTTCATGTAAATTTTGTGTTCACACTTTATATCTCTTTATTTATGTTTGTGTGAATGTATTTCGTGAGTTTGATATAATCAACTACTCCATCAACCGTTAGCGCGATTTTGGCATGCTGTTTTGGTGATTTCGTTAAGCGTACAAAATTTGGCGTTAACAATTAATATATTAAAAAATTTATGGATCCCTGAATATATAATTTCTTCGAACATTCTCTCTTTTACTATCAGGATAAGAATTTATTGGTGGTCTTTTACCAAGATTCCCCTAAATAAATATTAAAGGAATGAGATACCGATGTATGAATTTGGAATTGAATATTTTGGACAACATATTCTGATACTTAGGTTTGAGGGTTAATATTATATGGGTGAGTTTTTTAATGAATATCAGTATTGACAGGTTCGTCATCAGTCCTTTCGATTTGGATATTTTTAGGAATAGATTCAAATTTTGTACGTTTAGTTGTTCTAATCCAATTACGTATGTCCATGCATGACAATAAATAAATATTTAAAAACTAATTTAACATCAAAACAAAATCAATATAAAATATGAATAGTCAAGTATAATTGGAGGGAGTACTATAAAATAATAATATAAACCTAAGTCACTATTGCCGTTTTGTTATCTTTATATTACTATTAAATAAAATATTTATCAAATTTAAGAGTAAATGTGACTCAAATTTATTTTTAAAATGATTATTAAATTTATCAGCGGGACATTCTTTTTTTTAAAAGAAAGAGAGATTATAAAATTTAGAGAACTAAGTAGAAAGACATAATATATATATATATATATATAATTAAAATTGTTGTGTTAAAAATAATAATAATATTAATGTATCACAATTACAAAGTTGACGTAAACAACCGTCTTTATGGAGTACTATTATAGATAGATAGATACTTGTTGACATCATCAAGACTCATGGTACATATATAGTATTTCCGTATTGAAAAAAAAAAACGAAGGGCGGGCGTGTCTTTAGACACATATTCTATTCAATAATATTGTGGTATATAAATTATTTTATAAATTATGATGTATTAAAATATTTTATTTTAATATATTGTGTGAGAGATTAAAAATTATATTAAAATAATTTTTTAATTAATATGTTGATTAAAATTATGTTAACACACAAAATCTTTATTTTTCGTCCACGTATTTATGATTAGTAACTTAAGGTGCACATGTCAGATTCTAAGCCGTAGGATCGATGATGCTTCTTAATGGTTGGACCTATTGCCGGTACACATTTTCCCGGAAAAGTAATTTTGTGAAAAAGAAGGTGAATTCAAGAAATCGAGGGAGACAGGTGTCCCTTACAACTGTTGGTCCCTTTCACCCATCTAAAGGTGTTTCAACACCACACGGCACACGCTCCTTAATTAGTGTAAAGAGACAACACTATCCTGCTCCTATCCCACATCAATATTGATGGTCTTCCTCTCACACGTGATACATTCTGGAGTGTTGGCGTTAGGAATTGGTGGTCAACTTTTTGTAAGAGTAAGGGGATGGTGAAGCATGAGGGTTGATGGAGGTGAGATGTAGACGGTAGTTGAATTGATTGCTATACGTGTCGAGTGTAATTAATAATGGTTGGTTTTGAAGATACGAAAACACTTAAAATGGTTTTGATCAAGAATATAATAAGGAATAGTGAGTATTTTTCGTTTATTTTACTTAAACTGTTTAACATTTGCTATTTTGGCTAGATATATATATATATATATATATATATATATATACATCAAAATTTACATTTATTGATTTATTCGTATATTGGAATATTGGAATAGTGTATGTGTACAGATATATACTTTTAGAGAGAGAAAATGAAGAGCGAGAAGAACATCAAGGTAGATGGACTGAAGGTGGGTATGAAGGATGAGTCTGATGAGAGAATTAGCTCAAGATATTTGTCCCTCTTGGCTTCTTCAGATCGTGACTTTCTGCTCTCTCCCAACGGCAATCAGGTTTTTAAAGCTCTCTCTCGCACATATATACATATGTAAAGGATCTTATATATACATATGAATTAAGATTCGATGTCTCTAAATTTAATATTTAATTTGTTGTTGGTAAATGAATTAAGATTCGACGATATATATATATATAATTAGTTTATGTGTGTATATATATATATATATATATATATATATATATTATTGGAGTCATTTTATATCTCCATCCATCGGTTATACTCCGTATATCATCATGATACGTACCGTTTCTAAATGTTACTTATATGATACTCAGATAACTTATTGTGCGACATCAATTAATGACATTGCTTCATAACTTTCTAGTTTGTAACGATATATAAAAGACATTAATTACAAGCTAGGGATCGAGCCAATATGTCTAAAAATTTAGGTTATACAAGTGTACATCCTCTTCTGTATACGCATGAGGTGATGATTAGACCATTGAATTTATAACCTTTCTAAATTAAGCACGGAATTACATTGCTATATATGTATTAATGGTGATTAATCATTTTTAATTTCCTTTTGTTATATATATATAGTATATATATATATATATATATTTGCTCCAAACACAAACTGATAGATTTACTTACCATTATACTCTTAAATCTAATAATTAAACTCTTGGCTCATAATCTCACTATTAAGTTGTTATTTTTATATGATTAGTAAAAGTTATTAATTAACCAGCATATTGATGTTAATTGATCTTAAATTTGAGGATGAGAGAGAAGGGTGTGAGAGATGTATATGACAATATTGCCATCCTTTTCATACCTATGCATTGATCTTAATTTTCTAGTGAAATATATGGCTGATGGTAAATTCTTCAAATGTCGAGTTAAAAAGAAAAAAAAACTAATTGTTAGGTTGTTTAATTATAAAACATAATGACACATTTCTTTGTAAACGTAGGTTAAAATATCTGAACTCGAAGGCAAGGTTATTGGCATTTATTTTTCGGCAAATTGGTATCCACCATGTCAAAGTTTCAACCAGCTTTTAATAGATACTTATGAAGAACTTAAGAGTTGTAGATCCGAATTTGAAATTGTGTTTGTGTCATCTGACGAAGATTTGGATGCCTTCAATAATTTTCGCTCAGGCATGCCATGGCTAGCAGTTCCATTTTCTGATTTGGAGAACAAGAAAGCATTGAATCGTAGGTTTGATGTTGAAGGTATTCCTTGCTTAATTGTTTTACAACCGGACAACAACAAAGATGATGGTACAATACACGATGGAGTTGAACTCGTTTATCGGTATGGAGTTGGAGCTTTCCCCTTTACAAAACAGAGATTGGAAGAATTGCAAGAGGAGGAGAGAAAGAAGCAAGAAAGCCAAACCTTATCAAACTTGCTCATAAACATTAATGATAGGGACTTTCTCTTGGCTCATTCCAGTCCTACGCAGGTGTGTTCATACATAAAATTAGTTGTATACAGTTGGTAGTGTCTCATGCATTATTAAGAAAATAATAATATACATGCCCTTTTTTCTCTAAAAGGAGCCTTGTTCAAACAGACGCTATAGTACAATTATAATGGGTTTAATTAGTGGTGGCCACATGAGATCATTTCTCAAGGAGAATATATTGAATTGTTGACCGCACTTTTAAAATTTTAATTTGAGATTTTGAATTTTTTTTAATTAGCAGCACAAATGCTCAATCCAGGCAGGGGGAGGCATCTATTTGTCTCCTGCGTTTAATATTTATTTGTTTTTGTTTTTGTTTTTGTGTTTGTTTGTAGGTGCCAGTTGCATCCTTAATGGGTAAAACAATTGGGCTTTATTTCTCAGCCCAATGGTGCGTTCCAGGTATCAAGTTCACTCCAAAGCTGATATCCATATACCAGAAGATCAAAGAAATGTTAACAAAAGATCTTGATGATCATCAAGACTTTGAGATTGTTTACGTGTCGAGTGACCGCAACGAAATCGAATTCAATTCGCAATTCAGTAGTATGCCATGGCTAGCATTGCCTTTTGGAGATATAGCTATCAAAAACCTTGCCAAGTATTTTGATATTAGAGGAATTCCTAGCTTGGTGATATTGAGCCCAAATGGTAAAACTGTTACAAAAAATGGAAGGAACCTTATAAACTTGTACCAACAAAATGCATACCCATTTACCGAGGCTAGAGTGGAGTTATTAGAGAAGAAAATGGATGAAGAGGCAAAAACCCTCCCGAGATCGGAGTTCCATGCCGGTCACCGGCACGAGCTCACGTTGGTGTCACAGGGTTCTGGAGGAGGACCGTTTATATGTTGTGACTGTGATGAACAAGGGTCTGGATGGGCTTATCAGTGCATTAAATGCGGTTATGAAGTCCACCCCAAATGTGTGAAAACTGTTGAACGGGACCCAAATGATGACAGCTGACGACGGGTCTAGGCTCGGCTTGATGGAATTGGGCTGACCTACTTGTTCAATTATTTACAGCTGAGTGGGCCGGGCCATGTTGCATGGTCTTAAATTAGTCTTAATTTCTGCTGTCGATATTTAGTATAGAGAATTGGACTATAATTAATGGTTTTCCCTTGATTTATTCGTAATGAAGAGGCAAGGTATTTTAAATTTATTATGCCGCATGATCTCAACCTCTTTTGGATTCAAAATATGTTGAGATTTCTACATATATAGTAATGATAATATTCTTAAAAAAAATAACTTTCGTCTAATCTGACTTGTACATATATATTAATGGATTTTGAATTGTCAATAGCATCGTATTATTAGTGCTCGATGAATTTTGCTTTAGAAAATAACAAAAGATTAGACTATCAACTAATCACTGTCCAGATCCATTTAAATATAACGAGCTTGAAGTGAACTTATAATAAAACAGGCATATGATCAGAGTTTCGGACAAATTCAAACAAAAAAAATATCAAAATTAAATGATAAAAAAAATAACAATTGTAAGATATTCTACATGCATGCACGTACTTCCATATGTATGATCATTATATTTAATTAGCTGTATTATATAAAAGACAACAATAGTGGAGTACTTTGAATTAATTAATGTTTTCTTGAAATTGTGTACTTCAAATGATATATGACCTTATTGAAACTCAACTATTCATACACGAGGGCTGAATGGAGTAAGTTACGTTTTTTCCGTAATTTACCAGGTTTATAACAAAAGATGAATTGAGACATACATATATATATATGCTATGACTGAAGAATACCGGCATGGGGGAGAATCGGAAGGAGTTTGCATGCCACCATGATAAGGAACACTAGATGGACGGACGCGCGTAGTTGTTATTATTATTATTATTATTATTACCATGTTGATATGAAACATGGGACAGATTTTATGGACGAGTTGTAAATTTTTTACGTTCCTTATTATTTTATTATCTTGCATGCTCAACACCGTATTGTATATGATCCAAATTAAATCTAAAAATAAAATTTTAATTTAATAATATATAAGAGAGTCAAAAAAAAATAAAAAAAATATTCAACCGGTCCAATATTTCTGTCCCCAAAACCTGTCACCGTAGAACTACTCATAAGAAAATTGCCCAAACCTTTTTACGTACGTACGTGAGGTTTAATTCTATCAAAACATATATATAAAATGTCAGCCAGGAAGAGATCGAGCTATCTATATATTTCTACTGTTTTTATCTCAATTTATTCAGAACCTTCGATTTTGAATATTAATGGTAGAGAAGAAAAAGCTAGACAATTAAGTTTGATTTTTATTTCAATATTGACTACTTCATTAATAAAAATCAAATAAATTAAAAATCGATTTCATTTCATAAAATAACTATGAACAATATATGTAAATGAAAGTACGGAATTCTAATTTTTTATTTTTTTTGCAAAGCAATTTTCCCGCACAATTATCAACGGTTAAGAATAATGCTAGATTGACACAAACTATTTTATAAATATTTTAGAAACTATTGATGTGTCATATTCCACCTCACTTCAGTATATTGTGTGAGGCCAAAAACTATATTAAAATAATTTGTTGATTAATATACCGAGATAAAGTATGTCACATCAATAATTTGTAAAATAGTTTGTGTCCGTAGCATTACTCCGTTAAATGGCTGCTCAGTTCAGAGTTAAGCGGTGTCGTTCTAAATATTAAAAAACCCTCCTCGTAACGACATCGTTTCCTAGTTTCTCTATAACAACTCTTCTCGCTCCCAATTGACCGATAGACGGATTGACAACTAGAAAATTATGCTCTCTTTGTCCTCGTCGTCTCTCTGCTTCTCTCCTCGAAACCCTAGATATACAACTTATAGGGCATGGCTCGTAAGAGCTTGCTCCAATTCGGACGGAGACTCCGATACGGTTGGACCTCATGACATTCATTCACAAAGGCGAAACAATTACGCCGGAGTTCGACTTGAAGAGAGTGTTAATAGTGGAAAGCTGAGGATAGATTCTTGAATTTCTTCTCGCATTACTGGAATCAGTAGAGCTCGCGTCCAATCAAGCATAAAATCTGGACTTGTTAGCGTCAATGGCCGAATAATTGACAAGGTAAAACATTTATATAGGGTCTTTAAATCCTTTATTGTTTCAATAATTGGAAGCCTGAGTTATAATATTTTCCATACCATGTGTTTTTATTATATAGTATCATAGTATGTGCATAAATAGTGCACTTTCACTTAGATTATCTCCAGCCGATGGACTATCTGCTATGCTTTAGTCTTCAATATCTTGTGGACTATGTCTATCCTGTGGACTATAATATAAAATGATTAAAATAATCAATGAATTCAAAAAAATTCATTCCAACGACCATATTCCATCTAAAAATAAATTAAAGAGATATTATCAATAAAAACAAAAATCAAATATAATAAAATACAAATTATTATTAACAAAATTCTTACAATTGCTAAATGTTGGAGTAGTTGATTGAAAGATGTAAAATATATTGAATTATTGTATATATTTATAGATTTTCCAATTACCCTAACAATTTCTATCAGTTGTTATTTTTTATAGATTTTTTTATGTTTTGATTATTGTACATATTTTTTTTGTATTTTAAATTATTGTATTTTTTTTGTAGTTGATTAATGTATTGAATTATTTTTTTTATTCTTCCCACTTCGTCTTCTTCATCTCCTTCTTCACAGACCTTCTCCTTCATCTCCTTCTTCACAGACCTTCTCCTTCATCTCCTTCTTCACAGATATTCATATCCTTCTTCTTTTTCTTCTATTCTCTCTCATTTAATAATATTAAAATTATAGTCCATGAGATTTTCGTTCCTTGATTTAGTCTTTTTGGATTGTCGGAAAAATGTTGCTGAAGCAAAATCTGCTTCCTAGAATAAATATAGTCTAGGATTTTCGCAACTCCGGCCTGCTGGAGTTGCTCTTAGGGGCGGGCGCAGGAATGAGGGCACCATTATAATTAAATAAAATTACTCTCTTCCTTATCCAAAAAGTTTCATTTGTATTAGTTTTATTTCATATTTACCATTGCTATGTATTGCTATAAAGTAGAAATTATAGGGTCTCCACTTTTTACACAAAAAAGATTATCACTAATACCAATCAAAAAGTTGACCGACAATAAAAAAGTCGACATCAACCTTCGTAATATATATCATTTTCGTATAATGAGTTGCTAGTCTAATAGTGAGTGACATGTATTAAAATTATGATGATAAATTTTAGGATATTGTGTCATTATATTACTATCAATAAAAATTATTTTTTTTGGTAAAAAAGGAAGTTTACCAAATGAGACTCTTTTATTGTGAAACAGAGAGTAACAAAATTCACCAAATATATATTTCAAAACATATTTCCTCTTGTTCAATTTATAAGATCGTTTATTTACTTTAACAAGTCAATTTTAAAAATTTTCAAAGCTCAAAATTGATGAAATGTATTAGTAGTACTTATATAGTTAATAATATTTATAATTGTTTTCATTAAAGTTAAATGAATCTATGTTAATTTGAGTTTAAAAATATCTCAAATTGGCTTTTATGAAAGTCCTAATGATTTTATATTTTGGAATGAAAGGAGTACATAAATTCACTACAAATACATTTAAAAAAATTACTATTATTTCTTTTAAGAGAGTCCATTTTACTTAAATGCTCCTATACTAACAAAATAATTATAAAAATCAAGAGGAGGTAATTGTCCCAACGTTCCTACACTCCTGCTTTTACTCTGGTAATACTGTAATAGCATCTCCTTATTTTTTCTCTGGAAATATTAAACTCAATCAGTTCAGTCAATATAGGGCAAGTTTGATTGGCTCCATTATTGCATTCTTTTTAGTACCTACTTCCTCGGTTTCTTTTATAGCCGTATTCAATGACACAATATACTCATTAATGTTTGCAAATTTTACAAATGAGACATTTTTGTTGTGTAACGGAGGGACCAAGGGAGTATTTTCTAAAATGAACATATGGTGTTCTTTTTCTGTTTCAGTTAGTTCACAGTGGCAAACCTGGGCTCTAGGTTTTTGTGTACTTGAATGTTTCTTACTTGGTGAATTGTTGCAATATAGCACTTCTTTCTGTGGCTTGAAAGTACTAATGTTCAAGGCCTTGGAATTGTGGCATCTCTGCTGAGAATGCTGACTTAAGCTAATGGTAGAAGAAAAATTTGGAAACTTCAATTCATTGGATATTCTATTAAGATTATTGTGATTATAATAGGTAACTCGATGTGTGATATCCGGTCAGGAAATGAGCGTCTACTTAGTCAGTGTTTTAAGAATCTTGAGTGTAACTAAATAAATAGCCAAGATCATAACTGAGTATTTCCTCTGTCCTAAAGAAAATTTGGACTTTCATTTAGGGAAAATGGAATAATATACTATTGTTTTTAATAACTTTGTGTCACTGCACAATTTGTTGTGTTTTAATTTGGTTTGTTGATGTAAAATTCTGATTTATTTGTTCTATAATTAAATTGTAAACAATGAAGATTTTGGCTATTGCAGTTATGGATTAATATTTGGCAGGTTTCACATATGGTTAGAGCTGGGGATGAGGTTAGTTGCATTATATCAGACTTGAAGCCACTAAAGGCTGAACCAGAAGATATACCATTGGATATTGTTTATGAAGATGACCATGTACTAGTTGTTAACAAACCTGCACACATGGTAAGATGTCTAAATCTCTTTAGTAGTTTAGCTTTTAACTCTGTGATTGAACTTACCCTTGAGCCTTGATGCATGCAGCTGACATGCACTTTCTGCATGTACTTTTGTACATAAATTCACACAGGGAGACAAGGGCTGTGATGCTAATTTTGATGAATCCTATGGTGCATCATGTGCCAAACATTACCATAGCGACTTGGGTCCTTGGCTAAAAAAAATTGGGCCTAATCCACAAGTTGTTTATGTTACAGGTTGTTCATCCAGCACCTGGAAATGCTGACGGGACGCTCGTAAATGGCATTCTTCATCATTGCAGCCTTCCCATGGCATCATTTCCTAACCAGGACATACTCTCTGATGCAGAGGATGTTTCTGAAGCTGAGTTCAATAACTTCGCGCCAGATGATAGTTATTCACAAGGCTTCTGTTCTGGCTTGAATGAGGCATCTATTCGGCCGGGGATTGTGCACAGATTAGACAAAGGAACCAGTGGACTGCTTGTTGTTGCAAAGGTGATTATCCTCCCCTCTCCTCTACACCCCTTTTTGTCGACCCAAATAACAAAATTTTTATTTACTCCCGAGATCAGTAAGAATGCCAATGTTTTCATTTGATTGCTTTTTTCTTTGAGATATTAATTATGCTTATATGTGCTTTGCTAATTCAAAGTATTTCGTGTACTGGAACAGGATGAGCATACTCATGCACATTTATCTGAACAATTTAAGCAACACACCATCCAAAGAGTATACATCACTCTTACTTGTGGAGTGCCCTCCCCAACTGCAGGACGTGTTGATATTCCAATAGGTCGTGATTCAAATAATCGAATTCATATGGCTGCTGTAGCTGGATCCAATAAATGCGGAAAGGCTCGTCATGCAGCTAGTAGGTGATTTAAGGTCTTTAAAACTTGCTTCATCTTTAGTACTTGATGAGAACTTCAGTACTGGTTTCTCACCCACAAATCCCACTAAAATACCATCTCATAGTTGCCACTATCTTTGGCTTCAAAATTGTTGCAACATACTCCTGGTTTGAAGTCAAAATTTCGAAGTAAGAGCATTTGAAAAACAAGTATTCATTTACTATCTCTGCTCCCCCTTCTCCCCCGCCATATACATATAAATATATATACATATACATATATATACACATATATATAATCGAGTTTTGACTTTTAAACGTCAATATGAAATACTTTTAAATTTGCATTTGATAAGATTCATTTTACTTTTGAAAACAATAAAATTTGTAATTAGCAGTATTTTTTACATAGAAACATTAATGCAAAGGGCTGAAAAAAGTAAAGTACACATTTAAAGAAAGCTTGAACCTGTCTATGTCTCATAATATCAATCAGATTCTCTCCTGTTTATATTTATAACTCATATTTTGGTTCTTTTCCTGCGTATATATATATATATATATATATATATATATATATATATATATATATATATATATATATATATATATATATATATAAGAATTGGTGCACGGGCTTAGTAATAAGTAATAGGTGTGCATTACTGATTGTATAATGTGTAGTTATGTTAGATGGATATTATCAGGTACAGAGTGATTGAAATACTTGCTGGTGGTAGTTCTGCATTGGTTGAGTGGAGACTAGAAACTGGGCGCACTCATCAGGTACTGGAGTTCTTAAAATAGGACACACTAAACTATAACGTCCATATGGATTTAACTAAAAGCATTATAGTTTATTGACATTCTCTCCGTTGAACATTTTTTTTTTTTAAATTTTAAATATATATCATAGTATCCTATGAAGACAATTGTTTAACTTCCAACAGTCAAACATACCGTTGGAATTTTTATTTCCTATTGATATCAATTTATAGAAGTGATATTGGGCCTTGACATCAGGTGGTAATTGGATGGTTATTGTCAAACTTGACAAGGTAATTGTCACTAAAAGAGAAAAAGAGATTAATGTTAGCATCTCTGTACATGTTCTAACTGTACATGTATGGACTAAACTGATGGGCCGAGCATATGATGAATAGCAGAACTTCTTAATATTGTTCTAGACGTCTACTTCTCTGCAAGAAATTTGTAGGATCTTATAATCTTCTGTTTAAATGCCCTTGATTTTATCTTTGAAGTAGATACGTGCACATGCAAAATATCTTGGAATTCCTCTACTGGGGGATGAGGTGTATGGAGGGACTAAGAGCATGGTCCTGGCGCTGCTGCAGCAGAGGAACCCATCTAGCTTGTATGGGCAACTTTTGCAACTGGTTTCTAGATTAGAGAGGCCATGTCTTCATGCCTTGACTCTTGGGTCAGAAGATAAAGCAAATTTTTTGCTTGTTTATCTCTCAGCTTGTACTAGGAATGAACTTTGCATGATTGCAGAATGATTATATGCCTTTGTTTAATAGGTTTATGCATCCACTCACTGGGGACAAAGTAAGCTTTTCTTGCCTGCCACCTGAAGATTTTGCCGAGGTTTTGAGCAGGCTTCGAGCCATTAGCACAGAAAAGGTAATCCTCTCAACAACTACTTCTGGGAGAGCGATATCTTTCCTTTTTTCTGAATGGTTAAAAAGTAAGTTCACTTTTAAAATTCATGGGACCAAATCACACATTCAATTAAATCTTTTTCTTGGTCAATGATACATCAAAGCAAATCTTTCCTAAAAAGTTTGACTTTTAGCTGAGGACTCCCTTTTCTGGAGCTGAGGTAGTTTTAGTTATTTTAACTCCTACTGGAGTAGTTGTAAAAAGCCTTTTTATGTTATTGTTTTTGATCATCAATGTGATTGAACAGCTTATTAACATGGAGAAGGGGCTCACCATTGAGATAATATCATTTGAATGAAGCTTATTATCTACTATTGAAATCCTGCGACCAGATTGCTCAGCCTCGAAGTCTAATCAATGGCATACAGATACAGGATACTTTGAGTGATATGGTCCATAGATTGTTGCAAAAATGGATGCTGCATACTCTATTCCATCTTTCAAATGATTATCATCCTATTATAAACTGCTGATCTGTGGAATTTGAAGCAAAGACTTGAAGTTGTGTGAAAAATATATCAAACTGAAGAGCAGCCGCTACTTGTCTACATTTAAGTTGGGCAGTTTATGTTGGGGAGGATTTCTTTATATGCAAACAAATTTGATGTAACAAGCCACAACTTAAACATGTTTAACATATTATTGAATTCTTCCTAATCTTGACCATTCATAGCAGTAATATTTCTTTTTAATGTTGAGGGAAGGGGTTTGTGTTATGCAACGCTACAGACTTTGCATCTACACCAAATTAATTTTGAAAAAGTTTTCCATTCCGGTTGACTAGCTTGATTTCGCAAGGAAATAGACCTGAATTTGCATCAGCTGCTAAACATGACGAGGGTTAATTATGCATAAAAGAAAAATATATAAAGTAGTAATTGTAAGTTCACCTCTTAATATAACATTTTATATTAAGAGGTTTTTATAGTTTAGATTCAGGGTCTTTTTATGTTTGTTTAGGATTAGTATTGGATAAAATTATTAATTAAGTGTCTCTATGTTTGTTTACAAGGATATATATTTGGGAATTTATTATTAATCTCAAATCTCGGGATAATAAAATGACGTGAAAGGAATAATTATTTAATATCATGTTCAATTAGGTATTATAATTCTTTACCATTTGAGACTAAAAATTTATGAACAAAATTACTTTTTAACTTTATTTAAAATGTCTGATCTATCATATCTTATCTTATCCATCTATACTCAAACAAACTAAATATGATATCTTTGTTATTAATGACAAATTGACAATGATATATAGTCTAAAGATTTTTATTCAATCCTTTAAATAATTATGTATTAAATAAACATAACATGCAATTATTTTAAATAATCGCATGAATAATCCTTTTGAGATTATAATACCTAAAAATATATAGTGCATGAACTAAGAGATTACTATACCACTTTAACTCGTAAGAGTACGTAGGATTCAAAAAAAGAGTGTACGAGTTGAACTAGGAGGAGTAGATACAAATCAAAATGTATGCATCATCTATTTGATCAACAACAGCAGTTCACCCGCCATGTCAACAGTAAACTGAAAAGTAAATATAAACAAGGGTATTCATATTTCCACAATAAGCAAGTTCTTCTCTTTTTTTTTGAAACAGTGTAACGTTGACCGTGTGAAGATATTAAAAAGGCTTGTGGACCTGTGGTAGTAACAATTCTGTATTAACGATCATGCCTTCCATACAAACAAGCAAGGGTCTTTCCCATCCAACATTCTTGAGATGCTAGTTCATTTCACTGGGTTCTAAGAAATTAAAAATGCAAAAGTTGGCACTTAAGAAAAAAGAATATTCACTTCCGTGTAGGGGTTTCCATAATGAGTTACATCTTTCAAAAGCAATGTATCAACTAATGTGAGCATAACCACAGCCACAGTAACGCAGAATCATCGACCATGCAGCAAGCATTTACAAAACTAACATATTCCAACTGTGATTATCTGCAAGTCTTATGGTTAGCAACGAACCCATCACTTGCCTCTGATCTTCTATTCTACCAATAATCTATAATTCAAACAAAATATGTTCTTCTCTGGACCACAGTATCAAATGACCATTCCACTCAAGTGCGGTTTAGAAGAAACCAGTAGAAGCCTATCAAAATTTTGGCTTCAAAGCATCCGAGAGCAAGTGAACTTGAGGAAGATCTCAGTTGGAGTTATGAAAGAATTCAACTCCTCCTTTACATGGAATATCCATCCGGATGATACAACATTACATATATCCTGCACAAGAATATAACAGATATAATCCATTTAAACTTGTTGGGGTTGGCTGGAAGCCTGGAAATGAAATCCCCATATGACAGATAAAATTTAGAAAGACATACAGCCAGGTTAAATTTCCAAGGCCACATACAAAAAGGTTTTGCTTCATGAAACAAGGAGAAAAGTTATCAGTGTTGTTTTGATGCAGCAAGTTCTGTGACCAATTAGGGGGTGGGTTGGGGGAAGAAAAGTTGAGGTCATAAGAAACTGCTATATGGAAGTAGTAACATCAGTTATATATTATTTTGTACAAGAAAACTAAATATAAGGCAATCAACCAATAATTTTAAAAGTAACCTAAAGGTGAACCATTTGAACACAACACCCCCCCCTCCCCCCCTAAAAAAAACACCAAAAAAAAACGATGAAGAAAGTAATACATTACATAACAAAACAAAATAAATAAAAGACCAACAGGTTGATGGTTATGTGCTTGTCCTTGTCCCAAAGACATCAGAGAGTGCAACAACCATGAGTTTTTTATTCAATCATTTTAAACTACAAATAATAACAAACCAATTTTTTGACAAGTGTCCCTAAAGAGCACCAAAGCAAAGCAAGGGAGCTACCTTTGCGTAGGAGTATATGAAAAATGATACAAATTGCAACAGTTCATCACAACGAAATAAACTAGAAAGTCCCAAATGGTTGGACCTAATTAAAAACAGAAGTTCTATAACAATTTAACATGCTCAATGATCCCACGAGCATTAAAGACATGATTGGATATACAAGGCATAAACATGCAAATGATCAAGAACTAAATCACAGTAATGGCCTATACAGGCAAGAAAAGAAAAAGGAAATGGGAAAGGCAAATAAAAATGTGTTTTGTCCATAAACATCAGATTGTCTTTCATCAGTTAAGGAAATAAAATTTATAAAGAAGAGTGCATACATCTAATGGTAAATGTATAACAAATAATCGTACTCGAGTTACATCAGCAGGCGTATAGGTTTTGGTCTTTTAAACCAACAATACTGTTTTAATAATTTGGAGTGCTGTTGAATTCACAAATATAAAAAGAAGACATAAGATAATACAAATGATGAAAGCGGTTGTTATCAAACACAAATATAAAAAGAAGACCTAAGAAATACAAATGATGGTATCATATGTTAGTAAGCACTATTAGAGCTCTTCGTACCAACCTTTAAAGGAAAATGGCTTAAAGCTTATATTCATCAACGTGCATCCACTTAGTAGACGACCACTTATTCCCCTTGATCACAGGGCAACCACCTGAAATCAGTCGGAGCATGCATCATGCATCAGATAAATAATGCCTTGTACTGTGATCAGGAAACATATAAGCTAGTCCACAACAAAACTGACTCGCAATCCAAAAAACATAAGATGTATCTGCCAAATCAATATGGGAAACCAAAATCCTGTTTCCCTTATATATGACACAAACTGCAAAGACTTTCAGGGGGAAGTGATGCTGTAAATCATGATTACCATGCAAACTTGATGGATCAAGTGATGCATCAGGCCTCATGCTCCAGAAAAGCAAAGCATCACCCATTTTTGGTTTCACAGAGAGGCCCTTCTTAGCACAATCAGACCACTCATTCCACCCTGGCAAAGAGCTATAATTTCCCTTGGCAGCAGGAAACACGGTCTCGCCCCCTTCCTCAACATCCGACCTACATCACATAATATGCAAGAAAGTAAGCTCTGATGTTTTCCGGAAAAATACGTTCTAACATGAAACTCTAACATGCCTGACAAGTGCATCCAATATGTGGCCAGAGGAAGTATACTACTTACAGATACATGAGAACAGTAGCTATCCTCTGGCCCCCATTTTTAGTGTTGAACTCGTCAAGAAAGTAGTCATAGTGAGGTTCGTACTTTTGTCCAACTTCATAGTGGAGAACTTGTAGTCCTTCTCCATGATCTACAAATTGCAATGAGCTTAAATCAGGCTGAGATAAGCTGAGTAAAATGTATTAGAGCATTAATAAAATAGTACAAACAACCAGGTAGGACAGATATCAAAGCAAAGATCAAAACATGAATATTAAATGAAAGACTAAACACCTGTACAGCTCAGTGGCAAAGCCACGCTTGTGATATGGGGGACAATTGTGCCCCTCTAAGCTCTTGGTAACAATTTTTTTATACTTGCAGTTGTACTACAAAGATAAATTTAGTAAGAGACTAAAGCTACATTAATTTAGAAAGCTGACCCTGAATTGTCCAAAATATAAACTTTGCTCTACTATATATTGTCAAGCTTTTCCATTTTATCTCACCTTAAGATTAAGTCCTGACTTTGCCATTAGGCCGCTTACTACCGCCTTCCCGGAGGAAAAAAATACAAAATGGAAAGAAACGGATTTTGTCTTAAGACCTTACACTATTTTAAACGGGAAAAAAAAATACCATTTCTAGAAACAGTTTTTGTAACAACGATCAATTGATCATCGTAGAAAACTAAAAATCACATGAAACCCGCATTAGTCAGTAACACTCGAGAACTTTTGTTGGGAAAATTATCATAGAAACAATCGAGCATGAACAAGGACTTGGCTTGACTTCCTATTTATTTGAACTGATGCCTTGCATATGTAAAGGGCTTCTAAAACCTAAAACATGACCCCTTTGAATTTGAGCAAGAAGTGCGCAATATGTTATTAATGAGGAAGCTTCTTTGTTTTCGTGGCTTATTTCTTATTAAGTGGACCCAATGGTTTTATTTTTAATTGAAATATGCACATATGTATCAAACTAAGAAACACGTGTGCCTACCATAGTACTCTTAAAAAGGCGACTTTGCTAATTTCACATAAAGCAAGTAAATCCGCAACATGATATCTTACAACCTTTTGAACAGGTTCCAAAATATACAGCACACTGCTGCTCTTCTAAAATATGTGCTTGAATTTGGGAAGTTAATAACTTTAGAAGGAAAACATATTTGTTTTAAAATTGGAGGAAAAATTTAAATCCAAACAACAGATATATGTGTGTCTATATATATATATATATATATATATATATATATATATATATATATTGTATGTAACAATGTATATGCTAATATTACTATGGTACATAAATATTCTTTTGAATTTTTTTTCAATTTAATTTTATTGATAAATAATATTCTTCAATTCTTACCTACAGGGATAAATGTAAAGTCTGCTATCCTTTTCTCTATGTTGCTGATGATCTCATCACGTTCCCTCTTTAAAAACATTCCAGAGCTTGTGCGCACCCTGCAACAATGAGCACTCTAATAAAATCAATAAGAGAAAGAGAAAGAATTTAGAGTAAATCCTTCCTCTGTAATGTATGATTTAATTTGAAATGCAAATGAGAGCAGCGTAAGGGAATTGATGCAGACCTGCTATCTTTACTCTGACCAGTTTTGCTATCAACAACTGTTGACTTTACCATGTGTGGTTTTGCAAGATCCATCAAATACTCACATTCTTTCTTGGACTGTTAGCAAAATAAAATCCAAAATCAAGACTTTCGCTTGACCGCTTAAGACATTCATCATCTGAACATTTACAGTGCTAGTGCATGATGATTTAGTGGATTACATAAAAGAATTTATTACACTAAATGACAACTAGATGGATATGAATCGCACTGAAAATTCATAATCAAACCCAAGCAATATATTTTTACAGTATCCACGAGCTACAAAAGTTCAAGCATAAGTAAAGGTAAAATACAATTATTAACACAATTCAATAAACATCAAATGAATCATATAGCTACCAGGCCAATATCACACACAATTCAATAAACAAAAAAAATTAAGAAATTAAGTTATAAAAGAAATAACTAACCAAAAAATTATGATACAGGAATGCTCTAGGCTCCCAAGAAAGTACTTCCGTCCACTGGTCTTCCCTCGTTTCCGATACATCACCATCAACTCTGCATCAAAATCACACATCATGATAAGCATACAGATTAAATTTAGGCAAAAAGAAATATAGCGAGAGAAGATTAATTCAGGTGCTTGCGTGCGTGCGTGCAGGCATACATGCTATTTTGAATAATCTTGCGACCGAATTTCAAGTGATTAGGGATTGAAGAAGAATCGTCATCGGAACCAACAGGAAGAGAGAGAATTCCGAGAGCTAGAAGCATTAGAAGCACTACGGTTAACATCAGAAGCATCGACAGAACTAGGGCTATTGTCGACGATCTCTTGGCTTGATGCTGATAATTCATAATCCTTCCTTTTGCCATTGTTTGTTTCTTAATCGGAGAACGGATCGATTGAAACAAACCCTAATTACCCTGAACTAGTTTGTTTCTGTCAAAGGTTCTTACAGCTAGGGAAATTTGTATTTGTCACATCTAAGATTTTGATAACGTCATAAAAGCTACAGCTCAGTCATAACATTATGATGAAGCGCGTACGAAAAAAAATTGTTCTTCAAAAGTGGATTTGACTAACTAATATCAGCTGGGCTATTAGGCCCAACAAAATTTTCAACCATTTCAATGTTTCTGCCTTTGTCTTTGTATATACGGTCAATCTTCTTGATATTAAGGCACATAAAATATGATTTTAAAATGGCAAAATTAATAAAATATCTAACACGTTTTATTTTATTGATTATACTATTAAATTTTTAATTATTTAAATTATTCCGCTAAATTATTGAAATTATTTAAGTTATCTAATAGATAAAAAAGTAAAATTAATTTTTTAATGAGAATGATTTAATTTCAAAATATTAATTAGTTTAATGAGATAATTTAAAAATTAAAATTTCAAAATAATCAAGAAATTAACTAAATACGAATAATTCATTAGTTTTGTTGATAAAAATTAACGCTCGTTTTATTTTTTTAACGGAATGACCCAATTTAAAAATAATAATTAGTTTAGTGGGGTAATTTAAAAATTAAAAGTCCAATGGTTAAATCAATAAAACATGCCAAGTTATTTTATTAGTTTTGCCATTTAAAATTATTAATTTAAAATTTAATAATTTTAATAACATGTTTATTTTTATAAGATTATTTATTAGATAACTTAAATAATTTCATATTATGCTTATTTTGTTCATAATTTATTTAAATGATTGAATAAAATTTACCGTTTAGATTATTATAGTTTTACCATTAATAATAAAGATATCATCATATCATATACTCATGTATAGAATATAGATGGATATAATATAATTCATCGGTTACTTTAAACATTTCTCCTAATATATATTTTGAATTGAATGGCCAGATAAATATTTTCATATTCTAATTAATAAGTTTTAGATAATTATAAAAAAAAAAATTGTGTTTCAATTTCAAATATGAATTGATAAAGTTGGGAATGTGCGCTGGACTAGATATATAAGCATTTCACAAATTTGGATAGGTTCTACCAAGAAGTCATTGATGAACATCGTAACACAGATAGGCTCAAGTCTGCACAAGAGGACATTATTGACATCCTACTTGAACTGAAAAACAGTCAATTAAGTTCGTTTGACCTCACTTTATATATATATATATATATATATAACAGTACGTTCTCATGGTAATCCACCTCACAATTCCAAAAAATACTTGTTTTTGGCTTATGTTATATATATATGTATATCAACTCGATTCTAAACTTTGATATTGGAATGGATTAATTAATCAAACTGACCAATTTTCAGGGAGTTATCAAACATAACTCGATCTCTTAATCTATGAATAAATTTAATATAATGTTATAAGTAATATTTATAAATTTTTGTGGAACAGAGACGTTGTTAGTGGGTGGAGTGGCGGTAGTTTTAAATGACAGGGAATAACCCACGACGGCCATTCATGAAGCTACGGTAGTAAAGTGCGATGTCTGGCCCAATATTAATCAAGTGATTGTCGTAGCTAAACGCACAAAATTATCTTCTCATATAAAAATAACTAACGACAAAATTATATTTCTATAAAATTAAAACGTTAAAAACCGATTGAACTACCCTAACGAGTAAAGTAAAAATACGAATACGCGTAGTTGTATATTAAGACACGATATTGATTATTGATGCTTACGTGATCACTCACCTACGCTCTCTGATAAGAATCACGATCATATCTCTTATATTATTGATTCAATTATTGTCACAAGTATCATCCGTATAATATGTTATAGTATTAAATCAATAATTGAGACGACAAGTTATAAATGATTAATAATTGTTGAAAGATTAAATATGTGTTGATTAAAAATAAAATGATTTGTGGTAATATTTATTCAATCCTCGATGTATATAAAAGTCATTATATGAGGCGTTTGTGGTAAGTTTGATTATTTTATGGGGGCCCGTATATCATCATCATCTAAGAGTCTCTTACAATCGATAGTAATTACCTTCGTCAATAGTAATTACCTTTGTGAATAGTAATTACCTTCACAATAGTAATTACCTTTACAGACGCCAAACCACTTGTCGTTTCATATTACGATAAAGGCCGAACCACTTGTCGTTTCACATTACAAAGGCCGAACCACTTGTCGTTTTTACATTACAAAGGCTAAACCACTTTTCTTTTCACATCAGGTCAATGTCCACCACTCGCTTTTTCATGGCGGTCTTAAGAAGAAATCTATAAATAGAGGCCTAATGCTTCATTTTTTCACGAATTCATTCAAGCTATATAGAGAGAAAGTATAGAGAATAAGAGAGAAAGAAGAAGAGTATTTTATTCTACTACACTCTGCAGATTCAATCTCCTCTTTAAAAAGTAAGTGGGTGTTATTCTTTTTTATTTAAGAAGAGAAACTTTTGTTATTCCATTTCTTATTATTCATTGGAATAACCCTATATCACGCGGTCTACCCTATACTTGGTGACATTCTTCATTATTCTGTTGGAACATCGCATGCATGTATTTTACAGGACTGGTTCCATCTTTATTATTATTATTGGAACATCCATGTCGTGTGTTTTACTAAGGACTGGGTAAAATCTTTATTATTATTCGTTGAACATCCTCGTCTGCATGCGTTTACGCCGACCAGTTCCATTCTTTATTATTATGTTGGAATATCATCATACGCGTTGCTTTTACGGACTGGTTCCATTCTTTATTATTACATTGGAATATCACGTCTGCGTGCGCTTTTCTTACTGGGACCGGTTCTGTTATTTATTATTCTCATTGGAATAACTACGTCTGTGCTGATCTATCGCATGCACGGTGATTTCTTTTGTTATTCCATTCTTTATTATACCGAGTTAGTTAAAACTTTGACTTTATACTCCATGAAATTAGTGGGAATATCTTCGATATTGCGCTTCATCTAAGATCCTTTCATGGAAATATTCTTCTCGGTATTCTTGAATTTTACTCTACAAAGCAAGATCATGTTCGATAGTTTGGATGTTATTGGTTCTAGATAAATTAATTCTTGAACTTGTTTTATGAATTCTTATATCATTGTTATCATCCTCATGTTTATATTATGTTGAAAGTCATCTGTGGCAGTGGTGCATAGATGGACTTGGTATGATTATGACGAGACTTGCAGACTATTCGGTGTAATCATGGTGTAATGTTACAAATGATGTGGTAAAAAATCCTCGGTGGCCGTAATGCATTGATGGACAGTTGTTGGCATGATCATGACCATTAATGAATACACAAATATTCTTCCGTCTTTGCGTATTTAATAATTGTGGTCGTGATACTAAAAGAATATCCTGGCCAGAAAGTGCGGGGTGATTCGAAGATTCTTGAATACAAAAGATGTTATTGGGAATTCTTATTTATCCTCATGTTTATATTATGTTGAAAGTCAATGGACTTGGTATGATTATGACCGAGAGACTATTCGGTGTAATCATGGTAGTAATGTTACAAATGATGTGGTAAAAAATCCTCGATGGCATAATGCATTGATGAGGCCGGTTGTTGGCATGATCATGACCATTAATGAATACACAAATACAGTGATGAATAATGTGGTGTGATATCTAAAGAAACCGATGATGTGGAATATTTAAATCTTTTAAATCATAAAAATAGTAGATTTTATTTTCTATTTGACTCTTTTAATGGATTCTTTGGTTCATTTGTAGTTAAACTTGATGTTCATTATATTTTTCGTTTAACACTATTGTTGTAGGCTAATGATAATTTATTCGCATTATCTTAGTCATAATATTTCTTCTTGAGCTAGTTGAGCTCACCCTTTCTTTCTTTGCTCTCTCTTGGAAATGAGAATATAAATTTGGGGACGAGTCGGGGAGCGGAGTGGTTGGTCCGAGGATAAGATAAGTAGTCCTCACTATTACGTGAAATAGTGTGATAATAATTGTAATGAGGACTTCTTTTGAGTTTGTATGATCTACAGTAGACAGATTGTGGATAATTTTGCAAAATAACAATTGATAGAGATTTGTCAGCTAAAATTCTGCTTCCAGTATTTGTATTCACATTACGCCATATATTAGAGAGAAAACAAGTTTAAATTGTATAATTTCTGATACGATCCGATTACCCAAGCATGGATGATGATATCTACTTATATATATAATATATGTATATCAACTCGATTCTAAACTTTGATATTGGAATGGATTAATTAATCAAACTGACCAATTTTCAGGGAGTTGTCAAACATAACTCGATCTCTTAATCTTTGCATGCAGAAAGAATATGTTAATTGGTGGAACAGAGACGAGTGGGTGGAGTGGCGGTAGTTTGGGCCATGACAGGGCAAAACCCCAAGGCCATTCATGAAGAAAACCCAAGAAGAAGTAACAAATTAAACTTGATTGGCAAGAAAGGTATATATATATATATATATAGTAGATGAAGATGATCTTAATTCCTTATTTAAAGGCGGTGGTGAAGGAGGCAATGAGGTTATTAATTATACGTCCTTTTCCTCCTTTTCTGAGAAACTCCCTAGGTGTCTGATAGTGATAGTGATAGTGATAGTGATAGTGAAACATCCAAAGGTGTGTGATAGTGATAGATCCGAAATGTTGGGAAAACCTCCCCAGTCCCAGATGAGCTTTTACTTTTGGTAGTGCTATTGATTTTAAAGGACAGGACTTTGAGTTCGGAGCGAGGCGGACGGAAAGGGTGTCCGGGAATTCACTCGGGAGCCGTGACGGTGGAGCTTGCATGCAAATAGCTAATCTTGTCTACTCATTTGAGTGGGACGAGGAGAGAGGATATTGATACGGTACGGATGCACTGTCGGGTATAACCATGCCATGCATACGAAAAATGGGCTTCCCTGCTGCTGCTGCATATGCATAAATCGATTAATTAATGAACATTTTGTTGATACTTCATGAGTTTCTTTTGGTGTGATCATTTCAATTTGAGACAATATCTTATTAAAATTATCTAACCAATGTAGTAATTTGTCTTACAAAAAGTTGCAAATAAGGAAATTAATTTATGCCAAAATGCACGTTGGTGACCTATTGGCTTTCATATAAGATTTTTTTTTAAAAATTAAATCTTAAAACTATGTCGTTTACAGTTTAAATAAACGACGTCGTAGGCCCAGTGGTCGTTCCAGCTAAACCTGCTGCGCTTTCCGGCTTCCCTTTCTCTGTCTCTCGTACTCGACTACACTCTTCAGCTCTTTTGAAAGAAGCCGCCAATGGCGATCATCAAGTCAAAGGTAAACTTTCATCTCTCTCGACAGTTTCTCTCTCCTCTATCTAGCTGTTGCTTCAAAACCTTTTCCTCTTCTTCTACTTATGCAACCCTAGAAAAACTCGATCTTGAAAACGACGCCGCAGACGATGAAGAAACGGTCGTACCCAGTATCGAACTGTCACCAGCTGAAACCCTAACTTCAGAAAAATTCCACGCCTTAATCAAGGACCACCACCGCAAAACCCCAAACCCTAATTCTAAACCTTCAAACCCTAACTTCACTAGCCCAACGCTCTCCTTCGACTTCTCCCAAATTTCCGCCGCCCAGTCGCTCTCCGCCGCCATCGTGCGTCGTGTTGTCGAGAAATGCGGTGGGGTGCGCCATGGCATCCCCTTCATCCAAACCCTAGCTTTCTTCAATTGGGCCACGACTCATAGTAATTTCGTCCATTCCGCTGAACCCTACAACGAAATGATTGACCTCGCCGGGAAAGTACGCCAATTCGACGTTGCTTGGTACTTAATCGACTCAATGAAAACAAGAAACATTCAAATATCGAATTTTACTTTCTCAATTCTGATTAGACGATATGTGAGGGCCGGATTAGCTGCGGAAGCTATTCACGCGTTTAATAGAATGGAAGAATATGGATGTAAACCTGACAAAATAGCCTTCTCAAATGTTATTTGTATTCTTTGTAAGAAAAGAAGGGCAACTGAGGCTCAATCTCTTTTTGATAGCTCGAAGGATAAATTTGAGCCAGACGTGGTGATGTATACTAGCTTAGTTTATGGATGGTGCCGGGCTGGGAACATTTCGGAAGCTGAGAGGGTTTTTGGTGAAATGAAGGTGGCTGGGATTCAGCCCAATGTGTATACTTACAGTATTGTAATTGATGCATTGTGTAGATGTGGCCAAATTACGCGTGCTCATGATGTTTTTGCGGAGATGATTGATGCTGGATGTGAGCCGAATGCGATTACTTTCAATAATCTAATGCGTGTACATGTGAAGGCTGGCCGGACAGAGAAGGTTTTGCAGGTGTATAATCAAATGAGGAAGCTTTCATGCGTTGCCGATACCATTACGTATAATTTTCTCATTGAGAGTCATTGTAAGGATGAGAATCGTGAGGAAGCTACTAAGGTTATGAATACAATGGTTAGAAAAGGGTGTGAACCAAATGCCTCTACATTTAACCCGATATTTAGGTGTATTTTGAAGGCGAGGGATGTGAATTCTGCTCACAGGTTGTTTGCTAGGATGAAGGAGGTGAAATGTAAGCCTAATACAGATACTTATAACATATTGATGCGGATGTTTGCTGATTCAAAATCCGCTGATATGGTTGTCAAGCTTAAGAAAGAGATGGATGAGGGTGAGATTGAGCCTAATGTGAATACTTACCGGATTCTAATCTCATTGTATTGTGGGATGGGACATTGGAACAATGCCTACAAGTTTTTCCGAGAGATGGTGGAAGAGAAATGCTTGAAGCCTAGTCAGCCAGTTTATGAATTGGTTTTGCAGGAGCTGAGGAAAGCAGGACAGATAAAGAAGCATGAGGAATTGGTAGAGAAAATGGTCGTTAGGGGTTTTGTCGCTCGCCCTTTGTAGTAGCCTGCTGCTTATACTCTTTCAAGTTCAATTAGGTAGTATTTATTTCTCTTTGTCATCATTATTACCATTGGTAAATGACAAATTTGTTAGTGTTGTCATCCTTGAATTAGATTATAAACATTGTATTCAAGAATTTTGATGTACTTATGCTTCCAATATTGCAATTTTGGAACATATATGACATTGAATTCTAATGTTTACTAGTGTCCGTAGTTTATTATCTTCTAATTTATTGTTTTGTTATGCTTTAGCACTGAAGTCCTCACGGCCTATACATTTTTGAACCCTTTCATTGGAATATTACAGATTTAGTTAATATTCATTATCTTCATACGGTTGTCCTTTATTTATTAGTTACACAATTTGTATAAGTTGCCAATCTTGATGGTGAGTAGGACTCCATGTACAAGCATGGGCATGCCTTGCTGTTTCTAAAGATAGTGAGCTTTGTTTCTCAGTTGAGCATGACTTTGCAGAGAAGCAGCTGATTCAAATAATTCAATTTTTAATCCTTCCCTAATCAAGAAACAAACCCTCTTGCTTGCACTTCTTTCAAGCTGCGATAAACTTGAAAGAAGAAGAATTGTTGAATTGGCAATTATCTCAACCTGGTATATTGTTGAATAGCTCTCTTCCCAATATAAGCTTTGTATTCCTTGATATATTATGATAGTAAGGCTTGCTTGTGCTGTGCATTTGAATTGTTTAAATTGAAAACTTTTTTCAGAGAGAGAGAGGCAACTAGTAATGGCAAAGATGTTTAATAACAGCAAGCTTTTATTCCTAAAAGTCATAGACACGGGAGTTACAATTAAACGGACCCCCTGAGAGTTTGTCAAAAGCAAGCACACAAACCTATGCAAAGTTACCAACAATTAAGCACTAGTTCATACAACAGTAAACCAGTAAATAAAGCTGAAACCACAACCAACTTGAAAAAAACCATCTATGTAGGAGCTTACAAAACGCCAACCGGCCCAACACCAATCTGCAAGCCATTCCTGAAGAGCTGGATCCTGGCATTTGAAGCAAAAGATTCCAAATCTTCAGCCCCTTTAACAACTCCATACCAATCTGCAAGACTGCAACCCATTCCTGAGAAGCTGGATCCTGGCATTTGAAGCAAAAGATTCCAAATCTTCAACTCCCTTTAACAACCTCCATACGACAAACAGAAATTTCACAAAAATGCAGATCCATACTAAAGTAGCATATGTAAACAACGATCTCAGCCAACTCTGAGCGGATATCCGCTGCCCTGCTAGGTGGGAGATCAAATACACATTGTCAGACGATAAAGAGGCATTCATGAATCTTTTGCAGAAGAAGTCACTTCCAAACATAAAGAAAAAAAATCTGTGCATTCAGGAAAAAAATGATCCTAATGGGAATGAAAGAATATTAATAACCTTAAATAGCTCTCTCCTCAACAGTAAGTAATTCAAAATACTATCAAATTTAGATACATGGTTGGACAAACATTTCAGTGAAAACAGAGATGGTATTAAACTAGTGTTTATAAAAAAGCAGTAAAGATACAGTAAATACATTATCAATGACCTTGTATTTAAGCATCTCATTCAAATGTTTCAATCACTCTAATCCATCGCTAATCAAGACAGAAATCATCTGCTTGTTGCTGAAGTTCCAGTTACTTTCAATTTCTTGTCTGATCATGTCTTGTGTATGTTTTATCAATGACCTTGCATATCAAGCATCTCATCCAAACGCTTTAATCTCTCTAATCCCTCAGTAATCAAGAAACGAATCCTCTGCTTGTCACTGCAATTCCAGTTATTTTCCATTTCTTGTCTGATTATATGTCTCAGTTCAGCTGCAAGAAGATCCAGCGAAATTAAGATGACACCATTAGGCTTCCAGCACCCACACTACTTTTACAAGTAGAAATTTTTTCACTACAACAAACAGGTTACTATCCGCTCTCTAATAACTCATAATTGTGGGTGATCAAAAATTATTTGTTAGTAGAATTATATATTAATAAGTTTACAAATACTTTCAGTAACCAAAAAACTTCCTGTCACACACACACATCTCTGTGTTTGTTTAGGTATAAAACTAAGACCTTACATAACAATTTTTAAACTATATTGTGTAATATCCGTAAATTTTATGAATAATATTAATAATTAAATTAATAAAAGTTGAATATTTATATAGGTATATATTTTTGTGAGACGGGATGTGATAATTAAATCGAATTGAATTAAGTACGTGACAACTATGTGATATGATGAAAATAATGAAAAGCTTAATTTAAGCTTAAAGGGATATGCCTAGTGTGGCAAAGTGATGAAATAAGTAACTTATTAATTAAAACAATGAAGAGAGTAATTAAACTATGGTATGGACTAAATTATGCAGTAGCTAAACCTGGTTTGAGGTTTTCCCATAGTGTAAACCAGCACAGCTGCATCGGTGGCAAGACCTTTGAAAAATAATTTTTGCTTCATGATTTATCAGATGAGATATTAACATTAATAAAATGTGAATAATTGATGTAGTGTGACTATATGATAAAAATAAATTTTAATTATGTGACCTAAATTTTATAAATGAGTCTGTGTGACATTATGATTCATGGGAATTCAATTAAATGTGCATCTCAAAAATTCGGAAGGAAGTTAATTTCCAAAAAATAAACATTTAATATTAAAAATCATTATAATATTGAAGTGTAAGTGTAATAATAAAGTTTATGATGGGTTAATAATACCCAACTGAATTATTTTATCTAAACTAAATATTATTTTAGATAAACCCAATGTACATTGATTATATAATGTGTGCATATATAAACCCCAACTTTTCATTATGTAGTAGCATTAACACATTAAAATTACACTTGGGAACAAAAAGGAACTAAACTAAGCATAATAGAACTAAATGCCGAGTTTTATCAAACCTTGTCCCAAATTCAGTGGCCAAACAGTGCCTTATACCTCATTTACGTGAAAACACGGTGGCTAGAAAGGTGATTATCATGGTTATGGAGATGGTTGAGGGGGAGTAGTTGGCCAACCCCTTGTTAACCATTGGCTTCTTCTTCTTTCTCATGGATTCAAACCCTAATGCAAAGCCATTAACTGGTCACCCAATTCTCTATATATAGTAGCCTCATTTCTCTATTCTTGTTGTTGTAAATTGTCTGAGCAGTACATATAGAGAGTGTGAGTGCATTAGTGTGTGAGGAGAAGTCTGAGATTGCAAGGAGTGTCAATTTAAGCTTCAAGAAGGTAAATTTCTTATTTTATGTTCTTAATTTTCGAGTTGACAAATTTCTAGAATTTCCATGAAGATTTCTGTGAATTGATATCAATGTGTTTATTAAGTGTATATGCAAGTATGAAACCTTTAAGAATGAGTTTAAGTATGCTTAGTTGAGAGAAAATCGAATCTGGTTTTGATTTTACGTAGAAAGCGAAACCCTTTCTTGGTTCTCGTCAGGAAAGGCGATTCATGTAATTTGTCTTAAGGCGGCGTTGGCTGCTGCCATTCTCAAAACCAAATTACGATTTTATTTGTTATGTGGTGCTTCCAACATGATATATAGACTTAGTTATGCATGAAAACAGATATGACATGTAGTATAAAGCTTCCTTGTGTGGTATGAGATGTCTAAACATGATTTAATAGGATATTTATCAAGAAAACTTAAATTTTCAAAAGACGAACTTTGATGAAACTTGTATTTTGCAAATTCTGAGTATGATAGCATACATATATGACTGAGTTATGAACATTAATGAGCATGAGTTGTTATTCAAGGTTCATTTGTTTATATCTAACTTGTTTTGGCTTTGAGTTAAAAGACTTTTTAAAGGAAAATTTGACATACTTGAGACTAATATCCATGAATACCATGTGGAGTATGTTCTGACTTTGTGAACTTGTAGTCATGACCTAAGAACACATAAAATGTAAATCTAAGATGATTGGTATACACTAGAATGCATGGTGTAAGTTTAAAATGATTTCAAAAGCAAACTCAGACATTTTTTCAAACTAAGTTGCATAAGTATGGTGTAGTTATATTCTGGACATCTAAGATGGCATGTTTATATTCTTTTTGTCTCTAAACATGATTCATATGTATACTCGCCTTGTTAGACACAATGTAAGTTAATCAAGCATGAGCTTGGGCATGTTTAAAGGTGATAAACGATGTTAACTATGCGTAAATGGTGTGAACACTTGCAAGCATGCATATTATAGAATATATGATCTCCTCATATGGATACATGGTTAACATAGTAGGCCTTGTGACTTCATTTGGCATTAATTCATTAGAAATTCTAAACTAAGACCTTGACGTGTAAAGTTGAACTTGGAATGGTCATACAAGTATGCGAAATCCTTTAACATGTGTGCATACTATTTGTTAATGCCTTGGTATGCTAAACAGTGGACTGAAACCAGGAGAGCAAAAGCTCAACTCAGTGCAGCGGAAGAAGGACAACAGAATCTGGCAGAATCCCTAAGCCTAACCAGAGGAAAAGCAATTGCGCTCTTCTCATGATTTAGTTTGACTTGATTTTGTTTGTATTTTGATCGTGGTGGCTTGGTTATATTATTATTCTAAGCTAGTAATTAGAGATTTACTGATGTGTTATGTATGGTGATAAGGTAGCATGGAGGTGTTAAACTCGTAAAAGATTTCTAAATGTGATAAAGATGATATTGATTCAGAAATTCATGATTTGATATACATGGACTGATTGTATAGACTTATGTATGTACTTAACATACATATTGGGAGTGTGTATGAGATAAATTATGTTTCGAGCTTGCATATCTAATGAATGTGTATAACTATATACGTTAATAGGGTAACTTAGTTCGTTGAAGTGATTATAAGATTTAGATTGGTAAACTACGCTTCAGGCAAGTTCCCTAATTTCATTCTTATATTGAATGCAAGTATTTAAACCTTATCTCATATTATGCAAGTTTTGAATCATTGTTATACCAACTATATCCATATTGAGCAAATTTCTATATTCGTATGAATCATTATTCATATTCGAAAATTTATTATATATCTTGATTCATGTTGCACTGAACTTATTGTTCCAAAATCTATTGTAAAAATTGTCTAAGCCATTTGACTCGGCTAGACTAATATCATGTGTTAGAAAACACTCCAAATCAATTGTCTTGGTGCGGAATCTTATAAATCTACTGAGATGAACAACCCTCTTTGAAGGGGAAAATTTTATATTGTCGGGGAACCGACGTGCGCACAAACAACATGTTTAAATGTTATGCATAACGTAAGGTACATCAAGCTGATCACCTATTGTACTTGTTTAAATTGGATTATCGGTTAAATACTGTTAATTTTAGTAGAAGTTCTTGGTCCATAGAGACTACTCAGTGTTGAAACCTTTGAATTCTTTTAAAATCGTTCGGTCTATAATGATTCATCATTTAGTATTCAAAGGACCATTTTGAAGCTATTGACATTTCCTTGTTATAGCATTATTTCTTTAACTCTCGAGTTATCCTTAATTAATATACCTCTGAATTGATTAACTTTATATTATGATTGTTCACCTTATTGTTATATAATTGCTGGGCAAACTTGTTGCTCATTCTTGCTCCCCTAAAAACATTATAGTTAAGGTAGAGTAGGGTAGTACCTCGGGGAAGGACAACGGCAAGGGCAAGGTTACGGATTAGCTTTAGTCCTTTAAGCTAGAAAAATTAATATTATGTTGTATTAAGAAGTGACCAAGTAAGTCATGTCTTAGACTTATTTATGAAATGTTGAAATAACGGATACAAAACCTCGGGACAAGAATAATTATAATAAATCAATGTAAGTTATTCAATTATTCCGTTGTATGAATTATTAGTGCATTATTAGAATTAGATCGTGAAGCACCGAATTCGAGATATTAGTGTCTAAATTTGGGGACGTCACAATATCAATCTAAAGATATAAAAAATAAAACTCTTTCAAAAATTCTTGAAATTATAGTAGTAATTTTTGTAAAGGTGTTGCCCCATTGATTTGCTTTTTGTTTGACAACAAAGAAATAGCTAAAGGTAAAGCCCTTTGGATATTGTACAATAAGTACATAAATTAGTACAACATCTAGTTTCAATCATGTACCCCAAGCCTGGGATTGTTGTGCTACACCCTCACCTTTGTAAATAAGATTATATTTAAATTTGTGAAACTAGATCTCTTATTGATATATTATCAGAAGATTATCTATAAATAGGTGCAAATTTAACTGTTATTATTGTTAAGAAAATAAAGGATTTTTACCTGAAATGTCTTAATTTAGAATTATCAGCTATCAACTATGGAACAAAGTTGGTTCAGTGATTTTCCCGTAATAGATACTTATAGATTATTAGAGGTTACTAACTTATTCAATACTCTACAAAAAGAGTCCCATTTGCCAAAAAAAGAAATTGTTCCATGAAAAGAATCCCATGTATTTTTATGATAGGGGTACAATGATACAATTTTCCTAAGAATATTGTCATAATTCCATTATCATGTTATCGTTACTAAACTTTAACACTCAATAAATTTAAGAGTAGCCATGAGACAAAAATATACCCTTAAATTCGTAAATTTTGCAAATGGGATTCTATTTATGGAACGGATGGATTTTTACGTTCATAGGAGCGTCTGGTTCTCAGTCAAACTTAAGTTATAGCTAACTCGAAATATGACCTAAATTTTGTAATCCATATATTTTTTTTGGGTACTCATAAAAACACTACTTTCTTCCTGTTTAGATATTTGTGGGAAACATAACAACGATCAAAGTCAGTTTTCGATCGAAGAAAAGTCTCAATCAAGAGGTTCCCAATTCTTTTCTATAAAATCAACTGCATTATTTTCAAACTTCCGCATGCAAAAACAACTACTATATCTTGACCTAGAAAAAAGAATCAGAGACTTATCATAAAAACAAAAAATAAGAAATAGTCTAATTGACATTGCAAATATAGTGAACAAAGAATAAGATTATTAAATGAGTTTCAAATAGGTTAATGAGTATTTCCAAAGGTATGACTATAGAGTAACCCTCTTCAGCAAAGAGTTGATACTAGCGATTAAAAAAGCCAGGTGAACAGATAGGAAAAAATGATGAATAAAATTCAATTCACCCAACTTTGTTTCATGACTTGTTAAGAAGTATCCAAATAATTTCCTATTTTCCACAGAAAACCATCAATCAAGTACAAGATTCGTTAAAATTGGAAACTTTACCTCTACTGTCACCAGGTGCTCTTTGTGTAATCTTCAGGGCTTGTCTATACAGTTTCAGGACTTGAGCACTAAGAATGAAATTGCGCAAATCTAAGGAGAGAACCATAACTTATCCCTTCAACAATAAATTTCTACATCAGAGTCATTCAACGTATGAAAGGTAACTTAAATGGTAAAAGATACCTTCCTCCAAACTGAGTGTCACCATGAAACCCTGCTACCATTGCCATGGATTTAAGATAACACATTTCAACATTATATATTTTTTAAATAAAATACTCCCCCGTTCTAAACTATAAGATCAAAGCTTTCAAAGTCAATATTGATCCTATATTTTGGAACTGCGGGAGTAGTAGTTTATTTGAAAATGTTTTCCTCAAAAATATTCTGCGCAATCTAGAGTGTAATTTTGAAAGTAGAAGTTCTGAAAAATATGATAACAAAATGTTTTGCAAGCACGCCCTAAAATGCATGCCAAATAAAATTATTTTGAAAGATGACACTCAATTTGGGACGGAACGAGTTCTAAAAACCTAATTGAAGAGCAATTCATGGCCAACGTATAGAAGGCTAGCATACAAGTTGATGACTTTAGCATTGTAATATCAGCGCACCTATCTATAAAGTAATAACCAAACAGAATTTGGCCAGTTGGTCAAATTGCATGAAGAGGACAAAGTAAGTATTGAAGCAACAATGAAGTTGAATCAGAAATTTTACAACAGTGTAGAACAAATGAATCATAAAAAAAGTTTGTGTTGCAGACATAAACAAACACATGCAAAGAAAGAGATAGAGCAAAAGTTGATCATTATGTGTGTGTATTATTTATATATATATATATATATATATATATATATATATATATATATATTGGTGGGTGGGGGGGGGGGAGGATACTGAAGTAGTGAGCTAAACACATCATGAGATGATACCTGAGTTCCAGATAAAAAACGAAACCATGTAAACATTGATGATGGACCAAAAGTCCTATGCTCACATCCGTTTTCTTTCCCTCTCAACAAAAACAGAATATTCACAAAACCATTATTCTCAAAAGTTTATTTGTTTGAGCTTTTGGAAACTTGGTTATCAAAAAACTTGAAAAGCACATAAAGAGTAAGAGAAATGTTATTAAGGCACAGTGAAACAGAATTTGCATAATTTGCACAAGAAGATTACAATTCCATAATGTGAAGCACCATGGTTCCTCAACTAATTGAACTTCACTAGCTATTGTTGTAATTATTTTTAAAAATATAATAGAATATGTAATTGTCCCTTATTTTAAAGCATACTTTAATTGAAAAAAATTGAGACCCCTAACATTATTATTAGTTTATTAGTATAAATAATTTAAATTGATCATGCAAAAAAATAATAAACAAATATAATATGTTTTGTATGTAGGGCACTTGGGTTTTCCAACGTTTGACTTTTAATATCTAAAGGTTTTAAAACATTAATGTTATGTTTCTTTCATTGGTCGTATGAGATAGCCACTAACAGGAGATGTAAAACACATACCAGCGAGATAAATGTTATGTACTACTCCTAATTTGTAGTATTAAAAAAGTAAAGATTATAAATAACGATATTAATTGTCCTGTAGGAAAAAATTATATAAACAGTTTATTATATTACAGGTTTAATCAAATTTGTTATAAGGTGATTAATTTTCTTAATGCGTAATCTTTTTTTATATTAAGCTTTGAGCCTGAGACATTTCTAATTAACATTGTTATTATAGTGTCATAATTGTCTTATATTTGTTTAATTTTCGTTGCCAATATTTTATCAAATCACCATTTATAGTACGTCAATGCATTTTTGTATTTTTTTTTTTTTTTTAAGAAAACTGATATTTTTACAACAGAAAATGATATTTTCACAACAAAAATGTAGTTATAGATGTATAACGACGGTGAAAACAGTCGCTATAGGTTTTATATCGACGATTTTTGCTGTAAAAATATCATTTTCTGTTGTGAAAATATTAGTTATCTTTTTTTATTTGTTTTTGCTAAAATATAAACAGGTAACTAAGCAAACCAATTAAATGAATTAATATTGTTTTTTACACGCATTTTTATACTATTATTTAATTGAGGAAATAAGTATGGCTTAAATCTTTGTTTTTAATGTAACACCTCGAACCTACTGCAGATCTGAAGTGATACGCATCGCAAATTCAATGGTCGGCAAGATAATAATATCAATCAAAACATATGGGAATCAGATCGTCAAATCAACAACGGGGTCAATGATTTCCGACGAGAACCACACCAAATTAGAACCAAACCAAAAAGAAAATTAAAATTCGATGGTAAAATACGACTAGATACCGAAAGCTCAATAAATCCATTACACAAACAAACAGATTTAAAAAACCCAAACACCATTGAACAATACTTGCTAATATTAACAAGGGAGCAACAAAACACCCAATCAGCCGAAACAATATTAACCATAGCGAACTGACAGGGAACTATTATAACAACTTAAACACCAAATTGACTCTACAACAACCGGTGAAGAAGAAACAATTTGGGTAATCGTCTAATTGATGAGACCCATTAAAGATTTAAATCAATTTAATTTAAAGTTACACCATAGCTGAACCACACCATCAGCTTACCAAACCCAACTCAAAATCGGTTATTAAAAAAATTAATTATCAAACAATATTTTTTCATTCAGATACAATTCTATTCATATGCTCTACATTATTCAGATGTCTAAACTCTTCAATTCTTACACTCTGTTTCCGACTTTCGGACGAAAAAGAAAAGAATAGAAAACTTAAATTAGAACATAAAATAAAAGAATATAAAACTTGAAAAAAAAATTTGTGTTGTTTTTGAGTTTTTAATGGAAAAAATAGAAAATTTAAAAATTTTATTTTCTTGCGCTTTTTGAGTTCCAATGAAAAGAAAAAGAAAAATATAACTTTTACAAATTTACCCTTCTATATGCAACCAATTAAGTGATATTATTGTTATTCGATTTTAATAGTCCAACCAATTAGATGGATTAAAATAGTATAGGGGGTGTCAATTTAGTTAACTATCATGATTTATTTAATTATATTTAATAATATAGTTTTTAAGTAATTAATATCTATAAAATTATATTTACCATATATTAATTAATATTATTAAGACATAAATGTAAATACAATAAAATAACTAATCATATAATTTAATTATTAAGTCTAAAAATAAAGCTTAATTACTATATTTAAGAAAATATTTATGAAAATATTTATAATAATTTGACAAAAAAAGAACCATCGCTACTTATCCCAAATAATGAATTTGTTTTAAGAGAAAATTACTGATAAGTAATTTCACACCAAAATTCTACCCACACAAATATTTTCAATTATTAGGCAAGTGAAACAGTGCATTTTATGAACATGATGAAAGCGTTGATGACAAATTAGCAATGAACAACCATAAATTATGTGAGGGTATTAGACATTATGAATTAAATGAATTTAAGCTACAAAAAAATAGATAGAGTTGTCGTATTTAAATGAAAATGAGCAAGTATTATAGATTTTTATTTTTATTGATTTTAAAGTGAGAATAAAAATTGAGTATTCCTTGTTAAAATGTTTGAGAAAACTACATAATATCAAATTTTATAAACATGGGTATGATTGAAATAATGAGTTTAGGTTTCACAGTCGTAAGTATTCCTCTATTGCTAAAACCTTTAGATTGCTACCAGGGGAAGAGATAAAGAAATTAACAAAATCTATTATTATAATTATTGTCAACAAAAGAAATAGTTCGCACCAAGAAGTCTATTTCTCTTTATCAGCTTAGGTTTGGTAGATGAAAATAAATTGGAGACATGAGTTGTAATTTAAAATTTATTATATTGAAAGTTGAGAATAATATGAGAATTATAAAAATATTACTTATTCCAATTTTTTTTCTTTCTAAATCAAACCAATTTGGAACGGAAAATTTTACTGAGAAAAAGAGACAAAATTTTCTATCCATTTCTTTTATTTTTTGTTTATTAAAAATTCAAAAACATAGAAATTAGAAAGAAAACTTAAATTTGCCGTCCATTTAATTTTTTTTTGTATATTTTAAAATTTAAAAACAAAGTGTTAATATTTAATTTTATCAAACACAACCTTATAATAAATTATTAAGGTATTCAATATGTATTTTCCAATTATTGTAAATTAATAACTTAAATGTCATATACATGTTGACTTCCTTATTAGTACTATGATTTTATTATGCTCTTTGATTATAAAATTTCGTTTTCACATTTTATTCAATATAAAGTATTATATAAAAGCAATGCATCTTTACAGTATCAGCATTAGCATAGAACCTATGGTCTAACACATGATAATATTTTAAACTTAAATTATATATAAATTACTACACATCAATACATATCGGATACCTACTAATTAATTCAAAGTACTAATTGTTAGAAAAATATGGAACACAAATAAATTTGAAGTAGAAAAATGGCTTGAAACGCGTAAAATTATTTTTCTAAAAGTAATATTTGATCTCTCTCCTTCTTGAGATTGCTATAGAATGAATGCAAATAGTCTTAGTAGATATGACAAGCCTTGAGAAGTTTTGCATTTAGCAAATAATGAAAAACTTCAAAGTATTTCATGAGAGATAAGAATTTGATAATTTTAGAGAGAGAAATTAGAGTTTGAACAACAAAAAATCAGCACTTTAACAATATGAAAATTCATATATTTATTATAGAAAATAACTACCAACAACTTCTTTTTAATAACTATTTTTTAAATAATAAATATCATTTTCTTATTTGAATAATTTATAACAATCCCCCACTTATTCAAATATGAAAATTTCTCCAAAAAATCAAACTATGTTTATGAATACAGTAATATATCTTTCGATTTGAATATTACCTTAGTGTAAATGCCACAAAATAAAGTCAAAATTTCAAGTAGCATGAAAGCTTTGAACTTGTTATTCTTTGTGACAATGTCGATGACATCACGCACATAAACAGAAAGAATTCTCATATTCCACACAATCACACGCGTAGCTCTCGTAAGGCCATGAGCTGATCCAACATTCATGATAAACTTTTATGAGATAAACTCCAAATCTCAATCAAAGCGGCACCACTTCTAAGTTCATATAGGTGAGGTTCTTTCAGTGTATTTGCCATATTTTAGACACTTGTTCCACTAACTGAACTTCATTAAGAGATTAAATCTCAACCTTCTAACTATGGCAACCAGTACTTTTATCTCAAATTGTAAGACCCCAACTTTTATGAATAAAGATGAATTTTTTACAAATATCATTTTTGAATATTATGGAGTAAATTTGATATAATGTCATAGTTGTGGGTAATATTTAAAAATTTTGAAAAGTATGCAAGTTGTTATATAATATTCGATTGGTCGGGGAATATTCGTTTTAACGAGGGAAATATTAAATGCGACAAGCACAATCATTGGTGGACCCCTAATAGAATTATTATCGGATTGAAAGCGACAAAAATATTTTTATAAAAATAACTACGGAAGTTTTACCATTAAGCATTTGAAACACCTTGTTAAAAAAATACGAATGTCTGGCGTGGTTGCATAGTAGCACACGATATTGATTATTGATGCTTACGTGAGAAGTCACTCGGTTTTGTTCAATTATTGCTACGATAATTGTTGCATAGTATCTCACGTTATTTGATTTAATTATTATCGATATTTTATATATTATTAAATCAATTATTGAGATAACAAAGTTATTAATATTATTATTTGCAATATTAACGATGTTCAGAAGTTACGCCAAGGAGAGATTTGATCACCTAATTGCTTGGCAAATGGGAGAAATCCTTATTGGAAAGCCCATTTCTTTCACAGGAGCGACATTTGGCCGATTAATATTGTGAATTATAATAAAGATAATAAGTTTTGTTTTATTATTATTATAAATGTAATAAAATGTAATTTTTTTATATAAAATAGAATACTTTTATAAAGTTATTTGTTTTATTAGAAATTTATAAATATAATATAATATATTATATTATATTATGCGTAATATTTTTGCGTAAAGGTATGCATAGTGTTTGCATAGTAAAATCTTTTTATATAAAATGAATACTTTTATAAAGTTATTTGTTTTATTAGACTATAAATACAATATATTAAATTCTATTATGCATAGTGTTTCAGATAGTAAAATCTTTTTATATAAAATAGAATACTTTTATAAAGTTATTTGTTTTATTAGATTTTAAATAATATATATATATTATAAATAGAATATATTATATTTTATTGCATAGTATCCTTTCTATTTTTCTTATAAATAGGATGCTTGGTTAGAATTGAAAACACACGGAAGTTCGGAGAATTTTTCTTCTATAATCTTGGCGTATTTCTTTAGAGTTTAAGAAAACTTTGAGCGTAGTGCAAGTTTTCTTCAAGTATATCCCGCCTCCTACCAAGTGAGTACTCTTTTTATAAGATAAGGGTATTATTTCTTTCGTATTCATGAAGAGAACTTACGTTATTCCATTCTTTATTATTTTGTTGGAATAACTTTGTATCGTGGACTACCCTATACTTGGTGAAATTCTTACATTATTCCATTCTTTATTATTACATTGGAATAACTTGTATATCACAATCTGCGCATACATGGTGAAATTCTTTTGTTATTCCATTCCTTATTATTATGTTGGAATAACTGTATATCGCCAATACCACATACATGGTGAAATTCTTACATTATTCCATTCTTTATTATTACATCGGAATATCATAATATCATATGCGTGCGCATGACACAGTTCTATTATTTATTATTCTGTTGGAATAATATATCTGTAAGTGATCTATCACATGTACGGTGGTGAATTACATTGTTATTCCATTATTTATTATTATGTTGGAATAACTTTTATGCATCTTGATCTATCGCATGCACGGTGAAGTCTTTTGTTATTCCATTCTCTATTATTACATTTAGAATATCACATACGTGTGTTTACGCATGCATGAATTTGGTTCCATTATTTATTATTTTGTTGGAATAACTTGCCGTCATGCGTGCGGCCTATCGCATGCATGGTGAATTCTTATGTTATTCCATTTTTTATTATTACATTGGAATAACTTTCGTCTATGTGGATTACCACACACGCATGGTGAATGACCCTTCGTATTCATTTCTTATTAAATTATGGAAATGATCATACTACGTGGATTACCGCATGGACGGGTGAAAATCCATTGCGATTTCATATATTCTATGATACTCAATTGGTTAAAGTTTTGGTTTCTATACTCCATGAAATTAGTAGAATATCCCGGATATTTTTGCGCTTCATCCCAGTATTTTCATCATGGAAATATTCTTACGAGCATTCTTGAATTTTACTCACAAAGCAAAGATCATGTTGACAATTTGGACATTATTGAGTTCGAGGATAAATTAACTTATAAATTTTAAAATTTATTCTTGAACTTGTTTTATTGAATTATTATGTCATTCATCATCATCCTCATGCTTATATTGTGATGAAAGTCATCTTTGGCTTACGTGCATAGATGGACTTGGTATGATTATGACGAGGATTATTCGGTATAATCATGACTGTAATGTTATAAATGATGTGGTAAAAGTCCTCGGTGGCTTTGTAGTGTATTGTGGACAATTTTTTGGTATGATTATGACCATGGATTATTCGGTATAGTCATGACCATTGATAATTTAATGAATATCCTTGAAAGAAAGCGAGGGATGATTTCGATGATGTGGTTTATTTATTGTTGAGTCTCAGCGATAAAAAAAATGATGAAAACATTTTAAATCATAGAAGATAGTAGATATCATGCTCTATTTGACTCTTCTAATGGATTGCTTATTCCACGCTATGATTAAACTTGATGTCTATTGTTTTTATCGGTTTAACATTATTTGAAGACTAGTGATAATTTATTTTGCATTATCTTAGTCATAATATTGCTTCTTTGGGCTAGTTGAGCTCACCCCTTTCTTTCATTTGTTCTCTTTAGGAAATGAGAAGCGTAGCTTGAGGGACTAGTCGGGGAGCGAGAGTAAGTGGTCCGGATGATAGTATTAGTAGTCCTCACTATTACGTTAAATAGTGTGACAATAAATGTATTGAGGACTCCTTTGAGTGTGGATATTGTCTAGATGACAATATTCTTATTAAAACTCTCAATTTATGTTTTGTCGTATTTTACACGACTGTTGTATAATTAGTTTGTATTTGTATTCAGTACCTTATATCTGGCGACCCAAGATGGGTGATGTATACCTATTTTGGGGGCGTCACACAAATGGCCATACTAGTTTAAGTACTGAGCATTCACTTTTCAATAACTTGTTGTTACCCTTTGAACTTAAAACTACTCATTTCATAGTGTTAGGTAAGGTTGCCGTTATTGGTGAATTAATTTAGGAGTTTTAGCCTAATTAAATTTGAAGTTTTTATCACCATATCTCTCGACAGAGGTTTAGTGAATGGATCGTATGACGCCCCCAAAATAGGTTCACACGACCATTACGAAGTGAGATATCACCTTATATAAAATTATTTACAAACTTCATTTATATCTATTTGTTGATCGTCGTGCGTAATCGACCACAGTTAAATTGTGAGTTTTAATACAAATGTATGTAACTCTCATGGTGCCTCGACCACAACCTTACAATGGTACTTTACATAAAAATGCCATATATATCTTATTTTAGAAATTAAAATCTTTAGAAAATACTCAAGGAAACCTTCGTGCATGGGAGACCGTGCGTACAGGTTATGATAGATATCATATGTCCACAGAATTATCCTTGGTTGACCCAATAGTCCCCAAAGAAAAACAAGAAGATTGCTATCATCTTCTTTCCAATGGTGAGTCTTCTCTTGACTTATAATTATCTCCATTGTCTCCAATTGAGAATCATATTTCAAACAAACTCCAAGATTATATAGGTAGTGCTTTCATAGATATACTTAAAGCAAGTGGATGTGCACAACCCGTCTTTATGATAACACGAGGTTGTATGTCATTAGACATCTTGTATGATAGTGGCAAAACACCCTTCCAAAGTTGGGTTCACCTCACCCTATTCGGTTCACCAAAATTAAATATCAAATGACGTATACAATACGACACACTTATCTAAAGTTCTCAATAAAATTATTTCCATACTATTTAGGGAGAACCTCAACATGACTATAGACCCCAGATTCTATTCTCCTGTTACCCAGCTCGACCCAAATCTACACTCTTATTACGAAAGGAATTGTGAAGCAAAAAAAGGGTGAAAGCAGAACTAGCCGATAAAGAATATCATGACTAAAGATAATTTACATCATCAATAGCGTTCATCAGTAATAAATCAGAGATTTAGAACATATGGTAGATGATAAAACTTTTCAGCCATAATTGCAGCGGAACTAGCAATCCATTAGAAGAGTCAAATAAACCATCAGATCTATTATCTTCTCCATGTTAAAAGTCCACCAATAATGTTTTATCCCTGTAACATCAATCAATAATTCCTGTCCACAATCATATGAATAACTCATAATCATAATTGTGATTCTAACTTCCTCTTCGCACCTAGGACGAAGATAATTTTCATCACCTATCTTCACCTGAAATATCAAAAATCATGATTATACCAAATCAAAATTCATGCTCATAATCATACTAATAAATTCATCTTTGCACTACGACCAAAGATATTCATTAACAATTCATCTTTGCATTACAGGCCAAACATATACAACTGTATTTTAGAAGAGTCAAGTAGAGCATGATATCTACTATCTTTTACGAATTAAAAGTGCATAATCAATATTTTATTGCTGAGACTCAGGTTAATAAATAATCCACATCATCAAATCATCCCTGCACTACAGCCAAGGATATTCATGTAATCATCAATGGCTATGATTGTACCGAATAATCTCTGGTTATAATTGTAAGACCCCGGATTTTATGAAATAAAAGTATTCAATTTTTCTTATAATTATTATTCAGTAAATGGTTAAATTAATAAAAGTTTAAAGTTATGGGTGAAATATGCAAATTTTATAAAATACACAAGTGACTATAAAATATTTATTTTTGTCGAGAAATATTCGTTTGGTCGTGGAATATTCTTCTTTGTCGGGAATATTAAATACAACGACGCAATGATCATTTAATGGGCCCCATAACTGAATAAGCGTGGATGAAGAAAAAACAACAAGTTTGAGTTTTTATAAATAACGGCGTAGTTATTCTGAATGTACCTTTGTTGGAATACACGGTGGTTAAAATACTGATGTCTGGCGTGGTCAGACTTTTGACATTGCAGTATTACCTGATATTTTGAATTATTAATTCTTACGTGAAGAAGGCACTACTCAATAATTGTTATTGTAATTCTTGTTTTAATATTTTATTTTATTGATTCAATAATTATTGCGTTGATATTTTATATTATTATTGTTTGATAATTGTCGTTGCCTGATATTCCCGATATCGGATCAATAATTTATATTATTTGGATAATATTATTAGATAGCATTATTGGCAATGTCTAGAAAGTTACATCGAGGAGAGGTTTGGTCACCTAATTGCGCGGCCAATAAGGAGAAATCCTTATTGGAAAACCCCTCTTTCACTAGAATCGCTTTGGTTGTCGTAATTGCGATTCTGTAATATTATTTGTGAATAATTATTATTAATTTATATGATAAAGAAATATTTATTTGATGTGGATATAAATGATGGATTTATTTATGTGGTTATAAATGAAGAAATTAATGTTGAGGTGTTTTATCAGTATTTTGTCGGATTGGGGGTATTAAAAACTCAAATCGGTGTTCTTAAAACTTTATTGTGTGAGTTATAATCTTAATCCGACCGTTGGATCGTTGTGATATTTGGATATGTTATACATATATGAGTTGAGTATATGTCCACAAATTTTGAACCATTGAAAATTAACGCATGATTTGTTATGAATTTTAAAAGGTGTTGAAACGGTGTTGAAAATCGTCCGTTTGTGGATTTCGGATATTTTCTGTTTGGAATTTGGAAAAACTCAAAGCTACAAAGTTGTAGAGAATTCGATTTCATGCGGAATAGACATAAAATTCATATTTTTCTGATATATGGGCTATTTTCTATGAATTATTGAAGTTTCAAAAAATAAAATAATTTTTATTAATTTATGGGTGGGACCCACTTTTGTTTTAGCATGTGGGCTGCTAAAATCTTCCAAGTTGGCTGCTCAAGCAATTCAATTGAGGTGTGCGTAGAGAAAAGAAAGAAAAAAAAAATATTTTATTATTTTAGTCTCCTATGGCGTCTAGCATTTTCCTATAAATAGACGCTTATGTTAGAATTGAAAATCACACTAGAAACAAGTTTTCTTTCTCTCTATATTCTCGAGCGTATTTTTGTGAGTATTTAGATACTTGGAGAGTTGATATTAGGTCAAGTTTCCTTGACTTTTCAAGTGAAGCATTAGGTTGAAATCTTCTTTCTTTGAGGTAAGGGATTTTAAGGGTTATTATGTTTTTCAGTTTCGTACTTTTTCAGACCTTCAAAAATTCTGGAAAAATTTAATATGATAATTTGTTGAGTTTCCTTGATTATGTCCAAAAATGGTGATTTTTGATGTATAGGAGTTATGGATTTTATGAGAAAATACTATTTTAAAAGTAAACGCTTATAACTCCTTGTGGTTAACTCCAAAATTGGTGAAATTTTTATTGGGAGTACATCTATATAACATCAGTATATTCTGTAAATTTCAGAATTTTTGGACAAAAGTATAATTTATGATAAATGTCTAAATATTCGGCAGTTTTGGCCATATGAAAAATAATAAATGAATTTTAATAATTCCGAGAAAAATATATGTTAAATATGGGACTATGTTCTGCTAAATTCCAGAAAAGAAAATTTGTTTGTACTAATTTGGTATTTTTCATGAAAATGGACTAGTTATGAATAAATAATTAAATATGTTATGTGAAGTAACAAAATTGAAAAATAGGATTTTATGGCTTGGGAATCCTATATATGGTATATGCAGATTTTTGATGTGGTTGTTGGTTATTGGTGATGAAATCTTATGAGTTTGGCATTTTAGTATGATTAAATGCATTAATTAGTAAAGTGTAAACAATTAAAATAAATTATTTATAAGTTTAAGAAATGATTAAAATATTGTGGTAGTATTAATAATATTAGATTATGAGATTATTAAGTGATTTATAACATTTAGATTAAGGTGTTATTAAATCATTAATTTATGAATCTTACTCTTGAAATTAAATCCATGTTTTGATCATATTATTTTTATTATCATATATAACATTTTTATAACCCTGGTGAAGAAATTTCTCTTTGACTTGAGTGTAAAGATTGATAGATTATTGGTATGATCGTGACTATGGGTTCTCTTTGGCCAGTAGTGCAAAGTTAAATCGTTATTTGTGGTATGATCGCTGACCATTGAATTTACAATTGAATATTTTTTTAGCTTAAGTGCAAAAGGTGAATTGATCAACATGGTTATAATTATAGTTTATATAAATTCTGAAATGATTATGTATTTCTTTGAGATATTAATATCTTTGGCCCGTAGTGCAAAGATGACCTAATATTGAATATCTTTGGCCTGTAAGTGCAAAGATGACCTGTTGTTGAATATCTTTGGCCTGTAGTGCAAAGATGACCTGTTGTTGAATATCATTGGCCTGTAGTACAAAGATGATCTGTTAATGAATATCTTTGGCCTGTAGTGAAAAGATGAACTTATTAGTATGATTATAAACAGGAACTGTGATTTGGTATAACCATGATCTTTGATGTTTCAGGTAAAGACACGTGATGAAAAATATCTTCGTATTGGATGAGAAGAGAAAATTAGAACTATAATTATGATTATGAGTTATTCACAGGATTGTGGACAGGAACTGTTGATTGATGTTACAGGGATAAAACATTGTTGGTGGACTTTTAACATGGAGAAGATAATAGACTTTATGGTCTATTTGACTCTTCTAATGGATTGTTCGTTCTGCTGCAACTATGGGTGAAAATTTTATCATCTACCATATGTTCTAAATCTCTGATGAAGGCTATTGATAATTTAATTATCTTTAGTCATAATATTCTTTACTAAGCTAGTTGTGCTCACCCTTTTGCTTCACAATTTCTTTCGGGTAATAAGAGTGTTGTCGAATTGCCCAGGGGATAACGAGGGAATAGAGCGGTGGTACATAGGTATTTGAGGTTCTCCCTAAATAGTATGGAAATAATTTTATTGAGAACTTTAGATAAGTGTGTCGTATTGTATACGTCATTTGATATTTAATTTTGGTGAATCGAATAGGGTAAGGTGAACCCAACTTTGGAAGGGTGTTTTGCCACTATCATACAAGATGTCTAATGACCTACGAGTTATCATAAGACAGGGTTGTGTACATCTACTTGCTGAGTATATCTACGAGCACTACCAATATGATCTTGGAGTTTATTTGAAATGTAATTCTCAATTGCAGACAGTGGAGATAGTTATATGTCAAGAGAAGACTCACCATAGGAAGGAACATGATAGTAATCTTCTCGTTTTTCTTTGGGGTCTATTGGGTCAACCAAGAATAATTCTTGAGTCATATGATATCTATCATAACCTAGACGTATGGCCTCCCATGTACGAAGGTTTCCTTAAGCACTTCCCAAAGATTTTAATTTCTAAAACAGTTATTGACTGTACCTTTATATAATGTATCAATGTGAGGTGTTGTCCATAGTTGGGACATGAGTCATAGTTGGTATTAAAACTCATAGTATATGTGTTGTTGTATTTTGTACGACAATTGTAGTAATAAAGTTGTAGTTATTTTCTGTACCATGTATTTGGCGACTCAGAATAGGTTGGATGGATTGGACCTATTTTAGGGGCGTCACAATAATCATACCAATAACTGTCCATCAATGCATTACAGGCCAATGAGGACTTTTACCACATCATCTATAACATTACGGGTCATGATTATACTGAATGATCCCTGGTCATAATCATACCAATAAATAGTTCATCTATGCATATAAGCCAAAGATACTCATCAATCAATAGTTTATCTTTGCACGTAAGCCAAAAATATACAACTGTAAAACCAATAATCAACAGTCCATCCTTGCACGTAAGCCAAAGATATACAACTGTAAAACCAATAATCAACAGTCCAACTTTGCATGTAAGCCAAAGATGACTTTCATCACAATATAAGCATGAGGATGATGACAATGATATAAGCATTAATTAAACGAAAACAAGGATAAATATTAAAGACTTTAAATTTATCCAAATATTATCAATCACTTAATAAACTCATAATCTAATATTATTAATATTATAACAATATTTTAATCACTTCTTAAACTTATAAATAATTTATTTCAATTGTTTACACTTTACCAAATAATGCATTTAATCATTCAAAAATTCCATACTCATAAAATTTCATCACCAATGATCAAATCCCTCATCAAAAATCTGTATATACCCTATATAGGATTCCCAAGCCATAAAATCTTATTTTCTAATTTTGTTACTTTACATAACATATTTAATTCATTTACTCATAACTAGTTTATTTTCATGAAAAATATCAAATTAGTTCCAAAAATATTTCTTTTCTGGGATTTAGCAGAATATAGTCCCATATTGAACATATATTTTTCTCGAAATTTTTTAAATTCATTTACTATTTTTTATATAGCCAAAACTGTCGAATATTTAGACATTTATCATAAATTGTACTTTTGTCCAAAAATTCCGAAATTTACAAGGTATACTCCTGTTATATATATGTACTTCCAATAAAAATTTCACTAATTTTGGAGTTAACCACAAAGAGTTATAAGGGTTTACTTTTAAAATAGTCTTTTCCCATAAAATTCATAACTCCTAATCTATACATCCAAAAATCGCCATTTTTGGACACAATCTAGAAAACTCAACAAAATATCATTTCAAATTTTTCCAGAATTTTTTGAGGTCAGGAAAAATTACTTAAAGCGCAAATGGATTTTTGCGCGCCCGTGCGGTAATCCACGTCAGACAGATCATTTCCACAATTTAATAAGGAATGAATACAAAGGATCATTCACCATGCATGCGATAATTCACATAGACAGGTTATTCCAACAAAATAATAAAGAATGGAATAACAGAAGAATTCACCATGCATGCGATAAACCGCACAAACATGTTATTCCCAACAGAATAATAAAGAATGAAACCAGGTCATGCGTAATCCGCACAGACAGGATATTCAAACATAATAATAAAGAATGAAATAACAACAGAATTCACCAAGCATGCGATAGGAAGCGCATGACGGAGTTATTCCAATGAATAATAAAGAATGGAATAATAGAAGAATTTCACCATGTATGCGGTGCTTGGCGATGGCAAGTTATTCCAACAGATTAATAAAGAATGGAATAACAGTAGCTCTCTTCATGAATACGAAAGAATAATACCCCTTACCTTAGAAAAAACTGGATACTGGAATAGTGAGATAACAAACTTCTCTTCTTCTTTCTCTCTATAATTTCTCTCTATAATAATTGCTCTATAGCTTTAGTGAATTAGTGAGAAATGAAGGAAGAATGAGCTTATTTATAGAAAAATATAGTTTCGATAATTGCACGTTTTGGGGCTCAAAATATTCTGGTATAATACCTTTAACTTTTCTTTCATTTTAATTTAATATCGCAAGTATTATCAAACTTGCACCACCTCCCCTAATAGTAAATAATGTGAATTAATAAATACAATCATGTGATTTCAATAGTTATAATCATGTGAAAATCTGAATTACAAGATATAGTACCTCCATCTATACATCCATTTTTAACTTAATCATGCAAGTATTATCAATCCTGTACCACCTCCCCTAATAGTACATGAATGTGAATCAATAGTACACATATGTGAACAAATAGTTATAATCATGTGAATTAATAGCAATTAATTGCTCATTTATTCAATTAATTACCCGATTGGTCAATATAACCTCCTGACATCAATTATTATCGAAATAAATGTCGATTTCCACTAACACTAACAATCCCAGTACAATGGAAATATTTTTTTCAAAAAATTTATTTTTGAAATTTCGAAGTTTGGCTTTTTTTTCAAAAAAGTCAACTGCTGACTTTTTTGACCAAAAAGTCAACCCCGACAAATTTTGTATTTATAGTCTATTTCTACTAATTTCATCGTTTGAGACTCAAATATCACGTCCGCGTCTCCAAATTCAACTCCAAACTCAAATTCGATTTTTTATAACATTCATCATTAATATTATAACTCACAATATTTAACAACTAGGTCGTTCCCAAGAAAGAGGGGGCTTTCCGATAAAGATTTCTCCTTATTGGCGTGCAATTAGGTGACCAAACCTCTCCTTGACAGAACTTATAGACATTGTCAATATTGCAAATAATAATATGAATAACTTTGTAGTCTCAATTATTGATTCAATAATATATAAAATATTATGCAAATGATCTTTGTGACAATAAGCTGAATCAATAATATAGAGAGATATGATGCGATAATTATCGTAATAATAATTGAGTATAAGCGAGTGACTTCTCGTAAGCATCAATAATCAATATCGTGTGCTTCTTATGCTGACCACGTGTATTACTTTACTTTTACTACTGAAGTAGTTCAACGGCTTTTAACGGTAACACTTTCATTGTTATTTTTATAAAAGATAATTACATGCGTTTCCTTACTACGATAATACTTCCGTTGTGGGGTCCACCAATGATTGTGCCATCCTACGGATATTCTCCGACAAAAAGAATATTCCCCGACCAAACGAATATTTTATAACAACTTGCATACTTTCAAAAATTTTCACATATCACCCTTAACTTTAACCTTTTATCAATTTAACCATTTACTAAATAGAATAATTATAAGAAAATTGAATACTTTCATTTCATAAAATTCGGGGTCTCACAGATCGGCCAAATTTCCATTAGATCTTACATATGTGAGTGAAATAATCCCATCATTGATTAATCTCCTCACATAATCATGTCGAAGACTAATATATCTTGACTTTCCATTGTATGTCTCACTATATATATGCTCGAGCCAAAGTGGCTTGACTATCACAAAGAATTGAGACTGAACTTATACTCTTGGAAGTTAACGGAATTTCTATAAGAAAATCCCTCAGCCACTCAGCTTCTTTTCTAGTTTCTGCTAAAACAACAAATTCTGACTCCATAGTTGAGTGTGTTATACAAGTTTGTTTCTTGGATTTCTAAGAAATTGCACCTCCTCCTAAGGTAAACACCCAACCTGTAGTGGATTTATTTTCTCCCAAACTCGATATCCAACTAGCGTCGGTATATCCTTCTAATATACCAGGAAACTTTGAGTATTGTAGGCCTAAATCTTTAATTCTCTTAAGGTATCCAAGAGATCTCGCAATGGCCTTCCAATGCTCAATACTTGGGGTTACTGGTAAATATACTGAGTTTACTAACCGCAAATGTTATATCCGGTCTTGTGCATTGCATTGGATACATAAGACTTCCAATAGCACTAGCAAACTCTAATTGAGCTACTGATCTTCCATCATTCTTGATTAACTTGATACTTGAATCAAAAGGAGTACTTACTTCTTTAAATTTTAAGTGACTATTTTTTTCCAGCACTTTCTCAATATAATGAGATTGACTCAATACATATCCCCCACTATTTCTTTTAACCTTGATACCAAGGATTGTATTCACTTGTCCAAGATCCTTCATTTTAATTGTAGAAGACGAAAACCTCTTTGTTTCTATAACTCCATCCATGTGATTGCTTACAATCAACATGTCATCAACATACAAGCAAATTAACACGACATAATTATCACAAGTTCTGATATAAACACATCTATCAGCTACATTATGTTTAAAACCATATGATAAAACAGTTTTATCAAATTTCTCATGCCATTGTTTAGGTGTTTGTTTTAAACCATATAAAGACTTGACTAATTTATAAACTTTATGTTCATTTCCTGGTAGGACAAACCCTTCTAGTTGTTCCATATAGACCTCATCATCGAGATCTCCATTAAGAAATGTCGCTTTGACATCCATTTGATGAACATATAAGTTATAAATTGAAGCTAATGCAAACATTATTCGGACTAAAGTTATTCTTGCTACTGGTGCATATGTGTCAAAATAGTCAATACCTTGTTTTTGTCGAAAACCTTTGGCCACTAACCTAGCCTTATAGGTGTACAAAGTACCATCGGTATGATACTTTCTACGAAACACCCACTTACAGCCAATAGATTTAGAACCAGAAGAAAAATCAACAATCTCCTAAGTGTGGTTTGATATTATAGAATCCATTTCATCTCTAATAGCATCCTTCCAAAAACTGCATCTCTAGAAGCCATAGCCTCTTTAAACGTCTTTGGGTCATCTTCCACTTGAAGAACTATAGGGATCGTTCTCACAACTTCATCTCTATTACCTTTTACAAGGTAAAAAGAATTATGTTGAGAGTCGATCTCATTCGGTCCCAAAGATTTTGCTTTTCGTACCCTTTTAATTTTCCTTTGTTCATTTGATTGCTGACCAATCATTTGTGAACTAGGTTGCTCAACAATCTCTTGAGATGGTTCTCCTAGTGTTTCACCACTAGGTGGGTTTTGAAACCTATTACCTTTAGTTAATAAGTGTTCAAAGAATTCAACATCTCTGGATTCAATAATGACACTTGACTCTAAATTTAAGAGTCGATATGCTTTACTATGCGATGCATAGCCTACAAAAGTACATTTGATCCCTCTAGGCCCCAACTTGGTCATCTTTGGATCATTATTTTTATAATATGCAAGACACCCCCACACTTTAAAATATCCAATGTTGGGTTTTCGTCCCTTCCATAACTCATATGGAGACATATATGATTTCTTTTCATAGGAATCCTATTCAGTATATGACAAGCAGAAAGTAAAGCTTCACCCCACAAATTAAAAGATAATTCGGCATGCAATAACATAGCATTAACCATGAATTACGTCTTTCGGCTAATCCATTTTGTTCCGGTGTTCGTGGAGCAGTACATTTATGAATTATGCCATTTTCTTCACAAAATGCATTTAACTCATTAGGAAAGTATTCACCTCCTCTATCACTTCTAAGTATTTTAATTTTCTTTCCTAACTGATTTTCAACTTCTGCTTTATAGTTCTTAAACACACTAAATGTCTCATTTTTATTTTTTAACAAGTATACATAAGTATATCTAGAATTATCATCAATAAATGTTATAAAATACCTATTGCCACTTCTAGTTAACATGCCATTTAATTCACAAGTATCAGAATGTACTAATTCTAATAAACTAGTATTTCTTTCAACACTTTTAAATGGCTTCTTTATCCTATTGGATTTAACACATAACTCACATTTCTTAAAGTCATTTACATTGCAAGATATCAAACCATTTTAACCATTATTTTTATAGTACTTAAACCTACATGTGAAAGTCTATTATGCCATAAAGAAATTGAGTCAACCATATAAACAGAATCATTATTCTTATTATTAATAGAATCATTAGATACAATTGAGAGTTTGACCATTTCATCACTAGAATAGCCTTTTTCAATAAAATTACCATTTAGGGACAATATTAACTTTCCCGATTCGAATACAAATTTAATACCCGATTTGCCCAAAAGATCCCCACTAACAAGAATTCTATTCATATCTGGAATATGGAGAACATTGGTGAGAGTCACTTTCTTGCCTGAAGTGAAGACAAGTTCCACATTTCCTTTGCTTATCACTTTAGACCTCTTCTCATTTCCCATTTGAATTTCTTGCCCATCATCAATATGTTTATAGGTCTTAAAAAGAAATTTATCATAACACACATGGATTGTTTCACATGTGTCATACCACCAACCAGTTACTTTTCCTTGAATAACATTGATTTCACTCACAGTAGCAACAATATCATCACTTTCCTTCAAGGATTTAATCTCTGTTTTTTGGGTCTTCTTAAATCTGCATTCTCTTGCATAGTGTCCTGGTTTACCACACACAAAGCATCCTCCATTCTTAGATTTCTTGAATTTTCCTTAATCCTTTTTAGGACCTAAAAAATTTTCTTTGCCATTTTTTCTTTTATAAGAATTATTGGAGGGTTTATTCACAACATTTGCCTTATTATTGCCATCATAAGAATTTTCATTCTCATCTCTCACCCTCGTCTCCTCTTCGATTCAAAGATGTTTTTGAATGTCTTCCAAAGTGTACTCCTTGGAATCATAAAGAATTTTTTTCCTATAACCTTTCCAAGATGGAGGCAATTTCGCCACTATTTCTCCTACTTGAAATGGTTCAGGAAGTTCAATCTCTGGTTATTCCTTGAATATCCGGTTCATCATATCCATGAAAGCCGCAAGAGCATTAGTCAATCCAAAATGACTAAGAATTCATAATGGTCGTACCGAGTTCTGAAGGCAGTCTTTGGAATATCCTCAGTTCTAATCTTTGGTGATGATATCCGAATCAAGATCTATCTTTAAAAGAATTGTGCTCCTTATGGGCGGTCAAACAGGTCATCAATGCGAGGTGGCGGATACTATTCTTGATGGTGACATGGTTCAATTCTCGATAGTCAATACAAAGTCGCATACTTCCGTCTTTCTTCTTTACAAATAAAATAGGAGCACCCCAAGGAGATGTACTAAGACGAATGAAACCAATGTCCAACAACTCCTGTAGTTGGACCTTTAACTCCCGTGATCACCTCGTTTGGGTTCCTCGCATTTTGACCAGTCACGACAAATGCTCTTCCAGGAACCGTTGATTTTGACTTTTTTGGGATAGCCTTTTGAGTCACCATCCCCACTGGACTTGGTTTCATTCTTGTCTGAACTGGGCGATATGTCCTTCCTTTCCACAATTATAGCATACCTTGAACTGTTGTGGGACGGTTTGCCAATGATATGTCCCTCTTTTCGCATTTATAGCATATCGACCAGGTGGTTGTTCTCCTCCTTAGAACCAATTGTTCTTTGATCGACGCGTCTTGCATTTTCATTATTGAATCTCTCTTTAAAATCTCCCCCACTCGCTTCTTTTCTATTTTCATAGCCATGATTACCATCGAGTGGTTTCCACTTTTATCCAGTATTTTTCTTTCTCCATTTGGTTATCGTTGTTCGATGACCGGCATCATGTAGGTATGATCTGGTCGTGGTCCCTCGGTTGAACGTCTTTCGTTATCTCGCTCTAATAATTAAGCCTTGTTGACAACATCCGAATAGAGAAAAATTTATGAGAAATGAGATATTGGCGTATGTCGGGTTTTCAAACCTCTCGAAACATCCGCGTCATCGTTCCTCATTCTCCACCAAATGAGGTGCAAACACGGATAACTCTGCAAACTTCGCCTCGTCTTTGGGACCGTCGTGTTGTTTTGCTCGATCTAATAAACTCTACTTCCTTCATATAGACGAATACTTTTAGGAAAGTACTTGTCATTGAACGATTTTGAAATGTTTCCCAAGACATGCTTTGAGTGCGGTTTGGATGGAGTACGCTTCACTGATTCCCACCGATGTCCGCCTCATTACGGAACATAAAGGTGGCGAATGGAACCTTACATTCTTCCGTGCATCCCAAGGCGTCGAATATCTTGGTAATTTGTTTGACCCACGTCTCGCCTTTAATCGGATCCGGCTTTCCCCGAATTCGGTGGTCCTGACTCTTTGAACTATTTGGTTTGTGATAAACCGTGCGTTCTTATCATTTCCACCTATATTTTGAACACGAGTCTCCCTCGTCTGATTTTGCATGAACTGCAAAAAGCTTCTAAACATTCCGTCGTTCATCGTCTGATTAGTGATGTTGTTTACAGGAGGAACATTGCCAACCTGTTGCACGTTTTCTTCGTTGGTGAGTAAAGGTGTCTCCATAGTCTCATTTACTCCACTGTTAACATTCTCAGTTGCCATTCTCAAATACTGCCATAAAATAAGGGTTAATTAAAGAAATCAACATATCACATAATATCCCTATATACTGACCAACCAACAAATAAGCTTAGGTAAGACACACTAGCGAAGAATTTACTCGTCTCTCCCCTCCTAGTTCTATCCCCTTATCTCCGCCAAAGATCATATCCCTAAGCTCTGATACCAACTGTGATGCCCCCAAAATAGGTATACAACACCCATTCTGAGTCGCCAAAATATATGGTACAGAAACAACTACAACTTTATTAATACAATTGTCGTGCAAAATACGACAACACATAAACTGTGAATTTAAATATAAATATTGTCATCTAGACAATATCCACACTCAAATAAGTTCTCATTAATATTATTGATACACTATTTTACAAAATAGTGAGAACTACTAAAACAACTTCTAGAACCATCATTCCACACCCCGACTAGTACTCGCTACATTATCGCCTCCTAAGAAGAAAAATAGAACAAAAGGAAAAGGGTGAGCTCAACTAGCCCAGTAAAGAATATTATGACTAAGATAATATAGAAAAAATTATCGTTAGTCTTTAACGAGGAGGAAAAATCGATAAAATACTGATAGACAACAAGTCTGGATTAATATTCGCGATTGGAAATAATAATTCATAGAAGAGTTACGTAGAGAATGAAATCTACTATTATCTATGAATTTAAAAGTTCATCATCAATATTTTATCCTTATAAAATCAATCAATATATATCTTGAATCAAATATTCATCTTTTGCACTCTGGGCCAAAGATATTCATCGATTAATGGGTCATGTTCATCTCAACACTGTACATCTTTGCACTACGGGCCAAAGATATTCATAAGAAAATCAACCATCTTTGCACTACAGGCCAAAGATATTCACTAATATCATCATTTAGGACTGAGGATGATGAAAAATATTTTAAAGAAAACGAATCCAATGAAACAAAAGAACAAATATTAAGGATTCGTACTTTAAACAGTCCAAGTTCAAAAATACTTCATAAATAACCATTGTGAAGTAAAATTCAAGAATGAAGACCAAAACATGAATACAATCAAAGCTAGTATCCATAATAGATATTTTGGATAAAAAATAAAAATTTAATTTTTTTGTGAATAGTGCCGTATACGTGAATAGTAACCCCGACACTAAAAAACAAGAATTCCACAAGAAAAATATTACCAATATTTTGGTATAATAATATTGAAAAAAAATAATATCTTTTTTTTAAAAATAATATCCCTTACCGAAAAAGACAAAGACTTAAGCTGGAATACTAGATATAGTCTTTGAAGGGATCTTGCATTGCAGATAAAGAACACTCAAAGTATCAAAATACTCACAAGAATACGCTCGATAATATAGAGAGAAAAAGAGAGAGAAAACTTATTTCTAGTGTGATTTTAAATTCTAACCTAAACACCCTATTTATAAAAAATTACTTAGAAGACCAAAGTAGAAAATTTAATAAAATATTAATATTATTTATTTAAATTCCTACGCCCACCTTGAATAACTGAATTTAGCCATTTCAACAACCAGCGGGGCCCACCAAACATATCAAAAATGTTTTTCTTTTAAAAAAAATTTAAAACTTAAAAAAAAAACAATTATTCCGGAACTTCAGAACTTCAATAATTCATAATAAATAGCCCTTTTATCAGAAAAATTTAAATCTTAAGTCCATTCCATAGGAAATTTAATTCTCTAAAACTTTGCAGAAGAAAGTTTTTCCAAATTCCAAATGAAAATCAAAGAAATCCACATACAGACGATTTTTCAATTTATAATCAAATTTCGGTCAAGAAATGGGCCCGCTGACATGTTTAACATGTTTTTAACATTTATTGTAACAAAAATACTCTTTCTCCTCATTTATTCATATATCCCATGTGAGACTCCAGATTTTATAAATAAAGATTTAAATTTCTCGAAATATTTTTTTTGAATATTAAGGTGTGGATTTGAGATAATGTTATAGTTGTGGGTAGTATTTGAAAATTTTACAAAATATGCAAGTTGTTATATAATATTCGATTTGGTCGGGGAATATTTTTTGTCGGGGGAATATCAAAATACTGACGACATAATCATTGGTGGACCCCACAATGTAAGTATTATCGAGTAGTAAAAAAGCACGTAATTATCTTTTTATAAAATAACGACGGAAGTTTTTCAGTTAATCTTGTTGAACTACTCGGTAGTAAAAGTATGCGATGTCTGGCATTGGTTGCATAGTAGCAATGCGGTATTGATTATTGATGCTTACGTGTAAAATCACTCAGTTATACTCAATTATTTCTACAGTAATTGATGCATCATATCTCTCATATTATTGATTCAATTATTATCACAGTATCATCTGCATTATATGTTATATTGTTAAATCAATAATTGAGACGACAAAATTATTCATATTATTAAATCATAATATTTACAATGTCTATAAGTTCTGTCAAGGAGAGGTTTGGTCACCTAATTGCGCGCCAATAGGGAGAAATCCTTATTAGAAATCCCCCTCTTTCCTGGGAACGACCTGGTTGTTAAATATTGTGAGTTGTGATATTAATGATGGATAAGTTCTTGTTGATTAAAGATGAATTGATAGTTCCATTGTGTTGAAATTATTTGTGTTAAACATTTATTTCGATAGTAATTGATGTCTGAAGGTTATATTGTTCAATTGGGTATTTGGGGCACTTTTTGTGTCGAGTTACTATTCACGAGTTACTATTTATGAGTTACTATTCACGAGTTACTATTCACCCGGTTACTATTCACTCTATTATTGTGCATTCGGATATTTGGGTACAATATTATTACATGAAGAGATGTCTTTAATTTTTGAATAGTTGGTTGAATGAATTAATATGGGACATTGGTGGAAAGTTATAATAGTGAATCAATATGGTCATTGGTTTAAAGTTTTAATAGTAAATAAATTATGGACCGTCGCTTTAAGTTTTAATAGTAAATCGATCTGGATCGTTCGTTTAAAAGTAAATCGATCTCGGACCGTTCATGAATTAGTTCTTATTGATCCATTCTTCTATAAATAGAAGCTCGTTCCTTCATTATTTCTTACTAATTCTTTGAAACTCTGAGAGAGAAATTATATAGAGAAAGAAAAAAGAGTATTCGCTACTTCACACTACTTTGATATCCGGTGTCTTTTACGGTAAGGGGTGTTATTCTTTCTTATTCATGAAGAGAACTTACATTATTTCATTCTTTATTATTACATTGGAATAACTTTGTAAAGTGGCATACCCTATATGTGGCGCCCCAAAATAGGTCCATTCCATCCAACCCATTAAAAGTATGCCAAATACATGGTACATAAATAACTACAACTTTATTAATATATTTGTCGTGCAAAATACGACAACATATATCTTGTGAGTTTAAATATAATTATTGTCTTCAGACAATATCCACACTAAATAAATTCCCATCACAATTATTGATACATTATTTTACAAAAATGGTGAGGACTACTAAACAACTCTCTCAGAACCTTCATTCCATACCCCCACTAGTACTCACTACATTCTCGCCTCCCGAGAAGAAAAAATGAAACAACAAGGAAAAGGGTGAGCTCAACTAGCCCGGTAAAGAATATTATGACTAAGATAATATACAACAAATTATCGTTAGTCTCAGCGAGGAAAAATCTAATAGAATACAATGACAACCGGTTTTAAATCAATTTTTAGCAGTGAAAATAATAATTCATTAGAAGAGTTAAGTAGAGAATGCAAACTACTATCTTTATATATGAATTTAAAAGTTCATCGTCGATATTTTATCCTGTAACATCAATCAATATATATCTGGAATCAAATATTCATCTTTGCACTACAGGCAAAGATATTCATCGATTAAGTCATGTTCATCTAAACACTGTTCATCTTTGCACTACGGGCCAAAGATATTAATCGATCGATCGTTATGTTCATCTCAATACATGTTCATCTTTGTACTACGGGCCAAAGATATTCATCAAGAAATCATTCATCTTTGCACCTACGGGCCAAAGATATTGATAATATCATCATTTAGGATCGAGGATGATGAAAAATATTTTAAAAGGAAGCGAATCCGATTGAAACAAAAGAACAAATATTAAGGATTCAGTATTTTAAACAATCCAAGTTCAACAATACTTCATAAGTAATCGAGTGGAGTAAAATTCAAGAATGATCAAAACATGGATACAATCAAAGCTAGTATCCATAGTAGATATTTTTTGGACAAAAGAAGAAATTTCATTTTTAAATTGAATAGTCAGATTAAGTGAATAGTCTGCAGTATACGTGAATAAGTAACTCAGACACCAAAAGATAGAAATTTCCCAAAAAGCATCATCACTTGCTTTCGTGAATAGTACTCGTGAATAGTAACTCGTGAATAGTAACTCATGAATAGTAACTCGTGAATAGTAACTCGTGAATAAGTAACCCCAGCATGAAAAAGTTCCAAATTTGATAAAATTTCCAACCAATATTTGGCGATAATGATATTGAAGAAATAATATCATTTTGAATAAAATAACATCCCTTACCTCGAAAGACAAGAGATTTTAGTAAAAACAGGATATAGGCTATGACTTGAACTTGCATAGTATAGCAATACTCAAAGTATACTCAAAATACTCACAAGAATACATTACTCGATAATATAGAGAGAAAAACTTGATTTATGGTGTGATTTTCAATTCTAATCTAGCACCTCTATTTATAGGAAAATCTTTAGAACACCAAAGCAGAAAATTTAATATAATATATTATTAATAATAAATTTTCCTACGCCTCTTTGGAAATCAGCTCTAACATTTCCCACATGCCAACCTTCTAGAAAAAGTAATAAAAAATGTTTTCATAAAATAAATAATTAAAACTTACAAAAATCAATTATTTCGTAACTTTGGAACTTTAATAATTCACAATAAATAGCCCTTTTGCAAGAAAATTCGAATCTCGGGAGTTTTTATAGGAAATTCAATTCTCTACAACTTTACAGGATAAAGTTTTTCCAAATTCAAAGCAGAATTGATAGAAATCCATAAAGCAGGCGATTTTACGTTTATAATCAAATTTGATCAATAATTGTGTCCACCAACACACAAAATATGTGTTAAACATTTAATGCCACAAAATACTCTTTCTCCTCATATACTCATATATCCCACATTTATTATAAAAATATCATCGTTAAAATATTATTAAAATAATATATTTAAATGAATTATTTTATCGAAAAAAGATAAAATATTAATTTTCAACAATTGTCACAATAAAAATTTTCTCCATCTATATCCACATAAAATCAATATTTTCCTCATCATATAAATCAATAATTAATTATTCACAAATAATATTACGAGAATCACATTAATGGCGGACCGTGTAGTAGTTCAGGAAAAGGGGGCTTTCAATAAGGATCTCTCCTCATCGACGCCGCAATGATTAGGTGACCAAACCTCTCCTTAGACAAAACTTTCTAGACATTGCCAATAATGTTATCCAATAATATTATTCAGAGGATAATATGAATTATTTGTCCAGATAATGGAAAATACGATGTAATGACAATTTATTGAACAGCGGTAATATAAAATATCAATGCAGCAATTATTGAATCAATAAAATCTTGAATAATTAATTCTTTGTAACAATTATTGAGAAGTGCCTTCTTACGTAAGAATCAATAATTGGTGCAATACCGTATCTTCTTTTGTTCAACAACGTATTAGTGTGTTTTAACCACGGGTATTCAACATGATGATAGCAGTAAATAACTACGCAGATTATTTATAAACAACTTATACTTGTCGTTTTCTTCATCCAATCGCTTTCAGTTATGGGGCCCACAAAGATTGCGGCCGTTGTACGAATATTCCCCGAGCGAGACGAATATTCCACGACCAAACGAATATTCCCAAACAATAATGAATATTTTATAACCACTTGCTTATTCGAAATATTTGCGTATTTTACCCATAACTATCCACATTAATTAAATCAACCCTTACTATTTCAAAATAATAAATAAAGAAAAATAAATTTCATTTATTAATAATTTGGGGTCTTACACTATACATAACTTTTGATATCATGGCGTACCTATACTTGGTGAAATCTTTATGTTATTCCATTCTTATTATTACATTGGAATAACTCAGATGTATCTGTGACATACCCTATACTTGGTGAAATCCTTATGTTATTCCATTCTTTATTATTACATTGGAATAACTTTGTATGCTGTGATTTTACCTATACTTGGTGGAATGACTTTTGTATATGCGGTTTACTTTCAATACTTGGTGATCTTCTTACATTATTCCATTCTTTATTATTATGTTGGAATAACCTATTTATCGCAATCTGCCGCATACTTGGTGAAATTCTTTTATTATTCCGTTCTTTATTATTATTCGTCGGAATATCCTGTCGATTGTAATTTCACGACATTTGGTTTCATATTTATTATTCAAGCATTTATTATTACGCCGGAATATCACATGCGTGTGTTTTTTACATCTGGACTGGTTAAAATCTTTATTATCTGTCTTTATTATTACATTGGAATAACACATACATCCAAGCATCGCGTGCATGGTGATTTCTGTTGTTATTCCATTCTTTATTATTACATTTGGAATATCACCGCTTGTCATGCGTATTATGCGACTGGTTCAGATTACTTATTATTATGTTGGAATAACATGTCATCTGAAAAATCGCATGCGTGATGATTTCTTTTGTTATTCCATTTTTTATTATACTCAGTTGGTTAAAGTTTTGACTTCTATACTCCATGAAATTAGTGGAATATCCTTGATATTTGCGTTTCATCCAGTATCTTTTCATGAAAATATTCTTCTGAGCATTCTTAAATTTTGCTTTACAAAGAAGTATCATGTTGACAATTTGGACGTTATTGGTTCCTGGACAAATTAATTTGTGAACTTGTTTTATTGAATTCTTATATCATTGTCATCATCCTCATGTTTATATTTTTTGAAAGTCGTATGTGGCTCAGAAGTGCATAGATGGACTTGGTATTATTATGACTGAGGATTATTCGGTATAATCATGGTAGTAATATTACAAATGATGTGATAAAAGTCCTCATTGGCGTAGTGCATTGATGGGATGATTGTTGGCATGATCATGACCATTGATGAATACACGAATATCCTTGACCGTAGTGCATGGATAATTTATGGTCGTGATACTAATGAGTATCCTCGGGCGTAGTCTTGAGGATGATGTGGATTATTTATAAAGTGAGTCCCGTGATAAAAGTGATGAAAACTTTTAAATCATAAAAGATAGTAGATTTTATTCTCTCTTGACTCTTTTAATGGATTGCTTATTCCATTGCATTAAACTTGTTGTCTATTGTATTTTATCGGTTTAACATTGTTGAAGGCTAATGATAATTTATCTGCATTATCTTAGTCATAATATTTCTTCTTGGGCTAGTTGAGCTCACCCTTTCTTTTTTTGTTCTCTTCAAGAAATGAGAACATAATGAGAGACTAGTCGGGGGCGGAGTGATGGTCCAGATGATAGTATTAGTAGTCCTCACATTATACATTAAATAGTGTGACAATAAATGTAATGAGGACTGAATTTGAGTTTGTATACTGTCTATGAGGACTCCATTGAGAATGGATATTCTCTAGAAGGCAATATTCTTGTTTAAACTCTCAGTTTATGTTTTGTCGTATTTTGCACGACAGTTGTATAATTATGTTGTATTCGATTTATGTACCATGTATTTGGCGACTCAAGATGGGTGATGTATACCTATTTTGAGGGCGTCACAGTTGGTATCAAAGCTTAGGGATATGATCCCTAGCTAAGATGTGAGATAAGAACTAGGAGGGGAGAGACGGGGAATTCCTTCGCTAGTATGACATACCTAAGTTTATTTGGTATTTAATTGGTCGGTCAGAGTATAGGGATAATATGTGATGTGTTAATTAACTCTTGTTTTGTGGCAGTATTTGAAAATGGCATCCGAGAATGTTGAGAACATCAATGGAGCACAGGAGACCGTTGAGTTTCCACAGATCAACAATCAGGACAATGTGCATCAGGAAGGCGACAATCCTCATGCAAACAACAACACTGACCAAATGATGAACTACTGAGAATGTTTCGAGGCTTCATGCAATTCATGCAACATCGCAAGCAAAGCGGCTCACTCTGTCCAAAATGCGGTAGAAACAACGGCAACTCTTGGGCCGGTCCGCCAAACAGATTTGAGCTGGGACCACCAAAGTTTTTGGAGAGCCAAAACCACTTAAAGCGGAGACATGGATAAAGCAGATCTGCAAGATATTTGATGTCTTGGGATGCTTCGAGGAGCAAAAGGTCCCCTTTGCCACCTTCGTGTTGCGAGCAGAGGCAGATTACTAGTGGGAATCTGTAAAACGTACTCAACCTGTTGCACTGAAGATGACTTGGGAGAAGTTCCAAGAATTGTTCAACGACAAGTACTTCCCGAAAGTATTCGTCACATGAAAGAGGTAGAGTTCATCAAGTTGGAGCAAAATAATATGACCGTGTCACAGTACGAAGCTAAGTTCGCCGAGTGGTCCCGGTTTGCGTCCCATTTGGTTGATAATGAGGAGAGAATGATGAGAATATTTCTAAGAGGTTTGAAACCTGAGATACGTCAATATCTTATCTCTCATAAAAGCGTGTTTGTATTAGGATGTTGTTAATAGGGCTCGATTATTGGAGTGCGATAGTGAGTCAACCCAACCAAAAGAAGCGGTAAACAAAATGATAATACCCGGTGATAGCGATCATCGAGCGGTGACAATAAGCGTGAAGGAATCAACATGCGAAATGGTAACCACTTCGGTGGTAATCAAGGCCAAAACAATAAGAATGGATATTTTAAGAAGAGAAATTCAACAATGATGGAAACGCGTCGACCAAAGACCGTTGTTAAGGAAGGAGAGCGACCACCCATCATATGTTTCAAATGCGGAGGGGAGGATACATCACCCAAAGCTCTGCGATGTCGTCAAGGCATGTTATAATTGTGGAAGAGAAGGTCACCTAGCCCAATTTTATCGTTCACCGAAGATAAGTTCAGCTAGGATGGAGGCACCAAAAACCGCTCCAGAAAAGTCAAAACCGGTATTACAAGGGAGAGCATTTTTCGTGACTTCTCAAAAAGCGAGTGACCCGAACGAAGTTAGCACGGGTTAGTTAATTATAAATTCTTGCGAAGTCTATACCTTATAAGATACCAGTTCTACCCATTATTTTATCTCTCTTGCTTGCGTTCAACGTTTAAATTTGACTCCGGAGAAGTTTGACTTTGACTTATTGGTTGAAATTTCGTTAGGAGAAACCTTCGTTACCTCCACTGTTTATAAATCTTGTTGATTCAAATCGACACTTTCACGTTACCTGTCAATCTTATCTCTTTGAAAATACTTGCCTTTGATGTGATTTTAGGAATCAATTGGTTATCTACTCATCATACTTTTCGTAAGGTTGTTAGCTTTTATATTCATAACCAACCTGTTATGCGAATTCAAGTAACCAAACCACTAAAGTCAATCATTGTCATATCAAGCCATAAATAAAGAGCCCCGAGCCTTTTCTTTGGTGACTTCCAAGTCTTGGGATGCAAAGCCGGACTTTCCGTGGGGACGCTTGATTCTACGGTGGCAAGTTGATAAGTATCATTGTGAGGTCTTTATCCAGTTAAGGGATAGAAGTCATAGTTGGTATCGTTAATAAATTTCTGACGTATTCTTGAAGACTTCTTAGCCTACCTAGGCGTGAAAGCAATTTTGTATTGACCCGAAGACAAAACCCATTTCTGAAACCCTCAAATATTCTTCACCTAGAATGAGCGTAACATGTGCCAAAGATGTTGGCTCGAAATTTATTGAAGATTATGATCGTACCATTCAATATCATCGTGGAAGAACGAATGTGGTAGGCGATGCGTTGAGTAGAAGATCGTATGCGTTCTGAGTGCGATGTTGTTAACACAAAGGCTCATTTCTTATAACTCACAAATGATGAAGATAGAGTTAAAGACTCTAGGGACCCACGTGAAGATAACGAATATACGAGTAGAATCGACTTTAATCGATAAAGTTAAAGCCGTTCAAGCTACATACTCAGAGCTAATGAATGTGAAGAAGAAGGTTCAAGTGGGCGTTATTCTAGAAGCAAGAATTGATGAAGAGAGGAAATCACAACCCTCGATTTAATTAGCCCATTTGAAATCCTCGATCGAGTAGGAACTGTGGCCTATAGACTCGTTTTACCACCAAGTTTGTCGCGTGTTCATAACGTTTTTAACGTATCGATGTTGCGTAAATATGTGGATGACCCGAACCACATTATTTAGAACCGGACGAGATAGCGGATGATTTAACGTATGAAGATGTACCTGTTAAAATCTTGGATAAGAAGGAGCGTATTCAACACTCAAAGGTTATACCTCAAGAGTTAGAATTTGAAATGAAGTCAATGTATCCTCACCTATTCAGCATACCAAGTACGTACGTAAATTTTGAGGGCGAAATTCCATAAGGAGAGGAGATTGAGACTCCAGATTTTATAAATAAAGATTTAAATTTCTCGAAATATTTTTTTTGAATATTAAGGTGTGGATTTGAGATAATGTTATAGTTGTGGGTAGTATTTAAAAATTTTGCAAAATATGCAAGTTGTTATATAATATTCGATTTGGTCGGGGAATATTCTTTTTGTCGGGGAATATCAAATGACGATGGCATAATCATTAGTGGACCCTACAATGTAAGTATTATCGTAGTAAGAAAATGATGTAATTATCTTTTTATAAAATAACGACGGAAGTTTTCTGAATTATCTTGTTGAACTACTCGGTAGTAAAAAAGTACGATGTCTGGCGTGGTTGCATAGTAGCACCACGGTATTGATTATTGATCTTACGTGAGAAATCACTCGGTTATACTCAATTATTGCTTCAACAATTCTTGCGATCATATCTCTCATATTATTGATTCAATTATTGTCACAATTATCATCCGCATTATATGTTATATTGTTAAATCAATAATTGAGGCGACAAAATTATTCATATTATTAAATCACAATATTTACAATGTCTAGAAGTTACATCGAGGAGAGGTTTGGTCACCTAATTGCGGCATGATAGGAGAAATCCTTATTAGAAATCCCCTCTTTTCGGGAGCGACACGGTTGTTAAATATTGTGAGTTATGATATTAATGATGGATAAGTTCGTGTTGATTAAAGATGAATTGATAGTTCCATTGTGTTGAAATTATTTGTGTTAAACATTTATTTCGATAGTAATTGATGTCTGAAGGTTATATTGTTCAATCGGGTATTTGGGGCACTTTTTGTGTCGAGTTACTATTCACAAGTTACTATTCACGAGTTACTATTTACGAGTTACTATTCACGAGTTACTATTCATGAGTTACTATTCATGAGTCACTTATTCACGAAAGTTCTTATTCACCATTACTATTCACTCTATTATTGTGCATTTGGGTATTTGGGTACAATATTATTCCATGAAGAGATGTGCTAATTTTGAGAATAGTTGGTTGAATGAATTAATATGGACCATTTGGTGGAAAGTTATAATAGTGAATCAATATGAATTCATTTGGTTTAAAGTTTTAATAGTAAATCGGTATGGATGAGTCGCTTTAAGTTTTAATAGTAAATCGATCCGGATCGTTCGTTTAAAAGTAAATCGATCTGGACCGTTCATGAATTAATTATTATTCAATCCATTCTTCTATAAATAGAAGCTCATTCCTTCATTATTTCTTACGAATTCACCTTTGAAACTCAGAGAGAGAAATTATAGAGAGAAAGAAAAGAGTATTCCTCGCTTACTTTACTACTTTGATATCTAGTGTCTTTTACGATAAGGGTGTTATTCTTTCTTATTCATGAAGAGAACACATTATTCCATTCTTTATTATTACATTGGAATAACTTTTGTAAAAGTGGCATACCCTATACATAACTTCATATCGCTGGCATACCTTATACTTGGTGAAATCCTTATGTTATTCCATTCTTATTATTACATTGGAATAACTTTTTATCTGTGACATACCTATACTTGGTGAAATCCTTATGTTATTCCATTCTTTATTATTACATTGGAATAACTTGTATGTCATGATTTACCTATACTTGGTGGAAACGACCTGTATATGCGGTTTACCCAATACTTGGTGATCTTCTTACATTATTCCATTCTTTATTATTATGTTGGAATAACTTTGTTTATGCGAAGTACCGCATACTTGGTGAAATTCTTTTATTATTAGTTCTTTATTATTCGCCCGAATATCCCGTGGTGTAATTTCACCGACACGGTTCCATATTTATTATTCGCATTTATTATTACGCCGAAATATCACATGCGTGTGTTTTTACGGACTGGTTAAAATCTTTATTATCCTGTCTTTATTATTATTGGAATAACTTTCATACATCTGCAATACTGCGTGCATGGTGATTTCTGTTGTTATTCCATTCTTTATTATTTTGTTTGAATATTCTGTCGGTGCGTATTATGCCCTCGACTGGTTCCGATTATTTATTATTATGTTGGAATAACTTTCATCTGAAATACCGCATGCATGGTGATTTCTTTTGTTATTCCATTCTTTATTATACTCGGTTGGTTAAAGTTTTGACTTTTATACTCCATGAAATTAGTGGAATATCCTTGATATTTGCGTTTCATCCAGTATCTTTTCATGGAAATATTCTTCTGAGCATTCTTAAATTTTACTTTACAAAGAAGTATCATGTTGACAATTTGAACGTTATTAGTTCCTGGACAAATTAATTCGTGAACTTGTTTTATTGAATTCTTATATCATTGTCATCATCCTCATGTTTATATTTTTTGAAAGTCATCTGTGGCCTGTAGGGTATAGATGGACTTGGTATGATTATGACCAGGGATTATTCGGTATAATCATGACCGTAATATTACAAATGATGTGATAAAAGTCCTCATTGGCTCGTAGTGCATTGATGGACAGTTGTTGGCATGATCATGACCATTGATGAATACATGAATATCCTTGGCCCGTAGTGCATGGATAATTTGTGGTCGTGATACTAATGAATATCATTAGTCGTAGTGCATGAATGATGTGGATTATTTATTAAGCTGAGTCCCAGCGATAAAAGTGATGAAAACTTTTTAAATCATAAAAGATAGTAGATTTTATTCTCTACTTGACTCTTTTAATGGATTGCTTATTCCGCTGCAGTTAAACTTGTTGTCTATTGTATTTTATCATTTTAACATTGTTAAAGGCTAATGATAATTTATCCTGCATTATTTTAGTCATAATATTTCTTACTGGGCTAGTTGAGCTCACCCTTTCTTTTTCTTTATTCTCTTGAGGAAATGAGAGCGTAGCGAGGGGACTAGTCGGGGGATGAAGTGATGGTCCAGATGATAGTATTAGTAGTCCTCATTATTCTGTTAAATAGTGTAACAATAAATGTAATGAGGACTGAATTTGAGTTTGTATACTGTCTATGAGGACTCCATTGAGAATGGATATTGTCTAGAAGGCAATATTCTTGTTTAAACTCTCAGTTTATGTTTTGTCGTATTTTGCACGACAGTTGTATAATTATGTTGTATTCGATTTATGTACCATGTATTTGGCGACTCAAGATGGGTGATGTATACCTATTTTGGGGGCGTCACATCCCACATTCACTGTAAAAATATCACCATTATTATATTATTAAAATATAATAATATATTTAAATAAATTATTTTATCAGAAAATATAAAATATCAATTTTTCAACAATTGTCACATTAAAATTTTCTCCATCTATATCCATATAAAATGAATATTTTTCTTATCATATAAATCAATAATTAATTATTCACAAATAATATTATAGAATCACAATATCGACAACCAGGCCGTTCCCAGGAAAGAGGGGGCTTTCCAATAAGGATTTATCCTTATTAGCGTGCAATTAGGTGACCAAACCTCTCCTTAGACAGAACTTTCTAGACATTGTCAATAATGCTATCTAATAATATTATTCAAATAATATGAATTATTGATCTGATAATGGAAAATATCGTAATGACAATTATGAAACAACAATAATATAAAATATCAACGACAATTATTGAATCAATAAAATAAAATATTGAAGAGTAATTACTGTAACAATTATTGAGTAGTGTCTTTTTAAATAAGAATCAATAATTGGTGCAATACCGTGTGCTACTGTGTTTTAACCATCGAGTATTTCAACAGTATTAATGGTAACAACTACGCCGTTATTTATAAATAACTTATACTTGTCGTTTTCTTCATCTAATCGCTTTCCGTTATGGGGCCCACATAAGGTTTGCCGTTGCATCGTTTAATATTCTCCCAACAACAATGAATATTTTATAACCACTTGTTTATTTAAAATATTTGCGCATTTTACCCATAACTAACCACATTAATCAAATCAACCCTTACTATTTCAAAATAATTAATAGAGGAAATTCAATTTCATTTATAATAAGTTGGGGGCTTACAAGTTTGATGGTGTTTGAAGATTCCATGGTATTTGAATGGTGTTTTAAATAGCAAGAAAAAATATATTGCTTTTAGATTGTTAGGAAAACATGGAAATTAATAAAAGAACCAAGAACACACATAAATTTGAAGTAAAAAAATGGGAAGTGGTTAGTATGAAGTTTATTTTGGAGTAAGTTGGTCAATTGACTAATAGAATACTGACACGCAGATGAGATTTTATGTGTGTTAGTATTCTATTGGCCAATTGACTAATTTACAAAAAAATAACTTCATGCTAATCGGATCCAGAAAAATGGTTTGAAACGCGTAAAATCGCTTTCCTAAAAGTAATATTTGCTCCCTCTCCTTCTTGAGATTGCTATAGGATGAATGCAAATAGCCTTAGTGGATATGACAAGCATTGAGAAGTTTTGCATTTAGTAAATAATGAAAAACTTCAAAGTAGGAATATGAGAGATAAGAATTTGATAATTGTTGAGAGAGAAATTAGAGTTTGAACAACAAAAAATCAGCACTTTAACAATATTAAAATTCATATATTTATTATAAAAAATAACTACCAATAACTACTAATAACTTCCAACAACTTCTTTTTAATAACTACCATTTAATAATTATTTTTTAAATAATAAATATTATTTTTTATTTGAATAATTTATAACATTAACTTGCAATTTTCTTTCAAAATTCGTGTTCCTTTTTTTTTTTAATTTACACATAATATACATACATATCACTATTGTCAGAATTTTATCAGAATAAAAAGATTATAATTTTAAAATTTAATTATACATGTATAATACATGATCATCTCATAATTGAAAAGAATAGTTTAAGTTTATCATAGTGTTTTCCTTTTTCTTCTTATTTGTTTTGCACTACTTCAAAATCAAATAATTTTTACGTCATTTTCTCTCTCTAGTTATTTAAATATCTTTAATTTTTTTATAAAATAGGTAATCAAGCAAGAGAGTCCTTTTTAAAATTAAAAATTTGTTATAATTTAATGGACTTATTCTTTTTAGATACGTATAAATAATTATTAATTACTATTTTATTATCTAATTATAAAATTGTTATTATTTTATTATTATATTTATTTATTTACTTCAAATCCGGCTATTACACTTAATATGTTGTAGTATTGTGGCGAAGAAATATTTAGTTACTTTTTAAGTTGATTTGTCTCATTTTAAAGTATTTTGATATGCATATTTGACAAATTATTTTTAAAATATAATTATATTGAAACGGAAGGAAGGTGTATATTACAAGCACAAGTAAAATTACTAATTTTAAAAATATTTTCACATGCATATATATATATATATATATATATATATATATATATAAATTTTTTTGTTTCAAACATTTATTTTTAATATATACATATATTCCGGAAATGGTAAATTAGTAATGCCATGCCATTGTCTCGTCTCGTCTCGTCTGGCCAACTTTAGATGAACTACACGTAAACTATGTTTGCAACTCAATTCCAAGCCAAGGACAAAACTTGGACGTTGCCAAACATAACTTAGCGTGTAGGTGTAGGTTATTTTGGAGTTTTTCCGTCTATAAATATCCCTCAAATCCCTTCTTTTCCCTCCCCGCACAATTTTGTCTCTCTAGGGAGAGGGAGAGGGAGAGGGAGAGGGAGACGTCGTATGTGATCATTGAATCCTGCTCCGGAAGAAACCGGAATATTGAAACACTCTAAATTAACAAAAATTTCTATAATCTAATCCGGTTATAAATAAAAACTATTTTCAATCAGTTTTAAAACCCTAAATTGTCTTTCATCAGAGATGGATATGCGATTTCCATACTCGCCGGCCGAGGTAGCCAAAGTTCGTATGATTCAGTTCGGCATACTCAGCCCCGATGAGATCGTAATTCTCTCTATGCATTTACATTGCCTGATTTTAGGATTTTTCGAGATTTCAAATTGTGGGGATTTATGAGTTTTTGCTGTTGATGTTTGTGTGTGCAGAGGCAAATGTCTGTGGTGCATATTGATCACGGCGAGACAACTGAGCGAGGGAAGCCTAAGCCAAGCGGCCTAAGCGACCCTCGGCTTGGGACTATTGACCGGAAGATGAAGTGTGACACCTGCATGGCTAATATGGCCGAGTGCCCCGGTCATTTCGGCCACCTTGAGCTGGCTAAACCCATGTACCATATCGGCTTTCTCAAGACTGTACTAAGTATTATGCGTTGTGTTTGCTTCAATTGCTCCAAAATCCTTGCAGACGAGGTACCCTTTTGATTCAATAATTTCGGAGCTCATAAATTTTTTGTCTGTGTTTTTGTCGGAACATTATTATAGTAAATAGTAAGTGTATCGTTTTTTTATAATTTATTTTATTATAGTAATTGTATTGCTTCTTAAATGATTTTGATTTAGTTTTGATTATTTGAACCTAATAAGCAGCCCCGTTTTAGATGTCCCCTTGCTGGGATTTCGCTTTTCATACCAGATTGTTTCTGTTTTCCTTCTTATGCATGGAAGCCTTAAGTGATTTCTTTTCCTTAATTGATGCATTGGAACTTTGTATTAATAAATATTGGCATTAGACAGTATTCAATTTTCAAAAAATGCTTATTTAAAACCTTCTTGCTTGTGAATAGAATTCAGAAACTCATAATTCTGAATCAGTATCCAGTCACCTTGTCACGTAAAGAGTTCAACTGAAACTGCATTAGATTCTTCCTATTTTTATCCATAGCTCATGGCTTGAGCTTTCCCCTCTTAAGGTGCATAGTTTACATGTTTTCATGTTTTATATACACTTAACTCTTTAACTACCAAATTTTCCATGGTGATTAATGATGCTTTTTTCCTGTGGGTGGATAGCCTTTTACAGTGTTACTCATTCTTTCATGGTTTTTGATTATTCAACCATTGCCAAATATTCTTTCAAAGGTTACCTTATTTACTTTCACTTTTGCAGGAGGATTACAAATTTAAGCTTGCTCAGAAAATCAGGAATCCAAAAAATAGATTAAAGAAGATCTTGGATTCCTGCAAGAGCAAAACCAAATGTGATGGCGGTGACGAATTAGAGTCCCAAGGCCAAGACACTGACAAACCAGTTAAGAAGAGTCGAGGGGGTTGCGGCGCTCAGCAGCCAAAGATTACTATTGAAGGTATGAAGATGATTGCTGAATACAAGATTCAGAAAAAGAAAAATGATGATTCAGAACAGCTACCTGAGCCTGTTGAAAGAAAACAGCAGCTTTCTGCCGAGAGGGTAACTTCATTTAAAATACTCCTCATCTTGAAATCCTTATATTTCCTCCATTTTCACATTTCCTGGTTCTCAAATCTCAATACCTTAAAAAAATTGTATGGACATTTTTGTTAGGTACTAAATGTCCTGAAGCGGATAAGTGATGAAGACTGCATGTTATTGGGCTTGAATCCCAAGTATGCGCGTCCAGATTGGATGATCCTGCAGGTTCTTCCAATACCTCCCCCTCCAGTGAGACCTTCTGTGATGATGGATACTTCTGCACGAAGTGAGGTAGGTCTTTTGGGTTTCTTTAACTCTATTATGATGGATCCTGCACTTGCAATCATTATGGGGTTTACTGGCTTGCAGTACCTGTGTTACAATTTTTTTTGAAAGAAGTCAAGAACCTTTCCACTATATACAATATCTTCTACATGAAGTAGTTAATGAACTGATGTACTATAATTGTCAGATGGAAAGGATTTAGACCCAAGCAAGCTGTTTTGTTTATCATTTCAGGATAGATGTTGATGCTATAATCCTATCTTTATTTTTCTCTTTTGTCGAAACAGGATGATTTAACTCATCAGTTGGCGATGATCATTAGACATAACGAGAATTTGAGGAGGCAGGAGAGAAATGGAGCTCCTGCTCACATAATTTCTGAATTTGCTCAGTTATTGCAGTTCCGTGTTGCTACATATTTTGACAATGAGCTTCCTGGACAGCCAAGGGTATGTCCCTATCTTTGCGCCTTTGAATTTACATAAACTTATTGTATTGGGTGTCATGTTTCCTACTCTTTGTTGTACAGGCTACACAAAGGTCAGGGCGTCCGATCAAGTCAATATGCAGTAGGCTTAAGGCTAAGGAGGGTCGGATTAGAGGTAACTTGATGGGGAAGCGCGTTGATTTCTCGGCACGGACAGTTATCACACCTGATCCAACTATTAACATTGATCAACTTGGAGTGCCTTGGAGTATTGCTTTGAATTTAACTTATCCAGAGACTGTCACTCCTTATAACATTGAAAGGTCTTCTTTACTATTAAATGTCCTTTGTTTTACTTATTATGGGCCTGGATATATGTTGTAAACATTATCTTCCTTTCTTGCTAGGCTGAAGGAGCTTGTTGAATATGGTCCTCATCCTCCCCCAGGCAAAACTGGAGCCAAGTACATTATTAGAGAAGATGGTCAGAGGCTTGATCTTCGTTATTTGAAGAAAAGCAGTGATCATCATCTGGAGCTTGGATACAAGGTAATTATCTTTGTTCTCTGGCCAGTTAAAAGTTGATTTGGTTTTCCATTTTCACCTCAGTAATGCTTACCAAATGTTGCAGGTTGAGCGACATTTGAATGATGGAGACTTTGTTCTATTTAACCGGCAACCTAGTCTTCATAAGATGTCTATCATGGGGCATAGAATCAAGATCATGCCATACTCCACCTTCCGGTTGAATTTATCTGTCACTTCCCCGTACAATGCAGATTTTGATGGAGATGAAATGAACATGCATGTTCCTCAGTCATTTGAAACCAGGGCAGAAGTTTTGGAGTTAATGATGGTACCTAAATGCATTGTGTCACCTCAGGCAAATCGACCAGTTATGGGTATTGTGCAGGATACACTTTTGGGATGCCGTAAGATCACTAAAAGAGATACCTTTATCGAGAAGGTAAACTGTTATTTTGGTTTACATTTGGTAAGTTCAGTACATCAAATATTTTGACGAGCTCATCTTGCAGAGTTGAAGCCTAAACCTCCGTTTTTTTGTAGGACGTTTTCATGAACATTCTCATGTGGTGGGAGGATTTTGATGGCAAAGTACCTGCGCCTGCAATTTTGAAGCCTAGACCTCTTTGGACAGGAAAACAAGTGTTTAATCTTATAATCCCGAAGCAGATTAATCTCAGGAGGCAATCAGCCTGGCATTCTGATAATGAAACTGGGCATATCACCCCTGGAGACACTCAGGTTCTAATAGAAAAGGGGGAAGTTATTACTGGCACTCTGTGCAAGAAAACCCTTGGAGCATCAACAGGGAGTCTTATTCATGTCATTTGGTAAGTTTGATAAGTAAAGATCCTCGAATGATATTTCTCTGATTGATAATATAGTTAATTAGTTATTTATGGAATGACATTATTTATGTTTGCGTGTAGGGAGGAGGTTGGCCCAGACGCTGCTCGCAAATTCCTGGGACACACCCAGTGGCTTGTTAACTATTGGCTTTTGCAGCAGGGTTTTAGCATTGGCATTGGAGACACAATAGCAGATGCAACTACCATGGAAAAAATTAATGAAACTATTTCTACTGCAAAAAATGCAGTGAAAGAACTTATTAGGTCTGCACAAGATAAGGAGTTAGAGCCGGAGCCTGGTCGTACTATGATGGAATCATTTGAGAATAAAGTGAATCAGGTACAAGAATATTAAATGTTCTGTCAACATTACATCCTGTTGAGTTTACTAACACTATTCCCTCTTCAGGTGTTGAACAAGGCTCGTGATGATGCTGGAAGTAGTGCCGAGAAAAGTTTATCAGAGAGTAATAACCTCAAGGCAATGGTTACGGCTGGGTCAAAAGGAAGTTTCATTAATATATCACAAATGACTGCCTGTGTGGGACAGCAGAACGTTGAGGGTAAGCGAATCCCATATGGCTTCATTGGTCGGACTCTTCCTCATTTCACCAAGGATGACTATGGACCTGAAAGTCGTGGTTTTGTAGAGAACTCTTATCTACGAGGGTTAACTCCTCAAGAATTCTTTTTTCATGCTATGGGTGGTAGAGAAGGTTTGATTGACACAGCAGTCAAAACATCTGAGACTGGCTATATTCAGCGGAGACTAGTAAAAGCTATGGAAGATATAATGGTCAAGTATGATGGTACTGTCAGGAACTCATTAGGAGATGTTATTCAGTTTCTTTATGGGGAGGATGGTATGGATGCTGTTTGGATTGAATCACAAAAGCTGGATTCCCTTAAAATGAATAAGGATGAATTTTTCAAGGTTTTCAGGTATGAGATTGATGATGGGAATTGGAATCCAAGCTACATGCTACCAGAGCATGTAGAGGATTTGAAAACCATTCGGGAGTTCCACAATGTATTTGATGCTGAAGTCCAGAAGCTTGAAGCAGATAGATTTCAGCTTGGAACAGAGATTACGACAACTAGTGATAATACCTGGCCTATGCCTGTGAATCTTAAGAGGCTTCTTTGGAATGCGCAGAAGACATTCAAGGTTGATTTGAGAAGACCTTCTGATATGCATCCAATGGAGATTGTGGAAGCTGTTGATAAGCTTCAGGAAAGGCTGAAGGTTGTTCCTGGTGATGATTTGATGAGCATGGAAGCTCAGAAAAATGCCACCCTCTTCTTTAACATCCTTCTCCGTAGCACATTTGCGAGTAAGAGAGTGTTGCAAGAGTACAGGCTTACTCGTGAGGCATTTGAGTGGGTCATTGGGGAAATAGAATCACGTTTCCTGCAGTCGCTTGTAGCACCTGGAGAAATGATTGGCTGTGTTGCAGCTCAGTCCATTGGCGAGCCTGCAACTCAAATGACTCTTAACACCTTCCACTATGCTGGTGTGAGTGCCAAGAATGTCACTCTTGGTGTTCCTAGGCTGCGGGAAATCATTAATGTTGCCAAAAAAATCAAAACTCCTTCTTTATCTGTCTACTTAAAGCCTAATGTTAGTTTTTCAAAAGAAAATGCTAAGAATGTCCAGTGTGCTTTGGAGTACACTACTCTACACAGTGTAACACAAGCTACTGAAGTATGGTATGATCCAGATCCCGTGAGTACCATTATAGAAGAGGATGTTGATTTTGTCAAGTCTTATTATGAAATGCCGGATGAAGAAATTGACCCGGATAAAATTTCCCCCTGGCTACTTCGTGTAGAGTTAAATCGGGAAATGATGATCGATAAAAAGTTAAGCATGGCTGATATTGCCGAGAAAATCAATCTTGAGTTTACTGATGATTTAACTTGCATATTTAATGATGATAATGCTGATAAGTTGATTCTGCGAATACGCATTATGAATGACGAGGCTCCTAAAGGTGAGTTGCAAGATGAATCTGCGGAAGATGACGTTTTTCTTAAGAAGATCGAAAGCAATATGCTGACAGAAATGACCCTTCGCGGCATCCCATATATAAACAAAGTGTTCATCAAACAGCAGAAAGCAAACAAATTTGATGAGGATAAAGGATTTGTGAATGTGAACGAGTGGATGCTTGATACTGAAGGTGTGAATCTTTTGGCTGTTATATGTCATGAAGATGTTGATGCAAGGAGGACTACTAGCAATCACTTGATTGAAGTGATTGAAGTTCTTGGAATTGAAGCAGTTCGGCGGTCCTTGCTGGAAGAGCTGCGAGTGGTGATATCCTTTGATGGATCATACGTAAATTACAGGCACCTAGCTATATTATGTGACACTATGACATATCGTGGTCACTTGATGGCCATCACTCGTCATGGCATTAATAGGAATGACACAGGTCCGATGATGAGATGCTCCTTCGAGGAAACAGTGGACATTCTTCTTGATGCTGCAGTTTATGCAGAAAAAGATAATCTGCGTGGTGTTACTGAAAATATTATGTTGGGTCAGCTTGCTCCAATTGGAACGGGAGATTGTTCATTGTATTTAAATGAGCAGATGCTGCAACAAGCTATTGATATCCATCTTCCTAGTTACATGGAAGGTCTGGACTTCGGCATGACACCTGCTCGCTCGCCAATATCGGGTACTCCTTATCATGATGGGATGATGTCGCCGAATTATCTGCTTAGCCCAAATCTTCGATTATCACCAATTACAGATGCACAATTTTCTCCTTATGTTGGCGGTATGGGATTCTCTCCCACATCATCCCCAGGATATAACCCTTCTTCTCCAGGATACAGTCCCTCCTCTCCTGGATATAGCCCTACCTCTCCAGGTTATAGCCCAACATCTCCCGGATATAGCCCCGCATCACCGGGTTACAGCCCCACTTCACCGACATATAGCCCAAGCTCTCCGGGCTATAGTCCTACAAGCCCTACATATTCTCCCACAAGTCCATCTTACTCCCCAACTTCACCTAGCTACAGTCCTACTTCTCCTAGTTATAGCCCAACATCCCCCAGTTACAGCCCCACTTCGCCAGCATATAGTCCTACATCCCCTGCCTATAACCCCACATCACCGTCCTACAGTCCTTCATCACCATCTTACAGTCCAACATCACCATCGTACAGCCCAACATCACCTTCTTACAGTCCAACTTCTCCATCGTACAGCCCTACCTCTCGTGCTTATAGCCCAACTTCTCCAGGATATAGTCCAACTTCTCCAGGATATAGTCCAACATCTCCTAGCTACAGCCCTACATCTCCAAGTTACAACCCTTCATCAGCAAAATACAGCCCCTCTCTAGCATATTCCCCGAGTAGTCCAAGACTGTCACCAGCCAGTCCATACAGCCCAACATCCCCCAATTACAGGTAATTTGGCAACTCAAACTTCTTGAATAATTTAACCTGCTCACCTCTACATGCTTTTATGCAATTGGTTGTGTTTTTGCAGTGTCAACCCACTAAAGTTGACGATCATTAATACAGACAACTTGCCGACCTTTACTACATATAATCTTCTTTTCTAATCTTCGATGTGAAACTGCCAACTGTTGGGCTAAGTTGCTGTGTACTTAGCCCTTGGTTGTTTCTTAGTGTATTTTAGAACATTAAATTTCTCTTTTTTCTTGCAGCCCAACATCACCATCATATTCACCGACATCTCCATCTTATTCCCCTTCAAGTCCAACATACAGTCCCAGCAGGTAAATCTTGTATATCTTAATTTTATGGGTGACCTCGGTATTTCTAGTATTGTAATTTGTTTGCTTGTTCCTTTTCTTTCTTTTTCACCTTGGACGGGTCATCAGTTTACAAGCTTCCTTTTTTTGAACATATATAATTTTTATGATCTTCAAATGTACTCTAGGATCATTGATCTATCTAAATAGAGGAAAGTAATACCGACAAATACTGAAACATTCTGTTTCTCCTTTTATGTAATAATGTAGTTTATTACATAGTTCAGCTTTCTCCTTAATCTGCAATCTTTTAGTGATACCTTAAATCATGTGTATGCTACATGATTAAATTTATGCCGACTGCAAGTTTGAGCTGTTCCTTTTCGACACGGTTTTCTTTCCACACCCTACTACCTGAAATTTTAATGCTTTTAACAAACCATGCATCTTAATAATGGTGATGTATGGTAATACTTTATGCTACATGATTCATGTGTCAAGTTAAGGTGGTTAAACACCTTGCACTCTATAACGATTGGCTTCATATTTTACAGTCCTTATAATTCTGGTGCGAACCCAGAGTATAGCCCAAGTTCACCACAATACAGGTGAGTGAAGCTTTTGTTTTAGGTTTATTTTGATTGGCACATCTTACTGATGTTTCTCCAAGATATTATACATGGTCTGAGATGATGGCATTTTTTGACATCTTTTCCTTTGTGGGCTGTTCTAGTCCAAGTGTTGGGTACTCACCAAGCGCACCTGGATATTCACCGTCCTCGACCAGCCAGTATACTCCCCAAATGAGCAGCAAGGACAATGGAAGTAAGAATTGAAGTGAAGGATATTCAATTTTGAGGTAGAACTTGTTTGTGAGACGTGCCGGCAGCACATGGTGATGCTATCTATCTATCTATTTATCTACAGACATTTTTTTATATGAAGGCGGCAATTGCCCTCCATAACTTTTGGAAGTACGTCCACTATTCTTTTTTGTTTTTATTGGGGGTAGTGTACTACGTACTAAGAGAACAACTTGTAGCCTAACTATAACTAGGTGAGGGAGGAGCATTGAACACTTTTTTGCTAATAAAAACAATTTACGACTTTGGCTTCATTTTGTTATGTATTCAAATTTAACTTCATTTTTTTTTCGTGTAGAAAATAAACCCCAATGCAAGCCAAAGCCATACAAGAAGGCAAGAAGCACTTCATTTGGGGTCTAATAATTATTCCTTCATTTATTTGGCAGCCAGAAGAGTGGTGAGAGATTTCATACGGAAAGTGGAGGGAGGATACTAATCGAATTTGTTGTATTATGAGAATAACCTAAATATGTATACCCTAACTAGCTAGTGTCACCACTAATGATTTGAACGTTATTAATTATAGTCAGTCCTAAGTGGAATATATTTAATTAGTTTGTGAGGCTTGACTTTAAGGAAGAGTTGAGAACGCTCAAAGTTATTGTCTCTATATATGTTTTATCTTGGTCAGTTATAATATATATACAAAAGTTGGCTGTCAATTTTGAATTTCTGTATTGTTATCTAACGACTTGGCTGGCTGGCTGACTATTAATAATGCATGCGAGAAAGAAATAATTCAAAAAACAAAAAACAAAAAACAAAAATACCCCACCACAATTAACACCGAATTAACAGACAAACTCATATATCATTGCCTAATATACATGCTTCCCCATCCTGAAAAACAAGAATCTCATTTCCTTGGTAAATCACAAGGAAAGTACATATCATCACTATATCAACAAAACAAATCATGTGGGCATATAAAAAGATTAGGAAAGACATACTACTACCTGTACAAAGTGCAAATTAATTTGCCCACAACATTGCCAAATTAGTTCTCCTATATATGTTAGTTGGAATAATTGGAAAGTTTTTACCAAAGTCATCGTCAACGAAACTTCCCAAGTTATATATATAATTTATTATTTTTGTTACGAACGCTCCACTCTATAAGCCATGCGATTAATATACTAGTGCTTAATCATTTTTAATTGTCATGTTAATCCAATCAACCCACGTGTTAATTTACCCTACTTCCACAAGTAATTATAATTACCCATGTAATTAATTCATTTAATTTAATATAATAGTGTGATTAATCTTGCATTTTTGTTATGTTAATCCAATCAACCCATGTGTTTACTCTACTCCCACCCGACTAGTGAACTAGTACGTAGCACACTCTTGTTAAGTCTCAAAGTATGCATTTACAAGTACACAAAAAATCAAAGTTTTATGATATATATATATATATATTAAATTAAAGAAATAAAATGGACATAAATTTTATAATAAATAATATTTTTTAGAAAATATTTTATAATGTCAGACTATATTTAAATAAATTCATGCTAATTTTAAAATTGAAAATATATTAATTTGATTACAAAAAGTTAATAATAATTTTAAGATGTATTTTCAGCAATGAAAGTGTTGTAATTGGCGGCTCAACACATACGGTAAGAAATCAAATTTATTTATTCTAATTGAATTGACTAGTTTTAGATTGAATAAATTATGTTTTCTTTTTTAGGTATAGGCAAAAAATATAATAAAATAATTTACTTAATTAATTATTGATTTAAAAAAGGGTCCACGGGCATGTATCGAAGGTGGTAATTGCACCGATAGAAACAATTTCTGCATTTAAACATGGGCCTTTTGCAAAATTAATTGGAAGCAAGCTGTAATGGTATTAATAAAATATAGTAGCTGTAGCAGTTTCGTATACTTTCTTTGACTTAAAAAACCACCCACTCTTTCTTTCCATCTTCCTTTGTGCTTGATAATAAGGTCAACAAATCAAAGCTTGTGTACGTACGTTAGATCCTTTTCATTATTATTTCTTCTAATCTTCGTTCTGTTCTTCTGCTTCTGCTTATATATATATATAGAGAGAGAGAGAGAAAGAGAGAGATCTAGAGATCAGAGTTAATTAGCCAGGGAGATCGATCGAATTATTAAAGAAAAACTAAAGATCTGTACGTAGAGCTAGCTAGATTTAAGAGTTAGATTGAAGAACTAACTTTTACTTTATTTGATTTGGTGTAATTAAATTGGCCGGCCATGGAGGAACCAGCTGCTGCTTTCAAGTCCAAAAACAGGCTCCTAAAGTTGCTACCAAAGGTAGCCTCAGCTGTTACATTTCAAAGCCCTCCTTTCAGTCCAAGTAAGGAAAAGATGAGATCATCAGCGGAAACTACTTGTTCAACCAAACCCAAAACCCATTTGGGAAAAGGATCCTCCGGTGGCGCTGGGCCGATGACATCCATAATTCCGGCCGAAGCCATATATAAATCATCAAGCTTTGCCGCCCATGAACCAACCTCACCGAAAGTCTCATGCATGGGTCAAATCAAGCACAAGAAGAAAATGTGCAACTCATTGCCGCCTATGGAGTACCTTGATCAAGTACTGAATTTTAATCACAAGCCCAAGGCGCTGAAATCGGTGCAATCTTTTAGTGAGGTGAAGAAAAAGAATATTCCACGTGTCCTCAAACCGGTGCAGTCTGTTAAGAATATGTTTGGAAAAGCAGGTGGTAAAAAAAGTGGTACTCATGTTGATCCTGATTTGGGTGTTAGAGCGCCGCAATGTTTGAGCCAGATGCATCGGTTTTCGAGTGGCCGGAGTTCATTGTCGAGTTTTGATTGGACGGTGGCTCAGATTGCACCGGTGGGGTCGGATCATGACCGGAATAATATTTATGATGGTGGTGAGGACAAAATTTGTTTTACAGCACCTATACAAATAGGTGGATGTAAAGCTGTGAGCTTAGAGCCCAAGAAAGAAATTAATTTATGGAAGAGAAGAACTATGGCTCAACCTAAGCCTCTTCAACTCAATGCCCCGTGATTAATTGATACAGTATATAAATAAATATTTCTTAATTGTTTTTATTATTTGGCTTTTGTTGTTTAGATTCTCTTCAAGTTTGATATATATATATATATATATATATATATATTTAAGCTTGATTATTGTACATATAAAAAGTAGAAATTTGAAAGAATAACCAAATTTGAACCAAAATCGCACTAAAACAAAGACGAATCACTTTTCAATTAAAAAACCGCATCAATCTGTTCCAAGGTAGATGCGGTTTTAGGTGGATTGAATAACCAAATTCTGATTAGGTTTGGTTCTTTAGCTATTAATAACCAAACCCAAACCAAGATAAACCGAAACCAGTAATGTGTGTATGTATGTATTACTCTAGTAAATTTAAAGTTACTTTTCACTGAACACGCTTTCGTAGAAACCACGCAGATCTTGCATTGTCATTTTTTTCACCAATTGAAAGAAGATGTTAGAGGTTATAGAGTCAAAAATTAAGCAATTGGGTTTTAGAATTTTGAATTTGTTTGATGCGTTATTGGAGGGCTTTATAGTTGAGGGCTCGAAGACTTGATGCATTGGTTAATGTCAATGCTATAATTGTAATAGTCTAATAAATTATTTTTAGTCCTCCTCCGCGCAATATATTTTATTCTATCTTGGTATATCTTTTAATTTTGGGGAAGCTAGATAAACATTCTTTGTTTGTTATCGAATAGTCTCGTTGTTTTATATAAATATGATATTTTAGTTTTTAAAGCATGCTTGATATAATTCTCATTGTCGACTTTGTCACTAAGTTAATTCTTTCGATGTAAGTTTTATGTTAAATTTTATTGAATGCTTAAATTTTTTTTGTTGTTTCAATTGGTTTTTGGGCAAACCGCACTAATTAAAATTAAGACCGCACATTTTAAAACCGAACCGCACTAATCACATGGCGATTTGGGTATGGTTTTAATTTTTCAAACCCATGATCTGTGAATTTTGGTGTGATTTGAACTTCAAATTATCTCAAAAACCGCACTACGCCAACCCCTACATAGAAGGAATTCAGGCCACCCCCGAAATTACATAAATTAATGTTGAAATGCAGAATTAATTTTGTCAGTTTTTGTTCATTGTGTAGGGACCGGATGTTCTTTTGATTTTGTGTACGTCACATTTGTTTTGATCCACCCAAGCAGTCAAAAACTATTAGCTACCAAAAACATAATATAAAATGAAAATTATGAACGTAGTGGTACCATTATTTATTTATTTTTTGAGTCATTTTTTATGGAGGAAAAAACTTACCTTCAACTTTTGGTGCGCGTTATTGTCTTTTGTTATGTTAATAAGAATATAATTCTCTATATCCATATTAATAAAAATAAGTCATATGACATGAATCATTATATATAAAGACAGTAAAAGCAATTTTTTAAATTAGAAAACTCACTGAGTCGATCCTTATTTAATTAAAAATTGACTCAGTTGATTTCTCTTTTCTCTTCCGTGTTCCCCTTCTCGATTTAATTCGGTCTCTTCATCGCTTTATCTTCTTAACCGTTTACAAACCCAAGATCTGTTCCATGATTCACCTCCTCTTCTGCTTTGTTCCTCTTTTTCTATCCATCACAGATTTGGGTTATTTACCACTGCGGATTACACATGCCGTAATAATACCAATTCCACCGCCAACACAAGCCCTGTGGATAGTGGCGATAACCGGTTTCTTACTTTTCTCGATAGCCGTGATCATTTGCTGCATGAACAGGATGTCTCGGTGGAGGCGTTCGCAAGGCTTAGCCTTTCTCCATGGAGGCTCTGAACCTGTCATTTACAGAGACTTTAAGACATCAAATATCTTACTTGACAGGGTATGTTGTTAACAGGTGAACTATAGATAATGATGCTTTTTCAATAATTCAAACCATTAATAATAACTGTTCTTATTTAGGAATATAATGCAAAGCTTTCAGACTTCAGTCTAGCAAAAGCAGGTCCTCAAGGGGATAAAACTCATGTTTCTACCAGGGTTGTTGGAACGTATGGCTATGCTGCTCCGGAATATGTACTGACAGGTTGGTGATAATATTTATTTAGCTGCTTTGAGCTATTTGAAATCTTTTCTTAGATGATTTAATACCCTTTCCATCTGATATTCAATCTATCTTCAAAATTCCTTGCCTTAAAGTAATACTTTCAAATAATGCAGGCATTTGACAACCGATTTAAGAAATAACGGAACATATGCAAGACATTTTATAAATGCCTTTTGTTGGGTCATAATCCTTTTCCTTATTGGGCCGAACTTATTGAGCTCCTCCCTCGGATCATGTTATGCTAAGTCCTGGTTGGATCCGGTCACTTGGGTCATTTCCATTATTTGGGCTTAGTCATTAAATTGGCCCATTATGCAAATTGTCACTTAACCCAACTTTGACTGAAGAATCATTATGCCAAATGATGAGTTGACTATTGTGTCATGGCACTTTCTTTGCATTGACATTAATGAGGATGGGACTTAGATGACCAATTGGTGACAAAAAAGGTGGTAGCAGTGTGTGAAAGTAGTCCGCTTACTTTCTATTTGAAATGATGGGAAGTGGGGAAAAAGGTGTCGAGGAGGTGGTGGGTGGTACGATGAACCGAAAGTGGAGTATCGTGGGGCTAAGATCACATAAGAGGGTAAGTAACACATTGATATTATTATGATTCTATCTCTCGGGCATTAGATAATATTTTCTCTCCATTGTTGACCTTGTGATCGCTTTGTCTTGACTCTCGACTCTCACGCCGGAGCTATCCTCGACGGTCGGTAATCGAAGCTTTTAGTGTTGACTTGTTGAATATGCGGGGATATTGGACACGTCTTGGTGATTGGGACGTGGAGAAAGATCTTAAGCGTTAACATTGGTATTTAGAAGGAGGGTGAGTTCTAGTGTCACGAGTATTTTTCAATCCGCGGTGTGTTTGTTTGCGTCGATATTCATGGTGAAGAGTAGAACACCTACACAAGAAGGCGGTAGAGGGTCGCCGGTGAATCGACACCACGAGTGTCTGTCGAGGATCGTTTGGGGACCGTGATAAGTGTTCATGCTAAAGACAAACGGCGTCAAACGATCCCTGAAGATTTTACCGATCGAAGGCGGTAGGTAAGGCTAAGCGTGGGTTAGTCTTCCGATCGATGATAAAGCGTCTGGTCGCGGTCGGAAAGCGAGTAGAAGGCACGCCGCCTAGAACTCGATATCTGAGAGGACCGGGATGAAAAACTTCACGTTGGCTAAGATAGCGAGATGAGGCGGATAGAGCTATGGAAGTACTCATGAAAGCAACGACGAGGATATAAATTTGGCGGATGGCGGATAGTGAGTTGAGAGATGAAGAGCTCGGTTATAATCGGTCCAGAAGAGCGAGGACAGAAGTGGAAAAGAACACATTCATTCGGGATGAGAGTCTCGGTAGAAATCGAGAAGAAGAAGATCAAGCCCTACTCCTCAAAGATCGAGGAGGTACATCACCTGTCGATTCTAAGGAGGCGGTCGGATAGAACGAAGAGGTCGATCCGAGATCGTACTCACGAAACCACAAAGAAAGCCCTTGTTGTTGACATTCTCGCCTTAGTGCCGGGCTCAAAGGCGAAGCATATCTAGAGATCGTACTCCAGAGCCCTGCGAGGGTACACCACCCTGTGGACACTCGTCATCGAAGAAGCCCTTCTAGAATTGAAAGCTCTATTGTAAGAAACCGGTCTACTCAGAGGAGGAAGGAGTCACCGGAAAAAGAAGCATCATCTCAACCAAAAGGTGTAGAGTATTTGGTCAAAGAGTTAAAAGAACTTCGGAAGTAGCTTGCCGAAGTACAAAAAACAAAGGATACTTCGGGAAAGAAGGCATCCCCCTTTTCCGCGGAGATTCTTAAAGAAAAAGCTGACCCCACCAAGAAGTTGCCACATATTGAGAGTTATGATAGATCAGGGGATCCCTATGACTACGTCAGCGTTAAATCGGTGATGGATTATTATGACCTTAGCGATCTTTGCTAAGTGTCATACTTTTATCACAACGCCTTTCGAGAAAGGATGCCGGCAGTGGATGGGGACTTTGCCCTCAGATTGATTTAATCTTGGGCGGGACGTATGCGATAAAATTTCATGCTCGCCGGGAGCAACAAAAGAAGGGAAAACCATTTGGTTCGTTGGCTCGAGTTCGACGGTTTTCAAATGAGTCTTTGGGCCGATATGTGAAGAGATTAGTGAAGTAGTCGGCCAAGTGAGTATGAGACTGAACGATCTACAAGCCGTTGGACTGTTTCAGAATGGATTAGATCTGGTCAAATCGGAGAAGTTAGTGAAGAAGTTGATGTTTCATCACCCGAAGAGTCTCGCTGAAGCCTTTGACAAAGCTGAAGGTTATATCGTGGTGGAGGAAGCCATGGATAGCCTCAAACGTCCTGCTTTGAACCGGCTTAAGGAGACAGATCGGGATAGAACCGATAGAGACCAGAGAAAGAATGAAGGTAATAAAGATCGCTACTGGCGGTCGAAAAAGTATAACAATTGTAGAGCGGGGTGGAGGACGTTAAATGCGCTCCGGCTAAAGAGTGAATAGAGCGTACACAACACTTAACACGACAAGGTTGTTATCTTGGATCAAATTAAGAATCAACCTATTTTGAACCACCTCGAGATAACATTAAGCCCTAAAAGGAAATTCTCGTAAGTATTGTGATTACCATCAAGCTTGGTCGTAATACAAATCTGACGAGCGTGCTAGTTTGAAGGACTTTATTGAAAGAAAGGTCTGGCGGGGCTTTGATTGATGATGTGGTCGCGAGAATTAATCAACGGCGAGAATGAGGGCTGTTCGTAGCTCAACCGATTAAAGCAAGTGTTGCGACTCCTAAGCGACTGCAAGAGCACGTGATAGATGTCATCACCGGGGTACTTACAGCAAATTCGTTGGAAAAAAGCTTACCGGCTACTTGGATTGGTCGTATCGGTGGCGGGTACCCTCCGAAGACCGACAGACCTTATTCGATCTGGTAATCTCTTTCTTGATGAAGATTACCCTTGAAGTCATCGAACCGCATACGAGGATCATTGGTCTTGGACCTTGAAGTGGGTTCGGTGGATATGAAGCGGATGATGGTAGATAATGGGTCTTCAGTAGATATTCGTATGCCCACGCTTATCGGAGGATGCACTAGATGGGCGAAAGATGGAGATAGGCGGGAGGCTCCTTTATATGGTTTTAGTAATGACCCGGTCGAAGGTTTGGAACCATTGAAGCGCCGATCATCTTGAGAACGGCCCCGCAACGGTAGAAATTATTTGCAAATTTTATGTTGTGCGTATAGATTACGCTTATAATCTTTATTTTGGGAAGGCTGCTTTAATTGCTTTGCAAGTTGTGACCTCTATTCTTCATTTCAAAATCAAATTTCCTCTACCTCGTAGAATTGGCGAGGTGAAGGGGACTTGGATCCGGCGGAAGATGTTATAGAAATCTTGTGATCACTTGGGAGTGGGAATATCGAAGCGAAGCGGACCGTGGCGATAGAGATTGAACCCTTCACGGAGAGTAGTTAGAATCATTGGTCACGCAATTTGAAAGCGGAGGAGAGATAGAGCTCGTCCGGCGAGGAGAATAAGGCGGTGAAAATAGGTTCAGTGCCAGAACCTCTCCGGACGAATCTCATAGAGCTCCCTGCAATGCTATGTTGATATTTTCGCATGGGAGCCTCAGGATATGCCAGGAGTAAGCAGAGATATCGCTGAGCACCGATTGGAGGTGGACCCACAAAGAAGCCGGTCCGCAGAGAGGAGGATTTTCGCTTTTTGAGCGTCGGTGAATAATTGATGAAGAGATTGCAAAAGCTGTTGGTAGGTGACTTCATTTTCGAGATTGACTACCCTGATGGATGGCGAATGTGGTCTGTGGTGCGAAGCAAAATGGTAAATGGCGAGTCTGCATCGACTACTACACCGATCTAAATAAGGCTTGTCAGAAGGATTTCTACCTCTACCCCACATTGACCAACTAATCGATGCCACCGGGTATGCTTTATTAAGTTTCATGACGCATTCTCTGGATATCATCAAATTTCCATGCTGAGGAGGATATCCAGAAGATGGCGTTCATTACGCATCGTTCGGTATATGCCTATAAGAAAATGACTTTCGGCCTCATCGATCGCCGGAGCCACATACCGCAGAGGATGATGAACCGTATCTTCGGATATCGACTTGGCGGGAATGTGGAGGTGTCACGTGGGCGACATGATTGTCAAGAGCATGTTGGTGCATAAACATCTAGATGATTTAGAAGAATGCTTTTCGAAGACGATTAAATCAACTGATTTGAGATTGAACCCCACAAAGTGCACCTTGATGTCAGGGGTGGCAAATTTACGGGTTATCTTGTCGATCGAGAGAGGAATCGAAGCCAATCTCGAGAAGATTCAAGCGATCACGAACATGAAGACTCCTCGGTCATTTAAAGATGTTCAACGTCATTTGGAAGGATTGCGACTTTAAGGAGGTTCATGTTGAGTCGGCGGAAAGATGTCTCTACCGTTCTTTGATACATTGAAAAGTAGAAGAATGCAAAGACGTTTGATGGACTTTGAGTGTGAGGGCGCCTTTGAGCATTAAGTCCTACTTATCTTCTTGACTTTGTTGGTGAAGCCCGCTCTCTTGAACCCCTATATTTGTATCTGGCGGCTAGTTAGTTGGCGGTGGGGAGCGATTTTAGTGCGAGAAGTTGGGGGTAAGTGACACGGTTTGATATGTGGCCGTGTCCTTAGGGATGAAGAAATAAGATGATGATAGTTATGGAGAATCTCTGAAGAGTCAAACAAAACCGTTCTGATGCTTGACGAGAATCGAGAATTTGTGGTATTTGTATGCAGATGGGTCTTCTACCACGGATGTCGATTGGGCGAGGATTATTCGGCGAGTCCGGGAGGATTCAAGGTACAATGAGCCATCGATTTGACCAAAGCGACAAACAACGAAGTTGAGTATGAGGCGGTACTTGCAGGTTAAGATTGGCAAAGAGTCTTGAAGTCTGAAGAATAATCATCTTGATGATTCTCGATTAGTCGTTAAGCAACTTTTCGGGAATCTGAAGCTTGAGGCCCAAAAATGATCAAATATCTAATGAGAATTGAAGGAACAACTTCAAACATTTCCAATCTTACGAGTTTGAGGGTCGGCGTAATAACAATTCAATTCTTGATGCACTCTCCAAATTAGCCACTACGGATGTTAACGTCTTTGATGGGTCGGTTTATTTAGAAACTTTGCGACATAAAGTGTCCATTATGAATCGGTAATGTGCATTGATCGAACCATTGTTGGTTGACTCCATATATAGAGTATCCGGTAGATGGCGTCTTACCTTGGATCGGATGCTCGCCTTGAAAATCAAGTACAAAAGTGCTAATTTTGTTACGATTGATGGGGATCTGTTAGAAGAGCTTTCTCATCTCACCTTCTTGAAATGCGACTCCATCCGAAAAGTGAATATGCTCTTGGGAAGTACGTGAAGGTATCTGTGGCGACCGTATATGGCGGCTAAGTCGTTAGCTTTATAAAGTACTTGACAAGGATCTCTTGGCCTACCATCTTCAAAGAAGCGGTGAATACGTCGAAAAAGTGCGAGAAGTGTTAGCTCAGCGGTCAGATCTACATGACCACCGGAAGAGCTATACTCGATCTTATCTCCTATACCGCCCATTTGTCTGGGGGTTGATATATTGGGTCCCTCTCAGAAGGCAAAAGGTCAAGTCGACTTTGTTATAGTTGCCATCGACTATATGACCAAGTGGGTAAAAGCAAAACCACTTAGGTTAATAACGAACAGGAATGTTTGAAATTTTTGAAAGAATCGGTAGTATTTCGTTTTGGTATTCTAAGGTGGTAATATCGAACGATGGACGTCGGTTTGTGGGATCGAAATTTGAAGCATTCTTGAAAGAAGCGGGGATTGAAAGATGAAAGACTTGGTGGCTCATCCACGGTCGAATGGACAAGTTGAAGTGACCAGCGAACAACTCTTGAATGGAATCAAGCGCGGATTGGGGCGAAGCGAGGCGGATGGCGGGAGGAGCTACTTAGCGTGTTATGGGCTATCGAACTACTCAGGGACTACTGACGGAGGATTCACCTTTTAGGCGGCCTATGGTACTAATGCCTTAGTCAGTTGAAATTGATCTCAAGTCTTGGTCGACCCAATTCGAGAGAGATTTCTGATGAGGAAGGGCTTATGGCCAACCTTGATTTGCTTGAGGAAATAAGAGAAACGCCTTTAATCGGGTTGGCGACTATCGGTCAAGAGTGGCAAGCATTATAATAAGGGGTAAAGTTTGAAGGTTCAAGTAGGAGATTTTGTCCTCGAGAGAAAGCCAAGCATCTACACTCGAGAATCTGGGAAAGGCGATGCCAAATGGGAAGGAAGGAGTATGAAATCTTTGAAGTCTCAGGCAAGGAACTTATCGATTGAAAGCATTAGATGGGTCGTGATTAAGAATACTTAGCGCTTATTTGGCGAAGCTTAGGAAGTACTTTCGGTAGAAATGATGTCGATTATCTTTGGAAGTCTCGTAAATATTTACGTCATCATCAATAAAAGTTCCTTTTTCTCGAACAAATTTTGTCTTCATTCTTTGATCGATTCAACGAAGTTAGGAGGTTCGGGTGGACTCATTTGGCCATTCGATGGCGACCTTTCTAGTGAGTGGTCCTTATGAGTTTATCGAAGCCCTTCGTGGTAAATGACGTCGTCGTTGGTGTTAGGAGGTTCGGGTGGACTCATTTGGCCATTCGATGGCGACCCTCTTGGCGGTGGTCACTTAGACCTTGTCAGCCTTTCGTGGTAAGTGAGTGTCATCTTTAAAGACGTTGTCGAATACCCTATGTGGTAGGCAATTGTCGACACTTAGACCTTGTCGAGAGCCCCTTGGGGTAAGCAAGTGTCATCCTTTAGACTTTATCGGGGTGCCCGTGGTAAGGCAAATGTCATCTTTTGGTTTTATTAGGCCTTTCGGGGTAAACAATTTCTAATGAAGCGAGATCATCTCTCACGCCGGTAACTAATAAGTATCCCTTTACTTTATTACCTAAATTTTTCTAAGTGTTGAGTTGGGAAGCTTCATTCTTAAACTTCATCTTATACGTTATATGACATGTTTAGTTATTACTTAATGATTCGGGTTCGACCCGTGAAGGAGTTTGTGCATCTTTTCACTTAAATAAATATTGGAGTATTGGCGGAAAATAAATATATGAAGTCATAAGGAATGAAGCCATTTTCATTAATATTTAATCTAATTACACTATTGGATAATTCTTATAAATACTATAAATTAAAGCGGAAAAAACAAAAAGCAGAACATCGACTTCAGCGCCGTCTTCGTAAATCGAAGAATCGAGTAAGGATGGGTTCAAGTTGGGCGCAAACGACTTCTCTTTGCCACGACTTGTGAAAGCTCGTAACTCTCGAGTATATCTTCATTATTTCCCGATTGATTTCGTCAGAGTTCCGATACTCTTCACATATTTGTTTGCGAAAGGTCGTCGGTTTAAAGGAGGTCCGAGGTCCCGAAGAGCCTTGAGTTCTCGATTTCCTCTTGAGTTTTCGAGCGCTTTATTTATTCATGACGAGTCTCTGCGCCTCCCGACTTATGGATGGTCTTGGTGAAATCTTAGCATCGACTTTTAATTCCTCGATCTTCTCCATCCTTATTTCGCTCCTCCGAACCAAGTCGACATTCATTTTGACGATCTCCTCGTCTTTGTGCTTTGGTTGACTTTAGTTCTTCCTGGAGGCCTTCACATCTCTCCTGGTTTGGGCTAACTCTTTTGAAGACCTTCATTTTGTATGAAGAAGGCATTCACGTTGAGTCTTTTCCTTAGCAAAGTAGACTTGATGAGGCATTCTCCTTCCTCGAGGTCTCTTCCTCGATTCGGCCGAGAAACCTTGGGCGAAGGCGTCCAGAACACCGCATTGGCTATGTGTTTCAATACTATTTGATCGGTTTTCGGATATATAAGTATGAAGATAAATTGAAATAAAGAAGATACTCGTTTATCTTGCCAAGTAGCTTCGTACCTTATTTGAGTAGATCCCATTCGAACTGTTCGAGCAGAGTGATCGTCGGTTTCACGAACAAAGGTGTTGAGCAGTTGGAAGGAAAATGGGCATTGAGTCGGGGCCACATTGTTGGGAGGCCGTGGCGTCCGTCGACTTCCGGTAGTTGGTTGTCTTGGAGGAGAAGGCGGAGGTTCATCGAATTGGTGGTGAGGGTCTGCGTGTATGGTTTCGGAGAGGGGATCGAGGCGAGTGCGTTCGGGGAGTTGGCGAAGGGAGCGGAAGATGAACGGGGGTGTTGTCGATGGATGTTTTCTTTTTCGGGATGGAGTGAGGACAGACCCGGTTGGTTCATCGTCAGGCACATGGATTTACGTGGATGTGGTTAGAGGGTGACAAATAGAATAGGTGGGAACTTCGGAGCTCTTTGGCGATCGGGGGTTATCTTGGTTCTTATTTTCTTTACGAAGGACCTTAGCCGATCGTCTGCAAAGGAATATCGAGTAAACTCCTCCTCACAGGGGGTAGGTTCAGAGGTTGGAGGATTGGGGTTGGTTGAGAAGGTTGTTTGGGGGGTTGCTTCGGGAAGTGTTTCAGGGTCACTTTCAGGGTTTGTTTCTGATTGGGTGGATTTGGATCGTTTGGCGGATCTCTTTCTTCGGCGAGGTCTGAGGTTTTCTTCGGGTATGTTGGGTTCGTCAGTTTGAGGTTCATCAGTTTGAAGGGAAGAAGTTAGTGGATCGGTGGTGGGGATTAACTTTGGGAAGATTCTTGGTAGGATGCTCTTCACTTGCATCGCATTCATCATCTGCGCTAAAAATCTTCAGTCTCTCACCTCGAAGTCGGTTTGATCGGAGACAACTAAAAAACCATGTATCGAACTCAGTATCACTTATATAGCTCGAAATTATGTTACAAAGTTATTCAAAACTTACATTTGTGATCGTATAGCTTGGACTTGTTTGGTGGGAAGTGTGAAACTCCATTCTTTTGGAGGAATCTTCTTGAAAAAGTCTGCCGTCTCCCTCAGATCCTTGGATATGTCTCCAAAGTCGGCAGAGACCCGGTCGAGAGGTAGTCCGGTGGAGAGAGAAGAGATCTCGGGTCCGTGATGAAAAACCACTTCTCGTGCTGACCCTAGTTCTTTGGAAGGAGTATCCATCGTGGGTCTCTCTCGAACACAGTGTTGGGTCTGGGGAGGCGCTTGCTTCGACATTTTGAAGCCTCGTTCTTGAGACCTACCAAACAGAAAAAAAGGGTGAAGAAGATGTCGACGAGAGGAGCAATCCCTAGTTCATGGCGGGAAAGCGATAAATGTCAGGATGTGGATGTAGGAGTTGGGCACTAACTGGGCGAAGCCCACTCCTATGAACCCTAGGAGGGTGATAATAAAAACATGGTACATACGCTCTTCAGGAGCAGGGGCCCTTATGGCGTACATATCAGGAATCTGATAACGAGTCCTGAGCATGCATATTTCAGATTCCGTGACTGAGGACCCGATGTTGGCATGGGGGAATTGCTCCCCGTCCTTGAAGAAATCAGAGGCAGAGGAGATCAGAGAAGGATTTCCCCCCATGGTTGTTGATTGGGGGTTGGAACTCGAACCCTCTTGGTTAGGGTTTGGGTTGGGAGAAACGATACTGATAGGAATTGCACGAAGGGGAGAGTTTTGGCCAGGGGTTTCGGTCACCATTGTTAAGATTTTGTGAAGCAGAGAAAGAAGTTTGCAGAGAAGAAGAAAGCTCTAAGGTTCAAATTTCAAATTAGCGAGTAAAACCGTCGAATTGGTAAAGTTTACCTTTTATCTTGACAAGTTACTTGCGGTAATTAAAGGCGACACATTTAATTCACTGCAATGATGATGAATGGGAAGAGGTTTCGTCCATTTTTAGACCTAAATATCTTCACCTATGTGGGCTTGCGTCTATTGGGCTTCCCACTTTTATACCTGATAACAATTTGGGTCGATTTTGATGGGCTTTGGTGAGTTTCACTTTGGATCTCTTATGACTTATCATAGTTTGTTACGTCCTGGGCCTATACTGTTTATAGTCTTTCATTAAACACCCTGTTTAATATAAGACTAGGGGGTAATGTTGGGCCATAATCCTTTTCTTTATTGGGCCGAACTTATTGGGCTCCTCCCTTGGATCATGTTATGCTAAGTCCTGGTTGGATCCGGTCACTTGGGTCATTTCCATTATTTGGGCTTAGTCATTAAATTGGCCCATTATGCAAATTGTCACTTAACCCAACTTTGACCAGTAATCATTATGCCAAATGACAGTTGACTATTGTGTCTGCCACTTTGCTGCATGACATTAATGAGGATGAGACTTAGATGACCGGCGGTGACAAACAGTGGACAAGCAAGGTGTGAAAGTAGATCTTACTTTTTTACTTTGAAATAAAAGGACCCAAGGGGGAAAAAGGTGTCGGGAGGGTGGTGGGTGGCAGTGGCGAGAGTGGAGTATGCATGGGGCTAAGATCACATAAGAGGGTAAGTAACACATTGATATTATTATGATTCTATCTCTCAGGCATTAGATAATATTTTTCTCTCCATTGTTGACCTTGTGATCGCCTGTACTGACTCTCACGCCGGAGCTATCCCTCGACGGTCAGGCCGTCAAGCTTTTGGTGTTGACTTGTTGAACTGTGCAGGATATTGGACACGTCTTGGTGATTGGGACGTGGAGAAAGATCTTGGCGTTAACACCTTTTTTATCCAATAACAAAGAAAACACACTTAACTTGCCAAGTGCCACATTTGTTTATTTTTCATCTCATGTATTTCGGTGAGTATGAAATCTGACATGCTCAAAATGTGGCTACTTTTGTCAGGACATTTGACTTCTAAGAGTGATGTTTTTAGCCTTGGGGTTGTGTTGTTGGAGATATTAACTGGTAGGAGGTCGATGGACATGTATTTACATAGCTAAACATGAAATGGATGTGGATAGTTGATACATATAGCTTAAATACGATGAAGTGTTGACTAAACTAAGAGATTTGATACAGTTCACAAGTTTTCCTCTTGCATTCTAGATCATATAGAGGCGGACATATATTGTGTCTGTCATGTGAAGAATATGACATCTCAATAGACTGATTAGTGAAATTGCATTGTTGCAGACTACAAATTTGTTGAGAGGTCTCATCCTTAAATATTTTGATAGTAACTTCCATTTTAGGCGAAATATTATTTATGAGAATTGACAAATAATTTTTACTCATATACTATCGTGCAGAAAAGTTTTTGATGTTGGTCCTATACCGGTTGATCCTGCTTCTGCTATTTTGACTTCACAAACGAAAGGTACCCATTCCTGATCTATTTGAGGTTTCATCATTGCATCCGTGTAGCTGCTATAAATGGATAAGAAATATTCAAGTGTCTGACGACTTTCTTGAAATAATATATTTTGGTAGTAGTATGTGAACAATTTTATGGTTGCCACTACTTATTGAGCATTCTGCAATCTCATTATGCAATTCTTCATTCTTCTAAGTTAATATATTGATCTGGATTCAAGATCGTCCTTGAGTATGAGGATCAAATGCAAGCAGTGGATCTATTAGAGCATGCTCAAGGTTCGTTCAAGCGGATAACTGACTACCTTATAAATGTTCATGCTTCAGATAACATACTCTATGTTCAGTTACTCTTAATCTTCAATTTTTTTGTTTCTTCATCTTTTCCTAGCATTCATTTTCCACTGTATATGTTGAATACATGTTTATTTCATGCCACCACTAGGTTCCTAATTTTTTGAATATGCACAATTTACTTAGTATTTCTTTTAAACAAATTGCAATCTCATGGTATTTTGCATGTACTCCTCAAGGCTTTCACTTAGCACTCTAGAATTTGGAGATTTTTCACTACATAATGAAAAAGATTTCTGGCATCAGAAAGAGGTGATATAAATTGAATGATTGAATTATACTTAGTTTGTCAGTTCTAGATCTTGGACAGTTACTTTTAGGTGAGGTTTTTTCTCTCTCATGATATTTTTACTATTTTGTATTATGCTGAATTGGTGATCAGTTTGGGTTATCTAAAATTTTTAGGTGATTCTTTAATTGATGTGGAGAAGACAAAGTCAAATGGGTCTGTGCTCAATCGGGCCAAGAAAAGGCAACTGAAGGGAAGTGTTGGGGTGGCATGGGGAAAACTTATTTCCCAGTGTTCTCAGGTTAGCTTTTTTCGGTCACCACTTATTCATAATTTTTTCTTTTACTTCCAACTTAGATTTTTATTCCATCTGTTTGATTGCAAAATTTGCAAAAAAATAAAAATAAAAAGATGGTGGGATGGATATTTGGTAAAACAGAAGCTGTTGTTGAATCTGAAGGTCTAATTGTATATTTCCCTCATGTCTTTTGACTTTTTTAAACTCATACGAATCTTGGTGTTTTTTTTCTCCTTTTTGGGAATCATTTTCTTCTTTGATAAAGGACTACTTGCCATGGGAAATGTAAGTATAAGTGACACTCTGCCAACATTTTATGGCTCAGTTCTTATTATTTGCTCTTACTATTTTGCTTATTGATTCTTTTGTTCTTGCTGAACATGGGGTTATTTTGGTGATACTGAATCAAATCCTGTTCTTATCAGGGGTGATGTTATCCTTTGGACTGCAGTCCTCCCTACAGTTCTTCATGAAACGCAGCAATTTTAAGGTTTTGCTTTCTCTCTCTATTGTGTATGCTAATTTTACTTCTTGAAACTAGGTTGTGTTTCACTACTCTGTGATGATGTTTCCAAACATCAGCATTACCTCCAATAGGAGCATAACCTCTGCCCTTGAGTAAGGTACAGCTGCCTGATTGTTGACAACCCCTACAACCACATAATCTGCCAATATTTAGGCTTAATAATATTCAGAACGTACCATCACCATAAATTAATATATATGTACTGGAGAGTAGAAACATAAAACTCATTACCCCAATCTTCAGCAACCATCTTTGACTGTGCAACAAGCGAGTAACCCAACCCATTTCGGTAAAGTTCCTTGGCAACACATACATTACTCAGGTATGCCCTTGCAAAATCAGCTCCAATTCCCTGTTGACAATCAGTATAAAGCTAAAAGGGGTAGATAATGTTGAAGACTGTAATTTTTTCTGGCTGGCACTCAAGGACTTGGAGCAACTGACATTAAAAGCACAATTGTCAGATATTGGGAGCTATAAGAATAGTCATCAGAGAGCCCAGAACTACAAGACCAATTACTGAACGTGTGGAGTTTTTCTATTGCAGCAAGAAGGGTTTATAAGTATTTAATTCAGTTCTCAATTTCAAGCAAGACCCAGGTAACTTGGCATTTTTATTTTTATCAGTAGCATGTTGGACTGGAGGATGGTCATCTATCTCCATTGCTTCCGTGTCACTAATGCAATAGACAGTATATTAGTATTGATTTGCATGTCAGGTAATGATCCTCTGCTCAAATGTCATACATATGCAAAAAAAAAATTTGCACATCACCTGTTTGATATGTTGTCTGAAGAATTGATCAATTGCATAAGTTAGTCTACTACCACAGAGTGACTGATGCCCTATTTAAATTTTCGAAAAGATTGTGGTCAGCTCTCTGTTTGCATATTATACCCTGGGAATAGTTTTTAGAAATTTGGATGAAATGAATTATTTTTCTTACAATTGCAAGAGATTTTCTAACCACCAATTGTGTAGTAAGGAAGAGAAATACTCCCTATACAGGGGTTGGTCTTTGAATTCCTTTTGTCAGGTTTTTTTTTAGTAGTGAGTTTGTTTCTTTGTTTCAGACAAAGGTCTTGGGGTCTTGCTATTTATTTTTGGCAGTCCCATATCTTCTGATATATTTGCCTTTGCACTCTTTGGTGCATTGTTTTATTTTGTAGGAATGAAGAACTCGATTCCAAAAGAAACAAAATGAAAAGAAGACCCACCAAACTAACGACAACGTAAATGTTTGGAGGATATAATATTGTATTTTTATGTGGTACTTAAATTTGAGGATGTAAAATTTGCTGTACGAATTTTGTAAATAAATTTGGCCATTCTTTATGTTGTAAATCTCCTATGGCTTGAATTTCTTTTAGACAAATTAACTACATTTATAAGTGTTTTTAGGGGTATACTCCTTAGTAAAGATGAGTTTGAAGTCTAATATATACATTCTCTTTATCTTTTTGTTGTAATTTTTAACGTAATATATCTCTTAATTTTATGGTAATTCAACAAATTTACATTTATTGTGTATTTCGAGTTCTTTTTTTTACATAAATTGTGTACTTTGAGTTTTTTTGACATAATTATCAAATAAATTATTAAATTCATTATTTAAACTAGTCCGTGCATTGCACGGGCTATCAACTAGTCAGAAGTAATCATAGCAAGGCCCTTAAATTTAATATATGCACAGTACTTCAAATTACTAGTTGCCCACCTAAATTTAAGTAATTGACTAATTTATCTTTCATAAATATAATGAGACCTCAACTCAACTCAACAAATTACCTCCTAAATATATAAGTAGTTGGATGACTTTTTCTTGGGTCTAATATTCTTTTAAGGCATGAACATTTTTAATTTTCCAATTAGGATCATATGAGGTTAAGTTTGTCTTAATTTCTTTTTTGATAAGTGGTGTTTAACGGTTCATTTTACGTAATAAGTTGTACTTGTTTAAAGTTGTTATTTATTTTATAACCATCACGTCTCATAGGATAAATAAATAAATAAAATGGGATCATATTTATTATTTTATAATTAAATTCGTAACTAATATTTCAGGGTGTCATGTATACATAAGGGTGTAAATGAATGAGTATTGAGTTGATCAGATTTGGTTCACAAAATTTATCGAATATAAAATAAGGTTTGATTGAAATTTCGTTTAGGCTATCGAAGAGAAAGAGACGATCTCGAATCGGTAAAAGTAGTTTTAAACTTTCAAACAAATATGATCTAAATATCAATCTAAAATTACAATTTAAAAAAATATTTCGAATAATTTATCGAGCTACAAAATTTATTCATATCTAAATCATTTATATTTCGAATCAGGTCAAATAGAACTTTTACGAATCGATTCCAAACTATGTCATCGTGTTAGGTCTATATACCCCCCGAATTTAAAGACATAAAAAATAACCAGCCAGCTATTTGAAATTCCTATTGCCGAAAACCACAGGCATGAGGCATCTATCTCTCCCAAGAAAGGCGCGCCTTTTCTCTCTTCTGTTCCAATAATCTCACGGAAACTATAACATCTTCTTCTGCAACTATCGGATTGGTTTCGTTTGAGGTGGATTTTGCGTTGGGATTGGTTCCGAATAACAATATTATTGATGTACTGCATCACCTTGAGGGTAATTGCATGCCATATATATGACTAGTAACCTGGCAGTGTGTATTTAAAAAAAAAATTATAATATAAAAAAACTATTTTTAAAAAAATTAAAAAAATGTTCAGACTTAAATAAATAGATATAATTATGTGAGAGAGATTGATAGAGATAAAATAGGAGTTGGGAGAAAATTAGTGGAGATTAAATTATATCTTGTTAAAACAGTACTTATTTAATTAGAGCAGATGTGGGAGAGTACGGTGAATTAATTTGATTTTGTTAAATTTTAACTTATAGCGTGACGTTAAAAAAAAAGAGTACAGATAATAAAACACTACAAAATTGATATATGCGTACATATACATTTGTCAAAATATGAGTTTGGTTTGGTTTTGGAACCCAAATAATTATAGTTTTAATGTAGTTCGACACATATTTTATTTTTTAGATTCATGTATTTTCTCTCTTTCCATCTTCCTTTAATTAATTAATTATATCTTTCTAATTTTCTCATACATTATCTTTTTAAAATAAATTAATATATTTTCTCTCTAAAATTTTTTATGATTCTCTCACTAAAAATTTTGTACACTTTCTCTCTCTAAAAAGTTAATATTAAGTAAACGCAAATCAGATTTGATTTCATAATGTTAAAATTAATTTTTAAAATAAACGCACCGATTCAGCACCTTACTTTGTAAGGTCTAGGTACATAATGATACTTTAGCCGGTATTCCTGATGATTGATATTGGATTAAATTCCTTGGTTACTATGTAATATTTGGTAACGTCCGTGATTTCTAAATTGGGCTCTTTCTTTCTTTAGGCCGTGTTTTAAAAAGCACTAGGCCAAAGAGTGGGCCTATCGCCGACGTGTTTGTTTTATTTATTTAAATTATTAATATTTATATTATTATTATTAATATATATATATATATATATTATAATAATAATAAAATTAAAGTTGTCTAATAAAAATAAGACATTAGTATGATTTAGTTTCATTATAAATCTAAAAGTAGTAAACTTGTACTACTACATGCATGAAAACGCAGTAGTACCCATGTACTATAATTATTCATTTATATATAAACTCCGTCCGTGACTTAACGCTGCAACCAGGTCCCGGAGATGCATAATTATATATGCTGCGGAAAACGTAGGTAGGTTAGGTAATTCCATTTTAAATCAGATTTGTTTTTGTTTGGTTTGTGCTATCCTATATATATATATATATATATATATATATATATATATATATATATGCCTGCCCAGTCCTATCCTATATGATGGAAAATTAGAAAAGGAAAGAATTGTGTGGTATTAATAGGCAGCGTAGATGTGCGTTTACGTGGTCTTCCACGTACCGGTGGACGTTCCGTTGCTGTACCAAGGTGAAACAATTAATGCTACTGATCTATGGTAAATATTACTACCAGTCTACTACTGCATAACCAACGGTACGACGACGGTCCGTACGTCGTCATTGGGCTATGAAGACAGTACGAACCGTGGCCATACTTCATGTTCGCTTGACAACCGGACTTGCATATATATATATATATATATATATATATATATATATATATATATATACACTAATACACACATATATATTTAGCTAGCTTGTTAAGAGGAGATGGACTTATTTTTTTACAGTTTCTAAAGCTGATCAGGGTGTTTAAGAGCTTGTTTAAGCTATCCAATATTAGTGGAATAATTAATGATGCTTTACCATTTTGGATTATCCAACATTAAATCCTTCAAATCTAAGTTGACTAGCTTGCACGAGATATTAATTATTCCATCGGTTGAGTATTCAAGTTAAATATCCAATCATATTCTCTCCACATTTATAGTAAGTTGTAATATATATATATATATATATATACTCATCATATGTTTCACTTTTCAAGTTGTGAATGGCAATGCTAGAGCCGCTAACAAAAACTTCGTAGTTGGTAGTCAAGATGTGTAAAGAAAGTTTATATGGAAATTAAGAAAATGGGATTCGGGTATTTAATAACATAAGTTTAGTTTTTGACAAAATAAGTGCAAATATTAATTGAATTCTACAAAGAGAGTCGATCTGGTAGAAAGAAAGAGAATAACAATGGTAATAAATATGCAGAAATATTGCAACCTCTTCTAATATCAAATCCAAAACTATGTGGTATATTACAAAATTGATGTCTCAAATGAAAATTTAGACTATAGTACTTACTATATTAGTTATATATGGTTAAAACTACCTCCATTATATTTTCCACCTCACACCCTAAATTAAAATACATGCCATGTTACTGATGATAGCATCTGTTGTCCTAGTAGCCAATCAAGTCGATCCACAGCAGATAAGATATAACCCAAATTCTCTACCCATGTTTCTTGCCATTCATGTATTATCTCATCACCCACCTTTCCACCACACAAAACCTACCTCAAAATCAACCTCTCCCTCCACATATTAATATCCATTCCCCCTTCTAATCTTTCCTCTGAATTTCTATTCACACATCAAAAGAAAACTTTTTCCATCTCCAATTCTTTCTACGATGGCAACCATCACCTCAGCAGCCGTTTCCATCCCATCATTCACCGGCCTAAAGTCCGCCGTCGTCACCACCTCTAGGGCCAGCTCCACCACCAAGGTGTCGGCCGCCCCAGTACCCAAGCTTTCCTTAAAGGCTTCAATGAAAGAAGTGGGTGCTGCCGTGGTTGCCACCGCCGCTAGTGCACTAATTCTTGCCAGCAACGCCATGGCGGTTGAGGTCTTGCTTGGTAGTGACGACGGTGGATTAGCTTTCGTTCCAAGGGAATTCTCAGTGGCCTCCGGAGAGAAGATTGAATTCAAGAACAATGCTGGGTTCCCACATAACGTTGTTTTCGACGAGGATGAGGTTCCGTCCGGCGTCAATGCGTCAGCGATCTCCATGAGTGAGGAGGACCTTCTGAACGGACCAGGAGAGACTTACTCAGTCACCCTCACTGAGAAAGGTACTTACAAGTTCTACTGTTCTCCTCACCAGGGAGCTGGCATGGTTGGCCAAGTCACGGTCAACTAAGTAAATTGTACGCATTAATTTCAATAATCATCTCGTTTTCTGTATCTTTATTATTATTATTATTATTATTATTATTTTAATTTTTTTTTTTTTTTTTTGGGGGGGGCGTGGGGTTAGATGAGCTAAGCTAATTGTTGATTTCAAATGTTGGGCTTGTAACAATGTATGAGGTGAACCTATATTGTTATTTGTGTACTATAATTTCTTAATTCTTAGTATTTTACAATGTAGATTCAAAATGCTGCTGAGGTCCCAATTTACCTCGTGAATAAAGAAAAAGTAAAACATATTTCAGTCGTATAAATATGTTCCCACATAGACAGACCAGTCACAATTGAAAAACAAATATATATATATATATATATATATATATATATATATACACTTTAAACTTTAACTTCAACTTCGAAAGTTGGAACAGGAGGGGCCTCCCTTATCATGATGCTTTGAATGAAGGCTATCATCTGCACAACCATATACCTCGCTCAAGACAGGCTAAGAAAAAGGATTTTTTTTATATATATATATACTGAAACTCTTATGTTTGGTATACATAATCAAGTAATCCTTGTGGTCAAATGTTGTTTAGAATTTTAGGTCAAGCCCAATATGGATTTAAACAATATATAAGAGAAGCTAAGAATGAGCATTCAGAAAATATAAGGATTTCTTCATCAATTTGAAAGGGGTCCTTACCGCGACAAGGCTACAGCACATAAGACTAAAACCAGGGAAATGAAATGGTGCACTTTCAGATAGGAACAAAGCTGTAAAAATAGAGAAAAAATAATAATTTAGTCTTAAATACTAAAATTAACTTCCAGGACATTCAGAATTTGAATCCAAACCCCAATTACCTGTTAAAGGACTAAAGACCAACGGAGAAACCACGTGGGAGAAGGAGCATATGCCTGCAATGCACCCTTGAGCCTTTCCCTGTAAGAGGGAAGAAGAAGCAGATCAGAAAAACAACTGAGTAACACAGTAAACGGGCACAAGCAAATAAGCCAGGAAGACACTAAAAGATATACTATGACAAATTTGTAATTAGAATAATTTTAATTCTTCTTTATCATTATTATATTTTTTCAGTAAGCTGCCTCTAAATTAACATATTGCCTGGCCTTATTGTTATAACATTCCAGCTCCAACATGGGCCACCAAAATCAACTAAACTGACCATTCTACCAGAATTTTACCTGCTCACTTGGCCCAACTTGCTTGGAGGAAATGCTCCGTACCTGAACACACAAATATCTCAGTTTAATAATGTACTTTTTAATCCAACGATAAAGAGGTATAGATGAGGTTCAACAGACTCACACATGGTGGTGCAAAAACAGCCAAAGACGAGAACAGGGCAGCCATATAAGGAACCTATTGGGTTTGAAAATGTTAGCAAAACGTAGACATAACATAAAGTAGCCAAGAGTGAACAAGTTCTAAATTAGGAAAAACTAGTTAAGTGAAAAAAGGAAGTACCCATGAGGACCATGCAATGCTGTAAAGAACAATCTGCATCGAAGACCATGGATCAATTATTAAAAGCTTCAAATACATCTTATAATGTCACATATTATATGAATTTCAATCAGTGTGCATCATCAAATATCTCACTGAATTTGTGACTACCATGCAAAGGCGCCTAGCATAAAAGAAACTTAATACAGTTAACAAGTCACTTACTTGTGCACAGCTGAAAAAGAGCCCTATTGCAAGCAGCTTCTCCTCTTTAATGACAGGAGCCACTATGGGCATAAGAAGCATCTGCAGGAATTCAAATCCAAATCGATAAGCAATGGTAAATTTAAGGGACAATTTTCGAATTGGTCCCAAGAAAAACGCTTATAATAAAACAAAATCACCGTAAGGAATACCTGTGATACGGTCCCTGCAATCCCATTAATCACCATTAAATCAGCAAATTGGTCTTTGTTATAGTGATATTGAGCCTTCAAATAGTACTGCAACAAAAACCAGAATTCACAGGTTAATTAAAAAGAGTTTCCAGTAGGCGTTTGTAGAACAAGACCAAAGAATAAACTTCTAGATTCTTAATTCCTAACATCTAATTCATGCATAACCATTCATAAGGCCCGCACCTGCCCAATATGTCATTAGTTGTGGGTACAAATAAGCACAATAAGCAACAAGGTAGAAAACTTTAGAGAAAAAAGCAACCATAATGGATTTTCGAATCCGGGGAGCTCAATTTTGAAGTGAAGATAAAATTCTTATTACTTTACATAGGCATTAACCACAAAGTTAATCGAGATAGGAAAAGTAAAGAACCAATAGCGATGCGTGAAGGCCGATTTCCGCAAGACTGCCAAAAAATGCAACAATAGCAACTCGTGAAAATTTTGAGCTGCATAAAATTTAAGTGTCAGCCCAACACCTCACTGATACGAGCATAGAAGGGGAATTAAAATATAGGAGAAAAACAAAAAAGAAAAGGTTTAATTCTTCTCTGACACTAAAAATGGCCCAAGAAGCACCAAAATAAACATGCTATTGAGCCCACTTTAAGATAATTCTCAAAATGAAGAAGAAAACACTTCTTTTACTTGTACACCAAGAATTTTCCTTCCAATTCCATCATTAGATTCTAAAAAAACAAAGAAAAAAAATCATCTAAGTCCAATTATATTTACATGTAAACAGCTCAAATACCAAAACGTAATGCAAAAATCAAGTGTCATGAACCCTTTTTCTTTTTCTTTTTCTTTTTCTTTTTTGCTAATTTTCACACACCCACACCACACTCACACACCCAAGAATTCAAAGAATCGAACCATTAACCTTGTAATACCCAGTAAAATAAATAAATAACTAAATATTGAATAATAAAAAATTATTTTGTTTTAAAGCATATTAATTGGACTTTGTCTTTTCTTTGAGTCAAATAGTTATTTAATTTATGTGGGCTAATGTATTAATAAGTGATGAATAAATTAAATTGGTAAAATTGGGCTTTAAACTAAGTGGGTCTAATTTATAATTGTCTAATTTTAAAATCCTATTAAAATTTGGAGAGCTAATAAATATATTAATTAATAAAATATGTTTTTAAGTAAATAATAACTAAATCAGTAAAACCTAATCTTCCTTATATCTGATACAAACCGAGGGGAGAAGGGAAAGAGAGAAAACGGCGGCAGAAAGAACAGGAAGCAAAAAGGTACTGTTCTATTCCTGTTAATAAAGAGTTGTTTGAAATTGTTTCTTGATTGGTACGTTAAAATATGTTTATCACACACACACACATATATATATATATATATATATATATGTATGGATTAATGAGTGACGAACACAAAATTTTGGCAGCAAGTGCGCATTTTTTTTAATGTTTATTGTGTTATCCTACACCACCGATCCAGTACAATGAGACTCTGACTGTTTGCGTCTTATTGTTGTTTGTATGTATAGTAAAAAATAAAATACACGCCTATTCCCTTATAATAGAACCTATGAATGGTGTATATCAGGACTTGTTTAGGTTCATTTAATATAGTATTATATTTGATCTAATTTATATATATGACTTCCTATGGCTTTGGAGCTAGAATAGTAATCTGCATTCTTAGAACCATTAGATAATATATTTGATCTAATTTATATATATGACTTCCTATGGCTTTGGAGCTAGAATAGTAATCTGCATTTGGGAAAAGTAATTTATAATTAGTAATTTAACTTACAATTAGTAATGTATTTTTTTTTTTTTGTTAAATTGTGTAATTAGTTCGGACGGAAGGAGTTTAACGAGCTATATTCAGATAATAATTTTGGGTATTACATTACTTAATTCAGATACAGATTTCGTACTCCTTCAGCGATAATCCTTTAACTTTGATTTGTTTGTTTCGCTTTTTGTTTAGAAATTAGTTGTTGTTTCACATAATAGTCCCTTTTCAAATTCGTGAAAATGTTTCGTTTTGACATTGATACTTAGAACTCATGTTGTACTCTTGATCTAGTTTATCATGGTTAATATTTATTTCGATCTTTGTAGAAGGTACATGTTAATATTTTTGGAGACTGTGTTGATAATTCGTTTCAGTTTAACATGTACACGTTAGAACCACTTTGTGTTGATATTGTGTCGCATGTGTTGTGACATTATATTTTTGTTAGAATATACCATAGGGTATACTGAGCTATAACCACTTGTGGGGGTACCACAGGCATGTCCTCTTGACACCGAGGCATGACACCTTCAGAATGTGAGTGATCACCCACTGGCGTCACGTTTTGTGCTCCAGTGGAAGTTGGCCATTTGGTGTTTTGTTACAGGAGGCGTATGACCCTAGTTTTCTGTTTTGTTCTGTTCTGCGAAGTGGTGATGTTTGTGCCAAACACGCCTTCCGATTTTGCATGCATCTGGATTGCGCAGTTCGATGTGTGATTGCCTGTGTGGCATTATTTTGATTGCATGTGTGACATTATTTGACTTACCTGTGTGGCAAGGTATATTACTATTTGTTTTGAGCTCGGTATGAAATAGCACCCAACCATTTGATCCAGACTATCATTTCGTTGTGTTAATTTTGTTCGTACAGTTCAGTTCATTTAATTGTGCTAATTATTTCGTTTCACCATTCGTTTATTCTATATCCGTACTGGGCATTTGGCTCATACTGTGTTTTTCTCCCGGCAGGTAATCAGGGGAATCAAGGGCAAGTGTGACAAGAGCTCCCTTTTATCCAAACGATTTAGATATATTATGTTTAGGTTGTGATACATTAGTTTGTTCGGAATTATAATAATTATTTAGATGGTGATTTGAGCCAGTCTGACATTTATTATGGTTGACTTGTAGTATTTATCAGATATTAAGACTATTCTTTTGTGGTTTAGAGCCTTGTTAGATAATCTTCAGTTTTGTTGTGTTTTGAGTAACCTCTTTTTATTTCGGAAAGGGGGTGTTACAGAGTTGGTATCAGAGCCTAGGTTCTTTTCTTGTATAAAACCTATTTAGGTTGACTTGTGAGAGTTATAGGTAGACTTCTGTGTTAGGTCTCTATTCTGTTTGATTTTTTGTTCAGCTATTATATCAGCTATATTCGAATTTGTCTCTAATTTGCTTTGTTTATATTCGTGATCTCTTTCTTAGATGGCTCGTAGATCCGCTAGAGTTGCTGGGAGGCAAAGCAACAATTGGGGAAGAGGTGAGGGTCAGCTCAATGAGCAACCTAATGATCAGATAAATGTTTAATTGGCTGCCTTGGTGAATCAGGCGGTGAATTAGGCTTTACCTCAGTTGGTGGCACAGGTTGTACAGGCAATGCAGCAGACGCCACCAGAAATTCCCGAGCAAGGGAATCCGGAAAATAATGGTCAGCATACAAATGTTGAGGAAGGGAATGCAGATGGTCATGATCAACAGGGGGTTGCGATGTATGTATGGTTGGAGAGGTTCCAGAAACAGAAACCACAGTCATTTAGTTCAACTTTGACTCCAATTGATGCAGAGAATTGGATCGCTCACCTAAAGAAGATTTTTGATATGTTGGGGTGCTCAAATAATCAAAGAGTGTTACTTGCTGCTTACAAGCTGGAAGGGGATGCATAGAGGTGGTGAAAGGCGGCGAAAGTAACAAAGGGTGATGGTTATGCCGAGGCACTTAGCTGGGCAGAGTTTTGTGAGGTCCTTTATCGTGAAGACTTTTCAAATTCGATAAAGAGGCTACGCCGAAGAATATCCGTTCATTCAATGTAAAGATGATGAATCCATCACAAATTTCATGACGAGGTTCACTAGGTTGGCAGACTTTGCGGGAACCTCAGCAGGGACTGCAGCAGAACAAGCAGAAAAGTTTAAGTAGCGAATTCATTATAGATATCGGCAACATCTCATTAACACCAAGTTTTCAGATGTGTCAGTAGTGGCCAATGCGGCCAAGAAATATTGAGATGGAGCGACGGGACTTTCAGTCTTCTAAACCGGAGGGGAGTCGAAAGAGGGACAAAGATGACCAGCAGGGTCAAACATCGGGTCGACATGGGAATAATCAGAGTGGTCAGTGGAAAAAGAACCGCGGTGGCCAGCAGCAGCAATGGCGTGGCCAGAATCAAAACAAGGGTTATCAGCAGATGCCTCGGCAAAGGGCGTAATCGTCAAACTTCAACTACCTCGCATGGTCGTAATCGTCGCCAGGGAGAATCGTGGTCGTTATCCCGGACCCGCCTAGTGGGGTAACCCAAATCTTATTCCGATAACTCCTTGTGCTACTTGCGGGGCTAATCATCCGGAGAGGTAGTGCCACAGACTCACCGATGTATGCTTCTTGTGTGGACAGATTGGTCATATGGCAAGAGATTGTACCGGACCACGTGATAATAGTGGAGGTGGTGAAAATGGTGGCAATGGAGGTCAACGTCAGGGTGGTCGAGTGTTTGTCTTCGACGATAACCAAAGTGGCAAGTGCACCAATCTCATCGCTTTCTAAGACTCTTTTAGTTGGCAATCGAGAGGCTTCTATTTTGTTTGATACGTGTTTTACTCATTCCGTTGTTGCTCAGTCTTTTGTTCGGCACCTGGGTGTGCCATCTCAGTCTTTAGATTCTGTTATGTCTATTTCTACCACAATGGGGACTTCTATTGTTATTTCTGATTTATATCGAGGGTGTTCGATCAATTTTGGGATAAGATTTGTAGGGCTAATCTTCTTCCGATGAGTATGCACGATTTCGATGTCATTCTTGGGATGGACTGGTTAGATAAGCACCATGCCACTATCGATTGTCATGCGAAGAAGGTTATATTTGGAGATGTGAAGTCTCCAGAGTTTGTGTTTCAGGGTTCACGGCCGAGTAGAATGTTGAAGTTAATTTCAGCTTTGAAGGCTGAAAAGTTGGTTGCAAAGGGTTGTGAGGGGTATTTGGCGTTTGTGAAAAATACCTCTAAGGGTGAGTCTCGTATTGAGGATGTTCCATTTGTTCGTGACTTTTCTGATGTGTTTCCTGAGAAGTTGTTAGGGTTGCCACCGCAGTGAGAAGTAGAGTTTGTTATTGAGCTTGTTCCTGGTGCGGAGCCTATTTCTAAGACGTCGTATCGAATGACACCATCGGAGTTGCAGGAGTTGAAGGAGCAGTTGCAGGAACTGTTAAATCGTGGTGTGATTCGGCCGAGTGTTTCGCCGTGGGGTGCTCCGGTCTTGTTTGTGAAGAAGAAAGATGGGTCTATGAGATTGTGCATAGACTACATGGAGTTGAACAAGATTACCATCAGGAATCGGTATCCATTGTCGAGGATTGATGACTTATTTGACCAACTTCAAGGGGCAAAATATTTTTTGAAGATAGACTTGAGGTCGGGCTATCATCAGTTGAGAGTGAGGGATGAGGATATCCCTAAGACGGCTTTTCGTACTCGATATGGGCATTACGAGTTTCTAGTGATGCCATTCGATTTAACTAACGCTCCAGTGGTGTTTATGGATTTAATGAATCGAGTGTTCAGGGAGTACTTGGACCAATTTGTTATTGTATTTATTGATGACATTTTGGTTTACTTTAAGTCTAAGGAAGAGCATGAGGAGCATCTTCGCACAGTGTTGAGGATTTTGCGAGAAAGAAAAATCAGATGCTAAATTCTCTAAAATGCGAAGTTTTGGTTGGAGCAGATTGCATTTTTTGGGCCACGTTGTTTTCTGGCCGAAGGCATTAAGGTGGATCCTGCAAAGGTTGAGGTTATCACTAAATGACCGAGACCTACTACGCTGATGACAAAGAATAGGAGTTTTTGGGTTTGGGCCGAGTACTTATAAAGCGATTTGTGGAAGGATTCTCGCCGTCATTTGCCATCGACTCGATTGATGAGAAAGGCACAAAGTTTTGTGTGGAATGAGGAGCGAGAAAAGTTTTTGAGGAGTCAAGAAAGCGGCATGATGTACTCAAATACTTACATTGCCGTCGGGGATAGGAGGTTACCAGATTTATAGCAATGCTTTTAAGAAGGGATTGGGGTGTGTTTTAATGCAACACGGTAAGGTGATTGCTTATACTTCTAAACAACTTAAACCTTACGAGGTGAACTACCCCACTCATGATTTGGAGTTGGCAGCAGTGATCTTTGCCTTAAAGATTTGGATGCATTATTTGTATGGAAAGACTTGTGATATTTTCACTGATCACAAAAGTCTTAAATACATCTTCACTCAAAAGGAGCTTAACATGAGGCAGAGGCGTTGGTTGGAGATTCTAAAAGATTATGATGCTAGAATTCAGTATCACCCGGAGAAGGCAAATGTAGTTGCAGATGCTCTTTAATAGAAAGAGTTTCGGGAGTGTAGCGTTCTTATTACACAACCTCAAATTTTATTTCGAATATGGAGCTACTCGAGTTGAAATTGTATGACGCACGCTGGTTCGGATGGGCATTTCGCAGGTATGAGAGTGGAACCCTCTCTTATCTCGCGGGTCAAAGAAGCTCAGAAAGAGGATGGGGAGTTATGGAGTATGACGCAGCATCCAGAGGAGGGCAAGCAACCCGAAGTTTCAGATTGATGACCATGGTGTGATTTGGTCAGTGAAAGCGGTGTGTAAATATGGTCGGATCCAATCATTCGAGGTTTGTGTTAGTTAAGGCTCATAGTTCGCCATTTTCTATCCATCCAGGTTCTACAAAGGTGTATAGGGATTTGAAGAAGAGTTTTTGGTAGAATGGGATGAAACGAGACGTGGTTGAATATGTTGGGAAGTGCATCACTTGTCAACAAGTGAAGATAGAACATCAACGAGCTAGTAGGTTGCTGCAACAATTAGACATTCCAGTTTGGAAGTGGGAGGATATCACAATGGATTTTGTGACTGGTTTGCCGAAGACTTTCAGGAAGAATGATGTCATTTGGGTAGTGGTGGATCGGTTGACTAAATCGGCACACTTCTTGGCTGTCCATGAGGGCACAAATCTTTCACCAGGAGATTGTTAGACTTCACGGTACTCCGGTGTCTATTGTTTCAGATCAGGAACCACGGTTTACTTCACGGTTTTGGAAAGAGTTTCAACAAGCTTGGGGCACTCAGCTCAACTTTAGTACTTCTTTCCATCCGCAAACTGATTGGCAATCCGAACGGACTATTCAGACATTAGAGGACATGTTGAGGTCTTGTGCACTTGAGTGGTCGAGTAATTAGGATGATTACTTGAGCCTAGTTGAGTTTGCTTATAACAACAGCTGGCATGCAAGTATTGGGATGGCTCTGTTTGAGGCGTTGTAGGGTAGGAAGTGTCGAGCACCAACTTGTTGGGATGAGATTGGCAAAAGGGTCATAGAAGGTCCTAAGTTAGTTCAAATCACTACGGAGAAGGTAACGGTGGTTAAGGAGAAATTGAAGTCGGCTAGATCACGGCAGAAGTGTTATGCTGATAAGCATAGGAGGACTTTAGAGTTTGAATCTGGTGAGCATGTGTTTCTAAAAGTTTCTCCTTGGAAGGGTATTCAGCGATTTGGGTTGAAAGGGAAACTTAGTCCGCGTTATATTGGCCCATTTGAGATTTTGGAGAGGGTTGGTGAAGTTGCATATCAGTTAGCTTTGCCTCCACAACTAGCTCATGTGCATAATGTGTTTCATGTGTCGGTGTTGAGGAGTTATTATTATCATCTGTTGCACGTGGTACAATATCCATTCGATAAGATTCGAGAGGATCTTACTTGTGAGGAGCACGCCGAGGTGATTTTGGATCGTCAAGAGCGGATTATGAGGAGGAAGACTATTCCGTTTGTTAAGGTTTTGTGAAGGAATCATTCGGAGCGGTAAGCCACTTGGGAGATGGAGGAGTCTATTCGAGTGGAGTATCTGTATCTTTTTGATAATTAGGTATTTTCCATTCTTTTGATTCCGGGGAAGAAATCATTTTTAAGGGGTAGGTGATGTAATACCCGGTAAAATAAATAAATAAAAAATATTGAATAAAAAAAATTATTTTGTTTTAAAGCATATTAATTGGACTTTGTCTTTTCTTTAGGTCAAATAGTCATTTAATTTATGTGGGCTAATGTATTAATAAGTGATAAATAAATTAAATTGTAAAAATTAGGCTTTAAACTAAGTGGGTCTAATTTATAATTGTGTAATTTTAAAATCCTATTAAAATTTAGAGAGTTAATAAATATATTAATTAATAAAATTTGTTTTTAAGTAAATAATAACTAAAACCTAATCTTCCTCATATCTGATACAAACCGATGGGAGAAAGGTAAGAGAGAAAACAGCGGCAGAAAGAACAGGAAGCAAAAAGGTACCGTTTATTCCTGTTAATAAAGAGTTGTTTAAAATTGTTTCTTGATTGGTACGTTAAAATATGTTTCACATATATATATATGTATGGATTAATGAGTGACGAACGGGTCACTGGTACAAAATTTTGGCAACAAGTGCCCATTTTTTTTAATGTTTACTGTGTTATCCCACATCACTGATCCAGTACAATGAGACTCTGACTGTTTGTATCTTATTGTTGTTTGTATGCATAGTAAAAAATAAAATAAAATACACACATATTCCCTAATAATAGAACCTATGAATGGTGTATATCAGGACCTGTTTGGGTTCATTTAATATAGTATTATATTTGATCTAATTTATATATATGACTTGCTATGGCTTTGGAGCTAGAATAGTAATCTGCATTCTTAGAACCATTAGTTAATAATAATAATAATAATAATATTAATAATAATAATAATAATTTTGGGAAAAGTAATTTATAATTAGTAATTTAACTTACAGTTAGTAATGTATATTTTTTTTTGTTAAATTGTATAATTAGTTCGGACGGAAAGAGTTTAACGAGATATATACACATTATAATTTTGGATATTACATTACTTAATTCAGGTACGGATTTCGTACTCCTTCAGCGATAATCCTTTAACTTTGATTTGTTTGTTTCACTTTTTGTTTAGAAATTAGTTATTTCACATGATAGTTCCTTTTCAAATTCGTGAAAATGTTTCGGTTTGACATTGATACTTAGAACTCATGTTGTACTCTTGATCTAGTGTATCATGGTTAATATTTATTTCGATCTTTGTAGAAAGTACATGTTAATATTTTTGGAGACTTTGTGTTGATAATTCGTTTCAGTTTAACATGTACAGGTTAGAACCCCTTTGTGTTGATATTGTGTCGCATGTGTTGTGACGTTATATTTTTGTTAGAATATACCGTAGGGTATACCTGAGATATAACCACCGTGAGGAGTACCCTGCACGTCCTCTTCGGCACCGAGGCATGACACCTTCCGTGGCGGTGTGAGCAGTCCACGGCGTCTCCGTTTTGTGCTCCGGTGGAAGTTGGCCATTTGGTGTTTTGTTGTGGGAGACGATGGGTTTAATTCCTAGTTTTTGTTCTCATTGCATTCGCTGCGGAGTGGTGATGTTTGTGCCAAACACGCCTTTCGATTTTGCATGCATCTGGATTACGCAGTCCGATGTGTGATTGTCTGTGTGACATTATTTTGATTGCATGTGTGGCATTATTTGACTTACTTGTGTGGCAAGGTATATTACTATTTGTTTTGAGCTCGGTATGAAATAACACTCAGCCATTTGATCCAGCCTATCATTTCGTTGTGTTAGTTTTGTTCGTACAGTTCAGTTCATTTAATTGTGTTAGTTATTTCGTTTCACCATTCTTTTATTCTATATCCGTACTGGGCATTTGGCTCATGTTGTGTTTTTCTTCCGGCAGGTAATCAGAGAAATCAAGGGCAAGTGTGACAAGAGCTCCCTTTTATCCAAATGATTTAAATATATTATGTTTAGGTTGTGATACATTAGTTTGTTCGGAATTGTAATATTTATTTAGATGGTGATTTGAGCCCGTTTGACATTTATTATGGTTGACTTGTAGTATTTATCAGATATTAAGACTATTCTTTTATGGTTTAGAGCCTTGTTATATATTCTTCAGTTTTGTTGTGTTTTGAGTAACCTCTCTTTCTATTTCAAAAAGGAGTGTTACAGACCTCATGAGAATCATAAGACAAGAGTTACCGCTGGGTCAAGAACCGTTAAAGTTCTAATCTTTAGTTAAACTTTCCTTTTCTTAGTTTTCCTCTTTTCTATTTTAGAGTTAATAATAAGAGACATGAGTGACTCACCTACTCCTTAACAAGGAGATAGAATCATTGAAAGAAGTGGTTGTGTTGAAGAGTTTGGGAATATTCTCTGAGGAACCCTTTTCCAGAAGACTCTCGTCATTACTCTCATCTTTTCCCTTCCCACCAGAAATGCCGACACCTGCAGTTGAGTCTGGCAGTAAGATTCTCATGTACACCACTGCAACCACCGCCCCTGTGGCAGCAACCTAACTCAATTCAATTCATTTACAAAAAAAAAACAATCAATTAATTTATTTATGTACCCATAAATTCATAGATATATAGAGATATAGGAGTACATTGAAAGAGAGAGGATAGAGAGAAGTGAACCTGGAAAGTGTAGTCAATAGGGATGAGGCGAGTGGAGAGGTTTCCGCATACGAAGGCACATGATATAATCCCCGAGAGGATTCCAAATGCTGATGCTCTTCGCTTTTCTGCTATATTGTCCGCCTGTACACCCAATTCCCAACCAAATCATCGATACCATTCTAGGGTTTAGGGTTTTTGGAACGGAGAATATACTACCTGGGCAAAAGATTTTGACTATCTTTGATTCTTTTCTAAATGAATTTAAGAAGAATTTTTCGAAAACAAAAATTATGAATACCTGAAGTTAAGATTTAATTATCGACTTATAAGTTATATACTGTGTTTGGTAAGTTCAATGCTCATTGCTCCCTCAGTCCCATAATATCATAATGGGCAAAGGTGCAAAAAAACCCCTGATGTTTACACGGATGTCCCACTTCCACTCTAAAATAATTTTTTTTCTAAAAAATATTCTTAACGTTACACATTTAGGTCAACCGCGCTGCTTGTCCTTAATCTGAAATGCCACATGACTAACTACATAATACGTGGACAATTTTTCTTGACGTGGCAACATTTATTTGACATATGCAGTAATATAAAATTACATTTACATCATTTAATCAAAATACTTAAATTAATTGAAACAAAAAAAAATACTAAAATAAAAAATAAAAAAAGCATAAAATATTTAGAAATTTTATTTTTTTATTTTTATTAAAAAACGCAGCTTTTTTTAATAAAAATTTTTAAAAAAAAATGCTTTTTTTTTTTAATAAAAAATAAAAAAACGGTCTTTTTAATAAAATAATTTTTTAAAAATGTAGTTTTTTTAATAAAAAAAAGCACATATTTTTTTTTAATTTTATTATAAAAAAGTAGCTTTTTTAAAATAAAAATAATTATTTATATAAAAAAGCTCAATTTTATTTTTGTTATAAAATTATAAAAAACAGCTTTTTTAATAAAATAAAATTTTTTAAAAAATGTTTGATATTAGTATAAAATGACACAATAAAGAGTTTCATTTGTCATTTTTTTATTTTACAAGAAAGGTATTCTTTTTATTGATATTAGTATAAAAGCACATAATCAATTAAAATGACACAAATTTTTTAAAAAATTTATTTTATTAAAAACTATTTTTTTTTAATTTTATAACAAAAAATAAAACTTCGCTTTTTTTTTATTATTATAAATAATTATTTTTTATTAAAAAAATCGTGTTTTTTATTTTTATTAAAAAAAATTGCGTGTTATTTTTTTAATAAAAAAAAAAAACTGCTTTTTAAAATTTATATTTTATTAAAACTGCGCTTTTTTTTATTTTATTAAAATAAATAAAAGCATTGCTTTTTTTAATAAAAATAAAAAATAAAATTTCTAAATATGTTTTGCTTTTTTTTATTTTGAATTTTAGTATTTTTTTTGTTTCGATTAATTTAAGTATTTTGATTAAATGATGTAAATGTAATTTTATATTTCTGCACATGTCAAAGAATGTTGCTATACGTCAAAGAAAAATTGTCCACGATTAATGAGTTAGTTCATGTGGCATTTTCGTTAAGGACAGGGGGCACGGTTGACCTAAATGTGTAACGTTAAGGGTACTTTTGGAAAAAAAAAATTAGTTTAGGGTGGAAGTTGGACATCCGTATAAACATCAGGGGTTTTTTTGCACCTTTGCCCATATCATAATATATGATTTTATTTTTCTCAAATAATTTGACGTTTTATATAATCTACGAAAATTAACAATATTTTTTTCAAAATTATTTTTTATTGGAAAATATTACGGATAAGGAAAGAATACACAATTAATACTATATTTAATAATATAAAATTATTTTTTTAATTCTTGTGCACAATTCTAAAACGTCATATACTATGAGAGGCGGAGGAGTATTGTGTTTGGTAATGATTTATTTAATAAATTATAAGTTGATTTATAAGTCAAAATAAATAAGTAATAATTGTGTACTTATTTAAAAATGATTTATAAGTTATTTTTAATAAGTTATTTTGACCAAATGTAATGTCATTTTATCTATTTTCTATTTTGCTATTGAATCAATGTATCTTTTTATTAATGTTCTTTTTAATAATATTTTTATTTTTATTTTTATTTTTATTTATAAATCATTATCGGCCGAACACATTCATAACTTGTTTTTGTTAGTGTAATGCTCCAAAATTCATAGTTTTGACAAAGTCCCATATTGTCTATTTTGAAAACATTCTTTGGGTATATTAGCTCACATTGGCTTAAAGCCAGAACTTGGTTGTGTAAAAGGGTGGGCTTCATGCATTACGAGGACGGCTAAGGAATTTGGCGAGGGCAAGCTTGGTTCTTGGACTTTCAGTCGAAAAACCTTAGTGTGTGTCTGCCTTGAACCTTTCTAAAATTGAACGTTTTGATGGTACTAATTTTAAGAGATGGTCTAAAGATACTGTTAATGATGTTAATCCTACTACTATTGAAATTGTTGAAAAGTCTGATTCTGATAAGCCTGCAAAAGGGGATTATATTAAGGATAATCGTACATGTCGTAGATATTTATATGTCGTAGATATTTGTTGCACTATTTGTCTAATTCGTTGTTTGAAATTTATTATCCATATGAAAGTGCTAAGAAGATTCGGGAAGCTTTAAAATCTAAGTATGCGGTTGAAAATTCTGGACTTAAGAAATTGAAAGTAGTATGCACACAAGCCAATCATGTTTGATGATAAAGCATATACTTTGTAACAATCTTATTCATTTATTAATAAAAAGTATTAATTTATTAAAGGCATTTAATTATCTATACGATGTTTGTTTTATAATATGTGATAAACCCATAGTTTTAAGCAATGCTTTTAGAATAATGATGATGATCATTCTAATGAGATCTAAATTCTTAGAAAGCTTAAAACTAAAATAGTTCCCAATCATTGGATTACTAAATTGGGGATTAGTGAATCTGGATAGATTGGTACATACGTCTTTCTTGCTTTCATTGGATGAGGATGATTGATCTCACGATCATTTGTGTGGAGACACTAAAGCAAGTATGTAGGTGCTTATTAGAGAATAAGTTCATCGAACGTGGCTCGCTAAGGAATACCTAATGGAGTTTTATTTGTTCATCAATAGAATTTCAGAGTGATAGTAAGACAAGTAATCCTTGGACTTGAGATCATCATAGATTGTGTATGATGAGTTATACTTTGACTTATTCCTTAAGACCCTTAGGTATATCAAAGGGTATGCTTGGGTATAATAAGTTGTATATGGAGATAATGTATGATCAATAAAAAATCTACCACTTCTAATAAAAGAAGAGAATGTCATATGTGATTCGATAAATGACAACCCAAAGAGTCCTTGGTTAAGGCGTAATGAAATTAGAAAGGAGTTTCTAATTTGCATTATTTGAGTTGTGCATTTAAGGATCGAAATACATATAATTAAATAAAATAAGACTTGACAAGAATTCCATATGTCTTATATTTAATTGGGACATCAGTATGGTGGAAGGATTGAATTGACGCAGAACTATTTACTCAAAGGTTCTTTAATGATTAATGTTGAAATCTATATTATCCGGAAAGTCGTTGATCGCTAGGAGGCTTATCCCTATTGTAGAATAAATATTATTTATTTAAATAAATTAATTGTTTAATTTATTTATTTAAATAAGATTAGAATTGTTCTAATTGATTTATTCACAACCTAGGTTTAATATGGAGAACCTAAAGGGTCACACCATAAAAGGAAGAATAATTATTTAAGAAGTTAATGGCATAATCGTAATAATATGTTATGTATATTTAATTTAATCTATGGTGATAGAATAAATTAAATAGCTTAATATTTATTATTTAATATTTTAGAAATATTAAATATAAATTAATAAGAGGAGTCTTATTAATATTATTACAATTATTATTATTTTAATTTCTAAAAGAGTTTAGGAATTAATTTAATATAAGTACTCTCATTTATTCCTAATAAGATTAGAGGTTAAATTAATTAAAAGAGTTTAATTAATTATCCCTAATAAGATTAGGGAGCTTAATTAATTAAAAGAATTTAATTAATTAAATAAAACCCAATTCCTTAATTGTTAAGGTGGGTTGCCCACATCTATTAATAAGAGGAGTCTTATTATGGGTGGTGGGGTTGTTGATTTTTACAACCACATAATTCCAATTTGTTGGAGAGTACCCTTTTCTATGTAGATAGAAAAACTAGGGTTTAGCCAACCACTCTTTTTCTTGAATCATTATTATTCCTGGTGGATCACCTCAGAGGCCAAACATATGGGTGGCTAACGTTGATCAAAGGAAGGAACAAAACCCGGTGGATTCAAGATTGAACGCGAAAGGATTTGGAGGTGAACTTGTACACGAGGAAGCTCGATCTTCAAGGGTATGATTTTATTCTTTATCTTTTCGTTTAATTAATAATGTGCATAAAGGGTGATCCGGGTATATGGTTTGTAAATTTTAAACTCTGATTTTTACACGCTTCCGCACTTTTTATGCAATTTGATTGCGCATATGAATATTACAAACCTAACAGAAATATGTTGCGTCAAAATTTCTAGATTTTAAGATGCAAGATGGAAAATCTATTATAAATCAAGTTCATACTTACCAAACAATTGTGGGGGAAGTCATTAGGGAAGGAATGAAAATATGCGAGAATTTCCAAGTTGCTGTACTTATCGAAAAATTACCACCCTCGTGGAAATATTATAAGATGGACCTTAAACATGAAACTAAAGATTTCACTATGCAGGAATTAGTAGCTCACATCCATATTGAAGAACAAAACAGAGCTAAAGAAATAGGATATGTAGTTCCAAGTCAAACTGTCAAAGCTAATCTCGTAGAACAAAAACCACAATGGAAGAGCCAAAATTATCAGTCCAAAAACCACAAAGGGAAAAATCAAAAATCAATGGGAAGAAAGGATAGTAGGTTCAACAATTTAAATCAAATTCAGAAATCTTTTACTAAATGTCCTTGCTTCGTATGTGGCAGACCTGGCCATATTGCTCTGAAGTGTCATTTTCGCAAGGGGCAAGATAACAAAAATAATAATTCTCAGCCTAAGCCCCAAGCGAACTTAGTTGAATCCAATGATGTTATTGTTGCAGTTGTCTCGGAAGTAAACCTAGTTGATAACTTCACGGAATGAGTAGTAGATACCGGGGACACTAGACACATTCGTGCGAATAGAGATGTAATTCTCAACTACGAAAATGTGACTAATGGAGAAAAGGTTTTTATGGGGGATTCTCGTGCCACCAATGTTGCGAGAAAAGGAAAAGTCTTACTAAAATTAACTTCTGGGAAAACAATTGCCTTACAAGATGTACTTCATGTGCCCGATATTCGTAGAAATCTTGTGTCCGAGTCTTTGTTAAACAAAGCTGGCATTAAACTTGTGTTTGAGTCTGATAAACTTGTACTTACTCGTAATGGGGAATTTGTTGGGAAAGGTTTTTGTAATGGGGTTTATTTGTACTTGATGCTTCTCTTTGAATTGAATAATAAGAATGCTTTTTGCTTATATTGTTGAATCTTTGGATATGTGGTACGCTAGATTAGACATGTGAATGTAGCTTCTATTAAAAAGTTGAAACAACTTGAACTTATACCTAATCTTGCAAATACCGAGTTTAATAAATGTGAAATTTGTGTAGAAGCAAAACATGCTAAGAAACCTTTTTAAAAGTGTTGAAAGACAAACCGAACTACTTGAAAGTTAATTCACACGTTTGATCTAAATTGATTTTAAAAATACTTTGAGTAGAGGTGGTAAGAAATATTATATTTCATTTGTGGATGATATGTCTAGATATACTGAAATTATCTACTTTCCTCTAAAGATGAAGTTTTAAGAAATGTTTATTAAATATAAAGCGGAAGTTGAAAATCGGTTAGAAAGAAAAATTAAAAGACTTAGATCCGATCGTGGAGGTGAATATGATTCGTGAAGTCTTAAAAATTTTGTGAACTAAATGGAATAATACGTGAAACTTCTCCTCCTTATTCTCCACTCATTCAATGGAGTTACTGAGAAAGGAAAAATAGAACACTTAAAGATATGATGAATGCTATGTTAATTAGTTCGGTTTACTTTCTAATATGTGGGAGAAGCTTGCCTTTTCAGTAAATCATATTTTAAATAGAGTTCCACATATAAAAGATAGACTCTACACCATATCATTTATGGAAGAAACATGCACCTAATTTGAGGTATCTTAAAGTGTGGGGTGTCTAGCTAAAGTAGCTATACCAGAATTTAAAAGGAATAAAATTGGACCTAAAACAATGGATTGCATTTTTATTGGGTATGCTTCTAATAGTACTGCTTATAGATTTTTGATAATTAAAGATGCAACTAATAATTATCAAAATAATTCAATTTTGGAAACAAAGGATGCAGAATTTTTTGAAAATATATTTCCAATGAAAATTAGAGATGATGGCAATCCTTCTTCTAGTGAACCTCTTAAAAGGAAAGATAAAGAACTCGCACTCAAGATCTACTATAAGTAAAAGACAACGTTTTGAGAAAACTTTTGGTCCAGATTTTATAACTGCCTTTATAACTGAAGATGACCCTAAAACTTATAAAGAAGCAATGAAATCTATTGATGCAAATTTTTGGAAGGATGCTATTAATAGTGAACTAGAATCTATTATGTCTAACCATACATGGGAACTAGTTAATTTGCCTAGAGGATGTAAACCTATTGGATGTAAATGGGTGTTTAAAAAGAAGTTAAAAGTTGATGGGTCTATTGATAAATTTAAGGCAAGACTTGTAGCAAAAGGGTTTACTCAAAAGGAAGGTTTTGATTATTTTGACACTTACTCACCAAAGAATTAAATTAGCAACTATAAGAATTTTAATTGCTTTCGCTTCTATTCATAAATTGATAATCCACCAAATGGACGTTAAAACTGCCTTTTTGAATGGAGAGTTAAATGAAGAAATATATATGTGTCAACCTGAAGGTTTTGTTGTTCCAGGTGAATAACATAAAGTGTGTAGACTTGTAAAATCTTTATATGGTTTGAAATAAGCGCCAAAACAATGGAATGACAAATTTAATAAAACTCTCTTGTCTAATAATTTTGTGACAAATGAATCTGATAGTTGTGTCTATAGTAGATTCAATAAACATTGTGGTGTGATTATTTGTTTATATGTGGATGACTTGCTAATATTTGGTACTGATGAGAAAGTTGTGAAAACTACATCTTCTAAATTTGACATGAAAGATTTTGGAGAAGCAAATTTGATTCTTGGCATGAAAATAAATAAACATGCAAATGGTTTAGTTTTATCACAGTCTCATTATGTGGAAAATATTCTTAAGAAATTTAATTTCTTTAATGAAGAGCCATTAAGAACTCCTTATGACTCTAGTGTGCATTTAAAGAAAAATAAAGGGAATGGTATTGCACAAAAAGAATATGCTAGAATCATTGGTGGTGTAATGTATTTAATGAATCGTATTTCAACCGATATTGCAGATACGCCATTAGTAGACTTAGCGAGATATACATATAATCCTTCACAAGAACATTGAAATGCATTGTCACGACTAATGAGGTATTTAAAAGGAACAAGCTTAATGTAGGTGTACATTTTATCGGGTCATCCTAGTGTTTTAGAAGGATATTGTGATGCTAATTGGGTATCCGATAATGATGAAACAAACTCCACTAGTGGTTATGTGTTTACTTTAGGTGGAGGAGTCGTTTATTGGAAATCGCTAAACAAACTTGATCGCTAGATCTACTATGGAATCAATTTATTGCTTTAGAATTGGTATGTATGTAAGCGTAATGGATAATGAATTTATCGGGTCGATATACCATTGTGGTATGTCGATTCTATTATTTCTGTTATTGTGATTCTCAAGCAGCTATTAGCAGGGCAATAAACCATGTTTATAATGGAAAACAGAGACACATTCGCTTGAGACACAATATTGTACGAGGACTAATCAGTAACTGGGTTATTTCCATGGAATTTGTGAGGTCTGAAAAGAACCTAGCGGATCCGTTTACTAAGGGATTGAGTAAAAAGGTAGTCCAAGAAGCATCCAGAGGGATGGGACTATTGCCAATGTTTTGAGTAAATAATATGTGATGGAAACCCAACCCATGTGATTGGAGATCCCATGAATTGAGTTCAATGGGTAATAACAAGTCATGTAATTATTTAATTAAAGCACTACAATTATTAATATTTCTCCCTGTGTGTATGTGGTGCTTCGACAAATTGTGATAGATGAATCATTTAGATTCTTAATGAAACTCATAGCCCTAAAGGGTGGTGTATGTCAGTATACACTTGATGGGTTCACCTATATAAAGGTGGAAGTGTAGGCCGCTTCCTATGAGAGTCCTTGGCAAACTCTCTAGAGCCTTTATGAAAAATCTGGGATATGGCGCATGGCCTTGAATGCGCCCAACCGCGGACTTGTGTGGATTTAGGTTTTTAGATATGTGTGCAAGTTTAATTGATTGTATCATAGATAATGGGTTCAAGAATATAGTTCACCTATAATCTACAATCATGAGCTTGTTCCACTAAGTGTCGATTCAAACCCACAAGGTATCGACTTTATGTATCTAAAAACCATTGCCCTTCTTACTTCCTTTTAATTTTTCCTATCTCTTTGATAATTTTGGATCATGTGGGGGATTGTTAGTGTGATGCTCCAAAATTCATAGTTTTGACAAAGTCTCATATTGTCTATTTTGAAAACATTCTTTGGGTATATTAGTTCATGTTGGCTTAGGCTTTGTAACTTGGTTGTGTAAAAAGGATGGGCTTGCGCACATGAGGACGGCTAATAAATTGGGCGAGGCCAAGCTTGGTTCTTAGACTTTCAGTCAAAAAACCTTAGTGCGTGTGTGCGCACGATACATTCGGTGGATTGTGCCAAGTTGCCCACTATTTTGGTTAAATCCCTAATTTCTTTTATGCTATTAATACCCTAGCCGTTTTTCCCCAAAAACGTAAACCTTATTTAGTTTTGCGTTTCTCCCAACATTTGTAACTCCCAGCGTTTCATTAAAAGTCCAACGTTCTCTTGAACGTTGTTTCCCAACGTTCCTTTTCTAACGTTCTTCTCTTCTGTTCTTATATAAAGCTTCTGTTCTTCGGATAAACAGATACACATCACTTGCAGTATAACTGCTGCTTCTTCTTCTTCTCTCTAAACAGTCTGTTGTTCATATATATTTATATATATACTTCTTCTGCGAGTATGTAAGACCCCGAAATTTTTTTAAATAAAAAGGAATTTCCTTTATTTATTATTTTGAAATAGTAAGGGTTGATTTGATTAATGTGGATAGTTAAGGGTTAAATACGCAAATATTTCAAAATAAGCAAGTGGTTATAAAATATTCATTTTGTTTGGGAATATTCGTTTGGTCGTGGAATATTCAGATCGCTTGTGGGGAATATTACGACGACACAAATAGCCCATGTGTGGGCCCCATAACGGAAAGCGATTGGATGAAGAAAACGACAAATATAAGTTGGTTAAAAATAACTACAGTAGTTGTTACCGTTAAGATCGTTGAATACCCTATGGTTAAAATACTGATGAATACGCGTGGTTACAAAAAGAATTACCAGATTGCACAAAGATTGTTGAATTATTGATCCTTACGTAAGAAGGCACTACTCAATAATTTTTACAGTGAGTTATCGCTCAATATTTTATTTTATTGATTCAATAATTCTTTGCGTTGATATTTTATATTATTGTTGTTCAATAATTGTCGCGACATTATCTCCATTATCGATCAATAATTCATATTATTTAAATAATATTATTAGATAGCATTATTGGCAATGTCTAGAAAGTTCATCAAGGAGAGGTTTGGTCACCTAATTGCGCCGCCAAGAAGGAGAAATCCTTATCTGAAAGCCCCTCTTCCTGGGAACTACCGGTCATTATAATTGTGATTCGTAATATTATTTGTGAATAATTAATTATTGATTCATATGATAAAGAAATATTTATTTTATGTGGATATAAATGATGGATTTATTTATGTGGTTATAAATGAAGAAATTATTGTTGAGGTGTTTTATCAAGATTTTACCGTATCGAGGTATTAAAAATTAAATCAGGGTTTTTGAGATATATTCATGGGGATTATAATTTTTAATCCCGACCGTTGGATTGTGGTAATTTTGGGTATGTTATACATACATAAGTTGAGTATATGTCCACAAATTTTGAACCGTTAAAATGCATCTAATGATTTGTTATGAATTTTAAGAGGTGTCTCGATTTAAATTAGGGTTATAATTGATTTTGGTGGAAAATTCTAGAATTGAGTGGGCCCCACTTGTGGTTGGTGAAGAAAAATGTGCTGAATTTTATTTCAAATGTGGTGGGTGGCAATAATAGTAGCAGTAAAGCCATCGTGTAAAGAAGCAGTCAAGTCCGCTTTACGGGCTAACATTTTCCTATAAATAGAGGGCTAAGTTAGAATTGAAAATCACACCGTAAACAAAGTTTTCTCTTCTCTCTATATTATCGAGCGATTTTGTGAGTATTTAGATACTTTGAGAGTTCATTGCTCAAGACAAGTTTCATTCAAGATCACTCCGACCTTCCTTCCAAGCAATCGATTCTTTGAGGTAAGTGGATATTATTTTTTTCAGAATGATATTATTTCTTCAATATCATTACTTTGAAATATCGGTTGGAACTTTTATCAAATTTGGAACTTTTTCATGTCTGGGTTACTTATTCATGAGTTACTATTCACGAAAGTTACTATTCATAAGTTACTATTCACGAGTTACTATTCACAAGTACTATTCACGTAAGCGTGAAAATATTTTTTGTGGAATTTCTATCTTTTGGTGTCTGAGTTATTATTCACGATATAAACTATTCACGATATGACTCACGATACCTGACTATTCACCAAAAAAAATAAAATTTCTTCTTTTTGTCCAAAAAACATCTATTTTGGATACTAGCTTTGATCAGATCCATGTTTTGATCATTCTTGAATTTTACACCACCTGTGATTATTTTTGGGGTATTGTTGGACATGGATAAAACAAAGTACTAATCCTTAATCTTTAATCCTTGTCATTTTGTTTCACCGGATTCGCTTCTTTAAAAATATTTTTCATCATCCTCGCCTTAAATGATGATATTATTGAATATCTTTGGCCCAGTAGTGCAAAGATGAATGATTTCAAGAATATCTTTCGGCTCAGTAGTGCAAAGATGAACAAGTGTCGAGATGAACACGACATCGATCGATTAATATCTTTGGCCCAGTAGTGCAAAGATGAACAGTGTTTAAATGAATATGATTAATCGATGAATATCTTCGGCCTCAGAGTGCAAAGATGAATATTTAATTCGTATGTATATTGATTGTTGTTTACAGGATAAAAGATAGACGATGAACTTTTAAATTCATACATGTAAGATAGTAGTTTGCATTCTCTACTTAACTCTTCTAATGAATTATTATTTCATTTGCGTAATATTGATTGAAAATTTGTTTTGTCTATCAGATTCTATTAAATTTTTCCCGTTGAAGACTAACGATAATTTGTCAGATATTATCTTAGTCATAATATTCTTTATCGAGCTAGTTGAGCTCACCCTTTTCCTTTTTGTTCCATTCTTCTCGTGAGGCGAGAATATAAGAAGAGTAGCTTAGCCTGGGGTATGGAATGAAGGTTTTAGAAAGGATTGTTTAGTAGTCCTCACCATTTTGTAAAATAATGTATCAATAAATGTGATGAGGATTTATGTGAGTATAAATATTGTCTGAAGATAATATTTGTATTTAAACTCACGCTTTTACATTTGTTGTAATAATAAAGTTGTAGTTGTTTCGCACTCATGTATCGACAACTCGTAATGGGTGATGTATACCTATTTTTGGGGCGCCACAGGTTGGTATCGAGCTTAGGATACGATCTCCGTGGAGATCGGGAATAGAACTAGGAGGGGAGAGACGAGTAAATCCTTCGCTAAGGTGTCCTACCTAAGCTTATTTGTTAGTTGGTCAAGATATAGGATATTATGTGATATATCGATTTTTTAATTAACCCTTGTTTTATGACAAGATTTGAGAATGTCGAATCGAGAATATTAACAAGGAGTAAATGAGACCGTGGAGATGCCCTCTTTTTACCAACGAGGAGAACGTGTAACAGTCGGGCAATGTTCCTCCCGTGAACAACACCACCGAAAGAGATGATGAACGAGGGGATGTTTAGAAGCTTTTCATAGCGATTCACATGCAAAATCGCACGAGGAGACTCGTGTTCAAAAATACAGGAGGAAATGATAGCAATTCACGGGTTGTCACCACCAAGCAATTCAAAGAGTTGGGACCACCAGAATTTAAGGGAAAGCCGATCCGATCAGCGGCGAAACATGGGTCAAACAAATTACCAAGATATTCGATGTCTGGGATGCACACGAGGAACAGAGGTTCCATTCGCCACCTTTATGTTCCGTGGCGAGGCAGATCATCGGTGGGAGTCTGTGAAGCGCACTCCATCCAAAAGACACTCAAAGATGTCTTGGGAGACGTTTCAGAGACTATTTAATGACAAATACTTTCCCGAAAGTGTTCGCTATATGAAGGAAGTGGAGTTCATCGATTAGAGCAAAACAACACGACGGTGTCTCAAAGACGAGGCAAAGTTTGTAGAGTTATCCGTGTTTCAGACCTCATTTGGTGGAGAATGAGGAACGATGACGCGGATGTTTCTTAGAGGTTTGAAACCCAGATACGCCAAGATCTCATTTCTCATAAACTTTCTTTATTCAGATGTTGTAAACGGGCTCAATTATTAGAGCGAGATAACGAGTACTGGCCAATCGAGGGACCATAAACGTGGATCGTACTCGTAGATGGCAACAATGTAATAATGATAACTCATGAAAAAGAAATGCATGACAGTAAATGGTAACCACTCTGGTGGTAATCATGGTCATGAAAATGTAAGAAGCGAAGTCGAGGAGATTTTAAAAGAGGAGATTTAACAACGACTATGTGAAGACGACAAAGGCGGCAAAGAATCGGTTCTAAGTGGAGGAGAAACACCACCCATTATATGCTACAAATGCGAAAAGAGGGATATATCACCAAACCGCCCACAACAGCTCAAGGTATGCTATAGTTGTGGAAAGGAAGGACATATCGCCGAGATCAGACGCAGAGCGAAACCTAGTTCAATGGGGACGGTGACTCAAAAGATCGTCTCTGTAAAAGTCAAAGTCAACGATTCCGGAAGAAAGCGTTTGTTGGATCGGTCATAATGCGAGGAACCCAAACGAGGTGATCACGGTAAGCTTATTTATAAATTTGCCAAGTTTATACCTTACTTGATACCTGGGTTACCCATTCATTTATCTCTCCGCATGTGCTCAACGCTTAAACTCGACCGGAGAAATTAGACTTTGACCTATCTCTGTGGAAACTCCGCTAGAGAAACTTTCATCACATCCACCTGCTTATAAATCTTGTTTGATTCAAGTTGGCACCATCACCACCATTGACCTTATCTCTTTAAAGATACTTGCTTTTGATGTGATTTTAGGGATTGATTGGTTAACTACTCATCATGCCAAAATTGATTGTTTTCGTAAGGTTGTTAGTTTTCATATTCCTAACCAACCCGTTGTATTTAATTCAAGCAACTAAACCATTAAAATCAATCACTATCATATCTAATCATAAAGCTATTCGCTTATTGAAAAAACGGATGTCAAGCTTTCTTAGCCCATGTTATGGATTTGAATAAAGACACGCCAAATTTGAATAATATTCCTCGTTGTTATCGACTTTTCCGACGATTTCAAGAACTTCCTTGGCTCACCCCGTAACGTGAAGTTGAATTCTTTATTGATCTTGAACCCGTACAAAGCCCATTTCTAAAACCCCATATCGAATGGCTCCTATTGAACTTCAGAGTTAAAGGTCCAACTACGTGAATTGTTGGACATCGGTTTCATCGGCCCCAAGACATCTCCTCGGGGTGCTCTGTTTTATTTGTAAAAAAGAAAGACGGAGTATGCGACTTTTGTATCGACTATCGGGAATTGAACCATGTCACCATCAAGAATAGGTATCCTCTACCTCGTATTGATGACTTGTTTGACCACCAATAAGGGCACAATTCTTTTTCAAAATCGATCTTCGCTCTGGATATCATCAATTTGAAAATTAGAATCGAGGATATTCCAAAGACCGCCTTCGTAACCCGGTATGGGCATTATGAATTCTTAGTCATGTCTTTCGGACTAACTAATGCTCCCGCGGCTTTCATGGATATGATGAACCGAGTATTCAAGGAATATTTGGATCGATTCGTTGTTGTCTTTATTGATGACATCCTTATATATTCCAAAAGTCGTGAAGATCATGAGCACCATTTGAAGTCGGTACTCCAAAGGCTTCGTGAAAACCAACTATATGCCAAATTAAAGAAATGCGAAGTTCGCTCGAGGAAGTAGCCTTTCTTGGGCATGTGGTGTCAAAACATGGAGTATCCGCTGATCCGCCAAGATTGAAGCAATACAAAGTTGGGAGCAACCAAGTCATGGATCAAGCACGTAGCTTTTTGGGCTTACATTTGGTTATTATCGGAGATTCGTGGAAGGGTTTTTCTAATCGCTACTCCATTAACTCGCCTAACTCGAAAGGATACAAAATTCGTTCAGCGAAGAATGCGAGAAAAGTTTCCAAGAGCTTAAGAGAGACTTATTTCTAAGACTGTTTCTAACAATACCATCCGGTTGGATGGATTTGTTATCTACAATGATGCTTCGTGCAAAGGGTTAGGATGTGTTCTCATGCAACGTGGGAAAGTCATAGCCTATGCCTCATGACAACTTAAAGAGTATGAGAGGAATTATCCTACTCATGATCTAGAGTCAGCAAAGTAATTGCTGCCGCTTAAAGATATGGAGGCACTATCTATATGGGGAGAAAGTGGAGATATATTCGCACCATAAAAGCCTTAAATATTTCTTCACTCAAAAAGAACTCAACACGCTGGCAATGACGCTGGCTCGAGCTATTGAAAGACTACGACCACACTATTCAATACCATCCCGGTAAAGTTTAACGTGGAAATGACGATCGAGTAGAAGATCATACGCGGAACGAGTGCGATGATGTCAAGTATACGACAGAGCCAACTTTAATAGAAAAAGTTAAGGTTGCTTTCAAGCCACCGAAATCCCGAGTCGATACGTATATGAAGAAGAAAGTACAAGAAGGAGCTATTCTAAGCGAGAATTGATGAAGAAGGAATACTTCGAGTCCACTCTAGACTTTGTGTTCCTAACGACTCGATTTGAAGTACAAGATTATGATGGAAGCACACAATACACCATTTGCAATCCATCTCGAAGTACTAAAATGTATCGTGATCTTCGACATACATTTTGGTGGAATAATATGAAGAGAGAGATTGCAAAGTTTATCTCGATGTGTTTAACTTGCCAACGTAGTAAAGGCGGAGCATCTAGTACCTAAGGGTCCGTCAGCAACCACTTGAGATTCCGGAATGGAAGTGGGAACACATTACCATGGATTTCGTTACGGGTCTTCCTACGGTTTTCAAGGCATCAATGCTATTTGGGTTATTGTTGATAGATTAACCAAGTCCGCTCATTTTCTTGCCGACACGGAGACTTATTCACTTGAACGCCTTGCTAGTATGTACGTAAATGAGATTGTGAGGTTGCATGGCATGCCCAGTATCCATAGTTTTGGATCGTGACCCAAGATTCACTTCAAGATTTTGGGTTAGCTTGCAAAAAGCTATGGGCACGGATTTGCGATTTAGTTCTAAGATACCATCCCCAAACGGACGGACAATCGAGAGGACTATTCAAACTCTTCAAGATTTATTAAGACTCGTGGTCCTAGACTTCAAGGGCGCTTGGGATAAGTATTTACCATTGGTGGAATTCTCCTACAACAACAGCAGCTTATCGTGCAAGTATAGGTGTGGCTCCATTCAAGCATTATATGGACGAAAATGTCGTTCTCCAATATGTTGGGATGAGGTGGGTGAAGCAACATTGTTGGGACCCGAAGTTAAGACGATTTATCACCGAAAAGATCCAAATAATTCGACAACGATACAAACTACCAAGATCGACAAAAGAGTTATGCGGATCTTCATCGAAAGGACGTGGAATATAATGTGGGGATCATGTATTGTCATGAAGTTGCTCCATGGAAGGAGTTACAAGATTTGGGAAGAGAGGAAAGCTCAATCCACGATTTATGGTCCATTTCAAATTCTTGACCGAGTAGGAAATGTAGCCTATAGACTTTGCGTTACCTCGAAAGTATGTCTCGTGTTCATAATGTGTTTCACATATCCGCATTTCAGTAAATATGTGAAAGACCCAACCACGTTATCGAAGTTAGAAACCGGACGAGATAGCCAAGACTTAAACGATGAGGAGGTACCTATCAAGATCTTGGATAGAAGGAAGGAGCATGTCCTACGCAAGAAAGGTCATACCACAAGTTAAAGTTTTGTGGAGGAATCATGCTATAGAGGAAATGACCGGGAATTGGAAACGGAAATGAAAGCGAGGTATCCTCACCTTTTCAAACACTGTGTACGCGACGCCAATTTCGAGGACTAAATTTCATAAGGAGGGAGGTCAGAAGACCCTCAAATTTTTTTAAATAAAAAGGAATTTCCTTTATTTATTATTTTGAAATAGTAAGGGTTGATTTGATTAATGTGGATAGTTAAGGGTTAAATACGCAAATATTTCAAAATAAGCAAGTGGTTATAAAATATTCATTTTATTTGGGAATATTCGTTTGGTCGTGGAATATTAAATGATCGTTTGGGAATATTCGCATTTACTTGGCGCAAATGTATGTGGGCCCCATAACGGAAAGCGATTGGATGAAGAAAACGATAAATATAAGTTGGTTAAAAATAACTGGCGTAGTTGTTACCGTTAAGATCGTTGAATACCCGGTGGTTAAAATACGAAGAATACGGCGTGGTCGCATAAAGAAGACACCAGATTGCATAAAGATTGTTGAATTATTGATCCTTACGTGAATAAGGCACTACTCAATAATTTTTACAAGAGTTATCGCTCAATATTTTATTTTATTGATTCAATAATTGTTGCGTTGATATTTTATATTATTGTTGTTCAATAATTGTCAACGCACATTATCTCCATTATCGATCAATAATTCATATTATTTAAATAATATTATTAGATAGCATTATTGGCAATGTCTAGAAAGTTCATCAAGGAGAGGTTTGGTCACCTAATTGCGCGCCAAGAAGGAGAAATCTTATCTGAAAGCCCCTCTTCCCGGGAACTACCTGGTCATTAATAATTGGATTTCGTAATATTATTTGTGAATAATTAATTATTGATTCATATGATAAAGAAATATTTATTTTATGTGGATATAAATGATGGATTTATTTATGTGGTTATAAATGAAGAAATTATTGTTGAGGTGTTTTATCAAGATTTTACCAGATTGGAGGTATTAAAATTAAATCGTGGGTTTTGAGATATATCATGGGATTATAATTTTTAATCCGACCGTTGATTGTGGTAATTTTTGGGTATGTTATACATACATAAGTTGAGTATATGTCCACAAATTTTGAACCGTTAAAATGCACTAATGATTTGTTATGAATTTTAAGAGGTGTCTCGATTCTAAATTAGGGTTATAATTGATTTTGGTGGAAAATTCTAGAATTGAGTGGGCCCCACTTGTGGTTGGTGAAGAAATGTGCTGAATTTTATTTCAAATGTGGTGGGTGTAATAGTAGAGGTGTAAAGCCATCAGTAAGCAAGTCAAGTCTGCTTTACGGCTAACATTTTCCTATAAACAGAGGGTTAAGTTAGAATTGAAAATCACACCGTAAACAAAGTTTTCTCTCTCTCTCTCTATATTATTGAGCGTATTTTGTGAGTATTTAGATACTTTGAGAGTCATTATTCAAGATAAGTTTCATTCAAAGATCACTCCGAACCTTTCCTTCCAAGAAAATCGATTCTTCGAGGTAAGGGATATTATTTTTTTCAGAATGATATTATTTCTTCAATATCATTACTTTGAAATATTAGTTGGAACTTTTATCAAATTTGGAACTTTTTCATATGGGGTTACATTTATTCATGAGTTACTATTCACGAAGTTACTATTCATAAGTTACTATTCACGAGTTACTATTCACAAGTACTATTCATAAGCGTGAAAAAATATTTTTGTGGAATTTCTATCTTTTGGTGTTTGAGTTATTATTCACGATATTTTAACTATTCACGATACTCAAGACTATTCACCAAAAAATAAAATTTCTTCTTTTTGTCCAAAACATCTATTTTGGATACTAGCTTTGATCAGATCCATGTTTTTGATCATTCTTGAATTTTTACACCATCGTGATTATTTTGGGGTATTGTTGACATGGATAAAACAAAGTACTTAATCCTTAATCTTTAATCCTTGTCATTTTGTTTCACCTGGATTCGTTCTTTAAAAATATTTTTCATCATCCTCGCCTTAAATGATGATATTATTGAATATATCTTGGCCCTGTAGTAAAAGATGAATGATTTCAAGAATATCTTTGGCCAGTAGTGCAAAGATGAACAGTGTTGAGATGAACACGACCGATCGATTAATATCTTTGGCTCAGAAGTGCAAAGATGAGCAGTGTTTAAATGAAACATGACTAATCGATGAATATCTTTGGCTCAGTAGTGCAAAGATGAATATTTAATTCCGGATGTATATTGATTGTTGTTACAGGATAAAAGATAGACGATGAACTTTTAAATTCATACATAGAAGATAGTAGTTTGCATTCTCTACTTAACTCTTCTAATGAATTATTATTTCATTGCTAATATTGATTGAAAATTTGTTGTCTATCAGATTCTATTAAATTTTTTTCCATTGAAGACTAACGATAATTTGTTGTATATTATCTTAGTCATAATATTCTTTATCGAAAGCTAGTTGAGCTCACCCTTTTCCTTTTTGTTCCATTCTTCTCGGGAGGCGAGAATATAGCGTAGTACGTAGTCTGGGTATGGAATGAAGGTTTTAGAAAGGATTGTTTAGTAGTCCTCACCATTTTGTAAAATAATGTATCAATAAATGTGATGAGGATTTATGTGAGTATAAATATTGTCTGTAAGATAATATTTGTATTTAAAACTCACGCTTTTCTTGTTGTAATAATAAAGTTGTAGTTGTTTCGCACTCATGTATTGACAACTCGGAATGGGTGATGTATACCTATTTTGGGGCGCCACAGTAGTACACGAATTGAAGACTCTTGCTGTTGAATCTCGGAGGGTGAACGCCATGGAGCTCATTTGTACCTCAAGGTTTATAACCTTGATGAGATGAGAATCACTTTTTAGGACAGTAGCTTTGCTACGTCTCGGCTTTCTTCGATTTCCAGCTAAGTTGTTCCGATTTTATTTGGCAATTAATCTTGTTAATTCTGCTATATTTCCAACAGTTTTAACTTATAAATTAAATTAATACTGACCGCTTTTACTTATAAGTATGAACTTAAAATTAAAATAACTTATAACTTAAGTTAAATATTAACTTTCCGGGCATGGCCTATGGGCAAGTTACCCGGAGAATATGAACATATTAAATATTATTTAACCAATTAAAGCAAATAATTATTCTATTAATTTTTAAATTACTTATATTAACTACTATACTATCATATTTTTTGTTTAATTAATCTCCTATCTCATTTTTATAATAATAAAATAGAGGAGGGAGGAGGGAGGAGGGAGGAGAGGAGGAGGGGGAGGGGGGGGGGGGGGGAAGGGGAGGAAATGTGATTATACTTTTTCTAACATATGTCATGTTATTTTAATAGAAAAAATTAATAGAGTTAAATAAGAATAATATTAAAAAATAGTACTAAAATAAAAATATAGATTTAGACAAAACTAAAAAAATTAAAATAAGTAAATTTGGAGGGAAAAAGTATATATTTTAAAAACGTCTAGTAATATGTGGCAGAAAATGTCAAATACTTTTTACTTATAAAATGGAATGGAACGTGTAAAATGTACTCCTCCCTCCTCCTCCTGCTTTGTATGTGATAGTAAAGAATGGTTAAATTACCACATAAGCAAGAGCGAGACAGAGGACACTTCCTTCACAGACGATGGATGTGAGAGTTTTTAGTGCATAGTAGGTGTATACAAAGTACTTGCTCCTGCTATAGCTCAATATAACTGCAATGGTCAGATCAAATCATGTAAATGTCACACAATATACTCAAATATGATATTTTCTTTATAAAGTACTTTACAGAATGATATGTTTAGGCCTTGTGAGATTTAAGAATTGATGGAAACAAATTTAGACATGCTTATAAATCAATGAGAAATCCAAATCCACACCTACTAATAGTTGGGGGCAGGGGTTAGATATAGAAACAAAATATATATATATATATATATATATATATATATATATATATATATATTGTAATTGTGCGTATGTACGTACCTAGAGATGGTAAATAGGTGTAAATGCTATAAGTAATAAATAATGATAACTTTTTGATTTTTCTGCTACAGGTTTAAACATGCATGTTTGTTTTAATGTCTGTTTTAGCTTATGTTCTTCCTCAATTACTATCAGACAGTTTATATATTTGGATTAGTATATCTTCAAACGAGTAGCAAAAATATAAAATGCATAATAAAGAATGACAAAATAGATTATCACACCAAGATTTTTACGTGATTCAGCCTCTATCTTCTAATCTAATGACTTAATCCACGTCCAATACCAATTGATATTGGAAAGAAACTCTTTTTATTGAACTTAATACTCAAATAAATACAAAAGTATTTCATGTACAAAGAAGCTTTGCTATGAGTCGGATATTACTGTCCCCTTTGCACCTTTGCAACCTTTCAAACTTTCTTTGAACGTATCTTATCTATTACTACATCAAGCAAGCCAAACAAGGCTTGAATTCAAATTTTAATAAAAGGAATAACTATGATTTTTGGGTTAGATTTTTTAACCCAAAAGAAATCAAGAATAATACAATTGTTTTTGGAAAAATACTTTTGAAAGCTCTAAATGTAAGTATCTCAATATATTAGGAATTATAGCTTCAATAGTTCTCCTCTTGATTTGCTGAGCAGGATAAGTATATATAAGAAGAAGACCGGTGACTATATGAAAAATGTTAGCATGAAAAGCTCAGACTTGATTGGAATAGATTATATATTCCGCAACTTTGATATGACTAACGACTATATTATATTCCTAAATTCAACAAGTCAAATAAATTCAAAAAAAAAAAATTATTTTCTCATCCGCCATATTAAACTGCGGACGCATGCTAATTGAGAAATGACGCCGTTTTTAAGTCAAATTCAAAATTTCTTTAGTTTTCTAGACTGTGAATGCCAAATAATAGACCTTTCAGCAATAATTCCAAATTAGAAACAGAATCCAAATCTGAAAAACAAACAATTTATGAGATCTATCTAAGAAGACTTAGGCTTAATATTGGAGAGAGAATCAGAAACAATCTGAATCAGGTTTGATATAATTTTAATTGTAATTCTTTTATTATCAGTTATTCTTTTTATTGTGTACATTAAAGGATCTAATGAGATCATTGTGACATGAGAGTTTGAATCAGTAATGGATGTAGAACCTGAGTTGTATGAACTCCTTCTGGACAAATCTTATGTGACTAGATATGGTTCGACTTCTGTTTTATCGAAAATTTTATGGTTTTGGATGAATCCTATATTGAAAAATATATACTACGTTCATCATATTCGAGTGGTTTTGATTTTCATGAGATGAATGATAAGAATAAGGGGAAGAGAGAGATTGGAAAAAGAACGGAATGAATGAAGAATGTAAAAAAAAAAAAAACAATTTAGCATCCGCAGTTTAATATTGCAAACATTATTTATTAAAAAACGACGTCATTTTCCAATTGGCCAAAAATATTTAACGTCTGCAGTTTAATATTTTGGACGAGAGACTTTTATAAAGAGAGTATTTTGGACATTTATCCCGTCCACAGTATTAAACTGCGAAACACTGAAAACTAAATTGTGGATGAGATTTTTATTAAACCGTTAAAACATCGGATGAACGCTCAGAATATTATATATATATATATATATATATATATATATATTATGATCAAAATAATTACTACAATAAGACAAATTGCTGAAAAAACAGACGTAATGAAGGATAAAATTATATTCCTTCTTATCTATTACTCATTCCATCCTTCAAAGATGTTTAAAGTACATCTTATATACAAATTAAAAAAATAAAAAATAAAGAGAATATCAAAAGTTTTAAGTTTATTGTTAGTAAAATGATAAATCTTTCTTTTTTATATACTAATGTACTTCACTAAATTACATATTTGACCTCATTTTATGTACTTATTGTCATCTTTTTAAGGACAAATTTTTTTATATCTCATGTCGTCTTTTTGAGGACCGAAAGAGTACTAGAAAATTTTTATTCTTTTTATTAATCATTTGTAAATTTATTTTTTTAATGAATTAATTTTTTATTATTCTAAAACATTAAAAAAGGACAATTGTTAATCTATGTATGTTTTTATTAAATATCAATTAAAAAGAACACAGTAAGTACCTAGTGGGAGAATTGTGAGAGCCATTGGGAATGTGAGCATGACTTTCCTCCCATAAGTGTCGGATAAATTTCCTATCAGAGGCATCATCATCAATGTTCCCAACCCTGTAATCTGCACTTTTTCATCATCCCATGTATGGAAATTAATAAATAGGGCTAAATACACTCTTCTTATATGAGTATCATCAAATTCATAATTTAATTTTTAAAATAATTAAAGTTATAAATTGTTTATGTCAAATTGCTTACAAGAAATTTGAATGGACTTTAATCATTTTTCTTTCTTTTTTCCTTCTTTTTCCCTAAAAAAAACTAACAAACACTAGGGAAAGGGAAAGAAAATAATTAAAATCCCTTCAAGTGTTTGTAAGTTTTTTTTAGAAAAGAAAGGAAGAGATTTGGAGGTAGAATTAATTTTATTTTTGGCTCAAAAATTCCCTCCAAAAGTGGGAGGATTTGGAGTGATGAAAAAAGATTGGAAAGTTAGATATTTTATATTACCTAAAGTAATATTTCAAAACAAATCATGTAATTTATTATATTAATATGTAGGTATATTATAATATAAATACTGCCAGATGTATGTTTTATTTAATCTTGTGATCTCATCAATACTACGTCGTTTTGGCATATTTGTTTTTTTTTTTTTTATAAAAACAATTTCTCCCCCCAAATCAGAAATCAAAAACAAATCTGCCAAAGCGAAGTAGTTTATGCAGACTGTATATAAATAAAACATACACAAGTATGACCATTATTCCCTATAATATATAAGTGTAATATAGTAATAGTATAGTTTAAAAATAACAATATTTCTTTTTCTTTTCATCTTTCTAAACTCACAAAAAATATATATATATATATATATATATATATATATATATATAATTAAAATTTCACTTCTTCCCTTCTTTTTCTAAAACTCATAAATATGATTTTCATCACTTCCCCTCCTATATTTTTCCTTTCCATCCTACCAATCTCACACAAATGCAGGCATAAGGGATCCCATATTCTATGTTATGAAGATGTACTAACACTCATTATTATCTGGGGGCCGGGGGACCAGTGTACTACTTGTGCATCAACATCAACAAGGAATCATTGTTAAAAAACCGAGGAACCTCCTCAATAGTTCAAACCAACGAAACTTCCTCTCTCATTAAAACCAAGAGGAGTATTTAGGCATTTTGTGTCCGCCAAACCAAAAAAACTACGACTCTTTTAGGTGAATATGAATGTATTTAAATTTTATTTATTTATATTTTAATCCTTTAATAATTAAAAATTTTCATGTCCAATTAGAATTTTTAAAAAAACTACTCCCTCGACCCACATAAAGTACTTAAAAGTGGAGGATAACTAAGTTATTTAATAGGGTTTTTATAAAAAAATAAAAATAATCTTCACTATATATAATCTTATGAAACTATTAAAGATAAATTTAAATATTTTTACTTTCTTTCTTCTATTTTTCCTTTTAAAATTGATATTTTCATTAACACTTTGATATTTTCACATTAAAAAACAACGATTTTCATATGTAAAAATTATTTTCATTCATGGATTTATTAATTTACTTTTTTTTTTTTAATATGTGTGCTCATCTTTTAGAAACCAGAGAATAATAAAGTATTAAAAACATAGTACACCAGTCTCACCAAAATATAAGATTTATTAAGCTTTTGTAACCAATTCGAGATGTGTCTAAATTTAAAAGTAAGATATAGTTATTTACTCTCGGTATAGTTATAAATGTTACAAAGTATTTAAGAAATAATACTAATTTTTATTGAAAAAACATCAATTTTAAATTCGAAAATGATTGACTTCAAATACGAAAAATAACTCTTATTGTATATTTTAAGGATAGAAGAAGGTTTCATTAATAACTGTCACTTATATATTATTATAAAATTATCTAAAATTGTTAGCTTATAGAAGATTAATTCAAATTTTAAATCCCAAAGAATTAAATAAGTTATTATGCTAATAAAGGTGTCACGTGCGTTTGTGTGAACATTTCTTCCATTTTATAGTAGGTGGTTATTCTTGTAATGATAACTCTGTCTTCCCAAAATTATGATAGAATTGAATTTATTTATTTTTCCCGAAAAATGAGTAATACCAAATCCCCTGCAGCTACGACTCAATAATAGAGCTAGAGCTAGATATAGCTAGGTAAAGAAATCATTAAGATTAACCTAAGATGAGAGATACTACTAATTAACAGCGTTAAGTTAAGAAATACATGTTAATTTAAGAAGAAGAAAATGTCCTTCTAGAGGTGGAGTATGGGGAGTGGCTAATATAATATGAAGTTAATTTTGGTCAATTGACCAATACAGTATCGACAAGTAGGTGATATCTCTCGTTACGTGTCAGCACTGTATTGTTGAATTGAGCAACTTAATTTCATGATAACCGACTCTTGGAGTATGTATGTATATCCTGTTTGATACAAAATTAACTATCTGCAAAATCTCAGAATGAAGGTGCATGTGATGAACTTAACTAGCTAGGGAATTATGCTGCATGCACAGTGTTTATAATTAACCTCAATTTCCAAATGAAGATATATTATGGAAGAGGTATTAAAGACGATAAAATTAATAAAGAGATTAATTAAGATATATGGTGTGTTTATAATGGGTGTATGCAGGTGCAGGGTAGGGTAGAGATGATATATATATACCGTACGTACCGCTTGCTGAAGTGCTGTGAGGTAAATGGCGAAGGAGCATTCATCTTTCCCAGGACAAAGTGCTGACATGGTAACATCAGTAATGGCCGGAATCACCATGAATGTAGAGAAACTATACAAGAACACCGTCATGAAGAGGTGGCTCAGCTTCCACAAGTACTTTTCCATCTTAATTAGTTTTTTTTATTATAAAAATCTCTATATCTCGATCTGCAAGGGAAGGAATAGGATGATATATGAGTGAAGAATTGCTAATCAAGTATACTACTTATCATAAAGAAGCACAGCACAACAACATTGATTTAAAGCACAGGAACTATTTTGTCCCCATTCATGAATGATCATCTGTTTTGGAGAATTGGCCAATTAATACCCTTAAAAATGAAAATAAAATATTTACTTGGTTGTAACATTTTAAGATACATTAAAATTATACTTGAATATTATTTTCTTTAAATATTTGTAATGTAGTTATAAGTTATAACATGAATTTGAGTATGCTCAATTTCATATATATATATATATATATATATATATATATATATATATATAAGTGTGTGTGTGTGTGTGTGTGTGTGTGTTATTAGTTGTGCTTGTTACTAGAATGCAACATAATTAATATTAGCACTCCAAATTTTATTTACATTCTATTGTAGGATTAAAATGATACAAATTTTATTTTATTTAATTTTATAATGAGTACATATTAGATCCTTAATTAAATTTATAAGGAAGAGTCGAATAAAGCCAAAGAGTAAAGAAAGTGCAACGAGGCGTAGCTTGTAAGTTTATACAAAGGCATAAATCGGTGTGATTTGAAAGGAAATACTAGTAAAACTTTGGACGCGTACTTGATGCGTACAAGTTTTGATATCAACTGGTCTATAGGGGAAAGCCAATGCATGTGTCTAGCTAAAATCAACATTATTTCAACTTGGGCTTCTTCAGTTTGCAACATGTATTTGGAAACCCATATTCACTGGCCAGGCCCAGCTTACCGGATTGAATCCCCAACCCAACTAACTATCTTTGGTTCTTATTACAACATGTGTACCCGTTGGACTCGCCAAGGCAATTATAATTATAATTTATTATTATATATAAGAAGAATATCCTCGAGACAATCGAAAGGAATAAGATAAAAATCTACAGCCTTATGTGGACGACAACATACACGAGCCACATACCAAACGAGTGGATATAATCATAGATCTCCAGATAATTTATTTGCTAGCTAGCTAGCTCTTTCCACTCCATCGATCATCTCCACATAAACCCCTGTTGGCTACCTCTCTCTTTCTCCCCACCCTCCATGGCTACTTTCACAACCTTCTTAGCTAAACCACTTCCAAATCTTTCCACCTCCACTAACAAAATCAACCCTGCTTTATTATACCCCCACAATCACAATCTTTCTTTGTTCTCCCCTAAACCTAAACATCTTTTATCAAAACTTACCCTACAAAAAGCTCCTCGTCCAATCTTCACCACAAAGGCAACAGCTGCCTCTAAAGAAAGGAAAAAATCTAACAGTACCGGCGACGAAAGAGTAAAGCAAGTCCACAGCATCGAGGAATTCGATGAAGCCCTTCGCATGGCCAAGAACAAGCTAGTTGTGGTTGAATATGCGGCCAGCACAAGCTACCACAGCCGCAAAATCTACCCCTTCATGGTTGAACTCAGCCGAACATGCAACGATGTCGAGTTTTTATTAGTTATGGGTGATGAAAACGAAAAGACTAAAGAACTCTGCAAGAGAGAGAATATACAACAAGTTCCACACTTTAGTTTCTACAAAAGTATGGAGATAATTCATGAAGAAGAAGGGATTGGGCCGGATGAGCTGGTTGGGGACGTGTTATACTACGGTGACAACCATTCGGCTGTGGTGCAGCTTCACTCTAGAGAGGATGTGAGGAAGTTCATTGTAGATCATAAGGTAGATCATAAGCTGATTGTTCTTGACGTGGGGTTGAAGCACTGCGGGCCATGCGTGAAGGTGTATCCGACGGTGCTCAAGTTGTCGAAGCAGATGGTGGATACGGTGGCGTTCGCGCGGATGAACGGGGATGAGAATGAGAGTTGCATGCAGTTCTTGAAGGATATGAATGTGATTGAAGTTCCTACTTTTTTGTTTATTAGAGATGGTGAGATTTGTGGGAGGTATGTTGGTTCTGGGAAAGGAGAGCTTATAGGGGAGATTCTTAGATACCAAGGAGTTCGTGTGACTTAATATTTATTAAACAATATATTGAAAAGGAAAATTAATTATCATCATTATATATATATATATATATATATATATCTTGATGAAAGAGAAATGATTGGGGTTTAGTACTTGTAAACTCATCTTCTGGGCATTGTTAATTTGATTGATACCAGTAGCATTACTCGCTCGATGGAGTTACTATCAATATATAAACTTTAATTTTAGTGGAGTGCAGGAAATTAAATTTTTGCTTTTCCCTTCCAGTCTTATTATATATGATAAAAGTTAATTTCATTGCATCTTGAAAAAGAAAGATAAGATCAAATTTGAGAATATAATATATAGCTAGTAAAGTTAACCGAGCCACCCAAATAGAAATAGTAGAAGAAAAGAAAATCATTGCAACCACTAGCAATGCTTCCGTATACGAATCCAAATCTAGCTATAAAATTAAGCAAAAGAAGACTAGTCTTGATCAAAAACAAAAACATTGCAACTTGTTAAGAAAAGAAAACTATGGTTCGAAAGACGACCCAATGGACTAACCATTTATGCACATCATAAACCATATATTTACCGGGGGTGCGTGTTGGTCCACCACCCGCAAAAGTCTCATTTCCCTGTTCTTTAATCCACGGAAAATATTGTGAAGAATCTATTTGCTCATCATTGGTTGATCTTAATTATTCTACAAAATTATAAGTCCTCCCTAATAAAGTAGCTATATTGTTGGGGAGCAGGTCAAAAGGTTGAGTGGAATATGTGGCAAATAGAAAGGATTCTAATTGGATTAGGATGAAGTTGATGGTGGGATATGATATAAAGTTAACTCGTCAATTTTCATATTATTGTTATTATATATATTAGACCTAAAATAAATTATGGATTAAATTTATGAAGCTGGATTGAAATGGATGTGGGGAATTAAGAATCACATAAAAATATTGATATTAGCAAAGCAAGCAGTCCTTGTTTGAATCCACGTCAATATGATGATGATGATGATGATGATTGGTGCGCATTACACCACACACCATCACCCCCAGCCGGCATAACCTTTGTTGTTTCTTCTGTTTCTCTTACATGCAATCTCTCTCCACTTTTCCTCTCTCTTTATATCTCTATATATTCGTAGTTTCTGTCAGTTAGCTCAGTTTGTCTATTTGTTCTCTGTAATTTACGATTCTCGTGAAGTTCAAGTGATTATAAGATGTTTCGCTTTCGGTTTTGACCTATAGTTTCTGAAATTGTTTTCTTCTTATTCTCACTTGTCCGATTCGATTATTCCATGCCATGTGATTTTTGGAATGGAAGATACTGAGAGTTGCAGTAGCAGAGCTTTGGATTCACCACCGGCGCAGAGTCGGAAGAGGAGACAGAAGGTTGAGGTTTATCACGAGCTTCTTCGCCGACTCAAGGAGTCGGAAAATGAAGAGGCGAGCCAGCTAGGTTTTGATGATGAGCTTTGGGTTCATTTCAATCGACTTCCTGTTAGCGTTAGGTACTACTATTATACTTGAGCCCTAGCCAGTTGTTCTAAAATAATCCGTGTTCCTCTAAATTGCAATTTGTTTGGTCTCCACATATCATGTCTATCTAATTACTATCGACTGAGTTAGTAACAATTTGCATTAGGAAACAGAAACTAATACTTTCTACTCTATTTTACTTTTGTTGATTCTTTCCATAGACCTAGTAAAGAAATAGAAAGGGTGTGAAGTTAGGAAAGGAGAAAAGCAGAAAAGGAAAAAGCAAAAGGGGATCAAAGGGTGGATTCTTGGTTTGAGGTGGTTGACGAAGGAGAGAGAAAATATGAAAGATATGAATGGAAACAAAGGAGAAGTATGAGATGGTTGATGAGTTGGTCACCAAATGGAAAAGAAATTATAACTGATAATTAGGTGGTAATATGTTGACCCTTGATTCAAAATGAATGGTCATTTGAATTTTGGAGTACCATAGAAACTCTAGAGAATTCAGATCTCAAGTTTAATCGTTCCTATAAAAGAAAGAAAGGGACTGGATTTAAGAAATAGAATTTTAAGAACAGTTTCATTTATGTTATTAAGTTGTAAAGGAACAGGTATGGCAAGTATCTCAACTCACTAATTGCTCGATACTCTATTCATGAGCTTGAACTATTGAAGGAAACAAATCTGACTATACTCCTCTAAGCATGTATAGATATGGTCAATCAAATACATATTATAAATATACTCGATGATAAGAACTCTAATCAAATACTAAACTAATATATTTTATTCTATATTTATGATAAGAACTCTAATTATCTTAATTAGAGCCCAATTCAACTCGACCAATAAGTTAGATATGGTGAATTTGAACACATTAAAATGAGGTTGACTTGAACTCAATTTGGGAAGAGCTAAACTAAACTCTAGTGCCTGCTAAATGTGCCAAATTAAAACACGCTAGAATGAGCTCAGCTTGAACTCAATTAAGCTCAAACTTGACAAAAACCTAATGAGTCTAGTCGGAACATCCCTTACTTGACTCGGTTACAACCCTATCATGTCTTCTTGTCTACTCAACTAAAACATAAGAAAGGAAGCATGAGGTTTAGTGTTATGTTGGTATGTTTCAAATAAATTAAAACACAAAGTATGATTTGTCTAAAGAACTCTTATGTCGCAGCTAGTAAGCTGTTTCCTTTGATGTTTTGGGGCAAGTAAACCTCTGGAGTGTCACATGTTCTCCCGTCACTTGAGTCCAATGTTCTAAAAGACGCTAGGTAGGAGGCGGGCGGCCGAGGGGGGACTAGCGCCTAGGGGGCCTAGGCGGAATTTTTTATTTTAAGTTAATTTTAATATTTTATCTTACATTTATCCATACAAAACAATAATATAAAGTAAAACAATTTATAATAAAGATAATAAAGACATTTGCTTAAAGTTCAAACACATATCCATATTGCTAATGTCAAAGTTCAAGCACAAACATGCAATTGTTCAAAATTCAAACATATTTTTAACGTATTAGTTTTATTCATAAACAAGATTGCTATTAAATAATAAAATTTAAAATTTCAAGAATTTAATTCAATATTAAAACTTAAGAAACTAAACATAAATTTAAGAATTATATTGAATTAAACTAAATATTACAAATGTATCATCATTTATATAATTTGAAGTTGGTACAAGTTCAAAAAATTATAACTATAAATAAAACTATCCATTTTGACTTGATATTGTTCACTTCTTGTTGTGATTTGATATGCTACAACATGTATTATGAATATGGTAAATCATTTGAAAAATAAATATATTAAGATCTGGTTTGGGTAGTTATTAAAATAAAAAAAACCTCTCCGCCTAGACCCCACATAGGCCCCGTCTAATTTCTTGGAGTGATTTTTTTGCCGCCTTGAGCCTAGGTGAGGCGCCAAGGGGGGGGCCTAGGGCGTAGGCGGGGCCTAGGCGGGGATTTTTGATTTTTAGAACACTGCCTGAGTCTTGCTATAGTTGTTTCCTTTCCTTTATTAATAAAATAGATTAGTTTATGCAGAAACTTAATGATCGTTAATGCCAAGAGGGGTTTTGGATTAGGTTTTGGTTGTAACAATATCGTGTAAAATTGTGATGGCTGATTCCTGTTTGAATTTATACCATTTTTATTGCAGGTATGCACTGGATGTGAATGTTGAGAGGGCAGAAGATGTTCTCGTACACAAGAAACTGTTGGATATGGCACATGACCATAGAATTGCTTTTGAAGTTCGCCTTGTACAGGTAAATCATATAAGAAGGTTTATTATATAACAATAAGAACTCAAGTCTTGGTTGCTTGTTGATTATGATTTTTGGGTAGTTGCATTCGATAAATTTTCATACTATTAATTCTTTTTGTAGCGATATAACGTCTTTTGTTTCTTATTTCTTCCGATCTCTTACTTGTCTAGCATATTGTAGTTAGCTTCACTTTTTTATAGAGCATTTGAAAATGCGTAATGGTGTAATATGTAGTTTCAATACGCATCCTAATGTCCTTGATGATTATTATAATTGGTCTCAAGTGGCGATTGTCTAGTTTGTTATCAGTCTCTTTAAGCATATTTCAACATCAAGTTAGAAGTAATTTTTATTTTCTTTCCAGGTATTGCATTAGGTTTTCAAGTTTTCAAAGGATAGGCGAGGGATAGATAAACCAAAACTGTTGTACTTATTGGCTGTTTAGATTCCTGGATACTCCCTGTTGTCTGAATAATTTATTCTTTTTTGAAGGTTCATCCCATAGGTGATGAAAATTGCGGTAATTCTCTGCATTCAAACTTTACAATGAAGGGGGATCCTCAAACTTCTAATCACCCAGTCAGGCAGAGGCATGCTTTAGATATTGAACTCCTACCTCTTCTTTAGCAGATTCATCATGATGCCTCGTATATATATATATATATATATATATATATGTATGTATGTATGTATAATAGTTGTTTGTTCTCATGATTTTCAGCATTCATCCACCACCTGCCTTTGCATCATCACCAAATCTAGAACATGCACTCGAAGCCAGGACATCTCAAGTACCCATTGGAAGCATCGGTATGAGTGCCGATCTGCACTTATTTCGGTAAAATTCTTCCGAAAGGTTTGCGCCTAATTGAGCTTGTTTTAATGCTTAGAAGTGTAACTTTTAGCTAGTGAATAATCTTCTCTTCTTCATCAAACAAAATATCTCAAGAAGTGTCCCTACTTCAAGGTTTCAACATTTGACGTTATGTTCAACCTATGTAATACACACATAGACAAAACTGTCTCAGTGCCTCACGAGATTAATTACTGGCCAACTGAGGCACAGTATAATTAAAAGGGTGCACAATTTTTTGTTTATGCAGGTATTCATTGCATGAAAATTGAGCTCCTACATAAATCTTAGTCAACCGGTAAACTCTATGGTGAATGTAAATAATCTAGTAATAAGCTGAATTTAAAAACTATAAAGCAATAACAAAAAAGAGTTGAAATCTCAATTGGTGCTAAATCATAATCCTTGTATTGCTGTCCTGCAACTACAGTGCATTCAATATTTTGCTAGATGAGGGGAGGAAGATTGTCGCATGTAAGAAGAGATAAGGCAAGAAAGAATTTAGGAAAAACGAAAGCACGAGATAGTTGCTACTGCCACATGATTTTGTATGATATTCTTTACAGAATTCTGTATGTTGACAGTTTCATCTCTATAATTGCATGTCTTATTGCAAGAAAAAAACTCGACTCAACCAAACATGAATATAGCTATGTGTGTGCACGTGTGTATTGACTAGTGAAAATGATTGTTACATCTTTTATTTCTAGTGTATTACTTGCAACTTTTAATTTTTATAATTCTTCAGTTTCTCAAGAGCTTATCTATTGGCTATAAATATATGTAGTTGTGTTTGCCGAAATGTTCTTGATTCTTCAGCATCTAAGATTGTAATGCTTTCAAATTCTGTAGGCCTTTGCATGAAATAACTATATCAACAAATGACAAGCCAAAACTCCTCAGCCAGGTAGCTAAATTTTGATTTTCATTTGCATGTAAAGTATTTGTAATCCCTTTGGCTTTAAATGATTGATGTATTTCTTGAATTTGATTGATGGTGATTAGTTTTGTCTACATCATATACAAGGCAGCTTTAGTTCTGAATAGTCATGAGCCATGTGATTTCAATTCTGATTTTCTTGTCAAGTAATGGAACTTGTAAACTTATGAAGCAAAGTTAATTCCTGATGGTCGTTAATTCGTTTCCTGGCATTTAAGGGACCGTTAGAACTGAAAACAAATAATTTATGATGCTGTTTTTTGGTCTAATTACTGATGTATTGTCCGATATCTTGTATAAGCAAAAAGAACCCCCCCTTTCCCTACCCCCAAGGCTTATCATGATGTTGTTGAATAATTTCAGGATTCATACTACGCCTCCATTGCTCGCTGTCCTCCATACCTCACCTCTATCCAAGTTTGCATATATTACTTCTCTAAATATGATTTTAATTTTTTCAGCATCCTGGTTCTCTCAAACTCCAAGACCTGGTACACAATCTTAAACAAGTAACTCTGGTTTAACACAAACATTTTCCCCTTTCTTTTCACTCACGAGTCATGACTCGTGCAAGGCTCTAATTTTGGTGATAGATGCTTTAGTACTATTGGGTGCTACTCATGCATCACTTTTTCGGAGATATATATGAATCAATGTGTACTACTAGACTACTAGTAAAGTCTCTATCTAAAACAATTGTAACCTTTCTTTATGCTAAATTTTCAGTTGACTTCCTTACTCTCTGAGATTGGGCTGAATATTCAAGAAGCTCATACTTTTTCAACGATAGATGGTTTACTCCTTGGATGTCTTTGTAGTTGATGGTTGGGAATATGAGGTACTCTGCTCTTTCTTATGCGCTGTAAAGTATAACAAATAAAAAAAATAGCCCATGGGAAGTGGGATAGGCCTCACACACTATTGATACTTATAATTTTGGGTATTTGGAAAATGAATTCCTTTGTATTTAGCGAGGGGAAGTATTAGTGTTTGTTTGTGGTTACTTTTGAAATCACATGGCTGATTGATTATTTATATTAAACTGTAATATCATGTCTAAGTTTTGATTGTTTAAAAATGGCATCATGTTATGAGTGGTGTAATCATCCAATTATAGGGCATATTTGGCCAATAATCTTCATCAGGTAGTTGGAATTTTGGTAAGATTGTCTCTGGAAGGACTGCATATGCTTTGCACCAAAGAAAATATTAAGAAAAGAAGAAAGAAAGTAAGTAAGAAAGAAAAGACAAGAGAAAACAAGAAGGAATATGGACAAGGAAATCCTAGTTTCGTGCTAAATGAAGATGTTAAAAACTTATTCAATGAGTACTATAGCATTAGAGTATGTCAAATTTTACCAAAAAATAAAAGAAAAGAAAAGAAAAAGAGCATGTCTGGAATGCCTGGCTCTATATGCTCTATACTAGTAAGTAAACTTGAAGGGCATCAATAGTCAATCCCATCATATTATGGTGTATATGTGATAGAAATAGACAGTTCATTTCAGTAACTATTTGGTGTTGGTATATATATCATCTGGGATAATCTGGCATGTATACTTTTTGTTCTTTCAACAGTGTTGATTCAGTAAGGTGGCCGCGGTTCAGTAAAGCTACTGCTTCCATGACGGGTCTATTCCAATTTACTGCCAAGTGAATAAACTTTATCATCCATGAAACAGTAAATTCTTTTTTCAGTTATTTTTATTTTAGTGTTAATAGACCTAGTGTGTGGGTTAGTCCAGATAGCCGATTAGTCAGACTTTGATTTTTAATTAGTAAAATTTTATAAATTATATACATAGGTAAAACTTGGAAAAGCGCCACCAAGACAAGTGAGGATGAGTGGACGCTTACAAGAACATAACTACCCGAAAAGTGGAAGGAAGAATACCTTTGATCTTAATAAGCAGTTCAATTATCTGAAAACTGTTGAGGTCCTTACTACAATATATTCTACTTCTCCATCCTCCACTTGTTGTTTTCTTGCGCAAGTTTTTTTTCCGTTCTTGTTTGTTTCAAATGTGTATATACTATTACTTAATGCTATCTATGCATGTGTTCCCTTCATGTTGGATTGTCACTATTGAGTGATCTAATATTTACTCTGTGTACCTTAGGGTTATATTATTAGCTTTCAGGTCTCAGTTTTCTGTTTTCCTTAAACTTATATTTTAATTAATGCTATCAATAAAGATTTAAATTTTGTGAAATAATTTTTAATATTATGGTGTGAATTTGAGATAATATTATAGTTGTGGGTAGTATTTATAAATTTTGCAAAAGTATGCAAGTGGTTATATTATATTCGATTGGTCGGGTAATATTCGGTTTAAGCAGGAATATTCGCATAACTACCAATCATTGGTGGACCCTATTGAATGTAATTAGCCGGATTGAGAAACGACAAAAATATTTTATTGAAATAACGACGGAAGTTTTACTGCTGATAATCTTGTTGAACTACTCAGTAGAAAAGTACGAAGAATACGCGTGGTTGCAGTTGCAAGAAGACACCCAGATTGATTATTGATCTTTATGTGAGAAGTCACCAGGTTTGATTCCATTATCACGATTAATAATATGAATTATTATAGCGATAATGACGTTTTGTTTTATTCAGTATTATTAACGTAATAAAAGCGTAAACATCTTTTATATAAAATGTAATACTTTATTAAAGTTTATTCTATAAATAGAATATATTATATTTTATTACGATAGTGTTGCGTAGTGTTTTGCGATAGTGTTTCAGATAAGAAATGTTTTTATATAAATAGAATATATTATATTTTATTTAAAAGATTTTTGCTTTTAAATATGGACCGTCGATTAAAGTAAATCAATCCAGACCGATTCATGGATTAATTACTATGATTCTATTTTCCTATAAATGAAAGTTTCATTCCTTCATTATTTTCTTCATTTAATTCATCGAAACTACAGTAGAGAAATTATAGAGAGAAGTTTATGTAGAGAAAATCTATAGAGAGAAAGAAGAAGAGTATTAGAGTCTTGATTTCACTACTTTGATATCCAAGGTGTCCTTTTTACTAAGAAGGGTATTATTTATTCAAATTGTAAGGGTTTGTTATTCTTTCTTATTCACGAAGAGAACTTCGTTATTCCATTCATTATTATTACATTGGAATAACTCAGTAAAAGTGGTATATACTATCTATACATAACTCAGATCATGCCAGATACCCTATACTTGGTGAAAACTTTATATTATTCCATTCTTATTTATTACATTGGAATAACTCTTGTACGCTGTGAATCCCCTATACTTGGTGATCTTCTTCGTTATTCCATTCTTTATTATTCATTGGAATATCTCGCATCGTGTGTTTTTGGCGGAATTCTGGATTCCATTGTTTATTATTAGTATTTATTATTCTTGGAATATCCCGTGCGTGTTTTTTAATGGATTCTGGTTCCATTGCTTATTATTATTCAAAGATTTATTATTACATTTGATCATCCCATTGCGGTGCAATAATTTCACCCGACCTTGCCCGTTATTATTATTCTATTGGAATAACTCCGTCACGCCAATCCGCATGCGTGGTGATTTCTTTTGTTATTCCATTCTTTATTATACCCAAATGGTTAAAACTTTGACTTCTATCTCCATGAAATTAAGTAGAATATCTTTGATATTTTGCGTTTCATCCAAAGATCTTTCATGGAAATATTCTTCCGATTATTCTTGAATTTTACTCTACAAAACAAAGATTATCGTGTCGACAATTTGGACGTTAATAATTCTTGGATTAAATAATTCTTCGAACTTGTTTTATTGAATTATTATGTCATTGTCATCATCCTCACGATATATTATGTTATCTTTTACCACGCAGAAGATAGATGAACTTAGTATGATTATACGATGAGGATCATTCGGTATAAGATAATCAGCCATTGTTATAAATGATGTGATAAAAGTCGCCGAGCCATCAGTAATGCGATGATGGATAGTTTTTTGGTATGACATATGATTGGGGTGATTCTAAGATAAGTCTTGACTATTGATAATTTGATGAAAATCGATCGTGCCAGATACGTGGATGATTAGATATTGTGGTTTATTCATTAAACCGAGTCTTAACGATAAAAAATTGATGAAAACCTTTTAAAACCTAAAAGATAGTAGATTTTATTCTCTATCGATTCTTTTAATGGATCGTATATTCACTGTGAGCTTAAACCCATTATCTATCAGATTTTATCGCTTTAACTTATTTTGTTGAAAGGCTAATGATAATTTATTCTCGCATTATCTTAGTCATAATATTTCTTTTGGGCTAGCCATTGAATTTCACCTTTCTTTCACCGCTCTTCGCGAAATGAGAACATAATTTGGAGACAGTGGGAACGGAGTAATGGTCCGGAGGATAAAGATTAGTAGTCCTCACTATTACGTGAAATAGTGTGATAATAGTTGTAATGAGATTTCCTTTTGAGTTTGTATAATATCTAGTAGACAATATTCAGATTCAAACTCACGATTTTACGTCAGATTGCATACCTACGAGTTAGGTTAAGTAAGTTGTATTTGAATTTACGTACTATGTAAGTGGCGACCAAGAGATGGGTGACGATACCTAATTTCAGGGGCGCCACAGTGGTCTCATTTACGCAAGTTGTTATAAAATATTCGTTTGGTCGGAGAATATTCTTTTGTTAGGAATATTCGTCAATAACTACCAATCATCGTGGACCCCACAATGTAATTATCATTTGATTGAGAAAACAACAAAAATATTTTATAAAAATAACTACGGAGTGTAGTACTGAATTAAAACCGCTGAACTACCCTATAAAAGTAAAAGAATACGATGTCTGGCATTAGACAAGAAGTAGCAGTATTGATTATTGACGCCACGTTACGTCGAGTTTCACTCGGTATTTACGCTTAATTATTCTGAAGAATTCACGCATCATATCTCTTATATTATTGATTCAATTATCACATAAAGATTATAAATCGTATAATATGTTATATTATTAATCGGAGAATGACAAGTTATAAATGATTAATAATTGTTGAAAGATTAAAAATGTGTTGATTAAAAATAAAATGATTTGTGGTAATATTTATTCAATCCTTAATGTATATATAAAGAAATTCATTATGAGATGTTTGTAGTAAGTTTGATTATTTTATGGGGGCCTATATGTCATCATCTAAGAAAGTCTCTTCAATAATAGTAATTACCTTTGTGAATAGTAATTACCTTCGTCAATAGTATTTACCTTTGTCAATAGTTTTTACCTTCGGATAGTAATTATCTTCGTCGATAGTAATTACCTTGTGAATAGTAATTACCTTACGTCGATAGTAATTACCTTTATCAGACGTCAAACCACTATCGCTTCACATTCTGAGCGTCAAACCACTTTTTTTTTTCACATCACCGTCGTCAGCCACTGCTTTTCACATCATTTGGTAGGTCTTAGGTTTGAAATCTTCTATAAATAGAGGCCTAGTCTTTCATTATTTTTCACTTAATTCATTCAACTTTTAGAGAGAAAGTATAGAGAGAATAAGAGAGAAAGAAGAAGAGTATTTTTACTTACACTATCTTTGCAAAGATTCAATCTCCTACCAAAAGTAAGGGTGTTATTCTTCTTTATTCATGAAGAGAATTGTTGTTATTCCATCGCTTATTATTACATTGGAATAACTCGTATACGTGATTTCTTCTATACTTGGTGACATTCTTCTATTATTACGTTGGAACATCCGTCATGTGTTTTACACCCGGGACATTGGTTGCCCGTCTTTATTATTATTCTGTTGGAACATCCGCATGCGTGTGTTTTACACCAGGACCGGGTTCGAAAAAAGAAGATAATACATGGCCAATCGTGTTTGATGATAAAGCATATACTTTCAGAATAATCTTATTCATTTATTAATAAAAAGTATTAATTTATTAAAGGCTTTTAATTATCTACGTGATGACAATTTTTATAATATGTGATAAACCCATAGTTTTAAGCAATGCTTTTAGAATAATGATGATGATCATTCTAATGAGATCTAAATTCTTAGAAAGTTTAAAAAACTAAAATAGTTCCCAATCGATGGATTACTAAATTGGGGATTAGTGAATCCAGGATAGATTAGTACATACGTTGCTTTCGCTTCATTGGATGAGGATGATTGATCTCACGATCATTTGTGTGGAGACACTAAAAAGTATGTAGAGTGCTTATTAGAGAATAAGTTCATCGAACATTGGCTCGCTAAGGAATACCTAATGGAGTTTTATTCTCTGTCAATAGGAATTCTCAGTAGTGATAGTAAGACAAGTAATCCTTGGACTTGAGATCATCATAGTAGATTGTGTATGATGAGTTATCTTTGACTTATTCCTTAAGACCCTTAGGGTATATCAAAGGGTATGCTTGGGTATAATAAGTTATACATGGAGATAATGTATGATCAATAAAGAATCTACCACTTCTAATAAAAGAAGAGAAATGTCCTATGTGATTCGATAAACGACAACCCAAGTAGTCCTGGGTTAAGCGCAGAATGAAATTAGAAAGGAGTTTTAATTTGCATTATTTGGAGTTGTGCATTTAAGAGTTAAATACATATAATTAAATAAAATAAGATTTTGAAGAATTCCATGCCTTATATTTAATTGGGACATTGTATGGTGGAAGGATTGAATTCATGACAGTAACTATTTACTCAAAGGTTCTTTTATGATTAATGTTGAAATCTATATTATACGGAAAGTCGTTGATCATTTAGGGAGGCTTATCCCATATGTAGAATAAATATTATTTAAATAAATTAATTGTTTAATTTATTTATTTAAATAAGATTAGAATTGTTCTAATTGATTTATTCACAACGGTTTAATATGGAGAACCTAAAAGGTCACACCATAAAAGGAAGAATAATTATTTAAGAAGTTAATGGCATAATCGTAATAATATGTTAAGTATATTTAATTTAATCTATGGTGATAGAATAAATTAAATAGCTTAATATTTATTATTTAATATTTTAGAAATATTAAATATAAATTAATAAGAGAGTCTTATTAATATTATTACAATTATTATTATTTTAATTTCTAAAAAAGAGTTTAGGAATTAATTTAATATAAGTACTTCTCATTTATTCCTAATTGGATTAGGAAGGAAAATTAATTAAAAGAGTTTAATTAATTATCCTAATAAGATTAGGAGCTTAATTAATTAAAAGAATTTAATTAATTAAATAAAACCCAATTCCTTAATTGTTAGGTGGGTTGCCCACATCTATAAATAAATAAGAGAGTTTTATTATGGGTGGGTATGGGTTGTTGATTTTTCAACATACGTAATAATTCCAATTGTTTGGAGAGACACTCTTTCTATGTAGATAGGAAAACTAGGGTTTGGTATAACACACCATCTTCTTGAATTTTATTCTTTCGGATCACCTCAGAAGCCAAACATTTGGGTGGCATTAACGTTGATCAAAGGAAGGAACCAAACCCGGTGGATTCAAGATTGAACTTAAAAAGGATTTGGAGGTGAACTTTTATTCGCGAAGTTTCGGATCTTCTTGAGGTATGTTTATTCTTCATATCTTTTCGTTTAATTAATAATTATGCATAAAGGATGATCCAGATATATGGTTTGTAAATTTTTTTAAACTCGATTTTCCACGCTCAAGACTTTTTTTATTTGATTTGATTGCGTTATGAATATTACAAAACCTAATAAAATGATCAAAGCCAAACCTTTACGCTAATTATTAATTGTTCAATTTGATATGTATATTGATATGTGTTTAGAACAATTTAATTGGGCATAATTTTATTGTATAAAATTTAAAAGTTAACAGAATAGCAGCAGTTTTTTTTTTAAAGTTCATGAATGCACGGAATTTAAAAAAAAAAAAAAAAAAAAAGAATCTGATTTGTTTTTTTTCAAAGCAAGTCTGCCGTTTTTTTTTTTTTTCATGCAAAAGGCTGCGCACGGATTTAGCATGATCAGCAGCAGAGTAACAAGAAACACACGGAAAAGCGTGCATGCTATTAAAAAAAAAAAAAAAAAAAAAACAATTCGGTAATTTGTTTATGTTGTGGCTCTGTTGATTTGTCTTTCATGCATGTTAACTTAATTAAGTACCACAAAAAAAAAAATAAAAAAAATATGAGTCCAGCAATCAAGCATTCCATCCGTGGGAATTAATGAAAAGGAACAGGAACGGATTAGCAAGGAATGGTTATATATGTATATATATAATATATATATTACGAATATATATATATACATATATATATTCTTAATTATTATATAATTAAAATAAAAGTTTATTTTAGTTTTAAAATAAAAGGTTTATTTTAATATTAAAATATAAAGTTTTATTTTAATTTTAATAATTTTATAATTAAAATAAAAGGTTTATTTTAATCTTAAAATAAAAGGTTTATTTTAATATTAAAATAAAAGATTTATTTTAATTTTAAAATTAAATTTCATGCTAACTAATTAGAGTTGGAATTGGATTCCATGATAACTAATTGGAGTTGAAATTGGATTCTATGTTTCCTTAAATAAAGGAGTTTGTTTAGATATGAAATAAGATTTCATATTATTCAAAATAAAAGAGTTTATTTGTGAATAGGAAAGAGAATCCATGTTTCCTTAAATAAAGGAGTTTATTTAAATATGAAATAGGATTTCATATTATTCAAAATAAAAGAGTTTATTTGTGAATAGGAAAGAATAATCCGTGTTTCCTTTAATAAAGTTTTTTTTTATGGAATTGGATTCCATAATTAATTAAAATAAAAGAGTTTATTTTAATTAAAGATTTTTTTATATATATATATATATGGAATTGGATTCCATAATTAATTAAAATAAAGGAGTTTATTTTGATTAAAATTTTGATTAAAATAAAATAGTTTATTTTATTCAAAATTAGATAAATTAAAATAAAATAGTTTTATTTTAATTTAAATTTGGATTTAAATAAAGGAGTTTATTTTTATTCAAAATTAGATTTTATACTTACTAAATTTGCCCATTAAATGATATCAATATATATATTAAATGTTTATTATTCATGAGATGAATGTTATTTATTGATGCATATGGTGATGTGTATGATAATAAATGGGATTGATTATGGACTATTGACCAATGTGATTGGATTTTTATTTTAGTTGGATGCATGAATGTATGGGTTTTATTAAATGGGGTCTCACAGACTGCCTTCTCTAATTTTTTCTTAATGTAAATTCTATCTCCTCCTATGCATTTCCCTCGATCACGATCAAGGTTTCTATTTATTTTAAATAGTTTTGTAATAGGAATAGTTAGAATTAATTTTGAAAAATTGGAGATCAAGGACAAGAAGCGCTTGAAGACCCGTTTGTAATAGAGAGCCAGGGTTTAAATGTAATAGTTATATTTAAATATTATTTTTGCACCCTCAGGGTTTGACCTTTTTGGTTCACTTGGTGGCTCTAGTGAACCAAACTAGAATAAAAGTCCATAATCAATCCGGGTAGAATATAGTATTCTATATGTGCATGCTTATACTATATATATTATATATTATGCAAACATGCTTCGCGATGTTCATTAATACGACGCGTATTTTATATATATATGCATATGCGCTTAAGCAAAGATGAGACAAATTAATAACAAACCCCTCAATTTTAATATTAAGTCCTAAGCGTTCAAAGATATTTGGAATATCGAACGTCAGCTTTTCTAGCATGATAAAATTAATAGAGTATTAAATATTTAATATGAGTTTGTTTGTGTCACCACAAGGCAAGTATTAAGTATTTAAGATGTTAATTTATCACATTTGATGCTTATAAAGAAAATTGAACAATATTGTTTTGTTGTGTCACCACAAGGATGATATTTTTCTTTTTGAATATATGGAGTGCTAGGTGGGACTTAACTTGGATAATTTTGATTCGGATGTGCCACCACTGATCAAAATAATCTAAGAGGCAAAATACAAGGAGTCAGATAGTTGATGTAATTGACAAAAGTTGTCTACCTATTTATTTATATATGGTTTGTTGTGTCACCACAAGGCTATATACATTTGAAATGGGATCCTTATTCTCACTAGCAAATCTTTAATTAGATTTTGTTTAACTATATAAGTGAGGTAATATAGTTTGAAGAAAATAGTGGGAGATACCAATTTAAAACAAGACCTAATTTATTTTGGTAATTAATAATAGAATGTATGTAAAATGTTGTTAATTACAAATTCATTTACGTAATTTTACAATGTCTAAATTACTATCACCGCAAAGCATATTAGATGCTAAGTTAATCGTAATCAATTAAACGGATTGGTTAAGGAAATTGAGAAAAGTTCTCATATCGAAAAGCTATCTTATGTCCTTAATACGCTTATCCTCGCAATGGTTGCAGCATAATGCCTCGAGGAAGAGATTGCTACTTTTAGAAAGTGGCAAGATGATGCACGATTGGCTCAATGCATCATGCTCAGATCCACGAAAGTAACGAGCTTCAATGCCACAAGATGAAACTATGGATCTTTACTATATTCCCGCACATCAAGTAGTTGATGGTGAGGAAAGTAGGACTAATAGATATCGATATCTAAGGAGCTCTTCCGATCTAGAATGATTAACGGCACTATAAGTATGCATAAAAGTCCTAAACATTATCAATTTGATTGATCAATTAGACAACTGGTTTTGTCATGGATGGAGAGTTGAGCCAAGATTTGATCTTGCACTCACTCCGGACTTCTTTCATTAATTGTTGTGAATTTTTCATATGAACAAGCTAGATATCATCTTTCTTCGATTTGCTTAACATATTGAAAAATGTTGAGAGTCACTTTCCAACCAAGAAAGATCAAGTCTTCTTGGTAGCGGCCAAAGGATCTTCCTCAAAAGAAGAACGATTCAAAGAAGGTAAATAGAAAGGCAAAAACAAAGGATAATAAGAACAATATCGACACGGATAAGAAAAGAGTTTGCTTCCCACCGCAATAAGCCCGGACAATCGGAAAGAAATCTGCGAGAAGCATCTTGCAGAGAGGCTAACCAAATAAGCTTAGTGAAGTTTCGATTACAATACGCTTTTTGTTCATGATTGAAATAAATTTTTCTTTAAGTCAAGGTTCTACTGGGTATTGGATACCGACTTTGGTTATCATAAATATAGATTTATGAAGGGACCAAATGTAAGTAGAAAGTTAAACAAAGATAAGTAATTCTATGTGTGGAAAATGAAGCAAAGGTTCTTTGCATTATATATAGAAACTTATAGTTTAGCAATGCCTACGGCAAATCTATTAAGTCAATAAGTTGTTATTGTATTCAGTTCTTGTTAAAAATATTATTTCCATTTTATTGTTGGACAATGAAATCTTTGGTATTATAATTAAGAACAATTGTTGTTCTATTTATAATAATAATGTTTTGTATAGAATCGAATATTACTTAATAAATTTTGTATACTGATTTACGTGAAAATATATATTTACAAATTGAACAAACTAGTATAAGAAAAGGAGATGATCATTCAAAGAGTTGAATGTGTGTATTTGTCGAAATACAAGTGTGAATTATTTGAAAGGTTCAAAGAATTCAAAAGTGAAACAAATTGGCAAAGTATTAGGATTCTTTGATCGGATCAAGGAAGGAATACTTGGCAATAAGTTTTTAGATCATCTCAAATGGTTTTCTCATAATGGACACATCCCCGACACGCAATAATTGATTGATGTATCTCGAAAGAAAAAAATCGTACCTTGTTGGACATGGTACGGTCCATAATGATTTTATCGACATTCCAAAGATCCTTCAGGTCATGTCCCAGAAATGGTCAGATATCACGGTAAAATGGTAACCTCTAAATTCTACCCCAAGACTCCATAAAAGTTATGGATGGGGAGGATTCCTAATCTTAAGTATGTTAAGATAAGGGGTTGTCCAACTTATGTGAAAAGGTTTCAAAGGATAAGCTTGGGACAAAATTTGACATGTGTCTGATTTGTGGGACATCCTAAAGTAAGTTTAGGGCATGTGTTCTATAATCCTACTTAGCAAAAGGTGTTTGTTCATGAAAAACACACGCTTTCTAAGATAAAAGTGTTTATCATTGAAAGGGCTAGTGGGAGTATTATAGATCTTGAAAAGTTCATGATCCACAAAACACTATAAGTCAAATAAGAGGAACCTATAGATAGAGATCTATTGTACCACAAGAATCAATCAGAACTGAATAATACCAAGATACCTAGGAGGTATGGATTCATCATGGATGATGATGATGAGGTACACATCATAGAAGATGATGATCCGAGTTACATTCGATGAGGTAAGACTTCTAGTGTGTACAAAAAGGAAATTGGAGAATAGTGACATTCCTAATATTATATGTTGATATACTACGGATAAGGAATGACATATCAATGCTAAAATCAAGTAAAGATAAAGTTGTCTAAACATTCCTCCATGAATGATTTGGAAGAGTATCTTAATTGGGGATATAAATCTATATAGATAGATTTAAGAGGATGCTCGACTTAACCCAAGGAACGATATTCATTTGATGCTAAAGTCGTTTAGCATGGCAAACTCCAAGAGATGTCTCATATAGATGAAATTTATGGAGTGTATCTCTTAATAGTCCCCACAGACTCAAAAAGAGAGATCACATGAGTAACTATCATGTATGCAATGAAATATACGAGAGACGATGTTGATCATCATATTCGGAGAAGTTCATCGTGAGTCGGTGAAAAACATCTTAAAGTTCTTAACCAAAGACTAAGGATGTGATCATATTCATGGTGGGTCTTAATTAAAACTAGAGGGCTTAATGAGACTCAAGTTTTTCCGATGCACTCAAGATGACAGAAAATCCACTTTAAGGTAAAGTGTTTACTTGAATCAGTGGTGGTGCGTTGAATTGGAAAGGTTCCAAACAAAGAAAGAGTTGCTGGTTTAGTGATAAAGACAAAGTATATAGCTATAAATGAAGCTGCAAGTTGATTGTTTGGATTAAAAGTTCATTACAGAACTAGGAATAGTTCCCAAGTCTCATCTTGGATCTAAACATGTGTTGTGGCACTTTCATTTGATTATTAGAATCATTGAAAGATGGGAAATCACTATAGAGATAATGGACTCTCATGAACAACATTACATATCCATTAACTAAAGCTTATCCAACAGCAGGATAATCGTCACTTAGAGAAGAAGAGTATAAGATACGATGACGATTATCGGGCTTTTAGTTAGCAAGTGGGAGATTGAAAGTAGTATGCACACAAGCCAATCATGTTTGATGATAAAGCATATACTTTGTAACAATCTTATTCATTTATTAATAAAAGTATTAATTTATTAAAGGCTTTTAATTATCTACATGATGCTGTTTTATAATATGTGATAAACCCATAGTTTTAAGCAATGCTTTTAGAATAATGATGATGATCATTCTAATGAGATCTAAATTCTTAGAAAGCTTAAAACTAAAATAGTTCCCAATCGATGGATTACTAAATTGGGGATTAGTGAATCCGGATAGATTGGTACATACGTTAACTTGCTTCATGGATGAGGATGATTGATCTCATGATCATTTGTGTGGAGACACACTAAAGCAAGTATGTAGGTGCTTATTAGAGAATAAGTTCATTTGAACGTGGCTCATTAAGGAATACCTAATGGAGTTTTATTTGCTGTCAATAGGAATTCAGTAGTGATAGTAAAGACAAGTAATCCTTGGACTTGAGATCATCATAGTATCTTGTGTATGATGAGTTATACTTTGACTTATTCCTTAAGACCCTTAGGGTATATCAAAGGGTATGCTTGGGTATAATAAGTTATACATGGAGATAATGTATGATCAATAAAGAATCTACCACTTCTAATAAAAGAAGAGAAATGTCTATGTGATTCGATAAATGACAACCCAAAGAGTCCTTGGTTAAGGCGTAATGAAATTAGAAAGGAGTTTCTAATTTGCATTATTTGGAGTTGTGCATTTAAGAGTCGAAATACATATAATTAAATAAAATAAGACTTGTGAAGAATTCCATGTCTTATATTTAATTGGGACATCAGATGGTGGAAGGATTGAATTGTATGCAGAACTATTTACTCAAAGGTTCTTTTATGATTAATGTTGAAATCTATATTATCCGGAAAATCGTTGATCGCTAGGGAGGCTTATCCCTATTGTAGAATAAATATTATTTAAATAAATTAATTGTTTAATTTATTTATTTAAATAAGATTAGAATTGTTCTAATTGATTTATTCACAATAGGCTTAATATGGAGAACCTAAAGGGTCACACCATAAAAGGAAGAATAATTATTTAAGAAGTTAATGGCATAATCGTAATAATATGTTAAGTATATTTAATTTAATCTATGGTGATAGAATAAATTAAATAGCTTAATATTTATTATTTAATATTTTAGAAATATTAAATATAAATTAATAAGAGGAGTCTTATTAATATTATTACAATTATTATTATTTTAATTTCTAAAAGAGTTTAGGAATTAATTTAATATAAGTACTCTCATTTATTCCTAATTGGATTAGGAAGGAAAATTAATTAAAAGAGTTTAATTAATTATCCCTAATAAGATTAGGAGCTTAATTAATTAAAAGAATTTAATTAATTAAATAAAACCCAATTCCTTAATTGTTAAGGTGGGTTGCCCACATCTATAAATAAGAGGAGTCTTATTATGGGTGGGTATGGGTTGTTGATTTTCAACATAACGTAATAATTCCAATTGTTGGAGAGAGTACACCTTTTCTATAGTAGATAGGAAAAACTAGGGTTTGAGCCATAACACCCATCTTCTTGAATTTTATTCTTCCTGGTGGATCACCTCAGAGGCCAAACATTTGGGTGGCTAACGTTGATCAAAGGAAGGAACCAAACCCGGTGGATTCAAGATTGAACGCGAAAGGATTTGGAGGTGAACTTGTACCTGAGGAAGCTCGGATCTTCAAGGGTATGTTTGTTCTTCATATCTTTTCATTTAATTAATAATTGTGCATAAAGGATGATCCGGGTATATGGTTTGTAAATTTTTTTAAACTCTGATTTTCCACGCTTCCGCACTTTTTATGCAATTTGATTGCGTTATGAATATTACAAACCTAACAGTTCCGTCTTTATTATTATTCATTTGGAACATCACATACGTGTGTTTTACAATCGAACCCGGTTCCGTCTTTATTATTATTCTGGTTGGAACATCCACATGCATGCGTTTTCTTGGGACTGGGTTCCGTTATTTATTATTCATTGGAATAACCCGCCTGTGCTGGTCTATCGCATTCATGGTGATTTCTTTTGTTATTCCATTCTTTATTATACCCGGTTGGTTAAAACTTTGACTTTATACTCCATGAAATTAGTGGAATATCCTCGATATTTGCGTTTCATCCAAAGATCTTTTATGGAAATATTCTTCGATCATTCTTGAATTTTACTCTAAAAACAAGATCGTGTTGATAATTTGGACGTTAATAATTCCTCGGATAAAATAATTCTTGAACTTGTTTTTTATGAATTCTTATATCATTGTCATCATCCTCATGTTTATATTATGTTGAAAGTCATCCGTGGCACTCAGTAGTGCGTAGATGGACTTGGTATGATTACGACCGAGAGACTATTGATTGTAATCGACCGTAATGTTACAAATGATGTGATAAAAATCCTCAAAGGGTCAGTAGTGCATTGATGGATGATTGTTGACATGATCATGACCATTAATGAATACACAACTATTCTCGGCCAGTAGTGCATGAATAATTGTGGTCGTGATACTAAGAATATCCTCGGCCGTAGTAGTGGGGGTGATTTGATGATGTGGAATATTTATTAAAGTCGAGTCTCGGCTATAATGATGATGAAAAACCTTTTAAATCATAAAAGATAGTAGATTTTATTTTCTACTTGACTCTTTTAATGGATCGCTTGTTAGATTGCGATTAAACTTGATGTTTTTACTATATTTTATCGTTTAACACTGTTGAAGGCTATTGATAATTTATTACGCATTATCTTAGTCATAATATTTTTCTTCTTTGGGCTAGTTGAGCTCACCCTTTCTTTCACCGCTCTTCTTGAAATGAGAACATATATTTGGGACGAATCGGAGAACAGAGTAATGGTCCGAGGATAAGATTAGTAGTCCCTCACTATTCGCGTGAAATAGTGTGATAATAATTGTAATGAGGACTCCTTTTGAGTTTTGTATAATATCTAGTAGACAATATTTGTATTCAAACTCACGCTTTATGTCAGTATTGCATACCTAGTTATTATATTAGTAAGTCAGATTTAAATTACATACCATGATCCGACTACCCAAGATGGGTGATGTATACCTAATTTTGGGGCGTCACACACGTAGCCTTGCTAAAATCATCAACAATAGTAAGGAAATACCTATATCCTGAATATGTTTGGATTTTATAAGGACCCCATAAGTCACAATGAATAAGCTCAAAAAGAAATGTAGCTTTATTATTACTGATGGGAAAAGAAAGCTTGTGTTGTTTGGCAAAAGGACAAACAACACAAGACTTATTACAATCAGGGGAAAGTACAGAAGAAATGCCATCTATATGTTTAAGAACAATATCAAATGCATGACCTAATCTATAATGCCATACATTTTCAGAAGTAGTAGTATTGACAATTGATTTAGAAGTTACAACTTTATTGGATGGAACAACTTTATTGGATGGGAGAAGTTCATATAAGCCTGCCTTCTCTTTACCAACTGCTAGGATTTTCATCATGTTCAGGTCCTGAAACAAACAGTGATGTGGAAAGAACAAAACTCTGCAATTAGTATCATTGGTCAACTTACTAATGGAGGGGAGGTTATAATGAAAAGAAGGCACAAAGAAAACATTGTGAATTGTCAAATCTGGAGTTAGCACCACTGATCCCATTTTAGTGACCATGATCTTTGCTTGAGTAGGTAGTGAAACATAAACAGGATGAGGCAAAGTTATAATGGAATGCATGATATCAATATGAGAACACATGTGATCAGTTGCACCTGTGTCTATGATCCATGAATGTGGATGAATAGAGGCTAAAAAAGTAAAAGAAGTGGTTAAACCTGCAACATGATCTTCAGGAGTTAAATGAGGCATACTTGCAGTGTTCATCAATTGCATCATGTGATTCATTTGGTTTTGAAGTTGCTGAAACTGCTCATATGTGGGCATATTTTGTGATTGTGACATTGTACTGTCCATCTGACTTTCATTGGATGTGATGTTTAGATTTGCTCTGGGATTATCTCTTTTGAAGGTAGAATTTCCAGCTGTTTGATAAAGGCTCTTAGCAGGTCCTTTTGCCAAATTATTGTTTTGGTTGATAGTATGTGGAGAATAACCTGAATGATTGGTATGTGGAGAATAACCTGAATCAGAAAACCTTCTTTGATAACCTGATTGACCATAATCTCCTCCTTTTCTAATGAATTGATTCTTTCCCTTATTAGCAGGATGTGCTGGATGATTGGGGGGAAATCCTACAATCTGAAAGCATTTATCTATGGTGTGATTATCCCTTCCACAATTAACACATCCTGTTTTAGTACCAGATGTTCTACCGCATAATCGATCGCCATTTCAAAGATCGTGTGATGTGAGAGTTAGCTATAAATGTGTTACTAGCTTCAGGTATGTAACCTTGTTTCATCCTTTCATCTTATTTCAACAAAGAATAAGCATGATTAACATCCGTAATGGTTGCATCATGAGTATTTGTCCCCTCTGTCACGAGAAGTTTTCATGTAAGCCCATTAGAATTCAAGTAATTTTCTTCTTCCTTCTTCTTCTTCAAGCACTTGATGTGCACCACATGTACATTCAAACAGTTGAGTTCTAGAGTCGTAAATTCGTCCCAATATCCTTTCATCTTATGGAAATATAGTTCAACCGATTTGTGTTCTCGCTCCGTAGATTGTAAATCTCTTTTAGAATCGGTAAACTCTATGTCCATCAATACTAGAGAACCTATCTTGTAATTCTTTCCACATTAAAGAAGCACTAGTTATGAAGTTCAAACTATCTCCAATTTCATTTGAAACCGGATTCAATATTCAGGAAATTATCATGTCATTCACTCTAGCCCAATGTGGAAACAGAGGACTATCAGAGTTTGGTTTATCATAACCTCCATTTATGATTATTAGTTTGTTTTTCGCTGATAATGCTATCTGAATAGATCTTTTCCACGAAGTATAGTTCTCGGTTCCAGTAAGCTTCTTTGCAATTAAGACTAATCCAGGATGGTCACTTGTATGAAGATACAGAGGGTGATATACGGAATTCAGTGGTGAGTTCAAATCATTTACCTGATTCAAGAATGCTTGATCTGCTTGATTGTGAATTGAATGAGATGGATTTCGTTGTTGATTCTGAGTTTGATTCTGGTTATTTCCACTGGATGATGCTACCATAGCTGCGTAAGAAGTCATTTGTCTAGGGTTTTGATATTTATAATCAAGGAAGAAGATTTGTTAGAGATGTGGAATTGTTTTGAGATTTGTAAGATTCGTGATGAAGGAACTTCAATTACATTTGCCGAAAACAGAATCTAAGCTCTGATACCATATCAACTTTATGAACATCAGATATTAAGAGAATGAGTAGAAACAGAGATTGAGTAGAAACAGAGAAATGTGTATTTCTTCTTGATCAAACTTGTACAAAAGAACATATCTATTCTATATTTATTACCGTACAGGCTAGCTCACACAAAAGTATTTATAAAGAAAAGAGAACTTAATACTACTAGGCTAACTAACTATTCCTATCATCTATAATCTGATTACACTTGTATGCATGCACTAATCCCAATGTATAGAATCCATGCTCTGGCAATCTGTTGCAATCCTTGTGCTAGTTTGTGCTGAAGCTGCTGTCCATGTGTGTGTCGTTCCTGTCCATGTTTGTGTGCACTGGCCACAAGTGTAGAACTTGTATTACCTTCAATAAAAGTCCTTCAAATCAACTGAGATCTACCAACCCAACCCCCCAAAAAAAAAAAAAAATTGTGATCGAAGAAGAAGAAGGCCAAATCACAAATCCCCATTATGGCTGCAGCCGCACCTGCACCTGCACCCGCACCCGCATCTTCCTCCCAGTCCCCTTCAGTCGATAACGATATAGTCACATCAAAATCAACGGCAAAAATAGTATCATCCCCAAACAAAACTGAAGAACTCACCACCTCCAAAAATGGTGAACCTGAAGCAGCTTCAGCTAACAAAAATGTGGCGATATTCTAGCTACGATTTCTCAAACGATAATTCCAACAAAGATTTCGACTTTACCACCGATTCATGCCCTACTTCTCAACGTTCACTTGGGTTGTCCAAAATTGTGGAAAGTCCAAACTACGGTTAGGTTTCACCTAGGGAAGTTAAAGTTTCGTTTAATGAGAACCTGCGCCGGCAATCCAGTGGCAGCGGCCGCGGAGGAGGTGGGTGCGCCGGCGACGGGGAGGAGGTGGTAACTTGCAGTTCGAATAAGTCGTTGTCGGGAATCGAGCTTGATGAGGACGAAGACTAAGTCGAGGTTATTGGATCCACCGGAGCAAAGATGGGAAATCTCAGAGAATGGTGAAATCTGGGATTTTAGGGAAAGAAAGTGAAATTGACGATGATGACCTTTCTTGGAGGAAGATTTACCAGAAGAGTTTATAAAGATGAAGTTTAGCAAGTGGTCCGTGCTCCAGTTTTTCAGTTTGATTTTAATTATAGCTGCATTGGTCTGTAGCCTTACTATTAATTTCTTTAAGAAGAAGAATTTGTATGGACTTGAATTGTGGAGATGAGAGTTAATGGTTTTGGTTTTGATACGTGGGAGATTGGTTTCGGGTTGGGCAATTTGGTGGTTGTGCATTTTGTTGAGCTTAATTTTCTATTGGTTGAGGAATGCTGTTCAGAATTGTGTTTGGTTGGCCTTGGTTTTGATTGCTTGGCAATGCATTTTTGATGAGAAAGTTGAAAGTGCGACTCATGGGAAGGTTTTACCTTATGTAACTAAAATCTGGGTGTGTTTATTGGTGGGTACTTTGATATGGCTTGTGAAGACACTACGTTTTTTTCGAATTCAGGAATCCTTGTTTAATCAGTATGTTATTGAGACGCTTTTGGGGAAACCCCTAATTGAGATTCAACAAGAGCAGGAAGAAGAGGAGAGACTAATGGTTGAAGTTCAGAAATTTCAGAATGCTGAGGCTACTATGCCTCCTAAGCTTAAGGCAACTGTTTTCCTGAGAACAGGGAAAGTGATTGGGACTGCTGCACCCCGAAAGAGCTTAGTGGCTGGGAAGAGTCCTAAATTTTCGACAGTCATGACTAAGAAGGAAGATGAGGGGATCACTATTGATCATTTGCACAGGTTGAATCAGAAGAATATATCAGCTTGGAACATGAAGAGATTGATGAATATTGTTCGAAAAGGGGCTCTGTCAACTTTAGACGAGCAATTACAGCACTCAACTGGTGAGGACGAGACTGCGAGGCAGATTACTAATGAATTTCAGGCAAAAGCTGCAGCCAAGAAGATATTCTACAATGTGGCTAAATCAGGATCCAAGTAAGTTCTTATTTCTTTGTCCATTACCATAACACATATAAATATAAATAACTTGGTTATTTAGTTAGTAGAGCTCTGTCAACATGATATTGTTTTGATCTACATTAATTTTCCACTTAAAATCTTACTAGTTTGTCTGCTTTTTATCAGATATATTTACCAGGAGGATTTGATGCAATTCATGAGAGGCGATGAAGCATTAAAGACAATCCTTCTCTTTGAAGGGGCAAGTGAAAGTAAAGGAATAAGCAGGAGAGCTTTGAAGTGTTGGGTGGTAATTATTAATATCCACATCCCCCCCCCCCTTCTTATACGTTTTGAGCATTAATTAATATTTAATACATCTACATAATTTTTAATGAAGTAAAAATGAAATTAGTGTAAAGCTGTCATGTATCTTACTATTTTTGTTGAAATTAGTGTAAAGCTGTGTGTATCTTATTGAGGTCATATTGATGAGGAAGCCTACTTGACTGTATAAAACTTGTTAAAATGCAGATCATTAGTCCCACCTTTGGAATAAGCGGCAAAAAGAGGGGCTTTGTGTGTGTGTTTTTTTTTTTTTTTTTTTTGGGGGGAGGAAGGAGGACTTATGAGCTCATAATATTGCTGCACAAACAATTTCGCTGATTGATGAAAGGTGTGCCATGCAATCAGAGATTTTATGACCAGAAGTAACCATCTCATCATGAGTCATGCTTGATAGCTGATTATTGCCATAAAAATATGTTCGTTCGAACCACTTCCTTGATTCAACCCAGTTGGCAAGTTATGCATCAAATTAATTCTAAGATTGATCTGTCTTGATGTACTGCTTCAAAATATCTACAGGTTAATGCATTCAGAGAACAAAGAGCCTTGGCTTTGTCTCTCAATGATACAAAAACAGCTGTAAACAAACTCCATCAAATGTTGAACATCGTTGTAGGAATCATTGTAGTGGTTATCTGGCTTCTTATACTCAAAGTTGCAACTACCCATTTCTTTGTCTTTTTAAGCTCCCAGCTTCTTTTGGTCGTTTTTGTGTTTGGGAACACATGCAAGACAACATTTGAGGCGATATTTTTTTAATTTGAAATGCACCCATTTGATGTCGGTGATCGACTGATATTTGTATTCCTATCATAGGCTTGCACATTTGCAATATGCCTTTGAATTGTTGAGATTGTTGCTCCCTTTCCTTTCTTTCTTTTGGTTTCAGTTGGTTGTTGAAGAGATGAATATATTTACTACAATCTTTTTGAGGTTTGATAACCAAAAGATTATATATCCAAACAGTGTTTTAGCTACCCAAGCCCATCAGTAATTACTATTGTAGTCCAGATATGGGAGATGCTATTGATTTCTGTTGAAAAGATTGCATTGATGAAAGAGAGGATCACGAGGTATGCTGGCTTTGAAGTTATATTTCTAGTGTATGATTCTTCTATATCTGACTACTGTTTGCTATTGTTATCGCTATTGCAGCTTTATCGAGTGATCACTGGTATCCAGCTCCAATGATTGTTCTTTGGCATGGAGGATTTGAACAGGCTGAAAATATCAATATGGCTTTCACACCGAAGAGCTCTTTTGGTTGAAGAGATGATTATAGTTTTCAGAGAGCTTGGCATTGAATATCGTATGCTTCCCCTTGATGTGAATCCTTGAGCAAAGTTCCTTCAAATTGGACATCTTCTGCTCCTTCAAATTGGGCATCTTGTGCATGAAGTTTCAGACTTTACAAACAATTGACAGTAGTCTTCCCTGCAGCACCGGCAGAGGTATATAATGGAACAAGAGGCGGTATTAGTGTTGTATTTCAAATTGCATTCAGTGTCTTGAACTTGATACTCGTGTCTAGCAGTATTTTAAGTTACTATTTGATTTTCTATTTTTACAAAGCAATGCTTGAATCAACTTAGTTTCAATATGGTTCATTAGCAATATTGTGCGTCTGATTTATGACTCTTTTGTTGTAGTCAATAATTGGTGCCTTGAATGTCATGATATATTTTGTTATATGTAGTTAAGGTGGATTGGTGGTTCAATTGATATGCATCATGGTTAACAATTTCAGTATACAGGGGCTTCACTAGTTAATAATACTTCGTCCATACAAGCAGTGCATTGTGAATTTCAGGAAATCTCACAATAAAGCCGGCTTCACATACTCTATCAGTCTATAGCATCAAAGTGAGGCAGATTGATTAAAACTTTGAGTAATGTTGGCTTTCATTTTTTGTACTTCTAATCTCAATTATGAGCACAATAATATGAAGAGAAAAAAAGTGCTCTTATATTTTGGAATATTGGGAATACTATTTTGGAATCATGGTGTAAATATAATTATCCTATTGGGCCTATCTGTTACTCTTTTAGTTTTTTATTTGGAAGGAAAAATAACAATAATTATAGGCCAGTATAGTGGGAGGAATATTAACTATCCCTATGGCCTATGCAAATAAAAGATAAGGTGAGTAGAGATTTTAGTTCTCCGAATGGTCTGGAACAGAAGGCGGAGAGATACAACGAACTACCACATAACTAAAGCCTCCATCCAAGTCTAGCTCCTCCAATGGCAACTCCAGTCAAAGTGTACGGACCACCAATGTCCACTGCTGTCTGCAGGGTCCTCGCCTGTCTTCTCGAGAAACAAGTTCAGTTTCAGCTTATTAACATTAGCATGGCCAAAGGTGAACACAAGAAGCCTGATTTCCTCAAGATTCAGGTACTATATCTGTTATCTCTATATGCATATCCACTGCAATAATGTTACTACGTTCGTTAACCCCGATATTCTCTTAATTTTCTCCACAACAGCCGTTTGGCCAAGTTCCAGGTTTTGAAGATGAAAGCATCTCTCTCTTTGGTAAATACCCAGAATTTTCTCTCTCTCTTTGCTCTCTAATACATGTTAAGTGATTGACATTTCAATTGACTTTCATAAAAATCTTGAATACTGGTGGGTTTTGCTTATCATGTATTTGACATATAAAAGAATCGAGAGCCATATGCCGATACGTGGCAGATAAGTACGATGACCAGGGAAACAAGGGTCTGTACGGAACGAACCCACTGGAAAAAGCTTCAATTGACCAATGGCTGGAGGCAGAAGGACAAAGCTTCAATCCACCGAGCGGAGCTCTGGTTTTTCAGCTGGCTTTTGCCCCTCGAATGAAGATTAAGCAAGACGAAAGACTGATTGTGCAGAGCGAAGCGAAGCTTGTAAAGGTGCTTGATGTGTACGAAGAGAGGCTTGGTGAGAGCCAGTACTTGGCTGGTGATGACTTCACTCTGGCCGATCTCTCTCATCTTCCTAACACGCAGATCTTGGTGAATGCAACTGATAAGGCAGACCTTATTACCTCCAGGAAGAATGTGGGGCGGTGGTGGGATGAGATTTCGAGCCGGGAGTCGTGGAAGAAGGTGATTGAAATGCAGAATTCTCCACCTTCCCCAAGTTCTTGAATTGGGCTGGTTGGGCTTTTGCTTGATTTCTTGAGTTTTATGAGTTGATTTCTTTAAAAGATAACTTCATGCAATGTTTATGCTGAAATTGGACTATATGAATCAAGAATGGCTTTCCTTGTTTCAAAATACTGTCTTGTTGAATGGTTTTGTTTAAATATGAAGTTTATTTATCTCAGCCTATTGTAAATCAGTCGTAGATCTTTTGATATTTTTATATGAAAAGTGTCGCTATAGATGTTTGTTTTGGTGGCCCATTCAGACTCCATAAGATGATCATAATTGCTGCCAATTCCCACACACCCCAAGCATTTCCAATGAAAACTAAATGGTCGATTTTTTGGAACAATTTCAAAACTCCTCATTTCAATTATATATTTTACACAGAGAACCTTTTTATAATAAATACCATTATTTATTAAGTATTCTAGTAATAGAAATATTTCAAAAAAAAAGTAACTAGTATAAAAAAAAACGTTCAAAAATTATTTCATATATTAGTTATCAACAATTACAATAACTTGAAGAAAAAAAAAAATCCAGGTCATCATCAATTATTTATATTCAACTCCCAGTGAATAAACAAATAAGCCCATTGGATATTTGCAAAAGGCCATTATGCGCTAAGGCTACTAGCACCAACTGAAATCCAGCACAAGGAAACAGGAAAGATGGATTGTTCAGCATCGAATGGTGTGAAAGGGGAAGAAAACGCAGGGGCAGAGTACAATAATAGCAACGTGAAAAGGGCTAGGCTGAATTCAACGCTTGCAGCCCTTCTCGATGATCCCATTCTCGCCGACGTGCCGAGGAAACCCTCTCTCTCCGATGTCGACACACTCATCAGTTTGGAACTCGGCAGTGCAATGCGCATATCCGTTCTTAAATTGGACCGTACCTCATTTGGTACTTACTGTTCCTCTCTTCTCAGCTTGGCATTTTTTCAAACATGTTGCCTTATATATATCTTTATAATACTGAATTGGCTGCGCTTCATAGATGTCGCTGTGATGAATTCTGCGACGGTGAAGGATTTGAAACTGGTTATCAAAAAGAAGGTTAATGAATCTGAACAGTCCAAGATGGGCCATCGTCATATTTCTTGGTTTGTACTTTTTTGCCTGTAAACTTTTTCTTGGTTGTTGAATTTGCCATTAACGTTGTTTTGAATGCTCTGGTTTCTTTTTTCTTTACCTATAACTCTTTTACTCTTTTACTCTTTTACTCTTTTACATTCGAGTTTTAAATTGTTTAGCATAATATATTTATAACTTGTAGAATGAATTTGTGAAGAAGATTTTTATAAATTCACTCCAAATTTCAATAGTTTGGTTCCAATCTAAAAATCTAATAATTGTGCTCAATTTTAAACCTTGCTTTGGATCATAATGATGAAGTGATTTTATGATATAGCTTCCTGAAAAAACACTATACTGGAGCTTATGTACTTAATCTTCTGGGATTTTTATCCTCTGTATAGAGTTTCTACCAGCAAGCAAATGGTAACTGTGTACTTCGATCAAGAAAAGCTGTCATGTGAGGCAATCCAGATGCTACATATATTGAGGAAAAACATTCAACGCCTTTGTCTCTCACTATTTTGTGGTTCACTCAACTCGAATTTCGCAAATGCTAATAAGAGACTTCATCTTTTGCTTAAAAAACCAACCCCTTAATTGCACCTGAATATCTCTTTGCGGGATCTAATTTTAGTTGATGATTAAGAAAGAATATGTTAACACACTTTGTGGGGATTTTGTTATTCGGAAATTAAATCAAATGTGCAATCCTTTTGCATTTTCAGGAAGCATGTCTGGGGAAATTTTTGCCTTTCATATCATAATGAGAAACTACTTGATGACAACGTTGTTCTTCAAGATTACAGCATACGAAATAATTCTCAGGTATTTTAGTTTATATGCTTTTGAAGTTTACATTAGTTTTAGGCCTCACGGGGCTCATATGTTGAAAGGGTATACTTCCTGCTGCATACCATCGAAAGCCTCTGGGCATCTGTCTAACCAAACACATCACGTTGAAGAAAGTTACACATACTTGCCATGATCCTATGAATGTGTATCTATTTCCTTGTGCGAGTTCATGTACTATACTACTATTCGCCTCACACAGTTAGATTCATATATTGTTCTTAGGAAGTAAGATATGCTCATAAACCATGTGTCTTTGTTGTGTGTAAATTTTTATTTGCTATGAGATGGTGTCATATGTTTATCTCAAAGTAGGAACTAACAATAGTGTTGAACATGAATTTAGATGATGGCAACCATATGTCTGCTGGTAAAAGACTAATTTTCTGTCTTCTCCTACAAATTTAAAATTTTGGCTGGTGGAGCAACAAAAGTTTATAGTGGGCAGCAAAAAATATGTTCACGTGCAAAATGTTAGCCAGACTATTCTTCTCTTAATTAGAGCATAGTTTAATATTGCTATTTTTTTCATAATATTCTTAATAATTTACAAGTATGCACTTTATCTACTTTATAATGTGATTCTTTTTTTCTCTTCTTTTTTTGGTGCCGAGTCAAAGATGGGATACAAAGAAAGTAACCAGAACAGAAGCAAAATCATCTTATATTGCGAATATATGATTTTCACTTTTAGCAGCGATGACATGCTGAGGAATGAAACTGGTTAAAAGAGATCCTTGATAGTTCGAATTCTAGGCCCACAACACAATCTTACTTAATGTGAAAGATTAATCTTGAAATCTCTGATAAATACCTCCTACGTCCTTAGTGAGAAAGCAAGCAGACTCTGAGTGTGTGTTGGGAGAAGGGGATAGGGATGGGGAACTAGGGGTAGGGAGCTGGGTTCCCTTATTCTGTTAGAATCATCACCCTCAAAATTAGATTCAGGCTAATTGCATTTTATAGCTATTAGCTAATAGTGGCAATCACTCCCCATCGCAATGCAGCTCTGGCCTGCTGAATGAGACTCGGTGCCTTCAGTGCTAACTTGAAATCACTCCCCAAGGGCATAGGTTTACTCGTTTTGTGATCAAATCAAAATATATTTACTTGCTTCCTCTTCCTGACCTGATGCTACTAAAAACCCGACAAAAACAATCTAGATAGAGTTGCTTTTCTTTCTTATTGTTTTTTTTCTTTCAGAATCTGAAGTTAATATATTAATTGTGTATATTTCTGCAGGTGCATTTTGTCCCCTATGTCATGTCAAGGTCTTCCCAGAGGCATTCGAGAAGGAAAAAGCACCGCTTCTTTCATGGTCTCAACAAAAGATGCATGAACCAATAATCCTTGCCTCAGCATGCCTGTGTTCATTTTACAGTCCAAATACTGATGTTATTTGGATCCAAGCTCAAGTGTTGTGTTGTGTTGTGTTGTGTTGTGTTGCTAAAACTATTGTGTACATTTGATTAACAAATTATATATGGGTTAAGTTCAGATGACCACCTGGGGTTTGACCGGTTTCCCACTTAACCACCTGTAGTACGTAAACCTACATTTAAACTCTCGACCTTTTGAGGTGAAGTGAAAAAGTGTTTTCCGTCTTAACTCTGTTACTTTATTTGGCTAAAGACTTAATTACCCTTCATATATATAATTGAAAACGACAGATGCGAAGGGGGTTTTCTCTCATTTCATTTCAGATCGATTTCTAGGGCTAGAGAACGATCGATCGTGGTGATATCTAGGGCTAGAGAGGCGAGAGAAATAGAGTGTGGGTTTAGTGTGTTCGTGGTGGATCTTCGTGATTGACTGGGTTCCCACCTTCGTTTCTGCGTGATACTTAATTTGGTGCCGATTTAGGTAAATTTCTCCTTGTCGATAGATATGATATGTTCTTTGTTTTAATTGTGAGTTGTTTGTTGTATATGCATGCATGTTTTTGTGGATGAATTAGTTAGTATATTTGGTCTTTGGATAAAGTATGCTCACTACTATGGTCCCCCTTTCTTTAATTTTTTTTTTGTCCCCCTGTGTCTGCCCTTTGTCTGCCACTGACATTGGTCCCCTTTTTGTGATACTTGTTATAAAGTATTGTATGTTATTCAAACATTTCTCCTTCATTTCTTTAATGCAGAATGTCTGTCTGAATTGTTTTTCATTATGGTGGGAAGTTTATTAAAGATCCAGTACATAAGTATGTTGGGGGTAGTGAAGAAATAGTAGAGACTGTTGGGTTGGATTACCTTTCTTTGCTTAGTATACATGAATACTACTCTACTTTATGCCCAGTTTCAAATATGAATATTTATTATCTTGTACCTGGATATGAAATTTGGGAGGGTGGGGCATTATTGATGCAAAATGACAAAGATGTCATTGATATGATTGATTTCTTAGTTAATGCTGAGAGTGAGGAGGTGCATATTTATGGACAAGAAATGGAGGGTCCCTTAAAAGTTGTTAGGCCAGAAGAAGTTGAAGATGAACCCATTAGGTATATTTGTGGTTTGACAACTGATAACATGAACCAAAGTGAAAATGAAAATGACTTTGGACTTCAAAGTGAACCAACTGATAACATTAACCAAAGTGGGAGTACTGATAAAGGGAAACAAAAAGAAGAAGATAAAGGGCAACACAAAGAAACAGACAAGGGAAAAGGTAAACAAACTAGAAAGGCTAAAAAACAAACAAAACATACAAAGGAAAACAGTAAAAAACAAGCTGATAATGATAATGAGGAAGAAGCAGAGCATCCACCATGGATGGATGAGGATCTAGAGGGGCCTGGGGATGATGATATATTCGAAGAAGACCCAACAAAAACAGATGAACCAAAGGTGAACATGAATGATGTATTTGTAGAGGATTGGTGGAGTGATGATGATGATGGAGAAAGGAAAGATGCATTAAGGAGGAAGTTTGTTCTGTCAGATGATGAGGACAATTTAGAAGGGGATGGATGTATGGAGTTTAATGAGGCAAATCGATATGGGTAAGATAGAATTTGAGATTGGAATGGAATTTGCAAATCATGAAATTTTTAGAGAAGCATTAGTTGAATTTTTCATTAAAGGGGGTTTGATATAAAGTATATTCAAAATGACAAAAAAGAATAAGCGCCAAGTGTAAAAGTGAAAAGCGTAAATGGAGGATTCATGCATCACCAAACAGGGTGAACAAACTTTGAAGATAAAATCTTTGGGGGGACCATACATGTCTTTGGGACAGGATAAGAATCATCTTGTTGATGATGAGATACTTGCCAAAAAAAATATGTCGTGACTTGAGAGATAATCCTAAGTGGGATTTGCGGGCATGGAAAAAGAAGGCACAAAAGAATGTAACTCTACTCTAAGTAAATCATCCCTATATAGAGCAAAAAGAAAGGTTTTAATACATATGCAAGGTGATGTAGGAGAAGAAAGATAACGGTGATGGATTATGTGGAGACAATCAAACAATTTAACCACGGAGCAGTCTTCAAATTTTGTAAATGAGGGTCTAGTTGACAAGCACTGGTTCACTACCGCTTTTTTCGAGGAGGCTATATATAAGGCTTCTTTGCTTCTAAACATGGGTTTCTAGTTGGGTGTAGACCTATTATAGGCCTAGATGGGTGTTTTTTAAAGGGGTTTTTGGAGAGGCGCTCATCGAGTGCTATAGGAAGAGATGCTAATGACAACATATTTCCCATTGCGATTCTTTGTTGTTGAATGTGAATGTAAAGATAGTTGGCGGTGGTTTCTTACTCGACTTTAGATGACATAGGTGAAAATGAAACAAGATGTTATGTTTTCATTTCGATAAAGTGGAAGGGCTAGTAGAGGTGTTCAATACAATGTTACCCAACAATGAACATGATTTTGTTTAAAGCATTTGTCTGACAACAACTTTAAAATTAAGTTTAGGGGGAAGCTACTTAGGGATTTGTTTACGAATGCAACTAGTTAGTTGTGGTGACATGTTCTCATTTGAAGCGACCGTGAAGGAGGTGCACAAAGTTGATCTGAAGCGATTAAGTGGTTAATGGATGTTGGCCCAAAATTTTGGGCTGTGTCTCATTTTTCCCACCCTTTGTAAGTGTGATGTAGTAGTGAACAACATGAATGAGTCATGGAATAATTACATCCTGGAGGCAAGGGATAAAGGTATAATAAACATGCTAGAGTGGATAAGAAAGAAATTAATGGTTAGGTTTTAAGTAAAAATGGAAGGCATGAACAAGTATGTGGGGTCACTTGGGCCCGTAATTCAAAAAAATTGGAAATGATTAAGAAAGTTTGTAGGGATGCACTTCTTTGAAGTCCGGGCACTGGGAATTTGAAGTAGAAGTTGATAATGTAACATGGGTTGTGAATTTGAATGATTGGACTTGTGGTTGTAAAATGTGGCGACTTAGTGGGATTCCATATAGACATGTTTGTGTCTGCAATACGGGCAAATAGGGAGCGACCAGAGGCTTATTGCCATCGATCTTATAGCAAGGATGTATACTTGAAAACATACAACTTTATCATAAAAGCTCGTGCAAGTCACCATGAATGGGTTCACTCCAATTTTGCTAAGATTCACCTCCACTCTATCATAAGCCCACATGGCGACTCAAGGAAACTCGTAAGAAAGCTGCAGATGAACCAAAAACCAACATAAACAAACAAGAAAAGGTGGCACTGTGACATGTGCAAGGTGTTTAACACTAGGGCATAACAGCAGGTCATGTACATTGCCTTTTCATCCTAAATCAAGAATGAACAAGGTATATTCTTTATGTTTTTTATACATTCCAACCTGTATTTTCAATTCTTATTTATAATGATTTAACATGTTTTGATTTTCGAGACAAATAACAAGGAGTCAATTGCGACATCAACCAACACAAATGACATTCCTACAAGACATCCCGCTAAGGTACATTTTAATGGTTGTCAATCAGAACTATTTTTGATTATTTATTTGTATTGGACTACTAAACTTGTGCATTCCTTTTCAAACCAAATCCCATGCCACAAAATTTCCGAGACTAAAGGACAATCAAGTCAAGGACTGCTAATACTACAACTACTTCGTAAATACCACACCAACCCAAATCAAGCTCTCAACCTAATCCCACACCAACTTTGTCAACTATGTGGAGAATAATCGATTGCATTTCAAGCTCACAAACCTACGAGAAAGAGAACATAAAGATGGGAGCCATAAAGAGCAAGAAATACAAATCATCAAAAAAGGGGGATGGGGGATTAAGGCTTTAATGTTTGAATGTATAATTTTTGTCGATTAACTATTTTTGACAAGTGTGATTGTGTATACTTTGTCAAATGATAGTTTTTGGACAATGTTTCAATGACAAGTTTTTTGGACTATGTTTTATAGTTGGATATTATGTAATGACTTGGAATGTAACTCTTTAATGTTTGAATAGGTAGTTTTTGGGCATAATTTTTTGTCGATTAACTGTTTGAATCAACTTTGCAATATTTCACACCTTGTCCAACAGCTTTATACATTGACAGGTTTATACATTCCATTAAACATTGAGCATTGAACATTGAACATTGAACATTAAACATTAAACATTGAAATTAAACATTGCACATTGACATTACCATTAAACATTGAACATTAAACATTACATCATAGTTGGTAGGTCTCCTAAACTACCATTAGTTTATACATTCATTTGTTACTAATAAAATACATCATAACCGATATGCAATACAACACAAGTCCAACAACAATTATCATCTTCACATTACTTTCAACAACTATCATCCTACTTGGTATGTTATTCATTTCACACGAACTTGTATTTTGTTCCACTCACCAATGTCCCCATTCTCGTCATTGTCTTCATCAGGGACATTGACTATTCCACTTGAGTTTTTGTAGTAGAAGGCAAACACCATGCCCAAAACTCACACTCATCAGCGATACAAAATATAATCTCCCCTTCGATGGTTTGTTCGAGTCAACAATTCTTACACTTTCTTTTTTCCCACATTTACATCGCTAGGTATGTAGCATGAACTCACCATTCATCCTTCCTACATCATCATTGCAGCGAAGACATGACTCACGATTACAATATAAACAACACGAAGAGTAATATCAAATATCGGACCATAAATGTATATATATTACTTCCATGGTTAATTTGCTTTTTGCTATAATCTAATATATAGTTTTTCGTCAAAATAGTTCTTTTAGAACTTTTATCAAAAAGCAGTTGATAGCATAGTTTTAGGTTACTAATTTCATAACCATTGTTTTATAATAACAACCAATAACAAAGATCCTTATTACTCCCACGACCATACCTATCTCCTTGAACCTAATTTTCATACATAACAAGAAGAATAATAGCAACTAAAAGGACAAACAATCCTTGAAGTTGGATCGAGCCATTGGCCATGAAAGTCATTTTCTTAACAAGGATGGAATGAAAAAGGAATGGAAGGGAATTGGAAAACTTACCTTCAGAAATTGCAAATAATGGTTGGAGCTTAAGAAGTAGCTTTCAATTTCGTATGCGATGGAGCTCAAATAGCTGAAATGGGAAGACCATAAATGCTTCGATCTGCTCTTACAAGCCAACAAACAGGAAGAAGAATGGGTATTTAAGACATTTTACCGTTGTTCTTGACCGATACAGCCCCTACTCACGCGTTTTAGGCGTCTGACATACACGCACAGTTAATTTGGATGGAAAATGTAACTTTTTCACTTCACCTCAAAAGGTCGAGAGTTTAAATGTAGGTTTACGTACTACAGGTGGTTAAGTGAAAAACCGGTCAAACCCCAGGTGGTCATCTGAACTTAACCCATTATATATTTAGTAACTGCAATGTAAAACTGTGATGGATCTCCTCGTATTTCATTCCTTAAAATAATAAGGTTCCAATTTTGTGCAATTATTAGAGGATAGGGTGATTAAGGGTGTAAACAATCGAAACATTACATTCATACTCGAATTCAATTACTTTCAAATTATATTTGAAAAATTCTCAAATTTGACTTGATTAGAACATTTAATTTGATCCGACTCGGACCGAATCAAACTACGTGAGATTCAAATTCAAGGTCGAATTCGATTCTCCACATAATAACTTGTTTTATAATAATTATAAATTGAATTTATTATTTTATTTAAAAATAAAAAATTATATTTACTATTACACTTTATAAATATAAACGAATTTGACTAGCAATAATAAGGTGCCAATTTGTGCAAGTTCAAAGTCCAACAAAATAGCCCTAATCGTGGGCAGCTTGCGTAAGAACCCAAGAAGCAAAGCAAAACTACACTCGGCCTTGGCCCAGTGGCCGTTTAATTCTAAATCCCATTAAAATATACACCCAGCTGCTTGAAATTTATAGTAGCCAATGTGGGACAAACAGAACTGCAGCTTATGAAGCCTATTTTTTTACAACTGAATTCACAGCCAAAATTGTAAGCACAGACGTTACAGCAACTATTTTTTATTTACTAAATAACGCTACAGTTGTCTCGGTCTAGGAAGTAAACACAAGTCATCAAAACTTTAAACCTCTTTTTACTTAAGAAGCAATTAATACGAGTTTTAATGACTAACTGTAAAACCACTAATTGGCTAAGAAAGTGTGTTGTAACAATATTTTCTACACAAAATAATAATAATAATAATAATAATAATAATAATTGTTCTTTTACTATATTTACTATTGTTTTAGTTAAAAGCAAATTTTAATATCTATCCAAAAAGAAACTCAAAAGTTAAATTAGTGGTAAAAAAAATTACCTACAATATTTTAGTTTTGAAAAATAATATTTTTTACCATTTTAAAATTAGAGATATATTTTGACTTTTGAGTTGATTTACTTAAATCTTAAAATTCAAAATTAATATGAAATTATTTAGTTTTAATACATATAACAATTGTAAAATAAATCAAAATACTACTAATTATCATTTTTGTTGTTTTAAAATATTGAACAAAATTATATCAATTTTGAGTTAAAATTTCGCTAATTAAGTTTAATTAATCAAAATATATCTATAATTTTAAAACAAATACAAAAATAAACTAATTAATACTCGCTCCGTTGTAAAATTAAATATACAAATTAATTTTTGAAAATTGATGTCAATTTATTGAAACATCAAGAATTGATGTCAATAAAAAAACTAATTATTAATACTCGCTGCGTTATAAAATTAAGGATTTAATTTAATTTTTAAAAATTGATGTCAATTTATTATAAAACATGAAGAATTAATGTCAATTTAGTTTTAATATAAAACATATAAAAGCATTATTAATCAATTCAAAAACTATGTATTTCAGCCAAAACTTCAATAAATCAAATCAATTAAAAAATTTACTTAACAAAATTTAAAAATTAAATTTACCCTTTACCCTGGGGCACAACAAAAAATATAGAAAACTTGAAACTAAATTGTAGGGCTTTACCCTTGTTTAGAGGGATGCCCTTCCAGAAATTCTCGATGGCCAAGGCAGAACCAAGGCCAAAGAGGAGGTTTGGAAATAGTTTTCAACCAGCAATTGACGCGCCTCGGTTAGAACCTCACTAGCTGCGTCATTGCCCCAAGCGCAAAGATACTTATGACTTGATCGTATCCCCCTTTATATAGTAAGCTAGTCCCTACCCAATTTCAACTATTTCCGATGTGGGACTCAAAAGTCATACCGGAGAGGAAGCACTTGTTCATTATCAAACATCATCACCTCAATAAAATCTCTTTATTCAAATCATATGATGCCACAAACATAAACATAAATAGTTAGAGAGTGCATACAACAAAACTATATTATTCCTCACAATTTCTTAAATTCATGGGGAAATTGTTGAAAAGTAAAGCATGTTTTAATACTGCTCCCTTCCAACTTGGGCCAAAATCCTGCTCGAGCACAACTCAATAGCCATCTCTGTTAGCTTCTCTAGGCTGCCGAACCTTCATTCTCTCTTTGTACTTTCTTTTCGCCTCTTTTTAGGTTTTGAGCAAAAGAAAAGAAAAGAATAGAAAACTTAAATGTAACAGAAAAGAAAGAATAGAAAACTTAAAGTTTTCCTTTGTATTGCTTCAGAGTTTTAATGGAAAATGATAGAAAATTTAAAATTGAGGACGTGAGTTGTAATTTAAAATTTATTATATTAAAAGTTGAGGATAATATGGGAATTATAAAAATATTACTTATTCTAATTTCTTTTCCATTCAAATCATGCCAAATTTTGGACGGAAACTTTTTAGAGAGAAAAAGTAATGAGTTTTCTATCCATTTCTTTTTTTTTCCGTTTATTAAAAAACTCAGAAACATAAGAATTGGAAAGAAAATTTAAATTTTCCGTCCATTTCTTTTCTTTTTTGTCCATTTTAAAACTCAGAAACAGAGCGTTTAAGTTCTTTCTCATATCGTTCCTTGTCCTTCAATCCGTAGTCTCGGTAAACCTGCATTTCAAAAATCAGGTATCAACAGTTGACCAAAATGTGAAAAAATAACTCGTATGAAACTCTGCTTAAATTACTAAGTTATAAGAATGTAGTAAATCGTATTCTGCATACCTTCTTCTCTTCTTCGCTAAGATTGTTCCGAGACTCGCCAATCATTTTGGTGAACTCCCTTTCCCTTTCTGGGAAGATAGATTTGAGCTCAGAGTGCTTTTTAGCAAAGAAGAAGTTGTAACCACTCCTATTTGGTTTGGGGCGGCTTGGATCTCCTCCACCCCTTCTTCTTTTTTTGTGTCTTCGTCTTGAATGCTTGGTGTTGGGGTTATATGGAACAATAGCATTGTAAGGTTGAGCCAATTCGGAAGAGTTAGGCTGCTCAGGATGATAGAGTACCCCATTTAAAATCTCAGAACCCAACTTCACAGACACCAAATAACCGCAGTCAAGTTTCCCATCAATAGTTCCAACAGCTTCGAAACACGAAGGAGCTAGGATAGAGAGACAGAGAAGGTATAATTTAGATTAGCATCAAGTATTGCCATATATGCAACTACGTAGGCAAAAGTACTAATCATACTTGGAATAATTAACAACGTTAATTAAACCCGATAATTGTTATAAAAAAATAATAATAAAAAACAGTAGTCACACTTGATAGTAAGAATTCCACCATTTGGGAAAAGGCTTGGCCGTTAGGTCCATTACCATGCCCTGCAATTATTCACATCAGATTTCCTATCTATTAAGGAGACAACGCATGCACCATATACAATTGGCAAATTATTTCACACCCTTTTCAATATGAAGTTGAACTAGTTCATTGAACATTTGAACTAGATTCATGCTATTAAGGACATGTCAGCTTCTACTTTATGACTATCCATATTTTCTTAGGTTGCCACTTAACATAACATCCATTGTACTAAAAAAGCACAGGCTGTAATGACTCCGGTCAAATCCTTGCCTGGGGAAATAAACCAAAGCATGAGTTGCTGCAAAAGGCCATTCAATTACTAGACAGCTCTCAAGAGGTTGTGTTTCCGGATGGAAATCCTACTGTCTATACTCCATACACTTCAACAAGATAGATCCTTTGTATTTTACTTCCAATTTGCCATTATATAACTCTTTTCAGCTTCATATTGAATTAACATGTTATTACTTCCAAAAGTTAATTTCTGCACCATAAACTCTTCATATATCAAGTGGGTGCTATTTCTACAAGTGTTTTTCATTATTTTCACGTTGTCTCACATGAATAGTGAGTTCCATACCGATGATGATAGGCGGATGTCTGGAAATATAAAAACACTTGTGGAAACAATAATTTCCTAAATAGATCCACACAATGAAAAAAGAGAAACAACAAAAAAGTGCATTCTATCCCAAAAAACAACCACAAATGTCTAATAAAAAGAATGAGATTTTTACGATAGGGGGGCGTAGAAAAAAACAAATTTTAATTATTATTAACATTTTATTACAGAATAATCCACAAAATATATTGAGCTTTGTTAATTGTTGTAGAGAAGAGGTAGGATCTTAGGTTCCACTGGGGCATATGCGTGGCTCTAATTTTAGGCATCATATATCTTCACTTCCCAAGAACATAGAAAACCCAGAAACAAATACCGTGCTAAATAACACAAGGAATTAGAAAACATTATAGGAAAGATAAATTAAAAACATATGTAGCGTAGGTAGTAGTACAACATCAGAGAGGTGCAAAATGTAAATACCTTTTGGGGCCTGTGGCTTGGAGAAGTAAACTTGTTCATAATGGTAAAGAAAGCTGAAGTAGTGCTTCCTCAAGGCATACGAAGCACTTGTGGTGGTTGGAGAAAAATTGAATATACTACTAATTTCCCTCCATTTCTTCTCTGATACAACCTATATACATATTCCCTCATTTTTTTCATTATAAAGAAATTACCTAGTAAATAAAAGATAACAAATATAAACTTAATTACATATGGTTTATATAAAACAAACAATAAAGAATACTCAACCTTGTCATAGCCACCCCTGTTGGTAACCTCTACATAGAGAACATACATATTCAGCTCCACCCCTCCAATGATAGGAACCCTTGCAAATTCTCCAAAGATCAACACACACATACAAAAAAAAATGGTTTATATATATAGAATATACTTAGAGATACATTCCTAAACGAATACTTTTAAGAAAACTTTACTTATTAAAATAGATCACTAATATTTGTTTACAATATAGTTATAGTGACGTGTAATATTTAGGCTTGTTCGGGAACAACTTATAATTTGGTCAAATCAACTTGTAAATTGTTTTTTACTGTTGAGGTGTTCGGCAACTACTTATTTTTTGACTTGTAAGTTGAGTTTAAAGTCAAAAAAAATAAGTAACTATTTGACTAAATGTAATATCTATTTTGCCCATCTTTTTATTAATGTCTTTTTTAGTAATCTTAACATTTATTTTAACTTATAAGTAATTAGGAACCGAACAACTTTTTAACTTAATTTATAACTTATAAGTTAAATTAATACTTAAAAACTTTATTTTTAAATAAACTTATATTTTTCACTTATAAGTCATTTAAAAATAAGTTTCCTGAACGTTTTTAAATAATAAGTTAAAGAACTTCATGTCACCGTTATAGAGACTAAACTAAGTTTGGTGTACACATAAAAATAAAATATATATCTAATTTTGGAACAAATGGAATAAATTCAACACACGTTAATTTACTAAAATTTAGGATATATTTATTTGCAAAAATTATAATTAATCTAAAGTCTAAATTTAAAACCAAACAAGATATTTTGGATTAATAATTATATGCCAAGAATAATATTTATAAATAAAAATAGCCTTAAAAAATTTGCATTGATGCAAGATTGCAAGGCTAAAAAAGAAAAAAAAATTCGAAAATGAAAAAGGCTTACATATACTTTGTCCCCATCACCGTATGGAAGCTGCGGAGAGTCTCCCAAAAAAGTGACGCTTTTCCAACCACATCCTCATGGGAGGCCAGTGGCTCGGGATACCTCTTACCCTCCTCCACCCCATTCTGGGCGGTGACTGACACCGTCGACAACATTTTCCGGCGGCCGGGAGAACAATATGAAATTAACTAGAGTCAAGAGACAAGTGAGAAAGTGAGAAATAAGACGAGAGGGTATGTAATGTAAATAGGAGAGGTGGGAGAGGATTCCAAGATAAGACAGTAATTAAGGGACCAAAGTGGAGAGCTTAAGAAAGAAGAGGTCAGGTTTTGACGCGTGTGAGAGGGAGAGGCTACGGTTATGCTTTCTTTGGCTTTTTCTGCAATCTCTCCTAATGCTCTCATTTAATTTTTCCCCGGCGGACCTTCATTACTACTATTGCCCACCACCACCCATGCCCATCACAGTACTAGTACAATTTTCTCTCTCTTGTTTGGTGTTGTGTACTGTACTTTACTTGAAAGAGGCTGAGGCTGACATATATATATATATATATATATATATATATATATGTGTGTGTGTGCGCGCGCGCGCGTCGCACATAATTAATTAGTTTCAACTGTAATAATCTGATTCTCTTTACAAAGGTTGACTTGATGAGATAGAACTTGTAATTAATACTAATGAATTGGACCAATTTGTACGTACGTACGTACAGTAGTATCTGCTGACATAGAGCAGAGTAGGAGTAATATCTCTACGAGTCTACGTACATTTTTCTCTGGGCTAGGCTAGGCTAGATATCTGTATTATTACCTTTTTAGACTAGCTGCTACTAATATCTGTACAAATATGTGGAATTGCTTTAGGATTTCAGATGCATGTTTTGAAATTATTTGGGTTGCCTTTTTTTCTGTATTGTTGTTTTAATCTCCTTATACCATTGTCGGATTGCTCAGGGATGACTCAAAAATCATGAATGTTTGTCAATTATTTCAACTTTTTGATAAATAATTGAAGCATTTTTGAGAAATTTTAGCCTGTGATGTGTTTAATTTGGTCAATTGAAGCCTTATTTGAAGAGTTCCTCCTCTTCTAAAGCTTATGCAAAAATACAGTGTTGGAATGGTGGGGTTTGATTTAACAAATCTTATTATAGTAATTGGGGTTTAAAAGATTAGTTTATATCTTATTTAAACAATTATGTTTGCCTTTACTTAAAAAAGATAAGCAAAGTAGAATCTAATTAAGATTGATGGCCTTACCATGTCCAAATAACTGGATGTTACAATACGTTAACGGTTCGATAAGTAAAATTGAGCTGATACTTTTAACTCCGTTACTCAAAATTCATATATAAATATACATGTATAGCACAATTGAAGTTAGCAATTGACTTTATCAAGAAACCCCATGTGAATTTTGCTCTAATTCTATTATTGGGGTAAAAGTTTCTTAATTGAACAAGTTGTTGTATTCTTTTTACTCATGTTTATAATTTTAATTTTTTTTTGTCATCAGGATTCCTGGACATTGTCCTTTGAGACTTGGATTATTTCTTCTCTTGGGGTTTGGTTGGATGAATTTCAAAATCTATGTAATTTTTTGTTTAGGAGTTATACTTTTACTGTGTTATTGGACTTATTTTTGGGGATTTGACTTGATTAATTACGATAGATCTATGGAATATGTGGGAAATGGTTGTGTTCTTTGATATGTTCTTTATTTGGTGTAGGTTATTGTGTTATTGGACTCATTTTTGGGGATTTGAGTTGATTAATTATGATAGATCAATGGAACATGTGAGAATTGGTTGTGTTCTTTAATATGTTCTTTATTTGGTGTTGGGATAATAGGTTTTGATATTGAAAAAGAACGAAAAGTATGGTCAATTGGTTATAAATCTTGAATATATTTAGTTTTTAGCTGCATTACATTGTACTACTTCCGATAAAATATAGAGTCCTATTTATAAAATTTGTGAATATTCTTCGTATTTATTTTTATTACATGGAACCTTCTTATTCTTGAGACCGATAGTCTTAATCACATGCACATTCTTTTGCATTTTTGCAAGGAGCAACCATAATAGATCAAATTATCAGTATAACTCCTGCTTTTGCTGAAAACTATGTTCCACAACCTCTGATACATGTAAGTATGTAACTATATTTGCACATCAGCTATCCTCTTTACATGTACTGTAGTTGAGCTTTATATTTTATTTTCAATGTATGCAAGGTGCAAGTATGTTAGACAACAACATGAACATGGTTTCAGATAATGTTTCACCACATGCTGAGGTAATAAATACACTTTAGATTCCACTATTCTCTTAGAAGCACAAATCTTTTTTTTTTATTTACATATATATTACTTTTTCACATTCTTTCGAGTGACTACGCATTTTTAAAAAAAAAAATTATTTTAGAACTTGAGATAATCTGTGTAAGACCCCAACTTTTATGAATAAAGATGAATTTTCTATATTATCATTTTTGAATATTATGGAGTGAATTTAATATAATGTTATAGTTGTGAGTAATATTTATAAATTTTGCAAAGTACGCAATGTGAGACCTCAGATTTTATCAATAAAGATTTAAATTTAGTCGAAATAATTTTTAATATTATAGTGTGAATTTGAGATAATATTATAGTTGTGGGTAGTATTTATAATTTTGCAAAGTATGCAAGTGGTTATATTATATTCGATTGGTCGGGGAATATTCGGTTTAGCGGGGAATATTCGTACAATGGCTCAATCATTGGTGGACCCACATAATGTAATTATTTCGGATTGATCGAGAAAGCGACAAAAATATTTTATTGAAATAACGGCGGAAGTTTTACTGAAGTAGTTCTTGTTGAACTACCTCGGTAGTAAAAGTACGATGTCGTGTGGTTGCGTAGTAAGCTTTGCGGTATTGATTATTGATGCTTATGTGAGAAGTCACCGGTTTGATTCCATTATTGTCGATTAATAATATGAATTATTATAGCGATAATGACGTTTTGTTTTATTCAGTATTATTAACGTAATAAAAGCGAAACATCTTTTATATAAAATAGAATACTTTATTAAAGTTATTACTATAAATAGAATATATTATATTTTATTATGCGTAGTGTTGCGTAGTGTTTTGCATAGTATTTTGCGTAGTATTGCGTAGTGTTTGCATAGTAAAATGTTTTTATATAAATAGAATATATTATATTTTATTTTAAAAGATTTTTTTCTTTAATGGAATGAGTCGATTAAAGTAAATCAATCTGGACCGTTCATAGATTAATTCTTATGCATTCCATTTTCCTATAAATAGAAGCTCATTCCTTCATTATTTTCTTACGAATTCATTGAAACTCTAGAGAGAAATTATAGAGAGAATTTATAGAGAGAAAGTTATAGAAAGAAGAAGAGTGATACTCGCTACTTCACTACTTCTATATTCAGTTCTTTTACGGTAAGGGGTGTTATTCTTTCTTCTTGAAGAGAACTTCTGTTATTCCATTCATTATTATTTTGTTGGAATAACCTGTAAAAGTGGTATACCCTATACATAACCTGTATATGCGGTATATCCTATACTTGGTGAAATCCTTATGTTATTCCATTCTTATTTATTCATTGGAATAACTTTGTATCTGTGATTTACCTATACTTGGTGACATTCTTCTATTATTATTACATTGGAACATCACATGCATGTGTTTTTTTACACTCGGGACCGTTCCGTTTTTATTATTCATTGGAACATCCTGCATGTGTGTGTTTTACAGGACTGGTTAAAATCTTTATCATTCTGTTGGAATATCCTGTCTGTGTGTTTGCACGGATCCGGTTCCATCTTTATTATTACATTGGAACATCCTCACTTGATTGTGAATTTCACCGACTGGTTCCGTTATTATTTTTACATTTGAATAACACTGTCATGCGCAAGCACCGCATGCATGGTGATTTCTTTTGTTATTCCATTCTTTATTATACCCGGTTGGTTAAAACTTTGACTTCAATACTCCATGAAATTAGTAGAATATCCTTGATATTTGCGTTTCATCCAAAGATATCTTTTCATGAAAATATTCTTACGATCATTCTTGAATTTTACTCTGAAAACAATGATCATGTTGACAATTTGGACGTTAATAATTCATGGATTAAATAATTCTTGAACTTGTTTTATTGAATTATTATGTCATTGTCATCATCCTCATGTTATATTATGTTATCTTTTGGCTTACGTGCGTAGATGAACTTAGTATGATTATGACCGAGGATCATTCGGTATAATCATGACTTGATATAAATGATGTGACAAAAGTCCTCGGTGGCTGTAAATGCGGTTGATGGATAGTTTTTGGTATGATTATGACCGGGGTGATTCGGTATAGTCGTGACCATTGATAATTTGATGAAAATCCTTGGCCAAGTAGTGCGGGGATGATTAGATGTGGTGGTTTATTTATTAAGTTGAGTCTCGGCGATAAAATTGATGAAAACCTTTTAAAACCTAAAAGATAGTAGACTTTATTCTCTACTCGACTCTTTTAATAGATTGTTTATTCCATCGTAGTTAAACTGGTTATCTATTGTATTTTATCGGTTTAACTTTGTTGAAGGCTAATGATAATTTATTCGCATTATCTTAGTCATAATATTTCTTCTTGGGCTAGTTGAGCTCACCCTTTTTTTTTCTTTATTCTCTTGTGAAATGAGAACATAAATTTGGACAGTCGGGGAACGTAAGTAATGGTCCGGAGGATAAGATTAGTAGTCCTCACTATTCTCGTGAAATAGTGTGATAATAGTTGTAATGAGGACTCCTTTTGAGTTTGTATAATATCTAGTAGACAATATTTGTATTCAAACTCACGATTTATGTCGTATTGTATACAGCAGTTATATTAGTAAGTTGTATTTGAATTTATGTACCATGTAAGTGGCGACCCCAAGATGGGTGACGTATACCTAATTTTGGGGGCGTCACACGCAAGTTGTTATATTATATTCGATTGGTTAGGGAATATTCGTTTTAACAGGGAATATTCGTACAACGACACAATCATTGGTGGACCCTACAACGGAATTATTGTCGGATTGAGAAAATGACAAAAATATCTTTTTATAAAAATAAACGAAAGTTTTACCTTTAACTGTTGAAACACACGGTGTTAAAAATGCGATGTCTGGCGTGGTTGCATAGTAACACACGGTATTGATTATTGATATTTACGTGAGAAGTCACTCAATTTTGTTCAGTTATTGCTACAGTAATTGCTGCATAGTATCTCACGTTATTTGATTCAATTATTGTTGATATTTTATATATTAGTAAATCAATAATTAAGACGACAAAGTTATTAATATTATTATTTGCAATATTGATGATGTCTAGAAGTTCTGTCAAGGAGAGGTTTGGTCACCTAATTGTGCGCCAATAGGGAGAAATTCTTGTTAAAAAGCCCCGTCTTTCCTGGGAACGACCTGGTTGTTAAATATTGCGAATTATAATAATGATGATAAATGTTGTTAAAAATATTGAGAGGATTTTTATGAAATATTTGTTATAAATTTTGCTCATTATTTGGACCCCCATTTACCTATTTTTTAAAAATAATCGTAGAAAGTTATTCAGTATATATATAATAGGACCCACCTGTGATGGTGAAATGTTGGTGGGAGGGGAACATGTGGGGCCCACGTTGGAAGAAAAAAATGGAGGGGGGGAAATTCTGAAGATTTGTCACGGGTGAGAGGTTTGGTTTAATAACATGTGTTATATATATATATTATACTTATATTTGTAACTGATTATTGCTTTGAAAATCAATCCCCCATAAGACGTCCGTGAAATTTTAAAAACTGTGCGTCCGTGAGAATTTTAAACAGTACCCCTTCCATTCTCCTATAAATAGGATACTTAGTTAGAATTGAAAATCACACCAGAATCAGAGAATTCTTCTTCTATAATTTTGAGCGTATTTCTTTTGAGTTTTAGAAAGCTTTGAGTGTAAAAAATAGTGAAAGTTTTCTTCAAGAATATCCAAGCTATACCAGTTGGAATACTCTTCTCTTCAAGGTAAGGGGTATTATTTATTTCAAATTCATAAGAGATATTATTTTTCGTATTCGTATGAATATTATTTCCGTTCAATATTCATAAGAAATTTTATTTCGTACAATATTCGCAAGAAATATTATATTCGTAATGAATATTATTTTCGTTTAATATTCGTAAGGGATGTTATTTTTGTTCAATATTCGCTTGAAATAATATTTTCTTCCATACTCTGTAGTATGTAAGTAATATTATTTCTTTTCAGATTTCGAATTCTATACTCGTTTTATTAAAGTTTTGGCTTCTAAACTTCATGAAATTAGTAGAATATCCTTGATATCTGCGCTTCATCCAATATCTTTTCATGAAAATATTATTCTGAGCATTCTTGATAAGTTTTAACTTTTTTATGCATAAGTACTATTCACGGGGTTACTATTTCAAGTCTTATTCACAGTCTTATTCACTCGAAAGTCTTTATTCACCCGGGTACTATTCATGATAAAAATTGATTCGCTTTTGAATTCAAATTATTTTTTTGGTACAATATTATTCTTGAATTTTACTTCACAAAGCAAAGATGTCGTGTTGACAATTTGGACGTTATTGATTTGGATAAATTAAATTATAAATCTTTAAAATTTATCTTTGAACTTGTTTTTATTGAATTCTTATATCATTGTCATCATCCTCATGTTTATATTATGTTGAAAGTCATCTGTGGCCTGTAGTGCATAAATGGACTTGGTATGATTATGACCAATAATTATTTGGTATAATCATGACCGTAATATTATAAATGATGTGGTAAAAATCCTCATCGCCCGTAGTGCATTGATGGACGATTGTTGGCATGATCGTGACCATTGATGAATACACGAATATCCTCGCCCGTAGTGCATGGATAATTTATGGTCGGATACTTAAAGAATATCCTCGTCAGTAGTGGAGGGGTGATTCGATGATGTGGATTATTTATTAATTCGAGTCTCAAATGATAAAAGTGATAAAAACCTTTTAAATCATAGAAGATAGTAGATTTATGCTCTACTTGACTCTTCTAATGGATTGTTTGTTCACCGCAGATTAAACTTAATGTTTGTTATATTTTATCGTTTTAACACTTGTTCAAGGCTAACGATAAATTATTCGCATTATCTTAGTTATAATATTTCTTCTTGGGCTAGTTGAGCTTACCCTTTTGCTTTCATTGTTCTCTTGTGAAATGAGAACGTGGCAAAAGGACTTGTCGGGGAGCGGAGTGACGGTCAGATGATAACATTAGTAGTCCTCGATTATTACATGAACTAGTGTGATAATAAATGTATTGAGGACTCCATTTGAGTCAAATCGCCTGAAGACAATATTCGTATTAAAACTCTCAGTTTATGTTTTGTCGTATTTTACACGACAGTTGTATTATTAAGTTGTATTTGAATTTTGTACCATATTTTTGGCGACTCAAGATGGGTGATGTATACCTATTTTGAGGGCGTCACAATCTGTGTATGCTAGCAGGCTCAAAATACTTCTCCAAGCAATGGAAGAGTGTATGTTAGTAAAGCTCAAGATGTTGTCTCAACTATGCTGGCAAAAGGTTCAGCTATTAGGCAAGATATTGTGAATAAGGCTAGAACATTTGATGAAAAGTATCAGCTGAGAGCCAATGCATCTGTCAGAGTCAATTCCTTTAACAAGGGAATTGGACTTGCAGAGAAATTAAATGTTGGAATTTCAGGGGTGAATGAAAAAGTGAAGTCTGCAGATCAAAGGCTTCAAGTGTCGGATAAAACAATAGCAGCGCTAATGGTAGCAGAGAAGAAATTAAACGACACAAGATCAACTGTCAAATCAAGCAGGTTTGAAAACAACAGTGGATGTTCGAGTTACTAGACTTGCTCCTCGACCTCATGGGTTTCATTTAATAAGTAAACCCCTGGTAATTGTTTTTGCTTCCAATTACTGAACTGAAATAATTACTGTGAAATAATTTTATTTTTAGTTTTGTGAAATAATTTATTTTTATTTTTGTTAGATAGTTGGACATCATTGTGTGTTTGTTTAGTATTTCTGTTAGGGTTTGCAATTTTTGTGTTCCCAATTATATACACGGGTATTGGTTCTGTTTGTGATTGGTTGATGTAAATGGTTACTTTTTATTTTTCACTTTATATGTAAGCTTTGTTAATAGATCATATGGAGGGTAAATGAGGGTTTGATGGTCCTTAAACCCACACACGCAGAGAGACAGAGAGTTTCAAGCATTATAAAACTATACGTCTGTTTTCAATAAAGGATACATAGTTTTGACATAATTTGTTTATAAAACTATACGACTGTTAATTTTATAAAACTATACGACTGTTTTTAATAAAGGATACATAATTTTAGCATAATTTGTTTATATATGCATCTCTTTTTATTTTATTATTGTAATTGTTTGGAATAATACTTGCATATAAGAAAAAAATATTATTACTTTTATTTTTAAACATTGTTTGTATTGCTCGCTAACTCAACAGTAGAGTTAGTGTAGACAACTCTAATTTTTTTTCCTGTAATATTAATTTAACAAATTATTAAATCTATTATTTAAAATAATCCATACATTGCACAGGTTATCAACTAGTAATTATAATTGCATGATATGTAGTTAGTGAGAGATTATATGTCTAATTTTTAGTGTTATTAGGAGTTCAGTTTGATTGGAGTGATTATCATGAAATTAATTTTAGTCAGTTGACCAATACAAATGTTGACAATTGCAGGGTAGGTGAGGTGATCTACGTATGTGTCAAGATCTGTAATAATCGATTAACAACTTATTATGGAGTTAATTTTAATATCGGGATCCTATTTTGATGTTGATGTAATTATGACTATAATTAAAGACCTCATTTCCTTAAAAATGGCACTTGTATTTTTATTTGCACAACTTATTTCTATCTATTTATGAAAGGTTGAAAGCATTTCAAATGTGAGCTTGATTGGGTGGCTTAAAATTTTTAAGAGGAATAATCTCTCCCTTAAAATATAGTAACTCATATTTTGACAGTTTTTTTTTTTTTTTTTTTTTTTTGATATTTCCGCATATAGGGTCGCTATTTGATCAAATATGCCGAGAAAGTTAACAAGTTGGTGTTCCAAATCACACTCAATTGGGAGAATTAAAATTGGGCTTAATCTCACCTTTAACCTTGAATATATTCTCTTCTCTTTATAGATAGTGTTGTTGGATGAGGAAAGCATTTGGAAGGCGTTGTAGATGGTGAGGGTAAAATTGGAACACCAATTCTTTTACATTGTCAGCAATATTAATTTAATTAAGCAGTGGGGACCCTATTTGAGGAAATATAAAAAAACTTGAGGAAATATAATTTCTCAAAATATAATATTCGGACATTTATTATTAATTTGTTATACAGTAGCAATTGTAAACTAGTCTTGGACAGCCCAAAAAGTAGAAATGGAGTTTGGACCTTTTTATAGTGTTGATTTGCTCTTTACGAAATATGGACTTGGACCACCTTCTTTTTTTCTCTGTGACCTTTTTTTTGGGTTTCAGAAAAAAGGGATTTGGACCGTAATGCATGTCAAGGAATGGGCTCAATACGACCGTTTAATTTATTTATTTTTTAAATCGAATTGAGGAATAAGAACATTATTATTATTATTATTATTATTATTATTATTATTATTATTATTATTATTATTATTAGTGTGTTAAAGAATGCCCAAGGACCTTAGTATAGAACTCAAAGGAGTCTTGGTTGGGAGCATGCAGCATTTAGATGCAAAGGGAGACCTTGGTTGCTACGCTGAAATCTTTTCTTAAGAAGCCTACATCCAATAAATTTATTTTATTTTTAATAATTTTGTATTTAATAATATATTTTTTAATTAGTTTACAATATGAACTATTACATAAACACAATATAATAAGTACATCTTAATTTTGAATTTGGAATTTCATAAATTGACTAAAAAAAAATCAAATGGGAATCATTTTGTGAAGCAAAGGAGTGTCAATCACGTTTTCTATAAATTAAATTCATATATAAATCTTTAGAGATAAATTTAAGATACAACCAGGCAACACAATGCATACAAGTCTGGAAAAATCTTTTAGATCTCATATTTAATTTCACCTATAATCATGACATCTCTAAAAAAAAATTATAGGGTTAAGTTCAGATGAACACTTGGGGTTTGGGCGGTTTCCCACTTAACCACCTGTAGTCAGTAAAGCTATATTTAAACACCCGACTTTTTGAGTTAAAGTGAAAAAATACTTTCTGTCATAACTCTGTTACTTAAATTGGATAAAGACTTAATTACCCTTCTTATATATAAACGGCAGATAAGAGAAGATGCTAGGGAAGAACATAAAGGGAGGAATAACTGGTAAAGAAAGTTTTATTTGATAATTCAAAGAGAAGAAATTTGCAAGATGAGGGGGAGGATAAAATCAGAAACGAATCCATGCTCAGTATTCAACTGGATTTTTTAATCATTATCCTTACCATTTTTAAAGACTAGCAAGCAATAGAGTAATGCAAATATGGCGAAGGACATAAACAATCTTGTAATTTGCTGTGGTTGAATGACCCATCTTCATTCCTATTCAACGCACCATCCACAGAACTCAAGCAATTGACACTTAAAAAATAAGAGCATCTCCATAGAATCACACATATAGTATTTCAATATTGAATCTCATAAAAAAAAAATTAACTTCACTTGATCACATTACCACCGACTCCATCTACAACCTTAACAAAACTGCAATTCACTCGCTCAATTCACATATTCCTATCTCAAAAAAAACTTGTATAATCAGCTTCCACAAAAACCCTCTCCATCAAAAAATTTAAAAACTAAATAATTTCCAACTAAATCCTGTTGAATGGCTTTAGTCTCAGATCGCTAACTGGCAACACATTTAACTTGTGAAGGAAAGAAGAAACGTCCTTAATGATTCCAATACCTCAAGTATGGTTTACCCATGGAATCGCAGTAAAGCAAAGATTCGATGTGGTGGTGCTCATCAATCTATATTGTTGGTCTTTAGGCTATCGGAAGCTTCATGGACACTCAAGTAGTTAAGTGGATTAAGCGTCATTGGAGCCCATTGAATCTGGTCATTGGAGCCCATCAATCACACGGGACACCGGGATGTAAGTCATTACATTGAGATAGAACACTAAAGAGACTCGATCCGCAATACTTCCATTCCCCATGCTCGCTTGGCAAACAAAGACCTTCTCGAACTGCGGACCAACCACCACGGACTCGATTCTCACCGAAAACCAATTTTGACTTAAAATTCTCCACCATTCAATTTAGACTCCATCCTTATGTGACTCTTCTCCTTCACTCGCTCAATTCTTTCCTTCAATTCTGTTGCGATTTGCGGTTAAAAATCTATATCAAGACACAATGAATAAGCGTGAGGTCATCAAGCTTCAATTAAAGGAGGCATCAATTGATTAAAAGAGACACTAATCTTCATGACCAACATCACTTAATTTTTGAACAAAAAATACAACCATAAGAGGAAAAAAATGAGGTATATGAATCGGTGACTTCTGGAGCTGATAAAACTCCATCTCCAAATGGGGTATAAAATTCTGGGGAACAATTAAAGGTTTGTCGATCAAATGGGAATTTGGGAAACTCATCAAAACAATAATTTTGGGGAAAAGGGTTTTCAAGAAAAGTATCAACATTAGTGTAGAAATCATTTACCCCATTCTCTCCTATCTCGATCCCAAATGAAATAATCCACCGACAAGCTTAAGCTTAAGTGTAGAAATCCTACCGACATCTGAAACTTCGGACTCGATTTGGAACCAAACTGATCAGCAAATGGGTTTTGTTCAATCTTCATCCATTACTAACCCTAGAAAATTCGTGCACAGCTTCTTTGGGTGGATTTGAAATTGAGAAGAACCCTAGAAAATTGGGAATCCTACTACGATTTGGAGATATATTGAGAATAAAAAGAAGGGATGATGATGGGATGAAGCAATTTGAGTTTCATGAATGATGAAGAAGTGAGGAGACTGATGATAACGAGGAAGATAATGAAGAAGAAGAGGGTATTTTAGACATTTACTATCTTTTTTTGGACCGTTACAATCCTTCTCACACGCTTTTGGCGTCTGACATACACGCACAGTTAACTTGGATGGAAAAGGTGACGTTTTCATTTTAACTCAAAAGGTCGGGTGTAAGACCCCAACTTATTATTAATGAAATTTAATTTTCTCTATTTATTATTTTAAAATAGTAAGGGTTGATTTGATTAATGTGGATAGTTAGGGGTAAAATACGCAAATACTTCAAAATAAGCAAGTGGTTAAAAATATTCATTGTTTCGGGGAATATTCGTTTGGTCGTGGAATATTCAGCTTTGCGGGGAATATTAAATACTGACGGCCAAATGACCATGTGTGGGCCCCATAATTGAAAGCGATTGGATGAAAAAAACGACAAATATAAGTGGTTTAAAAATAATCTACGTAGTTATACATCGCTATTATCGTTAAAATATACGGTGGTTAAAACACAAGAAGACACAGTATTGCACCAATTATTGATTCTTACGTAGAAGGCACTACTCTCAATCGATTCTGAGTAATGAATTATCGCTCAAAGATTTTATTGAGTTAATAATTCTTTGGGTTGATATTTTATATTGTTGTTGTTTCAATAATTGTCATTATACAAAGTATTTTTCATTATCGAAGCAATAATTCATATTATCTGAATAATATTATTAGATAACATTATTGGCAATGTCTAGAAAGTTTCGCTAAGGAGAGGTTTGGTCACCTAATTGGCGCGCAAGAAGGAGAAATTCTTATTGGAAAGTTCTCTTCCAGGAACCGCCGGTTGTCAATATTGTGATTCTCGTAATATTATTTGTGAATAATTAATTATTGATTCATATGATGAGGAAAATATTAATTTTATGTGGATATAGATGGAGAAAATTTTTAATGTGACAATTGTTGAAAATTGAAATTTTATCTTTTCCGATAAAATAATTCATTTAAATATATTATTATATTTTAATAATATAATAATGGTGATATTTTTACAACGAATGTGGGATATATGAGTATACGAGGAGGAAGAGTATTTTTGTTGCAATAAATGTTTAAAACATGTTAAATATGTCGGTGGACCCTATTTATTCGATCGAAATTTGATTATAGCTTGTAAAATTGCCCGTTTGTGGATTTGGTCAATTTACATTTGGAATCGGAAAACTTTCTTCCGTAAAGTTGTAGAGAATTGAATTTCCTATAAAACTCACGAGATTCGAATTTTTTCGATGAAAGGGCTATTTATTATGAATTATTGAAGTTCAAGTTCAAATAATTGATTTTTGGAAGTTTTAAATATTTATATTCACACAAAAACGTTTTTTGTGTTTGGTGGACATCTTTAACACATGTCATGTTGCTGAATTCAAATGCTTGATGCGAGGGAGGATGTAGAAAAAATTATAATATTAATTTATTAAATTTTCTGTTTTTGGTGTTTAAAGAATTTCCTATAAATAGGGTCTTAGGTTAGAATTGAAAATCACACCGTAAACTCAAGTTTTTTCTCTCTATATTATCGAACGTATTCTTGTGAGTATTTTGAGTATACTTTGAGTATTGTTAGCGGTGCAAAGTTCCTTCAAAGACTATACCCTAGATTCAAGCTAGAAATCTTAATCTTTCGAGGTAAGGGATGTTATTTTCTTCTCAAATGATATTATTTCTTCAATATCATTATCTTTGAAATATTGGTTGAAACTTTTTATCAAATTTGGAACTTTTCCATGTCGGGGTTACTTATTCATGAGTTCTTATTCACGAAGTTATTATTCATTTAGTACTATTCACGTAAGCGTGAAGATATTTTTGGGAAATTTCTATCTTTTGGTGTGAGATTCTTATTCACGATACTCAAGACTATTCACGCGTATCAAGACTATTCAATCGAAAAATAAAATTTCTTCTTTTTTGTCCAAAATATCTATTACGGATACTAGCTTTGATTGATCCATGTTTTGATCATTCTTGAATTTTACACCACTATGATTATTTTTGAGGTATTATTTTTGAACATGGATAAAACAAAAGTACTTAATCCTTAATCCTTAATCCTTAATCCTTGTCATTTTGTTTCAATGGATTCGTTTCTTTAAAAATATTGTTCATCATCCTCGGTCTTAAATGATGATATTATTGAATATCTTTGGCCCGAAGTGCAAAGATGAATGATTTTCAAGAATATCTTTCAGTAGTAGTGCAAAGATGAGCAGTGTTTAGATGAACATGATTAATGATGAATATCTTTGGCCCGTAGTGCAAAGATGAATATTTGATTCGGATGTATATTGATTGATGTTATGAGGGATAAAAGATGAGCGATGAACTTTTAAATTCATACATGAAGATAGTAGTTTGCATTCTCTACTTAACTCTTCTAATGAATTATTATTTCATTGCGAATATTGATTTAAAATTTGTTGTCTATCAGATTCTATTAGATTTTTCCTCGTTGAAGACTAACGATAATTTGTTGTATATTATCTTAGTCATAATATTCTTTCTTGGCTAGTTGAGCTCACCCTTTTCCTTTTGTTCCATTTTTCTTTCTCGGGCGGCGAGAATATAATGAAGATGAGTCGGGGTATGGAATGAAGGTTTTAGAAAGAATTGTTTAGTAGTCCTCACCATTTTGTAAAATAATGTATCAATAAATGTTATGAGAATTTATTTGAGTATAGATATTGTCTGAAGATAATATTTGTATTTAAACTCACAGCTTTTCTTGTTGTAATAATAAAGTTGTAGTTGTTTTCATATCATGTATTGACAACTCGAATAGGTGATGTATACCTATTTCAAAAAGGCCACATCGGGTGTTTAAATGTAGCTTTATCGACTACTGAATTGGTTAAGTGAAAACCGCTTCAAACCTCGTGGTAATATCCGAACTTAACCCAAAATTATATAAGAAAAAAAAACATAGCAAATGATCTTACCTGGACTTAAATTAGGGTAGTGAAACGGTAACGTTGCAGAACAAAAGAGATTAGAAGAGAGATTGATATAAATTTATTTAAGTTTTTAAAATCAATTAATATGTTACTTAATAATACTTTTTAGTTAGTTATAATTAGTATTTATATTAAAATTAGTTTATAAAATTTATCTACTTTTAAAACGTAATGAATACTAACCATCTTATAGAGTAAAATTTGTTTCTTTTTATTTATCATTTGTTCCTAATGAAAAAATATAATGCTGGAAATATTACTTATTAATACCAAAGTTGAAATTTCAGAGATTGTGTATTTTACTTAGACCTGGTAAAGATGGCCCAGGCCCGCGGATTGGGTCGGCCCGCCCGTCACGAGCTAGGCTTTGGGTTTCAATTTTTAAATTTATAAAATCGAAGTCATTTTGGCCCTACCACTAATGAAAGCTTACATGGAGGCAACACAAAGACTTGTAAGTAAATAAATAAGAATTCAAACCAACTGAACTACAACTATTTGTTTTTAATGCAATCATTAATATATTTTTTCTTTACTTTTATAAAAGAAAATTCGCCATGCATTTGTCCATGCATGTCTATTCTTATTTATAAATATTAACAATTAATTGAAAATTTGTAATAAAAGTATCAATAATTTTTTTCATTTTAATTAATATAGAAATTATTAATGTAAATTTTTTTGAAAGTGCTTCTAATAAAAAAATAATTTCTTAATACTTAATTTAGTCACATCGATATTAATTTTTTTTATTTTCAAACTTGATTTTAAAAATTAAAATAAAATTCTTTTTGTATAATAATAGAGTAATATTTGTACAACACAGAATGCATCGTTCTAACAAGAAAAGTAAGGGAAAGTGAGAGAAAGAAGACATGTTCAGCATTCTCAATTGTTTCGTGCAAGCAAAGGAACCATAACAGTAAATAAACAACTCCACCTCATTGATTAAATTTAAAATCCACGGTTTAAATGAATACATGAACAAATAGTTAACTAATTTCAAACCATAATTATATTTATAATATTGTTAACCGCTAGAACATTTATTATTAATAATATTTATAATATTGTTTATTATTAATTATTTTTAATATTTATCATTATTAATATTTTTGGTGTAACAAGATTTGTAAAAAAAAAATTTTAAGGAGGAAGTTGCATGGCAGACAGACTGATCGCCCAAGTTCTAACATCTGGCCTAACAATCATAAAATTTCACCAAAATCCGGACTTTTGGGCCGTACCATATAAGCCAATCCGCCTGGCTTGCTGCGCCTAATTTCACTATTTAGTAGTAGACACGTTCTCTTTGAGGTCTGACCACCTCACTCTATCTCTATTTCCATTTCCAAGGGGATTCACTCAGACCTACATAGTACAGACGAGAGCATATCCTTTATTCCTAATTTTTCTGTCCCCTTGTGTCTCTTTATTTAAATTTTGACACATAGTCTCTTACTTAACATTAATTAATTCTAAAATAAAATAAAAGGACATGTGTCAAAATTCAAGTGGGGAAACACAAGGAGATAGAAAAATTGGGGACAGAAGATCTGCTTTCAAGTATAGACACCCACCATTACAATTACAATTATAATATACTCTTCCTCCTAAATCTAAGGCAAGCCACGATTCGAATCGTCATTATATTTTAAAATATCGTCGTTATAATCTGATTCGTCTTTAATTCATTTTGTTGATTCGTTGAAGAAATTTTTCATATATATATATATATATATATATATATATATATATATATATATCTCCTTAACTATCACCATTCTCAGGTTAAAAAGGAAAAAGAAAAAAAACTTAACATGGGTCCAGCTGAGAATCCAGCTAGGAGTACGGGACCCACAAGTAATGATGACAGCTAGTTGAGTCAGATTCTATATTATGTCACTTGGATTAGTCGAAACAAAAGAAATTAAAGAATATGTTTGAGAATATACCATGGACGAGGGGTCAATGTAAAAATCCAGTTCAATCGGTTTGGCACAAACTGAAAATACTCCAATATGGATAAGACCCATTACCCTTTCTTCATCTTCAGCTTCTTGACCCTATGTATATAAATGATAATGATGATGATGATGATGTAATGCAATGGAGTAACTCGATTGATTGTCTAGCTAGCTAGCTTACACCTCCCAGCGCTCCTTCAATTTAGTCCGTTTCTTCATAAATATGTTTTAACATTATCCCCATAAACGTATATATGTACGTACTCTCCTTATAATAAAGAGAACTACAATAGCTATCTACTAACCTTCACCTAAAATTCTAAAACCTTTTAGTCATGAATTCTTTGCGTATTCTCTCTCCATATGAACAAGAAAAACTCATAGAAAAGCTCAATATCTTCAAGATTCAAGGCAGGGATAAACATGGTCACAAAATTCTTCATGTCATCGGAAACCTCTTCCCAGGTAAACACACACACTGGCATGTTCTCCTTTTCTTTTGATTCTTCATTAATTTGATGTTACTTTATTTGATACTATTATGTTTTATATTTCGTTGATAATTAAGCAGCTAAGCTTGTGAATGTGGAGGCACTAAACAAGTATTTGAAGGAAAAGGTGTTTCCAAGTTTTGCTGCTGATGATGATGATCAGCAGCAGCAGAAACCATTTTCAGTGGTTTACCTGCAAACAGGTGTTCGTAGATGTGAAAACTTTCCCGGAATATTGACCCTCCGATCAATCTACAGTGCTATTCCGGCCAATGTCAAAGATAATCTCCAAACTATCTATTTTGTACATCCTGGCATTCAGTCCCGACTTTTCCTTTCCACCTTTGGCCGTTTACTCTTCACCGGAAGGTAAATCGTACATATATGCATGCACTCTTCTTAATTTGCATACTCACGTGCATGCATGCAGTAAATTGCCCCTCAAGATATGTTCTTAAAAAAGAAAAAAAATTCATAGAAGATCATTTTAGAAAAATGTATCTTTAATTTTAGAACAAATAGAGTATATAGTTGCATGGTTCTAAAAGTTGCACATGCAGGTTGTACTCGAAAGTGAAGTACGTGAGCAGATTGGAGTTTCTGTGGGGACACATAAAAAGGAAGGAGATAGAAATACCAGAGTTTGTTTCTGACCATGATGAGGAGCTGGATTCGTATCATCATCCACGTCCGTTTACCGACTATGGCTTGGAGAGTGATCACCCCAGAGGACTAGTCTATGCTGCTGCTGCTGCTGCTGCTCCTTCTCCTATGGCACTTTCAGTTCCTACCTTCTCCATGCGGTGTATTGCGTAACTAGGCGGAAATACAAGCCTTGGAAAGAGAATGTTTTGAATTTTGATATTTTGTGAAGAAATCAATCTGCGGGTCTCTAATCCAATTTAATAACAATATTATTCAAGTACCCTTGTGTATAGTTGTGTACCAACGAATAGTTTTTTTTTTCTAATTTTTCTTTTTTTTGGACATGAGAAAAAAATGAATATCTAAATAAACAATAATAATGGAGCTTAATAAGCTGATGTTTGGATATTAATAAGCAACTTGGCAAATGCATCACACAGTTTCAAATTGGACTTGTCTTACTCTCTTCTTCAAAAATTATAAGAAAAAAAACTGTTGCTTCTATTTATAATTTATTTATTGTAATTTTGTGACCAGTTAAAAATATAATTCAGCGAGGCCTCAGCATGACATCCCTTATCGATCGGTTATAACCATTACAGTGAGGAGAAAGTTTAAGTAAATAATAATTATATAAAGAAAAAAGGTGGTTGTAGAAGAAGGAATGATGTTTTTACTAATCATGCATACACATGGTACAGGGGTTAAAACATGAAGCAAGTCCTTGTAAATTGTAATGTGATTAAATTTACAGTTTTCTCCATGATCTATGTACTGCATTTTACAGATTTCAAGGACTATAAAAAGTATCCTTAAAAGGAAGTCACCCCCTCAAAAAATGATCCAAACTCATATCCAACTTAAAAAGGAGGAACTAGATACAGAAGATCTGCAGCAAAAGGAAACATAAGTCAGGAGAGCCGATGAATTTCAAATCAGGATAAAACTGAAAGGATAATTCAGATATCTTGAACTATACTTTTCAAAATTGCGACTCACTACAAATGCAATGGAATTTGGTTCTAGTTATGAAGAAGCAGAAATTCATCTCAACATTCTTCGAAATCGAAGTTCCACAGTGAAACACAAAACCAGAAACACAAATATATTGGATAGTCAACTCAAATGTCTCAAAGGCAACACCTGTCCCCTAAGTACCATACCTACACCAATATGGAAACTTGCCCCAAGTACCATACCTACACCAATATGGAAACTTGCTAGAGCAAGTTTTTGTAACTTCGCATAACTTGTGGGTGTTCCCTACTCTGGAAACGAGCACCAAGTATAAGCAATGTCACATTAGTTTAATTACAAATTTTAACTTAATACTATTAAATTCTATCCTCCCCTGACTAGGGCATTGGCCTGCTGTAACAGAGAATAGCCAAAAATACTAAGATTTCTGACACTTGCAGAAGCCTGGTAACAATCTCACCACAGAAAGCTTATCACTAGTGATGGAAAACACCAGTGAGAACGCGCCACTACCTTAATTCTGCATTCAACCTACATGCTTAATGATTTGATAGTGCAGAGAATATTACTACTCAAATATCATCATTGTGGAGTGCCCACTCACCACAAGAGCCCACCGAACAAGATCCCAACTAGCAGGGAGAGGAGAGGACCTATGGTTATGATAACATGCTCAGCTGAATTGCTTGAAACTGGAGGCTTCAAAACAACTACTATAATAAATAACACCCAGAAGCCCCAAAGCTTTCACTTTTATGAGCTCTTTATCATACTAACATTATATGAACACCAAGTACTACCAAACTAAACTAATTAAAAATAAAGTTGAAATAATAGTCATTATATTAGCCCTGCTCGCTGAAAATTGAACTAATAGGTTGCAGATTATGGAAAAGTTGACCTCGGCCTTGAAAGTTATTCTCATCAAGGGTGTGCTGAAATTCTTAGGAGATCCAACTTCTTATAATACTAAAGTTGACAGATCAAGGCTCCAAGAGGTTAATGTACAAACTAGGAAAACTCTATTCCATTGTGTTCCTTGAGTATTTCTGTGTTTTCCAACATTCAAGAGTAACATTCGAGAAAAGAATTGATGAATTTCACTCTGATTATCTCACAACATCATCTTCACAAAACAAGGGCTTACTATATTTAACCTACAAAGACACCGTAGCAGTACAACGTCATGGCAACATCAACAGAGCACTTACATGATTGAAGGTTTGTAATCATATATTTCAATTTGAAGAAAACATGCAGCATACTTGAGAAACATGAACATATCAATATAACGAATCACTTACATGCTTAACATGGATTCGGAGTAACCCATATCGGTGGAGGCCAACATCGCCCCGAGTATGAATTGCGCGGGTAACAGGGCAAAGCTTTAATCCTCCCATCCTCCAAGTTATAAACACCCAAATCATGATCCCCATTAACACCATCATAATTCCACTCTGAATAATCATCCGTGAAATAAATCTGATTCCCTTTACATTCAGGAAAATCAGAAGCCGACAAGGCAAATGAAGAATTCTCCCCCACAAACAAAACCCAATCATCCAAACTGGTCACAACCTCCCACTTAGGCCCTTTCAAATCCAGCCTAGACACTTGAAACTCAGTCGTCCTATAAATAATATCAAGTTGATGCGAATCCCCATCAAATTCAAGCTCCAAATACCGCGTTACTAATAGCAATTCATCCATACAAGCCACCAAATACTGCATATCCCCACCAACTTGATGGGGCGTATTAATAAACGAAACCCTAGGCGAATCAAAATTAATATCACACACCACAATTCCGCCAAATTTATTCACAGCATAAACATTCCTTGAAAGTAAATAGCATCCTCACAATAACCCTGTGCATCGTCTATGAATTTCCAAGAAAGATCGCCTTTTTTACAATAAGCGAGATCACCCGTTTGATTAATTATAGCCAAGACAATGTAATTCGACTGATCCGATGGAGACGTAGAAAGGATTACCTTTTTGAAGAAAGAATCACGCATTTCCTTCAAATTGCAGTTGTAAACGTCGCCGTCTATGGTGTTCAAGGTGTACTCCCGGCCGACGTCGGTATGATCGAAATTGAGAATGTTTGGGAACGAGGATAATGGCGGGAGATTAATGATGGATTGGGATAGTGGATTTAGGAAAAAAAAACGATGCGGATTCGTCAACGATTGCGAGCCAGCCGTGGGAGGATCCGCAGCGGCGGCTCCGGCGTGAGTATTCGGGGAGGGTGAGGGAGTGGACCTTATTGTTGGAGAGGCTGAAGAAGGTGCGGCGGTGGGGTTGTCTGTCGGAGCGGGTGGTGGGGAGCATGAGCCATGGGAGCTGGCAAGGGAGATTGGATGGGGTTTTGGGAGTTGAGGTTCGCCAATTGTTACAGACGGCTCGGAATCGGATGTAATCGTTGAGGAATTTGATCTTGTTGGCGATTGTATCGAGCAATTCAGGCGGGAGTTGGGACCAGTCAACGGCCATGGATGATTATGGCCGGACCGATTTTGATTCTCAAGGGTTTAACGTTTCATTTCTTTGATGGGATTTGGCCTGCAAATAGACCAAATGAAGAGAGAGAAGATCAACTCCTCTCTCTCGATGTTGAGAAAGAATTAAACAGGATGGAATAACTTGGAGACGGAAATGCCGGGTAAATAACTAAAAGGTCGTTATTATATATATATATATATATATATATATATATATATATATATATATATATATTGCCATTTTGGGCATATTTTCACCTTTTGTGGTAGATTAGTTGGAGTTTAATTTTGAAAACTGAAAATACTGACCAATAAGTCTAGGTGGACTGATGGTTATATATTCTACGGTGGCATCTTATGTAAATACATCATCCTTTTAATTACATGAAGATTTTTTTCCATTAACTATATAAGACATTTTATATATATCTAAAAAACTAATAATTTCCTACTTTGCTCTAAAAAAAATATAATACTCTTTCCGTTTCTTAATATAAGTCTTTTTAAAGAATTTTTTTGTTTCTTAATGTAAGTCGTTTAAGAATTTCAAGAAGATTAATTCTTTACTTTTCAATATTACCCCAAGTATTAAATGTAACTTTGGTTACTCTAGCTTTTTTTTTGTCAATAAATAACAATCTCTTCTTCCAATCTGAGAACAATATAGACAATTGATATTATAGTTAATGCTATACAATCATTACCTTAATACTTGTGCACAATTCTAAAACTACCTATATTAAAGAACGGATGGAGTAATTATTAATTGAGAGAGATCAAAAATAGTAATTTTTTAATATGTGTGATTATGTCTTAAACGATTTTTATAATAAAAAAGGAGGATTATTATTACTTGTATGAAAATATTAATTCCCTATACGAACACCAATGATCTCTATGAAGCGATCCGGATTAGGATCCTTCCCATTTCAAATAAATAGAAATTCTTCATTTTGTGGTCCAAATTTAAAATGTGTTAAATCATAATAATGAGAGAGATGATTTTAAATCTAAAAATAAAATAGTTCATTTATTTAAAATGGAGAGTATCCTACTCAAGCAACCCACTCTTAAATCTTAATTACCCAGTTTTCTCTCTCTTCTCTTATTTACTGTATACTTGTATAGGATACAATTAATTCAGTAGTGGTAGTAGTAACATCCAGCTGCCCCTCTTCAATCTCTCTCATTATCTGCTACTCTCTACCAACAAGTAGTCTTTCTCTATCTGTGAGTTAGTGATCAATGATATTTATATACGAGTGTAAGTGTGTGTTTCTGATGATGAGTACTGTCCGAATACAAGGTAAAATGGTGCAATATGGTTTAACAAAGTGGTCCTTGCAGAGTTTATTGGCATTCTGTCTACCTCCGATCGTCCTTTCCAATTTAATTAGATACTGGTTATAAATAGAGATAGATAGATGCATGGAGGTGGGCATACTGCCAACTGAGCTCTGTTGGTCTCTCTTTGCAAAACCCTTTGTCAGCTCTCGATCTCTAGTCTCTACAAACATATATATATATATATATATATATATATATAACAGTACGTACGATCTAGCTCGCTCCACAATTTCTGTCTTATATATACATTAATTATATTAATTCTATTTTTAATTAATGAAGATCTAGGTAGCTAGCTAGCATGGTGGTAGTATATTTATTCCTTAATCACAACTAAATATTTCTTTGTCGATCTATGTATGTTGATCTGCAGTTTTCAGTCTGTTCTAGGGCAGTATATATATATATATATATATATATATATATATATATATATATATATATATATTGGAATCCATCCATTAAGGTTCTTGTGGATCTTTATCAAGCAACAACCTCTTTTTAATCAGATTGATCAACTTATTGGAAAATTTGAGATTGGGATATATTAATCTTAAGTGGTAATGATCTCAGGGTTTTATTTAAATAAGAGGCCCACATTTAAACATATTGTCAAGTATAATTAAACAAAATGAATATTTAATATTAAAATATTACAAACCCATACTGACTTACATCTTAAATTACTTTTTTTTACGCATTTCTCCACAGCAAATTAAAATAGAATAAAAAAATAAAAATAATATTAAAATATTACGGCCGGTACAAGTTGTACCGGCTTACCTTTTTTTTTTAACACATTGATGCTAGCTTTATATGTCATGCATGTGAATGTCTATTATTAATTTTATTAGTAAGCAATTCTTATAAGAATGTAATAACCAAGATATAATATATTATTAATCAAGATGTAATATATTATAAGAATTGCTTAATAATAAAAATAAATATCAGTCTTTAATAAAATATAAAAATATATTATAAAAATTGTAATTTTATTATTAAGCAATTCTTATAGTTGATATAATGAAACTACTTTATATATTTTAAAACAATAAAGATATTCTACTTTAGTTGATATGTAGTTGTAATAATATTTTAATTTTAAAATGTACCAAGTATAAAAGTTGTTAAATAAAATTTTATTAATTTTAATTATAAGATGCCATGGATTAATTTTTAAAAATTGAAGTGAATTTTTAGGATAGGTAAAAATACAAATAAAAAAGATAAAAATAGTGTTTAGTTATATAGTAATTGTAAAAATAAAAATATCAGTCTTTAATAAAATATAAAAATATATTATAAGAATTGTCAACTTATTATTAAGCAATTCTTATAATATATTACATCTTAGTTAATAATATATTACATCTTTGTTACTACATTCTTATAATAATTGCTTACTAATAAAATTAATAATAGACATTCACATGCATGACATATAAAGCTAGCATCAATGTGTTAAAAAAAAAAAAGGTAAGTTAAATTATAACTTTGTATCGGCCGTAATATTTTAATATTATTTTATTTTTTATTCTATTTTAATTCTTTGTGGAGAAATACGTAAAAAAAAAAAAAAAAAGTTTGTATAAATTGTCTTTGGTTGTAATATTTTAATATTAAATATTCATTTTATTTAACTATACTAACAATATGTTTAAATGTGGGCCCTCTTATTTAAATAGAAGCTGCTAAAACATCATCATGAACTTAGATTAATATATCCCACGTCAAATCTTCCAATAAGTTGATCAATTGATGCGAAAAGAGGTTGTTGACAAGATGTCAGTGGCAATAGGTTCTTTATGGATGGATTCACTATATATATATATATATATATATATATATATATATATATATATATATATATATATTTCACTCCTCTAATTTCTCAAGAAGAGTAGATCGAATACATGAAACATACCCATGCACTTCGTCGGTCACCAGAAGATATATTAATCCATCCATCTTTGTTTGAGCATATATATATATATATATATGCTCGCGCGCCGGCCGCGCGCACGGGTTTAATTTCCTCGTCCAGCTGGGTCATCACGCAGTTTTCATGTTGCTGACGACCGACTATCACGCTAAAAACCGGAGGGAAAAAAGAGAGGGCGTATTACTACAATACAAGCTAAGTTCCACCGATCGATTCATGCATATCTATCTATCTTACTTTTTCATTTTCCTAATTAATTATACATCATGTATGTGTCCATCAACTTTAATAATTGTTCTATTAATATCAATTGCCTTAATTATAGACAGATCAGGAATGCATGCTAGATATTTTATCTTGATAAAAAGTACTAGTAGTATAATAAACTCCAAATATAATAATCCTATATTATATATATACACACACATATTTATATGAATAATTTTATATACACATATATACTGTCGACACAAATAAGGAGAAAAAATATATGTTATATTACTTATTAATTAATAAAAATATGTAAAATTCTCTATTTTTTTTTCATTTTTTATACTGTGCAAGTACAATTTTTTGTATTAAAATTATTGATTTTTAAGTATTATTAATTTTTTTTTTACTATTAAACACATAGGTATGTAGGCTCATGATTGAAAACTGAGATTGGCATTAAAGTACTAGTGCAGTGCATTAATTTGTATGGGTGAATATGATCTAGTATTTGGACTTTGGCGGATTGATGATTTGCTTAATAAACAAAAAATATATATTTCGGTGCATGTTGTCTAATTTTTGTTATTTTAGTATTATTAGTAGTTGACACTTGGTCAGCTTGCTATTTCGATCTTTTCTCTCAAAAAATGTTACTAAGATGGGTTAATTCACATCAACACGTTGATTCCTCAATGATAAAAAAATTATTCATAAAATTTTAATTGTACAAAGTCTTAAAATTTATTATTGTCAAAAACAAAAATATTAACTTTCAGTCGAATAAGTAATTTATATATATATATATATATAAAATCATATTCACACTTTGCATTTCACTGCAAGGTTAAATGAAATAGTACTTTTTATTTTATATCACAAAAGTTCTAATTGTGAAATATTGGAGCATTTATTAATTCTCCACAAGTTCTACTTGTGAAATATTAGATCATTTATTAACAACATAATTTTAATAAAAATATGTTATTTAAGAGAGGTATATTTTATATCCGTCTTATATATATATCAAAATACTCCTCCATGGCCATGGGAGCCTTAAAGTAACCAAATCATGCATTTTCATATAAAATTTAATTTCTTATTTTTATACTCAACTGAATTTAAAAATAATATGCATTCAAATTAAAATCAGTTTTAATATCTTTTTATTAAATACAAATATGAATTATTATGGCGTTTTACTTGAATTTCAGACCAAGGGCCCCTCATTTTGAAATGCATGATGGAAGATTAACGGGAGTAATTCAAGATGGCAGGTTCTTGGTTGCTTATTTCGGTGGGGAATAAAGTTCTTGGTTGCTGATTTCATAGTTGTAGCATTGTCCCTCGTATTAGTAGTAGTTTACTTCCTCATTTTCAAAATTAGACATATTTTTTTTTTAAAGTCAATTTATAAAATCTTAAAACTCAAAATTTATAAAATCTTAAAACTCAAAGTTGATATAATTTTATTCAAAATTTGAAAACAATAAATATGATAATTAGTACTGTGTTATAGTTAATTTACAATTATTATATATGTTTGTATTAAAATAAATAACTTTATATCAATTTTAAAATTTAAAATTTCTTGAATTGATTCTAAAAAAAAACTAAGATGTATATCTAATTTTATAGCGGATGAAGTATTTAATAGCATCATTCATGTTTTTGGATATATAAATAGATACTATAGTCGAATGATAAATGGGAGTCTCATTCGTAATTAGTTGGTAGATCCCAATGATAAATCTCCTATTGTTATTTAACTTTAATTTATTGTGCACGTCACAGTTCTTTAACACCAAAAAAAAAAAATGAAAAAAAAAACAAATTGTGTTGGTGAAATTAGGACTACGTGAATAGACTCTATTTTCCTCATTTATACTCCAGTGCAAGTGTAACTTATATTTATAGCTATATTAATACCCACCATTACTAAATTTTTACCTAATATTATAAAGAGTTTAAAATAGTGACAATATATATCCAACATGAATATTTTATTAATAATTTGTCATAATTTTAACACAGCTCATGTATATACCTCTAGTTTAAAACTTTAATTCTAATAAGAATACATTTAAAACATAAATTATTCTTAAAATCGTAATTTTAAAAGTATACATCATTGATTACTTGGTCATCAAATCCCTACTTTTTACATCTATTTATTTAAAGAGAATTGATATTTCTATAAGTAATATTTGATATTTTCATAAAATCTGCCTCGCATGAGTATAAGGCTCATTTATTATTCATGTCATATTTACTTGTGTAAATATCAATTCCCTATTTAAAATCTCTAGACAAGGCAGTGTTCGCAAATCCTGAACTGCTATACACCAATACTAGCTCAGCTGAATCTATTTAAGGGTCTCTCAGCTGAATCTAGCTCGGGTAAATTCTTGCCTACGGTCTACCAATACTATAAAGGCCCTTTTATCGTAACTGAACCCTTCCATATCCTTGAAATTTAATTTTTAAAATTATCACTTGCTTGATTACCAATTTGGGCTTCCGACCGCAGTGGAAGAACAATGTGCTGGTCCAGACAATGAAAAGGCTCCAGGAGTGGACTGGACTGGGAGGGCGCTTGGGGAAATATGCTTCTTTAAAGGAAGGGAAGCAGCAAACTCCCTCCGGCCAGGTATAGGCAGTGAAACTGCTGCTGCGGCTGCATGTTGCTTTGCGGCATCATCTACATATTGGAGATCATCAATCCTTGCCATTAAGTTGAAGGCCAAGCTTTCAATCACCCTAGAGTAGCTCTCCAGAATTGACTGCCCAACATCCTATAAAGAATTGGTTTGAACTTATCTTAAATTTAGATTGGAAAAGCTAAGCACAGCTGTGTAGATAAGATGCAGAATATCTCCAATCAAACCATAAAAGCAGAACGATCAATGGTTCCAATATACAAACTACAAATGCATCACGTGGTGGTCCAACCTTTCATATCAACTCCACAAAAGGATATTTATACAAAAATAAATCAAACAAGATAGAAAAACATTATTATAGATAGAATTTTGCATTGCAGATGTATAATTTCTGAAGTATTAATCTGTGAAGGGAACACATGAATTTCTAAATTGATTAGTTAGAAAATTATACGTTTTCTTTGATCATAAATTCTACTACTATATACTGTATTTGTTTCTTTCCAGGAAAAAAAGAAAGAAAAGGTTTTTTTACATCATTTTCTAATTAAATGAGACACAAAACTGCAAATGAACATGTTCAAAGAATAAAAGCTTTATGAAATGGATTAGATCATTCTTTTAAGTCATTGTTACAAATTCTAACAGACAAGATCCGGATCACTTTCATAATCATTAGGAACACAATCAGACGTAAATTTAACTGAGGAGCACAATAAAAAAAAATACTATTTACTAGCACAAGAAATTAAGTAAAGAAAAATACCTTGTTATATTGAATCTTTTGTATGTCCAAAGCAGTCTGTGGGAGGCCAGGAAACTGTAACTTTAAATTCCGCAGGAGGATTTCAGCTCGTTGTTCTAAAACTTTACTCTTTCCCTTAACCTTGCCACCCCATAACCTCCCAGATTTTGCATGCTTTAAGTGTTGTTTGAAGTATTTGTGCCTCCAGATGTGCACAGAAGCCTCAATCCTGTTCGCTATCTCCAAAGTGGTGTATTCTGATGACATTTCTAAGTACTCAAGAAGACACTCCGGGGAGAACTGATCGGCAGTTATATAACGGTAGAGGGTTTCGCCTAGACAAGCTTTCACACTCTGAAAGAATGCCACAAATTTATACAAGTAATAGTATAAAGTAGAAATGATGATATTGCAACAATGACGGGACCAATAACATATTTCTGGGAAGAAACCCAACTGAGTTGGCACTCATGAAAGTTTGTATGGAAAAGGTCATCATTGTTTTGATCCACAAACCTCATTAAAGTGAACTGCTGAGATCATCTTCAAAAGTCAAATATTATTAAAGAATAGACGACCCTAATTGAAAACACACATGATTCTAAGAATTACAAATTAGTGGCATCATCAGTGTCATATATTTAATTATGACACTGACTTATAATGGGATAAGATTTGCATACTCATCGAAACATCTTCAAGAATTAAAGCTTCACAGATCAATTCTATCGCCATAATGTAAGTAACTGGATGTGATAGTAATCTAATGCACGGTTCTCGTATCTCCTGTCAATTAAAGTACATTTTTATTCCAGCACTGCTGAGCTAAATAGAGATCAATAGAATGAATAAACACCCTTCAAGTTTACTCAGTTTTCAAATAATGTGAGGAAATTATAAGAAAACAGTACCCATACCTTGGGCAAGCTCTTCAAGTAAACATTTGGTATTTCCATCTCCAAAAGCACACTGTTATTAATTGCCACAGCAGCCTTGAAAATTTGAATGGCGTTCTCCCTGAACTGTTGCAATCTCTTCCTTGTATCTTCAGACAAACCACTGGGTGGGACTTTTGGGAATGGTAACCACCATTTCTCTTCGAGCCTTATTGAACGTCTCCTAGAGGATGGAGACCAAGGATGTGCTTCAATGTGTTCACCACTATCAACAATTATGTCGCGATCAACATAATGGAATTCAGATTCACAAAACCCGTCAAGCATTCTTAGTAGCATCCCATCTAGTTTCTTGAGTGCCGGAAGATTTATATAGATCCAAGCGCGGTCGAGTCACCATAACCTCAAAGGTCCCACCACCTGGGAATTCCTGCAGTGGCGGAATTAGCTCTACTATAGAATCACTTACACAGAGAAGCCATTCCATCTCCCGAAGCCACATGGACTTTTTTTGCTGTGCTAACGGTTCTAACTTCCAAAGCTCCCCAAACACTGTCGCTGCAGAACAGCACAAAAAGCAACAGATGTGTATGTTTGTGCTGACACTAAAAAATTGGCCATAACAGATTAATTAATAATTACAAGGGAAAATAAAAGAATGATACAGAATTTCAAGAAATGAACATACCAGAAAGATATGTAATGGCATTGGAGATGGCAAGGGCAGTACAAACTCCCTTCCCTCCCCCCGACATATCCTCTCCAAGCAATAGCTTAGCAAAACGCTCCTTCATCAATTCTATCTCTGCAAGCACATGAATAAAGATTGGAATAGCCATAAAGAAAGAAATGGTTCTATCTTAGAGCATCTCCAACAGTTTCTTCAACCACTCTGGGATACTCAAATAGGTGAGCCACATCAGGAAAATTATCTCCAACAGCCTCTCCAACCTTAGTCATCAAATCTGCAACCTCATTCTCTCTTCAGAACTGGTAAGTTGACATTACCTCTTCAAAACATTTATTTTGTTTTGGTAGAATCAAAATCATATAAAAAAGGCAAAAAAAAAACATTTATTTTGCTTGATAGGTTTGATGTACGGCTTATATTTAAAAACGAATATTATTAATTAATTATTTCAAATGTTATCAATTATTATTGTTTTAAGTCAAACACTGCATTAATTGAATTGAAGATACTAAGGCACAAAATATTGAAGTAGCAAATAATGCTCTTCAAATTGCCACGTAGGTCAACAAACTTCAATTTGAAGAGTTATTTTTGTTACTAATGTTGGAGGAGATGCTCTTATATAGTATGTTCCGTTAGCTACTCATTAACGGTAAGAAATAAAATATTGACAAGGAAAAATCCCATAGATTGCTTTAATTATGAAGAAGGTAAGATTATAATCTCAGCCAAAGCTTGTACCGCTATAATTATTTTGAATTAGTAAAATTCAACTGCTCTTCGGGGTTTTCTTCATGATTTAAGGCAAACAAATAGAAAAGAATCTGAACATAATTATTTGGCTAACTAAAATTTATTTTTCTTTTGTCTTCTCCTCAATTTTTGCTTTAAAAAAAATTAAAATAAAATAAGAAACAACACAAGTAATTTCGAGACTAAAAGACAATTTGCACCCCAAACTTTACACCCATGTTGACTTTTGCACCCCAAACCGAAAAAAGTGTCTAAGTACACCTCAAACTTCAATTAAACGTAACAGAAAGCACACTTTCGTCAGTTAACCGGTCAAAAGTGACCAACTAAGGCACACATGTGGATCTTAAAGGGTATTTAAGTCTTTTTCATATCTTCTTCATCAGCTAATTCCTCTCCTGTTTTTTCACCAAACCAAACCAAACTAATTTCCCCTGTTTCTCCTGTTCAAGTCAATTGCTACCAATTTCAGCAACAATCATCCCACCCAATAACCCTCAACCCAAATTTTCTATCAATAACCTTTAACCCAAATTCTATTTCTTTGTGTTGGATCAATGGTATCATTTTCTTCTTTCTTCTTTGTGTTGGATCTGAAAAGGGGCATATGAATGAAACACAACAACCACCACAAAAACACCGCATCACAACTTTTCATCAACACTGCAACACCACGTCTTCCCACAATTCTGATCCCTTTCTTATTTCCAGCAGCATTTACATACAAGAAAAATGCTCAAACTCAATTTACAAATGAAATATGCCTGAATATCACAAAAACCTAAACTTTTTCTACAATTTCATTACAATAATCACAAACTTAGTACCACCAAATTACATTCAGAGATTTATTATATATACAATCGAATGAATCGCAAAAGGTAAACACGGTTATTGATATAAGAAAATAAGAAATCTATTAGTAAGATCCAAAATTAAGAGAGATAAAAAGCATACAGTTTTGACGAAGAGGTAATTGGCGACAACAACAGTGGCGACGATTCCACCCAGAATAGCACCTGGTCCTGTTAGCAGACTCCATTATCAGCATATCATCTTCTCTCTCCTCTTCTTCTTCTTTTTTTTTGAATCTCTCTTTCTCCTACCTGATTATTGCGGGTAGAAAAATAGAAATTAAGGCAAGGCGACCACGGCTGGCTGGCTATATTGTTATTTGGACTGGATTTCGGCCCAGACCATGTCATTGGACCCACCATTTACCTTGTAATACCTTAACGGGCATTTCGACATTGCTTCTCTTGAGTTTGAGCTTTGTACTTCTGAAAATGAGATCGGGTATCGAGGGTGAAGGGGTCGGAGTGAGGGGAGGAGGAGAGAGGAGGGCAGAGGAGAGGATGGTGTAGGTAGAGAAGTCGAAGTAGAGAGAAAGGGAGATGTGGGTGGTGTACGGGTGAGTTGACGGGTTTAACAGAGAGAAGGCAGGGATTGTGTGAAATAAATGTAAACTATCAAGCTTATCTCTATGTAATAAACATTAATATCTCGGTCACTTTTTGAAATTGTATTTTTTGTTATGTTTAATTGAAGTTTGGGCTGGAAAGTTTAAAGTGCACATTGTCTAATTTCGACCATAAACCTTGCATAATTACATCCCCTCAAAATTCTCCCTAACCAGACAGTTCCGGTAAAGCATATCCAAAGCATCAAAGTTCAACAAGTTTATATTTGAATCATCGTAGAGAGACGGTAACACCAACAATTAATGCAAATAATGACTTAAATATAGCCAATAGAAAAAAAACTAACCGGATAGCTCAGTTGTCACCGGCTTCTCGGCGGGAACGACGACGTGTCTGCAGCCGACGACCGGTAACATGATCTGAGGATGCGCCGGTATCTCGGAGTCAATCAATTCCTGCCTGGCGAGCGGCAAATAAGTAAGAGGATTGGAAGGCATTAGAGTTTCGATTGAAAATGCAGTCGAACTCTCCGATTCACTGACGTCAGCACTTGGACTGTAATTCCCGAACTGCTCGCTCCGGTGATCAGAATCATCTTCTTCCGACGAAACACTAGCCATTGTCAAAATCAAAAGTACCACTACTAATTAAGTCGAGTATATGTGAAAATTGAAATTCTCTGTATGATTAAGAGGCAATCATCTGGATCTCATTGCGATTGCTTTGGCTTTTGTGTAGACTGAAGTGGACGACTGAGGAAAGTGAAAGCAAAAGCAAAAGCATATCAATATTCAATACTCCGTCTCCGATCCATTAAAATGGTACTTGTCTCGGCTAAAGTATTACTCCCTTGAAAGGAAAACACTCAATTTCTTTTTGGTTAGTTTTAGTTTTTGGTACTTGCACCATTAGACGGTACTCAAACATCAAGATCGAGTTTATGTGTCCTGTTATTTATTGCGATTAAACCTAACAAGATAGAGTTTTGTTTGGTTTTAGTTTATGTAAATGATTATAGATGCAAATAAGAATTAAAATTATATTATTTATTTTTAATATGGTTTGGTTATAATTTGGCTTAAATATGAATTAAGACTGCTAAATTATAAGTATTATTAAGCGGTGATCCACCTTTTAATTTTGTCAATTAGGTGATTAAACTATCAATTTTTTCCAATTGAACACGTCACGTCAGAAATTGCTAATGTGGCCAATTTTGTGGGGTCTAAACATGCTTATGTGGCAAAAAAATAATTTATTATTCATTACATAAACTAATCATTTTATATGATGGGCAAATTCGCCAAACCCAAATTAGTTTCCTCTCTCTCCTTGCCATCTCCCTCCTCCTCTCCGCCACCACCTCCGCAAGCCCTTATCACAGACCTAGAACTCGACCGCACAATCTCTGCCCTCAGATCCACCGGCTACAACTGTAAAATCTCAAATTTTACGAATAAATATTTAAATTTCTCGAAATTTTTTTTTAATATTATGGTGTGGATTTAATATAATGTTATAGTTGTGGATAATATTTATAAATTTTGCAAAGTATGCAAGTTGTTATATTATTCGATTGATCGGGGAATATTCTTTGTGTCGGGGAATATTCGTATGACGGCACAATCATTGGTGGACCCCACAACAAAATTATTGTCGGACTGAGAAAAACGACAAAAATATTTTTATGAAAATAACGGCGGAAGTTTTAGATTAATCTTGTTGAATTACTTTCGGTAGTAAAAAAAGATCAATCATGCGTTGTGACGCCCCAAAATAGGTATACAACACCCATTTTGAGTCGTCAAATACATGGATAGAAAAGCAAACTACAACTTTATTATTACAATTGTAAAGTGCAAAAATCTGACAACGTCATGTGAGTTTAAATACAAATATTGTCTTCAGATAATATCCACACTCAAATAAGTCCTCGTTACAATTATTCATACACTATTTTACGTAAATAGTGAGAGATCGCTAAAACATCTTTCTAGAACCATCACTCCATACCCCAACTCGATCCTCGATATGTTCTCACCTCCGGAGAAGAAAAATGGAAAAAAAGGAAAAGGGTGAAATTCAATTGGCCAAGTAAAGAATATTATGACCAAGATAATATACAACAAATTATCATTAGTCTTGACAAGGAAAAAATCGATAGAATATAATAGACAACAAGTTTTAGATCAACAAACGCGGTGAAAACAACAATCCATTTAGAAGAGTCACGTAGAGAATGAGTTCTACTATCTTCTAAGATTTAAAAATTCATCATCAATATTTTATCCTCATAATAACAATCAATATACATCTTTAATCAAATATTCATCTTTGCTACTACTGGCCAAAGATATTCATTTCTATCATGTGGGTTGGTCATGTTTCATCTCAACACTGCTTATCTTCAGACTTTTCTGAGCCAAAAAGATATTCATCGATTAATCATTCATTTTGTGACTATTTCTGGTAAAGATATTCAAGAATATCATCATTTAGGGGTGAGGATGATGAAAAACATTTTAGAAACGAATCCGGTGGAGACGGAAGGACAAATATTAGGGATTCGTATTTACGGTTTATCCAAGTTCACTAATACTTCATAATAACCAATTTTGAAGCAAAATTCAAAAATAACGACCAAAACATAGATACAATCAAAGATAGTAGCCAAAATAGACATCCTGGATAAAAAGAAATTTTTTTATTTTTCAGTAAATAGTGCCGTATTCGTGAATAATGCCGTATACGTGAATAATAATCCCGACACAAAAAGTTTCAAATTTGATTAAAAAGTTCACCAATATTTCGGCATAATAATATTGAAGAAAAATAATATCATTTAAGAAGAAAATAACATCCCTTACCTCAAAATAACGGTACTTCTGATCAGAATATCGGATAGAAAGCCGAAGAAAATTTGTACTGAACAACAACTCTCAAAGTATCTAAATACTCACAAAAATACGCTCGATAATCTAGAGAGAAAGAAAACTTGTTTCTGGTGTGATTTTCAATTCTAACATAAGCATTCTATTTATAGTGAAATCTTTAGAAACGCCATAAGAGACTAAATAATAAAATAATATTATTATTATTCAACATTCCTACGCATCTCTGTTGAATTTTTGGGCAGCCATCTTGGAAGAAATTAATTGACCCACATGTGTTAAAACAAAAGTGGGTCCCACCCATAATTTAATAAAAATCATTTTATTTTCCGAAACTTCAATAATTCATAGAAAATAGCCCGTTTATCAAAAAAATACGAATTTTATGTCCATTCCACACGAAATCGAATTCTCTACAACTTTGTAGCTTTGAGTTTTTCCAAATTCCAACTAAAAAATATCCAAAATCAATAAACGGGTGATTTTTAATACCTCCATTCTGACAAAATACTGATAAAACACCTCATCATTAATTCCTTCATTTATAACCACATAAATAAATCCATCATTTATATTCACATCAAATAAATATTTTCTTATCATATAAATCAAAATTAATTATTCACAAATAATATTACGTAATCATAATTACGACAATGGGGCCAGCTCCAGGAGGGCTTTCCGATAAGGATTTCTCTTCTTGGTGGCCATGCAATTAGGTGACCAAACATCTCCTTAGGCAGAACTTTCTAGACATTGTCAATAATGTTATCTAATAATATTATTCAAATAATATGAATTATTGATATGATAATGGGAAAAATCTTGGTGCGTGACAATTATTGAAACAACAATAATATTAAATATCAACGCAACAATTATTGAATCAATAAAATAAAATATTGAGCAAGAATCACTCGTAACAATTATTGAGTAGTGTCTTCTTACGCATTTAATCAATAATTTAATAATACTATGCAATACTGGTTTCTTCTTTATGCAACCACACGTACATCGTATTTTAACCACCGTGTATTCCACAAATGTTGTTAGCAGTAACAACTATGTCGTTATTTATAAAAACTCATACTTTTGTCGTTTTCTTTATCCAACAGTTATTACATTATGAGCCCCCACGAATGGTTACTGTACCGTCGCATTTAATATTTCCTACAAAAGAATATTCCACGACAAAAGAATATTTCCGACAAAAATGAATATTTTATAACCACTTGCTTATTGTATAAAAATTTGCACATTTCATTAATAACCAAAGCATTATATCAAATTAACACCTTTTAATTTAGAATAATGAATAGAAAATTCAATTTTATTTATAATAAGTTGGGGTCTTACAATCTCCCTCCTTATAAAATTTTCATCCTCGAAATTGGACGTGACGTACAGTGTTTTGAGCGGTGAGGTACCTCGCTTTTATTTACGATTCTAACTCCCGTGTCATTTCTTGATAGCATGGTTCCTCCACAAAACCTTAACTTGTGGTATAACCTTGGTCTTGAGAACATGTTCTTTTCTATCCAAGATTTTAACAGTACCTCCTCATCACGTTAAATCTTGGCTATCTCGTCTCGGTTCTAACTTCAATAATATGGTTGGGTCTTTCACATATTTTTGAAGCATAGATATGTGGAAAACATTGTGAACACGAGACATACATGGAGGTAATGCGAGTTTATAGGCCACATTTCCTGTGACACCCCCAAAAAAGGTATACAACACCCATTCTGAGTCGCCAAATACATGGTACAGAAAGCAAACTACAACTTCAATAATACAATTGATTGTAAAATGCAAAACGACAACACACATACTGTGAGTTTAAATACAAATATTGTCTTCCAGACAATATTCACACTCAAATAAGTCCTCATACAATTATTCATACACAATTTTACAGAAATAGTGAGGACAACTAAAACATCTTTTTAGAACCATCACTTCATACCCCGACTCGATCCTGCTATGTTCTCACCTCCTAGGAAGAAAAATGGAACAAAAAGGAAAAGGGTGAGCTCAACTAGCCCAGTAAAGAATATTATGACTAAGATAATATACAACAAATTATCATTAGTCTTCAACAGGGAAAAATCTGATAGAATATAATAGACAACAAGTTTTAGATCAACAAATACAGTGAAAACAACAATCCATTAGAAGAGTCACATAAAGAATGAATTCTACTATCTTCTAAGATTTAAGAGTCCATCATCAATATTTTATCCCTGTAACGTCAATCAATATACATCTTTTAATCAAATATTCATCTTTGCACTATAGGCCAAAGATATTCATTTATTCACCTAGGTTGGTCATGTTCATCTCAACACCTGTTCATCTTTGCACTACGGGCCAAAGATATTCATCAGTTAATCATTCATCTTTGCACTACAGGCCAAAGATATTCAGTAATATCATCATTTAGGACTGAGGATGATGAAAAATATTTTTAAAAAAACAAATCCAGTGAGACAGAAGAACAAATATTTGGGATTCGTATAACAGTTTATCCAAGATCAATAATACTTCATAATTACCAATTGTGAAACAGAATTCAAATTAAAGATCAAAACATGGATACAATCAAAGATAGTAACCATAATAGACATCTTGGACAAAAAGAAGAAAATTTCATTTTTCGGTGAATAGTGCCATATTCGTGAATAGTGCCATATACATGAATAGTAACCCCGACACAAAAAGTTCCAAATTTGATTAAAAAGTTCACCAATATTTTGGCATAATGATATTTAAGAAAATAATATTATTTAAGAAGAAAATAGCATCTCTTACTTCAAAATAACGGTACTTCTGATCGGAATATCGGATAGAAAGTCGAAGGAAACTTGTACTGAACAGCAACTCTCAAAATATCAAAATACTCACAAAAATACGCTCGAGAATCTAGAGAGAAAGAAAACTTGTTTCTGGTGTGATTTTCAATTCTAACCTAAGCGTCTATTTATAGGAAAATGCTAGAACGCCATAGGAGACTAAAATAATAAAATATTATTATTTCTTTCTTTTTTCACTACGCACACCTTTGGAAAAATCAAGCATGCCATCTTGGAAGAAAAAAATAGCAGCCCATGTGTATTCAACACCAACCCAAAAGTGGATCCCACCCATAAATTAATAAAAATTATTTTATTTTTTAAAATTTCAATAATTCATAGAAAATAGCTCGTTTATCAGAAAAATACGAACTTTATGTCCATTCCACACGAAATCGAATTCTTTACAACTTTGTAGCTTTGAGTTTTTCCAAATTCCAACTAGAAAATATCCGAAATCAATAAACGAATGATTTTTAATACCTCCATTCTGACAAAATACTGATAAAACACCTCTCCGTTAATTCCTTCATTTATAACCACATAAATAAATCCATCATTTATATCCACATCAAATAAATATTTTTTTATCATATAAATCAATAATTAATTATTCACAAATAATATTATAGAATCACAATTATGACAATCAGGTCGTTCCCAGGAAAGAGGGGGTTTTCCAATAAGGATTTCTCCTTACTGGCGCGTAATTAGGTGACCAAACCTCTCTTTATACAGAACTTTCTAGACATTGCCAATAATGTTATCTAATAATATTATTCAAATAATATAAATTGATGATCGATAATGGAAAATATATTGTGCGTTGACAATTATTGAAACAACAATAATATTAAATATCAACGTAACAATTATTGAATCAATAAAATAAAATATTGAGCGATAACTCATCGTAACAATTATTGAGTAAAGTGTCTTCTTACGCATTTAATCAATAATTCAATAATACTGCAATACCTGGTAGCCATCATGTAAACCACGCCGTATTATTGTATTTTAACCACCATATATTCCAACAAAGTGTTAACCAGAATAACTACGCCATTATTTATATAAAACTCATACTTTGTCGTTTTCTTCATCCTTATAGTTATTTCATTTATGAGAGCCCCACGAATGGTTTGTGGCTATTGCACGAATATTCCCGATAAAAAAGAATATTCCACGACCAAAAGAATATTCCCCAACAAAATAAATATTTTATAACCACTTGCTTATCTTGTAAAATTTGCACATTTCACCCATAACCAAAGCATTATATCAAATTAACACCTTATTAATTTAGAATAATGAATAAAGAAAATTTAATTTTAATTATAAAAGTTGGGGTCTTACAACCTCCCTCCTTATAAAATTTCGTCCTCGAAATCGATTTAACGCACCTAGTGTTTCAAGCGGTGAGGTACCTCGCTTTCATTTTTGATTCTAACTCCTGTGTCATTTCTTCAATAGCATGGTTCCTCCACAAAACCTTAACTTGTGGTATAACCTTGGTGCGTAGGACATGCTCTTTTCTATCCAAGATCTTAACAGGTACCTCCTCGTACGTTAAATATTCGACTATCTCGTCTGGTTCTAACTCAATAATGTGGTTCGAGTCTTTTACATATTTATGAAGCATAAATATATGAAAAACATCATGAATACGAGACATGTTTGGAGGTAATGCGAGTCTATAGGCTACATTTTCTTTTCGGTCAAGAATCTCAAATGGACCAACAAATCTTGGATTGAGCTTTCCTCTCTTTCTAAATCTTGTAACTCCCTTCCATGGAGCAACACACGTAAAGATACATGATCTCCAATATTAAACTCCACGTCCTTTCATGAAGATCAAGATAACTCTTTTTGTCGATCTTGTGAGGTTTGAATACGTTGTCGAATCATTTGGATCTTTTTCGTAGTAGTCATGCGTGCATTAATTCGGTCCCAATAGCGTTGCTTCTCCCACCTCGTCCCCAACATACCGGAGAACGACACTTTCATCCATACAACGCCTCAAATGGAGCCATGCCTATACTTTCTTGATAAGCATTGTTGTTGTAGGGAGAATTCCACCAATGGCAAGTACTTATCCCAACTTTCTTTGAAATCTAGAACACAAATTTTTAATAGATCTTCAAGGGTTTGAATAGTCCTTTCCGATTGCCCGTCCGTTTGAGGATGGTATCTTTGAATCAATCATAAATCTGCGCCCATAGCTTTCTGTAGGCTAACCCAAAATCTTGAAGTGAATCTTGGGTCACGATCCGAAACTATGGATACTGGCATGCTATGCAATCTCACAATCTCATTCACGTATATACGAGCAAGACGTTCAAGGGAATAAGTTTCACGTATAGGCAAGAAATGAGCAGACTTGGTTAATTTATCAACAATAACCCAAATGGCATCTATACCTTGAGAAACCTTGGGAAGACCCGTAACGAAATCCATGGTAATGTGTTCCCACTTTTATTCTGGAATCTCAAGTGGTTGCAATGGACCTTTTGGTACTTGATGCTCCGCCTTTACACGTTGACAAGTTAAACACCTCGAGATAAACTCCGCGATCTCTCTCTTCATATTGTTCCACCAAAATGTATGTCGAATATCATGATACATTTTGGTACTCCTAGGATGGATTGCAAATGGGATGTTGTGTGCCTCCATCATGATTCTATGCTTCAAGTCAGAATCATTAGGAACGTAAAGTCTAGAGTTGAATCGAAGTATTCCTTCTTCATCGATTCTTGCTTTTGGAATAGCACCTTCTTGCACATTCTTCTTCATACGCATCAGCCCCAGGTCCGTAGCTTGAGCAACTTTAACTTTATCGATTAAAGTCGATTCTACTCGTATATTCGCCATCATTACGTGGGTCCCTGGAGTCTTTAATTCTATCTCCATCATTTGCTAGTCATATAAAATGGGTCTTTGTGTTTGACAATATCGCACTCGTACTCGCATATGATCTTCTACTCAATGTGTCAGCTACTACGTTTGTTTTTCATGGATGATATTGAATGGTATGGTCGTAATATTCAACAGCTTGAGCCAATGTCTTTGGCGCATTATACGTTCGTTTTGAAGAAATATTTAAGGGTTTTAGAAATGGGTTTTATATTGGGGTCAATACAAAATTTAATATCATACTCTGGGGGTAGGCTATGAAGTTTATTCAGGAAATACATCAGGAAATTCTCTAACAACAGAAATATTATTCAAATCTGACTTGTCTTTGTTCAAATCCATAAAATGGGCTAAGAAAGCTTGACATCCATTTTTCAATAAACGAATGACTTTATGGCTTAATATGAAAGTGTTTGACTTTAGTGGTTTGGTTGCTTGAATTCGCATAATAGGTTGGTTAGGAATATAAAAACTAACAACCTTACGAAAACAATCAATTTTAGCATGATGAGTGGTTAACCAATCAATCCCTAAAATCACATCAAATGCAAGTATCTTTAAAGAGATAAGATCAACAGGTAATGTCATTGTGCCAACTTGGATTAAGCAAGATTTATAAACAGTGGATGCGATAAAGGTTTCTCCTAACGGAGTCTCCATAGATAAGTCAAAGTCTAATTTTTCCAAAGTCAAGTTTAAACGTTGAGCACAAGCAGGAGAGATAAAAGAATGGGTAGAACCGGTATCTAGTAAGGTATAAACTTCGCAAAAAAAAAATTATGATTAACTAATCCGTGATAACTTCATTTGGGTTCCTCACTTGTTGGGAAGTCAGGACAACCGCTCTCCCTTGAACTACTCAGTTTTGACTTGTCTAGGGCAGCATTTAGTGTCATCACTACCATTGAAATTGAATTTTCTATAGGGCATATTCCACCTTCAACTGCTTCATCGTACTCTTGTTTCATTAATCTTCGATCCATGTCAAATTGGGGTTGACCGCAATGTACAGGGTAATTCAAAACTCGATGTTGGGTTTTCTCAATTGCTGTCCAAAAAGAGAGATACATATCATCTATTTTAGCCTTCTTAGATCGAACATCTCTTTCCACAATATCAACGCGTCGTACGGCTTTTACCCATGCATCACTCATTCTCACTGCTCGTTCATTTTTTTTCTTTCATTTCGATTCTAGCTTTATCGTCTTATACTCTGCCAAAGAGTGCTTCTGTTCAAGCATCACATATCGAGTAACACAAGCTTGAATTATTGCATCCTTATGCTCCACGACCGCCTGCCGTTCTTCAGCCTGCTCTTCTAATTCATGAATTCGATTTTGCAATTCTAAATTTTGATCATAGAATTCTTCTAATAAATTCTCCTCAGGTACCTCTTCTTCCTCTTCTTCCTCACTCTCAGCTGCTACCTCTGCGACTATCTCGGGTGCAACTAAAAATTATTCACTCACAACATGGATATCTGTAATTCCTTCTTCGCCTGACATCACGTTATCCTGGTTGGTGATTAGAGGTGTCTCCACGATTTCATTCACTTCATTGTTAACGTTCTCAACTACCATTCTTAAATACTGCCATAAAACAAGGGTTAATTAAATAAATTAACATATCACATAATATCCCTATATTATGACCAACCAACAAATAAGCTTAGGTAGGACACACTAGCGAAGGATTTACTCATCTCTCCCCTACTAGTTCTATTCTCACATCTCAGCCAGGGATCGTATCCCTAAGCTTTGATACCAACTGTGACGCCCCCAAAATAGGTATACAACACCCATTCTGAGTCGCCAAATACATGGTACAGAAAGCAAACTACAACTTCAATAATACAATTGTCGTGCAAAATATGACAACACATACTGTGAGTTTAAATACAAATATTGTCTTCTAGACAATATCCACACTCAAATAAGTCCTCATACAATTATTCATACACTATTTTACAGAAATAGTGAGGACAGCTAAAACATCTTTCTAGAACCATCACTCCATACCCCGACTCGATCCTGCTATGTTCTCACCTCCTAAGAAGAAAAATAGAACAAAAAGGAAAAGGGTGAGCTAAACTAGTCCAGTAAAGAATATTATGACTAACATAATATACAAAAAATTATCATTAGTCTTCAACAGGGAAAAATCTGATAGAATATAATAAACAACAAGTTTTAGATCAACAAATACAGCGGAAACAACAATCCATTAGAAGAGTCACGTAAAGAATGGATTCTACTATCTTCTAAGATTTAAGAGTCCATCATCAATATTTTATCCCTGTAACATCAATCAATATACATCTTTTAATCAAATATTCATCTTTGTACTACAGGCCAAAGATATTCATTTATTTCACCGGTTGGTCATGTTCATCTCAACACCTGTTCATCTTTGCACTACGGGCCAAAGATATTCATCAGTTAATCATTCATATGTGCACTACAGGCCAAAAATATTCAGTAATATCATCATTTAGGACTGAGGATGATGAAAAATATTTTAAAGAAAACGAATCCAGTGAGACAGAAGAACAAATATTATGGATTTGTATAATAGTTTATCCAAGATTAATAATACTTCATAATAACCAATTGTGAAATAGAATTTAAATTACAGATCAAAACATGGATACAATCAAAGATAGTAACCATAATAGATATCTTGGACAAAAAGAAGAAAATTTCATTTTTCGGTGAATAGTGCCGTATTCGTGAATAGTGTCGTATACATGAATAGTAATCCCGACACAAAAAGTTCCAAATTTTATTAAAAAGTTCACCAATATTTCGGCATAATGATATTGAAGAAAATAATATCATTTAAGAGGAAAATAACATCCCTTACCTCAAAATAATGGTACTTCTGATCGGAATATCGGATAGAAAGTCAAGAAAACTTCAGACCTAACAAAGAACTCTCAAAGTATTAAAATACTCACAAAAATACGCTCGAGAATCTAGAGAGAAAGAAAACTTGTTTCTGGTCTGATTTTTATTTCTAACCTAAGTGTCTATTTATAGAAAAATGCTAGAACGACATAGGAGACTAAAATAATAAAATATTATTTTCTCTTTCTTTTTTCTCTATGCACACCTTTGAAAAAAATCAAGCATACCATCTTGGAAGAAAAAAAAATAGCAGCCCATGTGTATTCAACACCAACCCAAAAGTGGGTCGCACCCATAAATTAATAAAAATTATTTTATTTTCTGAAATTTCAATAATTCATAGAAAATAGTCCGTTTATCAGAAAAATACGAACTTTATATCCATTCCACACGAAATTGAATTCTCTACAACTTTGTAGCTTTGAGTTTTTCCAAATTCCAACTAGAAAATATCCGAAATCAATAAACGGGTGATTTTTAATACCTCCATTCCGACAAAATACTGATAAAACACCTCAGCATTAATTCCTTCATTTATAACCACATAAATTAATCCATCATTTATATCCACATCAAATAAATATTTTTTTATCATATAAATCAATAATTAATTATTCACAAATAATATTACATAATCACAATTATGACAATCAGGCCGTTCCCAGGAAAGAGGGGGCTTTCCAATAAGGATTTCTCCTTCATCTGAGCGCAATTAGGTGACCAAACCTCTCCTTAAGCATGTAACTTTCTAGATATTGCCAATAATGTTATCTTATAATATTATTCAAATAATATGAATTATTGATCCGATAATGGAAAATATCATGCGTTGACAATTATTGAAACAACAATAATATTAAATATCAACGCAAACATTTATTGAATCAATAAAACAAAATATTGAAAAGAATTCATGTAACAATTATTGAGTAAGTGCCTTTCACGTATTTAAGAATCAATAATTCAATAATACATGTAATACGTGTGCCATCGTGCAAACACACGCCAGACATTCTTGTATTTTAACCACCATGTATTCAAAAAATTGTTAATCAGTAATAACTACGCCATTATTTATAAAAACTCATACTTTGTCGTTTCTTCATCCAACGCTTATTACATTATGAGCCCCATGAATGGTTCAATACGTCGTATTTACGAATATTTCGAACAAAAAGAATATTCCACGACCAAAAAGAATATTCCCGACAAAAATAAATATTTTATAACCACTTGCTTATCTTGTAAAATTTGCACATTTCACCCATAACCAAAGCATTATATCAAATTAACACCTTATTAATTTAGAATAATGAATAAAGAAAATTTAATTTTATTTATAATAAGTTGGGGTCTTACATTTCCTATTCGGTCAAGAATCTCAAATGGACCAACAAACCTTGGATTGAGCTTTCCTCTCTTTCCAAATCTTGTAACTCCCTTCCATGGAGCAATACATAACAGTACATGATCCCCAATATTAAATTCCACGTCCTTTCGATGAAGATCAAGATAACTCTTTGTCGATCCCGTGAGGTTTGAATACGTTGTCGAATCATTTGGATCTTTTCGTAGTAGTCATGCGCATATTCTCGTCCCAACAAAGTGCTTTCACCCACCTCGCCCCAACATACTTTGAGAAGCTAAACTTTCGGCCAATACAACGCCTCAAATGGAGCCATGCCTATACTTGCTTGATAACTGTTTTTGTAGGAGAATTCCACCAATGGTAAATACTTATCCCAACTCCCTTTGAAGTCTAGGACACAGAATCTTAATAGATCTTTAAGAGTTTGAATAGTCCTCTCTGATTGTCCGTCCGTTTGAGGATGATATGCCGAATCAATCAGAACTCCGCGCCCATAGCTTTCTGCAAGCTAACCCAAAATCTTGAAGTGAATCTTGGGTCACGATCCAAAACTATGGATACTGGCATACCATGTAATCTCACAATCTCATTCACGTACATACGAGCAAGACGTTCAAGGGAATAAGTTTCTCGTATAAGTAAAAAATAAGCAAACTTGGTTAATCTATCAACAATAACCCAAATCGCATCTATGCCTTGAGAAACTTTGGGAAGACCTGTAACAAAATTCATGGTAATGTGTTCCTACTTCCATTCCGGAATCTCAAGTGGTTGCAATGGACCTTTTAGCACTTGATGCTCCACCTTTACTCACTGACAAGTTAAACACCTCGAGATAAACTCTGCGATCTCTCTCTTCATATTGTTCCACCAAAATGTATGTCGAATATCATGATACATTTTGGTACTCCCAGGATGGATTACAAACGGGGTGTTGTGCGCCTCCATCATGATTCTATGTTTCAAGTCAGAATCGTTAGGAACGCAAAGTCTATAGTTGACTCGAAGTATTCCTTCTTCATCGATTCTTGCTTCTGGAATAACTCCTTCTTGCACTTTCTTCTTCATACGCATCAGCCCCAGGTCCATAGCTTGAGTAACTTTAACTTTATCGATTAAAGTCGGTTCTACTCGTATATTCGCAATCATTACGTGGGTCCCTGGAGTCTTTAACTCTATCTCCATCCTTTGCAAGTCATACAAAATGGGCCTTTGCGTTGACAATATCGCACTCGTACTTGCATATGATCTTCTACTCAATGCGTCAGCTACTACGTTTGCTTTTCCAGGATGATATTGAATAGTGTGATAGTAATCTTTCAACAGCTCAAGCCAACGTCGTTGCCGTATGTTGAGTTCTTTTTGGGTGAAGAAATATTTGAGGCTTTTATAGTTCGTATAAGTCTCCACTTTCTCCCCTTATAAGTAGTGTCTTCATATCTTCAATACGAATACGACTGCTGCCAACTCCAGATCATGAGTAGGATAATTTCTCTCATATTCTTTGAGTTGTCGCGAGGCATAGGCTATGACTTTCCCATGTTGCATGAGAACACATCCTAACCTTTTGCCTGAAGCATCGCTATAGATGACAAATCCATCCGAACCAGATGGTATTGCCAGAACAGGTGCCGAAATGAGTCTCCTCTTGAGCTCTTAGAAACACCTCTCGCATTCCTCGCTCCATATGAATTTTGTATCTTCCGAGTCGGTGAAGTTAATGAGAGTAGCGATTCGAGAAAATCCTTCCACGAATCTCCGATAATAACCATTACTAAGCCCGTAAAGTCGCAGATTTTGGCCACCGACTTTGGTTGTTCTAACTTCAGATTGCTTCAATCTTCGCCGAAGTCAACGAGATACTCCATGCTTTGACACCACGTGCCCAAGAAATGTTATTTCCTCGCCGCGAACTCGCATTTCTTGAGCTTGGCATATAAATTGTTTTCACAAAGCCTTTCAAGTATCAGCTTCAAATGGTGCACATAATCTTCACGGCTTTTGGAATAGATGAGGATGTCATCAATAAAGACAACAACGAACTGATCCAAATATTCATTGAATACTCGGTTCATCATATCCATGAAAGCAGCAGAAGCATTAGTCAATCCAAAAGACATGACTAAGAATTCATAATGCCCGTACCGAGTTCTCAAGGCGCTTTTGAATATTCTCGCTTTTAATCTTCGGTGATGATATCCGTAATCTAAGATCGATCTTTAAAAAGAATTTTGCTCTTATAATCGGTCGAACAAGGTCATCAATGCGAGGTAACGGATACTATTCTTGATGGTGACATGGTTTAATTCTCAGAGTCAATACAAAGTCGCATACTCGCTTCTTTCTTCTTTACGAATAAAAACAGAGCACCCCAAGGAGATGTACTAGATTTAATGAAACCGATGTCTAATAACTCCTGTAGTTGGACTTTTAACTCCTCGAAGTTCAATAGAGCCATTCGATATGGGTTTTAGAAATGGGTTTTGTAATTGCGGCTCAAGATCAATAAAGAATTCAACATCACGCTCGGGGTAGACCGGAAAGTTCTTCAGAAATACATCGTGAAATTCTCTAACAATGTAAATATTATCCAAATCTAACTTATCTTTATTCAAATCCATAACATGGGCTAAGAAAGGTTGGCATCCGTTTTTCAATAAACGAATAGCTTTGTGGCTTGATATGACAAAATGATCGATTTTAGTGGTTTAGTTGTTTGAATTCGTATGAGCGTGTTGGTTAGGAATATGAAAACCAACAACCTTATTTAAAACAATCAATTTTGGCATGATGAGTGGTTAACCAATCAATTCCTAAAATCACATCAAAAGCAAGTATCTTTAAAGAGATAAGATCACGGTGTAATGTGATAGTGCTAACTTGGATCAAGCAAGATTTATAAACTGTAGATGTAACAAAGGTTTCACCTAACGGAGTTTCAACAGATAAATCAAAGTCCAATTTCTCCGGAGTCAAGTTTAAACGTTGAGCACACGCAGAGAGAGATAAAAAATGGGTAGAACCCAGATTCAGTAAGGTATAAACTTCGCAAGAATTCAAGATTAGCTTACCCATGATCACCTCGTTCGGGTTCCTCACGTTTTGTCCAGTTATGACAAACGCTCTTCCAGGAACCGCTAATTTTGACTTATCCGGGACAACCTTTGGAGTCACCATCCCTGCTAAACTTGGTTTTGCTACAGAACAGTCTCGAGCTATATGGCCCTCCTTTCCACGCTTATAACATACCTTGGATTGTTGTGGACAGTTTAATGATATGTCCTCTTTCCGCATTTGTAACATCTAACTGGCGGTCGATCTTCTCCCCTATAATTTGTTGTTGGTGTTGGTGCTGCTGCTGATGTCTTCCCGTCATTGTTGAATCTCCTCTTTCTAAAATTTCCACTTGACTCACCTCTCCTATTATCATGGCCACGATTACCACCCGAGTGGTTACTGCCTTTATCCGTATTTTTCCCTCCTCACTGGTTATCATCATTCTGATGACTGTTGTCACCGGTATGACCCTGGTTGTGGTCCCTCGATTGAGTATACTCACTATCTCGCTCTAATAATTGAGCCATGTTGACAACATCTGAATACAAAGAAAATTTATGAGAGATAAGGTATTGACGAATCTCGGGTTTTAGACCTCTCAGAAACATCCGCCATCATCGTTCCTCATTTTCTACCAAATGAGGTGCAAACTGGATAACTCGCATGAAATTCGCCTCAGATTGAGACACCGCCATGTTGTTCTATTCCAGTCTAATAAACTCAACCTCCTTCATATACGACGAATACTTTCGTGAAAGTACTTGTCATTGAACGATTCTTCAAATCTTTCCCAAGACATATTGAGAATGCTGGTTGGTTGGAGTACGCTTCACGATTCCCACCAAAGATGTCGCTCTCCACGGAACATATAGGTGGCGAATGGAACCTTCTATTCCTCCGTGCATCCCAAGACATCGAATATCTTGGTAATTTTCTTGACCCATGTTTTCGCCTTAATCGGATCGGGCTTTCCCCAGAAATCTGGTGGTCCCAACTCCTTGAACTGCTTGGTTGTGACAGACCGCACGTTGCCATCATTTCCACCCGTATTTTGTACACGAGTCTCCATCGTCTGATTTTGCAAGAACTGCAAAGAGCTCCTAAACATTCCATCATTCATCATTTGTTCGGTAGTGTTATTTATAGGAGGAATATTGCCTTCCTGTTGCACGTTCTCCTGGTTTGTGACTAAAGGTTATTCCACAGTCTCATACACTCCATTGTTAACGTTCTTAGCAGTCATTCTTAAATACTGCCATAAAACAAGGGTTAATTAAACAAATTAACATATCACATAATATCCCTATATTATGACCGACCAACAAATAAGTTTAGATAGGACACACTAGCGAAGGATTTACTCATCTCTCCCCTCCTAGTTCTATTCCCCGATCTTCGCCAGAGATCATATCCCTAAGCTTTGATACCAACTGTGCCCCCAAAATAGGTATACAACACCCATTTTGAGTCGCCAAATACATGGTACAGAAAGCAAACTACAACTTTATTATTACAATTGTAAGTAAAATACAACAACAACACACATCATGTGAGTTTAAATACAAATATTGTCTTAGCATAATATCCACACTCAAATAAGTCCTCATTACAATTATTCATACACTATTTTACAGAAATAGTGAGGACTACTAAAACATCTTTCTAGAACCATCACTCCATACCCCGACTTGATCCTGATATATTCTCACCTCTTGAGAAGAAAAATAGAATAAAAAGGAAAAGGGTGAGCTCAACTAGCCCAGTAATGAATATTATGACCAAGATAATATACAACAAATTATCATTAGTCTTCAACATGGAAAAATCTGATAGAATATAATGTATACAACAACAAGATTTAGATCAACAAATACAAATGAAATAAAGAATCCATTTAGAAGAGTCACGTAGAGAATGAGTTCTACTATCTTCTAAGATTTAAAATCCATCATCAATATTTTATCTCCAGTAACAACAATCAATATACATCTTTAATCAAATATTCATCTTTGCACTTCACAGCCAAAGATATTCATTCAGATCACCGGTTGGTCAGTATTTCATCTCAACACTGCTCATCTTTGCACTACACGCCAAAGATATTCATCGATTAGTCATTCATCTTTTTGCACCACAGCCAAAGATATTCAAGAATATCATCATTTAGACCGAGGATGATGAAAAACATTTTTAGAAATAATCCGGTGGCATGGAAGGACAAATATTAGGGATTCGTGTTACAGTTTATCCAAGATAACTAATACTTCATAATAACCAATTTTGAAGCAGAATTCAAAAATAACGATCAAAACATGAATACAATCAAAGATAGTAGCCAAAATAGACATCTTGGACAAAAAGAAAAATTTTTATTTTTCGGTGAATAGTGGCAGTATACGTGAATAATAACCACAACACAAAAAGTTCCAAATTTGATTAAAAAGTTCACCAATATTTCGGCATAATGATATTGAAGAAAAATAATATCATTTAAGAAAAAAATAACATCTCTTACCTCAAAATAACGGTACTTCTGATCAGAATATCGGATAAAAAGCCGAAGGAAACTTGTACCGAACAGCAACTCTCAAAGTATCTAAATACTTACAAAAATACGCTCGATAATCTAGAGAAAAAGAAAACTTGTTTCTGGTGTGATTTTCAATTCTAACCTAAGCGTCTATTTTATAAGAAAATGCTAGAACGCCATAGGAGACTAAATAATAAAATAATATTATTATTATTCAACATTCCATACTTTGTAGAATTTTTGGGCAGCCATCTTGGAAGAAATTCAGCAGCCCACATGTGTTAAAACAAAAGTGGGTCCCACCCATAATTTAATAAAAATCATTTTATTTTTCGAAACTTCAGTAATTCATAAAAAATAGCCCGTTTATCAGAAAAATACGAATTTTATGTCCATTCCATACGAAATCGAATTCTCTACAACTTTGTAGCTTTGAGTTTTTCCAAATTCTAACTAGAAAATATCCGAAATCAATAAACGGGTGATTTTTAATACCTCCATTCCGACAAAATACTGATAAAACACCTCAGCATTAATTACTTCATTTATAACCACATAAATAAATCTATCATTTATATCCACATCAAATAAATATTTTCTTATCATATATATCAATAATTAATTATTCACAAATAATATTACAGAATCACAATTATGATAACCAGGCCGTTCCCAAGAAAGAGGGGGCTTTCCAATAAGGATTTCTCCTTATTGGCCCGCAAGTAGGTGACCAAACCTCTCCTTAGACAGAACTTTCTAGACATTTCCAATAATGTTATCTAATAATATTATTCAAATAATATGAATTATTGATCCGATAATGGAAAATATCGTGCAAATGACAATTATCAAACAACAATAATATTAAATATCAACGCAAACAATTATTGAATCAATAAAATAAAATGTTGAATAAAGAATTCATTGTAATAATTATTGAGTAAAGGCCTTCTTACGCATTTAATCAATAATTCAATTATCTGCAATCAATAATCTTTGTTATTGTGCAACCACGCCAGACATCGTATTTTAACCACCATGTATTCCAGCGATTGTTAACAGAATAACTACGTCATTATTTATAAAAACTCATACTTTGTCGTTTTCTTCATCCAACAGCTTATTACATTATGAGCCCCAACGAATGGGCTGCTGGCAGGCCGCATTTCGTACGAATATTTCCCGACAAAAAGAATATTCCACGACCAAAAGAATATTCCCCGACAAAAATAAATATTTTATAACCACTTACTTATTTTGTAAAATTTGCACATTTCACCCATAACCAAAACATTATATCAAATTAACACCTTATTAATTTAGAATAATGAATAGATAAAATTTAATTTTATTTATAATAAGTTGGGGTCTTACACGCGTGGTTGCATAGTAGCACACGGTATTGATTATTGATGCTTATGTGAGAAGTCACTCAGTTTTATTCGATTATTCTACGATAGTTCTACGCATAGTATCTCACGTTATTTGATTCAATTATTGTTGATTGTTATATATATATATATATATATATATATTATATATATAAGTTTTGTTTTATTAGTATTATTAATATAATAAAAGCGAAAAGTTTTTTTATATAAAATGAATACTTTTATAAAGTTATTCTATAAATAGAATATAATATATTATATTCTATTATGCATAGTGTTTTGCATAGTAAAATTTTTTTTATATAAAAATGTAATACTTTTATAAAGTTATTCGTTTTATTAGATTATAAATAGAATATATTATATTTTATTTAAAAGATTTTGCTTTAAATTTGACCGTCCGATTAAAAATAAATCAAACTGGACCGTTCATGGATTAGTTACTTATTCATCCATTCTTCTATAAATAGAAGCTCATTCCTTCATTATTTCTTACGAATTCTTTGAAACTCTAGAGAGAGAAAGCGTAGAGAATTATTCTTCTATAATCTTGAAAGCGTATTTCTTTAGCGTTTAAGAAAGCTTTGAGCGTGGTGCAAATTTCTTCAAGTATATCCCCGCCTCTAACGCCGTAGAGTACTCTTCTTTATAAGATAAGGGGTATTATTTCTTTCGTATTCATGAAAAGAACTTCTATTATTCCATTCTTTATTATTCATTGGAATAACTCATACATGTGGTTTACCCTATACTTTGTGAAATTCTTCTATCATTCCATTTTTTATTATTCGTTGGAATATCTGTTCATGCGTTTCTGCCGAACCGGTTTAAAATCTTTATTATTTTTTGGAATATCTTGTATGCGTATGCGTTTCTGTGGGACCGGTTCCGTTATTTATTATTTTGTTGGAATAATATGTACATGCCAAGTACCGCATTCATGGTGATTTATGTTGTTATTCCATTCTTTATTATTCTGGCTGGAACATCCTATCGGCATAAATTTCACCGACACGGTTCCGTTATTTATTATTCGTTGAATAACTGTCATGCAAGCACCGCATGCATGGTGATTTCGTTGTTATTCCATTCTTTATTATTTTGTTGGAATATCCCGTTTGTGTATTATGCCCGAATTCGGTTCCGTTATTTATTATTCATTGGAATAACTCGTCTACGCTGAATACCATATGCACATGGTGATTTCTTTTGTTATTCCATTCTTTATTATACTCGGTTGATTAAAGTTTTGACTTATACTCCATGAAATTAGTGGAATATCCTCGATATTTGCGCTTCATCCAAAGATCTTTTCATGGAAATATTCTTCCGAGCATTCTTGAATTTTACTCTACAAAGAAGTACCATGTCGACAATTTGGACGTTATTAGTTCCTGAATAATTTAATTCTTGAACATATTTTATTGAATTTTTATATCATTATCATCATCCTCATGTTTATATTTTGTTGAAAGTCATCTGTGGCCTGTAGTGCATAGATGGACTTGATATGATTATGACTGAGGATTATTCGGTATAATCATGACCGTAATGTTACAAATGATGTGAAAAAAGTCCTCATCGTCCGTAGTGTATTGATGGACGTTTTTTTTGGTATGATTATGGCTATGGATTCTCTTGACGAGGAACAAAGATGAATTATTTTATGGCATGATCAGGATGGTTGATGAAAACACGATTATCTTGGCCCGTAGTGCATGGATAATTCGTGGTCGTGATACTAAATAATATCCTTGGCCGAAGTGGAGGATGATTTGATGATGTGGATTATTTATTAAGTTGAGTCTCAAATGATAAAAGTGATGAAAAACTTTTAAATCATAAAAGATAGTAGATTTTATTCTCTACTTGACTCTTTTAGTGGATTGCTTGTTCCGCTGCAGTTAAACTTGATGTCTATTGTATTTTATCAGTTTAACATTGTTGAAGACTAATGTTAATTTATTCTGCATTATCTTAGTCATAATATTTCTTACTGGGCTAGTTGAGCTCACCCTTTCTTTCACTGTTCTCTTCAGGAAATGAGAACATAACCGGGACTAGTCGGGGAACGGAATGACGGTCCAGATGATAGTATTAGTAGTCCTCACTATTCTGTTAAATAGTGTGACAATAAATATAATGAGGACTTATTCTGAGAGTGGATATTGTTTAGAAGACAATATTTGTATTAAAACTCATAGCTTTCTTGTTGTATATTAAAGATTGTATTTGTATTCTGTACCATATATTTGGCGACTCATAATAGGTGATGTATGCCTATTTTTGGGGGCGTCACAGCTGGTATCAAAGCTTAGGGATATGATCCCTGGCTGAGATGTGAGACAAGAACTAAGAGGGGAGAGACGGGGAATTCCTTCGCTAGTATGACCTACCTAAGTTTTTTTGGTATTTAATTGGTCGGTCAGAGTATAGGGATAATATGTGATATGTTATTTAACCCTTGTTTTGTTGCAGTATTTGAAAATGACATCCAAAAATGTTGAGAATAACAATGGAGCACAGGAGACCGTTGAGTCTCCACAGATCAATAATCAGGATAATGTGCAACAGGAGGGCGATAATCCTCTTGTAAACAACAACACTGATCAAATGATGAACGATGATACGTTTAGGAGCTTTTTAGAATTCATGCAACACCAAACGAGACTCCTGTTCATAATGCAGGTGGAAACAATGGCAACCCACGGTTAGTCACCGCTAAGCAGTTCAAGGAGCTGGGACCACCGGAGTTTTTGGGAAAGCCAGAACCACTTAAGGCAGAGACGTGGTTAAAGAAGATCACCAAGATATTTGATGTCTTGGGATGCTCCAAGGAGCATAAGGTTCCATTCGCCACCTTTATGTTGCATGAAGAGGCAGATTACTGATGGAAATCTGTAAAACGTACCCAGCCTAACGCACTCAAGATGTCTTGGGAGAAGTTTCAAGAGCTATTCAATGACAAGTACTTTCCTGAAAGTATTCGTCATATGAAGGAGGTGGATTTTATCAAGTTGGAGCAAAACAACATGACCGTGTCGCAGTACGAAGCCAAGTTTACCGAATTGTCCCGATTTACGTCTCATTTGGTTGATAATGAGGAGAGAATGACGCGAATGTTTCTAAGAGGTTTGAAACCTGAGATACGTCAATATCTTATCTCTCATAAACTGTGTTTGTATTCAGATGTTGTTAATAGGGCTCGATTATTGGAGCGCGATAATGACTCAACCAACCAAAAAAGAGCAAAATTGAGCAAAATAATAATCTGGGGTGATAACAAATCATCAAAGTGGTGACAATAAGCATGGAGGAATCAACATGCCGAAATGGTAACCACTTGGTGGTAATCATGGCCAAAACAATAAGAATGGACATTTCAAGAAGAGAAGGTTCAACAATGACGTGAAGGCGCTCGGCACCAAAGACCCGTTTCAAAGGAAGAAGAACAACCACCGGTCAGATATTTTCAAATGCGGACGGGAGGACACATCGTCAAAGTATGACGCAACAATCCAAAGCGTGTTTTAATTGCGGAAGAGAAGGTCACCTAGCTTGATTTTGTCGTATGGTGAAGTCAAGTCCAGCTGGGATAATGATGCCAAATGATGTCCCAGACAAGCCAAAGCCGGTAGTTTAAGAGAGAGAGGTTTTTTTTCGTGACGAGGAACCTGAATAAAATTATCACGGGTATGTTAGTTATAAACTCTTGCGAAGTCTATACCTTATTAGATATCGGTTCTACCCATTCTTTTATCTCTCTTGCTTGCGCTCAACGTTTAAATTTGACTCCTGAGAAATTAGACTTTGACTTATCTGTTGAAACTCCGTTAGGAGAAGCCTTCGTTACCTCCACTATTTATAAATCTTATTCAAATCAACACTTTCACGTTACCTGTCGATCTTATCTCTTTGAAAATACTTGCCTTTGATGTGATTTTTGGAATCGATTGGTTAACTACTCATCATGCTTTTAGTAAGGTTGTTAGCTTTCATATTTCTAACCAACCTGTTATGTGAATTCAAAGTAACCAAACCACTAAAGTCAATCATTGTCATATCAAGCCATAAGTAAAGAGCCTGATCCTTTCGTTGTTGACTTCCTTGTGTGGAATGCTTGAAGCGGACTTTTCCAGGCGGCGACATCGTGAATGAAGATGGCAAGTTGATATGTATCAATGTGACGTACTATCCATGTCTTGGATGAGGGTCACAGTTCTGAATGATATTTCTATCGTTAATAAATTTCCCGACGTATTCATGAAGACTTCTAGCTTTATCCCAGAGCATGAAATCGAATTTTTGTAATCGACCCAAAGACAAAACCCCATTTCTAAAACCCTTAAATATTTCTTCAACTAAAACGAACGTAATATGCGCCCAAAGACGTTGACTCGAGTTGTTGAAGATTACGATCGTACCATTCAATACCATCGTGGAAAAGGGAACGTGGTAGCTGACGCGTTGAGTAGAAGATCGTATGCGTTTACGAGTGAGAATATACGAACCCACGTGAAGATAACGAATATACAATTAGAATCGACTTTAATCGATAAAGTTGAAGCCGCTCAAGCTACATACTCAGAGCTGATGAATGTGAAGAAGAAGGTTCAAGAAGGCGTTATCTTAACCCTCGATTTAATTGGCCCATTTGAAATCCTCGGTCAAGTAGGAACTGTGGCTTATAGACTCGTTTTACCGCCAAGTATGTCGCGTGTTCATAACGTTTTTTCACGTATCGATGTTACGTAAATATGTGGACGACCCGAACCACATTATTGATTTAGAACCGAACGAAATAGCGGATAATTTAACGTATGAAGATGTACCTATTAAAATACTATAATATATTCAACACTCAAAGGTTATACCTCAAGAGTTAGAATCGGACGAAGTGTCCTCATCTGTTCGGCATACCAGGTACGTACGTAAATTTCGAGGGCGAAATTTCATAAGGAGGGGAGATTGTAAAATCCCAAATTTTACGAATAAAGATTTAAATTTCTCGATTTTTTTTTCAATATTATGGTGTGGATTTAATATAATGTTATAGTTGTGGGTAATATTTATAAATTTTTTAAAGTAAGCAAGTTGTTATATTATTCGATTGGTGGGGAATATTCTTTGTGTCGAAAAATATTCAGACGACAAAGACAATCATTGGTGGACCCCTACAATGTAATTATTATTTGATCGAGAAAACGACAAAAATATTTTTATAAAAATAACTACGAAAGTTTTACTGTTAATCTTTGTTGAACTACTCGGTAGTAAAAGTACGATGAATGGCGCCGTGGTTGCATAGTAGACACGTGGTATTGATTATTGATGCTTATGTGAGAAGTCACCGCTTTTGTTCAATTATCGCTACGAAGTTCTTGCCGTATAAGATCTCGCGTTATTTGATTTAATTATTGTTGATTATATTTATATATATATATATATATATATATATATATATATATATATATATATATATATTATATAAGTTTTGTTTTATTAGTATTATTAATGTAATAAAAGCGGAAAAGCTTTTTATATAAAACAAAATACTTTTATAAAGTTACTTCTATAAATAGAATATATTATATTCTATTATGCATAGTGTTTTACATAGTAAAATCTTTTTATATAAAATAGAATACTTTTATAAAGTTATTCTATAAATAGAATATATTATATTTTATTACGCATAGTATTGCATAAAGTACTGCGTAGTGTTTTGCATAGTAAAATCTTTTTATATAAAACAGAATACTTTTATAAAGTTATTCGTTTTATTAGATTATATATAGAATATATTATATTTTATTTAAAATATTTTACTTTAAATCTGGACCGTCCGATTAAAAATAAATCAATCTGGACCGTTCATGGATTGGTTACTATTCAGTCCATTCTTCTATAAATAGAAGCTCATTCCTTCATTATTTCTTACGAATTCACTAAAACTCTAGAGAAAGAAATCTTCTTCTATAATCTTGAGCGTATTTTTTTAGCGTTTAAGAAAGTTTTGAGCGTAGTGCAAGTTTCTTCAGTATATCCCGCCCTTCTACCGTGAGTACTCTTTCTTTATAAGGTAAGGGTATTATTTCTTTCGTATTCATGAAAAGAACTTACATTATTCCATTCTTTATTATTCTCATTGGAATAAACTTTATATCTGTGATCTACCCTATACTTTGTGAAATTCTTACATCATTCCATTCTTTATTATTATTCGTTGGAATATCTTCTTATGCAATGCGTTTGCTTACGGACCTAGTTCCATCTTTATTATTACATTTGAATAATATCTGTCATGCATGCGCTTTTAGCTTGGGACCGGTTCCGTTATTTATTATTCTCATTGAATAACCTCGCCTCATCAAGGCACCGCATGCATGGTGATTTGTTGTTATTCCATTTTTATTATTCTCATTCGAACATCCCGTCGGTGCTTAATTTCTTTGACTTGGTTCATTATTTATTATTACATTGGAATAACTTTGCATACATCCAAGTACCACATGCATGGTGATTTCATTGTTATTCCATTTTTTATTATTTTGTTGGAATATCCTCCGGTGCGTATTTACTTTGACCTGGTTCCGTTATTTATTATTTCGTTGGATAACCCGCATACATCACAAGCACCGCATGCATGGTGATTTATTTTGTTATTCCATTCTTTATTATACTCGGTTGATTAAAGTTTTGACTTCTATACTCCATAAAATTAGTGGAATATCCTCGATATTTGCTTCATCCGAGATCTTTCATAGAAATATTCTTCCGAGCATTCTTGAATTTTACTCTACAAAGAAGTAACATGTTGACAATTTGGACGTTATTAGTTCCTCGAATAATTTAATTCTTGAACTTATTTTATTGAATTCTTATATCATTATCATCATCCTCATGTTTATATTTTGTTGAAAGTCATCGTGGGCTTTGTAGTGCATAGATGGACTTGGTATGATTATGACGACTCAGGATTATTAAGTATAATGGCGACCGTAATGTTACAAATGATGTGGAAAAAGTCCTCATTGCCCGTAGTGCATTGATGGGACGCTTTTTGGTATGATTATGGCTAAGGATTCTCATCGGCCAAGGGAACAAAGATGAATTATTTTATGGCATGATCAGGACCATTGATGAAAACACAATTATCTTTGGCCCGTAGTGCATGGATAATTCGTGGTCGTGATACTAAATAATATCCTTGGCCTGTAGTGCGAGGATGATTTGATGATGTGGATTATTTATTGTCGAGTCTCGGTGATAAAAGTGATGAAAACTTTTAAATCATAAAAGATAGTAGATTTTATTCTCTACTTGACTCTTTTAATGGATTGCTTGTTCATTGCAGATTAAAATTGATGTCTATTGTATTTTATCGGTTTAATATTGTTGAAGACTAATGATAATTTATTACGCATTATCTTAGTCATAATATTTCTTATTGGGCTAATTGAGCTCACCCTTTTCTTCACCGTTTCTTTTCAGAAATGAAAAGCGTAATGGGACTAGTCGGGGAAGCGGAGTGATGGTCAGGATATGATAGTATTAGTAGTCCTCACTATTACATTAAATAGTGTGATAATAAATGTAATGAGGACTTATTCTGAGAGTGGATATTGTCTAGAAGACAATATTTGTATTAAAACTCATAGCTTTCTTGTTGTATATTAAAGATTGTATTTTTATTCTGTACCATGTATTTGGCGACTCAGAATAGGTGATGTATGCCTATTTTTGGGGGCGTCACAACAACCTCTTTGGCAACGCCATCGCCACCTCCGACCTCCGCTACCAAATCCTCTCTCCCGCTTTACAATTCTTTCACAATTTTCTCCCCCGACTTCGCTTTCTTCTTCTCTCTCGACATGGCCTCCCCAGTACGCCACGTACATCCAAACACTCCACTACCACGTGTCCTCCCGCCGCCTCACCTCCGCCTACCTCAAGAATCCTCTTATGTCATAGCAACGCCTCCCCATTACAACATATTGCTAAACACTAACCCTCTAAAATCACCGTTTTTTGTCGTGACAGAGTTCAGATCTCCGCCCAAATCTCATTCTCAGGGCCGGAATCGCAGTTCATGGGCTCGACGAGATTCTTGTTTCCGGAGAATTAGGGCTTGATACGCCTCCAGGAGTTTTTCTCTCTCCTCTAGTCTCGCCTGGACTTGATTCTAATTCGTCTTCTGCTGAAATATCTCCGTTTTTATCCCCTCAATTTAAGTCGAATTGGAGTCCAAATTGGGGGAGAGATGGTCTTGATCGAGGAATTTGATTTTGTTTCTGTTGATGTCTTTGTTTAATGCAAAATTGGGAATTAACTAATTTGGGTTTGACGAATTTGCCCATCATATAAAATGATTAGTTTATGTAATGAATAATAAAGTGTTTTTTTTGCTGCCACGTCAACAATTTCTGACGTGGCGTGTTCAATTTTGTTTAATTGGAAAAAATTGATAGTTTAATCACCTAATTGACAAAATTGAAAGGTGGATCACCGAAGTGGAATATGGCCTATAGTTTAAGGTACTAATTCATATTTAAGCCTTATAATTTTAATATAAGTCGATTTATATTTTATTTTTTTGAGATTTATATATATTTTTTTCTATTATTCTTTTATTAATTATCTCGCTCTAATTTTTTTAATACAATATCTTTATTAATATATTTTGTTAATCTAAAATTTTTTTGTGTTTCTCTAAACAAATTAATTTAAGTTTTGTCACATTTAAGAGAAGAATTTTGACGCATTGATAAGTTTCAATACTCCCTCCGTTTATATGTCGTTTTAGAGTTGTGCACAAGTATTAAGGTAATGATTGTAAAGTATTAAATATATTATCAATTATCTATATTGCCCTTGTATTAGAAAAAGAGAGTGTTATTTATTGGGCAAAAAATAGTAAGAGAACCAAAGTTATATTTATTATTTGGGGTAATATTGGAAACTAAGCAATTAATGCTTACTTGAAATTCTCAAACGACTTATATTTAGAAACAAAAATATTTCTCTAAAATGACTTATATTAAGAAATGGAAGGAGTATTTGTTTTTGTTACCGTTTGATAATAATTATGCAAGAAATATCATAATCCTAATTATTTACATTAATGAGTCTTAGTTGTTAGCTATACGCCTATACCTTTTGATATGAACAATTGTTTAGTAAAAAAATTTTAACTTTTAATTAATAAAATTCTGAACTTTGAAATTAATGTGAATTTATTTACTTAATTTCTTTCTCTAAAATTCTTTTAGCTCAATTTTTTCTCTTTAAAAGTGTTATACCATCTCTCAAATTTTAAATAATTTTCTCTTTTTAATTTTTTATACACTCAATTTTTTAAGCTCTCTCTAAAATTTTTAAATTTATTAAGTTTCTTTATCTAAAAAATTTTATTCACTAAATTTCTTAATATTTCGAATAATTATAGTACAACTCATGTATTTGTTTGACACCTTGATGTACTTATTTTATTTACTTAATATGTTGGTGTGATATTCATTTGGAGTTGGGAAATTCTATTTTTTATATTATTTTTTAACACCACTTATAGTAATGTATTCATTTTGCATTAGTTGTTATATTAGCGTTTGATGACACGTTTTATGTCCATAAAATAAAAAGTTTATAAATTTGGAAGAATTAATATATATGAGTCCGTAAACTCACCCCTTATTCAACTCATCCGAGTTCACCCCTTTTTTTGCCTTTAACGATGGATCCGACGACGGTTCGGTCATACAACCGTCGTCTATACTTTTAGCGACGGACAACATATAGCGCGTCGCTAAAAGTATAGACGCGATTGTATGACCGAAAACCGTCGTCCGTCCGTCGTTAAAGGGGGTGACTTCGGTGAGTCAGATAAAGATGAACTTAAGATCCAGGACCATAATATATATATATAGGCAGGATCTGTCAGGACTCCAGAACATGTTTAAAATTCGTCTTTTTTTTTATTCTTTTTAAAACAACTAAAAAAATAAAATAAAATTATGGAATGTACCCAAATCACACCAAAAACATCAGATATGTCACGGACATTTTTTTAGTTGTTTTAAAAAAAAAATTGGGTCCGCATTTTAACACTCGTCTGGGAGTCAGGATGAATCTCTATATATATATATATATATATATATATATATATATATATATATATATATATATATATATATATATATTATAAGATTTTTTCCTATTCAAATTAGTACATATATTTATTGTTATATAAAAAGTAATTCAATTAATAAAATAGTATAGTATATATAAAAGAAATTATAAAATTCACAATATTTTTTGTTATTTTCACAATAAAAGTGTTGTTGTAGATATATAACGACAGTGAAAACCGCCACTATAGGATCTATAGCGTCACTTTTGTTATAAAAATAATATTTTTTTATTATAAATTTAACAATTTTCTATATGAATTTAATATAACTTGCACCATTTTAAAGTTAGAGATACACTTATATAAAATAATAACTTTAAAAATATTTGTATTCTTAAATGTACGAGTAATATTAGTTAAGAACTTAATAATCATATGAAAATATAATTTTACAAATAAAATTTTAATTAAAAATATCATATTATTTTATAATCTTAAAATAGAGTAATACCATTAATTTTGAAATTAACTTAAAATATGAATATCTCAAAGTTTTGATCTCTCATTTAGGGTTGTTCATTTTTTTCGATTTTTTTTCGGTTTTTGTTTTTTGAACCGAGATAGAATCAGTCGATTCAGTATAAAAAAATGGGGTCGATTAAGATGTAAAAAACCCAGATATATCTGGCTTTTTGAGATCTGAATTTGATTCTAAGTAAAATCGAATAGAATCTATTATCTGGGTTTTCTAATTTTTTATTATTATTAATAATAATAATAATAATAAAATAATGATTATAATAATAAAAATAAAAATAATAAAATAATGATTATAATAATAAAAATAATAATTAAATAATAATAAAAATAATAATTATATTAATTTTCTGTAAAAATCGGTACCGAATCGAAGGTATACCGGTCCAACCAGTATCGGTATCGGTATCAAAATTTGGGCGGTTTCAATTTCGATTCGGTTCGGTTCGGTACCGGTGCGGTTCGGTCCGGTAAAAACCAGTTGAACACCCCTACTCTCATTGATAAAATGAACTGTATCGTGTAGCCACGTGTAATTAGTTCCTACTCGTCACTCTACTCCCCTGGTCCTTCCTCCGTCTCTCTCCCTCTCTAAAATTCACCCACGTCATTTTGCTCTTTTTTTATTTATTAATTAATAATTATTTGTGCACGAAGGCACGGCGTAACGAAGTCTTATCTCTTTCTCTATTTCAATAATCTCACTTTCATTTCCTTTCTCTCCTCCTTCATCTCCACCATTCTTTCCCGCCCAAATCAATTAGTATGAAAATGAATCGTCCTTGTGCTAATTCAAAATGGGTTCTATCTTATTAATATAAATTAATGTGTTGATTAATATGGTTCAAAATTAGTTAAATTAGTTTTGACCCATATTTTTAATTTATAATATAGGTCCAAAACCAAACCAACCCATAACATACAAACTAGTTATCCAACCGAATAAAACCCAAGTGGTTTTAGTTAACTATATGATTCTCAATCTAAATTGGCAGGTTTAATTGCGATAGCTGAATTACAATTATAAAACTCATGGATGATATTAGTAGAAATTATAAGAAGACCCAAATTATTACATATTTTTTCAAAAAAATTATCAATAAGACTTATAACGGACAATCAAAAAATCAACATAAACATTCATAATATATCATTTTGCATGCGTAAAGTTTGGTCACCATCTTTATATATTAAATTTAAGGGTCCGCTATTTTTAAGATATTAAAAAATCATTATTTTCATGGTACACATGAGAACGCATCAATATTATTACACAAGCTCTATATAAATTGGGCTTGGATCCACATACCACTGATATTATTTATAATATGGAGTAATATAATGACATAAATACAAACATGTTAATAGAATTAATGACTGACGCAATAAATGTTGTAGGAACAAGCGATGATATTATGTTTCCAAATTTTATCCACATGGCTCGTCACCTGAATTGATGGGGAGCAGGAAAGTTGAACTTATACGACACCACAAAACAAAAGACTTCTTACTTACAAGAGTAATTATGTTGTCCATAATAGTAATAGTAGCCCCAAACTCAAAAACAGAAGAGGGGAGGCCAGGTATCAATCAGATACCGTGAATAATGGCTTATGGGGTTGGGCGGCTAAAATTAAACGTACCAAAAAATACAAAATTCAAAAATAGTCAAAGGGCTTTAAATTTGAAATGGGTATGGGTCATCTACTTGTATAGCCGAGCCAATCCAGTTTTGGTGTTACAGAGTAGAGAGATACAAGAGTTGATAAATGTACTAATTTTCACTCCACTGCATCAATAAACCAAACACAAATAAAATAAAATATTTACAGTGAATTCCAAGTTACAACAAGGGGAATAGTAGGAAATCTATATGAACTGTCTGGCGCCAGCTCTCTAAAATGTAATTAGCTTACGAAATACGAAGTCAGACTTTGAGATTCTAGAATACCAAATTTGTTCATAAATGTGGAGAAGGAACAAGGCCTCTTGTTTGATACATGCAGCACGAGGTTTCACAAAGATGAACTTAGCCAATTGAGATGCACAGAGCCCAAAATCACGGTATTATTTCCTTCTTTCACCTTCACCTGGTGTATAATACCACCCTGCACATTCAAACTCCTTGCAAGTCCTCTCTAACCACACACAGAATTTAGTCCATCCTAAATTGGACATGATTCCGTACCTAGAGCCTTCAAGACACATTTCTCTGATTAATATTTCGCCAAAAAAACTCGCATAGAATCAAGTAAAGAGTTACAGTAACACTAAAGGTGTTCAGTAAAAGGAAAGAAACCGATTCCCTCTCCAAATCCCAAATTTTTTTTAATCATTTGGACTCTGCATTTATAATGTCTTCATTTCACAATAATATATCAAAGAAACAAAAAAGCGAAGCCGGAATAGTAGTCTGAGAATAACATCAGTTATCCGAAGCCATTTAGGAAAAAGTATCTATAAAAGTGTAACAATAACAAAACCACAAACATTTCTTAAATGTTGCAAAATACAAAACATTGCAACTGGATCACGAATGTTTGCTCAGTCAAAAGATCATATCAGTACACATCTCAACTGTAGATGACAGTGTGCTTAGCTGCATGACAACAGACTTTACCTTGGCCTTTGTTATCTACATTCTATCTTCTCTCCTCCTAGGGGCACAAGTGATGATTTCATCAACTCGGAGAATCATCTCAGCAGCTTCAGTTGCAGAAAGCAATACAGCCTGCTTGACCTTAAATGCCTCGGATATTCCCAATGCTGCCACATCTCCCACCTGCAAAACACCCAACAAATTAGAAATAAAAGCACATAAGCTAAACATTCAATTATTATAAATAATAAATAATAAATAATTACGATCACCCACCCCATAGCTGTTATTTAGGAAATCCACAACCAACTGAATATTACAGCTGGCTACATTAAGCAAGCTGGAAAGGCTAATATTAAATTAAAATGAATTTTGCCACAATATGCAATACACAACAGATTAAAGATTTTAACCTGAAAAAAAAAAATCACTATAGCTGGTAGAAAAGAATCTTATACAGCGACTATCATCAGCTAAACCTATCTCCCAAGAAACCAACAAAAATAATGTTTGGGACACTGATGCAGTGTACATAAAGCATCCGATACTATGTAACAAGCTAGACAAACACTTGCGTAAATTACAACTTAAAATATGTAACTTACAGATCCAGAAATGACATCAATCCCTGCACTGCTTTCCTTCTTGTGGTGCTCTGCACGGAGTTGTGCAATCAACTCAGCGCTGTCCAATCCAGCATTGTCAGCAATTGTTATTGGAATTGCAAGAAGTGCCCGCGAGTAAGCATCAATGGCATGAGACTTTTTCCCAGGAGTCTTACGCGCCAACTCATCAACAGCCTTTGCCATCACCATCTCGGGCCATCCACCTCCAAGTAAAACCCGACTGTCATTTACTGTTTGAGACAGCACACACAAGGCATCATGCAAAGATCTTTCTGCTTCATCAAGCACATGGAAGCTGCAAAATGGAAAAAGCACATCATAATGTAAAATACGCTTCAAAACAAAGTGAGAATTCTAAATCGTCATTATATTTAAGTAATGTTATATTTCCAATCACCAATAAAGGGGTGAACCAGTGTAGACAATACTATCCATGTGGATCTCCTCGAGAATGGAGGTTGGTGAACAAAAAAAAAAATAAAAAAAAATGGTAGCAATCCAACTAAAGATTTTGATTCCAGTGGGGACAGCTGAGAATAAGATCGAAAGCACAACTTAGCATTCGAAGAATGAAATTGGTCAGGTCACTTAGACCCGGAAGAGATAGGAGTGGACTTATAGAAGATAGGGGATTGCTTTAAATTTTCAATAATGTACAAGTCAGCATAGAAATAAATTCCAAATACAAGTCAAATAATAACGAGCAACTATAGTTGGGCATTGCCACTAAAATCATCATAACACTACCCGAAGCTTGTATGTTGACTTCTGCACTGAGTTACAGCAATAGCATGTGCCTTACAAGTTACAACATGATCATGGAATTCAAACCATCGGAGTTAAGTACAAATAAACAAACTACTAGTCGCTCTTTCTAGATCATGGGTAAGAGATTGGCAATTTATGTTAAAAGGCCAATGACAATAACCCAAAATTTCAACAGAAACATTCAAATATGCATCAATACCTACCAAAATCTTAACCAAAATGTCGCAAGACCGAGACCAACCCAAAGGGTAATCGTTTGAGCCTTGAGGTAGTTATTAAGTAGCCAAAGATCTTTATCCCAAGTTGCAAACCTATGTGAGATGTGGAACTGGTTGTGGGACGTGAAAATGTGCACGTATGATACCAGTGGAAGGAAAGACGAAACAACAGTTTCATTAAAAAGAAAATGCGTAGACGTGTAGTTAATCACTGCATTTTTCACTCCAATCAGAAGTTGACATGGAGGAAAGGAAAAAGTGAAGGTTTTTCTCTCGTCTTTTCAAGTGCCACACAATTCTTACTTCTTTTCTTCATTTTACTTTTCAAGTGCGTGTATGAATCTACATCCCAGAAAGATGTGGATGTGAGAACATGCTTCTATGACACCAGAGGAAGAAGATTGGACACAATAGCTTATGCACGCCTGCATGCATATATATGGCACCGTTGTCATGATAGACAGCAGCATTACAGTTCACTTTTACACAAGGATAAACTAAAGTTCAAATTATTATCGCTAGAGTTCTAAACTAGTTTGGATGGAAAATTTAGCATGGTTAATAAGCTGGTACCTTTTTTGCTTTGAATATTCAAAGATTTATGAATCAAGTTTCAAAATGACCTCGTGGCTTTTCATGTATTTTTATCTTATATTGCAATAAAATATGAAATGAGTAAATTAGTATATTAAGGCATGTAAAAACTTGACTGTTTCAGGAGACATAAAAGAGGCAAACTAAACCTTTCCAAAGGACAAAGGAAGTATTTGGTACTAATCCACTAAGATCATGATAACAGTGGCAAAAATCTAGACAAATAACAAAAAACAGTCAAAGTAAAGTACCTTGCCCCTCTTAATACAATGGTACATGCCTGACCCATTTCAACGCCTGAAAAGTGGATCAACTTGTCTTCACCAATCATAATTTCCTCAATGAGCTTGCAGTGCCCAAGCTTAACTGATTCTGGATTGTCAAAAGTAGAGGAAATTTCACCACCAGTAACTAGTCCCAACCGCTCAATGCCGTCAAAATCAGCATGTTCAATTGCAAGTATTCCAGCATCAGCAAAAAGTTCTTCCGGGAAGTTATAGATTAACTGTCGATTAACAAAACAATTAATCCCGTGAGCTATAATCTTTTGCACCTTCTCCTTCATTTTCTCCTTTTCGGCACCTTCAATTTCAGCAACCCTTGACATAGAATCAACACGAACACGTGCACCATAAATTTTCACTTTGTCTGTATCCATTGCTGTATTTGCCACTAAGATTTTAGCATTTTCTATGCGCTTTGGCTGGCCAATACCAATTTTTTTGTCTAGAATAAATCTGCACATACAATACAGCACAAATTCAAACAAACCACTCAAGGAAAGCAAAATAAATGTCAGCAGAAGAAAAAAGGGATTAGGTAGCTACGCGGACAGGTAAGAGATACAATTGCAATTTTTATTTTTATTTTGTTCCAAAAAATTTGAGGATTTGTGTAATACTGATATTTCCAGATATGAATTAGAAGGCAAAACATCAGTATTAAATGAAAATCTTAGCATGTACGGTGCAGCTAGAGTAAACTTCAAGGCAGGTTTGAGTGCTTATATAAATCTTTTTTTTCTTGTTAGTTGTTACACTATAAAATAATGAAAACCAGACTAAATAGGAATATTAAAATACAATCAGTCTCCCACAATCTAAACAGGCACTAAGGCTTACTAGATGAAATTTATGTTCCCTATAATACTTTAAAATTGATATGATTATATTTAAATATCAAACTGTTCTTTCCTACATATTAAGTTCCTGTGTTTCTAGACAGCCAAGGGAGCATTTAAGCATAAGTAAGCTATGCAACTGTATAGATATGACTAAAGCTTAAAGAATTAGAAACTAGAAAAAACTTCAAATTAAAAAGAAAAAACTAAGATTTGTGCAGAGTAATTGCAGACATAACCAAGGGAGACTATATTTTACAGCAACCAGTTCCACTTCAATAGACATTCATTTGCATTGCTAACTTGAATCCCATCCTGGAACTTCCAGAAGATTAGCTAACTCACCCTTCATCTAGAAAAGAATCCTTTAGTGATCCTCCGGGCTTCTTTATAATCTGGATGGACTCCAAGTTTGTGCTGCCCTGCCATTTCGAAAGATTGTTAGAGACGTATCCAGGACATGCCAATAGCAAATGTCACTAAAACATGTTATCACATGCATAAAATTCGTAAAACTGTTCAGAAGGTGCAACAGAAAAAACTAGTTCAAAACAAAAAAGGATACACTGAAGATAAGAAATTCTGTTTTTTTTAATAAAGGCAATGATAGTTACAGTTTCTAAAAGAAATTTTATCTTAGTTTACATTTTTAAGTTACAGATAGTTTACCCAGTCATAATTTATAATCCTTCAGGTTATCCTCCTTCCCTACACTCTTGTACTTCATTTCTATAACGTACACACTTTACATAACAGTTGATATGCAGAAATAGTAGAAAACTAAAAATACAAATATCCTAGACAAACATCAAGAAATAATTAAGGTTAACTTTTAATCGTCAACGTCGTACGTTTAGCAAAAAAAATAATTAACATTAAACTTATGCTATGGATCACAGCATCAATCCTTATTGTTGACCAGTGTTTATTAAGATTGGAAAATGGAAAAATTAAGAATTATAGAATGAATTAAGAATATTATTAATTGCTCCAGTTAATGCACCAACACACAGACATTAAACTCAAACTGCAAACAAAAACTTCAAACCTTTAGCCTCATAACAGCATCGACAGCCAGGTTAGCAAAATGTTCCTTGTCCTGGGAGAGGATCTTTGAACTTAATGTAGTCATTGCAATCTTCATCAAATCCGTCCTAAATTTTTCTGTATGGGTAGCATTGTAAGAATAGACATGCACTGTTAAAACACAGGTTATACTAAGAAATAGATGCCAGCTCTTCATGGTAAGCAACTCTATTAACAATTTTAAGAAGCACACTAAGAAAAACTAAGTTATTCTACATACCATATTGTCTACATTCAAATCATAATTGTTATGAAGATGACAAGAAACTTGGTGCAATAAGTACTGAAATCTAAGAGCAAAACCAGTTGAAGATATAAAAACTACAGATATTTGAAAGTGATAATCTAACCATCAATACCTGCATCATGCTTATTATCCATGACTTTCTCTAGCAGTGCATTGCGAGCACATTCGGCCGCCATCCGATAACCTGAAAATAACAAGCAAAATAGAAACTACTAAATTATAATTCTAGGAAGTATAGAATAATATAGGCAGATGACAGACCAAGAATGTCCACATACAAGTCATTCACAGGGTTCAAGCGACAAAAACACTTGGCTAGTATGTGGTATATACTCAAAAATGGCAAGGAATAAAGAAAAAACTAGTTTATAGTTCAAAATGTATATTTAATAATCAAAAGGGAAAAATGAAAACAAGTTATTGAAATTGACCTATTTAAAAAAGAAAGAGGTATTGAGGTGCAATACAACTGGACATCGACACATTATTTCCATTACATGTCAGTTGTACTCATGCCCAGGACAGCGGGAAGGGAAGAATTCAGAGTGCACATTAAACTTGGACAAAATTAAGTATCTAAATGATCAAAATAGTGAGCATGCACTAACTAGGTCCCCAAAAGGGGGTCAGAAAGTACAACCAATAACACGAGTTGTCCCCACAACCAACCCATACTAAGAAAATAAATTACAACAATCTTGATACAAGTATGCAGCCAAACATTTAACATATAATAAGAAAATTGATATTTCCGCATTATTTTTTGATATTTACACATGAAAAGCAATGTTCTAAAAGGCACTAGGCGGGCGGCCAGGGGGCCTAGGCGGAATTTTTTATTTTAAGACAATTTTAATATTTTATCTTACATTAATCTAACAAAACAATAATATAAAGCAAAATAATCTATAATAAAGATAATAATTAAATTATAGAATTAGTAGTAATTGCACTTAAGTAGTAAGATATATATTGCTTGAAATAATTAAATTATAAAATTAATGTTACTAGTAAGTAGTAACTAGTAAGAAGTATCTTGATATCTTCATATATATAATTATATCGTACTTCTTCTCTTTCAAAAATTTAAATAAATATTATTTTTAAAAATTAGTGTGAAGTTTATTGAATGAGACATTTGATACTATTAATTATAAAATTATTTTAATTAAGTGTAATTTTCAAAATTGAGGACTTAAAGAAAATGACAAATACCATATACTAAGTATGACTAACATATCTTTGACGTATTAGCTTTATTCATAAACAAAATTAGTATTAAATATTAAAACTTAAGAAACTAAACTAAACATAAATTTAAGAATTATATTGAATTAAACTACATATTACAAATGTATCATCATTTATAGAATTTCAAGTTGGTACAAGTTCAAAAAATTACAACTATAATAAAATTATCAATTTTGACTTGATCTTGTTCACTTCTTGTTGTGATTTGATATGCTACAACTTGCATTAAGAATATGGTAAAATCATTAGAAAAATAAATATATCAAGATTTGGTTTCGATAATAATTTAAAAAAATAAAAATAAAAAAAATACTCCGCCTAGCCCGCCTTTTTCACCGATTTGGCCTTAGGCTCGGCGCCAGGCCCCCGCCTGGCGCCTAGGCCGATTTTAGAAAAGTGTCAAAAAGTGTCGCTATAGATGTATAGCGACAGTAAAAACCGTCGTTATAGGATCTATAGCAGCGATTTTTATGTGAAAATATCAAAAAGTCGTGTGAAAATATCAGTTTCCTATAATAACTGACCCACTAGCCTCCAAAGGTAAATTAGAATTTAATAATCGTAAACTTCATAGTAGAATGTGCACTACTGCTGTTGAGCAGCACCGCCGTTGGTGTTGAAGACATAGAAACCAGAAAACTCTGTAGAATCTTACCTAAAACTGCTCACTTTGTAGATCAAGGTCTAGCATACATTGCAATCTCATGCTTAGTAATTTTTTAAAAACCTAATGTATGTAAAGCTTCATTTGTGAAAAAACTACTTCAGAATAAGAGGAAAGCTAATTATGTCTAAATTGTCAACCCAGGGGATGGGAGAGATTCTCTATGCCTTGAGGAATACGCTTAAGGTCATTGGTTCCAATCCCCATACTTGGGCCCAAACACCTATCAAAAAAATGAAACCTATATTGTCAGGTAACCACAAGAATTATCATTGAATCAGGTTGACTAGGGACTACAAAGCTAGCTATAAATTTGTGAGCAAGAGAATTAATTAATTAGTCAACTTTGATAAAAGTAGAGTAACTAGAACCAAATAAACAAGAAGTCATAGCCTAGATAATGAACCTCAAAGGGTAGCGTAGGACAGCATTTTTGCTTTGGTTCATGAAGTCATCACAAGCACATTGCTAAGGCCAAAGGTATGCATATATACCATATGTGTTAATGTATAAAAAAAAAAACTAGTGCAAGTTCATGCTGATGAAGGTCTAGCATAACAACTACATTACGTAAAACTTCATTAGACTATTAGGCAAAAATTCTGCAAACACCACGACGAAAAAAGTTCATGGAAAAACCTGAAATAACAGTCATTGGATGTATCTTTGTCGCTATCAACTTCTCTGCCTCCCTTAAAAGTTCTCCGGCCAAAACTACTACTGAGGTAGTCCCATCGCCAACTTCATCATCCTGAACTTTGGATATATCTAAACACATAATTATGGATACAAATCATGAATCAAATGAAAAACAAGCACATTTTTCTTTAGTGTATCTTTTCCAGAATTTATCTGATACTTAATCTCCAGTTAAGCTCCTCAGTTTTTTCAACCGGATCTTGCATAACCCACATGCACCTACAGTGACGAAGCCAGACCAAAAGGTTATTGGATTCCTTTAATATATAACACTCAATTTGACCCCCCACAAACTGGAAAATTGTTAAAAAATCAGAGGGTTTATTTAACACATTACCCAAATTTACAAAAATGTACATATAGAAATTAAAATTAAAAAGTTCAGTGGGTCAGCGGACTTCTGTCTTTTCCACCTGCCTTCGTCCCTTTGCATCTATGCAGTGCCCCCATCAGTGCTACCTTACCTAAGTTAACATATATAATAGCACTTGCATTTATGCAAATATTGTCATCTATAAATTTGTTTCACTAGCAAACATAAAGCAGTTTAACGTATTAATGATATAAATTTTGAGCCACAACACAGACTGGAGGATGTAGCACGAGTAATTTCAATTATAAACAAATAAATAACTCCTTTTATCAAAAACAAATAAATCAAAGTCCAATAACATCAATACACAAGAAGACATCATAAACAAAAGCATGAAGGATACCAACAAGGACTTTAGCGGCTGGGTTGTCAATATGTAAGGACTTTAAAATCGTGGCACCGTCATTTGTCACAGTAACGCTGTGTCCTCTGCCAGTTGATTGTAATATTTTATCCTGCAAAATAAAAACACAGTTTACAAGAGGACATATTTGAAGCACAGGACTGCGCTAAATATTTAGTATTAATATAATTCACGAAATAGCAAGGAAAATTGGTACTTCACCATTCCCTTTGGCCCTAAGGTTGTCTTGACCAAGTCAGCAATAGCCATAGCTCCAACGAAGGATGACTACAAAATAATTAATAAATGACATTGAAGGTTAAGGTTTGAAGCTAACGATTAACGACGTCGTCAAATCAATGAAGTGGTTTGGGGGGCATCACCATTGTAAATATCATAGTGTGTGTGTGTTTGTGTGTGTACACATACGTGTGTGACTATATATATATATATATATATATATATATATATATATATATATATGAATTTGATAGTGAATTTTTATTTGACGAAAGCAGATGTGTCTATTAGGAAGCCTGAAAACGCGGGACTCACCATCCTAGCTCGGTCACCCTTTTCTTCAGTAGCTTCATCTTTAAAAAGTCTTTTGACCTAGAACACTCACCAAGTCATATACACAAGTAACAAGCAAAACAGACAAAGGGTAAAATACATAGAACTAGAAATGCAGTGCCTAACATACCGCCATCAGACAGTAAACAAATAAATCTGGAACCCAAATGCTCAACTAGAATCTGAAACGAAAGAAGCCATGATATTAATTCATCAAAAATTAGAAGTTAAATATTCTAGACCAACGATGTGATTAACATGGTTTCATTAGCTGTACATACGACAAGTACATAAACCCTAAATCAGAAACATAGCAGAGAAATAAGCATCAAGGAACTTTTAAGAGCGAAAGTCAAGTACAAGAAACTAGAAAGAACCTAATATACAATTGATACACATAATGAACGATACTCTTAAGTAAGAAAGAGGGTGAAGCCTTGCCTGATCTCAGATAGAGAGAGAGAGGGAGCGGCGCCTTGATGTAGTTTTGATGTAGTTTTGAGGGTGTAGCTTTTCTTTTGATTAAAGTATTCAAATTCAAGAACAACGGACCCTCGGTCAGGTTGTGTGATAAAATTGGATAATTAAGATTTAAATACTTAGTAGTATATTTTAATAATTAGATTATTGAAGCGAAATAATATTTAATTTTAAAATTTTATTTAATAATAAAAAAGTAAAATATTTAAATGATTTTTAAATTTAAAAATATTAATTTTTAAATTTAAAAATATTTTAAATTAATTTTTTTAAAATTGATGATCTTAAAATTTAAAATGGAGAGAGAGTACAATATTTATAAAAGTTTCATATATTTAAAATTAATTAAATTTATATTATTATTTTTTACCGATTAAGAGAGACTCAAATTTTGTTCTCTTACAGATGGAATATATTTGATTCAAAAGTTTTACGTTACACATATAATATTGTTCTGATAATGAATTTTAATATTGAAAAGAAGCATTCATCTCATTTAAACCTTACGTTTTTTAAAATAAGAAAAAGATTTAGCCAAAAGAAAAAAGAAGACTACCTTTTCATACAATATTGAATGGGACGGGACTGCATTATTGAAATCATGAACTTTGAAGTTGCCTAACGTAAAGAATGGTAAAAGAGTAAATTCAGGAGGAGGAGGTAACTATTGAATGTGTATAATAAGAAAGTCTGTTCCTTGCAGAAGAGGGTTTAAGACACTCTTAATTCTCAATATCTCTTTTTTTTCGTTTAACAAGGAATCATAATCGTATCAAGGTTTTAATTTATATATTTCATTCCTTCTATACAATTTGATTGACTTTTGAGCGTATTACGTTCGAGATCTTTCTTGGCGTTCCGTCATCAACAGCGTCCGATATGCTCCTTAGCGATTCAACAAGTCAACACCAAAAGTTTTTGGCTTTGACGAAGTCGAGGGATATTTCGGCGTGAGAGTCGATGTCGGCGATCGAGGTTAACAATGGAGGAAAAATAATGTATAATGCACGAGAGAATAATAATATGAATGTGTGTAATGTTTTTTGATACTTACCTCTTTTGTGATCTTAGCGCATACATACTCCAATCCGGGTTCTGCGTGCCACCCATCATCTCCCGACACCTTTTCCCCCACTCCGGTCATTTCGGTAGAAAGTATGTAGCCCACTCACTCACTGCTGCTACTCTTCTGCCTTGGCATCACGGCCATCCCGAGTCCCATCCTCATTAATGTCATGCGAAATGTGGCGTATATAGTAATCAACTATCATTAAGCATAATGATTCTAAATTCGAAAGTTGGGTTAAGTGACAATTTGTATAATGGGTCGATTCAATGACTAAGCCCAAATAATGAAAATGACCCAAACAATGGGATCCGTGAAAAGGACCCGATGAAATAATCAAGAATGGCTACCAAACCATTCGGACCAACCGGGACTAAGCGTAACATAATCCAAGGAGGCCCATTAAGTGCGGCCCAATAAGGAAAAGGATTATGACCCACGGCATCGCTTCTATTCTTTTATTAAGCAGAATGTTTAATGAAAGACTATAAACATGATATAAAGGCCCAATGACATAACGAATTATGATAAATCACAAGAGGTCCAAAGTGAAACTCACCAAAGCCAACAAAACCGGTCCAAACTAATATCGAAATGGAAATGGGAGGCCCAATAGACACAAGTCCACTCGGTGAAGATATTTAGACCCAAAAGCAGATGAAACCTCTCCCATTCACCATCATTCTTTGTGAATTAAATGTGCCGCCCTCGATTCATCGTGTAAATCATTATAAAAGGTAAACTTTACCAATTTCGACGATTTTACCTTGATTTAAAATTTGAACCTTTGAGCTTTCTTCTCCTCTGCAGAACTTCTTCCTACATTTCTGAATTCCCAACAATGGTGACTGTGAACTCTTGTAAGACCCCAACTTATTATTAATGAAATTTAATTTTCTCTATTTATTATTTTGAAATAGTAAGGGTTGATTTGATTAATGTGGATAGTTAGGGGTAAAATACATAAATATTTTAAAATAAGCAAGTGGTTATAAAATATTCATTGTTGTAGGGAATATTCGTTTGGTCGTGGAATATTAAATCGCTTGGGAATATTAAATGACGAATAGCCTTGACCGTATATGTGGGCCCCATAACTGAAGCGATTGGATGAAAAGAAAACGACAAATATAAGTTGTTTAAAAATAGCGGTGTAGTTATTTACATAATTATCTTTGTTAAAATACTAAATTGGTTAAAATACGGTAGCACCGGTATTGCACCAATTATTGATTCTTACGTGAAAGCCTACTACTCGATAATGGTTACGGTAATTCTTTATTCGATTATTTTATTGAGTTAATAATTCTTGCGTTGATATTTTATATTCTTTGTTGTTTCAATAATTGTCATTACACAATATTTTTCATTATCGAAGCGATAATTCATATTATCCGAATAATATTATTAGATAACATTATTAGCGATGTCTAGAAAGTTACATACAAGGAGAGGTTTTGTAAGACCCGAACTTTTATAAATAAAGATGAATTTTTCTATAAATATTATTTTTGAATATTATGGAATAAATTTGATATAATGTTATAGTTGTAGGTAATATTTATAAATTTTGCAAAGTATGCAAGTTGTTATAAAATATTCGTTTGGTGGGGAAGATTCTTTTGTTAGGGAATATTAAATACAATGGCTCAATCATTGGTGGACCCCTACAACATTATTGTCGGATCGAGAAAAGCGACAAAAAATATTTTTATAAAAATAATGGCGGAGGTGTTACCGCAATTAAAACCGATTGAACTACTACCGTTGGTAAAAAATGCGATAATCTGGCATAGTTGCGTAGTAGCACTGCGGTATTGATTATTGATGCTTACGTGAGAAGTCACTTCAAATTTATGCTCAATTATTGCTACGATAATTCTTTGCGATCATATCTCTTATATTATTGATTCAATTATTGTCACAAGATCATCATCGTATAATATGTTATAGTATTAAATCAATAATTGAGGCGACACAAGTTATAAATGATTAATAATTGTTGAAAGATTAAATATGTGTTGATGAAAAAAAAAAATGATTTGTGGTAAGTTTGATTATTTTATGGGGGCTCATATGTCATCATCTAAGAGTCTCTTCATCGATAGTATTTACCTTCGTCGATAGTAATTACCTTCGTCGATAGTAATTACCCTTGTGAATAGTATTTACCTTCGTCGATAGTAATTACCTTCGTCGTCGATAGTAATTACCCTTGTGAATAGTATTTACCTTCGTCGATAGTATTTACCTTCGTTAATAGTAATTACCTTTACCGGACGTCGAACCACTTGTCGTTTCACATTCTACAGCGTCGAACCACTTGTCGTTTCACATTACAAAGCGTCAAACCGGTCGTCGAGCCACTTTGCACTTTTCATACGGTAAGTCTTAAAAGCTAGAAATCTTCTATAAATAGAGGCCTAGGGCTTCATTATTTTTCACGAATTCATTCGAGCTATAGAGAGAAAGTATAGAGAGAATAAAGAGAAGAAGAAGAGTATTTTTTTATTCTACATCTTCTGCTGCAGTATTCAATCTCCTACCAAATGTAAGGGGTGTTATTCTTTCTTATTCATGAAGAGAACTGTTGTTATTCCATTGCTTATTATTACATTGGAATAACTTTTGTATAAGTGGTTTACCCTATACTTGGTGACATTCTTCTATTATTCATTGGAACATCCACATGCGTGTGTTTTACTTGGGACACGGTTCCGCGTCTTTATCATTCTGTTGGAACATCACATGCTCATGTGTTTTACAGGACTGGTTAAAATCTTTTTATTATTCTGTTGGAACATCCTCATGCATGTGTTTTACACCGGACACGGTTCCGTCTTTATCATTCTGTTGGAACATCACATGCATGTGTTTTACAGGACTGGTTAAAATCTTTATTATTACATTGGAACATCACATGCATGTGTTTTACAGGACTGGTTCCGTCTTTATTATTACGTTGGAATATCCTATCTCGTGTGTTTTACAGGATGGTTCCATCTTTATTATTATTCATTGGAACATCACGTGGCAATTGTGAATTTCACGACTTTGGTTCCGTTATTTATTATTACTGTTGGAATATAACATGCATGCGATTCTATCGCATGCATGGTGATTTCTTTTGTTATTCCATTCTTTATTATACCCGGTTGGTTAAAACTTTGACTTTCTATACTCCATGAAATTAGTAGAATATCCTTGATATTTGCGTTTCATCCAAAGATATCTTTCATGAAAATATTCTTACGATCATTCTTGAATTTTACTCTACAAAACAAAGATATCATGTTGACAATTTGGACGTTAATAATTCTGGATAAAATAATTCTTGAACTTGTTTTATTGAATTCTTATATCATTGTCATCATCCTCATGTTTATATTTTTTGAAAGTCATCTCGTGGCTGTAGTGCGTAGATGAACTTGGTATGATTATGACGAGAGACTATTCGGTGTAATCTTAATAGTAATGTTACAAATGATGTGATAAAAATCCTCGATTGGTAGTAGTGCATTGATGGGCGATTGTTGGCATGATCATGACCATTAATGAATACACAAATATTCTTGGGCGTAGTGCATGAATAATTGTGATCGTGATCTTAAAGAATATCCTTGGCAGTAGTAGTGCGGGGTGATTCGATGATGTGAAATATTTATTAAAGTGAGTCTCAAATTTATAAAGCGATGATGAAAAACCTTTTAAAACCTAAAAGATAGTAGACTTTATTTTCTACTTGACTCTTTTAATGGATTGCGTATTCGCTGCTTGATTAAAGCGGTTGTCTCATTGTATTTTATCGGTTTAACATTATTGAAGACTATTGATAATTTATTCGCATTATCTTAGTCATAATATTTCTTCTTGGGCTAGTTGAGCTCACCCTTTCTTTCACCGTTCTCTTGAAATGATAATATATTTTGGGACGAGTCTGGGAAGCGAGTGATGGTCTGAAGATAGCATTAGTAGTCCTCACTATTACGTAAAAATAGTGTGATAATAGTATGACCTACCTAAGTTTATGTGATATTTTATTGGTTGGTCGGGAAGATAGGGATAATTTGTTACATGTCAATTAACCTTTTGTTTTGTGGCGATATCGAGCGAAAATGACATCTCGAGAATGTTGAGAATAATGATGGAGCGCTTGGTGATTGTTGATTCACCACATATCAATAATCGGGATAAATGCATCGTCGAAAGGCGACAATCCTCATGCAAACAACAACACCGACCAAATGACGAATGATCAAATGTTCGAGGCTTTATGCAATTTATGCAACAATGAAAGAAGCGACTCTGTCCAAAAGCGTAGGTGAAATACGGAAAACTCTCGGCGGTCCACCGCTAAACAATTTAAGGGCTGGGACCACCGGAGTTTAAGGAGAGCCAAAACCACTTACGCGAAGCATGGATAAAGCAGATTACAAGATATTTGATGTCTTGGGATGCTCCGAGAAGCAAAGGTTCCACTACGCCGCCTTTATGTTGCTTGCTTGGAGGCGGATTCTTGGTGGGAATCGGTAGAAACGTACTCAACCAATTTGTCTTGAAGATATCTTGGGAGAAGTTCCAGAGTCATTCAACGACAAATACTTTCACGAAAGTATTCGCCACATGAAGGATGTGGAGTTTATCAAGTTGGAACAAAACAATATGACCGTGTCGCAATACGAGGCAAAATTTGCGGAGTTATCACGGTTTCGTCCCACTGGTGGATAATGAAGAGAATGGGCGAATGTTTTAAGAGGTTTGAAAAGCGGAGATACGTCGACATCTTATTTCTCATAAAGCTGTGTTTGTATTCAGGATGTTGTAAATAGGGCTCGATTAGTGGAGGTAGCGATAATGAGTCAACGCAACTAAAAAGAAGCGGTAAGCAAAATTATAATACCAATGAGAATAGTCATCGAGGCGGTGACAACAAGCGTGGAGGAATCAATGAGGCGGATATGGTAACCACCGGTGGTAATCGAGGGGCAAAACAATAAGAATGGACATTTCAAGAAAAGGAGATTCAACAATGATGGAAAGACGTCAAAGACCAAGCACCCATTGTTAAGGAAGGAGAAAGACCACTATCATATGCTTCAAATGCGGAGGAGAGGACACATCGATCAAGCTGCGTCATGTCAGTCAAAGCATGTTATAATTGTGGAAAGAAGGTCACTTAGCTCGATTTTGTCGTTCATCAGAAGACAAATTAAACTAGGATGGAGGCACCAAAGGCCGTCCCAAGAAAATTCAAAAGCCGGTAGTCTGAGGAGAGCATTTGTTGCGACCTCCCCAAAGAGCAAGGAATCCGAATGAGGTCATCACGGGTAAGCTTATCATAAACTCTAATGAAGTCTATACTTTATTTGATCTGGGGTTCTACCCATTCTTTTATTTCTCCTACTTGCGCTCATCGATTAAATTTGACTCAGGAGAAATTAGACTTTGACTTATCTGTGGAAACTCCGTTGGGAGAAACCTTCATTACTTCCCTTTGTTTATAAGTCTTGTTTGGTTCAAATCGGTACCATCACATTACTGTCGATCTTATTTCATTAAAAATACTTGCATTTAGCGTGATTAAAGGATTGATTGGTTAACTACTTATCATGCAAAAATTGATTGTTTTCGTAAGGTTGTTAGCTTTCATATTCTAATCAACCTATTATCTTAATTCAAACGACCAAACCATTAAAATCAATCACGGTCGTCTCAAAAGCCATAAAGCTATTCGTTTATTGAAAAGCGGATGTCGAAAGCTTTCTTAGCTCATATCATGATTTAAATATAAAATACGTCGGTTTTAAGCGATATTCCTATTGTTAATAAATTTCTGGCGACGTATTTCTAGAAGAACTTCACTGGCCTACCCCGGGCGTGAAATTGAATTTTGTATCGACCTTGAACCCGATCTAAAACCTATTTCCAAAGCCCCATATCGAATGGCTCTATTGAACTTCAGGAGTTAAAGACCCAACTGCGAGGAATTGTTAGACATTGGCTTTATTCGTCTAGTACTTCTCCTTGGGGTGCTCCTCATTACTATTCGTGAAGAAGAAAGATGGGAGTATGCGACTTTGTATTGATTATCGGGAGTTGAATCACGTCACCATCAAAAATAGGTATCCATTGCCACGTATTGATGACTGTTTGACCCGATTACAAGAGCCAAATTCTTTTCAAAGATTGATCTTCGTTAGGATATCACCAATTGAAGATTAGAACCGGCGACATTCCAAAAGCGGCTTTAAGAACTCGATGCGGGCATTATGAATTCTAGTCGTATCCTTTGGATTGACTAATGCTCCCTTTGCCTTCATGGATATGATGAACCGAGTATTGAGGAATATTTAGATCACTTTGTGGTCGTCTTTATTGATGACATCCTTATTTATTCCAAAAGCCGTGAAGATCATGAGCAACATTTGAGGTCGACACTCAAAAGCCGTGAATATAAGCTTTATGCGAGTTGAAGAAATGCGAGTTACGGCTTGAAGAAGTAGCATTCCTTGGGCGCGTGGTATCAAGTCATGGAATATCTGTTGACCTAGCAAAGATTGAAGCTATTCAAAGTTTGGGAACAACTTAAATCGATAATAGAAATCGTAGCTTTCTCGGTTTAATTTGGTTATTATCGGAGATTCGTGGAAGGATTTTCTCGAATCGCTATTCCATCGATTTCGGTGACTCGGAAGATACAAAGTTCGGTTGGAGCGAAGAATGTGAGAAGAGTTTTCAAGAACTCAAGAGGAGACTTATTTAAAGACCTGTTACGACAATACCATCCGGCTCGGAGGATTTGTCATCTGATGATGCTTGAGCAAAGGTTGGGATGTGTTCTTATGCAACATGGAAAAGTTATAGCCTATGCCTCGCGATAACTCAAAGAATATGAGGAGGAATTATCCTACTCATGATCTAGAGTTAGCATTTATTGTCTTTGCACTTAAAATTTGGAGGCATTACTTGTATGGGGAGAAAGTGGAGATCTTTACGGATCATAAAAGCCTCAAATATTTCTTCACTCAAAAGGAACTCAACATGCGACAACGGACGTTGGCTTGAACTGTTGAAAGATTATGATCATATCATCAATACCATCACGAAAAGCGAGCGTGGTAGGTGGCGCATTGAGTAGAAAATCATATGCAATGCACTGAGTGCGATATTGTCAATATGAAGGCCCATTTTGTGTGACTTGCAAAGGATGGAGATAGAATTAAAGACTCTGGGGACGCGTGTGATGATAAGCGAGTATCTGAGTAGAAGCAGGCTTTAATTGATAAAGTTAAAGGCTGCTCAAGCTACGGACACGGAGGTGATGCGTATGAGGAAGAAAGTCTGAGAAGGTCTTATCTGGGAAGCAAGAATCGATGAAGAAGGAATACTTGAGTCAACTCGGACTTTGTGTTCTAACGACCACGATTTAAAGTATAATATCTGATGGAGGCACACAACACACCATTTGCAATCCATCACAGGAGTACAAAATGTATCATGATATTAAATCATACATTTTGGTGGAGCAATATGAAGAGAGAGAGATAGTATTTATTTATCTCAAGGTGTCTAACTTGTCAGCGAGTTAAAGCGGAGCATCAAGTACAAAAGGTCCATTGCAACCACTTGAAATTCCAGAATGGAAGTGGGAGCACATTACCATGGATTTCAATTCTGCGGTCTTCCTAAGGTTTCTCAAGGCGTTGATGCGATTTGGGTCATTGTTGATAGGTTGACCAAGTGCGCTCATTTCTTACTGCAAATCTGAGAAACTTATACACTTGAGCGTCTTGCTTCGTATGTACATAAAGCGAGATTGTAAGGCGCATGGTGGTCTGCGGTATCCATAGTTTACGATCGAGACCCAAGATTCACTTCACGATTTTGGGTTAGTTTGCAAAAAGCTATGGGCACGGACTTCTACGATTTATTTCGGCATATCATCCTCGAGACGAGCGGATGATCGGAGAGGACTATTCAAACTCTTGAAGATCTATTAAGACTATGTGTCCTTGATTTCAAGGGAGTTGGGACAAGTTCTTACCATTAGTGGAGTTTTCCTACAACAACAGTTATCAAGCAAGTATTGGCATGGCTCCATTCGAAGCATTGTATGGAAGAAAGTGTCGTTTCTCGGTATCTTTGGGATGAGGTGGGTGAAGCAACGTTGTTGGGACCGGGAGTTGAATACGTATGACTACGGAAAAGATTCAAATGATCAAACAACGTATAAAAACCTCACAAAATCGACAAAGAGTTATCTTGATCTTCGCCGAAAGGGCGTGAAATTCGATATAGGAGATCGTGTGTTGTTAGAGTTGCTTCCATGGAAAGGAGTTACAAGATTTGGAAGAGAGGAAAACTTAACCCTCGATTCATCGGTCCATTTTAATCCTCGATCGAGTAGGAAGCGTGGCCTATAGACTCGCTTTTACCTTGAAATATGTCTCGTGTTCATAACGCGTTTTTCACATATCTATATTACGTAAATATGTGAAAGACCGAACCATATTATTGAGTTAGAAACCGGATGAAATAGCGGAAGATTTGGCGTATGAAGAGGTTCTGTTCAAATTTTGGATAAGAAGGAACATATTCTACGCTCGAGGTTATACCTCAAGTCAAAGTTTTGTGGAGGAACCACGATGTTGAGAAATGACTTGGGAGTTAGAATCGAAATGAAATCAAGGTATCCTTACCTCTTGACATACCAGTGTATTACCACTAATTTCGAGGGCGAAATTTCATAAGAAGGGAGGTTGTAAGACCCAAACTTTTATAAATAAAGATGAATTTTTCTATAAATATTATTTTTGAATATTATGGAATAAATTTGATATAATGTTATAGTTGTGGGTAATATTTATAAATTTTGCAAAAGTATGCAAGTTGTTATAAAATATTCGTTTGGTGGGAATATTCTTTTTGTTAGGGAATATTAAATACTGATAATGGCTCAATCATTGGTGACCCCTACAACATTATTATCGGATTGATCGAGAAAGCGACAAAAATATTTTATAAAAATAACGGCGGAGGTGTTCCGTTAAAAGCGATTGAACTACCGGTGGTAAAAGTGCTGATGTCTGGCGTGGTTGCGTAGTAGCACGGTATTGATTATTGATGCTTACGTGAGAAGTCACTCATTTATGCTCGATTATTACTACGATAATTCTTGCATCATATCTCTTATATTATTGATTCAATTATTGTCGTAGTATCATACGTATAATATGTTATAGTATTAAATCAATAATTGAGGCGACAAGTTATAAATGATTAATAATTGTTGAAAGATTAAATATGTGTTGATGAAAAAAAAAATGATTTGTGGTAAGTTTGATTATTTTATGGGGGGGGCTCATATGTCATCATCTAAGAGTCTCTTCATCGATAGTATTTACCTTCGTCGATAGTAATTACCTACCTTCGTCGATAGTAATTACCCTTGTGAATGAATAGTATTTACCAACCGTCGATAGTAATTACCTTAAATCGATAAGTAATTACCCTTGTGAATAGTATTTACCTTCGTCGATAGTATTTACCTTCGTTAATAGTAATTACCTTTACCAGACGTCGAACCACTTGTCGTTTCACATTTAAAGCGTCGAACCACTTGTCGTTTCACATTACTGGCGTCGAACCAATTCGTCGTCGAAGCCACTTGCCTTTTCATACGGCGGTCTTAAGCTAGAAATCTTCTATAAATAGAGGCCTAGGGCTTCATTATTTTTCAATTCATTCAAGCTATATAGAGAGAAAGTATAGAGAGAATAAGAGAGAAAGAAGAAGAAGAGTATTTTGTTACTTACTTCTTTGCGGTATTCAATCTCCTACCAAATGTAAGGGTGTTATTCTTTCTTATTCAGCGAAGAAGCTGTTGTTATTCCATTTTTATTATTATTACATTGGAATAACTTTTGTATAAGTGGTTTACCCTATACTTGGTGACATTCTTCTATTATTACATTGGAACATCACATACGTGTGTTTTTTACAGGACTGGTTAAAATCTTTATCATTCTGTTGGAACATCACATGCGTGTGTTTTACAGGACTGGTTAAAATCTTTATTATTACATTGGAACATCACATGCGTGTGTTTTTTTACGGACTGGTTCCGTCTTTATCATTCTGTTGGAACATCTTTGGTTAAAATCTTTATTATTACTGTTGGAACATCACATGCGTGTGTTTTACCGGACTGGTTAAAATCTTTATTATTACTGTTGGAATATCTATGTCGTGTGTTTTACCGGATGCGGTTCCATCTTTATTATTACATTGGAACATCTGCGATTGGTGTGAATTTCACGACTGGTTCCGTTATTTATTATTACATTGGAATAACACATGCTGTGCGATCTATCGCATGCGTGGTGATTTCTTTTGTTATTCCATTCTTTATTATACCCGGTTGGTTAAAACTTTGACTTTCATACTCCATGAAATTAGTAGAATATCCTTGATATTTGCGTTTCATCGATATCTTTTCATGAAAATATTCTTACGATCATTCTTGAATTTTACTCTCTAAAAACGATATCATGTTGACAATTTGGACGTTAATAATTCTGGATAAAATAATTCTTGAACTTGTTTTATTGAATTCTTATATCATTGTCATCATCCTCATGTTTATATTTTTTTGAAAGTCATACGTGGCACGTAGTGCATAGATGGACTTGGTATGATTATGACCGAGAGACTATTCGATTGTAATCATGGTAGTAATGTTACAAATGATGTGATAAAAATCCTCGATTGGTAGTAGTGCATTGATGGGCGATTGTTGGCATGATCATGACCATTAATGAATACACAAATATTCTTGGCCCGTAGTGCGTGAATAATTGTGATCGTGATCTTAAAGAATATCATGGCCGTAGTAGTAGTGCGGGGTGATTCGATGATGTGAAATATTTATTAAAGTCGAGTCTCTAAATTTATAAACGATGATGAAAAACCTTTTAAAACCTAAAAGATAGTAGACTTTATTTTCTACTTGACTCTTTTAATGGATTGCGTATTATTTTTATGATTAACATTATTTATATCATTGTATTTTATCGGTTTAACATTATTGAAGACTATTGATAATTTATTACGCATTATCTTAGTCATAATATTTCTTCTTGAAGCTAGTTGAGCATTCACCCTTTCTTTCATTTGTTTGAAATAGTGAAATGATAATATAAATTTGGGACGAGTCTAGAGGAAGATAGTGATGGTCTGAAGATAGCATTAGTAGTCCTCACTATTACGTAAAATAGTGTGATAATAGTATGAGATGGGTGATGTATACTAAGTTTATGTGATATTTTATTGGTTGGTCGGAAGATGATACTAGGAGGGATAATTTGTGTTAGTATGTCAATTAACCTTTTGTTTTGTGGCGGATATCTAAAATGACATGTCGAGAATGTTGAGAATATAGAATGGAGCCTTGGTGATTGTTGATTCACCACATATCAATAATCGAGGATAATGTGCATCGAAGGCGACAATCCTCATACGAAACAACAACAACTTGACCAAATGACGAATGATCAAATGTTAGGAGGCTTTATGCAATTTATGCAAGAAAAGAAGTAGAAGCGACTCATTCAAAACGTAGGTGGAAATCACGGGAAAACTCTCGAGGCGGTCACCATTAAACAATTTAAGGAGCTGGGACCACCGGAGTTTAAGGAGAAGCAAAACCACTTACGGCGGAAGCATGGATAAAGCAGATTACAAGATATTTGATGTCTTGGGATGCTCAGGAGCAAAAGGTTCCACTACACGCCTTTATGTTCTTGCGAGAAGCGGATTCTTGGTGGGAATCGGTAAAAGCGTACTCAACCAAATTTATCTTGAAGATATCTTGGGAGAAGTTCCAGAGTACATTCAGCGACAAATACTTTCACGAAAGTATTCGCCACATGAAGGATGTGGAGTTTATCAAGTTGGAACAAAACAATATGGCCAGTGTGTCGCAATACGAGGCAAAATTTGCGGAGTTATCACGGTTTCGTCCCCACTTGGTGGATAATGAAGAGAAGAATGGCGCGAATGTTTTTAAGAGGTTTGAAGCGAGGAATCGTCGACATCTTATTTCTCATAAAGCGTGTTTGTATTCGGATGTTGTAAATAGGGCTCGATTAGTGGGTAGCGATAATGAGTCAATATGACTAAAAGAAGCGTAGGCAAAATTATAATACCGGTGAGAATAGTCATCGAAGGCGGTGACAACAAGCGTGAGAGGAATCAACGGGCGGATATGGTAACCACCCGGTGGTAATCGGGGCCAAAACAATAAGAATGGACATTTCAAGAAAAGGAGATTCAACAATGATGGAAGAGCGTCGACACCAAACACCCATTGTTAAGGAAGGAGAAAGACCACCCATCATATGCTTCAAATGCGGAGGAGAGGACACATCGATCAAAGCTGCGTCATGCCGTCAGTCAAGCGTGTTATAATTGTGGAAAGAGAAGGTCACTTAGCTCGATTTTGTCGTTTCATGAAGACAAATTCGGCTAGGATGGAGGCACCAAAGGCCATCCCGAGAAAATTCAAAGCCCGGTAGTCTGAGGAGCATTTGTTGTGACCTCCCGAAAGCAAGGAATCCGAATAGAGGTCATCACGGGTAAGCTTATCATAAACTCTAATGAAGTCTATACTTTATTTGATCTGGGTTCTACCCATTCTTTTATTTCTCCTACTTGCGCTCATCGATTAAATTTGACTCAGGAGAAATTAGACTTTGACTTATATCTGTGGAAACTCGTTGGGAGAAACCTTCATTACTTCCACTTGTTTATAAGTCTTGTTTGGTTCAAATCGGTACCATCACATTACACCGTCGATCTTATTTCATTAAAAATACTTGCATTTGGCGTGATTCTAGGGATTGATTGGTTAACTACTTATCATGCAAAAATTGATTGTTTTTCGTAAGGTTGTTAGCTTTCATATTCCTAATCAACCTATTATATGCGAATTCAAACGACCAAACCATTAAAATCAATCACGGTCATCTCAAGCCATAAAGCTATTCGTTTATTGAAAAAGCGGATGTCAAGCTTTCTTAGCTCATTCGTATCCGATTTAAATAAAAATATCGATTTTAAGCGATATTCCTATTGTTAATAAATTTCTGGCGTATTCCCAGAAGAACTTCTGGCCTACCCCAGGCGTGAAATTGAATTTTGTATCGACCTTGAACCCGATACAAAACCTATTTCAAAGCCCCATATCGAATGGCTCTATTGAACTTGAGGAGTTAAAGACCCAAGCTGCGAGAATTGTTAGACATTGGCTTTATTCGTCCTAGTACTTCTCCTTGGGGTGCTCATTACATTCGTGAAGAAGAAAGATGGGAGTATCGACTTTGTATTGATTATCGGGAGTTGAATCACGTCACCATCAAAAATAGGTATCCATTGCCGCGTATTGATGACTTGTTTGACCCGATTACAAGGAGCCAAATTCTTTTCAAAGATTGATCTTCGTTAGGATATCACCGATTGAAGATTAGAGCCGTGACATTCCAAAACGGCTTTCGGAACTCGATGCGGGCATTATGAATTCTAGTCATGTCCTTTGGATTGACTAATGCTCTCTTGCCTTCATGGATATGATGAGCCAAAGTATTGAGGAATATTTAGATCACTTTGTGGTCGTCTTTATTGATGACATCCTTATTTATTCCAAAAGCCGTGAAGATCATGAGCAACATTTGAGGTGACACTCCAAAAGCTTCGTGAATATAAGCTTTATGCCGAGTTGAAGAAATGCGAGTTACGGCTTGAAGAAGTAGCATTCCTTGGGCACGTGGTATCAAGTCGTGGAATATCTCATTGACCTAGCAAAGATTGAAGCTATTCAAAGTGGGAACAACCTAAATCGATGATAGAAAGTCGTAGCTTTCTCGGTTTAATTTGGTTATTATCGGAGATTCGTGGAAGGATTTTCTCGAATCGCTATTCCATTATTTCGGTGACTCGGAAAGATACAAAGTTCGGTTGGGCGAAGAATGTGAGAAGAGTTTTCAAGAACTCGAGAGGAGACTTATTTCAAGACTGTTACGTGATACCATCGGCTCGGAGGATTTGTCATCTCTGATGATGCTTGAGCAAAGGGTTGGGATGTGTTCTTATGCAACATGGAAAAGTTATAGCCTATGCCTCGCGATAACTCAAAAGAATATGAGGAGGAATTATCCTACTCATGATCTAGAGTTGGCATTTATTGTCTTTGCACTTAAAATTTGGAGGCATTACTTGTATGGGGAGAAAGTGGAGATCTTTACGGATCATAAAAGCCTCAAATATTTCTTCACTCAAAAGGAACTCAACATGCGACAACGACGTTGGCTTGAAGCATTGAAAGATTATGATCATATCATCGATACCATCTGGAAAAGCGAGCGTGGTAGGCGCGCATTGAGTAGAAAATCATATGCAAATCTGAGTGCGATATTGTCGTATGAAAGGCCCATTTTGTGTGACTTGCAAAGGATGGAGATAGAATTAAAGACTCAGGGGACGCGTGTGATGATAGCAGTATCTGAGTAGAGCAGACTTTAATTGATAAAGTTAAAGCTGCTTTCAAGCTCTGGACACAGGCGTCGATGCGTATGAGGAAGAAAGTGCAAGAAGGTCTTTATCTAGGAAGCAAGAATCGATGAAGAAGGAATACTTGAGTCAACTCCGGACTTTGTGTTCTAACGACCACGATTTAAAGTATAATATCATGATGGAGGCACACAACACACCATTTGCAATCCATCTGGAGTACCAAAATGTATCGTGATATTCGTCATACATTTTGGTGGAAGCAATATGAAGAGAGAGAGATAAATATTTGTTTATCTCGAGGTGTCTAACTTGTCAGCGAGTTAAAGCGGAGCATCAAGTACCAAAAGGTCCATTGCAACCACTTGAAATTCGGAATGGAAGTGGGAGCACATTACCATGGATTTAGATTCACGGTCTTCCTAAGGTTTCTCAAGGCATTGATGCGATTTGGGTCATTGTTGATAGGTTGACCAAGTCTGCTCATTTCTTTACCGATCACGAGAAACTTATACACTTGAGCGTCTTGCTTTCGTATGTACATAAGCGAGATTGTAAGGCTGCATGGTATCCGGTATCCATAGTTTACGATCGAGACCCAAGATTCACTTCACGATTTTGGGTTAGTTTGCAAAAAGCTATGGAGCGCAGACTTACGATTTAGCTTCGGCATATCATCCTCGAAGACAGACAGACGATCGGAGAGGACTATTGAACTCTTGAAGATCTATTAAGACTATGTGTCCTTGATTTGAGGGAGTTGGGACAAGTTCTTACCATTGGTGGAGTTTTCCTACAACAGCAGTTATCAAGCAAGTATTGGCATGGCTCCATTCGAGCATTGTATGGAAGAAAGTGTCGTTCTCGGTATCTTTGGGATGAGGTGGGTGAAGCAGCGTTGTTGGGACCGGGAGTTGATGCGTATGACTACGGAAAAGATTCAAATGATCCAAACAACGTATAAAAACCTCACAAAATCGACAAAAGAGTTATCTTGATCTTCATCGAAAGGGCGTGGAAATTCGATATAGGAGATCGTGTGTTGTTAAGAGTTGCTCCATGGAAAGGAGTTACAAGATTTGGAAAGAGAGGAAAACTTAACCCTCGATTCATCGGTCCATTTTAATCCTCGATCGAGTAGGAGCGTGGCCTATAGACTCGACTTTCTGCCAAATATGTCTCGTGTTCATAACGTTTTCACATATCTATGTTACGTAAATATGTGAAAGACCGAACCATATTATTGAGTTAGAAGCAGGATGAAATAGCGGAAGATTTGGCGTATGAAGAGGTTCTGTTCAAATTTTGGATAAGAAGGAACATATTCTACGCTCGAGGTTATACCTCAAGTCGAAGTTTTGTGGAGGAACCACGATGTTGAGGAAATGACTTGGGAGTTAGAATGCGAAATGAAATCAAGGTATCCTTACCTCTTGACATACCAGTCGTACCTAATTTCGAGGGCGAAATTTTCATAAGAAGGGAGGTTGTAAGACCCGACTTTTATAAATAAAGATGAATTTTCTATAAATATTATTTTTGAATATTATGGAATAAATTTGATATAATGTTATAGTTGTGGGTAATATTTATAAATTTTGCAAAGTATGCTGAAGTTGTTATAAAATATTCGTTTGGTCTGGGAATATTCTTTTTGTTAGGGAATATTAAATACTGATGGCTCAATCATTGGTGGACCCCCTGCGACATTATTGTCGGATTGAGAAAGCGACAAAAATATTTTATAAAAATAACGGAGGAGGTGTTACAGATTAAAAGCGATTGAACTACCCGGTGGTAAAAAATACGATGTCTGGCGTGGTTGCGTAGTAGCTGCGGTATTGATTATTGATGCTTACGTGAGAAGTCACTCATTTATCTTTCGATTATTACTCTACGATAATTCTTGCATCATATCTCTTATATTATTGATTGATTATTGTCATAATAGTATCATCGTATAATATGTTATAGTATTAAATCAATAATTGAGGCGACAAGTTATAAATGATTAATAATTGTTGAAAGATTAAATATGTGTTGATGAAAAAAAAAAATGATTTGTGGTAAGTTTGATTATTTTATGGGGGCTCATATGTCATCATCTAAGAGTCTCTTCATCGATAGTATTTACCTTCGTCGATAGTAATTACCTTCGTCGATAGTAATTACCCTTGTGATATAGTATTTAATTACCACTTGTGAATCGATAGTAATTACCTTCGTCGATAGTAATTACCCTTGTGAATAGTATTTACCTTCGTCGATAGTATTTACCTTCGTTAATAGTAATTACCTTTACAGACGTCGAACCACTTGTCGTTTCACATTCTGAGCGTCGAACCACTTGTCGTTTCACATTAAAGGCGTCAAACCGATTCGTCGAGCCACTTGCGTTTTTCATAATATAAGCGGTCTTAAGCTAGAAATCTTCTATAAATAGAGGCCTAGGGCTTCATTATTTTTTCACGAATTCATTCAAGCTATAGAGAGAGAAAGTATAGAGAATAAGAGAAAGAAGAAAGAGTATTATTTTCTTACTACTTCTTTGCGATATTCAATCTCCTACCAAATGTAAGGGTGTTATTCTTTCTTATTAATGAAGAAACTGTTGTTATTCCATTGCTTATTATTACATTGGAATAACTTTGTATAAGTGGTTTACCTATACTTGGTGACATTCTTCTATTATTACATTGGAACATCACATGCGTGTGTTTTACAGGACTGGTTAAAATCTTTATTATTACATTTGGAACATCACATGCGTGTGTTTTACAGGACACGGTTAAAATCTTTATTATTACTGTTGGAACATCACATGCATGTGTTTTACAGGACTGGTTAAAATCTTTATTATTACATTGGAACATCACATGCATGTGTGTTTACACCGGACTGGTTAAAATCTTTATCATACATTGGAACATCACATGCGTGTGTTTTACAGGACTGGTTAAAATCTTTATTATTCTGTTGGAATATCTATGTCGTGTGTTTTACACCGGACTGGTTCCATCTTTATTATTACATTGGAACATCACATGGGTGTGAATTTCACGACTTGGTTCCGTTATTTATTATACATTGGAATAACTTTGCATGCATGCGATCTATCGCATGCATGGTGATTTCTTTTGTTATTCCATTCTTTATTATACCCGGTTGGTTAAAACTTTGACTTATACTCCATGAAATTAGTAGAATATCCTTGATATTTGCGTTTCATCCGATATCTTTTCATGAAAATATTCTTACGATCATTCTTGAATTTTACTCTACAAAGCGATATCATGTTGACAATTTGGGCGTTAATAATTCTGGATAAAATAATTCTTGAACTTGTTTTATTGAATTCTTATATCATTGTCATCATCCTCATGTTTATATTTTTTTGAAAGTCATACGTGGCACTGTAGTGCATAGATGGACTTGGTATGATTATGACCGAGAGACTATTGATTGTAATCATGGTAGTAATGTTACAAATGATGTGATAAAAATCCTCGATGGTAGTAGTAGTGCATTGATGGACGATTGTTGGCATGATCATGACCATTAATGAATACACAAATATTCTGGGCAGTAGTGCATGAATAATTGTGATCGTGATACTTAAAGAATATCCTTGGCCAGAAAGTAGTGCGAGGGGTGATTCGATGATGTGAAATATTTATTAAAAAGTGAGTCTCGACTATAAGCGATGATGAAAAACCTTTTAAAACCTAAAAGATAGTAGACTTTATTTTCTACTTGACTCTTTTAATGGATTGCATATTCGTTGCTTGATTAAGCTGGTTGTCTATTGTATTTTATCGGTTTAACATTATTGAAGACTATTGATAATTTATTACGCATTATCTTAGTCATAATATTTCTTCTTGGGCTAGTTGAGCTCACCCTTTTCTTTCTTTATTCTCTTCAGGAAATGATAATATAATTGGGACGAGTCTGGGAAGCGAGTGATGGTCACGAAGATAGCATTAGTAGTCCTCACTATTTCGTAAAATAGTGTGATAATAAGCTGTAATGAGGACTTTTGTTTGAGTTTGTATAATATCTAGTAGAAGCGATATTTGTATTTAAACTCACGATTTATAATAAGTATTGCATACCACGCAGTTATGTTAATAAGTTATTTTTAAATTACATACCATATAAGTGTCGACCCAAGATGGGTGATGTATACCTAATTTTGGGGGCGTCATGAGGTTTGGTCACCTAATTGGCGCCGAGAAGGAGAAATTCTTATTGGAAAGCCCCTCTTTCTGAGGGAGCGCACGGTTGTCGATATTGTGAGTCACGTAATATTATTTGTGAATAATTAATTATTGATTCATATGATGAGGAAAATATTGATTTTATGTGGATATAGATGGAGAAAATTTTAATGTGACAATTGTTGAAAATTGAAATTTTATCTTTTTACGATAAAATAATTCATTTAAATATATTATTATATTTTAATAATATAATAATGGTGATATTTTACAACGAATGTGGGATATATGAGTATCTGAGGAGGAAGAGTATTTTGTTGCAATAAATGTTTAAAACATGTTAAACATGTAAATTGGACCCTATTTATTATTTGAAATTTGATTATAGCTTTGTAAAATTGCCCGTTTGTAGATTTGGTCAATTTCTATTTGGAATTTGGAAAAACTTTCTTACGTAAAGTTGTAGAGAATTGAATTTCCTATAAAAACTCGCATGAGATTGAATTTTCTGATGAAAGGGCTATTTATTATGAATTATTGAAGTTACGAAGCTCAAAATAATTGATTTTTGGAAGTTTAAAATATTTTTAATTACAAAAACGTTTTTTTGTGTTTGGTTAGCCTCATTAAACACACATGCAAGTTGCTGAATTCAGATGGTTCTAGGTGCGTAGAGAATTTGTAATATATATAATATTATTATATTAAATTTTACGCTTTGGTGTTCTAGCGATTTCTATAAATAGGGTCTTGGGTTAGAATTGAAAATCACACGAAGCTGAAGTTTCTCTCTCTATATTATCGGCGTATTCTTGTGAGTATTTTGAGTATACTTTGAGTATTGTTAGGCGGTGCAAAGTTCTTCTTGAGACTATACCATTATTCAAAAATTAAGTCTTAATCTTTCGAGGTAAGGGATGTTATTTTCTTCTCAAATGATATTATTTCTTTGATATCATTATCTTTGAAATATTTGTTGGAACTTTTATCAAATTTGGAACTTTTTCATATCGGGGTTACTTATTCATGAGTTCTTATTCACGAGTTCTTATTCATGAGTTCTTATTCACGATTCTTATTCACGAAAGTCTTATTCATGAAGCGTGAAGATATTTTTTATGGAATTTCTATCTTTTGGTGTGGGAGTTATTCTATTATTCACGTATCTGACCACTATTCATAGAAAAATAAAATTTCTTCTTTTTGTCCAAAATATCTAATACGGATACTAGCTTTGATTGTATCCATGTTTTGATCATTCTTGAATTTTACACCACTTATGATTATTTTTGAGGTATTTTTGGGCGTGGATAAAACAAAGTCTGAATCCTTAATCCTTAATCCTTGTCATTTTTTGTTTCTTTGGATTCGTTTCTTAAAAAATATTTTCATCATCCTCGGTCTTAAATGATGATATTATTGAATATCTTTGGCACTGTAGTGCAAAGATGAATGATTTCTGAAGAATATCTTTGGTAGTAGTGCAAAGATGAGCAGTGTTTAGATGAACATGACCAAGTGATGAATATCTTTGGCTTTGTAGTGCAAAGATGAATATTTGATTCGGATGTATATTGATTGATGTTACGGGGATAAAAGATGAGCGATGAACTTTTAAATTCATACATAGAAGATAGTAGTTTGCATTCTCTACTTAACTCTTCTAATGAATTATTATTTCATTGCGAATATTGATTTAAAATTTGTTGTCTATTGTATTCTATTAGATTTTCCTGTTGAAGACTAACGATAATTTGTTGTATATTATCTTAGTCGTAATATTCTTCTTGAGCTAGTTGAGCTCACCCTTTTCCTTTTTGTTCCATTTTTTTTTCTCGGGAGGCGAGAATATAGCGAAATGCAGTCGGGGTATGGAAATGAGGTTTAGAGAGAGTTGTTTAGTAGTCCTCACCATTTTGTAAAATAATGTATCGATAAATGTGATGAGGATTTATTTGAGTATAGATATTATCAGAAGATAATATTTGTATTTAAACTCACGAGTTTCTTGTTGTAATAATAAAGTTGTAGTTATTTACGTACCATGTATTGACAACTCGAGAATGGGTGATGTATACCTATTTTGGGGGCGTCACGGTTGGTATCGAGCTATAAATAAAGAGCCAGAGCCTCTCATTTGGTGACTTCTATTGATGGGGGATTGCTGCAAAGCGGACTCTCCGTAGGGGCCTTGGATTCTGCGGTGGCCGATAGGTATCAATGTGAGTCTTGACCACAAGTTGGTGTCCAGGAGTTCTGGTTGGTATCGAGCTTAGGGATATGATCTCTGGCGGAGATCGGGAATAGAACTAGGAGGGAGAGGCAGAGTAAATCCTTGTTAGTGTGTCCTACTAAGCTTATTTTTTAGTTAGTCGATTATATAGGGATATTATGTGATATATTGATTTCCTTAATTAACCCTTGTTTTATGGCGGTATTTGAGAATGTCGTGAGAATATTAACAATGGAAATGAGGCCAGAGTGGAGGCCTTTGTACTCACCAGCGAGGAGAGCGTCTGACAAGTGGCAATGTTCCTCCTGTGAAACAACACCACCTTGGCGAGATGATGAGCGAGGGATGTTTAGAAGCTTTTTGCGATTCATGCAAAATCAGACGAGGAGACTTCGTGTTCAAAATCTGAGGAGGAAATGATAGCAATTCACGGGTTGTCACGCCAAGCGATTCGAAAGTTGGGACCACTAGAATTTAAAAGGAAAGCGAGATCCGATCATGGCGGAAACATGGGTCAAGCAAATTACCAAGATATTCGATGTCTTGGGATGCACGGAGAGCGAAGGTTCCATTCGCCACCTTTATGTTCCGTGGCGAAGCGGATTCTTTGGTGGGAGTCGTGAAGCGTACCCATCCGTATGCTTTTCGGCATGTCTTGGGAAGCGTTTGAAACTATTTAATGACAAATACTTTCACGAAAGTGTTACGTCGTATGAAGGAAGTGGAGTTCATCATATTAGAGCAAAACAACATGGCGGTGTCTCGATGCGAGGCAAAGTTTGCGAGTTATCGAGGTTTGCACCTCATTTGGTGGAGAATGAGGAGCGTATATGCGGATGTTTCTTAGAGGTTTGAAACCGGCGTACGTCGATATCTCATTTCTCATAAACTTTCTCTCTATTCGGATGTTGTAGCGAGGGCTCAATTATTAGGCGAGATAACGAGTACGCCAATTGAGGACCACAACCGAGGATCGTACGGAGATAGCGATCAACAGAATAATGATAACCGGCGGAGAAAAGCAGACGGACAAAATGGTAACCACTCTGGTGGTAATCATAGCCGTGAAAATAGAAGAAGCGAGTCGGGAGGAGATTTTAAAAGAGGAGATTTAACAACGACCGTGTGAAGGCAGCGGTCTTAAAAGAAGCGGTTCTAAGGGAGGAGAAACGACCACCGGTCGTATATCTTATAAATGCGGAAAAGAGGGACATATCGGTCAAGCGCCCCTGATAGTTCAAGGTATGCTATAATTGTGGAAAGGAAGGACATATCGCTCGAGATTGTGCGATAGCGAAACCTAGTTAATGAGGGACGGTGACTCAAAAAACATCCCAAAAAGTCAAAGTCAGCGATTAGGGAAGGCGTTTGTTGTGGTGGTCAAAATCGAGGAACCAAGCGAGGTGATCACGGGTAAGCTATTTATAAATTCTTGCGAAGTTTATACCTTACTTGCAATCTGGGGTCTTTACCCATTCATTTTATCTCTCTGCTTGTGCTCAGCGTTTAAACTTGACTCAGGAGAAATTAGACTTTGACTATCTGTGGAAACTCAGTTAGGAGAAACTTTCATCACATCACTTTGTTTATAAATCTTGTTTGATTGAGTTGGCACCATTACCTTACACATTGACCTTATCTCTTTAAAGATACTTGCTTTTGATGTGATTTTAGGGATTGATTGGTTAACTACTCATCATACCAAAATTGATTGTTTTTCGTAAGGTTGTTAGTTTTCATATTCTAACCTTGACTGTTATGCAATTCAAGCAACTAAACCATTAAAATCAATCATTGTCATATCTAATCATAAAAGCTATTCGTTTATTGAAAAAGCGGATGTCAAGCTTTCTTAGCCCATGTTATGGATTTGAATAAAGACACGTCAAATTTGAATAATATTCTGTTGTTATTGACTTTCGGCGTATTTCGAAGAACTTCCGATCTACCCCGAGCGTGAAGTTGAATTCTTTATTGATCTTGAACTGGTACAAAGCCCATTTCTAAAACCCATATCGAATGGCTCTATTGAACTTGAGGAGTTAAAGGTCCAACTACGAGAATTGTTGGACATCGGTTTCATTAAATCTAGTACATCTCCTTGGGGTGCTCTGTTTTATTAAGTAAAGAAGAAAGAGCGGGAGTATCGACTTTGTATTGACTATCGGGAATTGAACCATGTCACCATCAAGAATAGGTATCCTCTACCTCGTATTGATGACTTGTTTGACCCGATTCAAGGGCACAATTCTTTTCAAAAATCGATCTTAGATTACGGATATCATCGGTGAATATTAGAAGCGGGGATATTCAAAGGCGCCTTTAGAACTTCGATATGGGCATTATGAATTCTTAGTCATGTCTTTCGGATTGACTAATGCTCTGCTGACTTTCATGGATATGATGAGCAAAGGTATTGAGGAATATTTGGATCGATTCGTTGTTGTTTTTATTGATGACATCCTCATATATTCCAAAAGTCGTGAAGATCATGAGCACCATTTGAAATTTGGTACTCAAAGGCTTCGTGAAAACAAACTATATGCCAAATTGAAGAAATGCGAGTTACGGCTTGAGAAGTAGCATTCCTTGGGCGCGATGGTGTCGAAACATGGAGTATCTGTTGATCCGTGAAGATTGAAGCAATACAAAGTTGGGAACAGCGAAGTCGGTGGTGAAATCGTAGTTTTTTGGGCTTAATTTGGTTATTATCGGAGATTCGTGGAAGGGTTTTCTCGAATCGCTACTTCATTAACTCAATTAACTTTCGGAAGGATACAAAATTCGTTTGGAGTGAAGAATCGAGAAGAGTTTCCAAGAGCTTAAGAGGAGACTTATTTATTTTGTTCTAACAATACCATCTGGTTCGGATGGATTTGTTATCTATAGTGATGCTTGGGCAAAGGGTTAGGATGTGTTCTCATGCAGCGTGGGAAAGTCATAGCTTTATGCCTCGCGACAACTTAAAGAGTATGAGAGGAATTATCCTACTCGTGATCTAGAGTTAGCGGTGATCGTTTTCTTATTAAAAATATGGAGGCACTTATCTATATGGGGAGAAAGTGGAGATATATTAGGACCATAAAAGCCTTAAATATTTCTTCACTCAAAAAAGAACTCAACATGCGGCAATGACGTTGGCTCGAGCTATTGAAAGACTACGACCACACTATTGATACCATCACGGAAAAGCGAGCGTGGTAGGCGGCAGCGTTGAGTAGAAGATCATATCTGCGGGAACGAGTGCGATGATGTCGAGTAGTATCGCGTAGAGCTAACTTTAATAGAAAAAGTTAAGGTTGCTTTCGAGCCCAGGGCGAGGTGATGCGTATGAAGAAGAAAGTACAAGAAGGAGCTATTAGGAAGCGAGAATTGATGAAGAAGGAATACTTGAGTCCACTCTAGACTTTGTGTTCTAACGACTACGATTTGAAGTACAAGATTATGATGGAGGCACACTGATACACCATTTGCAATCCATCTGGAAGTACTAAAATGTATCGTGATCTTGACATACATTTTGGTGGAACAATATGAAGAGAGAGATTGCAAAGTTTATCTCGATGTGTTTAACTTGTCGGCGTGTAAAGGCGGAGCATCTGGTACCAAAGGTCCGTTGCAACCACTTGAGATTCGAAATGGAAGTGGGAACACATTACCATGGATTTCGATTACGGGTCTTCTACGGTTTCTCAAGGCATCAATCTTTATTTGGGTTATTGTTGATAGATTAACCAAATCTGCTCATTTCTTGGAATCGGGAGACTTATTCCTTGAGCGTCTTGCTAGTATATACGTGAATGAAATTGTGAGGTTGCATGGCATGCTGTATCCATAGTTTGGATCGTGACCCAAGATTCACTTCAAGATTTTGGGTTAGCTTGCAAAAAGCTATGGAGCGCAGATTTGCGATTTAGTTGGCATACCATCCTCAAGCAGACGGACAATCGAGAAAGGACTATTCAAACTCTTGAAGATTTATTAAGACTACTGTGTCCTAGACTTCAGAGGCGGTTGGGATAAGTATTTACCATTGGTGGAATTCTCCTACAACAAGCAGTTATCGAGCAAGTATAAGTGTGGCTCCATTTGAAGCATTATATGGGCGAAAGTGTAAGCTCTCTCGGTATGTTGGGACGAGGTGGGTGAAACAACAACATTGTTGGGACCCGAGTTAGTGCGTATGACTACTAGAAAAGATTCAAATGATTCGACAGCGTATACAAAGCGGCACAAGATCGACAAAAGAGTTATGCGGATCTTTATCGAAAGGCGTGGAATTTAGTGTAGGGGATCGTGTATTGTTGCGAGTTGCTCCATGGAAGGAGTTACAAGATTTGGGAAGAGAAAGCTCGATCCACGATTTATTGGTCCATTTCAAATTCTTGGTAGGAAGTAGGAAATGTAGCCTATAGACTTGCGTTACCTCAAAGTATGTCTCGTGTTCATAATGTGTTTCACATATCGTGCTTAAATAAATATGTGAAAGACCGAACCACGTTATAGAATTAGAAACCAGGACGAAATAATAGAAGACTTAGCGTATGAGGAGGTACTGTCAAGATCTTGGATTGGAAGGAGCATGTCCTACTGCATGAAAAGGTCATACCATAAGTTAAAGTTTTGTGGAGGAATCATCTTTATAGAAATGACACAGGGAATTGGAAGCGGAAATGAAAGCGAGGTATCCTCACCTTTTTGAAACACCAGTGCGTCACGTCGATTTCGAGACGAAATTTCATAAGGAGGGAGGTTGTAAGACCCCAACTTATTATTAATGAAATTTAATTTTCTCTATTTATTATTTTGAAATAGTAAGGGTTGATTTGATTAATGTGGATAGTTAGGGATAAAATCATAAATATTTTAAAATAAGCAGTGGTTATAAAATATTCATTGTTGTCGGGGAATATTCGTTTGGTCGTGGAATATTAAATCTTTGTCGGGGAATATTAAATGCACGACAGTAGCGACCATGTGTGAGCCCATGTGAGCGATTGGATGAAGAAAGCGACGAATATAAGTTGTTTAAAAATAGCGGTGTAGTTATTCTGATTATCTTGTTAAAATACTCGGTGGTTTAAATCACGGTATGGCGGTATTATTGCGATTATTGATTCTTACGTGAAGGCACTTACTCGATAATGGTTACGATAATTCTTTTATTCGATTATTTTATTGAGTTAATAATTCTTTGCGTTGATATTTTATATTCTTTGTTGTTTGATAATTGTCATTACTGATATTTTTCATTATCGAAGCGATAATTCATATTATCTGAATAATATTATTAGATAACATTATTGGCAATGTCTAGAAAGTTACATCTAAGGAGAGGTTTGGTCACTAATTGCTTGCGCTTGATAAAGGAGAAATTCTTATTAGAAAGCCCCTCTTTCACAGAGCGCACTGGTTGTCGATATTGTGATTCTGTAATATTATTTGTGAATAATTAATTATTGATTCATATGATGAGGAAAATATTGATTTTATGTGGATATAGATGGAGAAAATTTTAATGTGACAATTGTTGAAAATTGAAATTTTATCTTTTACGATAAAATAATTCATTTAAATATATTATTATATTTTAATAATATAATAATGGTGATATTTTACAACGAATGTGGGATATATGAGTATCGAGGAGGAAGAGTATTTTGTTGCAATAAATGTTTAAAACATGTTAAACATGTCGGTGGACCCTATTTATTGGTGAAATTTGATTATAGCTTTGTAAAATTGCTTGGTTTGTAGATTTGGTCAATTTCTATTTGGAATTTGGAAAAACTTTCTTACGTAAAGTTGTAGAGAATTGAATTTCCTATAAAAACTCATGAGATTTGAATTTTCTGATGAAAGGGCTATTTATTATGAATTATTGAAGTTACGAAGCTCAAAATAATTGATTTTTGGAAGTTTAAAATATTTTAATTACAAAAACGTTTTTTGTGTTTGGTTAGCCTCATTAAACACATGCAAGTTGCTGAATTCAGATGGTTCTAGGTGCGTAGAGAATTTGTAATATATATATTATTATATTAAATTTTACGCTTTGGTGTTCTAGCGATTTCTATAAATAGGGTCTTGGGTTAGAATTGAAAATCACACGAAGCTGAAGTTTTCTCTCTCTATATTATCGGCGTATTCTTGTGAGTATTTTGAGTATACTTTGAGTATTGTTAGGCGGTGCAAGTTCCTTGACCTTATGCAGGTATTAAATTTAGAAATCTTAATCTTTCGAGGTAAGGGATGTTATTTTTTCTTCTCGAATGATATTATTTCTCAATATCATTATCTTTGAAATATTTGTTGGAACTTTTTATCAAATTTGGAACTTTTTCATATCGGGGTTACTATTCATGAGTTCTTATTCACGAGTTACTTATTCATGAGTTCTTATTCACGAGATTCTTATTCACAAAGTCTTATTACTATGAAGCGTGAAGATGTTTTTGTGGAATTTCTATCTTTTGGTGTCGGAGTTCTTATTCACGTATACGGCCTTATTCACGTATCTGACACTATTCATAGAAAATAAAATTTCTTCTTTTGTCCAAAATATCTAATACGGATACTAGCTTTGATTGTATCCATGTTTTGATCATTCTTGAATTTTACACCACTATGATTATTTTTGAGGTATTTTTGGGCGTGGATAAAACAAAATACGAATCCTTAATCCTTAATCCTTGTCATTTTGTTTCCTTTGGATTCGTTTCTTTAAAAATATTTTCATCATCCTCGGTCTTAAATGATGATATTATTGAATATCTTTGGCTTTTGTAGTGCGAAGATGAATGATTCTGAAGAATATCTTTGGTAGTAGTGCAAAGATGAGCAGTGTTTAGATGAACATGACCGGTGATGAATATCTTTGGCTGTAGTGCAAAGATGAATATTTGATTCAGATGTATATTGATTGATGTTACGGGGATAAAAAATAGGCGATGAAATTTTAAATTCATACATAGAAGATAGTAGTTTGCATTCTCTACTTAACTCTTCTAATGAATTATTATTTCATTGCGAATATTGATTTAAAATTTGTTGTCTATTGTATTCTATTAGATTTTTCCTGTTGAAGACTAACGATAATTTGTTGTATATTATCTTAGTCATAATATTCTTTCTTGAGCTAGTTGAGCTCACCCTTTTCCTTTTTGTTCCATTTTTTTCTCGGGAGGCGAGAATATAGCGAGTGCAGTCGGGGTATGGAATGAAGGTTTAGAGAGAGTTGTTTAGTAGTCCTCACCATTTTTGTAAAATAATGTATCGATAAATGTGATGAGGATTTATTTGAGTATAGATATTGTCAGAAGATAATATTTGTATTTAAACTCACAGATTTCTTGTTGTAATAATAAAGTTGTAGTTGTTGTTTACGTACCATGTATTGACAACTCAGAATGGGTGATGTATACCTATTTTGAGGGCGTCACAACTCTAGCCAAAACTCTCCTCTTCGCGTGACTCCTGTTAGCACCGTCTCTCCCAACCCAAACCCTAACCAAGAGGGTTCGAGTTCCAACCCTCAATCTTCAACAACCATGGGAGGAAATCCACCTCTGATCCCTTCTGCACCACCTTTTGACTTCTTCAAGGACGGGGAACAATTTCCTCATGCCAACATCCCTTCCCCCATCATAGAATCTGAGATACGTATCCTTCGGAGTCGTTATCAGATTCCTGACATATATGCCATAAGGGCTCCTGCTCCTGATGAGCGTATGTACCAGCGACCGGACGGTTGGGTCGCCATGCCAGTCACCTTCCTGGAAAAGGCGGTTCGCCTACCTCTCCATGATTTTGTCGTTACCCTCCTAGGGTTCATAGGAGTGGGCTTTGCTTAATTAGTGCCCAATTCCTACATCCACATCCTGGCATTCATTGCCTTCTGTCATAAATTAGGGATTTCTTCCTCCGACGACATCTTCTTCACCCTCTTCTCGGCCGGTAGGTCTCGAGAACGAGGCTTCAAAATGTTGAATAAGTCTCCCAGGCCAACACAGTTAGAGAGGAGACCCACGATGGATACCCCTTCCACAACAAGGGTTGTACGAAGTGGTTTTTTGTCACGGGACCGAAATCTCTTCTCTTCAGTTGGACTACCTCGATCGGGTCTCTGGCGACTTTGGAGATATCTCCAAGAAGGCGTGTGAGGAGATGGTAGACTTTTGAAGAAGATTCCTCCAAAAGAATGGAGTTTTACACGCCGACCAAACAAGCTGGTGTGGCGCCGCCCCAAAATAGGTCCATTCCATCCAACCCATTACGAGTCGCCAAATACATGATGCGAAATAACTACAACTTTATTATTACAACATATAAAGCGTGAGTTTAAATACTGAGATATTGCCATCTAGACAATATCCACACGCAAATAAATCCCCATCATAATTATTGATACATTATTTTACAAAAATGGTGAGGACTACTAAACAACTCTCTAGAACCTTCTTTCCATACCCCGACTAGTAGTACTCATTACATTCTCGCCTCACGAGAAGAAAAATGGAACAACAAGGAAAAGGGTGAGCTCAACTAGCCCGATAAAGAATATTATGACTAAGATAATATACAACAAATTATCGTTAGTCTCCAGCGAGGAAAAATCTAATAGAATACAATAGACAACAAATTTTAAATCAATATTCGCAAATGAAATAATAATTCATTAGAAGAGTTAAGTAAAGAATGTAAACTACTATCTTCTATATATGAATTTAAAAGTTCATCGTCGATATTTTATATCCTGTAACATCAATCAATATATATCTCGGAATCAAATATTCATCTTTCAGACTACTGAGGCAAAGATATTCATCGATTAATCATGTTCATCTCAACACTGTTCATCTTTGCACTCACGGCCAAAGATATTCATCGATCGGTATGTTCATCTCAACATTTCATCATCTTTGCACTATGGGCCAAAGATATTCATCAAGAAATCATTCATCTTCTTTGCACTACAGGCCAAAGATATTCAATAATATCATCATTTAAGACCGAGGATGATGAAAATATATTTTAAAGAAAGCGAATCCGGTGAAACAAAATGACAAGGATTAAGGATTAAGGATTCGTACTTTGTTTTATCCATGTCCAACAATACCTCAAAAATAATCATAGTGGTGTAAAATTCAAGAATGATCAAAACATGGATACAATCAAAGCTAGTATCCGAAATAGATATTTTGGATTTAAAAGAAGAAATTTCATTTTTGAATGAATAGTGCCGTATTGATGAATAGTGTCGTGATACGTGAATAAGACCAGATATCGTGAATAGTAACTCGACACCAAAAGATGAAATTTCACAAAAAAACATCTTCACGCTTTCGTGAATAAGACTAAATGAATAGTAACTCGTGAATAGTAACTCATGAATAGTAACTCATGAATAGTAACCGAGCATGGAAAAGTTCCAAATTTGATAAAAAGTTCCAACCAATATTTCAAAGATAATGATATTGAAGAAATAATATCATTTGAGAAGAAAATAACATCCCTTACCTCGAAAGACAAGATTTCTTAGTTGAAACAGGATATAGGCTATGACTTGAACTTGCATCGTATAGCAATACTCAAAGTATACTCAAAATACTCATAAGAATACGCTCGATAATATAGAGAGAGAAAACTTGATTTACGGTGTGATTTTCAATTCTAACTTAAGACCCCTATTTATAGGAAATTGCTTAGAAACAAAAGCGAGAAAATTGAATATAATAATAATATAATTAAACAAATTCAAGCCCACCTTAGACCAACTGAATTCAGCACATTTATATCACATGTGGGATTGCAAAAACGTTTTTCTTAAATAAAACAATTAAAACTTCCAAAAAATTAATTATTTGAACTTGAGTAGCTTCAAAAATTCATAATTAATAGTCCTTTCATCAGAAAATTCGAATCATGAGTTTTTATAGGAAATTCAATTCTCTACAACTTTTAGAAGAAAGTTTTTCCAAATTCCAAACAAAATTGACCGAAATCCACAAACGGACAATTTCTGTTTATAATCAAATTTCGATCAAGAAATGGGGTCCGCGACATGTTTAACATGTTTTAAATATTTATTGCAACAAAAATACTCTTCCTCCTCAGTATACTCATATATCCCACATTCGTTGTAAAAATATCACCAGATTAATATATTATTAAAATAATATATTTAAATGAATTATTTTATTAGAAAAGATAAAATATTAATTTTCAACAATTGTCATTTTAAAATTTTTCCATCTATATCCACATAAAATCAATATTTTTCTCATCATATAAATCAATAATTAATTATTCACAAATAATATTACAGAATCACATTATTGATAACTGCCAGTTAAAGGAAAGAGGGGCTTTCAATAAGGATCTCTACTTCATGCACGCAATTAGGTGACCAAACCTCTCCTTGACAGAACTTTCTAGACATTGTCAATAATGTTATCTAATAATATTATTAGGATAATATGAATTATTGCTTCGATAATGAAAAAAACTTTGTGTAATGACAATTATTGAAACAACAAACAATATAAAATATCAACGCAGCAATTATTAAATCAATAAAAATCTTTGAATTAGATTCATTGTAACAATTATTGAGTAGTGCCTTCACGTAAGAATCAATAATTGGTGCAATACTGGTGATGTCTTCTTGTTCAACAACGCGTGATAGTGTGTTTTAACCCACCGGGTATTCCAACAGTGTTAACAGTAATAACCACGTAGTTATTTATAAACAACTTATATTTGTCGTTTTCTTCATCCAATCGCTTTCAAGTTATGGGACCCACAAAGATTGCTACCGTCGCATGCGAATATTCCCGACAAAGAATTAATATTCCACGACCAAATAAATATTTTATAACCACTTGCTTATTCAAATATTTGCGTATTTTATCCATAACTATCCACATTAATCAAATCAACCCTTACTATTTCAAAATAATAAATAGAGGAAAATAAATTTCATTTATTAATAATTTTGGGGTCTTACAACCTCCCTCCTTATGAAATTTCGTCCTCGAAATTGGCGACGTACACAGTGTGTTCGAAAAGATGAGAATACCTCGCTTTCATTTTGTTTCCAACTCCCGGTCATTTCCTCAATAGCATGGTTTCTCCACAAAACTTTAACTTGTGGTATAACCTCAAAGACATATGACATGTTCTTTCCTATCCAAGATCTTGACAGTACCTCCTCGTATGTTAAGTCTTCTATTTATCTCGTTCGGTTCTAAACTTCAATGATGTGGTCGGGTCGTCCACATATTTACGTAACATCGATACGTGAAAAACGTTATGAACATGTGTCACACCTGGCGGTAAAACGAGTCTATAGGCCACAGTTCCTATTCGATCGAGAATTTTAAATGGATTAATAAATCGAAGGTTTGAGCTTTCCTCACCTCACCGATTCTTGCTTTTGAAATAACAACTTCTTGCACCTCCTTCTTCAAATTCATCAGCTCCGGTGTGTAGCTTGAACAACTTTAACTTTATCGATTAAAGTTGATTATACTCGTATATCATCACGTGGGTACCTAGAGTTTTCATCTCCATCTCTATTATATGTAAATTATGAGTCTTTGACAATATCGTACTCGTACTTGTATACGATCTTCTACTCAACACGTCAGCTACCACGTTCGCTTTTCCAAGATGGCATGGTCGTAACATGTCTTTGAAATGAGTCTCTCTTGAGTTCTTTGAAGCTCTTCCCACATTCCTTGCTCCATTCAAATTTTGTATCTCTCTAGTTAGTCATTGCGTTAATGGAATAGCGATTCGAGAATATCCTTCAACGAATATCCGATAATAACCAATTAAGCCTGAAAGCTACGTATTTCGATTACCGAACTTAGGTTGTTCTCAATTGTGACTCATATCCCAACCTTGGATAAGACGTTACAATGACACCTATCGGGTTTACTATCGCATGCGAATATGGTGTCCCCTACGGAGAATGCGGCTTCGGTGCATTCCACAAAGGAAGTCACCGGATAAAGGCTCGGTACCAAATTCTATAGTTGAATTTTAACTCCTCGAAGTTCAATAGAGCCATTCGATATGAGATTTTAGAAATGAGTTTTGTCCAGGGTTCAAAGTCGATACAAAATTTAATATCGAAGCTTTGGGAGTAAGCCAATGAATTCTTCAGAAATACGTCGGGAAAAATCAATAACAACGGGAATATTATTCAAATCGGCGTGTCTTTATTCAAATCCATAACATGGACTAAGAAAACTTGACATCCGTAATAAGCGAATGACTTCATGGCTTGATATGAAAATGTTTGACTATAATGGTTTGATTGCTTGAATTGAATAATGAGGTTTCTTAGGAATATGAAAACTAACAACCTTACGAAAGTAATCAATTTTAAGACAATGAGTAGTTAACCTTAGAATCACATCAAAACAAATATCTCTATAGAAATAAGGTTAACGAGGTAATGTGATAGTGCCAACTTGAATCAAGCAAGATTTCTAAACAACGGATGTAATGAAAGTTTCTCTAGCTGAGTCTCCATAAATAAAGTCAAAGTCTAATTTCTCCGTAGTCAAGTTCAAACGTTGAGCGCAAAGCAAGAGAGATAAAAGAATGGGTAGAACCCAGATCTAGTAAGGTATAAACTTCGCAAGAATTTATAATTAACTAACCCGTGCTAATTTCGTTCGGGTTCCTTGCATTTTTTATTGCGGTCACGACAAACGCCTTCCAAGAACCGATTGACTTTGACTTTTACGGGACATCCTTTTGAGTCACCATTCCCATTGGATCTGGGTTTCGATATCGTCTAATCTCGGCGATATGTCCTTCTTTTCCACAATTATAGCATACCTTAAAGCTGTTAGGCGGTTTGGGGTGATATATCCCTCTTTCCGCATTTGTAACTTATCTGACCAGATGGTCTTTCTCCTCCTTGGAACCCGATTCTTCTCTTGGCGACGCGTCTTCACATGGTTGTTGTTGAATCTCCTCTTTTAAAATCTCCTCCAGGCTCGCTTCTCTTCTATTTTCATGGCCACGATTACCACCAGAGTGGTTACCGCTTTTATCTGTATTCTTCTTTCTCCGCTAGTTATCGTTATTCGATGGATCGCTATCTTGATATGATCACGGTTATGGTCCTCGGTTGAGCGTACTCGTTATCTCATTTCTAACAATGAGCCACATTGACAACATCCGAATAGAGAGAAAATTTATGAGAAATGAGATCTTGGCGTATCTTCGGGTTTCAAACCTCTCGAAACATCGCGTCATACGTTCATCATTCTCCACCAAATGAGGTGAAACACGGATAACTCCGCGAACTTCGCCTCGTCTTTGGGACACCGCCATGTTATTACGCTCGAGTCTAATAAACTCCACTTCCTTCATATGACGAATACTTTCGTGGAAGTACTTGTCATTGAGCCGCTTCTGAAATGTCTCCCATGACATCTTTGAGTCGGAAATTTGGATGGAGTACGCTTCATGATTCCCACCGATGAATCGCTTTCACCATGGAACATAAAGGTGGCGAATGGAACTTTCTGTTCCTCCGTGCTTCCCAAGACATCGAATATCTTGGTAATTTGTTTGACCCACGTCTCGCCTTTAATCGGATCCGGCTTTCCTGCAGTCTCGGTGGTCCCAACTCTTTGAAGCTTGCTTGTTTGTGACCACCCGTGAATTGCTATCATTTTCTCCTATATTTTGAACACGAGTCTCCTCGCCTAATTTTGCATGAAGCGCAAAAAACGTCTAAACATCCCCTCGTTCATCATCTCGCTTCAATTGGTGTTGTTCACGGGAAGAACATTGCTACTGTTGCACGCGTTCTCCTCGTTGGAAGTACTGGCGTCTCCACGGTCTCATTTACTCCATTGTTAATATTCTCGGTCGACATTCTCAAATCTTGTCATAAAACAAGGGTTAATTAAGGAAATCAATATATCACATAATATCCTATATCTTAACCAACTAACAAATAAGCTTAGGTAGGACACTTTAGCGAAGGATTTACTCGTCTCTCCCCTCCTAGTTCTATTCCCCGATCTCCGGAGATCATATCCTAAGCTCGATATACCAACCATGGCGCCCCCAAAATAGGTCCATTCCATCCAACCCATTCAAGAAGTCGCCAAATACATGGTGCGTAAATAACTACAACTTTATTATTACAACATATAAACTGTGAGTTTAAATACGAGATATTGCCATCTGAAGACAATATCCACACGCAAATAAATCCCCATCATAATTATTGATACATTATTTTACAAAATGGTGAGGACTACTAAACAACTCTCTCTCTAGAACCTTCATTCCATACCAGAATAGTACTTCATTACATTCTCGCCTCCACGAGAAGAAAAATGGAACAACGAGGAAAAGGGTGAGCTCAACTAGCCCATAAAGAATATTATGACTAAGATAATATACAACAAATTATCGTTAGTCTCCAATGGGAAAAATCTAATAGAATACAATAGACAACAAATTTTAAATCAATATTCATACGTGAAATAATAATTCATTAGAAGAGTTAAGTAGAGAATGTAAACTACTATCTTCTATATATGAATTTAAAAGTTCATCGTCGATATTTTATCCTGTAACATCAATCGATATATATCGGAATCAAATATTCATCTTTGCACTACTGAGCCAAAGATATTCATCGATCGGTAGTATGTTCATCTCAACACTGTTCATCTTTGCATGACACGGGCCAAAGATATTCATCGATCGGTCGTATTCATCTCAACACTGTTCATCTCTGCAGCACTATGGGCCAAAGATATTCATCAAGAAATCATTCATCTTCGCAGACTTTCTGAGGCCAAAGATATTCAATAATATCATCATTTAAGGCGAGGATGATGAAAATATTTTTAAAAAAGCGAATCCGGTGAAACAAAATGACAAGGATTAAGGATTAAGGATTAGTACTTTGTTTTATCCATGTCCAACAATACCTCAAAAATAATCATAGTGGTGTAAAATTGAGAATGATCAAAACATGGATACAATCAAAGCTAGTATCCGAATAGATATTTTGGACGAAAAGAAGAAATTTCATTTTTTGGTGAATAGTCTTAGTATTCGTGAATAAGTATCGTATCGTGAATAATCTCAGAGTATCGTGAATAGTAACTCAAACACCAAAAGATAGAAATTTCACAAAAAACATCTTCACGCTTCCGTGAATAAGTACTAAATGAATAGTAACTCGTGAATAGTAACTCATGAATAGTAACTCATGAATAGTAACCCAAACATAGAAAAGTTCCAAATTTGATAAAAGTTCCAACCAATATTTCAAAGATAATGATATTGAAGAAATAATATCATCGAGAAGAAAATAACATCCCTTACCTCGAAAGACAAAGATTTAGTTGAAACAGGATATAGGCTATGACTTGAACTTGCATCGTATAGCAATACTCAAAGTATACTCAAAATACTCACAAGAATAAACGATAATATAGAGAGAAAACTTGATTTACGGTGTGATTTTCAATTCTAACCTAAGCACCCCTATTTATAGGAAATTGCTTAGAACACCAAAGCAGAAAATTGAATATAATAATAATATAATTAAACAAATTCAAGCCCACCTTAGACCAACTGAATTCAGCACATTTATATCACATGTGGGATTGCAAAAACGTTTTCTTAAATAAAACAATTAAAACTTCAAAAATTAATTATTTTGAACTTTGAGCTTCAAAAATTCATAATTAATAGCCCTTTCATCGAGAAAATTCGAATCTTGCGAGTTTTTATAAGAAATTCAATTCTCTACAACTTTGCGGAAGAAAGTTTTCCAAATTCCAAACAAAAATTGGAAGAAATCCACAAAGCGGACAATTTTAAAATTTATAATCAAATTTCGGTCAAGAAATGGGGTCCAACCAGACATGTTTAACATGTTTTAAATATTTATTGCAACAAAAATACTCTTCCTCCTCGTATACTCATATATCCCACATTCGTTGTAAAAATATCAGATTAATATATTATTAAAATAATATATTTAAATGAATTATTTTATTAGAAAAAGATAAAATATTAATTTTCAACAATTGTCATTTTAAAATTTTTCCATCTATATCCACATAAAATCAATATTTTCTCATCATATAAATCAATAATTAATTATTCACAAATAATATTTAGAATCACATTATTGACAACTGTGCGGTCCCAGAAAGAGGGGCTTTCCAATAAGGATCTCTCTCTACTTCGCACGCATGATTAGGTGACCAAACCTCTCCTTAGAGCAGTAACTTTCTAGACATTGTCAATAATGTTATCTAATAATATTATTCGGATAATATGAATTATTGCTTCGATAATGAAAAATCTTGTGTAATGACAATTATTGAAACAACAAAGAATATAAAATATCAACGCAGCAATTATTAAATCAATAAAATCTTGAGCGGTAATTCTTCGTAACAATTATTGAGTAGTGCCTTCTTACGTAAGAATCAATAATTGGTGCAATCTGGGCCATCTTTCAACAACAATGGCGTATTAGTGTGTTTTAACCCACCGGGTATTCCAACAAGTGTTAGTTAATCTGTAATAACTACGTAGTTATTTATAAACAACTTATATTTGTCGTTTTCTTCATCCAATCGCTTTCGTTATGGGACCCACAAAAGATTGCTACATTGTTTATACGAATATTCCCCACAGCGATCTGAATATTCCACGACCAAATAAATATTTTATAACCACTTGCTTATTCGAAATATTTGCGTATTTTATCCATAACTATCCACATTAATCAAATCGACCCTTACTATTTCAAAATAATAAATAGAGGAAAATAAATTTCATTTATTAATAATTTTGGGGTCTTACACTGGCTATATGACCACAAATGTAAGTTTCGAACAACTTTGTAACATAATTTTTGAGATATATAAGTGATACGGGTTCTGATATATGGTTTTTTGCAGTGTCTCTGATCAAACCAACTTCTTTGGAAGTGAAAGATTTGGAAGATTTTTTGGCGGGAAGAATACGGATCTTGGCGAAGAAGAGCATCCGATCAAGAATCTTCCGGGTTGATCCCTGTCATCACCGATCCACCAACTACTTCCCTTCAAAATGATGAACCCCAGACCGACGAGCCCAACATACCCGAAGAATCCCTCAGACCCCGCCGAAGAAAAAGATCCGCCAAAAAATCCAAATCCACCCAACCGAAAACACACCCCGAAAGTGATCCGGAAACAATTCCCGAAGCAACCCCACAAACAAATTTGACATCAAAACCAATCCTACACCTTCCCGAATCTATCCTCGTGAGGAGGAGTCTCGCCGACATTCCTTTGCACGATAGGGCCAAGGTTCTTCGATGTGAAAAGATAAGGACAAGGATAACCCCCGATCGCCAAGAGCTCCGAAGTTCCCTCGTCTTTGGTCGACATCCTCCGATAATCCCCACGAAATCCAAGTGCGATGATGAACAAACCGGATCTGTCCCCACTCCATCCGAAAAAGGAAACATCCATCGACATACCACCTCGGTTCATCTTACGCACCTTCACGAGCCCCGAACCCACTCCTCGCTTTCGGTCTTTCTTCTCCGAAACCATACATGTGGACTCTCGTCGATTCGCAATCAACCCGCCGCTTTCTCCTCCAAGACAAACGATTGCCGAATTCCAAAGAGGATGCCATGGCCTCTCAACCATGTGGCCTCGATTTAATGCCCATTTTCCTTTCAACTATTCAACGCCTTAGTTTCGTGAAACCGATGATCATCGGTTGAGGAACGATTCAAACGAGGATTTACTCAATGAGGGCATGAGCTACTTGGCGAAGGTAAGCGGTTCTCTCCTTTATTTTCGAATGTATCTTCATACTTATACATCCGAAAACCGATCAAATAATCTTGGACACGATAGGCGAATGCTTTGCTCAAGGCGTCTGCGTCCGAGGTCTCGAGGCCGATCTCGAGGAAGAGGCTCGAGGAAGGAGAATGCCCTTCCAAGTCTCGCCTTGGCTGGGAAAAGACTCAACGCGAATGCATTCTTCATACAAATGAAGGACTTCAAAAGAGTTAGCCTGAGCGAGGGAGATGTGAAGGCCTCCAATGAAGAATTAAAGTCAACCAAAGCACAACACGAGGAGATCGTCAAAATGAATATTGACTTGGTTTAGAGGAGGGAGATAAGGATAGAGAAGATCAAGGAATTAAAGGCTGATGCTAAACTCCTGACCAAGACCATCCAAAAACTAGAGGTGGCAGAAACTCGTCATCTGAATAAACGGCAAAAGCTCGAAGAAGAAATCCGAGAACTTAAGGCCCTTCGGGACCTTGGGCATCCTCTGACCGATGATCTTCGCAAACAAATCTGTGAAGAGTATCGGAACTCGGACGAGATCAACGGGGAAATAATGAAGATATACTCTAAGAGTTACGAGTTGTGCCAGAGTCGTGGCAAGGAGAAGTTGATTGCAGCCAACGCGGATCCATCCTTACTCGACTCTTCAAATGACGAGGATGGCGCCTGAAGCTGATTTTTCCTTGGTTTTATTGAAGAATATTTATGAAGACTTCTGTTATGTTTCTTTCTTTAATTTATAGGACTTGTAAAAATTATCTAATATTGTAATTAGATTGAATATCAATGAAAAAAGTGGTTTCATTCCTTATGACTTCGGTGTATTTACTTTCTGCCAATACTCCAATATTAATTCAACTGGAAAGATACACAAATTCTTTCATGGACTGAACTCGAACTGTTAAGTAACAATTAAACATGTCATATAACAGATAAGATGAAGTTAAAGAATGAGGCATTCCGAACTCAGCACTTAGAAAAAATTTTAGGTAATAAAGTAAAGGGATACTTATTAGTTACCGAAGTGTGAGACAGATCTGCTTCATTAGGAGTTTGTTTACCCCGAAAGGCCTAACAAAACCAAAAGATGACATTTGCCTACCACGAAGGGCCTGACAAAGTCTAAAGGACAACGCTTGCCTACCATGAAGGGCCCCGACAAGGTGCTGAAGATGACACTTACCTACGGAAGGGCTCGACAAGGTCTAAGTGTTGATAATCGCCTACCACGCAGGGCCTGATAACGTCTTAAGGATGACACTTGCCTACCACGAAGGGCCTGACAAGGTCTTAAGGATGGCGTTTACCTACCACGAAGGGCCTGACAAACCCATAAGGTCCACCTGCCATTAAGGCTACCATCGAATGGCCAGTGAGTCCACCCGAACCTCCTAACAGACGACGTTTGTTTTACCACGAGGGCCCGACAAACTCATAAGAACCACTGCCGAAAAGGCTACCATCGAATGGCCGGTGAGTCCACCCGAACCTCCTAACACCAATGACATTTTGCCTACCACGAAGGGGGCGACAAAACTCATAAGGACCATCTCAGAAAAAGGCTACCATCGAATGGTCGGCGAGTCCACCGAACCTCCTAACACCAACGACGTTTGCTACCACGAAGGGCACTGGCAAACTCATAAGGACCACTCGCTTGAAAAGGCTACCATCGAATGGCCCGTGAGTCCACTTGAACCTCCTAACACCAATGACATTTGTTGTGTTCTGCCGGTATGGATGAGCCACCAAGTCCCCGTGAATGTTTTAAACTTGATCCCACGAAGTCAAGCGCTCGTTAACTCTGATCCCTAGACAATGGACCCAAATCGACTACCCCCAGACAAAGAAGAGGTATAGGAGATAAAATCGAATATAGCTTTTTGGTGGCTGATGTGGGATCGAACCATTTAGCTGACACAAAGATCCACATGAACCCTCCGAATAGCATCTGCAGCTTCGGGCGGCACCCAAAATTCCTCAATAGTGGGAGATGGGTCCAAAGTGGAATACCCGCTTGCAAACAACGCCCATTTAATTTCGATTTCAAGAAAGACGCAACAGCGGTTTTGCCGTACTCTTCAGATTCTCCATAACTATCATCATCTTATTTCTTCATCCCTAAGGACACGGCTTACATAGCAAACCGGGTCTTCATTACCCCCACTTTCTCGCACTAAAAGCGCTCCCATCGCTAACTAACCACCGCCGGATACAAATAATATATCTCAGAGAGGAAGCTTCACCAACAAAGGCACCGAATAAAGGCAGTCGTTTATTCCCGGAAGGCGTCTTCACGTACAGAAGTCCCTTTGGAACGTCTTAGCATTCTTTCCACGTACTCAAAGATCGGGCAAACATCTTTTCGCCGATTTGGGACAGAGACCTTCTCAAAGTCTCTTCCGAGTAGTCTTGTCTTTTCCATTCGAACCTCTGACTTTAGATGGGCATCTCGAAAGACGAGTATCCACAGGCGGTGTTCCCTCGGGATTCTCGAGAGTGCTTGCTTCGGTGCGCTTGACCATAATCCCGAAGACCAATAGGCGTAATACCCTTCTTCTACCAATCGGGGAAAATGGTTGTTGGGTCTTCATCTACTCGCTTGACCATAATCCCGAAGACCAATAGGGCGGAATACCCATCTTCGGTCAATCAGGAAAATGGCTGTTGGGTCTTCATCTACTCTGCTTCGACCATAATCCCGAAGACCAATAGGGCGGAATACCCTTCTTCGGCCAATCAGGAAAATGGCTGTTGGGTCTGCTTCGATCCCAAGGACGGCCTTGAGACATGTCTTAAAAGTGTAAACTTCTTTCTAACTTGATCGGTCTGTCAATCTGACCACTTCGATATAGGATTCTAAGCAATATGCCTTCTACCCTTTTTCGACCATGGTCAGGTCTTTTCTCGGCAGCAAAAATCAATCTTCTTCTAGCATCACCTTGGGTTCTCGAACGAGAACCCCGTAAACCTCGCCACATGTTAGCATACCAGCATGAGCATTCTTTGAAGGACCCAATCAATCCTCGACATATACTCATTGTGTGTAGCGAAGTCATAGTCATCGGTATCCTTTAGAAGTAATCGTTTCTACTCTTCTTCACCATGAATTAGACGTAGAAGCGCCTACAATTTGTGATTGAAAAATACTCGGGACACTAGAACTCGGCCCTCCTTCTAGCGCCAATGTTACGCGCCAAGATCTTTCTCCACGCCCCAATCACCAAGACGTCATCAGATATCCCCGCAGACAGTTCAACAAGTCAACACTAAAAGCTTTGACTACCGACCGGTGGGATAACTCCGGCGTGAGAGTCAAGATGTCGGCGATCCTGAGTTAACAATGGAGGGAAAATAATGTATAATGCACGAGAGAGAATAATAATATGAATGTGTGTAATGTTTTGATACTTACCCTTTTGTGATCTTAGCCCATACATACTCCAATCCGGTTCTCGTGCCACCCATCATCTCTCGACACCTTTTCCCCACTCCGGTCATTTCGGTAGAAAGTATGTAGCCCACCTCCTCACTGCTACCACTCTTTCTATGGCGGTCATATCGAGTCCCATCCTCATTAATGCCATGCGAGAAAGGTGGCGAGAACGTAGTAGTCAACTATCATTAGGCATAATGATTACCTGGTCAAAGTCAGGTTAAGTGACAATTTGTATAATGGGCCAAGCGATTGAACGAGTAAGCCCAAATAATGGAAATGACCAAACGACAATAGGATCCAACCGAAAGGACCCAATGAAATAATCAAGAATGAGCTGGTAAAACAATTCGGACCAAACCAGACTAGCGTAATATAATCCAAGGAGGAGCCCATTAAGTGCAATGCTAATAAGGAAAAGGATTATTACCAATGTAACATATTAAACTTCAATTTTAATATAATTTATAATAAATTTTGTGATTAATAATTATTATATAATATACAATTATAATAATTATATCAACAAAATTAAATAAATTCAAGTCAATTTAAAATTTAATCATTTACTCTCAAAAATTAAATTATTATATCTCAACAATTTCTTAATGAAATTTATGAAGATTGACCCCGCTGCTAGGTTAATTCTTCTAAACTATTATTGTTTTCCATTATAGTAATACTAGTATCGTGGAATGGTAATGTATATAATAACTATATATTCACATAAAGAGTCCTTCTCGTAGTTTAAAAAACAAAACTTCACAACACACGTGCAATGCAACCCTTATTAAACTAAACATTTGTTCTATTTAGGTACAAAAATGAAAGAAAATACTAAATCTTCAATTTTGTACATGGGATTGGGATTGTGTAACAGAGAGTATAAAATTGGATACGAAAATTTCTGAGCCGCATTTGAAACCTTGTTGGTTTATTACAATGGTATAGAAACGTTAATAATACAATCAACAAAACACAATCTTCATACAAAATTAAAAGAATGTGACCTTGAGTTGAGGTCATTTAAAATTCTACAAGTACGTAGTCCTAATTCTGCAACCCCAAGGATAAGCAGAACTATACTCTTAATAACTTACTTAGCCCAAGCCAAATTTAACGCTACACTTGATCCACCTAACCCCAAAGTCCCAAACCAAACCTCTTGTGTTTGCCATCTTATAGGGGTCGTGTGTGCCGCCCAGCTGCCCTGCCACAAAGACGAGCATTCTTTGGAATGGGGTACTCATCTCTGATTGAATTCGTATTTGTATAAACACGCAAATAAAATTGTTGTCCGAGATACTGTCGTGCCCAAAACTCAGACCTCAGGTTCCACATTCCCACATTATCAAGTGCCACATAAATTGCTGTCCATGATTTGGGGTACACCTGTAGGAACAAAGCATAAAAAATGTTCTCTTTACCAATTAGTCATTTTTCCAATAGCTGAAAATTTATCGTCATTTATGCTAGAATTAAAGAAAAAATATCAACAACTTGAGAGTTCGTTATTATACCTGAACGGTACAACGCGCAATTGCATCTCGGAGATTGTAATTGTTTCTGCTACCTGAACTCCATTGCCCTCCATCCATTCTGCATTGTCAATATATTAGAATAAGTTGAAAGAACAAGAATGACGACTATCCAACAATTCTATTAATTTGATCAACTTGCAATGCATATATTAAACTAAAATGATAATGAACAGGGGATAAAGCAATAGATTTTATTACCCTACTACAAAGAAAGAGTATCCGTCAAGGTGATAGCTCTGAATGATGTCTTCAGGATTTTCAAACACAATCTCGATGAATGTTCTATAGTCAGTGCCCAAGACCGACGTGTCAAGGTACAAACCTCCGCCTGTGGGGTTAGAAGATATGCTTCCAACGTGAAAAACTCCTCCGATATTGAAATAGTCTGCAAGCTTTAGGGGAGTGTCAGCTGGCACAAAGGAGACGCTGTTGATTCCATATCTCTGTTTGCCATTGACTTGACCAGCAGAACTAGACAGCCTGATAGTCCTGCTAGTGTTTATCATACCATAGTGGTAAGAACCCTGTGGGTTAGGCCTTGGTCCACTTGCTGTAAGATTAGTCCTGAAATACACATAATAGAATTTAATATCTTACGCGCAATCCCTAGTAACCCCAACCTACAGCTCAATAATGATATATTGGGCCTGATTATAATGGACAAGAAAAGAACCTGATGGAGCGGGCCTGGTTTAAAGACCAATCAACCTGGATGGTGGGTCCGCCAGGAGGTGGGCCAGAGACTGGGCCTGCAGAGTTACTGTATTTGAGAACACCAGTGGTTGTGAGAATCGTAGAGGTAAAACGAGATGACACAACAATGTAGTAGTCTTGAGCCGGTTGGTCGGCGGTGACAAGTACCGAGTAGGATTGGCCAACATGAACATCAAGTGAGGAGTAGGTTGTTTGGAGTGAATGTGTTCCTTCCACCTCAACTAATTTCATCTTGTGACCTTGAATGCGGAAGTTGAGTGAATTTTGTAGTCCAACATTTGATATTCTAAACCTGTATGTTTTTCCTGATATAGAAAATACTAAAATTATAGCGAGATGGCGAGGAGGACTTAACCGTCTAGTTAATCAAATAATACCAATACTTATCATTTGAAGTACAATAGTTGAAGAAAAGAAAATATAAAGACAATGCACCTTGTTCAACGTTGAAAGAGACTCCATTAGGTCCACGCCCATTAATAAGAATGCCATCAGGGAAGGGTAACTTCCTACCGCGGTCAAGAATTGCCTTCAAATCCTATAACAAAAAATACAAATACCTTTATCAAAAGTGAAAGAGAAATGCACATGGGTGGGTGACTAGAGATATCGAGGTCAAGGATCGGTAGGACAGGTGCTCCATCATTCAAGGGTAGATGTAACTTGTAAGCATAATAGATTAGAGGGTATTTCATGTGTGAATTAACATGGGCAGACCAGGCCCACTAAAGAAAATGATATTCCTAAACTACGATCCATGCGGGATAGGAAGTTGCTGCGGATTGACATCTCATATACCCATTGCAACTCATGGATATTCAAACTAAAAGAACTTTGAAATAAAGCTAAACTTTGATTTCTTTTGTTCCAAAATAACAGTTCATTTTTAAAAAAATAAAAAATCGTTACCAAAATTACAACTTACTCAAATTTACTTCATTCATCTTAAGGTTAGGCTGTAAAGTGGATTACTGGATTTTTTTTTTAATATTTTTTTATTTTTCTAAATTATAAAGTGGAATTTCAATGGAAGTGAATTTTCAATTTGGGACAGATAATAGAGTAGTATGTACTAGTAATGATTAGTGGACAATTATTATTATATGCGATTTAATTTGCTGAACCGGACAATTAAATGAAGAACACTCTTTTGGGCCATCAATTGTGTGGAATAATGAGTCAAGTACGGGTGGGTAACTCTTTTGGGCCATCAATTGTGTGGAATAATGAGTCAAGTACGGGTGGTCATTACCCACCGCACCCACTTTTATTATACTCACGAAAACAGTCTCCGTTCGTTACGGACATAATAACACCACACCCTTTAAGATCCACCGCATCCCACTTAGTGGACTTGTTTGTACTAACGTTGACTTTGTCCCAATTTGACAGACATTTTATCAAAATTGGGAACTCAAAAAAAGGAAAAAAATTAAATAGTGATGTCAAGGGTAGATACGTGGTGGTGGGTAAATTTCATCTGATTAGCTAGACAATTAATAATTTTTAAAATTATATGAACTTGATCCCTTATATAAATAGGAGCACAAGATAAACGGCTCAAAAATTAAATTTATTTTAAAAAATGTAGAATGTGACCGAATAAAATTAAAAACAAATGGGAAGGAAAGGATGATTACCGTGTGATTTTTCTTGTACCAATCTCCAATCAAGACCGTATAATCGCCAGCGGGATCATCAAATGGGACGGGAATTCTAGGACGGCTAAGAATTCTGATGCCTCCGAAACCACCGGCAGCTTTGTGGAATGCAAGGGAAGGGAAGTAGTAAAAGCTTCCAATTTGATCCTTCACTTGAAGAATGTATGTATAATTCTTCCCCGGAGGGATTGGGCATGTTGTTCCATAAACTCCGTCCACAAATGAATTTCTCCTCTGCTGAATCCCATTCCTACATTTCCGGTTGATCAATTAATACAGTGTCTGTCAGCAGGGGAAGTTTCAACTACAAGTATATAATATACTACTCCTTTTTACTGCATCTCTTTTGTTATGCAGGTCATCACGTTTGTTTAGGACTCGGATCTCTAATTAATTCTCTGTTTGGTTAAGAAGAAGAAATTTATGGAGTAGATCTAGGTGTTCATAATTACCACACCTTTTTATGTTTAACGTGATGCAAACGAATTTCACAACCAAACGAGTCTTCCGTGCTACTACTTCCGCTACACGGTTTTCATGCTAATTTTGGAAAAGTACCATTCTCTAAGAAATTATCTTAAAAGAATGCATTGTTAATACTTGATCAAACTTAAGCATGAGTAACCCAAGCATTACAAATTCCAAATAATGCAATACACGGACGAAGTAGGGTATTATTTGGGTGAGGTATAACGAAAAAGAAAATTAAGTAACGCTGTGATTGAGTGTTTGATTTCACTTACCAGGAGATTAAAAAGGGTTGTGTTAAGCTGTTAAAGACGTTGATAATAAGATTATCATTGGTAACTGAATAAATATCCGGACCAGGGAATTGTCCATTGATTAAAATTCCCTACAAACAAAATGATCATAAGTAAATACAACATACATTTTCCAACCACGAAACAAAATTAAAAACTATAGTGTGATGAAAACGAACCTGTTGGCGAACGCCGAGGGGAAAAATATCACCGTAAGTAACATTCCAGGTGAAGAATCTGTAAGGATCCTCTGCTCCAACAATGGCGAACAGAGCAACCGCTATACTTGAGAAAACAGCTAAATTCATTTTAACAGAAAGGAAAAGTAAAAAGGAGTGTTTGAATTGAATTGTTGGGGGTATTGTGAGGAGATTTAAAAGAAAGTGGCGGTGGTAGTATGGGCGAAAGTGAATGACGAGGTATTGCTTTATTTAAAGTGCGCTACAATGAATTTATTAAACTAGCCGGAAAACATTTTATATAAAAGGGGGAGGGGGGATAAAATTAGGGGTGGTGACGTGGTGTAGGTGTGGCGGGGTCCACGCGTACTGTGTGTAGTATTTAGTATTTGGGTAGTAGACTAGACCCACATGCTAGCAAGTGTTTGTACTCGGGAAGGAGAGTAATGGTTAATGGTGGGATAGGTGTTTGGACGCGACCCACGGAAACCTGCAAGTGGCGGTTAATTTTGACTTATTGATTGATTACATTACTTACTTAACTGGAGAGATTTTGTCTTCTGCCTCATAATTAAGCAAAGAGAAAATGTCACATGATTTCCGATTATGCCTGAATTCACTCAAAACTTTATCAAGTACCACCATACTCCAAATATAATAACTACTCCACTTAATTCTTCAAATTACTCCTCCTTAGTAAGTCAACTGCCAAATCCAGGCTGGTAACATGAAACCACCTAACTTAGCGGGGTAGGAATGTAGACCCTTTTCCACCGCACCGCAATTAGTGGCCGCCAAATTCAAATTGTAAAATCAATTTATCATGTATGTTTAGGGGACCGGGGGAGGTATAATCCTAATTCCTATCTCTACGAAGTCATTTTATTTAATTATTTCAGTCAAGAAAGCGATTGAATAGTGATCTTTTATATTTCAACATTATTATTTCATGCTTATTAAACTAAATACCCCTACTTTATATCTTTGAAATTTATAAATTTTACAAATCCAACTCTTGCATTTTAGCATGAAATCCATTTCAAATTTGAGAGTTAAATTTCCCTGTCCAGCAATACATGCTTCCCGTAAAATCCAAGGCATGTCATAACATAGAGTAGTACGCAAGATAGATTATTAATTTTACACATTTTCAAACTTAAAATTAACATAAATTCATTTAATTTTAATCAATAAAATGATCCATGCTATAAATACCTAAAAAAAAGTCTTACTAATCATAACATTTATTTTAATAAAAATTACTAAATCTTATCGATTACAGTTGACTTTAAAAAGAATAATAATCTTATAATTCTTTAAAAAGAAATGGGTATCATTTGGTACATTTCATTGCCGAATAAGAACTACATTGACCAAACAAACAACGCCGAATATCTAACATTACTAATGTGAAAATGCAGTAATTTGATTTTGTATTGGACTTGTATATATAACATTACTGTGCATATGCAGTCTGTTTTCTTTTAGTCTGGCTTTGTTTGTTAGTCTTGTTTGTTTTTAAATTTAGACTTGGGACTATTAATCTCAAAATTATAAAATGACTTGCTTAATAATCTTGACATTATAATTATAATTTCAGGATTATAATCCTATAATTAATAGTATTATAATTCTTGCAAACAAAGATAGCATTAATTCGTTAATGATGTTTATGTCATCTCAACATAAATACCCTTCATTAAATAAAAGAAAAAACAACTACTCAGATACACAGTCAACGCAACTCCAGATTACTCCCTGTACAAAGGAAATTTCAGAGTCGAGCTTAAAATCAATCTAATTACAACACATCTATGAGACAGAGAGTGAATTACTATTTGTAAGAAAATCACACTGTAAACTATGTTACTTTCAATATATAATAGTAGTTGTAAGTTTTGTAATTAACTAAAGCCCAGTCTCCTTGAGATGTACTCCTAATAGCTGACATTACACAAGAATAATAGATTACTATAAATGGGAACCAAAACTTAAGTCAAACAATGAGCTCTTTCTCCCTCTATACTTACATACCCAATCACCAGAATGAAGAAAGAAGAATGGCAAATCAAGGAACACCTCCCTTTTTATCTTCAAAAAGTCCTATCCATCTTACTTCATTAATTTTTACTAAAACCCCCAATTCTTACTCCTAATCAAACACAAAATGTAATAAAACAATCTTAAAATATAAATAACACCCAATGGATAATAACAGTACAAAAACAAATATTTTATATTTATAATATATATTTATACACACACATATATGGGGAAAAAAGAATCCAAGTCTATGCCTTGGCTAAAGCTTGGCTAAGACTACTTAATAAAACGACGTAGCTGAGGTGCAAGTTTTCCATTCTAGGGTTTTATTTAAAGAAAAATCTTCAATTGTAAATTTTATACAAAACTACGTCATTCTATTAAAATTATTATATAGGCATTGCTAAACTTAGCTATGCATATATATATATATATATATATATATATATATATATATATATATATACAACTCAGGACTTCCAGTACAAGAGGTCCAGATATCAGAGCTACATATGAAGGAGATGGGGGTGTTTCCATTTAGGTATTAAGAAAAAGTTTCTCAAACACCATATACATGGAGAGACTCCACAATGAACTTTGTTGAGGATCAGAACACATAATTTTCTGACTTCAACAAGAAACATAAACTGATAAAAGAAAAAACATTAATGATTAGCTTTATGTTCATTAGACAAAATGACATCGGATAGCCCTATAAATTAAGTAAACTAGGGACACTAAGGGAAGAAAAAGGACAAAGCACTAGGATTTTCACAGAATGAACATTAATTCAAGGATGGTCCGAGCAGGGCCGGCACTGAGTTTTGAAGGGCCTAAAGCGGACAACAAAAAAATGGGCCTTTTGCGAATTGCTATTAAGACATGCATAAAAAAAGGAAGAACTTTTCGTGAACAAAAGAGCATCAATACGAAAGAATATCAAATATAATAACCGACTATTTCAATATTTCCAAAGCATCATTTAGATATCACATTATCACTAAGTCAAAAAAGTAATTACCAAATAGGGCCTCCTTTATTAAGAGTCTAACACTACTCCCAAACAATTAAAAAAACCCAAAAAACTGAATCTGATGATGAACCCCCAGGTACATAATAATTAAATTGTTTTGTACAAATTATATGCTTTAAATATGTAGAATATTACAATAATCAGTATATGTAGAATATTACAGATCGATTATTTGCTTTAATATTTAAGTATTCTATTTAAGTAATAAAAGGAAGAGAATATTTAAGGGGGCCCTAAAAAATTTTGGGCCTAAAGCCCGGACACCTTGGGCTTTAGCCCAGGGCCGATACTGGGTCCGAGGTGTGAAGTCCTCTATAGTAAAGGGAAATACACTACATACTATCCATCAACCAAAGCAAAGGTAAGCAATTTCTTTTTCTTTTTGACAAGTCATATGTACACAACTTAATTTCGCCAGACACCAAATTATTATTTTGATGCATTAATGTCCATGACAATCAATCAGACGAAACAATAAAAACGAAGCCACCAAAATCATTCCAAAGCAACTTACTGATTTGCTAGTAGTTGTAGCCAAAGTAGTGTCAGAGCCACAAATGATAATGATTAATGAATGTTGCTTTTAAAATGATTCAAGTGCCACCAGAGGTTCACATGACCCACTAATGTATTTAACTAGTACAAAACGATGGGTCCAATAACAACCTTAAAATGACATTGCTAAACACTAGAAAACCTTTTATGCTCATTTTGTGACAATAGCAAAATTTAATGTTCAGTGTCCTACCCCATGGATAAGAGGACCAAACAAAGCCTAGGTTAATATTCAGATTTATCACTACCAATTTAATAGCTGTAGCATGCAGATAAAAGGTATTCAAAGCTCAAAGACTTCACAACGGCATCAAAACTCAAGTGCATTGAAAACAAAGAAAAAGGGTTACAAAAATGTATCAAAACCAAACAAAGACTAGTTCATAGAAATTAAGGTCAATTCTAGTTTGATAGCTATAAAATATGCAGCTAATCTCTCAACAAAAAACAGCTCAAAAACCGTTCATAGACATACCGAAAAGTTCATATTTATCAGGAATGACGAGTAAGTAGTCAACCCTAGATAAATGACTCAATCATCGTTACCAAAGAGAGTGCGAAGCCTGGTAGCAAATTGGCCAGTGGGATCGAGAGCTGCTTCGGCGAGAAGACTGCGCTTGATGTGGCTCATACGATCGGCGAGGCCTTTTTGTTCTTCTTTAAGGGCGGAGGTATCCTCTTGGAGGTCGTTGATACGGTACTTTTGGCCGACGGATCGAAGGCTGAGGAGTAAAATTCCGGTCATGACGAAGAAATGAAAGAAGCTTTCTTTTCTTTTTATTGCATTTGCCACGAAGCCTAGTGATCTTTTAGGGTTCTGGACGCCGGCGGTTGAGGGGTTTGAGGAAGCCATGGCTGAATACTAAGTGCTGACCTTTCAAGGTTGAACACTATAAATGCGGTTCCTCTTTTCAAGTCTTATGCGACGTTTGGATAATGGAAGGATTATTATTTTAAATTATAAATTATTTTAAATTTTATTTTATTCTCTTGAATTTTTTTTTATGTGAAAAGTGATGAAATATAATTTATTATAATAGAATTGATATAGTTAATAATTTTGTCGCCAATAACCAAACATATATACTTGAAATACATACCTTAAAATCATTTTACTCTTCTCCTTTCCATTAAACTTGTTATTTCTAAATATTCTTTCATCTAAAATAATTACTCCGTTTATTTCGAAATATAAAATTTATATTTAATTTCAAATATTTTTAAATTTAAAATTAATATAAATATTAATCATTTACTTTTAAATTAATAAATATTTTAATTACTTAAAAAACTTAAAAGTTTCATAATTGTATTACCTAAAAGTAAATAAATTCATATTAATTTTGAATATCAAAATTTATTAAATTCAAGTTAAAGAATTAAAATTATTTTTATATTTTATAAAAAAAATAATGTATATTGTGAATAAGATAATTTAAAATTAATTTTATATTTTATAAAAAATAATATATATTATTAAATTCAAGTTAATAATATTTATATCAATTTTTAATTATCAATTACATGAATAAATATTAAATAATTATTTTGAAAAGATATCTAATAACAAAGGTCTTTCTATAATTTATTGCAAGACCCATTTCGTAATGGAGGGAGTATTATTGAATTAATTTTTCCTTTGTTCAAAAATCAAAGAAACATTTTGATTTGCAAGTTAATTTTGTGAAATTTAAAACCCAAAATTAATATAACATTACTTAAGTTTTGAAAACAAGAAATATAGTGATTAATAATATTTTCTAACTAGTATACAACAATTATATAAGATTAAATAAATGTATTTGATTTTAAACTTATTATGATTTATTTAAATTTTGAAATAAAAAAATATAAAGTAAAATATACCGAGATAATTATAATAATAACACACTCCAACTTTCTAGTTGGTCATGATATATAACATTTACTATCCTAGTATGATTAACTAATTAATATTCAATCATTTTTTAATATAATGTCTAATATACCTTCAAATTATAATATTTAATATATTTACTAAATATAAATTTAAATATTATAATTTTTATAACAAAATTATGAACATGTGTGCAATAAATAACATAAAAGTCAAAAAATAATAAATATTTTTTATCAAAAAATAAATCATACACTTTTTGCTAATTAAATTTCTAAAAGATTAAAATTTACGAAATATACATTCAATTTTTTTGTGTAATTAAAAAGTAACATTTTAATAGCCAAAAAAAAATACAAATTAAAGCAAAAAAAATTATAATTTTTTTCCCAAATTTTAAAATTTACGTAAAACAAACTTATTGTAAGACCCCAACTTTTATAAATAAAGATGAATTTTTCTATAAATATTATTTTTGAATATTATGGAATAAATTTGATATAATGTTATAGTTGTGGGTAATATTTATAAATTTTGCAAAAGTATGCAAGTTGTTATAAAATATTCGTTTGGTCGGGAATATTCTTTTGTTAGGGAATATTCGTCAACGACTCAATCGTTGGTGGACCCCACAATGAAATTATTATCGGATTGAGAAAGCGACAAAAATATTTTATAAAAATAACTGGGAGGTATTCTAATTAAAAGCATTGAACTACCCGGTGGTAAAAATACGATGTCTGGCGTAGTTGCGTAGTAGTACACTTGCGGTATTGATTATTGATGCTTACGTGAGAAGTCACAATTTATGCTCGATTATTACTACTGATAATTGGCCGCATCATATCTCTTATATTATTGATTCAATTATTGTCACAATATCATAAAGACCGAATTTTTTTAAATAAAAGGAATTTCCTTTATTTATTATTTTGAAATAGTAAGGGTTGATTTGATTAATGTGGATAGTTAAGGGTTAAATCATAAATATTTCAAAATAATGAAGTGGTTATAAAATATTCATTTTTTTGGGGAATGAGTGGAATATTAGTTTGGTGGTGGAATATTAAATGTCGGGGAATATTTCGTTTGGTCGTAGAATATTAAATGCTTTGTCGGGGAATATTAAAATGACCAGTATGACATGTGTGGGCCCCATGTGAGCGATTGGATGAGGAAAGCGACAAAGTTTGGGTGGTTATAAATAACTTGGCGTAGTTATTCTGAATTAAGGCTGTAGTTATTTGAATTAAGGCATTGGAATACCCGGTGGTTAAAATCTGATGTCTGGCGTGGTTGCTTGCGATGGCTTTGCGGTATTATTGAGTATTGTTGAATTATTGATCCTTACGTGAAGCCTTTACTCGATAATTATTACGGTGAATTCTTATTCGATAGTTTATTTTATTGATTGATAATTCTTTGCGTTGGTATTTTATATTATTCTTTGTTTGATAATTGTCCTTTGCTTTTGATATTTCCCATTATCGGATCGATAATTCATATTATTTGAATAATATTATTAGATAACATTATTGGCGATGTCTAGAAAGTTACATAAGGAGAGGTTTGGTCACACTAATTGCTTGCGGCGATGAGGAGAGATCCTTATGGAAAGCCCCTCTTTCTGAGGAGCGACATTTTGGTTGTCATAAATGTGATTACGTAATATTATTTGTGAATAATTAATTATTGATTCATATGATAAGAAATATTTATTTTATATGAATATAAATGATGGATTTATTTATGTGGTTATTAATGAAGGAATTAATGTTGAGGTGTTTTATCGGTATTTTATCGGATTGGAGGTATTAAAAATCAAATCGGGGTTTTGAGATATATTCTTGGGGTTATAATTTTTAATCAAATAGTTGGATTGTGGTAATTTTGGGTATGTTATACATACATAAGTTGAGTATATATGTCACAAATTTTGAGCAATTAAAAAATGCGAATGATTTGTTGTGAATTTTAAGAGGTGTCGGATTAGGAAATTAGGTTTATAATTGATTTTGGTGGAAAATTCTAGAATTGAGTGGGCCCCACTTGTGGTTGGTGAAAAAATGTGCTGAATTTTATTTCAAATGTGGTGGGTGGCAATAGTAGCGAGTAAAAGCCATCGGTGCTTGGTCGAAATGCCTTGGTTGGGGCTAACATTTTCTATAAATAGAGAGAAATTTAAGTTAGAATTGAAAATCACACGAAACAAAGTTTTCTCTCTTTCTCTCTCTATATTATTGGCGTATTTTGTGAGTATTTAGATACTTTGAGAGTTCTTTATTGGTACAAGTTTCATTCGACATCACTTGAGCCTTTCCTTAGAAATCTTGATTCTTTGAGGTAAGGGATGTTATTTTTCTTCTCGAATGATATTAATTCTTGATATCATTATCTTTGAAATATTGGTTGGTACTTTTTATCAAATTTGGAACTTTTTCATATGGGGTTCTTATTCATGAGTTCTTATTCACGAGTTCTTATTCATGAGTTCTTATTCGATTCACGATTCTTATTCACGAGTCTTATTAAATGAAGCGTGAAGATGTTTTTTGTGGAATTTCTATCTTTTGGTGTGAGATTCTTATTCACGTATCGGCCTTTATTCACGTATCTGACCTTTATTCACGAATCTGGCCTTTATTCATAGAAAAATGAAAATTTTTCTTTTAAGTCAAAATATCTATTACGGATACTAGCTTTGATTGTATCCGTGTTTTGATCATTCTTGAATTTTACACCACTTATGATTATTTTTGAGGTATTTTTGGACATGGATAAAACAAAGTACGAATCCTTAATCCTTAATCCTTGTCATTTTGTTTCCTTTGGATTCGTTCTTTAAAAATATTTTCATCATCCTCGGTCTTAAATGATGATATTATTGAATATCTGGCTTTGTAGTGTGAAGATGATGATTCTGATGATTCTTTGGCTGTGTGAAGAATATCTTTGGCTTTGTAGTCTGAAAGATGAGCGGTGTTTAAATGAACATAATATGGTGATGAATATCTTTGGCACTGTAGTGCAAAGATGAGCAGTGTTTAAATGAACATAATGGTGATGAATATCTTTGGCCTTTAGTGCAAAGATGAGCAGTGTTGAGATGAACATGGTAGATTGATGAATATCTTTGGCTGTAGTGCAAAGATGAATATTTGATTTGAGATGAATATTGATTGATATTCTGAGGATAAAATATTGATGATGGTATTAAATTCATAGATTATAGTAGATTTCATTCTCTACGTAACTCTTACATGAATTATTATTTATTTGCGAATATTGATGCGAAACTTGTTTATACATTGTATTCTATCAGATTTTTTCCTGTTGGAGACTAACGATAATTTGTTGTATATTATCTTAGTCGTAACATTCTTCTTGGGCTAGTTGAGCTCACCCTTTTCCTTGTTGTTCCATTTTTTCTTCTCGGGGAGGCGAGAATGTAGCGAGTCTTAGTCGGGGTATGGAATGAAGGTTAGAGAGAGTTGTTTAGTAGTCCTCACCATTATTGTAAAATAATGTATCGATAAATGTGATGAGGATTTATTTGAGTATAAATATTATACAGAAGATAATATTTGTATTTAAACTATTGTTGTGATTTTATTGTTGTGATAATAAAGTTGTAGTTGTTTACATACCATGTATTTGGCGACTCGAGAATGGGTTGGATGGAATGGACTATTTTGGGGGGTCGTCACGGTTAATATCGAGCTTAGGGATATGATCTCTGGCGCGGAGGAGGGGAATAGAACTAGGAGGAGGAGGCGAGTAAATCCTTAGCTTTAGTAGTGTGTCTACTAAGCTTATTTGTTAGTTTAGTCGTTATATAGGGATATTATGTGATGATTGATTTCCTTAATTAACCCTTGTTTTATAATGATATTTGAGAATGTCATTGAGAATATTAATAGTGGTGTAAATGAGGTAGTGGAGATGCATACTTAACAGCGAGGAGAGCGTGCTGTGGTGGCAATGTACCTCCATGAATAACACCTTTGGCGAGATGATGAGCGAGGGGATGTTTAGAAGCTTTTTTTGCGGTTCATGCAAAATCGAGACGAGGAGACTTCGTGTTCAAAATCTGAGGAGGAGATGATAGCGATTCACGGGTGGTCGCGTGAAAGCAGTTGAAAAGTTGGGACCACGAGTGCAGGAAAGCGGATCCGATCATGGCGGAAACATGGGTGAAACAAATTGCAAGATATTCGATGTCTTGGGATGCGAAGAAACGAAAGTTCCATTCTATTTACTTTTATGTTAAAAGTGCGGGCGGATTCTTTGGTGGGAATCGTGAAGCGTACCCATTCATTACTTTTCGGCGTATCGTGGGAGCGTTTGAAGCAGTTCGATGACAAGTACTTCCACGAAAGTATTACGTCGTATGAAGGAAGTGGAGTTTATTAGATTGGAAGCGAGAATAACATGGCGGTGTCGGTCTGGCGAAGTTTGCGGAGTTATCGAGTTTGCACCTCATTTGGTGGAGAATGAGCGTATGGCGGATGTTTACGAGAGGTTTGAAAACCGGCGTCGTCGATATCTCATTTCTCATAATTTTTCTCTATTCGGATGTTGTAAGCGAGGCTCGGTTGTTAGGCGAGATAGCGAGATACGTTCAATGAGGGGACCATAACGAGGATCATACAGAAGATAGTAGTCATCGAATAGCGATAACCCGGTGGAGAAAGAAGAATACGGACAAAGGCGGTAACCACTCTGGTGGTAATCGTGGCCGTGAAAATAGAAGAAGCGAGTTGGGAGGAGATTTTAAAAAGGAGATTCAACAACGACCGTGTGAAGGCGTCGGCGCCCGATGCAGCTGGTTTCAAGGAGGAGAAAAGACCATCGGTCGTATGTTACAAATCACGGGAAGAGGACATATCATTGCCCTTGCCCTAGCAGTTTAAGGTATCTTTATAATTGTGGAAAAGAAGGACATATCGCTCGAGTTATGCGATCGAAACCTAGTCCGGTGAGAATGGTGACTCGAAAAGGATGTCGAGAAAAGTCAAAGTCAGCGATTCTTGGAAGGCGTTTGTCGTGGCCGGTCAAAATCGAGGAAACGACGAAGTTAGCAGGTTAGTTAATTATAAATTCTTGCGAAGTTTATACCTTACTGAATCTGGGTTCTACCCATTCTTTTATCTCTCTTGCTTGCGCTCAGCGTTTGAACTTGACTACGGAGAAATTAGACTTTGACTTTATTTATGGAGAACTCAGTTGGGAGAAACTTTCATTACATCAGTTGTTGTTTAAAAATCTTGTTTGATTGAGTTGGCTTTATCACATTACATTAACCTTATCTCTATAGAGATATTTGCTTTTGATGTGATTGATTGGTTAACTACTCATCATACCAAAATTGATTGCTTTTGTAAGGTTGTTAGTTTTCATATTCTAAGCAACTTTGTTATTGAATTCAAGCGATCGAACCATTGTAGTCAAACATTTTCATATCAAGCCATGAAGTCGTTCGTTTATTACGGATGTCGAGTTTTCTTAGTCCGTGTTATGGATTTGAATAAAAACACGTCGATTTGAATAATATTCTTGTTGTTATTGATTTTTCTGACGGCGTATTTCTGAAGAATTTCTTTGGCTTACTCCAAAAGGCGATATTAAATTTTGTATCGACTTTGAACGGTACAAAACTCATTTCTAAAATCTCATATCGAATGGCTCTATTGAACTTGAGGTTAAAAATTCAATTATAAATTTGGTACTGAGCCTTTATCTTGTGACTTCCTTTGTGGAATTCACTAAGCAGACTCTCTGTAGGGGGCGTCGTATTAGATGCGATAGTAAAGCGATAGGTGTCATTGTGACGTCTTATCCAAGATTGGGATATGAGTCGCGTTTGAAACAACCTAAAGTCGATGTCGAAATCGTAGCTTCTGAGGCTTAGTTGGTTATTATCGGAGATTCGTTGAAGGATATTCTCGAATCATTTATTCCATTCGCGTGGTGACTCGTAGAGATACAAAATTGAATGGAAGCGAGGAATGTGGGAAGAGCTTGAAGAACTCGAGAGGAGACTCATTTTCGGCGTATGTTACGACCATGCCATCTGGAAAAGCGAGCGTGGTAGGCGGCGTGTTGAGTAGAAGATCGTATATCAAATCTGAGTACGATATTGTCAAAGACTAATTTAAGTATAATATACAAATAATAGAGATGGAGATGAAAACTCTAGGTACCCGCGTGATGATGATCTGATCTGATGCGTGATGATATCTGAGTAATCGACTTTAATCGATAAAGTTAAAATTATATTCAAGCTACACTGCGGGTGATGAATTTGAAGAAGGAGGTGCGAAGTTGTTATTTTAAAAGCGAGAATCGGTGAGGTGAGAAAGCTCGAACCTTGATTTATTAATCCATTTGAAATTCTCGATCGAATAGGGCGTGGCTATAGACTCGTTTTACCACCAAGTATATGGCGTGTTCATGCGTTTTTCACGTGTCGATGTTACGTAAATATGTGGGACGACCGAAACACGTCATTGAGTTAGAAGCCGGACGAGATAGTAGAAGACTTAACGTCACGAGGAGGTACTGTCGAGATTTTGTAGAGGAAAGAACATGACCTATGTCTGAGGGTTATACCGTAAGTTAAAGTTTTGTGGAGAAACCATCTTTATTGAGGAAATGACACGGGAGTTGGAAGCGAAAATGAAAGCGAGGTATCTTTACCTTTTGAAACACAGTGCGTCGTCGATTTCGAGGGCGCGAAATTTCATAAGGAGGGAGGTTGTAAGACCGAAATTTTTTAAATAAAAGGAATTTCCTTTATTTATTATTTTGAAATAGTAAGGGTTGATTTGATTAATGTGGATAGTAAAGGGTTAAATCATAAATATTTCAAAATAATGAGTGGTTATAAAATATTCATTTTTGTCGGGGAATATTCGTTTGGTCGTGGAATATTAAATCTTTGTCGGGGAATATTCGTTTGGTGCGTGGAATATTAAATCTTTGTCGGGGAATATTAAATGCTGACGGTATGACCCGTGTGTGGGCCCATGTGAGCGATTGGATGAGGAAAGCGAAAAGTTTGGGTGGTTATAAATAACTTGGCGTAGTTATTTCTGAATTAAAATGGTTATTTGGATTATTGGAATACCGGTGGTTAAAATACGATGTCTGGCGTGGTTGCGGTAGCTGCGGTATTGCGATGTATTGTTGAATTATTGATCCTTACGTAAGAAGGCCTTTACTCGATAATTATTACGGTGAATTCTTATTCGATAGTTTATTTTATTGATTTGATAATTCTTTGCGTTGGTATTTTATATTATTTTTTTTTGATAATTGTCAACTTTTGCGATATTTCCCATTATCGGATCGATAATTCATATTATTTGAATAATATTATTAGATAACATTATTGGCGATGTCTAGAAAGTTACATACAGGAGAGGTTTGGTCACACTAATTGCGGCGCCCGATGAGAGAGATCCTTATTGGAAGCCCCTCTCTCACAGGAGCGACTGGTTGTCATAAATGTGATTACGTAATATTATTTGTGAATAATTAATTATTGATTCATATGATAAAGAAATATTTATTTTATATGAATATAAATGATGGATTTATTTATGTGGTTATTAATGAAGGAATTAATGTTGAGGTGTTTTTATCGGTATTTTATCGGATTGGAGGTATTAAAAATCAAATCGGGGTTTTGAGATATATTATTGGGGTTATAATTTTTAATCAAGTAGTTGGATTGTAGTAATTTTTGGGTATGTTATACATACATAAGTTGAGTATATGTCCACAAATTTTGAGCGAATTAAAAATGCACGAATGATTTGTTGTGAATTTTAAGAGGTGTCGGATTAGGAAATTGGGTTTATAATTGATTTTGGTGGAAAATTCTAGAATTGAGTGGGCCCCACTTGTGGTTGGTGAAAAAATGTGCTGAATTTTATTTCAAATGTGGTGGGTGGCAATAGTAGCGGTAAAAGCCATCGGTGCTTGGTCGAAATGCTGCTTGGTGGGCTAACATTTTCTATAAATAGAGAAATTTAAGTTAGAATTGAAAATCACACGAAACAAAGTTTTCTCTCTCTCTCTCTATATTATTGGCGTATTTTGTGAGTATTTAGATACTTTGAGAGTTCTTTATTCGGTACAAGTTTCATTCGACATCACTTGAGCCTTTCCTTAGAAATCTTGATTCTTTGAGGTAAGGGATGTTATTTTCTTCTCGAATGATATTAATTCTTGATATCATTATCTTTGAAATATTGGTTGGTACTTTTTATCAAATTTGGAACTTTTTTTCATATGGGGTTACTATTCATGAGTTCTTATTCACGAGTTCTTATTTCTTATTCATGAGATTCTTATTCACGAGATTCTTATTCACGAGTCTTATTAATGAAGCGTGAAGATGATTTTTTTGTGGAATTTATCTTTTGGGTCGAGATTCTTATTCACGTATATCGGCCTTTATTCACATATATCTGACTTTATTCACGAATCGGCACTTTATTCATAGAAAAATAAAATTTTTTCTTTTAAGTCTAAAATATCTATTTACGGATACTAGCTTTGATTGTATCCGTGTTTTGATCATTCTTGAATTTTACACCACTTATGATTATTTTTGAGGTATTTTTGGACATGGATAAAACAAAATACGAATCCTTAATCCTTAATCCTTGTCATTTTGTTTCCTTTGGATTCGTTTCTTTAAAAATATTTTTCATCATCCTCGGTCTTAAATGATGATATTATTGAATATCTTTGGCTGTAGTGCAGATGAAGAATGAATGATTCTGAAGAATATCTTTGAATATCTTTGGTAGTCTGAAGATGAGCGGTGTTTAAATGAACATGGTGATGAATATCTTTGGGCTTTAGTGCAAAGATGAGCAGTGTTTAAATGAACATAATGGTGATGAATATCTTTGGCCTTTAGTGCAAAGATGAGCAGTGTTGAGATGAACATGTGGATTGATGAATATCTTTGGCTGTGTGTGAAGATGAATATTTGATTTGAGATGAATATTGATTGATGTTACGAGGATAAAATATTGATGATGAATTTATTAAATTCATAGATTATAGTAGATTTCATTCTCTACGTAACTCTTACATGAATTATTATTTTCATTGCGAATATTGATGCGAAACTTTATACATTGTATTCAGATTTTTTTCCTGTTGGAGACTAACGATAATTTGTTGTATATTATCTTAGTCGTAACATTCTTCTTTGGGCTAGTTGAGCTCACCCTTTTCCTTGTTGTTCCATTTTTTCTTCTCGGGAGGCGAGAATGTAGCGCAGTCTTAGTCGGGGGGTATGGAATGAAGGTTTAGAGAGAGTTGTTTAGTAGTCCTCACCATTATTGTAAAATAATGTATCGATAAATGTGATGAGGATTTATTTGAGTATAAATATTATCTAGAAGATAATATTTGTATTTAAACTGATTTTATTGTTGTGATAATAAAGTTGTAGTTGTTTACATACCATGTATTTGGCGACTCGAGAATGGGTTGGATGGAATGGACTATTTTTAAAAAATTTGAGTCTCGGGCTATAATGATGATGAAAAACCTTTTAAAACCTAAAAGATAGTAGACTTTATTTTCTACTTGACTCTTTTAATGGATTGCATATTCATTTGCTAGATTAAACTTGGTTGTCTATTGTATTTTATCGGTTTAACATTATTTGAAGACTATTGATAATTTATTACGCATTATCTTAGTCGTAATATTTCTTCTTGGGCTAGTTGAGCTCACCCTTTCTTTCTTTGTTCTCTTGAGGAAATGATAATATATTTGGGACGAGTCGGGGAAGCGAGTGATGGTCTGAAAATAGCATTAGTAGTCCTCTGCAATACAAAAAATAGTGTGATAATAATTGTAATGAGGACTTTTGTTTGAGTTTGTATAATATCTAGTAAGCGATATTTGTATTTAAACTCACAGTTTTATGTCGTATTTATACAGCAGTTATGTTAATAAGTTGTATTTAAATTACATACCATGTAAGTGTCGACCCAAGATGGGTGATGTATACCTAATTTTGGGGGCGTCACGGTTAGTATCGAGCTTAGGGATATGATCCACGGCTAAGATGTGAGAATAGTACTAAGAGGGAGAGGCAGGGAATACCTTATTTAGTATGACTACTAAGTTTATGTGATATTTTATTGGTTGGTGGGAAGATAGGGATAATTTGTTACATGTCAATTAACCTTTTGTTTTGTGGCGATGTCTGAAAATGACATCGAGAATGTTGAGAATATGAATGGAGCCTTGAGCGATTGTTGATTCACCAGCATATCGATAATCGAGGATAATAATGCATCGAGGAAGGCGACAATCCTCATGCAAACAACAACAACGACCAAATGATGAATGATCAAATGTTAGGAGGCTTTATGCGATTTATCTGCGGCAATGATGAGGCGACTCTGTCCAAAGCGTGGGGTGGAAACACGGAAAACTCTCGGGCGGGTCCGCATTAAACAATTTAAGGAATTTGGGACCACCGGAGTTTAGGGGAAGCAAAACCACTTTTGGCGGAAGCATGGATAAATGATTACCAAGATATTTGATGTCTTGGGATGCTCAGAGAAGCAAAGGTTCCACTTGCCGCCTTTATGTTGCTTTGCGGAGGCGGATTCTTTGGTGGGAATCGGTAAAAGCGTACTCGACCAATTTGTCTTGAAGATATCTTGGGAGAAGTTCGGGAGGCATTCAGCGACAAATACTTTCCGAAAGTATTCGCCACATGAAGGAGGTGGAGTTTATCAAGTTGGAACAAAACAATATGGCCAAGTGTCATGATACGAGGCAAAATTTGCGGAGTTATCACGGTTCATCCCCTTGGTGGATAATGAAGAGAGAATGGCGCGAATGTTTTTAAGAGGTTTGAAGCGGGAATACGTCGACATCTTATTTCTCATAAAGCTGTGTTTGTATTAGGATGTTGTAAATAGGGCTCGATTAGTGGAGTAGCGATAATGAGTCAAGTAACTAACTAAAAGAAGCGTGGCAAAATTATAATACGGTGAGAGTAGTCATCGGCGGTGACAACAAGCGTGGAGGAATCAGCGGGCGGATATGGTAACCACCGGTGGTAATCGGGGCCAAAATAATAAGAATGGACATTTCAAGAAAAGGAGATTCAATGATGATGGAAAGACATCGGACCAAAGCACCCGTTGTTAAGGAAGGAGAAAGACCACTATCATATATGCTTCAAATGCGGAGGAGAGGACACATCGATCTAAAGCTGCGCCATGCTTAGTCAAAGCGTGTTATAATTGTGGAAGAGAAGGTCACTTAGCTCGATTTTGTCGTTCTGAAGACAAATTAACTAGGATGGAGGCAGCAAAGGCCGTCGAGAAAATTCAAAATCGGTAGTCTGAGGAGGCGTTTGTTGTGACCTCCCAAAGCAAGGAATCGAATGAGGTCATCACGGGTAAGCTTATCATAAACTACAATAAAGTCATACTTTATTTGATCTGGGGTTCTACCCATTCTTTTATTTCTCTCTACTTGCGCTCATCGATTTAAATTTGACTCAGGAGAAATTAGACTTTGACTTATCTGTGGAAACTCCGTTGGGAGAAACCTTCATTACATCCATTGTTTATAAGTCTTGTTTGGTTCAAATCGGTACCCTCACATTACTGTCGATCTTATCTCATTAAAAATACTTGCATTTGGCGTGATTACTAAGGATTGATTGGTTAACTACTTATCATGCAAAAATTGATTGTTTTTTCGTAAGGTTGTTAGCTTTCATATTCTAATCAACCTATTATGCGAATTCAAACGACCAAACCATTAAAATCAATCACGGTCATCTCAAGCGTATAAAGCTATTCGTTTATTGAAAAGCGGATGTCGAGCTTTCTTAGCTCATATCACTGATTTAAATAAAAATCGTCGGTTTTAAGCGATATTTCTATTGTTAATAAATTTCTGACGTATTCCAGAAGAACTTCTAGCCTACCCCCAGGCGTGAAATTGAATTTTGTATCGACCTTGAAACGGTGACAAAACCTATTTCAAAGCCCATATCGAATAGCTCTATTGAACTTGAGGAGTTAAAGACCCAGCTGCGAGGAATTGTTAGACATTGGCTTTATTCGATCCTAGTACTTCTCCTTGGGGTGCTCACATTACTATTCGTGAAGAAGAAAGATGGGAGTATCGACTTTGTATTGATTATCGGGAGTTGAATCACGTCACCATCAAAAATAGGTATCCATTGCCGCGTATTGATGACTGTTTGACCCGGTTGCAAGAGCAAATTCTTTTCAAAGATTGATCTTCGTTAGGATATCACCAATTGAAGATTAGAACCACGACATTCAAAGCGGCTTTTCGGAACTCGAGACGGGCATTATGAATTCTAGTCGTGTCCTTTGGATTGACTAATGCTCCTCTTTGCCTTCGTGGATATGATGAGCCAAAGTATTGAGGAATATTTAGATCACTTTGTGGTCGTCTTTATTGATGACATCCTTATTTATTCCAAAAGCGTGAAGATCATGAAAGCAACACACTGAGGTGACACTCCAAAAACCGTGAATATAAGCTTTATGCCGAGTTGAAGAAATGTGAGTTACGACTTGAAGAAGTAGCATTCCTTGGGCACGTGGTATCAAGTCGTGGAATATCATTGACCCAATGAAAGATTGAAGCTATTCAAAGTTGGGAACAACCTAAATCGATGACCAAAATCGTAGCTTTCTCGGTTTATTTGGTTATTATCGGAGATTCGTGGAAGGATTTTCTCGAATCGCTATTCCATGATTTCGGTGACTCGGAAGATCTGAAAGTTCGGTTGGAGGCGAAGAATGTGAGAAGAGTTTTCAAGAACTCGAGAGGAGACTTATTTTAAGACTGTTACGGCAATACCATCGGCTCGGAGGATTTGTCATCTACGGTGATGCTTGAGCAAAAGGTTGGGATGTGTTCTCATGCTGACATGGAAAAGTAATAGCCTATGCCTCATGACAACTCAAAGAATATGAGAGGAATTATCCTACTCATGATCTAGAGTTAGCGGTATTATCTTTTGCACTTAAAATTTGGAGGCATTACTTGTATGGGGAGAAAGTGGAGATCTTTTACGGATCATAAAAGCCTCAAATATTTCTTCACTCAAAAGGAACTCGACATGCGACAACGACGTTGGCTTGAGGCATTGAAAGATTATGATCATACCATCAATACCATCCTGGAAAAGCGAGCGTGGTAGGTGGCGCATTGAGTAGAAAATCATATGCAAATCTGAGTGCGATATTGTCGTATATGAGGCCCATTTTGTGTGACTTGCAAAGGATGGAGATAGAATTAAAGACTCGAGGGGACGCGTGTGATGATAAGCGAGTATCTGAGTAGAGCAGACTTTAATTGATAAAGTTAAAGTTGCTCAAGCTCTGGACACAGGCCGATGCGTATGAGGAAGAAAGTCGAGAAGGTCTTATCTTAGGAAGCAAGAATCGATGAAGAAGGAATACTTGAGTCGACTCCGGACTTTGTGTTCTAACGACCCCGATTTAAAGTATAATATTATGATGGGGTACACAACACACCATTTGCGATCCATCTGGAAGTACCAAAATGTATCATGATATTAAATGCTATAAATTTTGGTGGAGCGATATGAAGAGAGAGATAGCGTTGTTTATCTCAAGGTGTCTAACTTGTCAACGAGTTAAGCGGAACATCAAGTACCAAAAGGTCCATTGCAACCACTTGAAATTCCAGAATGGAAGTGGGAGCACATTACCATGGATTTCGTTCTGGGGTCTTCCTATGGTTTCTCAAGGCATTGATGCGATTTGGGTCATTGTTGATAGGTTGACCAAGTCCGCTCATTTCTTACCGAAATCTGAGAAACTTATGCACTTGAAGCGTCTTGCTCGTATGTACATAAGCGAGATTGTAAGGCTGCATGGTATCTTGCGGTATCCATAGTTTACGATCGAGACCCAAGATTCAGCTACGATTTTGGGTTAGTTTGCAAAAAGCTATGAGCGCAGACTTACGATTTAGCTTCGGCGTATCATCCTCGGGAGACGGACGGATGATCGGGAGGACTATTCAAACTCTTGAAGATCTATTAAGACTACTGTGTCCTTGATTTCAAGGGAGTTGGGACAAGTTCTTACCATTGGTGGAGTTTTTTCTCTACAACAACGATTATCAAGCAAGTATTGGCATGGCTCCATTCGAGCGTTGTATGGAAGAAAGTGTCGATTCTCCGGTATCTTTGGGATGAGGTGGGTGAAGCAACGTTGTTGGGGCCAGGAGTTGAATACGTATGACTACGGAAAATATTCAAACGATCAAACAACGTATAAAAACCTCCTCAAAAAGAGTTATCTTGATCTTCATCGAAAGGGCGTGAAATTCGATATAGGAGATCGTATGTTGTTAAGAGTTGCTCCATGGAAAGGAGTTACAAGATTTGGAAAAGAGAGGAAAACTTAACCCTCGATTCATCGGTCCATTTTAATCCTCGATCGAGTAGGAAGCTGTGGCTTTATAGACTCGCTTTCTGCCAAATATGTCTCGTGTTCATAGCGTTTTTCACATATCTATATTACGTAAATATGTGAAAGACCCGAACCATATTATTGAGTTAGAACCAGGACGAAATAGCGGAAGATTTGGCGTATGAAGAGGTTCTGTTCAAATTTTGGATAAGAAGGAACATATTCTACGCTCGAGGTTATACCTCAAGTCAAAGTTTTGTGGAGGAACCACGATGTTGAGGAAATGACTTGGGAGTTAGAATCGAAATGAAATCAAGGTATCCTTACCTCTTGACGACATACCAGTCGTACCCTAATTTCGAGGGCGAAATTTCATAAGAAGGGAGGTTGTAAGACCCCAACTTTTATAAATAAAGATGAATTTTTCTATAAATATTATTTTTGAATATTATGGAATAAATTTGATATAATGTTATAGTTGTGGGTAATATTTATAAATTTTGCAAAGTATATGAAGTTGTTATAAAATATTCGTTTGGTGGGGAATATTCTTTTTGTTAGGGAATATTAAATACAATGGCTCAATCATTGGTGGACCCCTGATTAATGAAATTATTGTCGGATGAGAAAGCGACAAAAATATTTTATAAAAATAACGGCGGAGGTGTTACCGTTAAAAGCTGTTGAACTACCCGGTGGTAAAAAAATACGATGTCTGGCGTAGTTGCGTAGTAGCACACGGTATTGATTATTGATCTTTACGTGAGAAGTCACTCATTTATGCTCGATTATTACTCTGATAATTCTTTGCATCATATCTCTTATATTATTGATTGATTATTGTCACGATATCATCTCGTATAATATGTTATAGTATTAAATCAATAATTGAGGCGACAAGTTATAAATGATTAATAATTGTTGAAAGATTAAATATGTGTTGATGAAAAAAAAAATGATTTGTGGTAAGTTTGATTATTTTATGGGGGGCTCGTATATGTCATCATCTAAGAGTCTCTTCGTCGATAGTATTTACCTTCGTCGATAAAGTAATTACCTTCCGTCGATAGTAATTACTCTTGTGAATAGTATTTACCTTAAATCGATAGTAATTACTTTCGTCGATAGTAATTACCCTTGTGAATAGTATTTACATTCGTAATATAGTAATTACCTTTCGTCAATAATAATTATCCTTGTGAATAGTATTTACCTTCGTCGATAGTATTTACCCGTTAATAGTAATTACCTTTACGGACGTCGAACCACTTGTCGTTTCACATTCTGAGCGTCGAACCACTTGTCGTTTTCACATTCTGAGCGTCATACAATCGTCAAGCCACTTGCCTTTTCACACACGGCAAGAAAGGTGTTTGCTAGAAATCTTCTATAAATAGAGGCACAGGGCTTCATTATTTTTCACGAATTCATTCATATATAGAGAGAGAAAGTATATAGAGAATAAGAGAGAAAGAAGAAGAGTATTTTTTTCTTACTGTTCTGCTGCGATATTCAATCTCCTACCAAATGTAAAGGGTGTTATTCTTTCTTATTCATGAAGAGAAGCATTGTTATTCCATTTCTTATTATTACATTGGAATAACTTTTGTATAAGTGGTTTACCTATACTTGGTGACATTCTTTTATTATTACATTGGAACATCACATGCATGTGTTTTATCTGGGACTGGTTAAAATCTTTATTATTATACATTGGAACATCACATGCGTGTGTTTTTACGGGACTAGTTAAAATCTTTTTATTATTCTGTTGGAACATCACATCACATGTGTTTTACAGGACTGGTTAAAATCTTTATTATTACATTGGAATATCCATCTCATGTGTTTTACAGGATGACAGTTTCATCCTTATTATTACATTGGAACATCACAGCCGATTGTGAATTTCTTTGACACTGGTTAATTCTTTATTATTCTGTTGGAATAACACATGCATGCGATCTACATCGCATGCGTGGTGATTTCTTTTGTTATTCCATTCTTTATTATACCTGGGTTGGTTAAAACTTTGACTTATACTCCATGAAATTAGTAGAATATCCTTGATATTTGCGTTTCATCCGATATCTTTCATGGAAATATTCTTACGATCATTCTTGAATTTTACTACTCTAACGAGATCGTGTTGAATTTGGACGTTAATAATTTACGGATAAAATAATTCTTGAACTTGTTTTATTGAATTCTTATATCATTATCATCATCCTCATGTTTTTATATTTTTTGAAAGTCATACGTGGCTTTTGTAGTGCGTAAATGGACTTGGTATGATTATGACTGAGAGACTACCGGTGTAATCATGGTAGTAATGTTACAAATGATGTGATAAAAATCCTCGATTAGTAGTAGTGCATTGATGGGACGATTGTTGGCATGATCATGACCATTAATGAATACACAAATATTCTTGGCCGTAGTGCGTGAATAATTGGTCGTGATCTTTAAAAGAATATCCTTGGTAGTAGTAATGCGGGGTGATTCGATGATGTGGAATATTTATTAAAAAGTGAGTCTCATTTATATGATGATGAAAAACCTTTTAAAACCTAAAAGATAGTAGATTTTATTTTCTACTTGACTCTTTTAATGGATTAGATATTCATTATGATTAAAGCTGGTTGTCTATTGTATTTTATCGGTTTAACATTATTGAAGACTATTGATAATTTATTCTGCATTATCTTAGTCGTAATATTTCTTCTTGGGCTAGATTGAGCTTTCACGCTTTCTTTCTTTATTTTCTTTGAGGAAATGATAATATAAATTTGAGACGAGTGGGAAAGCAGTGATGGGTCCGAAAATAGCATTAGTAGTCCTCACTATTACGTAAAATAGTGTGATAATAATATAATGAGGACTTTTGTTTGAGTTTGTATAATATCTAGTAGAGCGATATTTGTATTTAAACTCTACATGATTTATGTCGTATTATTACCTATGATTATGTTAATAAGTTGTATTTAAATTACATCTTAGTATAATTATAAATAAAAGATGGGTGATGTATACCTAATTTTGGGGGCGTCACACTTATTATTGAATCTAATATTCATATAAAAAGTTTAAAAAAAAATATTAATTATTTTTCTCAAATATTAAACTAAACACTTGGACATAGTTATTTACAATAAAAATAACAAATGTTGTTACTCAAAAAAATATATATTAAGAGAAAAACCTTTTTACAAGATAGAGGAAATAATAAATATTATTATAATTTTTTATTTAAAACATCAATTGTATACTAAAAATATAAACAAAATCATAAGCATACTAAATTTTGACATACAACCAAGAAAATTTGATATATAAAAATTGAAAGAATTCAAATAATAATTTTGTTGTTAAACACCGAAACTAAAATATCAACATACTCAATCACCCTAATTAAAAGCAGTTCCATTAATATTTGTATCACTTGTCCAAAAATATGTATTAATTAAATTATATAATTTGAATAAAATAATCTTAATTACAAATAAAATTATAATTAAAATGTATTGTATTAAAAATAATAATTAAACATATATATATATATATATATATATATATATATTATTTAAGAATTAAAACTTAATAACATTTATCTATTTAGTCCACCCCTAAAAACTAGAAGAGATACTCTTAAAAAATTAGAGGGGAGATAAGTGTCACTGTACTCATAAAAATAGCTGAATTTCGATTCCTGTAAGGGCTCCCTTACTTTGTTAAAATGTGGACATCTTTTTTTTTTGGTTTTTTTTGTTTTTTTTTTTAAAACAACTAAAAAAAAAAAATTAATATTTTATGAAACTAAATTTTTTTCATAATACAGTGTTTTGAATGTGATTTTAATACGTATAACAAAACAGGTATGTACAATCTCTACAGACTGTACATACATTTTTTAATATAACAATCCAAATCACGTCCAAAACATTGTATTATGAAAAAATTATAGTTCCATAAAATATTTAAAAAAAAAATTAGTTTTTAAAAAAAAAAAGCAAAAAAAAAAATCCGTACTTTAACAAAATAAGAGAGCCCTCACTTGATCAATTCTATATATATATATACTGCCTCTTCTTGTTACTTGTAGTAAACAGATTTTTTTACAACTCTGTACGGGCTTTTGCTTTCAGGACAAGCTTATTGGAATGTCTATGATTATATTTGTAAGGATTATTATAATCTCATGATTATAATTTTAATTTCAATACTATTAAGTCATTTTATAATCCCTGATAGTCTCAAATTTAAATTTGAAAACAAAAAAAACACTAAAGATTAATAATCATATCCCAAACATAATCCTTGCAAACAAACAAACAAACATAGCCTAAATTCCAATCCAAAGCAACTTCATAGAATGTAAAAATCAATAAATATATACATATGGGTATACATGTGTGTGTGTGTGTGTTATTATTTGGTGCAAGGAACAAATCAATTGATTAAGAGCTATGAGTAATATATACGGCCAAAGTAGCCAATCAAATAAGATGTCCCAAGTGAAAGCTACAAAATCAAAGATGCTCCAACACAGTTATAGCTCCCACGAAAACTAATAAATTTAGAAAATTGGCTACACAAGTTCAACTCTTTTGCACAGCAATCACGTAAACTTGTAATTATACCATCTTGGTACACTACATAACTTATATAGAGACTATCCATCACAACTAGATTTAAATAATATATAACTTAAACAAAATAAACCCCCAACCTGATTTGTAGAAGTGCATTGAACTTGTGCAGGAAATTTAATGCATCGTGACATAAAAATTATGACTTCTCTGCAGAACCTGTTTCATCCTCAACTCGTCGAGAAATATCACGTCGCAACATTTCCATAAATTCCTGCAGTAGTCCAGAAAAGAGAAATTGATTTTTCATTAAAGAAATCAAAAAAAAAAAAAAAAAAAAGTAAAGGAAAAGGAACAGAGTCCATTCTCCAAAATATCCAAGATAATAAATTACTTGAAGGCAAGACACCTACATGTGCAAGACCATCTTCAGAACACAAATCATTCACAAGATCTTCCACGCCACCACCATAGTCATGCGAGCTAACAACACTCTCAACTACAGAGCGGAGAACTTCCTTGGGTGGATCCTCATTTTCAAGTTTCTGAACAACTTGCTGAAGGTCAACCTAATTTTGGTTTAAGTTGTCAGCTCTCTTATCAATTAATAGCTTAAAGAAGATAAAGAGTAACGAGTGCATGAATGTGATCACGTTCCATTCTTCTATATACTATTCCTTATTTTTTGGGCCAGTACAAACCTGAGAGTTTTGATCATTGGGTCTCTGATCTCTGCTTGGCCTTCTCTCATTGTATGTTTGTTGAATTTCACGTGCCACAGGAGGTGCTTGTTGAGGGATGTTCGAAACACTGCCGAGAGCTTGAGAAACAATGGGCATCATCTGTTGGACCATCCTTGACAGATCAATGCCACCACTTCGGCCACTACCCAAACCAGCAAACATGCTTCCAAAATCTGGGCCATCAATCTGTTGAGCAATTTGATTGACCGTATTCATCATTGCTGGGCTCTGAGTAAGTTGTCCCAACATATTCCTCAAGACATCAGGAGAACCGACTCCAGTTTGCTGTGAAACACCAGCTAAAAGTCCATCCAAAGCAGGACTATGAAGAACTTGAGACACAACACTTGCAGGATCAAATTGGCCCTCAGCAGCAAGCCCTTCGACCGGTATACTCTCCACAACTCCCCCAACAGTTGGTGCAAGTTGCGCAGAGGCAAGGTTACTAGCATTCCCCCGATTTGCAAGAGATGCAAGCGACTGCAAAGCCTGTTGTCCGGATCTTGCATGTTGGTTCTGAGCAGTAGGAGAAGCATTAAAAGTCACCCCATCGCCACTCATGCGTTGCAATCTTGATTGCCTACTTCGCCTCTGATCACAACATTATATACAAATTAAGTATATACAGTTAACAAAAGTCCACAAGAGATATTAACAGGATGCAAAACAAAGAGATGCTAAAGAGCAATACAATTGAAGCATCATGCAAAGAACTTGAACCAAGTAAACTAAAACACCAAGGGCCTGGAGCAACAGATAATGTGGAAAATAAAGTAATCAGTCAAGAAAGACCATTACCGACAAAAATCAATCACAAAAACTACATAAAAGAAAACAACAAACGCCCTAAATGATCAGACGAACTTTTATCTGAAGATGCAAGGGATAAACTAATATTTAAGAAACTGCTTTATCCTCAGAATTTGTCCATGGGCGACCTAACAAGGACAATCTAAAATCCAAAGGAAAATTGGGATCTAGTATTAAGAATTGGGGGGAGGGATTCCAATTGCCCACAATGAATCCACCGACTTCCAAGCCGCAGTTTGTTAACCGCATCACATCAGTCAAAGACACGCTCCTGCTAATTTCCCAATCCACAACATCCTCTGTCGTATATGAGTAACAAAATTTGGTGCTAAATTTAGCAGATCATACAATACATTTGTCAGAATTCAGGAATTGATTTTCAAATTGTTCCGGATATGCTTCAGTGTGTTTCTTTTTTACAAGATCTGATCTAGAAAGGAGTTTTATTATTCGCCTTCTTATCTTCTTTGTTCTCTCTTTTTCTTTCACATTTTTTATATCTCATATTGGTGTGTGTGAAATGACGGGTTGGTTCAGATGTATGCAAATTCATTCCCAATAAATATTCAATTAACTTTTGTTAAAACATTTAAAAGTTCATTAAACTGCTCAAGTCCTAAATAATATTTCAAGTATGCTTCTTTGTTAATATATATATATATATATATATATATATATATATATATATATATATATATATCAGTACATTACCTAACCACAACAGAATCATAATCATGATTGCAAAAGAATATAAACAACATACAAAATGAATCTTTGAGATGTAATACTATTAACACACCTTAGGATGCAAGCCTCCCATTCCTAATCCAAGAGGAGTAGTTGTTGCACCCTCAGAATTGTCAGCCCCCTGATTGGATCTTGGAGCACAGCCTGTACCATCTACTGACTTATGTACAGTTTCTTCACTTGATTGGTTATCAACCCCTTTCACAGAGTTACTGGAAGGAACATCTGCCCTGACAGCACCTTCAGTATCCTCTTTGTTACTAGGTTTGTGGCTTCCAGCTTGTGCCTGGCAGTTAAGAGTAAAGTAGTCTCAAAATTAGTTTTCAGAACTTGCAAAACAAAGTGAGACAGTTGACACAAGCACAAGACATACCCGACTTTCTGCTTCAGACGCGCTACCATGTAAAGGTAAACTTGCCTCTCCATTGCTGCCAAGTAGACTTCTTATATCATTGCTCCTTTCACCACTGCCAGTACCAGATTCAGCAGATTGATCTTGAACCACCGAACTCTCTGGATGGACTATATTAACAAAAACACAAGTCAAGCGCAGCACAAACAAAATTACATTAAGAGCCTATCAATATGCATAGCATATAGGGGTAGACACCTGGTGAACCCTGGTTTTCACTCTGCATATTATCAACCAAGCTTCTAATTTGTGAACTGACTTCAGCCATAACCATAGATAGAGGACCAGAATTAGGAGATTGCTGTGAAAAAGGACCACCATGCTGTGCTGCACTAGAAACTGAAACAACACTGGGTCGTGATGGGACAGCTGCTGCAATAATGTTCCTCATAGGAAGTACGCGTGTTTGACCAGGATCACCAGAAACAGTTCCACTGACACGATCTCCCTGCATTCCTTCACCATTACTTACCCTGGGACCAGCAGCTGAAACAAGGTTAAGTGAGGCCTCCAGTAATAAATAGTATATCAATCAGTAATGTTGAAAGTTATAAAGCAAAAATGAGAAATTGTCCACACCAGTATGTATATGAATATTAACATGTCTTGGAATAGGTCCAACACCACCAGGAACAAAAGCCCCAAGATTCAAGGGAGGAGAAACGGGACCACCAAAAAGGGAGCTAGTTTGGAGAGGAAAAGGCTGCAACAGCATGGGAATGCAACATTATTACAGTGCAAAACTAAGTAACACAACACATCACAGGTACAGAGCAGACAATAGATTGTCGGACTGAAATCTTTTGAGACCATAGTCTGGGAAGGACAACATACTGCATACAGGATATCCTTGAGTAAGCCTCATGATACAAGTATGGACGAGATTTTTTCTGATTTATCTATATTGTTATATATGCATTATTGTTTTTAAAAAATTATACGAGGATTCCTTTCTGACGTCATTGGCCCAATCTCTCTGCAATCATGTCGCTTCAAAGGCATTGATCAGACTTGCAGGTGTTTCGTTAGACCAGAGGCAGGACCTAAGATCCTCATTTAGTCCAGTGCATAATTGAAGCACAATCCCAATGCTAAAAAACAAACCTCTCTTTTATGAGAACTATTCATCCTTCCTCTAGAGACTCCACTCAAGCACCCCAGAAGTCACATAACCAGCCTAGATTTACAGCATGGCTAAAATATAAATCACAAAGAAGAGAAAATTCTAACAGCCTTTCCTTGTATTGCCCAACTTTTTCCACATCCTTTACGTACCTAGACCCCAATATCTCCTCCACTAATGTTTTAGCCATAAAATCATTAATATGCTAAGCAAAACAACCTTCAATACCACTATTTTACACAGAGCTGTAGCTCTGATACTAAAGGCAGCTAGTCTTAGATAATGTCATATACTTTTCTTCGAGTATAGATCCAAACAGCAACTAACATAAACACTTAAACTACAAACTCATACTTTAACACGACTCACAGATGACTCCACTTCAGGAACGCTATGGAACTAATCTTGAAGACTATAGCAAAAAGACTAATGTGTTGAATGAAGACCTGCTGCTCTAGGAAGAAAGAAAACCTTCAAATCACTAACAAACCTGAACCATTATAGGATTTGGCCCTGACGGAGAAATGTACACTGCAGGCCCCGCATTCACTGAAGATTCAGACTGCAAAATGCACCTAAACCATGGTTAATGACGATAATTCAAAAATGGAGAAAACTCACAAAATGAGGGGAAAGGGCGTACTAAGGACTGTCCCATGCGAAGTGTCATCATTGTTCGACCTAGTTCTAGAAGAAGAGCACCTAAATGTTGCATTGCCAGCCCTGCTTGCATTGATTCTGTTTGAATTTGACTCCGTAGTGTAGGATCAGCAGAATCCCCTTCTTGCTCCACTCGGCCTGCAATATGCTACACAGTTGCAGCAGATTCCAAATAGCACATAATCAGATTAATTTATTATTAAATTTAACAAGAGGAAAGTTTTATATCAAGACAATAAAAGCATATTCAAGCAATTCTCTGAGAAAAACTAGTACAGACTACATATAAGAACCACAGTATCTTTATGAGGTACTTCATCTTAATTCAGGAATCTTGAAAATTTATACCACTAACCAGAAGTTGGTAAATACAAAAATAGGCTCGAGTAACAAATGGAATGAATCACACAGTTATTTATATCATAAATAACTAAAAGATATCTTTCAACATTCATGTGGAACATTACCAATACAGCACACTATGTTATTTCAATCATAAATAACTAAAAGATATCTTTCAACGTCCCGCGTGGAACATTGTCAATACAGTAACTTCCAGAAGCCAAAGTAACCATAGTATATTGGAGATTTGCACTTACTAAATGTATGTAATAGCAAAAAGAAATCATTACTATTAAAAGTATCAAGAACTATTTATGAGAATGTAAGCTTTCCCCAAAAAACTCAGATATACAAGGATCACCTTAACCTTAAGCACAAGAACATATGCCCGTGCCCATATAAAATATAAATTGCACACACACTCAACAAGAGAAATGGTATATAAAACTACATCATAAGTCCAGATGGAAATTAATCACAGATCTAACATTGAAATGACTGACCCAGCAGGAGAGAGGGAAGTGAGAGAAATAAAAGCAGAAGCGTAGTATTTTAAATATAATATGCATGTATAGGATGTACTACAGGTGAAACATATAGTACATACAGATAGGGCATCAATAGCATGATCACCGAGAAGACGTTGCGCATGTCGCAAAACAACAGCAAATGCCTCAGGCGTGGGCAAGCCCTGTGAATTGACAGCCAAATTTACAGGGGGTAGATCTCTTGTGCTGTTTAAGGACTGATTTGGCTGATTGCCTGCATAAGCCCATTTAAAAGAAGGCTGGAAATGTCAGTTAGTCTTTTCTTGTTGCTCCCCCCTCCCCCATGAAAGTAGGGGGCGGGGGCGGGGGCGGGGGCGGGGGCCGGGGGGTGGGGAGGAAGTTATTTATGAAAAACATAACAATGAATAGTGATTGCATATTATCACCATTATGTGCCATTGCCAGTTCCATGCGGTTCATGAACTCCGAAAGTGTGTGCAAGGAATGAGGAATTGGCTGTGAGAAAGAAACAAAATTAAGAGAATAAGAAAATAAGTAGCATATGAGAATAATAATCTAAAAAAGAAAGGCATGCACTCTGACCACATTAAGCAAAGGTAAAGGTATAGCTGCTCCTAGCGGGATTTGCAATGTTTGGGGCGTATGCTGATTTCCATGAAGCGACTGGTTTCCTGCTAGGCTCTCATCACCTGCAATACCTCGTCTCCCTTCAGATTCGCTTCCTTGAGGAGCCTGTGCAGGAGCATTGAACTGTAAACAAACAATCAGACAAATTAGTCAAATGAATGAACTTTTTCTTCGTAAAATTGTAAAATATTTTAATTGAATCAAGGCCCATATAGAATAAGGCCATGATATGAGATTGAAGTAGCCAAACACATATATATAGGAATTAGGATAGTAGCTCATCTGATCACCTGTAGTTTAATAGTTACATAGAAATATTCAACTTTACCCAACATAAACACATGACATCTGAACGACATGTAAAAAAGTATATTAAGAACAGATATATCAGCACATTGTATTATTAAGAATAAAGACAAAAAAAATATACAAGGATCAAAAGAAAAGAGGAGACCACCTGCATTGCAGGTTGTACGCCACCAGAACCATCAACAGAAGTATGGTTCCCAATTCCAAAAGAATTTAAAACCGCCCCAATGACCTAGGTCAAAGCAACAGAACATAATATTTTCTGGCCGTGATAGTGCACATAATCCCAGCCTTAAGAAACTGAATAAATGAACAAACCAAAGACTGTACAAACACACCCGACTTAAATCAGGAACAGCGCTTTCACCTTGCTCCCCAACGTTGAAGTTTCCAAGTACTACACTGTGTGAAACTTGCCCCAAACGAGTACGTGGCCCGCCAGCACTAGGATCCATCCCTGTTAAATTGTTAAGAAATAATAAATAATTATAATATATGAACTAAAACAATGGGGAAAAATTACCTATCATAAAAATAAATGAACTCAAAAACAACATTTAAGCATTTTCATTAATTTTTTTCCCGCTGACTGTCAATACTTTATGAAGCTTAGAACCCATGTGCCACATCATAAGCTAAATATGTTACCTCTATTACCAGATTCTGCAGTTGACACCCCAGTGCTGTTACCAGATGAGTGGTGTGATTGAGAAGGCTGCCTAACTACTAAGTGCAGCGTATAACCATTGTCCAAATCTACATACTGTTAAGATTCTATGGTACAAATTCACAAAATAGAATTTATACATCTCCTTGAATGCTTGTAAAGTAGCATAATATCAGGTAAAAGTATGCAAGATGAACACAATTGCTGACCTTGGAGGTTCAATATTCATCACAAAAGACAGAAAACTGAAAAGACCAAGGACTAGAGCTATGAGAAGATGACTAAAAATTTCAAACAAGATCACTCGACTGCTCAAATCTCACAAGACAAGATCATCAAAATCACTCTCCAGTACAATACTCATTTAACCCGTCATTCAGATAAATAACTATTCTGTTAATACATACACTATTCTAATAGTCTGATTCAATGGGTAGATTTGGCTACAAAAAGTTTGATAATATGAGGAGAGTTCATCAAAAAAAATGAATAGAAAAAAAATGAAGAGAAAATAAAGTTATTAAAAAAACTTCTGATGCCTTTGTCTTACTCTTATAGTCTTATTTCTTTTGTGCTAATATAAAATACTAACCTTATCAAAGTAAGACCTATCCGGGAAGGGAACCAAACGTCAGAAAATTAGATTCTATGAGGGAAATTTTCATTTATAGATACTCTTCAGAAAGGAAAAAAGAAACAGAGGAAGTTTAAAAAAATAAATTACAATCACAAGTTATTGATCTGCTCATAGGTGAAATTTGGGGAACTTGCAAGGCAAAATGTGAATATAAATATAATAAAAGATAAAGAATGTAATGAATCGGTAAGCACTTTTGTCAATGAACAATTAAAAGCATAAGCCCAACTCAATTCTATATAGAAGTAAATGACAGGATACGATATTCAGAAAGAAGGCGATTGTCCTTCAAGACCTTGCCCCTGAAGATCAGCCGTTGCTGCCCAACTGGGACTCCAATTTTACTAGCTATTTTCTCCTTGAACACTAAAACTGGAATCTGAATTTTCAGAAAGCAGATAGCATTAGAAGATGAAAAGGATAGCTTCCCAACATATATAGGAATCCAGATTAAATTTAATGCAAGTTCAGTAATGTTCCAGCTTTCACAATGTTTCTCTAATCCTATGTTTTTCTCGGTTACACTTACAAAAAATGTTGAATTGTGTAAAGGTCCTAAAAGTTCATTTTATTGGCTTTTTCAGTTACTGGAATTTGGGAAAAGATCAATTCTCAAAAAAGTTGTGAAAGGCAATCCTGATTCAAGAAAAATTCATGAGGAAGTACTATCTCTTTAGGATCTACTCCAGCATTTGCCATTTAAAAATTGGTTAGTTGGTAAATATACATGTCCTTGATTCCCCGCCCAAAAGAAAAATAGTGCAGGAAGGATGCAAGAGTCGAGACCAAGCCAAGCCACTAGGAGCATAGCCCAAGCCCGGTGAAAAATGAAAATTGCATAGATTCTGATCATGAGAGTATCCCGGCTTAAAAAAAAGAAAAAGATGATACTCAACATGAAAAAGCGTAACAAGCATGATCTATTCCAGCTTAGAGGTCAATATATCTCTCTCCCTTTTTCATTTATACTTTGGAGAGGGTTAATCTTTGGTTTTTTACTAACGGAATTTAGAACCCCGTTTGAACAATCAATAGTTAAACAAGTAAGATATTATTACTAGAAGCAAGGATATTATGAAAATAATAAATTTGTTTTTCTTGCACAACTCGTTTTGGAAAAGATTTTCCCAAAAAAATTAATTTTCCACCAAAGCAAACAGAACTTCAGGAGTTCTTAGAACTCTTAAAATTCAATACCATGAAGAAACTTAAGAACAGTTTGAAGATAAACCTACGGATATGCATTAAACAAGAACCGAACTATTGACAAAATTTGAAACACCGCATTAACCAGAAAATTACATTCTTGTCCACATGAAAGCTGTACATATGTGAATCTAGTGTCTTGATATTGAGCTCCACAGTTGATTTGCAACTTTCTGCAGATGCATGACTCATACTTGAACCTTCAGAGGGATGATGTTCTGCCATGTAGGTGTGCGTGCAAGGCGCTAATAGATATGTATCTACCGACACCAATTAAAAAGAAATAAGTGTCACAGCTAAGCCAACGTGAACTTGAAATAAGATTTTTAAACACGTAACTAAATATTTAAAGGAAAAATAAAGCTACTGAGGTACTAGGCCAATCAACATAGAGACACCAATTGTTCCAATATTGAGTCATCGTATGGTTATAAGAGAACTACCTTCATTCAACTCGACCAATACATGTCAATAGAACTGAATCCCAGATAATATAAAGAAGCATTGAATGCACATTTATCTCTAGCAATATTCGTCTTCCTTTTTTTGTAGGTATCAAACTATTTAGGCAGGAATTTATTTTCCAGAAGAGAAATTGAAGCAAGCCAAAGAAAATAATTCCCCTCTTTTTTGTTCGGGTGCCCACATTTTAGAATTTAGCCACATTTCACCATGATCGCCGTTCAAATAGAAACCAATGATCCGCACAGAAGACATTTTCCATTTCCCATTATAAATGTCCTACAGCCTCTATAGAGTCTCATAATTTTGTCTGCTTAGAAGTTAGAATCATATGCCAGCAGTAATGAATAGGAACATACAAAGTTAATGAACAAAATAAAATCCATAGTTAATGAATTACTTTTTATCAAAATAGGACCAGACAAAACTTGCAAAAACTAAATATTACTACATTCCTCCGTCAATAGTCTTCAGGGATATACATCACCTTCATGAGAACCCCTAACATATAGATGCAAGAAAACTACTACAAGGTAACTCTGCATTAAGCTAAATATCATTCTGCAACCGACATAACCTACCAGGCTATCATCAAATAACAAGACACTCAGAACTGTTCATAAAGTAGTTATTTCGAAGATAAAATCCAAATATATACACTACAACATACATTACCCCCTTCACTAGGTTGTATCCTGAATCCCCATGTAAGCTACCAAATACAGAAACCTGTAGATCTGAGTTATTTTAACTTTCAAGATTTACGCCACAAATACAAATAAACAACATAAAATAATAATTTCATTAACATTAATGATGAATGGTGCTGAGGAGGGTTTGAATTGTATGCCAATACCTAGGGTTTTGTGAATACTACTTATTTTTCATGCATAATCTAAAGAACCCTAGCTTCCTAACAAACTGATTTATCTTACAATGTAAAAGGCGATGTCAATTTACATACCATAGAATTGACTTTAACAACAACTTAAGAACCACATTCTTTTTTCCTTTTTTTTTTTTTTTTTGCTAAATGAACCACAAATTCTATAGACATCCATTTAGTTCGAGAAACAAATGTTCGCTTAATTCAAAATCGTTGCTGATATACATAAACATGTAAATATACAAATTCAAGATACACAAACAAGAAAAACATAAAATCTGTAAAATCAAACCTTTTGGATATGTAATATAGGAGATCGAGGTAATAAAGCCACAAAGATAACTCCGATCGTAAGCGTTTGAAAGTCAGGTGTACGGACAACTTGAAGACTAAAAAGATGAGAAAGCGAGCCTATTTTCGGGTTAAATTTTGTTCCTCTGAACGATGCACGAACTCAACCCACCGTGTGGTTTGAGGTTTTTCTTTGCCTACGCGCGTTCACCTAGCTGCTTCTAAACCATCGATTCTAGAAGAATCTAGATAACTAGATTGCGCCACAGTGAAGGAGCGGGGTTTACTCTTTTAATTTTACAGATAAATTTATGAAATATTTATATTATATTGCATGTTCTTGCTAAATAATTCGTTTCAAAATAAAAATATTTTACCTTTTAAAATTCAATTCTCATATTTTCAGATTTAAATTGATGTACTTTACGTAAATTTTGTAACTGTAAATTTTACTGCTTGATTTATGATAGTTATAACTGTATACGTTAAAATTAGATAAATATGTATTAGTTAATTTAAAAATTACAAACTAAATTTAAACTATAAAAACATAATATTGCTATATATTTCAACGGTAATTATATTTTATTCTTATTATCATATTTTACATTTGTATTGAATAAATGAAAATGGAGAGCGGAATAATTTATTTCAGAGTTATTTTATACTCTCCCTTCTAAATGAATAAAATTCATAAATTTAGGAGTAATAAGAATCGTTCAATCCATTCGAATCGCAATCAAATTAAAAAAAATTATTTCATTCTCACATTCATTACTCCGATCCAAACATAGCTCAATCTTTATATCTTTATCATCTCCTAAATTTTTATCATAATTTATCACTTATTCCTTTCACTATAAATTTCTTTATTCAAAAATATTATTTTGAATTTAAAAGTATAATAAGTGTTTTATTATTTATTTTCTATTAATTTTTAATATTAATTATTTATATAATCTATATAATAAAACAGAACTCATTTTGAATTTGGTAGAAAACACAAGAAGACACAGTATAGATACACTCAAATTTCGTTTTCTCATACATTAACTATGGGGAGGACAAAAGCGTCTTTTTCACACTCTAGAGATAACCCTGGAGGACCACAACATCAATTCTAACCCCGGAGATAGCTCGAGAAATCAATTTCCAACTTCGAATATAACTCCGAAAAATCAATTGCCAACCCCATAAATAACACCGGGGAAAGTCAGTTCTAACCCCGGAAATAACCTTGGGAGATCAAGTGCAAAGCCCGGAGTCAACCCCGGAAGGTCAAGCCAACCTCAGAGATAACCTTGAGGACATTCAGAGTCGACAGTAGCCCAATCTGATAGACAGAAAAAATTGTTATAACTGCGCCAAAACCGGAGATAACCCCAGGAGGGGCAAAATAGTTATTTTTCCAACTCAAATCACATCAACTCATTTCAACTCAAACTTCTTCAAAAGAAATCCCACAAGAACCATATCTTAACTTCCGAGCTCAAACTACGCAAAAGGCTCAACGGACTACCTGTAAATGTCATTTCGGTCATGGACCCATCTTCCTAGAATCAAAAAAGGGCAAATCCCATGTCATTGCATAGCTCTCGGAAAGCGCTTTTTGGAATGGTATGGCACGCTTCCATCGGACTCCCGAATTGAAAGTTATGATGGTTCGAGCGAACAGCGTATCTTCGAGTGCGACGCATCTTGAGATGGCGAGACCAAGCGTTACGGGGCGACTGTGGAGCCCAGGTACACACACTGACTCCCCTCTATAAATAGAGGGCTTGGAGTGGCCATATTTGCAAGAGAAACGACGAGGAAGCCCTGCCTAATTTACTCTGTACACACTATAAACTAAGTGCTTTCTCATTTTAAACACTTGTGAGCTTATATTTTGTCATATTTTTACCGGTGGGAACTGAGTGTTCATCCATTTAAAGCTATTGAAGTCTTCTTTAGCAGTCCATTGTAAGTCTTCTTACACACTTTAAAGCATTTCTCTTCATCTTTGCACACACTTTTTGTGAGACCCCAGATTTTATCAATAAAGATTTAAATTTTGTCAAAATAATTTTTAATATTATGGTGTGAATTTGAGATAATATTATAGTTGTGGGTAGTATTTATAAATTTTGCAAAGTATCACAGTGGTTATATTATATTCGATTGGTGGGGAATATTCGGTTTAGCGGGGAATATTAAATACAAGCGGCTCAATCATTGGTGGACCCCACAATGTAATTATTTGTCGGATTGAGAAAATGACAAAAATATTTTATTGAAATAACATGGAAGTTTCACTAGTAGTTCTTGTTGAACTACTCGGTAGTAAAAGAAATACGATGTCGTGTGGTTGCGTAGTAGCACACGGTATTGATTATTGATCTTTATGTGAGAAGTCACTCGGTTTGATTCCATTATTGTCGATTAATAATATGAATTATTATAGCAATAATGATGTTTTATTTTATTAGTATTATTAACGTAATAAAAGCGAAACATCTTTTATATAAAATAGAATACTTTATTAAAGTTATTACATAAATAGAATATATTATATTTTATTATGCATAGTGTTGCGTAGTGTTTTGCGTAGTGTTTTGCATAGTATTGCATAGTGTTTGCATAGTAAAATATTTTTATATAAATAGAATATATTATATTTTATTTAAAAGATTTTTCTTTAAATATGGACCGTCAGATTAAAGTAAATCAATACTGGATAGTTCATGGATTAATTCTTATGCATTCCATTTTCCTATAAATAGAAGCTCATTCCTTCATTATTTTCTTCTTTGGGCTAGTTGAGCTCACCTTTTCTTTCTTTCACCGTTTCTCTTGGAAATGAGAACATAAATTTGAGACGAGTCGGGGAGCGGAGTAATGGTCCGGAGGATAGCATTAGTAGTCCTCACTATTACATTAAATAGTGTGACAATAAATGTAATGAGGACTCCTTGAGTATGGATATTGTCTAAATGATGATATTCTATTAGAACTCTCGGTTTATGTATTGTCGTATGTTACACTGACGGATGTATAATTAAGTTTGTATTTGAATTTATGTACCGTGTAAGTGGCGACCCAAGATGGGTGGCGTATACCTAATTTTGGGGGCGTTACGGTTGGTATCAAAGCTTAGGGATATGATCCTGGCTAAGATGTGAGATAAGAACTAGGAGGGGGAGGCGGGGAATTCCTTCATTAGTATTACCCTACTAAATTTATTTGGTATTTAATTGGTGGTCGAGTAGAGTATAGGGATAATATTTGATATATTAATTAACCCTTTTGCTTCACAATTCCTTTCGGGTAATAAGAGTGTAGCTAGGTCGAAGCGGGGTAACATGATGGAATAGAGCGGTGGTCATCATTTAGTAGTTATATTTGGTGAATCAACTAGGGTGAGGCAAACCCAACGTTGGAAGAGTGTTTTACCACTATCATACAAGATGTCTAATGACATACAACCTCGTGTCATCACAAAGACGAGGTTGTCTTTCATCCACTTCTTGAGTATATTCTGAGCACTACCTATATGATCTTGGTGTTTGTTTGAAGTATAATTCTCAATTTGAGGCGGTGGAGATAATGATAAATCAAGAGAAGACTCACCATTGGGAAGAATATGATAGTAATCTTCTCATTTTTCTTTGGGGTCTATTGGGTAAACCAAGAATAATTTTGTGGCCATATGATATCTATCATAACCTAGAAGCATGGCCTCCCATGACGAAGGTTTCCTTGAGCACTTCCCAAAGATTCTAATTTCTAAAAGCAGGTTTTGACTATACATTTATGTAAGGTGTCATTGTGACGTCTTATCCAAAGTTGGGATGAAAGTCACAGTTGGTATTAATGTGACGTCTTATCCAAATCTTGGGACGAGAGTAATAGTTTTGAATGATATTTATATCATTAATAAATTCTTGACGTATTCTTGAAGATTTCTAGCCTACCCTAGGCGTGAAATCGAATTTTGTATTGACCCGAGACAAAAAACTCATTTCTTAAACCCTCAAATATTTCTTCAACTAAATGAGCAGGTTTACGTAGTTTATAATGAAAGTCATAATAAAAGCATTGGAATAATGAAAATCATGGGTATTCGTGGTATTAGTAAGTTTTATGATGAGTTATGTTGGTTAGTATGTAAAAACATGAAAGTTTCTTAGAAATCACAAAGAGTTGAAAATCAGATTTTGGTGAAAAGCGTAACATGAAATTCAATTGACCATATCTCTTATTATATTTTGAATTTTTGAATGTGGTCAAGTCCTAGAGTTAGATCTATGAGTTACCTAACTAATCCAAGTGGAATTACTGGAAAAGGTGTTGTAGATTTTTGTGTGGACTGATTTTAGCAAAGGAGGCCAAAGCTGTAAATTTCAAAAATGCTCTTGCTTGAAACTTTAAGGGACTGTTTGGCCACTTAAATTATGAGAAAAATTCTGGCCTTTTGGGACATGAAGGTATATGGTATAAAGTATCTCCTGTCCAAAAATGAGCTCATTCGACTTAAAATGAGCAAGTTATGACTATTTCAATATTTAGGTTTTCAAATTAAAACGCTATACTAGGAGTTCTATAACTCAGATGACCATGAAATTTAAACTAGAAGCTCACGTTAACATGTGTAAGGTCCTGCCAAGATTTGGGAATTTTGGAGTTAAACTTGAGGTAGCTAATTTCTTAAGAAATTAATTAGAAATTGATTTTTGAAAAATAGTAAATGAATTTTAAAAATTAGGAAAAATATATTTTCATTATGGGATTATATTATGCTAAATCCCAGAAAAGAAATATTTTGGGACTGATTTGGTATTTTCATGAAAATAGTTTAATTCTGAACATATGAGTTAAATATGTTATGTGAAGTAACAAAAGTTGAAAATAGGATATTATGGCTAGAGAATCCTATATAGAGTATATGCATATTTTTTGAGAGATTTGATAATTGGTGATGATATCTTATGAGTATGGCATTTTTGAATGATTAAATGCATTATATGGTAAAGCGTAAACAATTAAGATAAATTGTTTATAAATTTAAGAAGTGATTAAAATATTGTTATAACATGGGGATATTCTTGAATCCTGGATAAATTATATTATAAATGTTTAATATTTATCCTTTATCTCATTTGATTGATTCTTTATATCATTATCCTCATACTTTATATTATGTTGAAAAGTCATCTCGTGGCTTGTAGTAGTGCATAGATGGACTTGGTATGATTATGAATGAGGATTGTTGGGTATAATCATAATAGTAATTGAAAACACAATTATCTTTGGCCGTAGTGCATGGATAATTTGTGGTCGTGATACTAATGAATACACAATTATCTTTGCCGTAGTAGTGCATGGATAATTTGTGGTCGTGATCTTAATGAATACACAATTATCTTTGGTAGTAGTGCATGGATAATTTGTGGTCGTGATATCTTAATGAATACACAATTATCTTTGGTAGTAGTGCATGGATAGTTTGTGGGTCGTGATACTTAATGAATATCCTTGGCACAGTAGTGCGGGGATGATTCGATGATATGGATTAATTATTGAAATTTGAGTCTCGTGAATGAAATATTAATTCATGGATGTGGTAAAAGTCATCTTTGGTAGTAGTGCATTGATAGACTTGGTATGATTATGACCACTGATTATTCGGTATAATCATGATCAGTAATTGAAAACACGAATATCCTTAGCCAAGAAGTGCATGGATAATTCATGGTTGTGATCTTATTATTGTTTGAGTCTCGGCATTATTGGTTTTCTGAGTTGTATATCTTTGCTTTGTAGTGCAAAGATGAATAGTTAATGAATAGCTTTGTGATTTGAAGATGAATTTAATATTTTCAAGGGATCCTCATCTCTTTATCATACCAGTCGTACCCTAATTTCGATGAAATTAAATTCCATAAGGAGGGAGATTGTGAGACCTCAGATTTTATCAATAATGATTTAAATTTTGTCAAAATAATTTTTTAATATTATGGTGTGAATTTGAGATAATATTATAGTTGTGGGTAGTATTTATAAATTTTGCAAAGTATGCAAGTGGTTATATTATATTATTTGGTGGGAATATTCGGTTTAGCGGGGAATATTAAATGACAACTACTCAATCATTGGTGGACCCCACAGCGTAATTATTGTCGGATCGAGAAAAGCGACAAAAATATTTTATTGAAATAATTCATGGAAGTTTTACCGTGGTTCTTGTTGAACTACTCATTAGTAAAAATACGAATACGTGTGGTTGCATAGTAGACTTGCGGTATTGATTATTGATGCTTATGTGAGAAGTCACTCGGTTTGATTCCATTATAAATCGATTAATAATATGAATTATTATAAGAATAATGATGTTTTGTTTTATTCGTATTATTAACGTAATAAAAGCAAGAAATATCTTTTTATATAAAATAGAATACTTTATTAAAGTTATTCATAAATAGAATATATTATATTTTATTATGCATAGTGTTGCATAGTGTTTTTGCATAGTGTTTTGCATAGTATTGCATAGTGTTTGCATAGTAAAATGTTTTATATAAATAGAATATATTATATTTTATTTAAAAGATTTTTCTTTAAATATGGACCGTCAGATTAAAGTAAATCAATCGGAATAGTTCATGGATTAATTCTTATGCATTCCATTTTCCTATAAAATAAGCTCATTCCTTCATTATTTTTTCTTACTGGGCTAGTTGAGCTCACCCTTTTCTTTCCTTTATTCTCTTCGTGAAATGAGAACATTTGGGACGAGTCGGGGAATGGAGTAATGGTCGAGAGGATAGCATTAGTAGTCCTCATTTTATTACATTAAATAGTGTGACAATAAATGTAATGAGGACTCCTTGAGTATGGATATTATCTAAATGACAATATTCTATTAGAACTCTCGGTTTATGTATTGTCGTATGTTATGCTGACGGATGTATAATTAAGTTTGTATTTGAATTTATGTACCCGTGTAAGTGGCGACCCAAGATGGGTGACGTATACCTAATTTTGGGGGCGTTACACTTTTCTACACATTGAGAGTCGTGTTGCGTATGTTTATGCCCGGACCTTTGTCCGTGGCTTTCTTTTCTGTTTGTATATATATATATATATATATTGATAGTTTCGTTAAGAATGAATAAAAGAACAATTTGAATAAGGTGGACATGTGATTCTTGGATAAAAATTTTGGGGCTGAATAGTATAGGGATGGTGATCCATCTAAGAAGATGATCAAAGACCTCCCAAGACCCGGCAGGAGACGGACGATCGATCAACAAAGATGTCCCCGATCATCATCGACTTTCGGCAAAGAAAAGCGAGTCAACAACAACATCATTGTTGTCCCCCAGTAAATCAGCTTTTACTTTAAGTAAAATGTTTTTACTTTTACTTTAGTAAATTACTTTTACTTTGTACTTTTACTTCAGTAAATGTAATAGTGAATCCTGCGTGATTCAATAGTAATTTACTTTTCAGTTTTCTATTTAAGTAACTCGAAGTGTTTAGAGTTACTCAAGCTTTTCTTTTGTAAGAAAACCTCACCTGAGGTCCTCTCTCTGCCTTCTCTCTAGGAAACAAAGAAGAAGCTTGTTGCATCCTTCTTCTAGTAAGATGAAGAAGAAGTTCTTCATACTTCTCTCTTCCATTTACAGTTTATCTAGGTTATATGTAATCCTTTCCTCAACTGTTTATAAATAAAAGAAAGAGATTACTTTACCGATTCACCGGTTATCTTCTTTAAGTTTCTTCTTTCTGTTTAAATTTCGTTAAGAAACTTATCCGTTGTTAAATGATCAGTTAATAATTTCGTTTATAACATATTATCCCTATACTCATTTGTTTAATGTTTTCTTCAATGACCTTTGAAAAAATGAGAATATCATCAATATAAACGACAATAAAATGACTGAAAGGATTTAATATGTCATTGAGAATATTTTGGAATTCACTGGGAGCATTTTTTAGGCCAAATGCCTGGACATTCCATTCGTAGTGACCAAACGGAGTAGTGAACGTTATTTTGTACCTATCATCAGGATGAATGGCAATCTGCCAGAAACCGGACTTAAGGTCAAATTTACTGAATATGTTGGCGTTACTTAATCTATTGATAAGGTCGTCTTTGTTGGGAAGGGGATACCTAATCCATTCTAGAACCTTATTCAATGGTTTGTAATTAATGACTAGGCGAGGTACACCTTTCTTTTTTACGCTTCATTGTTAACATAGAAGGCAGGACAAGACCAAGGGGATTTACTGGGTTTAATTAAACCTTTACTAAGGAGATCATTAATTTCCTTTTTACATAACTCAACTTGTTCATGATTCCTTTGTATTGGCCTGGCCTTAGTAGGAATCAGGTGCTCTTTGAATTCCTTAGTGTAAGGGAGCCTTACAACATGTTTTTTCCGATGCCAAAAGGCATTAGGAGAATTAGAACAAAGATTGTCCTTCAAATAGATTTTTAACTCTTCAATTTTTTCCTGAACTTCTTTATTCTGTAATTGTTCTTCGACTCGTTTGTACTTAATTTCTTCCTTTAAGAAATTCAAATGAGTGGATTTACAATTCAATAAATTTAATGATTTGGAAATAGATTCTTCTTGAATAAATTTTAAATCTCTTTCTTTTGGTTTAACAAGAAATTTAAATGTTATTTTCTTTCCTAAATATTTACAACTTAATCCTTCATTACTGGTAGTAAAAGGGTAAAGTAAATATATAAATGGTAAACCTAAGATGATCTTATCAGTAAGATTGCGGATTAAATCAAACGATGTTTTAAAACACATATTATCTTGACAGATATGAACATTAGGTAGCTTATATTTAATTTCCATTTGACTACCATTGGCTGAATTCAATTTTTCATTAGTTTTCTTATAGTAAATAGTTGGGATTAAGCCTTCTTGAATACAGTTTAAATCTGCGCCAGTATCAACTAGGGCAGGAAGCTGTATTGAAAAGGTTAAGTGATGGGATAAATTCGACATTAACAGAATTGTTGGTCAGGTTCAACAGGAATTTCCTGTTGCTCCAGTTTCCCCTCTTTCAGTCACAGCCATTCCTAAGGTTAGTAAAGAAAATGAGTCAAAATCCAAGTCGAAAGAGTCTAAAGTCAGTCCCACTGGTTCAGCACGTTCTAGTAAAATTTCTGATAATACAACTTAAGTTTATATCTTAGATATTTTGTTAATTTTATTACCAGTAAGTCACCTAACTTACTGCAGTCCACCTTGTTCGTGTCTACCTTTTGTAAGTCTCTTGGGTGAAGAAATGTGAATTATATAGAATACGGTATGAGTGCTGCCTAAGGTAAGAGGGTATGAATGGAAGAATAATGAATAAAAATTTATTTTGAAAATGTAAAAATGAGTAGATTATTGGTCTAACTCCTCAACTAGTAACAAATCGATTTTGCCTCTGTTCCGGACATAGTTAACCAAGAATCACACGATTATGAAAACATCATCAAGCTTTACATAATTGGAACATACACAGAGTATCTCCTAAAAAATTTACTATCAACATTTTTGATAACTTCAAAGCTCGATTATAATGTAAAAACTGTTGAAAAAGTTTACGCAATTAATAAAGAATATGAAAATTGTAGTCTTTTATCCCCTGATGTCATTAAAAATATAGGAAGAAAGGTTACAATTTTATTCACATCGGTCTAGTTCAAGTTGCAGTTAAACCATTGAACGTTAAGGGAATTAATTCAAGCATCTACCTGTCTCGGAGATCTTTAGATTCTGAATTACTATCCTAGTATGATAGGTGTTATGGAGTCAAGTCTGCATAATGGACCTATCCATTTTAATTGCTTTCTTGATTTCACCTTAAGTCTAAGTGATCAACATTTATTAAAAGCTTTAACATTAAACATTAAAACGTCTGGTGAGATCACTTATATGTTTGAGGGTTCTCAACCCATAACTTTGATTTACAGGATTTATTATAAGACCATGAAAACAAATTTAAACGTTCATGTCCTTAATAAAAGTCCTAAGGATCAAACTGTATTAATTTATAGTTCAACTAGTGATGCTAATATTCAAATCCAGAGAACCATCCTCTGGAAGGATATTACATTACCTAGTCAATGGACTTTACCCAATGAAATTTCACAACAACCTGTAGTCAATAATCTGTTAAATATTGAAAATGTTAAGCAATTTTCTGATGGAATCGTCAAAATAAGTTTTGAACGTACCAAAAGGCCAGTTATTATAGAAGATTTTACTAGTTCTTCAGCACCTTCAGTTCATACTCGAAGAGACACTAAAGTACTTAGTAACCCTTTCGTTAGAGATATCAAGTTAAAGGGTATCTGTAAGACCCCAACTTGTTATTAATGAAATTTAATTTTCTCTATTTATTATTTTAAAATAGTAAGGGATGATTTGATTAATGTGGATAGTTATGGGTAAAATACGTAAATATTTCAAAATAAGCAAGTGGTTATAAAATATTCATTGTTGTCGGAGAATATTCGTATGGTCGTGGAATATTTGTACTGTCGGGGAATATTCGTACGACGGCGCAGCCATGTATGGGCCCCATAACGGAAAGCGATTGGATGAAGAAAATGACAAATATAAGTTGTTTAAAAATAACGGCGTAGTTATCACAATTATCTTGTTCAAATACTAAGGTGGTTAAACACAAGAAGGCACTGCAGTATTGCACCAATTATTGATTCTTATGTAAGAAGGCACTACTCGATAATGGTTACGATAATTCTTATTCGATATTTTATTTTATTGATTTAATAATTCTTTGCGTTGATATTTTATATTGTTGTTGTTTGATAATTGTCATTACACAGTATTTTTCATTATCGAAGCAATAATTCATATTATCTGAATAATATTATTAGATAACATTATTGGCAATGTCTAGAAAGTTACATCTAAGAGAGGTTTGGTCACCTAATTGCGCGATGAAGGAGAAATTCTTATTGGAAAGCCCTCTCTTCCTCAGAAGGCTATGCGGTTGTCGATATTGTGATTCTCATAATATTATTTGTGAATAATTAATTATTGATTCATATGATGAGGAAAATATTGATTTTATGTGGATATAGATGGAGAAAATTTTTAATGTGACAATTGTTGAAAATTGAAATTTTATCTTTTACGATAAAATAATTCATTTAAATATATTATTATATTTTAATAATATAATAATGATGATGTTTTTACGATGAATGTGGGATATATGAGTATATGTGGAAGAGGAGTATTTTGTTACCAAAAATATTTAAAGCATGTTTTATGTGTCGGTGGACCCCATTTCTTGTTGAAATTTGATTATAGCACGTAAAATCGCTTGGTTTGTGGATTTGATCAATTTACATTTGGAATTTGAAAATATTTTCTTTACGTAAAGTTGTAGATAATTGAATTTCCTATAAAAAGTCGTGAGTTTGAATTTTTTTTGACAAAAAGGCTATTTATTGTGAATTATTGAAGTTCAAAGCTCAAAATAATTGATTTTGGAAGTTTAAATTATTTTAAATTAGAAAAACATTTTTCTTACTTTTTCTAGAAGGTGGCATGTGCTTATTGAGCTGAAATCAAATTTCAAGAGTGGCGTAGGAATTTTGATGTATATATTTATATTTTATTAAATTTTACGCTTTGGTGTTCTAAAGATTTTCCTATAAATAGGGTCTTGGGTTAGAATTGAAAATTACACCGTAAATCAAGTTTTTTCTCTCTATATTATCGAGCGTATTCTTGTGAGTATTTTGAGTATATTTTGAGTATTGCTATATCTGGTCTGCAAGTTCAAGTCATGCTTTATATCAGGTGTTTCAAATTTAAAATCTTGATCTTTCGAGGTAAGGAATATTATTTTTTTTTAAAAATGATATTAATTCTTCCAATATCATTATGCGAAGTATTGATCTAAACTTTTAATTAAATTTGGAACTTTTTGTGTCAAGAGTTACTTTTATTCACGTATCTGACACTTTATTCACGATATCGACCTTTATTCACAAATACGACCTTTATTCACGGAAAAATTAAATTTTTTGTTTTCGTCAAAATATCTATTATGGATACTAGCTTTGATTGTATCCATGTTTTGATCATTCTTGAATTTTACACCACTATGATTATTTTTGAGTTATTTTGGACATGGATAAAATAAAGTCTGAATCCTTAATCCTTAATCTTTGTCGTTTTTGTTTTGATGGATTCGTTTCTTTAAAAATATTTTCATCATCCTCGATCTTAAATGATGATATTATTGAATAACTTTGGCTTTGTAGTGCAAAGATGAATGATTTTCGATAAATATCTTTGGCCCGTAGTGCAAAGATGAGCAGTGTTTAGATGAACATGAATTAATGATGAATATCTTTGGCACAGTGGTGCAAAGATGAATATTTGATTCGGATATATATTGATTGATGTTACAGGGATAAAAGATGAGCGATGAACTTTTAAATTCATACATAGAAGATAGTAGTTTGCATTCTCTACTTAACTCTTCTAATGAATTATTATTTCATTGCGAATATTGTTTTAAAACTTGTTGTACATTGTATTCTATTAGATTTTTCCTTGTTGAAGACTAACGATAATTTGTTGTATATTATCTTAGTCATAATATTCTTTCTTGGGCTAGTTGAGCTCACCCTTTTCCTTTTGTTCCATTTTTCTTCTCAAGAGGCGAGAATATAAGCGAGATGCAGTGGGGTATGGAATGAAGGTTACAGAGAGAGTTGTTTAGTAGTTCTCACCATTTTTGTAAAATAATGTATCAATAAATGTGATGAGGATTTATTTGAGTATAGATATTGTCAGAAGATAATATTTGTATTCAAACTCACAGATTTCTTGTTGTAATAATAAAGTTGTACTTGTTTACATACCATGTATTGACAACTCGAGAATGGGTGATGTATATACCTATTTTGGGGGCGTCGCGGTTGGTATCGAGCTTAGGATATGATCTCTGGCGGAGATCGGGGAATAGAACTAGGAGGGGAGAGATGAGTAAATCCTTCGCTTAGTGTGTCTACTAAGCTTATTTGTTAGTTGGTCGTATATAGGGATATTATGTGATATATTGATTTCCTTAATTAACCCTTGTTTTATACGGTGATTTGAGAATGTCGATTGAGAATATTATGATTGGAAATGTGGCCAGTGAGAGCGCTTTATACTCACCACCACGAGGAGAACGCGTGCAACAGTGGCAATGTTCCTCCCGTGAACAACACCACCGGCGGATGATGAACAAGGGATGTTTAGAAGCTTTTACGATTCATGCAAAATCGACGAAGGAGACTCGTGTTCAAAATACGGGAGGAAATGATAGCAATTCACGGGTTATCACAACCAAGCGATTCAAAGAGTTGGGACTACGAATTTAAGTGGAAAACCAGATCCGATCATGGCGGAAACATAGGTCAAACAAATTACCAAGATATTCGATGTCTTAGGATGCACTGAGGAAGCAGAAGGTTCCATTCGCCACCTTTATGTTCCGTGGCGAAAGCGCATAACCTGGTGGGAGTCTCGTGAAAGCGTACACATCCACCGCTTTTCAAGCATGTCTTGGGGGAGCGTTTGAAACTATTTAATGACAAATACTTTCACGAAAGTGTTAAATTATATGAAGGAAGTGGAGTTCATCGATTAGAATAAAACAACATGGCGGTGTCTCGATGACGAGGCAAAGTTTGCGAGTTATCCGAGTTCAGACGTCGTTTGGTGGAGAATGAGGAGCATGTATGACGCGGATGTTTCGAGAGGTTTGAAAACCGGCAGATACGACAATATCTCATTTCTCATAAATTTTCTCTCTACTGAGATGTTGTAAATGCAGGGCTCAATTATTAGGCGAGATAACTAAATACGGTCAACCGAGGGACCACAATCAGGATCATACCAGAGATAGCAGTCAACAAAACAACGATAACCAGCGGAGAAAGAAAAAGATGGATAAAAATGGTAACCACTCTGGTGGTAATCATGGCTATGAAAATAGAAGAAGTGAGTCAGGAGGAGATTTTAAAAGAGGAGATTTAACAACGACCGTATGAAGCAGCGGTCGGTCTTGCAACAAGCCGGTTCTAAGGGAGGAGAACGACCACCGGTCGTATCTTTATAAATCACGGGAAAGAGGACATATCGGTCAAAGCGCCCACAACAGTTCAAGGTATGCTTATAATTATGGAAAGGAAGGACATATCGCTCGAGATTATGCAGTGGCGAAACCTAGTTCAGCTGGGAATGGTAACTCAAAAGATGATCCCGAAAAGTCAAAGTCAAGCGGTTCTGGAAGGCGTTTGTTGTGGTAGTCAAAATGCGAGGAACCCAAACGAGGTGATCACGGGTAAGCTATTTATTAATTCTTACGAAGTTTATACCTTACTTGATCACCGGTGCTACCCATTCATTTATCTCTCCTGCTTGTGCTTTCAGCGTTTAAACTTGACTCGGGAGAAATTAGACTTTGACCTATCTGTGGAAACTCCGTTAGGAGAAACTTTCATCACATCCACTATTTATAAATCTTGTTTGATTCAAGTTGGCACCATCACCTTACTGTTGACCTTTATCTCTTTAAAGATACTTGTTTTTGATGTGATTTTAGGGATTGATTGGTTAACTACTCATCATGCCAAAATTGATTGTTTTTCGTAAGGGTTTTAGTTTTCATATTCCTAACCAACTTTGTATGCAATTCAAGCAACTAAACCATTAAAATCAATCAACGTCATATCTAATCATAAAAGCTATTTGTTTATTGAAAAGGGATGTCAAGCTTTCTTAGCCCATGTTATGGATTTGAATAAAGACACGTCAAATTTGAATAATATTCTGTTGAATAAAGACATGGATGTCTCCTTGGGGTGCTCTGTTTTATTAAGTAAAGAAGAAAGAGCGGGAGTATCGACTTTGTATTGATTATCGGGGAATTGAACCATGTCACCATCAAGAATAGGTATCCTCTACCTCGTATTGATGACTTGTTTGACCGATTGCGAGGGCACAATTTTTTTCAAAGATCGATCTTCGTTCGGATATCATCAATTTGAAGATTAGAGGCGAGGATATTCCAAAGATGACCTTTAGAACTTCGATGACGGGCATTATGAATTCTTAGTCATGTCTTTCGGATTGACTAATGCTCCTGCGACTTTCATGGATATGATGAACCGAGTATTCAAGGAATATTTGGATCGAGTTCGTTGTTGTCTTTATTGATGACATCCTCATATATTCCAAAAGTCGTGAAGATCATGAGCCACTATTTGAAATTTGGTACTCCAAAGGCTTCGTGAAAACAAGCTTTATGCCAAGTTGAAGAAATGCGAGTTACGGCTTGAGGAAGTAGCATTCCTTGGGCACGTGGTGTCGAAACATGGAGTATCATTGATCCGTGAAGATTGAAGCAATACAAAGTTTGGGAGCAACCGAAGTCGATGATGAAAGTCACGTAGTTTTTTGGGCTTATTTGGTTATTATCGGAGATTCGTGGAAGGGTTTTCTCGAATCGCTACTCCATTAACCCAACTAACTCGGAAGGATACAAAATTCGTTTGGAGCGAAGAAATGCGAGAAGAGTTTTCAAGAGCTTAAGAGAGACTTATTTTAGACCTGTTCTAACAATACCATCCGGTTCGGGATGAATTTGTTATCTCTGACGATGCTTCGGAAAAGGGTTAGGATGTGTTCTCATGCAAGCGTGGGAAAGTCATAGCATATGCCTCATGACAACCAAAAGAATATGAGAGGAATTATCCTACTCATGATCTAGAGTTAGCGGCGATCATTTTCGAGCTAAAGATATGGAGGCACTATCTATATGGGGAGAAAGTGGAGATATATTCAGGACCGTAAAAAGCCTTAAATATTTCTTCACTCAAAAAAGAACTCAACATCACGGTGGCCAGTGGCGACGTTGGCTCGAGCTATTGAAAGACTACGACCACACTATTCAATACCATCCGGTAAAAAGCGAGCGTGGTAGGTGACACGTTGAGTAGAAGATCATACGAGGAATGAGTGCGATGATGTCAAGTATACACATAGAGCCAACTTTAATAGAAAAAGTTAAGGTTCTTCAAGCCGACCGCCGGCCGGATGATGCGTATGAAGAAGAAAGTACAAGAAGGTGTTATTCGAGCGAGAATTGATGAAGAAGGAATACTTGAGTCCACTCCGGACTTTGTGTCCCTAACGACTACGATTTGAAGTACAAGATTATGATGGAGGCACACAATACACCATTTGCAATCCATCTGGAAATACCAAAATGTATAGTGATCTTGACATACATTTTGGTGGAACAATATGAAGAGAGAGATTGCAAAGTTTATCTCAATGTGTTTAACTTGTCGGCGTGTAAAGGCGGAGCATCTAGTACCTAAGGGTCCGTTGCAACCACTTGAGATTCAAAAATGGAAGTGGGAACACATTACCATGGATTTCGTTACACGGTCTCTTCCTACGGTTTCTCAAGGCATCAATGCTATTTGGGTTATTGTTGATAGATTAACCAAGTCTCGCTTCATTTTTCTTGCCGATCTGGAGACTTATTCCTTGAACGTCTTGCTAGTATATATATAAATGAGATTGTGAGGTTGCATGGCATGCCAGTATCCATAGTTTTGGATCGTGACCCAAGATTCACTTCAAGATTTTGGGTTAGCTTGCAAAAAGCTATGGAGCACAGATTCTGATTGATTCGGCATACCATCCTCAAAGCAGACGAACAATTAGAGGACTATTCAAAATCTTGAAGATCTATTAAGACTTTGTGTCCTAGACTTCAAGAGGCGGTTAGGATAAGTATTTACCATTGGTGGAATTCTCCTACAACAACAGATTATCGAGCAAGTATAGGTGTGGCTCCATTTGAAGCATTATATGGACGAAAATGTCGCTCTCCAATATGTTGGGACGAGGTGGGTGAAGCAACATTGTTGGGACCCAAGTTGGTACGTATGACTACGGAAAAGATCCAAATGAATCGACAACGTATACAAACGGCACAACATCGACAAAAGAGTTATGCGGATCTTCATCGAAAGGACGTAGAATTTAGTATAGGGGATCATGTATTGTTACGAGTTGCTCCATGGAAGGGAGTTACAAGATTTGGGAAGAGAGGAAAGCTCAATCCACCATTTATGAATCACATAGTCATTCATGGTTCATTCAATTTGACCATAAATTCAAGAGCCCAATCCCCTATTGGTTTGTTCTTTGGTGGTATAGGTTAGGTTCTACTTATGCCCTTCTTCCAGACCTCCTTAAAGTTCAACTAAATCATTTTAGCAATCACAGTAAAACATATCCAAAGAATGACGGAGTTCCCCTCACACTTTTATTTGTTAGTAAATATAAGATCCCCTGGATTCTTAAATGGCGATCACGAATTCCGCCTCCTACTACTCCTCTGTCGATGGTATTCGATCGGATCCACTCCCTCGAGTGTCTCGCCTCTTTATGTTAAGTGGTGGGATAAATTCGACATTAATGTAATTGTTGGTCATTGGTTCAAAGAGAATTTCTGTTGCTCCATTTCCCTCTTCCGATCAAACCATTCCTAAGGCTAATAAAGAAAAGGAGTCAAAATCCAAGTCGAAAGAGTCTAAAGTCGGTCCTTTGGTTCAAAGATATTCTAGTAAAATTTACGATTTTAAAAATTGTTCCGATGAAAAGAATTAATAAAATTGCCCAAGCACTTCAACAAAAGGATCGATGAAGCCATACATGAAGAAGCCTCGGTATGTTCTTCATCCTCCAGTCATGGTTCTCCTAGTAACCTCAATGATGATGACGACCCATATTGTGACGCCCCCAAAATTAGGTATACGTCACCCATCTTGGGTCGCCACTTTATACGTGGTACATAAATTCAAATACAAACTTAATTATACATCCGTAGGTGTAACATACGACAATACATAAAGCGAGAGTTCTAATAGGAATATTGTCATTTAGACAATATCCATACTCAAGGAGTCCTCATTACATTTATTGTCACACTATTTAACATAATAGTGAGGACTACTAATGCTATCTTGGGACCATCACTCTTTTCCAGAGACTCGTCCCGGCTATATTCTCATTTTCTCAAGAATAAACAAAAAAAAAGGGTGAGCTCAACTAGCCCAAGAAGAAATATTATAACTAAGATAATGCAGAATAAATTATCAATAGTCTTCAACAATGTTAAACCGATAAAATACAATAGACAACCGGTTTAAGCTAATGGAATACGCAATCCATTAAAAGAGTCGAGTAGAAAATAAAGTCTACTATCTTTTAGGTTTTAAAGGTTTTCATCAATTTTATCACTAAGACTCGGTTTAATGAATAAACCACAATATCTAATCATCCCTCGCATTACCACGGTCAAGGATTTTCATCAAATTATCAATGGTAAGCTGACTATATCGAATCACCCCCGGTCATAATCATACCAAAAACTATCCATCAACGCATTACAGCCATCGAGGACTTTTGTCACATCATTTATATCAAGCCGTAATTATCCGAATGATCCTGGTCATAACCATACTAAGTTCATCTATGCACGTAAGCAAAGATAACATAATATAACATGAGGATGATGACAATGATATAAGAATTCAATAAAACAAGTTCAAGAATTAATTTATCTAGGAACCGATAACATCCAAATCGACAATACGATCATTGCTTTGTAGAGTAAAATTCAAGAATATCGAGAAGAATATTTCCATGAAAGGATCTTTGGATGAAGCGCAAATATCGAGGAATATTCCACTAATTTCATGGAGTATAGAAGTCAAAGTTTTAACCAACTAGGTATAATAAAGAATGGAATAAATAAGAAATCACCGTGCATGCGGTGCTTGTGATGGCGAGGTTATTCAAAGAATAATAATAACGGAACGGTCGGGTGAAATTCACAATCGACGGGATGTTCCAACAGAATAATAAAGATGGAACCGGATCAGGTGTAAAACACATGATAGGATATTCCAATGAGAATGATAAAAAGCGGGCAAGATTAAGGTGTAAAACACATGCATGACGAGGATGTTCCAAAGAATAATAAAGATGGAATAATATAAGGATTTCACCAGTATAGGGAATTCGCGTATCAGAGTTATTCAATGGAATAAATAAGAATGAAATAACATAAGGATTTCACCAAGTATAGGGTATCTTGGCGTATCTGAGTTATTCCAACCGAATAATAAAGAATGGAATAATGAAGTTCTTTTCATGAATAAGAAAGAATAACACCACTTACAGGTACAACAAATAATATCCTTACCTTAGAAAGAATGAATATTGGAAAAGTGAAGTAGCGAGAATACTTTTCTTCTTTCTCTCTATAGTTTCTCTCTACAGAGTTTCAATGAATTAAAGAAATAATGACAGTGAATGAGCTTTTATTTATAGAAAAGCGAGGGTGGCTCTTGGTAATATTGAAGAGACAACTACTATTTCTTTAAGGGGTAATTAACCTTGGAACAGAAGAAAGCGAGTTAACTCTTGGTAATATTGAAGGGACAACTCTTATTTGCGAAGGGTAATTCTTATTGGTGAAGGTAATTACTATTGAAGAAGGTAATTACTATTGTGAAGGTAAATACAATTGCGAAGGTAAATACTATTGTGAAGGTAATTATTTTATTCACAAAGGTAATTACTATTCACAAAGGTAAATACTATTGACGAAGGTAAATACTATTGACGAAGGTAATTACTATTCACAAAGGTAATTACTATTTACAAAGGTAAATACTATTAACGAAGGTAATTACTATTCACAAAGGTAATTACTATTCACAAAGGTAAATACTATCGAATGAAGAGACTCTTAGATGATGACATATGGGCCCCCATAAAATAATCAAACTTACCACAAACGCGTCTCATAATGAGACTCTTTATATACATCAAGGATTGAATAAATATTACCACAAATTATTTTATTTTTAATCAACACATATTTAATCTTTCAACAATTATTAATCATTTATAACTTGTCGTCTCAATTAATAATATAACATATTATATAGATGATCTTGTGACAATAATTGAATCGATAATATAAGAGATATGATCGATAAAGAATTATCGTAGTGATAATTGAGTATAGCTAAGTGACTTCTCACGTAAGCATCGATAATCAATACTGGTGTCTTCTTATCTGACCCAGCGTATTCTTTGTACTTTTATTATTAGGGTAGTTCAACGGTTTTAGCAGTAACACCTCTGTAGTTATTTTTATAGAAAGATAATTTTGTCGTTTTAACTACGATAATACTTCCGTTAGGGGTCCACCACTAATTGAGCCGTCGTCTGAATATTCCCAAACAAAAAAGAATATTCCCAGACCAAACGAATATTTTATAACAACTTGCTTACTTTGTAAAATTTATAAATATTACCCACAACTATAATATTATATCAAATTTATTCCATAATATTCAAAAATAATATTTATAGAAAATTCATCTTTATTTATAAAAGCTGGGGTCTTTACATACGACACCATCAACCTACTGAGGACATTTCGGGATCCATTTGCCTAATGTCCTCGATTATTTTCACCGCTTTCCGTGACCAAATTTCACCAATCAATCGGAAGAATCACTGCTTTTCCACCAAAAGCCCCGACCACGCCACGTCGTCTGCTCAAAAAGTCAAAAGATGCTCTCTTTTCCACAAAGAAAGCATCAATGAGTCAAAAGTTCATTTACCATTTTGGCCAAAAGCGTCTCAGATTTAGTCAAAAAAAGTAATTATTCAAAGAAAGTGTCTCGTATTTTACTTTTACTTTTACTTTTCCTTAAGTAAAATGTTTCTTACTTTACCCCGATTAATGTAATAGTTCCTTTCTTGATCTATAAAAGGAAATCGAACTCATTTAGCGCACATGAGACTTGAAACTTAGTAAGACTCAAGTTCCTTCTCGGATTTAATCTTAGGTTTCTACCCTTTGTTTAGCCTACTTAACCCCTCATCTCTTATTCTTCTTTATATGTTTTACATAGTAAGTAAGTCGATTTATTTTCGATTACTCTTTGTAAATATTTTGATTATCAATAAAATTATTTTTATTTAGTAATCAAATTGTGTTATATTTTATGCACCACTTTGTTATATTATATATATATACACACATTATATATATATATATTCCCTTTCACCCCGAAAAATTAGGTTTATAAAGAGAGGAGAAAATTTTTTCACCGAACAATTGGTCAACATCTTCAAAATTTCATAAATTTTGTAAAATTTTTTGTTTAAAAACAAATCAGACCGCGTCTGACACAAAATATCACTCGATTGGCCTTGATCTATCAGTGAACTCGATCTAAACAGTCTACTTCGTTTTAACTTAGTAATCAAAAATTTGTTCTTTTGGCATTCCGCTTAACTCAAACCTTTCTTACCTTATGTAAACTCATACCTATAGATCTAATGATTCCCTTAGCCTAAAGCGCTCCTCACATTTGGAGACTTACAATACGGCAAGATAATTGGGACTTATGGCGATCTGGTGTTTTCTGATAAAGCTAGGTGATTTAAGGATAAAGAAAAAAAAGAAAGGTTTGAATAAACATTTAGAAGCTAGCTAACTGCTTTTTGGACCGGAACCACCAATGAGAACCATGAACCAATAGTGTGGCTCGATACCATTTAACAAATGGATAAGTTTTTTAACGAAATTTAAGCAGAAAGAAGAAACTTAAAAAAAGATGGACGGTGAATCGGTAAAGTAATCTCTTTCTTTTATTTATAAACAGTTGAGGAAAGGATTACGTATAACCTAGATAAACTGTAAATGGAAGAGAGAAGTATGAAGAACAAGCCGAACATTTAATAATAAAATGGAAGTATTAAAGGCCTTAATTACTATTGAGCACAGTATTTGAAAGACCTCTTTTATACAACCTCATTGCTATATCTTGTTTAAAACTGAATTTTTATACAAATTCAAATCTTGTGTATATAGGTGCGAACGAGGCATAGCAATACTTCCAAATAATTGTACATTGACTCTCTCACACACACATTCATATAAAAGTTTAATTGAAAAGTGGTGGTAACCGTGGTAACACGGATGTCGGGGGTGCCTAACACCTTTCCTCCGTATAAGCAAGTCCCAAGACCCTAATGAATCTCGGTTTCACAGACTCGTTTAAAAGTGTCACATCACTAGGTCAATGTGCAAATCTTTTCTTGGTTGTGTTGGTACAACCATTTAAAAACCAATAGTGGCGACCACTTACGGTCAAATCATTCGACATATAAATGTTAGGACCTTTTCACAACTTGTGTTTTCAAACAAATCTCACCTAACATGAAAACACCAAAAGATAAGAACGAGAAAAGGAACAATAAAACCCGATAATCGACATACATACGGTTCAGATTCATTTTAATTGATTTGCATGAGAAAAAAACTGATGATAGTTTAGATTCATTATAATTTTAATTCAAAATAATAATAACAACAACAACAACAATAATAATAATTATTATTATTATTATTATTATTATAACAATTGTAATTATAATAAAATGAAAATTATTATTATTATAATAAAAATAATAATAACAACAACAAGAATAATAATAATAATAATAATAATAAAAAAAAAAACCATTTTGAATTTAAAGGGAAAACAAAGACGATTCAAATTCATTCTAATTTTAATTCAAAATATAAATAATAATAAAAAAAAACAACAACAACAACAACAACAACAACAATAATAATAATAATAATAATAATAATAATAATAATAATAATAATTATTATTATTATTATAACAATAATAATACTAATAAAAATAATTATAATAATAATAATTAATAATAATAGTAGTAATAATATAACAACAACAACAATAATAATAATAATAATAATAATAATAATAATAATAATAATAATAATAACAACAACAATAATAATAATAATAACAATAATAATAATGCTATTAATTAATAATAATAATAATAATAAGTACTAGTAATAATAATAATAATAATTATTATTATAATAATATCAATAATAATAATAATAATATAATAATAATAACAACAACAACAATAGTAATAACATTAATAATAATAATAATAATTATTATTATTATTATTATTATTATTATTATTATTATTATTATTATTAATGGTGGTGTGGTGAATTACGATAATTGTTATTGATTATTGTAAATTTTGTAGACATGTTTAGATATTTTTGGATATCTATTTTTAAAAAAAATTAATTATTTTATATTGCAAATAGTCTTTAGGTAATGTACTATTTTTTTAATTTTAATCTAATTTTTCGTTACGTCGTACCTTTAGGCACGGACAATTACTAGTAATCTAAATAATAAAACATAATCCATTTTGAATTTAGGCGGGAAAATAAAAGGACGGTTCAAATTCATTCTAATTGATTTTGGCGGGAAGGCAGAAGGACAGTTCAGATCCATTCTAATTTTAATTAAAAATAATAATAATAATAACAAAAATAATTATTATAATAATAATTATTATAATTATAATAACAATAATAATAATTATAATAATCTATATAATAAAATAGACCCCATCTTTGAATTTGGGCGGTAAATCACAATAACAGGTTCAAATTCATTCTAATTGACAATAATAATAATAAAAATAAAAATAATTATAATTATAATAATTATTATAATAACAATAATAATTATTATAATTGTAATAATACTTATAATAATAATAATAATAATAATAATAATAATAAAATTTAACTAATTCTAAATTTGGTAAGGAGGAAAGTACAAAAAAGCGGTTTAGATTTATTTTAATTTTAATTCAAAATAATAATAATAACAACAATAATAATAATAATTGTAAGACCTCGAAATTTATGAAATGAAAGTATTCAATTTTCTTATAATTATTATTTTATTTAGTAAATGGTTAAATTGATAAAAGGATTAAATTAAGGGTGATATGTGAAAATTTTGCAAAGTAAAACAAGTTGTTATAAAATATTTGTTTGGTCGGAGAATATTCTTTTTGTCAGGTAATATTCGTACGACGACACAATCATTGGTGGACCCCACAATAGAATTATTGTCGGAGTTAGAAAATGATAAAATTATTTTTTTATAAAAATAACGGCGAAAGTTTTACCGTTAATTGTTGAAATACCGATGATAAAAAACGATGATGTCTGGCGTTGTTGTATAGTAGCACACGGTATTGATTATTGATGCTTACGCAAAAAGTCACTCAGTTATACTCAATTATTGTTACAGTAATTGCTGCATAGTATTTCACGTTATTGATTCAATTATTGTCACAGTATCATCTACACAATATTTTATTATTAAATCAATATTTGTGACTATAAAGTTATTCATATTATTATTTGTATTATTGACGATGTCTAGAAAGTTCTGTCGATGAAAGGGGTTTGGTCACCTAATTGCGCGCCAATAAGGAGAAGTCCTTATCGGAAAGCCCCCTCTTTCATGTGAATGATCTGGTTGTCAATATTATGAGTTATAATATTAATAATGAATAATTGTTGAAAGATTAAAAAAATGTGTTTATTGAAGATAAAATGATTTGTGGTAAATATTTATTCAATCTTTGATATAAATAAGAAGTCTGTTATGAGACGTTTGTTGTGACGCCCCCAAAATAGGTATACTTCACCTATTCTAAGTCGTCAAATACATGGTACAAAATTCAGATACAAACTTAAATATACTGACATGAAATGTGAGTTTTAATACAATCATTATCTTACAGGCGATAAAGATAAAACTCAAAATAAGTCCTCAATACATTTATTATCACTTTATTTTACAGAATAGTGAGGACTACTAATACTATCATCCGGACCAGACACTCTGGTTCCCCAGGCTCGTTTTAATTTATATTCTCATTTTCCAAGAGAAAACGGTGAAAGAAAGGGTGAGCTCAACTAGCCCAACAAGAAATATTATGACTAAGATAATGCGGGATAAATTATCATTAGCCTTCAACAATGTTAAAGCGATAAAATCTGATAGACATCAAGTTTAATTACGGTGAACAAGCAATCCATTAAAAAAGTCAAGTAGAGAATAAAATCTACTATTTTTATGATTTAAAAGGTTTTTCATCACTTTTTATCATTTGAGACTCAAACAATAAATAAGCCACATCATCCTCTTGACTACGACCAAGGATATTCATTAGTGGTCACGACCACAAATTATCCATGCACTATGGGCGAGGATATTCGTGTATTCATCGATGGTCGTGATCATGCCAACAACTGTCCATCAATGCACTACGACCAATGAGGACTTTTACCACATCATTTGTAACATTATGGTCATGATTACACCGAATAATCTCTGGTCATAATCATACCAAGTCCATCTATGCACAACATGCCACAAATGACTTTCAACAAAAATATAAACATGAGGATGATGACAATGATATAAGAATTCAATAAAATAAGTTCAAGAATTAATTTATCCAGGAATTAATAACGTCCAAATTGTCAACATGATACTTCTTTGTAGAGTAAAATTTAAGAATGCTCAGAAGAATATTTCTATGAAAGATCTTTGGATGAAGCTTAAATATCGAGGATATTCCACTAATTTCATGGAGTATAGAAGTCGAAATTTTAACCAACGAGAATAATAAAAAGGCGGACGGTGGTCCGTAAAAGCCTTGAAACGCAGTTATTCGTTAGAAACAACAATAAAGAGCGAAACCGGTCCGGCGTAAACGCGCAGATGGGATATTCAACGAGAATAATAAAAGCGGAATCGGTCCGTAAAAAAACATGTGAGCGAGGATATTCCAACAGAATAATAAAGAATGGAATAATAGAAGAATTTCACCAAGTATAGGGTAGTCCGCGTATCTGAGGTTATTCAATGAGAATAATAAAGAATGGAATAACAGAATTTCTCTTCATGAATACAAAAGGAATAATACCCCTTACCTCAGAAGAAACTGGATACTGGAAAAGTGAGGTAGCAGGTTTCTTTTCTTCTATAGATTTTCTCTCTATAATTTCTCTCTATAATAATTGCTCTATAGCTTTAGTGAATTGGTGAGAATTGAAGGAAGAATGAGCTTCTATTTATAAAAAAATATAGTTTCGATAATTTCACGTTTTGGGGCTCGAAAAATTATAGTACAATACCTCCAACTTTTATTTCATTTTTAATTTAGTCTTGCAAGTATTATCAAACTTGTACCACCTCCCCTAATAGTAAATAATGTGAATCAATAGTTCAATTATGTGAATTAATTGTTATAATCATGTGAAAATATGAATTACGGTATAGTACCTCTATCTATACCTCCATCTTTAATTTAATCATGCAAGTATTATCAATCTTGCACCAACTCCCCTAATAGTATTAGAATGTGATTCAATAGTACACACATGTGAACAAATAGTTATATAAGTATGTGAATTAGTAGCAATTAACTGCTCATTTATCCGATAAATTCCCCGATTTATCAATAGAACCCCTAGACATCAATTATCATCGGAATAGATGTCGATTTCCACTAACACTAATAATCCCAACACAATGGAACTATCAATTTCATTTTTAATCAACACGAACTTATTCATCATTAATATTATAACTCATAATATTTAACAATCGATCGATCGTTCGGAAGAGGGCTTTCAATAAGGATTTCTTCTATCATGCGTATGATTAGGTGACCAAACCTCTCCTTGCGTAACTTCAGACATTATAAATATTGCAATTTAATAATATGAATAACTTTTGTCGTCTCAATTATTGATTTAATAATATATCATATAATGCAGATGATATTGTGATAATAATCGAATCAATAATATGAGAGATATGATGCAACAATTACTATAGCAATAATTGGATATAATCGGTGACTTCTCACGTAAAAGATCAATAATCAATCTGGTAATCTTTATTATGCAAATATGCCAGACATTCGTATTTTTACTACTGAGAGTAGTTCAACAAGATTAACGGTAAAAATTCATAGTTATTTTCATAAAAATATTTTTATCGTTTTCTTAATCCAAACAATAATTACATTGTGGGGTCCACTAATGATTCGCATTGTTATTTAATATTCCTCGCTAAAACGAATATTCCCCAACCAATCGAATATAGTATAACAACTTGCATCATTTGCAGAATTTATAAATACTACCCACAACTATAACATTATAACAAATTCATTCCATAATATTCAAAAATGATAATTATAGAAAAATCATTTTTATTCATAAAAGTTGGGGTCTTACATTTGTTGTAAATTTGGTTTATTCTATGGGGCCCATATGTCATCATCTAAGAGTCACTTTCGCCAATAGTACTTGCCTTTATCAGGCGTCAAACCATTTTTCGTTTTATATTACAGGCGTCAAACCACTTGTCATTTCAGATTACAGGCGTCGAACCACTTGTTGTTTCACATTACAGGCATCGAACCACTTGTTGTTTCACATTACAGGCGTCGAACCACTTGTCGTTTCACATTACAGGCGTTGAACCACTTGTCGTTTCACATTACAGGTGTCGAACCACTTGTCATTTCACATTAAAGGCGTCGAACCACTTGTTGTTTTACATTACAGGCGTCAAACCACTTTTCTTTTCACATCACCAGTCGTCAAGCCACTTGCCTCTTCCCATTGCAAGGGCTAAGCAAGAAATCTTCTATAAATAAGGGCTTATAATTTCTTCTTTCATTCTCACCAATTCACTACGAATCACAAGAGAATTATATAGAGAGAGAATCAGATAAAAAGAAGAAGAGTATTATGTTACTACACTATTACAGTATCTGTGACGCCCCCAAAACAGGTATACATCACCCATCTTGAGTCACCAGATACATGGTATATAAATCAAATACAAACTTAATTATACAACTGTCGGGTACTATATACGACAAAACATAGCTGAGAGTTTAAACACGAATATTACCTTCTAGACAATATCCACACTCAATGGAGTCCTCATTACAATTATTATCACCCTATTTTATAAAAATAATGAGGACTACTATAGCCACCATCTCGGACCATCACTCCATTCCCCGACTCGTCCCAGCTATATTCTCTTTTCCTGAAGAGAACAGTGAAAGAAAAGGGTGAGCTCAACTAGCCCAGTAAGAAATATTATGACTAAGATAATGCAGAATAAATTATCCTTAGCCTTCAACAATATAACAACTGATAGAATACAATAGACAACAAGTTTTAGATCAACAACTGCAGCAGAATAAGTAATCCATTAGAAGAGTCAGGTAGAACATAATGTCTACTATCTTCTATGATTAAAAAGTTTATCATCAATTTTATCACTGTAATACCCATCAACAGTTCTTTGTTATACCCAAGACAAAAAGAACTATCATCACATGTCTTCACCTAAACCACTAAAGATTATAGTTATGTGAAGCCCCCAAAATAGGTATACATCACCCATTCTGAGTTGTCAATACATGGTACAGAAACAACTACAACTTTATTATTACAACAGTAAAACTGTGAGTTTGAATACAAATATTATCTTATAGACAATATCTATACCCAAATAAATCCTCATCACATTTATTGATACATTATTTTACAAAAATGGTGAGGACTACTAAACAACTCTCTCTAGAACCTTCATTCCATACCCCGACTAGTACTCGCTATATTCTTGCCTCCTGAGAAGAAAAATGGAACAAAAAGGAAAAGGGTGAGCTCAACTAGCCCAGTAAAGAATATTATGACTAAGATAATATACAACAAATTATCGTTAGTCTTCAACAGGGAAAAAATCTGAGAGAATACATTAAACAACAAGTTTTAGAGCAATATTCGCAGTGGAAAATATTAATTCATAGAAGAGTTACGTAGAGGATGAAATCTACTAATATCTATGAATTTAACGATCCATCATAATTATTTTATCCTGTAACATCAATCGATATTCATCTTTGCACTTCTGGCCAAAGATATTCATCGATCGATCTCTGTTCATCTAAACACTGCTCATCTTGCAGACTACTGCCCAAAGATATTCATCAAGAAATCATTCATCTTTGCACTACTGAGCCAAAGATATTTGAGAATATCATCATTTAGGACCGAGGATGATGAAAAATATTTTAAAGAAAACGAATCCAGTGAAACAAAAGAACAAATATTAAGGATTCGTATTTCAGCTATTTCATGTCCAAAAATACCTCATAAATAATCATAGTGGTGTAAAATTCAAGAATGATCAAAACATGGATACAATCAAAGCTAGTATCCTGATAGATATTTTGGACGAAAAGAAAAATTTTATTTTTACGTGAATAAGGTCGTATTCATGAATAAGTGTCGATATCGTGAATAGTGTCGTATACGTGAATAGTAACTCGGCACAAAAGTTCCAAATTTGATTAAAAGTTCAGATCAATACTTGGCATAATGATATTGAAAGAAATAATATCATTTTAATAATAATATCCCTTACCTCACAAAGCAGTACTTACATTTGAAAAAGCTGGATCTGAGTGAAGGAACTTGCACCGTATAACAACACTTAAAGTATACTCCCAAGAATACGCTCAATATATCGAGAGAAAAATAGAGAGAAACTTGGTTTTCGGTGTGATTTTCAATTCTAACCTAAGCACCCTATTTATAGGAAAATGCTTAGAACACCAAAGTAGAAAATTGAATATAATATTAATATATTTTTCATATTTTCTTTAGCCCACCTTAGACAACTGATCTTAGCCCATTTGAATCACATGTGAGGCCAACTTAGTTGCAAAAAATGTTTTTCTCAAAATAATTAACTAAAACTCCCAAAAATTAATTATTTCGGAACTTCGGAACTTCAATAATTCATAATAAATAGTCCTTTTATCAAAAAAATTGAATCACGCGACTTTTAATAGGAAATTCAATTCTCTACAACTTTTCAGAAGAAAGTTTTTCCGAATTCCAAATAGAAATTGACCGAAATCCACAAACGGACGATTTTACAGGCTATAATCAAATTTCGGTCAATAATTGTGTCCACCAACACACAAAACATGTGTTAAACATTTAATGCCATAAAAATACTCTTCCTCATCATATACTCATATATCCCACATTCATTGTAAAAATATCATCGTTAATATATTATTAAAATAATATATTTAAATGAATTATTTTATCAGAAAAGATAAAATATTAATTTTCAACAATTGTTACATTAAAAATTTTCTCCATCTATATCCTCATAAAATCAATATTTTCCTCATCATATAAATTAATAATTAATTATTCATAAATAATATTACAGAATCACATTATTGATAAACTTACAGGTTCGGGATAGAGGGGCTTTTCAATAAGGATCTCTCCTTACTGGAGCACAATTAGATGACCAAACCTCTCCTTAGACAGAACTTTCTAGACATTGTCATTAAAGTTATCTAATAATATTATTTAGATAATATGAATTATTGCTCCGATAATGGAAAATACTGTGTAATGACAATTATTGAAACAACAGCAATATAAAATATCAACGCAGCAATTATTGAATCAATAAAATAAAATACTGAACAGTAATTACTGTAACCATTATTGAGTAGTACCTTTAATAATTGGTGCAATACTGGTGTCTTCTTGTCTGCAACAATAGCAGACATCGTGTTTTAACCAAGGGTATTCCAACAGTGTTAATGGTAACAACTACGCCGTTATTTTTAAACAACTTATATTTGTCGTTTTCTTCATCCAATCGCTTTCCGTTATGGGGCCCACACAAGGCTGCGCCATCGTACGAATATTCCCCGACAGTAAGAATATTCCACGACCAAACGAATATTCCCTGACAAAAATAAATATTTTATAACCACCTGCTTATTTAAAATATTTGCGCATTTTACCCATAACTAACCACATTAATCAAATCAAACCTTACTAATTAAAAGAAATAATAGAGGAAAATAAATTTCATTTATTAATTATTTGGGGTCTTACAAGTTAAATCCACAATTCCTATTTATAATTATGTAAATCAACAGTTTCTCCTTGCCACAAAGGCTTAATAGAACGTTTACTTAATATCCTTACCCCAAAGGCTAAAGATATTCAAATGTAATAACAATGATCATACCAATTAGTTGGCTACCTTTGCACTACGGGCCAAAGTTATTCAACTATAAAACCGATGGTCATGATCATACCAATCAATCATGTCACGTCGGTGCACTACGACCAAAGACATTCAACTCGTTAACTAATGGTCATGATCCTGCCAATCACATCATCGAATTATCCATGCACTACGGGCCAAGAATATTCGTTATTATCACCAGTGGTGATGATCATGTCATACACCTGTCCATCTGTGCATGTAAGCCAAAGATATACAACTATAAAACAATTAATCAACAGTCCATTTTTGCACGTAAGCCAAAAATATACAACTGTAAAACCAATAATCAACAGTCCATCTATGCACGTAAGCCAAAGCTGACTTTCATCGCAATATAAATATGAGGATGATGACAATGATATAAGCATTAATCAAACGATGTCAAGGATAAATATTAAAGACTTTAAATTTATTCAGAGTTTAAAAATATCCAAATTGTCAACATGATACTACTTGTGGAGTAAAATTCAAAAATAATAATCATGTACCAAAAATAATTTGGACAAAAAAGAAATATATATTTTCGGGTGAATAGTACCCCGTGAATAGTACTTCGGGAATAGTACCTTGTGAATAGTACCCAGATACGTAAGCATATCTCAAATACCCGAGGGAATAATACTAGAGTGAATAATGTAGGTGAATAGTAACGTGAATGAATAATAACTCGTGAATAGTACTCAAACACGAAAAGTGTCCCGAATACTTGAAAGTGACTAATACTAGAGTGAATAATAATAGGGTGAATAGTAACTCGTAAAGAAAAATACCAAAGAAAATGATATTCCATGGCGAAAGTACAATGAAATGATATCTCATACAGTATAATAGAATATACAAAATCGCTAAATGGATTTTAAATTCGCCATGCGGTAATCACGTCAGATGCAGATCATTTTCACAATTTTAATAATGAATGAATACGAAGGATCATTCACCATGCATGCTGATAATCCACATAGACATGTTATTCCAGCGAATAATAAAAAATGGAATAATGAAGAATTCACCATACATGCGATAGATCGATGTATAAGACGGAGTTATTCAATGAGAATAATAAAGAAAGGAATAATGAAGAATTCACCAAAGCGCGATGCGATAAAGATGCCAGAAAGGTTATTCAACATAATAATAAAGAATGGAATAATGAAGAATTCACCGGGCATGTGATGAGCCCAGCGAGACGAGGTTATTCCAACAGAATAATAAAGAATGGAATAACAGAAAAATTCACCATGTATGCGGTAGTCCGCGTAGACAGGTTATTCCAACAGAATAATAACGAATGGAATAACAACCCTTACGAGTATTGAAAGAAAATAACTCTCTTCATGAATACGAAAGAAATAATACCCCTTACCTTAGAAGAAAATTGGATATTGGAATAGTGAGGTAGCAGACTTCTCTTCTTCTTTATCTCTATAATTTCTCTCTATAATAATTGGTTTATAACTTTAGTGAATTGGTGAAAAAATAATGAAGTAATGAGCTTCTATTTATAGAAAAATACAGTTTCGATAATTGCACATTTTGGGGATCAAAATATTATAGTATAATACCTTCCTCTTTTTCTTCATTTTTAATTTAGTCCTGTAAGTATTATCAAACTTGCACCACGTCCTCTAATAGTAAATCATGTGAATCAATAGTAAATCATATAACTCAATAGTTTTAAACATATGAAAAAATTAATTATAGTATCGTACCTTCATCTATACCTCCATTTTTAATTTAGTCATGCAAGTATTATCAATCTTGCACCAACTCCCCTAATAGTAAATCATGTGAATCAATAGTACCCACATGTGAACACATAGTTCTAAGCATGTGAATTAATAGCAATTAATTGCTCATTTATCCGATTAATTACCGGATTGGTCAATATAACCTCCAGACATTTATTATTATCAAAATAATTGTCGATTTCCACTAACACTAATAATTCCCACACAATGGAACTATCAATTTCATATTTAATCAACACGAACTTATTCATCATTAATATTATAATTCATAATATTTAACAACCAAGTCGTTCCCAGGAAAGAGGGGGCTTTTCGATAAGGATTTCTCTTTATTGGCGTGCAATTAGGTGACAAAACCTCTCATTGACAGAACTTTTAGACATTGTCAATATTGTAAATAATAATATGAATAATTTTGTCGTCTCAATTATTGATTTAATAATATAACATATTATGCGGATGATACTGTGACAATAATTGAATCAATAATATTAGAGATATGATGCAACAATTATTGAATTTCGGATAAATTAAATTATAAATCTTTATAATTTATCCTTTACTTTCATTTAATTGAATTTTCATATCATTGTCATCATCATCATGCTTATATTGTTATGAAAGTCATCTTTGGCCCGTAGTGCATATATGGACTTGGTATGATTATGACTAGGGATTATTCGGTATAATCATGACCGTAATATTACAAATGATGTGGTAAAAGTCCTCATTGGCCCGTAGTGCATTGATGGACAGTTGTTGGCATGATCATGACCATTGATGAAAATACTGAATATCCTTGGCCCGTGAGTGCGTGAATAATTTTATGGTCGTGATCTTAATGAATATCCTCAATAGTAGTGCGGGGTGATTCGATGATGTGGATTATTTATTAAGCTGAGTCTCAGCGATAAAATTGATGATAAATTCTTTGAAAATAATAGAAGATAGTAGATATCATGTTATACTTAACTCTTCTAATGGATTGCTTGTTCCGCTGCAGTTAAACTTGATGTCTATTGTATTTTATCAGTTTAACACTGTTGAAGGCTAACGATAATTTATTCTGCATTATCTTAGTCATAATATTTCTTACTTGGCTAGTTGAGCTCACCCTTTGCTTTCATTGTTCTTTTCAGGAAATAAGATTATAGTTGGGACTAGTCGGGGAACAGAGTGACGGTCCAGATATTTGCATTAGTAGTCTTAACTATTATGTGAAATAGTGTGATAATAAATGTATTGAGGACTTATTTTGAGTTTGAATACTGTCTAGAAGATAATATTTGTATTAAAACTCACATTTCATCTTTGTATATTTAAGTTTGTATTTCAGATACATACCATGTATTTGGCGACTCGAGAATGGGTGATGTTACCTATTTTGGGGGCGTCATAATAATAATATAACATAACCCATTTTGAATTTAAGCGGGAAAGTACAAAAACGGTTCATATTCATTCCAATTTTAATTTAAAATAATAATAATAATAATAATTGTTATAATAATAATAATTATAATAACAATAATTATAATAACAATAATAATAATAATAACAATAATTATAATAATAATAACAACAACAACAATAATAATAATAACAACAATACTAATAATAATAACAATAATACTATTTCGATAATTTTTATATTTCAAATATTTTCGAGCGTGAGCAGTTTAAATTTTTTCAACGAATATGATACGAGTATCAATAGAAAATTATAATTTAAGGAGATTTGAGTAAATTTTCAAACTTTAAAATGTGCTAATATTTGAGCCATTTATATTTCTAGTCGAGCTCAAATCGAACTTTTAGTTGAGCGAGTACGAATCGAGCTCGAACTGTTTGCTCATTTTACTGCCTTATTGATAATAGAACAAAAATAAAATAAACAAAATTTAAATAAATTTTGTCCAACAAATTTTATACAAGAACCCAAACCCAGATCCACGAGCTTGGCCGCCCGGCGACACGCACGTGTGGGTAGGGGTGTTAGTCGAGCAGAGTAGCTCGATACTCGACTCGAGATCGGTTCAAAAATATGATCCAAAACTCGAATTTGAAGTTGATTCGAGTCGAATATGATCCATACTCGTTTTCTGTTTAATGATACACGAGTCGAATTCGAGTATACTAGTATTCGCTCAGATTATGGTTCGAGTATTTTATTTTTTTTCGAACCATACTCGATACCTGCTCGGTGAATCGTATTCGAATACTGGTGTGATCCATACTAATAAGCAAAATATGTGATATCTGTATCAATCTTTATAATTTATAAATTGTAGTATTAAATTGTGTAAGCTTGTACTTGAATAAATCAATGAATTGATTGTCAATTCGTATTACATTCTTTGTAATTTCTTTACATAAATAAAAGTAAAAGACTTTTATATATAAAACATTAGTTCAATAATCAATTTAGTATGTAGTGGTTCAGTATTAAGCGAAATGGTTCATATTTGAAACTCGATTTGAAGGCTCGTGAGTAACTTGTTTTATAAACGAGCCGAGTACTTACGAGCCGAGTAGGTCCGAGTAATGATCCGAGTCGAATCTGGTGCAAAATTAGAAATTCCTTATCGAATTCGAGTCGAATCCAAGCTCAATTTTTTTGAGTCGAGCCGAATCTGAGCATTAGAGTGTTCGCTGAGATTCGACTCGTTTTCACCTCTACGCGTGGGTTCAAACTAGACATTAGCTAGGTTTTATCTCTTCCACAAAAGTGGAGTGCCCTTTGGGGCCCAAACGCAAAAACAATTTTATTGTATTTATTATCATTGTCAAGCGTACTCTTTGGGAGTTAATTTCTCATTTATTACTTTATGGATTTGAGTTTCCAAATACTTAATTTAATCTACTCATGGAGTAAAACACATTAATATGTGAAATCATTTCAAATAATTAATGACACCCACTTCAATTTAGGCTCAAGTTCAATTAACATTTTGTTAATCCTATAAACTATATATCAACTATATTTCTCAAAAATTGAATAAACTAAACTCGTAAGTATTAAAAAAATGAAGAATTTATATTTGTGACACCCCCAAAATTAGGTATCGTCACCCATCTTGGGTCGCCACTTACATGGTACATAAATTCAAATCAACTTCTTAACCTAAGCGTCGGTGTACAATCGACATAAAGCGTGAGTTTGAATACAAATATTGTCTACTAGATATTATACAAACTCAAAAGGAGTCCTCATTACAACTATTATCACACTATTTCATAGAATAGTGAGGACTACTAATCTATCCTCTCGGACCATTACTTACGTTCCCCGGCTCGTCCAAATTTATGTTCTCATTTCACGAAGAGAACAATGAAAGAAAGGGTGAGCTCAACTAGCCCAAGAAGAAATATTATGACTAAGATAATGCGAATAAATTATCATTAGCTTCAACAACGATGTTAAACCGATAAAATACAATAGACAACCCGGTTTAAGCTCAAGTGAATTAGCAATCCATTAAAAAGTCAAGTAGAGAATAAAGTCTACTATCTTTTAGGTTTTAAAAGGTTTTCATCAATTTTTATATTTGAGACTCGACTTAATAAATAAACCACCACATCTAATCATCCCTGTACTACGGTCAAGGATTTTCATCAAATTATCAATGGTCATGACTATACCGAATCACCCCTGGTCATAATCATACCAAAAACTATCCATCACTTTGCATTACAGCCACCGAGGACTTTTGTCACATCATTTATATCAAGTCGTGATTATACCGAATGATCCTCGGTCATAATCATACTAAGTTCATCTATGCACGTAAGCCAAAGATAACATAATATAACATGAGGATGATGACAATGACATAATTATTCAATAAAACAAGTTCAAGAATTATTTAATCCATGAATTATTAACGTCCAAATTGTCAACATGATCATCTTTTTAGAGTAAAATTCAAGAATGATCGGAAGAATATTTCCATGAAAAATCTTTGGATGAAACGCAAATATCAAGGATATTCTACTAATTTCATGGAGTATAGAAGTCAAAGTTTTAACCAATTGGGTATAATAAAGAATGGAATAACAAAAGAAATCACCATGCATGTGGTACTTCAGATGTATAAAAGTTATTCCAAGAATAATAATAACGGAACAGTCGGTGAAATTCACTGCAAGACAGGATGTTCCAAGAATATTAAAGATGGAACGGATCCGGTGTAAAACACACAGATAGGATATTCAATGAGAATGATAAAGAGGCGGAACCAGTCCGGTGTAAAACACATGCACGTGATGTTCCAGCAGAATAATAAAAAGCGGAACGGTCGGTGTAAAACACACAGCATGGGATGTTCCAATGAGAATAATAGAAGAATGTCACCAAGTATAGGGTAAATCAGCGTATCTGAGTTATTCCAATGAATAATAAGCAATGGAATAACATAAGGATTTCACCAAGTATAGGGTATCTGGCGATATCTGAGTTATGTATAGGGTATGCCACTTTTACAAAGTTATTCCAATGAATATTAATGAATGGAATAATGAAGTTCTCTTCAAGAAGAAAGAATAACACTTCTTTACAGTACAACAAATAATACCCCTACCGTAAAAGAAGCTGAATATAGAAGTAGTGAAGTAAATAGAATACTCTTCTTCTTTCTATAATTTTCTCTCTATAAACTTCTCTCTATAATTTCTCTCTACAGAGTTTCAATGAATTCGTAAGAAAATAATGAAGGAAATGAGCTTTATTTATAGGAAAATGGAATGCGCATATAATTAATCCATGAAGCGGTCCGTATTGATTTACTTTAATCGACGGTCCATATTTAAAGAAAAATCTTTTAAATAAAATATAATATATTCTATTTATATAAAAACATTTTACTATGCAATACTATGCAAAAACACTATGAAAAAACACTACGTCAACACTATGCATAATAAAATATGATATATTTTATTTATAGAATAACTTTAATAAAGTATTCTATTTTATATAAAAAGATGTTTCGCATTTTATTACGTTAATAATCTGAATAAAACAAAAGCGTCATTATCATTATAATAATTCATATTATTAATTGTGATAATGGAATCAAAGTGAGTGACTTCTCACATAGGCATCGATAATCAATCTGGTGTCTTCTTATGCAACCACACGTATGACATCGTACTTTTTTACTACCGAGTAGTTCAACAAGTATCACCGGTAAAACTTCCGCCGTTATTTTAATAAAATATTTTTATCGTTTTCTCAATCAAACAATAATTACATTATGGGGTCCACCAATGATTGAGTAGTTATGCGAATATTCCCCGCTAAACCGAATATTCCCAGAACCAATCGAATATAATATAACCACTTGCATACTTTGTAAAATTTATAAATACTACCCACAACTATAATATTATCTCAAATTCACACCATAATATTAAAAAATTATTTCGACCAAATTTAAATCTTTATTAATAAACTGGGTCTCTCTGATCTCCCTCCTTATGGAATTTCGCCCTCGAAATTAGAAGTAATGCACTGGTATGATAAAGAGATGAGGATACCTTGAATACCTTTATCGTTTAAAAATATTAAATTCATCTTTGAAATCTGCCAAAGCTATTCATTAACAATTCATCTTTGCTTCTACAAAGCTAAAGATATACAACTGCTGTAAAACCAATAATCTTTGAGGAGACGCAACTTAATAAGTATCACGACCACGAATTATCCATGCACCAATCGGCAAGGATATTCGTGTTTTCGCCATCTGATTATGATTATACCGAAACAATCCACAGTCATAATCATACCAAGTCCATCTATGCACGTAAGCCACGCGATGACTTTGAACGCATCCATGAATTAATATTTCATTCTTTGAGACTCGACTCAATAATTAATCCACATCATCGAATCATCCCGCACTACAAAGGCGAGGATATTCATTAGTATCACGACCACAAATTATCCATACACTACTACCAAAGATAATTGTGTTTTCAATTACAGTTATGATTATACGAAACAATCCACGGTCATAATCATACCAAGTCCATCTATGCACGTAAGCCACGGATGACTTTGAACGCATCCATGAATTAATATTTCATCTGCGAGACTCAAATTTCAATAATTAATCCACATCATCGAATCATCCCTCGCACTACGTGCCGAGGATATTCATTAGTATCACGACCACAAATTATCCATGCACTACTGACCAAAGATAATTGTGTTTTCAATTCTGATTATGATTATACCGAACAATCTCGGTCATAATCATACCAAGTCCATCCATGCACTACTGAGCCACGAGATGACTTTCAACATAATATAAGCGTGAGGATAATGATATAAAGAATCAATCAAATGAGATAAAGGATAAATATTAAACATTTATAATATAATTTATCCAGGATTCAAGAATATCCCCATGTTATCAATCACTTAATAATCTCATAATCTAATATCATTAATATTATAACAATATTTTAATCATTTCTTAAATTTATAAACAATTTTCTTAATTATTTACGTTTTACCATATAATGCATTTAATCATTCAAAATGCCATACTCATAAGATATCATCACCAATTATCAAATCTCTCAAAAAAATATGCATATACTCTATATAGGATTCTCTAGCCATAATATCCTATTTTCAACTTTTTACTTCACATAACATATTTAACTCATATGTTCAGTAACTAAACTATTTTCATGAAAAATACCAAATCAGTCCCAAAAATATTTCTTTTCTGGGATTTAGCATAATATAGTCCCATAATGAAAATATATTTTTTTCTCGAATTTTTAAAATTCATTTACTATTTTTTAAAAATCAATTTCCACTTAATTCCTTAAGAAATTACCTACCTCAAGTTTAACTCCAAAAATTCCCAAATCTTGGCAGGAACTCACACATGTTAACGTGAGCTTCTAGTTTAAATTTCATGGTCATCGGAGTTATAGAACTCCGGTTATAGCATTTTTCGTCGGAAAAACCTAAATATTGAAATAGTCATAACTTGCTCATTTTAAGTCAGAATGAGCTCATTTTTGGACAGGAGGTACTTTATACCATATACCTTCATGTCCCAAAAGGCCAGAATTTTTCTCATAATTTAAGTGGCCGAAACAGTCCCTTAAAGTTTCTGGGCAGTAGCATTTTTGAAATTTACAGCTTTGACCTCCTTTGCTAAAATTAGTCCACACAAAAATCTACAACACCTTTTCCAGTAATTCCACTTGGATTAGTTAGGTAACTCATAGATCTAACTCTAGGACTTGACCACATTCAAAAATTCAAAATATAATAGGAGATATGGTCAATTGAATTTCATGTTACGTTTTCACCAAAAAATCAATTTCAACTCTTTGTGATTTCTAAGAAACTTTCATGTTTTCACATAATAACCAACATAACTCATCATAAAACTTACTAATACCTCATATACCCATGATTTTCATTAGTCCTATGCTTTTATTATGACTTTCATCATAAACCACGTAAACCTATTCATTTAGTTGAAGAAATATTTGAGGGTTTAAGAAATGGGTTTTTATCTTTGGGGTCAATACAAAATTCGATTTCACGCTCTAGGGTAGGCTAAGAAATCTTCAAGAATACGTCAAGAAATTTATTAATGATAGAAATATCATTCAAAAGCATTTATTCTTATCCAAGACTTGGATAGTACGTCACATTGATACCAACTGTGACTTCTATCCCTTAACCCGGATAGCACCTCACAATGATACCTATTAACTTGCCATCTTGAATAACGACGTCGCTCTAAAGAAAAGTAAAGCGGTGCATTCCACACAAGGAAGTTAACAACGAAAGGTTAAGGGCTCTTTACTTATGGCTTGATATGACAATGATTAACTTTAGGATTTGGTTACTTTGAATTCGTAATGAGGTTGTTATAAATATAAAAGCTAACAACCTTACGAAAAGCATGATGAGTAGCTAACCAATTGACTCAAAATCACATCAAAGGCAAATATTTTCAAAAAGATAAGATCGATGAAGTAGCGTGAAAGTGTTTATTTGAAACAACAAGATTAATAAATGATTGGGAGTAATGAAGGTTTCTCCCAACGAAGTTTCAATAGATAAATCAAAGTCTAATTTCTTTGAGTCAAATTTAAGCGTTGAACGCAAGCAAGAGAGATAAAAGAATGGGTAGAACCGGTATCTAATAAGGTATAGACTTTCGCAAGAGCTTACGATTAACTTACCCGTGATAATTTTATTCGAGTTCCTCGTCACGAGAAAAAAAAACTCTCTCTTAAACTACGGCTACTGGTTTATGGGGATGACCTTTGGAGCCTCCATCCTAGTTGAATTTGTCTTCTTGATGGCGACAAAATCGAGCTAAGTGACCTTCTCTTCCACAATTATAACATGCTTTGGGATGGCATGGCGCGATCCCGACCGATGTGTCCCTCTCCTCGCATTTGAAGCATATAATGTAGGTGGTCATTCTTCTTCCTTTCAAACGCAGGTCTTTGGTCCGACGTCTTTCCATCATTGTTGAATCTCCTTTTCTTGAAATGTCCATTCTTATTATTTTGGTACGATTACCACCAAGTGGTTACCATATCCGGCATTGATTTCTCCACGCTTGTTGTCACCGCTTCGATGACTACTCATTGGTATTATAATTTTGCAGGCCGCTCTCTTTTAGTTGCGTTAACTCGTTATCGCGCTCCACTAATCGAGCCCTATTTACAACATCTCGAATAAAAACACGGTTTATGAGAAATAAGATGTTGACGTATCTCCGCTTCAAACCTCTTAAAAACATTCGCGTCATTCTCTCTTCATTATCCACCAAGTGGGGACGTGAATCGTGATAACTCCGCAAATTTTGCCTCGTATTGCGACACGGTCATATTGTTTTGTTCCAACTTGATAAACTCCACCTCCTTCATATGGCGAATACTTTCGTGAAAGTATTTGTCGTTGAACGACTCTCTGGAACTTCTCCCAAGATATCTTGAGACAAAGAAAGTTGAGTACGTTTACCGATTCCACCAAGATGTCATCTCTCCGCAAGAACATAAAAGCGTGAAAAGGAACCTTTGCTCCTGAGCATCCCAAGACATCAAATATCTTGGTAATCTGCTTTATCCATGCTCCGCCGGAAGTGGTTTTGGCTCTCCCTTAAACTCCGGTGGTCCCAACTCCTTGAATTGTTTAGCGGTGACCTTGAGAGTTTTCCGTGTTTCCACCTACGTTTTGGGCGAGAGTCGCTTTACCTTTGATGTTGCATGCATTCTAAAACCTTTTAAGCGTCATCGTCATTCATCAATTGATCGGTGTTGTTGTTTTACAAGAGGATTATCGCCATCCTGTTGCACATTGTCACGATTATTGATCGTGGAGAATCAACGATCTCGTGTGCTCCATTCTTTATTCTCAACATTCTCGGATGCCATTTTCAAACACCGCCACAAAATAAGGGTTAATTGACATGCGACATATTATCACTATACTCTCGATGACCAATTAAATACCAAATAAATTTAGGTAGGTCATACTAATGAAGGAATTCCGTCTCTCCCTCCTAGTTCTTATCTCACATCTCGGCCGGGGATCATATCCTAAGCTCGATACCAATTGTGGCGCCCCAAAATTAGGTATACATCACCCATCTTGGGTCGCCACTTACATGGTACATAAATTCAAATACAACTTACTAACCTAAGCGTGGTGTATACAATCTGACATAAAGCGTGAGTTTGAATACAAATATTGTCTACTAGATATTATACAAACTCAAAAGGAGTCCTCATTACAACTATTATCACACTATTTCACGAATAGTGAGGACTACTAATCTTATCCTCGGACCATTACTTGCGTTCCCGACTAAAGTCGCCTATGTTCTCATTTTCTGAAGAGAACAATGAAAGAAAGGGTGAGCTCAACTAGCCCGAGAAGAAATATTATGACTAAGATAATGAGAATAAATTATCATTAGCCTTGACGATGTTAAAGCGATAAAATACAATAGACAACCGGTTTAAGCTGCGGTGAATTAGCAATCCATTAAAAGAGTCAAGTAGAGAATAAAAGTCTACTATCTTTTAGGTTTTAAAAGGTTTTCATCAATTTTTATCACCGAGACTCGACAATAAATAAACCACCACATCTAATCATCCTCGTACTACGGCCGAGGATTTTCATCAAATTATCAATGGTCATGACTATATACCGAATCACCCCCTGGTCATAATCATACCAAAAACTATCCATCAACTGCATTACAGCCACCGAGGACTTTTGTCACATCATTTATATCAAGTCGTGATTATACCGAATGATCCCCGGTCATAATCATACTAAGTTCATCTACTCACGTAAAGCCAAAGATAACATAATATAACATGAGGATGATGACAATGACATAATTATTCAATAAAACAAGTTCAAGAATTATTTAATCCATGAATTATTAACGTCCAAATTGTCAACATGATCTTCGTTTACGTAGAGTAAAATTCAAGAATGATCGGAAGAATATTTCCATGAAAAGATCTTTGGATGAAACGCAAATATTAAGGATATTCTACTAATTTCATGGAGTATAAGTCAAAGTTTTAACCAATTGGGTATAATAAAGAATGGAATAACAAAAGAAATCACCACGCATGCGGTAGATCATGATGTATGAGTTATTCAACAGAATAATAATAACGGAACCGGTCGGTGAAATTCACACCGCAAGCGGGATGTTCCACGAGAATATTAAAGATGGAACGGATCCGGTGTAAAACACACGAGATAGGATATTCAAGCAGAATGATAAAAAGCGGAACCAGAACCGGTCCGGTGTAAAAAACACATGCACAGGATGTTCCAACGAGAATAATAAAAGCGGAACCGAGTCGGGTGTAAAACACATGCATGGATGTTCCAATGAATAATAGAAGAATGTCACCAAGTATAGGGTAAAACCGCGATACAAAGTTATTCAGCGAGAATAATAAGCAATGGAATAACATAAGGATTTCACCAGTATAGGGTATCTGGCGTATCACGAGGTTATGTATAGGGTATGCCACTTTTACAAAGTTATTCCAATGAATATTAATGAATGGAATAATGAAGTTCTCTTCGAAGAAGAATAACACCCCTTACAGGTACAACAAATAATACCCACTTACCGTAAAAGAACTGAATATAGAAGTAGTGAAGTAGAAAGAATACTCTTCTTCTTCTATAATTTTCTCTATAGCTTCTCTCTATAATTTCTCTCTCAGAGTTTCAATGAATTAAGTAAGAAAATAATGAAGGAATGAGCTTATTTATAGGAAAATGGAATGCATAGTAACTAATCCATGAGCGGTCCAGATTGATTTATTTTAATCGACGGTCCATATTTAAAGAAAAATCTTTTAAATAAAATATAATATATTCTATTTATATAAAAACATTTTTACTATGCAAACACTATGCAATCTTATACGAAACCTTTATACTGAAAACACTATCGCAACACTATGCATAATAAAATATGATATATTTTATTTATAGAATAACTTTAATAAAGTATTCTATTTTATATAAAAGATGTTTTCATTTTATTACGTTAATAATCTGAATAAAACAAAACGTCATTATCATTATAATAATTCATATTATTAATCGACAATAATAATCAATGGTGAGTGACTTCACACATAGGCATCGATAATCAATACTGGTGTGCTACTTATGCAACCACACGACATTCTTATCTTTTTTACTACCGAGTAGTTCAACAAGATCAACCAGTAAAACTTCCGTAGTTATTTTAATAAAATATTTTTGTCGTTTTTTCAATCAAACAATAATTACATTATTGGGGTCCACCAATGATTGAGTAGTTATGCGAATATTCCTCGCTAAACCTAAGAATATTCCCCACCAATCGAATATAATATAACCATGCATACTTTGCAAAATTTATAAATACTACCCACAACTATAATATTATCTCAAATTCACACCATAATATTAAAAATTATTTCGAACAAATTTAAATCTTTATTAATAAAACAGGGTCTCACAATATTGACTATTTTTTGTAGAATTTTATCTTACATATACAAAGTGGCGTCGAAATAGTTTTCTGAAAAGAAATGAATTAAGGAAATCAAATGAGTATTTATATCTTTTTATCAATTATATATATTTATATATACATAAACATGTTTCGTGTGAGTTTGTTGATAAGTAATATTAATTTACGAATATTTTTTGTAATGGATATGTACAAGTAGTATTAAAAAAAATATGCACCTATATGAATTTAAAATGTGAATAATTAAATATATTTTATTCAATTTAAATACTATCAAAGTTGTGAAGTAACATATTAATGAATTTGAAATTGTTAGAATTAATTTTGAGTTTTGCTACATAATAAGAAAGAGATAAGGAAGAGAAATAATTAATATGATAGTGAGAGAAAGTGAATAAAATGAAAATAAAAGTTCAATTAACAATTCATTAATGTAAGTTGATGAATAATAATTTATTACTCCATCCATTCCTAAATAAGTTCAAAATTTTATAATATATTTGATGTTAAGAAATTTATAGGAAGCATTAATTATAATTTTTTTCTTCTATTGCGCTCAAGTATTTTTCTATCTCATTTATCTAGGCAATTTTAATACCTTATAGATATTTTTTAATTAATGCAAGGATAATTGTGGTAATACATATCAATCTTAATGATAGAATTGAAGCAATAAATGACTTTTTAATACATCATTTATTTAAAAATAGAGGGAATAATTTAATTTGAGTTAACTCGACCAACTAACTTAATACTCCATAATTTAATTGTAAAGTGGATAACTTCTTAGTTTATTAGATACAACAACCCAATTCTAATCGAATAGTCCACAACATAATACAATTGTAAGTCAATGGTCGATGTTGGGTTAATTTCATAATAATTGCATTAAATATTACTCTCATAATGTAAATCTCAAAATATGTGACGATTTTTTGTTTAAATATTTACCAGTTGTCCCATTTTTACTAATAAGTTACGATCATATTAATTGCGTTAAATTTTTCCTCACCATGAAAAGAAAGAAGTTTGAAATTTTTGATATACATTATCATGAGCCGGAGGGGAGTAATTAAAAGGTCTGATTATTATTGGCCTAAAGGTTGATCGAATGATGACACAAAAAACAAGTGAGTAAGGTTAGGGGTCATAATTTTTTGGTTTAAAATGATAGTATTATTGAATATTTTATTGATAATTTATGACATTAATAATTTTAAATATTTTAAATTTTTCGTATAAGATGATATAACATAAAATATTTTATTGATATAATATAACTGATCACATGAAATTTATAATATTTGAGGTTAAATTTTTTGAGATGTACAGTCAATCCCATCAAATTTACGCCACCAATATTAAGATTACACATTATTCGAGACATTTTTCTCTGGAAAAAAAATTGACAAAAAAATTGGCACGTTTATTGGTCGGCAGGAATGCAGGATTGATTCCTTGACGAGGATCCCGGATCCATGGTGCCAGTTTATTGCTATAAAACAGATTTAAAATGGCGGGCGTCAGGACTGATCCCTGTCCCAACCCACACTCTTCTTGTCCAAATCCACAGTTAAGTTTATATTTATATACTTAACCAATTTAAACCAAAAACTAAAACCGAGAGGCACTGAGTTAAGCATTCTGCTCGCCCAAAAATGGAGGATCTGACGAGCAAAACGGCCGGAAAACCCATTCGGTGCAGAGGTAAAACACGAATTCAGTTCAATTCATGGTTTATTTGGGTCGATTATATACATTTGGAGTGGTGATTTTGGATATTTTTATCTCTATTGAAATACTGAATGTTGCAGCGGCGGTTGCCCGAAAACCAGGGGAGCCATTGAGTATAGAGGAAGTGATAGTCGCCCCTCCCAAATCCGGTGAAGTTCGCGTTCGAATAATATGCAGCTCTCTCTGTTACAGCGACGTCACTTATTGGAAAATGAAAGTACGGACAATTCTCTCTCCTTCGTCATATTTTTGCACACCATTCTTTTTGTTTCTTTCTTCGTTCGGTAGATTCTCACACGAAACATTAATAATTTTATTTTTTGAAGGAACCTCCTGCATATTTTCCCAGAATACTTGGTCACGAGTGTTTCGGGTAACTTCAATCTCTTTCTTTTATTTGATTTCTGCCTTAGGACTTGCATTTCAATGGTAGGGATTAAGGGACGGGAATAGAACTTTAATTACTACTTCGGCTTATGTTTTTTCTTTATAAATTTAGTTTTTTTTACAGCAGCAGTAGTTTTAAGTTTTTTTTTTTTTTAAAAAAATTTGTCCCCTTAAATTTATTATGTTTTATTTTTGAACCTCTCACTAGATTTGCAATTTGTAACTTTTTTAGTTAACTATTTTAAATTTTTTGGGTTGGTTAAAGTATGAATCCATATTTTTCAAAAGAATTAATTTTGACCCATTTTTATTTGGACTCCTGGAGAAGAAGTATCAGAACTTATAAGTTTGTATGTTTACTTGACAACTAAGTGGACGACAACAACAAGCTTGACTGATAGCTCTGGCTCACAACTCCGTTGATCAAGATTGCTTCTTTTAAAAATTAGTTGGAAATTTGGAATCAAAATTCTTTTCTACTCCTATGTCCTAACTCCATCCCAATTAATATTAAGTTATTAAAATTAAATATATATAATATTTTTAAATTCAACCATAAGGAAATAATTTAAATTTAGATATTATAATTTGAAATAGTATAAGATATTTTAAAAAATAAAAATATGATATTTATTGCCACTTTATATAGACTTGTATATATTTAATAGGAAAATGATATGAAAAAAACATACTCTTAATATATGTAAATTTTTCATTAGGGAGTATTTATTTTTTGGAACAATGAATACTATTTTTATTAATGTGATAAAGACTTTATGAATATAAAATAATATACTTCATATAAAAAATATTCTAAAATTAATTTTCTAAAAGTCAAATTGAAATATTTTTAAATTTATATTTAATATAAACTCATTTAAAATATGAATAGTATAATTTTCAAAAAATACTACTAATTAGAAGAATTGATATTTTTCAAGTCTTAAGTGAATTATGTCTATTTTAAACTATATTATCTAAAACTGAAAATATTGATATACAGTTGAATGTAAAAATATATTATATTTTAATAACTTAATATTAATTATAATTAAAACGGGAGTCAAAGAAATTTCTTTTGAAACAGGAGTCGAATTGTTGAAGAAATTTTTTATTACAACGAATGTTTGAAAGAAGAACGAATCCGTAAGCCATATTATAGAGCCATAAACCAAGCTTGTTGCAAGTATTAAAAAATTGAGAGATAGTATAAAATTTTTAGAGATAGAGAGAGAGAAAAAAGCATATAAAAAAAATTGTGCGCTGGTGAATTTTTAGAGAAAGTAAGTACAAAAAAAATTTAGAGAGAGAAAATCTAAAAATTTTAGACAGAGTATAAAAATATTTAGAAAGAGAAAGAATGTATAAAATATTAGAGATAGAAAGAGAAGGAATATAGAAATTAAACATCATAAATAATTTATTTAATTGGACCATAGTTAAGGGTTACACTGAGTGAACCTGGAAGGCGAGCAGAATACTCTCGAATTCGATTTCGAAATGATAAATTAAAGATCGAATTGCTCGAATTCGAATACATATTCGACTCGACTCGAATATGTATTACTCGAATTCGATCTGACTCGACTCGAATATTTATTCAAACTACTCGCGAGCTTCAAATTTAAGCTCGAATTCGAGTCACCACATAATAACTAGTTTTATAATAAATACTATAATTATAAATTGAATTTGTTATTTTACTTAAAAATGAGAAAATATATTTATTATTACACTTTACAAATATAAAATCACAATTAAAATTAAAAACAAAATAAAATAATAACTAATTATCCTAATTTGATTTAAATTTGTATATATTATAAGAGAATGTATCGAACATCTAATCGAATATGTATTAACTTAGTATGTATTGAATCACAATAAAAATTCGAGTAGTTTGAATCTTAAGCGAGTGAAAGTATAACCTTGTTCGGATTCTACTCATATTTTTATTGAACTATTTTAATGCTCGATTTGGATCATATTATTAACTAATCCGAAGTCTCGCCAGTATTTTTCGAAGTCGAGTCTAATCGAGCCCGAACTGTGTTGGCTCGTTTACAGCCTTAACCATAGTAATGGTAAGCTTTGAAATTTGAAATATGGGTTGACCTATAACCCATAATTATATGGTTCTAACCCACACAACCCATATTAAAAATAGGTAATGTGGTTTTAATTCTACCCTTTGAATAGATCCGCCACTCTGCTTGGGACTAAGTTTGTACTATGAACTTAGTCCTAAGATAGTATAATACTCGTATTGTTTCATATTAATACTACATTCCCCAAAAGTATCATATTGTCCCTCAGTTAAATGACCTTCATGTTACAAAATTTAAGACAAAATACCTTTATTTTAACTATTCCTTATGTAATCATCCTCTAATCAAAATTATAAGATCATTATTAATTTTTTAAAGTCTAAATAAGACATTTTCAAATTTAAAATTGAAATGATTAATTTAAAATTCTGAAACAATAAATTTTACAATGAGTTTACAATAGTCATCATTTTATCGACTAAAATTATAAGAAATTATGTCAATTTTGAGTTTGAAAATATCTTAAGTTGACTTCAAAAAGTAAACAATAATCTTATATTTTGGAATGGAGTGAGTAACCTAGGATCACTAATTCTAGGACTATATTCTATGGGATTGTAATCCCTTGAAAATTGTCATTGCAAACAAACTAAGCCTTAATGAACTAAAATTTTTCCGTCCAACTCTTTGGCCATGCCACTGGAGTATTATATGACTATAATTGGTTCTTTATAATGATTTAGCTATGCAAAGAAGGATTGGTTAACTTAGTATCTCAGAGTATAAATATTATACTGCGGCTTTTTCATGTACATTTTGGTGCTATGATTAGTTCAGATCCTGGTTGATCTTTATATACTTGCGTTTCAGTGAAAATTCACACCATTATCCAAAACAGGGTTAAATAATTATGTTTGTTGTTTTTTGAGATTTAGCAGTCATGCACATGATATTCTCAAACATGCTTTCTAATCTTTTGATGTTTATGAACTGAAGGATAGTGGAGAGCACCGGGAAGATGTACATGATGTAACTGAAGGAGATGCTGTCATCCCTTGTTTTATGCCTGACTGCAGAGAATGTGCAGATTGCAGATCCCCCAAGAGCAATCTATGTTCCAGATTTCCTTTTAAGGTTGTTCCTTGGATGCATAGAGATCAGACAAGCAGATTCACTGACCTTAAAGGAGAGACTTTGCACCATTTCTTATTCATATCCAGTTTCAGTGAGTACACAGTGGTAGACATTGCTCATATAACTAAAGTCGACCTTGAAGTCCCGCCAAATAGAGCATGCCTCCTCAGTTGTGGAGTATCAACTGGTATCGTAATGTTTGGTTTATATTTGGTAGTATTACTTGTCACAACTTACATTTGGGAAATTATCTCTGACTAGTTGCTGTTCTCCATTTCTTACTTTTTTCTCGTTTTTTATTTTCATTTTTTAAAGAGAGTTTGATTGCAAATGGTTACATCTTTTGTGGTTGGGAAAGTACTTCCAGAATTCACAAATGCTCTGCAATCTTCTTTCAATGTCAATACTTTAGGCATAAGGTTAATGGAAGCTTAAACATATTCAAAACTGAAAAAAATAATTAACATTGCACAACTAAAATTACAGGAAATATATAGGTGGTAAATTTCGGGCAACCTCATGACATATTTAGCTTTGCTATCATCAGTCCTGAAGGTGTATCTTTATAGCCTCTAATTAAAATACCGAACTACAGTTTTGAATTTTCATTTAGAATTATTAAGTAACCATTAATTTTAACACCTAAAAATGAGTTTGATTAGTCACTTCTATCCAAATAATTGTTAAGATATACATAAATTTTTACATTATAGAGAGTATTTGCAAAGTACAGTCCCCAATTATTTCTTAAACATTTACTTTGATTTTATTCTTTCTTTGGAGTTTGAAATACATCAATAGATACAGGTTAAACTTTCAGGGCTAGGGGCTGCTTTGAGAACTGCAAATGTGGAAACTGGATCTACTGTTGCTATAATCGGCCTTGGAGCAATTGGACTGGCGGTATGCTCCTGCACTGTTTCCAATCCTTAAATCTGGAAAAAAGAAAATTCACATCGATATATAATGGGTTTGCTGAAAAAACATAATGATTGATATCTAATGGTGTAGGTTGCAGAGGGAGCAAGGCTATGTGGAGCTAAAAGAATTATTGGTGTGGATGTCAATGAAGACAAACATGAATTAGGTAATGAATTCCTATTTTAATTAGTTTTGAAACTATATGCTTCAAAACTCTTTGAAGAGGATTTTTTGATATTTTAAGACGAGCATATGCTTGTTGTGTTATGATACCATTGATTGATGGGCTGTTAAGACAATATCTATATAGAACGGCATGTTGTAAAATTGGGTGTGTTATATTAACTTTATAATGCTTTCTATTTTTCTCGAAACTGTGGGGATAAAACTGTGAGCCAGGTACATTAAATTAACCATGAACTTTTGGAGTATAATCTTTCCACTCATCTCTTCATCCCTATTATATTCTGAGAAAGAATGCACTCCATGAAAACATAATCTATATATGCTGTAACGCCTATATGACTTATTTGTCCAATTATTACAACATTTAAAATGAAGTATAAACAAAAGTTTTTTAGTTTAGTGTATTTTCTATAAATTGATTTGTATCCATTGCTGAGTAAGTAGATATGAAGTTCCTGGCTTGAGCTTATGCCTCATATTTATCTTGTTATTTTTTAAAACATATTAGTGCTTGTTTAATAAGTAGAACATGAATCTATAACATGTGAGGTAGTCATGGTCTTTGCATTTGATATTGTCACTGGTCCCCTGAAGCTACGAGAATTTTTTTTTTTTTTTTTTGGTGAGCTTGTTTACAATATGGGTGGGGAGGTTATTTCCGATGGAAATTTCCGGCTTATTTCTAACGGAAATTTCTGTTGGGAATTCGGTCAGGATAAAGCTTGACGGAATTAATTCGGTCAAAAAATTCATCGGAAATAAAAGTTATTTCCGAATTCCTTCGGATATAACTTTTATTTAAAAAAAATAAAAATCAAAATGAGAAAGCATTATAAGAATGAGAGTTCAATTAGACTGCAGAGATTTAATATCTTCAAATCCATAATTATACACATTATAATCATGAGAGTTAGTCCTTCTGTATTGAATCAATAAGCTAAATCTGAAAGACAGCAACAAGCTGAAATTGAGAGGATGGTTTTATCACTTTACAGAAAATAATTAATAACAAATTTTAAGTACTCCTTGACCAATATCCGCCCACCCTTGGTGAATGTATGTAGGTTGAACTTTTGCAAAAAAAAAAAAATCTGCTGTTTGAGAATTCAATGGTATGTTTTGCTGCACAGATAAGGAACATGAGAAATTGGGAGGAAGTATAGATAGGAACATAATATATATCTACTATATGTATTTAACTATAGAAAACAGTAGAAGAGAAGAAACTAAAAATTAAGAGCTTAGGGACTGTTTGATAAAAATTGAATGAAATGGCTCTGAATCTGAATGAGGTGAATGAAACTGAATACTGAATGAAAAAAGTCGTTTGATAATTGGCATATTTAAAACATCTAATTTCTATGATTTTATCTTCTGAAAAAATTCAAAATTGTTGTAAATATATTTAATATAATAGTTAATATTGTAAAAAAAAAAACTTCATTCAAAAACCCATTCAACAAAAAAAATGACATTAAACCATTTAGCCCAAATCGTTTAAATGACTAACCGATTCAGCCATTCAGGGCTAATCAAACAACCCGTTAGACTTGTTTATTGTCTGCATTTGTAAGGAAGCTATAGTAGCTGAGGCTCAACTTAACTTGGCCTTTTTTTTTTAATTAGTTACAAGTAAAGAAGAAAATCGCCATAGGGGTTGACATTAGCTTTTCATTTTTTATAGACCAAGTAGTTGTAAATCACAAGAATCATGAACTCTGATAGCTAGGCAAGCTAATGAATATAACACTGACAATTTGGTTTCACTAAGACAAACTTTTGGATTTTGTAAAGAAGAATATCTACTTGAAGAATAACTTAACCTCCTTTTCCTTTAAATCTCAAATTCTCTTGGCAAAATACTAGAGACTCAATTTCATTCCAAGGAATTGAATCAGAAATACAGAATTTAAGAACCTATTATGAAAATTCAAATTTTCATTTTCCTTTCTCATTAATCACTTAGCATATTCACGTAGTATGATGTATCAACCAAAAACACACCAAATGAAGCATAGAATCAATAAATCAAGCAGATAAAGTGTCAAAGGAGCTCACCTCATTGACGAAGTTGAGAACAATTCCTACAAATTTTAGAAGGATGAAGTTAAATTATGTAATTGAAATTGTTAAGCGTATCGCTAGAAGTAGTAATAATCCTATAGAATCAGAGAGATAATTAAAAACCTTTAATAAATTAATACTTTTATTAATAAATGAATAAGATTGTTACAAAAGTAAAGAGGCCTATAGAATCAGATAGAGAAAGAGGGGGACATAACTTGATAAATTAAGGACAGTTTGACCAGCCTACAAGTTGCTGCGAAATAATCCTTCAATTGATGATAAAGTATTAAATTCAAAAGGTGCAAATAAAGATTCATAAAGATAAAGTGTAATATCTAATGTAACTTGTATCTCCTATCGCTTTGTTGCCTACAATGAGAAAGCATTTAGCCTCACACCTTATGCTGAGCAGCTGGCTGGTGTAATTGCCGATTGCCCCTGCGACACACCTTCCACTTACGCCATCATGACATTGATGCAAATGAGTTAACTGTATTAAGTTTGACAATTAAAACTAACATTTATGAAAAGTGGAACACACATTAAAACTGCATGAGAACGAAATTAAACAATAAATTAATGTATGAACACCCAAATTAACGTCACAAATTAATGTATGAACACCCAAATTAAACAATCTACAAATCAACGAATTATTACTTCTACTTAACCACACACTATCAAATAAACCTTAAATTTTTATACATGAGCAGACAAGTAATTTACTTGATCAACAACTATAGGCAGAGAATCAATCTCTGAACCAGTTGAATTGGTTGTTGGCATTTCCCCCTCTTCATGCTCATCTTTTTCCTAGTCATGTTTATCATAAAGTTCCAATTTCAATCACACTGCAAATATATGTGACAATGTATATATATATATTCACACACCCAATAACATAAACAAGCATGAAGACCTTATCATCATTGCTATCTACCTCAGTCCCCGTCTCAGTCCCTCTGCATATAAACTTTTGACTTTCTCCTAAACACTAACCTAGAACTGAAGAGAGAGATAAATACAAATAAGTAAAAATGGCAGAATTAAAAAAGAATACACATTAATTTATACAATTGAAATTACCATGAAATTTGATTTCTCTGCAAATTGCGCTATTTTTGACGAGAATAAGTGGAAGACATGCTCAATCCAATCAATTAATATATAAACACCCAAATTAAAACTTGCTTCCTTCGAAGTTGATATCGAGAATTAAAAAGCAAAATATTCAACCCAGTTGACATACATCAAACAACAATAATATATATAAGAAAACAGGTTATCAATAAATTTATGAGATAGAGAAATTAATGGATTATCATTAATTTATAAGACTAATAAACTTGATTTCTAGGGCACGATTGTAGCAGCCGGTGCCTTAAGCATAATTGTGTTCTTTGTCGGCTTTGGATCCTTTCGCCATCAACTCTTTCAGCGATTTCTTGCGTTCTTTGTTGTTGTTGCAAGATGACTCTATTCCTCCTAAAGCCTTCGATTTGATGGTTGCTTCTACAAGAATTTTGGTTTATTTGAAATTAGGGGCTAGGGTTTCTGATTTTGCTACTTTGTTGGCCATCGATATAGCCTCAAGTTTTCAAAATTAGGTATAGAGTGAAATAATAGGGAGGAGAGGGCTGTGGAGGAAGAGGGCTGTGAGTGAGAGGAGAGGAGAGGTTGTGAGAGAATGGTGAGCTCTTGAAGTTTTCTTTTTCTTTTAATCCGCTCCGCTACTTCTTTGCTCCTAAGTAATTTAAATTGTGCTTTTAATTCTGACGGAGTTATTTCCGATGAATTTTTCTGTTGGAATTAACTTTTATTTTCCGCCGAATAAATTCCGTAGGAAATAACCGATTTCTTTGTAGTGAATACATCTTTTTGAAAGGTGTAAAATTCATTCAGTAATATGTCCAGGGAAGCTGTTAAAAGAATCACACAAAAAAAGTTTTGTTTTGTAAGGAAAATTTCACATGTTTGTCAATTTGTGGATTGTATTCAGCTTTCTGTTTTGTTTTCCATTTATTATTTTCTTTCTGCACTATTGAGAGTAAAATAAGATTTAGGCGTATAGCTGATTACAATTGACAAACAAGAAAATTTGTTCTTTACATATTTTGAAGGTGATAAAAGAGATGACTGACGGTGGTGCAGACTACTGCTTCGAATGTGTTGGATTGGCATCCTTGGTGCATGAAGCATATGCTTGCTGCCGAATGGTATCCTTCCCTTTCCCCCTCCTCTCTGCGTCTCATACCCATAATCAGACAGATAGGGGAATGTGCACTTAATTTATATCCTTCATCTGCTTATCATACAACCTGCTTTAGCCTCTATGATTCATGGAACAATTTATTATTAAGAAAACAGTGTGCAAGTAGGATATTATAATTTTAATTAAAATATTATATTTGATAGTGTGGTAAATAAAAGGAGATTCTTAAATGTATTATTTTCAGGGATGGGGGAAGACAATTGTGGTGGGAGTGGATAAGCCAGGGTCACAGTTGAGCTTCTCGTCTTATGAGGTTCTCCACCACGGGAAAACTCTGATGGGATCCCTGTTTGGAGGTCTTAAGCCAAAATCGGATATTCCCATGCTTGTAAAACGATATATGGACAAGGTAATTTAATAACGTTCATATTTTTTTCTACTACCATTTATTTTGTTTCCCTCGTGAATTAGATGGATGGCTTTCCTTGTAATGTGGACTTTCAGGAGCTGAATTTGGATAAGTTTGTCAGTCATGAAGTGAGTCTTGAGAACATCAACAAGGCTTTTGATTTACTAATGGAGGGAAAGAGCCTTAGGTGCGTGATTTGGATGGACCAATGATCAACTATTGCTACTCAAATGGACTACTAAACAAACTTGGCTTCACATTTGTTGTTAGTATTTTTTTTATGTACTGGACTATGTAGTAAGTATTTTCTTATGATCCTTGGTCCAAACCTCGTGCATTTGAAAAGGAATATGTCAACCAACCAACCATTCAACTTAATCTCTATTATTGTTTTTGTCATTTTGAGATGGTGGGCGGAAACTTCTTCTCAAGTCTCAACTAGTAGGAACGATATTAAGAAAGAATATGGATGAAGCTAGTTGTCTGTCTGGTTGAACCAATTTTATAACAAGAATCATTCGTGACAGACAGCTTTAATCCAATTAAACATGCTAGTTTGTCTGATTGGTCCAATTTTTTAACAAGTACCAATAATTCTGAATATTATTTTAGCCCAAATAATTCGATTATAGTGACACAAATAAAAGAAAGACTTTCAGAACTAGTGCATTAGTATAATTTAGCTGAGAAAGACGAATTGAGAAAAAAGAAGAAAATAAAATTAAGTAGTACTACATTGATGTAGCAACTTGTTGGGAGATTATCCAATTGGTTGGTAGTGGATTCGTTGGAAGGTCACCGTTATGCCCTTGTCCTCCACAAGAAAAGCAATACCTTATTATGCAACGTGATGAAAAATAAAATAATATTACTCACATAAAAAAAAAGTTATATAATATACATAAATGCGATGTAGATAAATTATGGGCCTCACATTCATATCGACTACGGATTCATGATTTAAAGTAAAGATTATATTGACTTTTCTTCATGTGATAATAATATTGTTATGAAAAATATTACACTTTATTATATTCAGTCTTGTACAGCGTCTTTTCAATTATTACAAGCCATATTTACTCCATCTCAAAATAAATGTATTTAGTATGAACCTCTCATTTCAAATGAGACCTTAATTATACGTCTCTACATTGAATTTCTAGAAACTCAAACAATTTACCATTACACTTCCCTCCCATGATCAAAATTCTTTGAACCGGAAACCTTCAACTTTATTAGATACAAGCAAATCTCCTTCAATTCATAATGAAACATTAATTTACTAATAGAATCTAAAAACTTACATTCGTCTTGCATTTGAGTTGGTGTAAACGTCTTGCATTTGTTTTTTCATCAAATAATGAGAGAGTCGGCTTCAATTTACTTTTCCACTTTACTCTTATCATTTTGGTCTACAAATTTCTTGAACCAAGTTTTTGTGTTGACCAAAAAAAAATTCATTCTTTCACTCTTTTATATTTAACAACTAGGACATAAATATACTTTTTAGCCACATAATTTATATTTATTTTTTAATATCTTGGTTTTTTTTTTTAATTTGTCGACATGTTTAGTTTAACTCTATATAAAGTATGTGTTGTTATTTAATATTTATTATTATAAGTTAAATGTATTATTAACGATATACTTGAAAATTTGTGTTTAATAATTGAATAAATCATGAATTGTTATTTTATAAACATATTAAAAATTTTAATACGATTTACTAAGTAATACTGAATTAATTAGTTGATAGTACTTTGATTACATTTGATAATAATCATATGAGTGAATTGTTTAGCTAAAATTAGTACAAGTATATATATTTTAGTAAACAATCAATATTCGAAAAAATATACCCGGTATTCTTGAATTCATACACAATAACAATTACGGGTAAACACGTATCTTCTGCCAAACAGAAATGACACCATGCATTTCCTATTTATTATTAATAATTAGAAACCTAGTAATATTATGTGTTTAGGTGTAACAAACACTCCCTTAATATTTTTTTCAGGTGCCTATAATACATATTGTCATACCCAAATACTAATTTTAAATAATGAAGTTCAGTTGTAGTACTCCATTGTTTATAGAAATAAATTAGTCCACATTTTATATGAGAAGAAGTTGTAAAATTCAGCTTTACCCATTTTTCCTCCCTCTGGGCTCCAGGCTCCAGGCTCCAGGCTCCAGGCTCCAGTATAAATGGAGAAATGAGAAATCATAAAATTGAATAGTAGTATTACTCCACCAACAAGTTCAAAGTCAGAAAGGTGTGTTGTTTAGTAGTAGTAGTAGTATTAGTAGTAGACTAGTAGTACAAGTTAATATAGAGAATCGTAAGCTGACAAATTCAATGGTGGTGATATTATAACATATACGTACTACTAGTCAAACTAGCTAGCTACCCACGTCTAGTATACGTGAGAAGAAGATAATTTCATTTCAAATTATACCATACCAAACCCCCGGCCGGCCGGCCGGTCAACGACCAAGATTAATCCTATTCTTCATAAATTTACACCTTGTTTGTCTGAATCCTAAATGGAGGAGGCCACCAAAACAGCCGGGAAGCCCATTAGATGCAGAGGTACCATCCAATCTTCAAAATTAAATAAAACACTCCACTCCACTACTCGACTTAATTTCAGACAATATATATATGTATCTGTTGAATTTTTGATATATACTTGTATTTTTGTGTTTAATTAAATGATGATGCAGCTGCGGTTGCTCGTGTAGCAGGGGAGCCATTAGTGATAGAAGAAGTGATAGTGTCCCCACCTAAATCCGGCGAAGTTCGCATTCGAGTAATATGCAGCTCTCTCTGTCACAGCGACGTCACTTTCTGGAAATTGAAAGTATACCTATGAATTCTATTCTCTCTCTCCTTCATCTTCACCATTACCATTACTGTTCACTTGACTTCTATTATATTTATATTTAAACTGCCATTATTCTTATTCTCTCAAGGATCCTCCTGGTTGTTTTCCCAGAATACTCGGTCATGAATCTCTCGGGTAACTTCAATCTCTTCATTTTTCCCCCCTTAATACTTGCTGGCCATTCATTTATCAAACTGTAAAATCATTGGTATTGAAATATAACCTCAATCTGAATGCAGTCCCCATAATTGTTCAAATTATTGTTGTTTATCGGTATTAATACGACTACAAATTATTGAGGACACAATGGTTTCTCAGTTAATTAATACTCATTATAGTCAATATAAGCCTTGATGTGATTTCTGAGTTATTATTATTATTATCATCATCATCGTCATAGTTTCTCTATAACGATATCTTAGTCAAATTCCCTGATTAATTTATTTTAATGCATGAAATGAACCAGCATATTCCGTGCCTCCATTTGAGTATTGTGCAAGTGCCTTTTGTCTCCACGAGTAACAGCAATCATTTTGTTCCCATTTTGATGAAGCCCTACACTTTTACTAGTACATTAGGCTGCGGGAGAAAGTGGTGTTGATGTAGAAGTTGAATTGTGTTCGTTAAGTTCTAAGTTCATATACAAAAAAGCATCATGGAAAGCACCAAATTTAACAGTCTCCCAAAAAGTGCTTTCTAACCAAAAAAAGAAAAGAAAAGACTACTGCTAAAAGCACTTTTAATATGCTACCAAATACGCTTAAATGCTTTTATACCACTACAGCTCTGCCATACCTATCAATATTTTTAAACTAGTTGAGTCTAAGGCTTCAATTCTGGATACTGTCATTTATTGTTGCTTTTGAATGATTGCTGTTACTTATAACTCATGCACATGTATATTAGTGCTTAGTGGCATGAGGCCTTCAATTTGTATACAAGAGATTGAAGTTAAACTTTAATTGTGACATTGTAAGCATAATTATGTCCGTCCAGGTCGTTGGTCATTCATGTTGAAAGAATAACATAAAAATGTCCTTGGCCATTTCATATGAGAGTTCAATGACTAATGATGATATTGGTGTTTTATATTGATTCCTATGGGATTAGTTAACTTCGTCTTATAGAGAATAACTATACCAGTATACCACAATGTGCAGGTTTTAAAAATGTTTACCATTATAAATAAACAAGGTTGGATAATCTTTTTGTTTATTGTTTGAGTTTCAGCGGTCATGCACATAATATTGTCACTTTCTAACCAATTGATGTTTGTGAACCGAAGGGTTGTGGAGAGCATAGGGGAGAACGTAGATGAGGTAAGTGTAGGAGACACTGTCATCCCAGTGTTTATGCCCGACTGTGGAGAATGTATAGATTGCAGATCCCCCAAGAGCAACCTATGTTCCAAATTTCCTTTTGAAGTTACTCCTTTTATGTGTAGAGATCAGACAAGCAGATTCACTGACCTTAATGGAGAGACGTTGTACCATTTCTTAAACATATCCAGTTTCAGCGAATATACAGTGATAGACATTACTCATATAACTAAAGTCGATCCTGAAGTCCCACCAAGTAGAGCATGCCTCCTCAGTTGTGGAGTATCAACTGGTATCGTAATTTTTTATTTATTTTTGGTAGTATTACTTGTCACAATTGGAATTTAATTAGGAAAATTAACTAAGTGGTTGCTGTTCTCCATTTATCTAGTTTTTATCTCTTGTTTTGTATTTTCATTTTTGTTAAGAGTTTGTTGCAAATGATTCCACCTTTTGTGGTTGGAAAAGTACTTTCGAATTCACAAATACTCTGCAGTCTTCTTTCTATGTTAACACTTGAGGTTTAAATTAGAGGAAAACAAAGAAGGGAAATTTCTGGCAAGCTTCACAACATAGTGGACAGCTTCCTTGATTCCTTTCCCCTGCATATTTAGTTTTTCTGTCACCAGTAAGAGATACTTCTGTAGGTTCATCTTTAGACTCCTATCGAAATACTAAATATTATTAATATTAACCCCAAAATGAGTTTAATTAGTCGCCTCTGTCTAAGTATAAGTAACTGTTAAGTTATTCATAAATTTTAGCATCAAAGGGAGTATTTGCAAAGTAGGTCCATTGCTGTTTTGTAAAATATTTACTTTGATTTAATTTGTCCCTTGAAGTTTGAAGTACATCACTAGATAAAAGTCATGCTTTCAGGGGTAGGGGCAGCTTTGAGAACTGCAAATGTGGAAGCTGGATCAACTGTTGCTATCTTTGGGCTTGGAGCAATTGGAATGGCAGTATGCTTCTACATTGTTTCCAATTCTTAATTCAATAAACAAAATAGGCATTGATATATATCATGGTTTTGTTGGGAGAGAGTATAAGGATTTGAGATGTAATGTCATAGGTTTCAGAAGGAGCAAGGCTACGTGGAGCTAAAAGAATTATTGGTGTGGATGTGAATGAAGACAAATTCGAAATAGGTAATGCATTCTTTTGATATTTCGTTTTTAGTCTTCATCTAGTGAAATAATAGGGACCTGTTGTCTAATTGTCTTCTATGATAAGCATATGCTCCTATCAGATATTTCACCATTGATATCAGGACATCAGAGGTAAAATATAAGTAATGGAATTTTGTATGTCCTCACTAACTTGTATGATGCTGTCCTATTATTTTTGACACAGGGAAAAAATTTGGTGTCACCGATTTTATCAACTCTCGTACATGTGGGGATAAAACTGTGAGCCAGGTACATTAAACATACATATGTGGAGTTTTGTCATTCCGTATTATGTAGACCTTGACTCTAGAGATAAAATACAAATCACATAGGAAGTAAATTTGTATTTCGTAGTTTGAGCTTGTGCCTCAAACTGATGCCTTTATATTTTCAAACATATTAATTGCATTCTTTTGAAAGCTATGTAACCATTTGACAAGATGTTTGAGGAAGCAGTAAAAAAGAGTCGCAACGAAGCTTGAAAGTTTTATTTCGGAAAGAAGATGTGCACGGTGTTTGTGGCTTATCTCACCTTTCTAATTCTTTTCCTTGTTAGTTTTTATTTTTCTGGGAGGACGGGGGTAGGAAGTGGGAATGAATATGTTTGTGTATACTGCAAAAGTTGTCGGGGGTGGAAAAATATTTATGTCATATAGTTGTTACAACAACTGACCAATTATCGTTTCAACTATTTGATTCATTTTTCTTTCCCTATTTTGCAGGTGATAATAGAGATGACTGATGGGGGTGCAGACTATTGCTTTGAATGTGTTGGTATGGCATCCTTGGTGCATGAATCATATGCTTCCTGCCGAAAGGTATTTTTACATCCCCTTGCTCTCTTATACAAAAACACTTGTGTTCACTCATTGCAGATGCAATACTGACATAGGTCTATAATTTCAACATTGTTTCATCTATAGTTTAGATTTTTAAAGATTCAACAATGTAAAGGCCGGGATAAAGTAAAACCGCAAGGAATCTACTGGGCTTGGTTTCCTGGTTTTCTAAAATAAAGGGTGTAACTCAAGATTTTTATACTTGGGTTCAGTTGGATGAATTTCTGGTAGTTTTACCCTGTACCAATTTTTATGAAAAGGATATTCAGTTATAACCAATATAGTAGGCTAGACTCTTGGTAGTACTACTTGTGGTAGTTAGAGACTTTATCCTGTATCTACTTATTGTTCTTGTGGACATGATTCAGATTGTTTGAATCAACCCTAAAAAGAAACAGCAAGGGAAAATTGCACTTCATTTTAATTAACTAGTTTTCTGATTTAAGCTTAATTTGAGTTTGTGCTTTATTGTCACCTGTTGAGAGTATCTCAATTAATGCAACAGCCTGATTCTGCTTTTGTTTAGCTTTATTCATCTTAACCAAATGACTGGGGAAATCTTTCACTTATTTTAATTCGTCATCCACTTCTCTTGCAACCTGTTTTGCTTTCAAGGAATCATGAAACAAAACAAGAAAAGTACGGCATAAGAAGGATATCGTAATTTATTTTATATATATTAAACTTTCTGTGGTGCGCTAATTAAAATTTGAATAACAAGTTTCTTCAATTATTTTTCAGGGATGGGGGAAGACAGTTGTGTTGGGAGTGGATAAGCCAGGGGCACAGTTGAGCTTCAATTCTGCTGAGATACTTGTTCATGGTAAAACTCTTACAGGATGCCTGTTTGGAGGCCTCAAACCAAAATCTGACGTTCCCATGCTGGTAAAACGATATATGGACAAGGTATAATTGAAAAAAAATAAAATCTGTCAGATTTTATTTATTTTCCTAATTTTCATTTCCCTTAAGAAATAGATAGTAACTTTTTTTTTCCTTGTGAACTTTCAGGAGCTGGAACTGGATAAATTTGTTACTCATGAAGTAAACCTTGAAAACATCAACAAGGCTTTTGATTTACTTACAGAGGGAAAGAGCCTCCGGTGTGTGATTTGGATGAACAAATGATTATGTTCATTTACGTGTCTTCTTCATCAATATCCTCAGCTCTAATCATATAATTAAATGATTCATTATAAGTTTTTGTTGTTCAAATAATTACAGTCAGTAACTTGTTTTCATTGAAGTGAAAGTGGTAGTAAGCTCTAGTAATTATATATATAAATGCTTCACTGCAAGTGTAATGGCTCTAATATGTAATATTTGTGGTGTTTGAACAAATAAACTTTTTCAAATAATGCAGATATGCTTCAAGTGAAAAATGAATGGCTCCTTTTCCTGTTTCGTCTGAATTCTTCCCTTATCTAGCTAGCTTTTCCTGTTTAGTGATCGGTACGTAGTCCATTTTTCTCCCTCTGTTTCAATACATGCATTTTGACTGCTTCAAGTATACATGGCCCGACTAAACATGTGTTTAGTAACTTTACGATATTCTACAAGCAATTAATAATTTTCATTAGGCCACTAAACACTTTTCTGGGTGAATTAATGAATATATAGGATTTTTTGTGTTAAATCTTATAATTGACATACGTACGTACAGGCAAAAAATTTCAAGCCTATAGTCACATATTGGGTGGGTGGACACTGATCCTGAGTTTATTTTGTTTTAATTGGTGCTTTCAAGTTGTTTTGTTTGAATTTTTTCTTACATCAGAAGAACTATAATTCAAAAATCTTTTAAAGAAACACCAACATCATACTCTATAACGGGAGTGGTTAACATGAGACCAATATTATACTAAATTATATTGGATCTTATTATAAAGTTAATTATCAATCTTTAATATTTTTTCCAACAATAAAATTAAATATTTTAAAATTCATTGATAAGTTTAATGTCACATTATTATTTTGCCAACTTTATATAAAAATTACGTAGAATTGTGTAGGTAAGGAGAAGGGATCGAATGATCATTCACGCAAGGCAACAAGAAACAAACCACCTATAGCAAAATAAAAACATTCTTTGTTTTCAAGATGAGAAATCGTACGTAAATCAAAACAAAGTAACCAATTCATTAATAATATTACGTACTATGCTACATACAAGTCGCATAAAATCTAAATATGGACTCGATAGACTTGTTGAAAACAAACTTAATACACCCAAACACTTGCATAATTTAAAGAAAAGCAAAAGCAATAGACCCCATCATAATCATAATCATAATCATATTCATAATCATATAACAAAACCAAGACAAACCAAAACCAACCCCACAATCATAATAATACCACCAACTTGCTTTTTTCTTTCACTCTTTTTCTTTTTCTTCTTTCTTATCTTCATCACTAGTCTTGGAGTGGTACCCAGGAATCTTCTCTTTGATCTTTTCCAGAATACCCTTTTTCTCCTTGGCTGGCTCTCCCTCCACGGTGGCGTATGACTCAAATGCCGCCGGAGGAGCAGGAGGAGGAGTAGGAGAAGGGAATTCCTGATCTTCCGCCTTCTTGTGGCCGCCGCCTGGAAGTTTTTCTTTGATTTTGTCTAGGAATCCCTTCTTTTCCTCTGGCTCAACAACTGTTTCTTCAATCTTCTCTACCGGCACAGAGGTGTCCTCTTCCTTGTGAATCTTCTCCTTCAAACTCTTCTTTTTCTTCTTCTTCTTCTTCTCTCCTCCCTCTTCTACTTCTTCCTCATCACTCGACTGCATATTTTTCACCAAATATTTACTTTATCACAAAAAACAACATATATACCAAAAGTCTGTACGTTCTACTAGATCATGCAACAGCATGTGGAATTAAAAAAATAGGTTAATTAGTTTTCGCATGAACAGAAAGAGCTTAAGTTTATCTTACATGGATTAATAGGGGATAAAATAATAAGAGTTTGCCAACATTAAAACATTGCGACTTCTGTCAGATCTATGATTTAATGCATGAAAATGGAGAAGGTATGTATAGTAAGTATATACTTACAGAGCTACTAGAGCTGCTTCCAGATCGGTGAAGTTTGTCAAGTAAACTGGGTTTCTTCTCTTCTTCCACCTTTGACTCCTCGAACTTGGGCTCGGGATCCGAAACATGAACTTTCTGCTCGAATTCAGTGGCGATCGCCTCCTGTTGCTGATAATCAGCAGCAGCAGCAGCAGCAGCAGGAGCAGATTTGTCTTCGTCTTTCTTCGCCCCCAAGAAATCAAAGAAGCCACGATCTGTGGTCTCAACCTCGGAACTCTTGTCAAATGGGTGGTGTACTACTTCGTCCGCCATTATATATCCAATAACACAATTCAAATAAAAATACCTTTTTTAAGAGAGAAATCTATGTATGTATCGACACTAATTCGATTCGAAGAATATAAATATAAAATATATATATATATATATATATATATATATTTTGTTGTAATGAAATGAAATGATATTGATCGGATGGTGTATGAGAGTAGTAGTGGGGGTGGGGTTTTTATAGGACGTGACAACGCGGACTTAACGCAATATATTTACTAGTAGTAGTTGTAGAGTTGGGAACCCAAAGTAAAGGAAGTCCTATTGTGGATCACAAATTAAACAAAGACGCGCGTTGTGATCGAACTTGTGTGGCCGACGTCTTAATTCATTTATTCATGGGTTAAGTTCAGATGACAACTTGGGGTTTGGGCAGTTTTTCACTTAATTATCTATAGTCAGTAAAGTTACATTTAAACACATGACTTTTTGAGTTAAAGTGAAATCGTTACCTTTTCCGTCCAAATTAACCGTGCGTGCATGTCAGACGCCAAAAACGCGTGAAAAGGAACTTTAACGATTTAAAAAGACTGAAATACCCCTTCTTCTTCTATCTTCAACCTTCAAATCCACTGTCTCCTCTCTCCTCTCTCCTCGAGTCTATAGTCGGTGAGATCGTGTAGGAGCCATCGCCGAGAGACTGATGATGGAACCGGCTATGACGTCATCGTGGAGGTACCGAAGAGGAGGAGGTTTTTGGAGTAAACGACCGTCGCCGTTCAGTTCATTAACAAAGCATAGAGTATTCTCACTCAGATCTTCACAAAACTTCTTCAAATCTGAAGAGCAACGAAGTTGAAACAGAAATCGAAGTCGAAATCAGAAGAAATCCCACTATTTCTTCAGATTTAGAGAGTTCGTAACTCTTGACCTCGGCTTATCTATACACAAAACCCCCTCTTCTCCAACTCTTACTTCATTAGGTTTCTCCTTTAGCACTCCTATCCGGTCAAGGAAAAACATCATCGTATTTATTTCACTTTTTTTTCTAATGGACTAATTCTCATTCGAGAATTTTAGATTCACTTTTCCTGTTTTAAACCCCATAAAGTAAAATTCCTTCTCCTATTAGATCTTTGATTTCCTAACCTTTCTCTCTCTATATATCTATATTTATATATTAAAATTTCTCAATTAGCTTGACTTTTATTTTTATTTTCTATTGTTCTAGAGAAACCATGACCGTATTTCTCAATCGGGTTTTGTTAATAACTAATTTTACGTGGAGATAAATAGATGGTAGGAGAATCTGTAGGGAAGGTGCAGTATTCAAAGTGGCAGGAGATGAGTGGATGAGTTTGATTAGGGGTTGAAGATGGAAGAGATTTTGGAGGTTTTGTCGATGGGTTTTGTGAGCACCGCCAATCATTTTGCAGACTCGAATCCATAATCTCATCCGTGGTATGAATTTTCTCACTTAAAATCTTTAATTTCTCTCTGCTTGTATATGTAGATTAAAATGAAATTGCTTCGCAAATTTGAAAAAGTTGGATCTTTATGTTATGTTTTGAGAAAAAATTGATCTTTCGCATGTTTTTGATATTATATTTTCGGATTAAATATGGTTCTGGTGTTCATTGAGTTGTCTTATAACCTGTTATCTTATTCCCTTTGTCCAAATTTGATAGTCTCATTTGTCTTTTCGACTCTCCGGGTTCATATCTCATTCGTCTTGATAGATTGAATATTGCTATCGATGTGATGTAAATTTGACTTCTTTGCTATCTTCACAATGACCTAAGCCTCCTATTGTGTCTCGCGACTTAAAGCCTAGTAATGTTCTCTAGATGAGGAATCGATTTGGACATATTGGTGACTTTGGATTAGCAAGGTTGCTTCGTGAAAGGTAAATGTGTTTTCAATGGAGGAAACTCAGTTACATGGTGTGACGCCCCCAAAATAGGTATACATCACTCATTCCGAGTTGTCAATACATGCGAAACAACTACAACTTTATTATTACAACAAAGAAAGCTGTGAGTTTAAATACAAATATTATCTTTGATAATATCTATACTCAAATAAATCTTCATCACATTTATTGATATATTATTTTACAAAATGGTGAGGACTACTAAACAACTCTCTCTAGAACTTTCATTCCATACCCCCGACTTGACTCGCTTATATTCTCGCCTCCCGAGAAGAAAAATTGAACAAAAAGGAAAAGGGTGAGCTCAACTAGCCTAATAAAGAATATTATGACTAAGATAATATACAACAAATTATCGTTAGTCTTCAATGAGGAAAAATCTAATAGAATACAATAGGCAACAAATTTTAAATCAATATTATAATGAAATAATAATTCATTAGAAGAGTTAAGTAGAGAATGCAAACTACTATCTTCTATGTATGAATTTAAAAGTTCATCGCTCATCTTTTATCCTCAGTAACATCAATCACTATATATCCGAATTAAATATTCATTTTGCACTATCTGTGCCAAAGATATTCATCGATTGGTCATGTTCATCTAAACACTGCTCATCTTTCTACTACGGACCAAAGATATTCATCGAAATCATTCATCTTTGACTATGAGGCCAAAGATATTCAATAATATCATCATTTAAGACCGAGGATGATGAAAAATATTTTAAAGAAACGAATCCAATTGAAACAAAATTACAAGGATTAAGAATTAAGGATTCGTACTTTTGTTTTATCCATGTCCAAAAATACCTCAAAAATAATCATAGTGGTGTAAAATTCAAGAATGATCAAAACATGGATACAATCAAAGCTAGTATCCACAATAGATATTTTGGATGAAAAGGAAAATTTTCATTTTTCGATGAATAGTCCAGATTCGTGAATAAGATCAGAGTATCGTGAATAAGGCCGATATCGTGAATAAGAATCAGACACCAAAAGTTCCAAATTTGATAAAAACTTCAGATCAATATTTTAGCATAATGATATTGAAGAGATAATATCATTCCGAAAAAAAAATATCCCTTACCTCGAAAGATCAGTACTTTTAGTTGAAACACCGGATATAGGTTATGACTTGAACTTGCATCAGTATAGCAATACTCAAAGTATACTCAAAATACTCACAAGAATACGCCGATAATATAGAGAGAAAACTTGATTTTTCGGTGTGATTTTCAATTCTAACCCAAGACCCTATTTATAGGAAATTGCTAGAACACCAAAAGTAGAAAATTTAATATAATAATATTATATATATTACAAATTCTCTACGCACACTTAGCATCTGAAATCAGCAATCTTAACACATGTTAAATGAGTCCCAACAATGTAAAAAACGTTTTTGTAATTAAAACTATTTTAAACATCCAAAAATTAATTATTTCGGAGCTTCAGAACTTCAATAATTCATAATAAATAGCCCTTTTATCAGAAAATTCGAATCTCGCGATTTTTTATAGGAAATTCAATTCTCTACAACTTTGCAGAAGAAAGTTTTCCAAATTCCAAAATGTAAATTGAATAAAGAAATCCACAAACCATGATTTTTACGTGCTATAATCAAATTTCAGTCAATAAATGGGGTCCACCGACATGTTTAACATGTTTTAAATATTTATTGCAACAAAAATACTCTTCCTCCTCGTATACTCATATATCCCACATTCGTTGTAAAAATATCACCATTATTATATTATTAAAATATAATAATACATTTAAATGAATTATCTTATTAGAAAAAGATAAAATTTCAATTTTCAACAATTGTCACATTAAAATTTTTCTCCATCTATATCCACATAAAATCAATATTTTCCTCATCATATGAATCAATAATTAATTATTCACAAATAATATTACAGAATCACAATATCGACAACCAGTGATTCTCAGGAAAGAGGGGCTTTCAATAAGAATTTCTCCTCTCGGGTACTTGCAATTAGGTGACCAAAACCTCTCCTAGGAAAGAACTTTCTAGACATTGCCAATAATGTTATCTAATAATATTATTCAGATAATATGAATTATTGATCGATAATGAAAAATCTTGTGTAATAACAATTATCAAACAACAAAGAATATAAAATATCAACGCAAACAATTATTAAATCAATAAAATCGAATGAAGAATTATTCGTAACCATTATTAAGTAGTGCCTTCTTACGTAAGAATCAATAATTGGTGCAATACTGGCATTCTTCGTGTTTTAACCACCCGAGTATTTTAACAAGATTGATAACTAGCAATAACAACTCTGTGTTATTTTTAAACCACTTATATTTGTCGTTTTCTTCATCCAATCGCTTTAGTTATGGGGCCCATAAAATCGCGCGTCATACTAATATTCCCGACAAAGCAAAGAATATTACACGACCAAATGAATATTCAAACAACAATGAATATTTTATAACCACTCGCTTATTTTGAAATATTTGCGTATTTTACCCATAACTATTCACATTAATCAAATCAACCCTTACTATTTCAAAATAATAAATAGAGAAAATTAAATTTCATTAATAATAAGTTGGGGTCTTACAACCTCCCCTCCTTATGAAATTTCGTCCTAAAATTGACGACGCATTCTGGTGTTTGAAAAGGTGAGGATACCTCGCTTTCATTTCGCTTTCTAATTCCCGTGTCATTTCCTCTATAGCATGATTCCTCCACAAAACTTTAACTTGTTGTGACGCCCTAAAATTAGGTATACATCACTCATCGTCTTGGGTAGTCGGATACATAATCTGTAATTTAAATACAACTTACTAATATAAGCATGCGTATACAATACAACATAAAGCGTGAGTTTGAATACAAATATTGTCTACTAGATATTATACAAACTCAAAAGGAGTCCTCATTACAATTATTATCACTTTATTTCACGTAAGAATAGTGAGGACTACTAATGCTATCCTCGGACCATTACTCCGCTCCTCGACTCGTCCCAGCCTATGTTCTCATTTCACAGAAGAGAAGCGGTGAAAGAAAGGGTGAGCTCAACTAGCCCAAGAAGAAATATTATGACTAAGATAATGCGAATAAATTATCAATAACCTTCAACATTGTTAAACCGATAAAATATAATAAACATCAAGTTTAACTGCGGCAATTTTAATGTTAATCCATTAAAAGAGTCAAGTAGAAAATAAAATCTACTATCTTTTATGATTTAAAAGGTTTTTCATCATTTATTATATTTGAGACTCAACTTTAATAAATAATCCACATCATCGAATCACCCCCCGCACTACTACTGCCGAGGATATTCTTTAGTATCACGACCACAATTATTCCCGCACTACGGGCCGAGAATAGTTGTGTATTCATTAATGGTCGTGATCATGCTAACAATCGTCCATCAATGCACTACTACCAATCGAGGACTTTTACCACATCATTTGTAACATTACGGTCGTGATTACAATCGAATAATCCTCAGTCATAATCATACCAAGTCCATCCATGCTCTACAGCCACAGATGACTTTAAAAAATAAATAAACATGAGGATGATGACAATGATATAAGAATTCAATAAAACAAGTTCAAGACTTAAGTTATTAGAACTAATAACATCCATGTCGGCCAAACGACATCTTGCTTTCAGAGAGTAAAATTCAAGAATGATCGGAAGAATATTTCCATGAAAAAGAATCTTTGGATGAAACGCAAATATCGAGGATATTCTACTAATTGCATGGAGTATAGAAGTCAAAGTTTTAACCAATTGGGTATAATAAAGAATGGAATAACAAAAGAAATCACCATGCATGCCAGACTTGCGACAGCATGAGTTATTCCAATGAATAATAATAATACGCGGAACCGAAGTCGGTGAAATTCACAGCCGACGAGGATGTTCAAATGAATAATAAAGATGGAACTAGATCCGGTGTAAAACACACAGATAGGATATTCCAATGAGAATGATAAAGCGGAACCAGTCCTGTAAAACACATGACAGGATGTTCCAATGTAATAATAAAGAAGCGAAACCAGTCGGTGTAAAACACATGCATGCAGGATGTTCCAGCAGAATAATAATAAAGAGCGGAACCAGTCCGGTGTGTAAAACACATGAGCATGGATGTTTCCAAATGAGAATAATAGAAGAATGGAATAAAAAAGAAGATCACCAAGTATAGGGGATTCCGCGTATCTGAGTTATTCCAATAGAATAAATAAGAATGGAATAACAAAAGAAGTTCTCTTCATGAATACTGAAAAGAATAACACACTTACAGTACAACAAATAATATTCCCTACCTTAGAAGAACCGAATATTGGTAAAGTGAAGTAGCGAGAATACTTTTCTTTCTTCTCTCTATAGTTTCTCTGAGTTTCAATTGAATTAAAAAGAAAATAATGAAGGAATGAGCTTACATTTATAGGAAAATAGAATGCATAGTAATTAATCCATGAAGCGGTCCAGATTGATTTACTTTAATCGACGGTCCATATTTAAAGCAAAATCTTTTAAATAAAATATAATATATTCTATTTATATAAAAACATTTTACTATGCAAACACTATGCAACACTATGTAAAACACTATGCAAAATACTATGCATAATAAAATATAATATATTTTATTTATAGAATAACTTTAATAAAGTATTACATTTTTTATATAAAAGATGTTTCGTTTTATTACGTTAATAATACGAATAAAACAAAACGTCATTATTCTTATAATAATTCATATTATTAATCAACAATAATGGAATCAAACCGGTGACTTCTCATAAGCATCGATAATCAATCTGGTGTGCTTTCTTATATGCAACCACACGTATTCATTGTACTTTTACTACCTGAGAGTAGTTCAACAAAGATCGATGGTAAAACTTCCGTAGTTATTTGATAAAATATTTTTGTCGTTTTCTCAATCCAAATAATAATTACATTAATGAGGTCCACCAATGATTGGTAGTTGTAACGAATATTCCCTACTAAACCGAATATTCCCCGACCAATCGAATATAATATAACCACTTGCATACTTTGCAAAATTTATAAATATTACCCACAACTATAACATTATATCAAATTATTCCATAATATTCAAAAATAATATTTATAGAAAATCATCTTTATTTATAAAAAGTCGGGGTCTTACAACCTCCTTAACATGAAATTTAGCCCTCGAAATTAAGTGCGATACACGGTATGTCGAAGAGGTAAGGATACCTTGATTTCATTTCGATTCTAACTCCCAAGTCATTTCCTCAACATCGTGGTTCCTCCACAAAACTTTGACTTGAGGTATAACCTTGGGCGTAGAATATGTTCATCTTATCAAAATTTGAACAAGAACCACTTCATACGTCAAATCTTCCGCTATTTCGTCTCGGTTCTAACTCAATAATATGGTTCGGGTCTTTCACATATTTACGTAACATGGATATGTGAAAAAGCGTTATGAACGAGGTAGTATTTGGCGGTAGAAAGCGAGTCTATAGCCCACAGTTCTACCGATCGAGGATTAAAATTGGACAGATGAATCGAGGATTAAGTTTTCTCTCTTTCCAAATCTTGTAACTCCTTTCCATGGAGCAACTCTTAATAACACGATCTCTCCTATATCAATTCCACGCCCTTTCATAAGATGAAGATCGTTATAACTCTTTTATCGATTTTGTTAGGGTTTTTATACGTTGTCGGATCATTTGAATCTTTTCCGTAGTCATACGTATTCAACTCAGGTCCCAACAACGTTGCTTCACCCACCTTGTGAGACCCAGATTTTTTTATCAATAAAGATTTAAATTTTGTTGAAATAATTTTTTAATATTATGGTGTGAATTTAAGATAATATTATAGTTGTGGGTAGTATTTATAAATTTTGCAAAAGTATCACAGTGGTTATATTATATTCGATTGGTGGGGAATATTCGGTTTAGCGAGGGAATATTAAATACAACAGCTCAATCATTGGTGGACCCTAGCAAAATTATTGTCGGATTGAGAAAGCGACAAAAATATTTTATTGAAATAACGGCGGAAGTTTTCTGAGTAGTTCTTGTTGAACTACTTTCGGTAGTAAAAGAAATACGATGATGTCGTGTGGTTGCATAGTAGAAGATGCGGTATTGATTATTGATCTTTATGTGAGAAGTTACTCGGTTTGATTCCATTATTGTCGATTAATAATATGAATTATTATAGCGATAATGACGTTTTGTTTTATTCGTATTATTAACGTAATAAAAGCGAAACATCTTTATATAAAATAGAATACTTTATTAAAGTTATTACATAAATAGAATATATTATATTTTATTATGCGTAGTGTTGCGTAGTGTTTTGCATAGTGTTTTGCATAGTATTGCATAGTGTTTGCATAGTAAAATGTTTTTATATAAATAGAATATATTATATTTTATTTAAAAGATTTTTCTTTAAATATGGACCGTCGGATTAAAGTAAATCAATCTGGATAGTTCATGGATTAATTCTTATGCATTCCATTTTTCTATAAATAGAAGCTCGTTCCTTCATTATTTTCTTTACGAATTCATTGAAACTACAGAGAGAGAAATTAGAGAGAGAAGCTATAGAGAAAATTATAGAAAGAAGAAGAGTATTACGCTACTTCACTACTTCTATATTAGGTTCTTTTTACGGTGTAAGGGTGTTATTCTTTCTTCTTGAAGAGAACTTACATTATTCCATTCATTATTATTACATTGGAATAATTTGTAAAAGTGGCATACCTATACACATAACTTTGTATCTGTGGCGTACCCTATACTTGGTGAAATCTTTATGTTATTCCATTGCTTATTATTACATTGGAATAACTTTTGTATCATGTGAGTTTACCTATACTTGGTGACATTCTTTTATTATTACATTGGAACATCACATGCGTGTGTTTTTACGGGACTGGTTCCGAATTTTATTATACTGTTGGAACATCACATGCATGTGTTTTTTACAGGACTGGTTAAAATCTTTATCATTCTGTTGGAATATCCTATACGTGTGTTTTACTAGGATGCAGTTCCATCTTTATTATTACTGTTGGAACATCTCGCATCGGTGTGAATTTCACGACTGGTTAAGTTATTATTATTACATTGGAATAACACATACATCTGAAATCGCATGCGTGGTGATTTCTTTTGTTATTCCATTCTTTATTATACCCGGTTGGTTAAAACTTTGACTTATATACTCCATGAAATTAGTAGAATATCCTTGATATTTGCGTTTCATCGATATCTTTTCATGGAAATATTCTTACGATCATTCTTGAATTTTACTCTCTGAAAAACGATATTATGTTGACAATTTGGGCGTTAATAATTCATGGATTAAATAATTCTTGAACTTGTTTTATTGAATTATTATGTCATTATCATCATCTCTCATGTTATATTATGTTATCTTTGGCTTACGTGCGTAGATGAACTTAGTATGATTATGACCGAGGATCATTCGGTATAATCATGACTTGATATAAATGATGTGACAAAAGTCCTCGGTGCTTTGTAATGCGATGATGGATAGTTTTTGGTATGATTATGACCGAGGGGGTGATTCGGTATAGTCGTGACCATTGATAATTTGATGAAAATCCTTGGCCAAGTAATGCGAGGGATGATTAGATGTGGTGGTTTATTTATTAAAATTTGAGTCTCGGTGATAAAAATTGATGAAAACCTTTTAAAACCTAAAAGATAGTAGACTTTATTCTCTACTTGACTCTTTTAATGGATTGCTTATTCATTGCTGATTAAACTGGTTGTCTATTGTATTTTATCGGTTTTTAACTTTGTTGAAGGCTAATGATAATTTATTACGCATTATCTTAGTCGTAATATTTCTTCTTGGGCTAGTTGAGCTCACCCTTTCTTTCTTTATTCTCTTGAGGAAATGAGAACATAATTTGGGACGAGTCGGGGAGCGAAGTAATGGTCGAGAGGATAGCATTAGTAGTCCTCACTATTACGTGAAATAGTGTGATAATAGTTGTAATGAGGACTCCTTTTGAGTTTGTATAATATCTAGTAGACAATATTTGTATTCAAACTCACGATTTATGTCGTATTATTATACAGCGAGTTATATTAGTAAGTTGTATTTGAATTTATGTACCATGTAAGTGGCGACCCAAGATGGGTGGCGTATACCTAATTTTGGGGCGTCGCGGTTAGTATCGAGCTTAGGGATATGATCCGGCTAAGATGTGAGAATAAGAACTAGGAGGGAGGCGGGAAATTCCTTCGTTAGTATGACCTACTAAGTTTATTTGGTATTTAATTGGTCGGTCGAGTATAGGGATAATATTTGATATATTAATTAACCCTTATTTTGTGGCGGTGTTTGAAAATGGCATCAGAGAATGTTGAGAATAGCAATGGAGCCTGAGGAGGTATTGATTCTCCGCGGATTAATAATCGAGGACAATGTGCAACGGGATGGCGATAATCCTCCTATAAACAACAACAACGATCGATCGATTGAATGACCAGTGCGTTTAAAAGGTTTTAGAATTCATGCAACATCGGTAGCGACGACTCATCCAAAAGCGTGGGGTGGAAACACGGAAAACTCGGGCGGTCACCATTAAACAATTCAAGAGCTGGGACCACCAGGAGTTTAAGGGAAGCAAAACCACTTGGCGGAAGCATGGATAAAGCATGATTACAAGATATTTGATGTCTTGGGATGCTCAGAAGAAAAAAGGTTCCTTTTTGCGCCTTTATGTTCTTGGAGGCGATTCTTGGTGGGAATCGGTAAAAGCGTACTCGACTTCTTTGTCTTGAAGATATCTTGGGAGAAGTTCGGGAGGCATTCAACGACAAATACTTTCTGAAAGTATTAAGCCACATGAAGGAGGTGGAGTTTATCAAGTTGGAACAAAACAATATGGGCCGTGTCATGATACGAGGCAAAATTTGCGGAGTTATCACGATTTCGTCCCCACTTGGTGGATAATGAAGAGAGATGGGCGCGAATGTTTTTAAAAGGTTTGAAAGCGGAGATACGTCGACATCTTATTTCTCATAAAGCGTGTGTTTTATTAGGATGTTGTAAATAGGGCTCGATTAGTGGAGCGCGATAACTTGAGTCAACCAACTAAAAAGAAGTAAGTGCGGCAAAATTATAATACCGGTGAGTAGTCGTGAGCGGTGACAACAAGCGTGGAGGAATCAGCGGGCGGATATGGTAACCACTTGGTGGTAATCGAGGTCAAAGCAATAAGAATGGACATTTCAAGAAAAGGAGATTCAATGATGATGGAAAGGCGTCGGACTGACTTTTGTTGTTAAGGAAGGAGAAAGACCACTATTATATGCTTCAAATGCGGAGGAGAGGGACACATCGATCAAAGCTGCGCCATGCAGTCAAAGCATGTTATAATTGTGGAAGAGAAGGTCATTTAGCTCGATTTTGTCGTTTACAGAAGACAAATTCAACTAGGATGGAGGCACCAAAGGCATCCCGGACAAACCAAATCCAGTAGTTAAAAGAAAGCGTTTTTTTTCTCGTGACGAGGAACACGAATAAAATTATCACGGGTAAGTTAATCATAAGCTCTCTTGAAGTCTATACCGTGTTAGATACAGTTCTACCCACTCTTTTTTTTCACTAGTTGTGTTCGGCGTTTAAATTTGACTCAGAAGAAGTTAAACTTTGACTTATTGGTTGAAACCGTTAGTAGGAGCCTTCGTTACCGCTCTTATTTTTAAATCTTGTTTGATTCAAATAAACACTTTCACGTTACTGTCGATCTTATCTTTTGAAAATACTTGCCTTTGATGTGATTTTAGGAATCGATTGGTTAACTACTCATTATTATTTTTTGTAAGGTTGTTAGCTTTTATATTCTAACCAACTTTGTTATATCTGAATTCAAAGTAACCAAACCACTAAAGTTAATCCTTTCATTATATCAAGCCATAAGTAAAGAGCCCCGATCCTTTCGTTGTTGACTTCCTTGTGTAGAATGCAAAAGCGGACTTTCTGTGGCGACGTCGTGAATGAAGATGGCAAGTTTATAGGTATCATTGTGAGATCTTTATCTAGGTTAAGGGATAGAAGTCACGGTTGGTATCAATGTGACGTCTTATCAAGTCTTGGACGAAATGTGATTTTGAATGATATTTCTATCATTAATAAATTTCTTGGCGTATTCTTGAAGACTTCTAGCCTACCCTAGGCGTGAAATCAAATTTTGTATTGACCCGATACAAAAACCCATTTCTTAAACCCTCGAATATTTCTTCAACTAAAATGAGCAGTTTTCGTGGTTTATGATGAAAGTCATAATAAAAGCATTGGACTAATGAAAATCATGGGTATATGAAGTATTAGTAAGTGTTATGATGAGTTATGTTGGTTATTATGTGAAAACATGAAAGTTTCTTAGAAATCACAAAGGTTGAAAAATCAGATTTTGGTGAAAAGCGTAACATGAAATTCAATTGACCATATCTCCTATTATATTTTGAATTTTTGAGTGTGGTCAAGTCCTAGAGTTAGATCTATGAGTTACCTAACTAATCCAAGTGGAATTACTGGAAAAGGTGTTGTAGATTTTTGTGTGGACTGATTTTAGCAAAGGAGGCCAAAGCTGTAAATTTTGAAAATGCTACTGCCATGAAACTTTAAGGGACTGTTTCGGCCACTTAAATTATGAGAAAAATTCTGGCCTTTTGGGACATGAAGGTATATGGTATAAAGTACCTCCTGTCCAAAAATGAGCTCATTCGACTTAAAATGAGCAAGTTATGACTATTTCAATATTTAGGTTTTCAAATGAAAAACGCTATATTAGGAGTTCTATAACTCAGATGACCATGAAATTTAAACTAGAAGCTCACGTTAACATGTGTAAGGTCCTGCCAAGATTTGGGAATTTTGGAGTTAAACTTGAGGTAGCTAATTTCTTAAGGAATTAATTAGAAATTGATTTTTGAAAAATAGTAAATGAATTTTAAAAATTCGAGAAAAATATATTTTCATTATGGGACTATATTATGCTAAATCCCAGAAAAGAAATATTTTTGGGACTAATTTGGTATTTTTCATGAAAATAGTTTAATTCTGAACATATGAGTTAAATATGTTATGTGAAATAACAAAAAGTTGAAAATAGGATTTTATGGCTAGAGAATCCTATATAGAGTATATGCATATTTTTTGATGAGGATTTGATAATTGGTGATGATATTTTATGAGTATGGCATTTTTGAATGATTAAATGCATTATATGGTAAAAGCGTAAACAATTGAGATAAATTGTTTATAAATTTAAGAAGTGATTAAAATATTATTATAATATTAATGTTATTAGATTATGAGATTATTAAGTGATTGATAACATGGGGATATTCTTGAATCTGGATAAATTATATTATAAATGTTTAATATTTATCCTTTATCTCATTTGATTGATTCTTTATATCATTATCCTCATTATTTATATTATGTTGAAAGTAAATACGTGGCTGTAGTGCGTAGATGGACTTGGTATGATTATGACCACGGATTATTAGGTATAATCATGCTTAGTAATTGAATACACAATTATCTTTTTGGTAGTAGTCATGGATAATTTTTGTGGTAGTGATCTTAATGAATACACGATTATCTTTGGTAGTAGTGCATGGATAATTTGTGGTCGTGATCTTAATGAATACGATTATCTTTGGTAGTAGTGCATGGATAATTTGTGGTTGTGATCTTAATGAATACTGACGATTATCTTTGGTAGTAGTGCATGGATAATTTGTGGTGCGTGATCTTAATGAATATACACGATTATCTTTGGTAGTAGTGCATGGATAATTTTGTGGTCGTGATCTTAATGAATACACGATTATCTTTGGTAGTAGTGCATGGATAATTTGTGGTCGATAATCTTAATGAATACACGATTATCTTTGGTAGTAGTGCATGGATAATTTGTGGTGTGATCTTAATGAATACACAATTATCTTTTCGTATGAATACACGATTATCGCATGGATAATTGTAGTCGTGGATAATCTTAATGAATCTTAATGAATACGATTATCTTTGGTAGTAGTGCATGGATAATTTGTGGTCGTGATCTTAATGAATACCACGATTATCTTTGGTAGTAGTGCATGGATAATTCGTGGTCGTGATCTTAATGAATATCCTTGGCACGTAGTGCGGGGATGATTCGATGATATGGATTAATTATTGAAATTGAGTCTCGTGATGAAATATTAATTCATGGATGTGGTAAAAAGTCGTCTTTGGTAGTAGTGCATTGATAGACTTGGTATGATTATGACCACGGATTATTCGGTATAATCATGGTAGTAATTGAAAACACGAATATCCTTAGCGATTAGTGCATGGATAATTTATGGTTGTGATCTTATTAAGTTTGCGTCTCGGTATTATTGGTTTCTGGTTGTATATCTTTGGCACGTAGTGCAAAAAAGATGAATTGTTAATGAATATCTTTGGTAGGATTGTTAATGAATATCTTTGGTAGGAAGATGAATTTAATATTTTTAACGATAAAGGTATTCAAGGTATCCTCACTCTCTTTATCATATCAGTCGTACCCTAATTTGAGGCGAAATTCCATAAGGAGGGAGATTGTGAGACCCAGATTTTATCGATAAAGATTTAAATTTTGTTGAAATAATTTTTTAATATTATGGTGTGAATTTGAGATAATATTATAGTTGTGGGTAGTATTTATAAATTTTGCAAAGTATATGCAGTGGTTATATTATATTCGATTGGTGGGAATATTAGGTTTAGCGAGGGAATATTAAATACAATGGCTCAATCATTGGTGGACCCTAATGAAATTATTGTCGGATTGAAAGCGACAAAAATATTTTATTGAAATAACGGCGGAAGTTTTACAGTAGTTCTTGTTGAACTACTCGGTAGTAAAAAAAATACGATGTCGTGTGGTTGCGTAGTAGCTTGCGGTATTGATTATTGATCTTATGTGAGAAGTTACTCGGTTTGATTCCATTATTGTCGATTAATAATATGAATTATTATAGCGATAATGACGTTTTATTTTATTAAGTATTATTAGCGTAATAAAAGCGAAACATCTTTTATATAAAATAGAATACTTTATTAAAGTTATTACATAAATAGAATATATTATATTTTATTATGCATAGTGTTGCGTAGTGTTTTTGCATAGTGTTTTGCGTAGTATTGCATAGTGTTTGCATAGTAAAATGTTTTTATATAAATAGAATATATTATATTTTATTTAAAAGATTTTTCTTTAAATATGGATAGTCAGTTAAAAGTAAATCAATACTGGATAGTTCATGGATTAATTCTTATGCATTCCATTTTCTATAAATAGAAGCTCGTTCCTTCATTATTTTCTTACGAATTCATTGAAACTCTAGAGAGAAATTATAGAGAGAAGTATATAGAGAAAATTATAGAAAGAAGAAGAGTATTACGCTACTTCTTTACTTACATATTTCGGTTCTTTTACGGTGAGGGTGTTATTCTTTCTTCTTGAAGAGAACTTACATTATTCCATTCATTATTATTACATTGGAATAACTTTTGTAAAAGTGGCATACCTATACATAACTTTTGTATATCATGGCATACCCTATACTTGGTGAAATCCTATATGTTATTCCATTGCTTATTATTACATTGGAATAACTTTTGTATATCATGGTTTACCTATACTTGGTGACATTCTTCTATTATTACATTGGAACATCACATGCATGTGTTTTACAGGAGGACTGGTTAGATTTTATTATTACATTGGAACATCACATGCGTGTGTTTTTTACAGGACTGGTTAAAATCTTTATCATTACATTGGAATATCTATACGTGTGTTTTTAGGATGCAGTTCCATCTTTATTATTACTGTTGGAACATCACTGTCGATTGTGAATTTCACACGACTGGTTCGTTATTATTATTATTACATTGGAATAACACATACATGCAATCCGCATGCATGGTGATTTCTTTTGTTATTCCATTCTTTATTATACCCGGTTGGTTAAAACTTTGACTTTATACTCCATGAAATTAGTAGAATATCCTTGATATTTGCGTTTCATCGATATCTTTTCATGGAAATATTCTTACGATCATTCTTGAATTTTACTCTCTGAAAGCGATATTATGTTGACAATTTGGGCGTTAATAATTCATGGATTAAATAATTCTTGAACTTGTTTTATTGAATTATTATGTCATTATCATCATCCTCGTATGTTATATTATGTTATCTTTGGCTTACGTGCGTAGATGAACTTAGTATGATTATGACCGAGGATCATTTCGGTATAATCATGACTTGATATAAATGATGTGACAAAAGTCCTCGGTATATTTTGTAATGCGTTGATGGATAGTTTTGGTATGATTATGACCGGGGTGATTCGGTATAGTCATGACCATTGATAATTTGATGAAAATCCTTGGCCGTGTAGTGCGGGGATGATTAGATGTGGTGGTTTATTTATTAAAGTGAGTCTCGTGATAAAAATTGATGAAAACCTTTTAAAACCTAAAAGATAGTAGACTTTATTCTCTCTTGACTCTTTTAATGGATTGCTTATTCATATGATTAAGCTGGTTGTCTATTGTATTTTATCGGTTTAACTTTGTTGAAGGCTAATGATAATTTATTACGCATTATCTTAGTCGTAATATTTCTTCTTGGGCTAGTTGAGCTTTCCTTTATTCTCTTCTTGAAATGAGAACATCCTTAATGGTCCAGAGGATAGCTTTTAGTCCTCCTCACTAGTGAAATAGAGATAATAGTTGTAATGAGGACTCCTTTTGAGTTTGTATAATATCTAGTAGACAATATTTGTATTCAAACTCACGATGTCGTATTATGCACACGGCAGTTATATTAGTAAGGTATTTGAATTTATAGTAATGGTCAAGATGGGAGGATAGCATTAGTAGTCCATACAACGCTCGAATTATGCCAATACGTGAAATAGTGTGATAATAGTTGTGAAATGAGGACTCTTAATAGATCTTTAAGAGAGTTTCAAAATACGAGGATGATATAATAAATCTAAGTATACAATAGTGAATTGGGTATTCAAACTCGTTTATGTGTACATCTGAGTTTATAAGTTTCGTATTACAATGACCCAAATTGAATCAATGCCTTGAGTTATATTAGTAAGTTGTATTTGAATTTATGTACCATGTAAGTAAATTTCAAGATGGGTGGCGTATACTTAATTGCTCCACCAAAATGTATATGAAATATCATGATACATTTTGGTACTCCGAGATGGATTGCAAATGGTGTGTTATGCGCCTCCATCATGATATTATACTTTAAATCGAGGTCGTTAGAACCTGAAAGTGCAGAGTTGACTCAAGTATTCCTTCTTCATCGATTCTTGCTTAAGATAGCACCCTCTGCAGACTTTCTTCCTCATACGCATCGAACTCCAGTGCGTAGCGAAGCGACTTTAACTTTATCGATTAAAGTCGGTTCTACTCAGATATTCGCTATCATCACATGCGTCCACAGGTCTTTAACTCTATCTCCATCCTTTGCAAGTCACACAAAATGGGCCTTTCAGATTGACAATAACACTTTTCGTGACTTGCATATGATCTTCTACTCGATCGTCGGCTACTACCACGCTTTTTTTCCGGGATGGTATTGGATGGTATGATCATAATCTTTCAATAGTTCAAGCCAACGTCGTTGTCGCGTGTTGAGTTCCTTTTGAGTGAAGAAATATTTGAGGCTTTTATGATCCGTAAAGATTTCCATTTTCTCCCCATACAAGTAATGCCTCCAAATTTTAAGTGAAAAGACAACGGTTTATGACTCGGATCATGAGTAGGATAATTCCTCTCATATTCTTTGAGTTGTCATGAGGCATAAGGCTATAACTTTTCCATGTTGCATGAGAACACATCCCAACCCTTTGCTCGAAGCATCATTGTAGATGACAAATCCTCCGAGCGGATGGTATTGTCGAGCAGTCTTTGAAATAAGTCTCTCTTGAGTTCTTGAAAACTCTTCTCACATTCTTCGCTCCAACCGAACTTCGTATCTTTTCGAGTCGGTGAGTCGATGGAGTAGCGATTCGAGAAAATCCTTCCACGAATCTCCGATAATAACCATTTAAGCGAGAAAGCTACGTACTTTGGTCATCGATTTAGGTTGTTCCCGACTTTGAATAGCTTTAATCTTTCTTTGGGTCAGCGGATATTCCATGACTTGATACCACGTGCCCAAGGAATGCTACTTCTTGACGAACTCGCATTTCTTTAACTTGGCATAAAACTTATATTTCTGAAGCTTTTGGAGTGTCGACCTCAAGTGTTTCTTTCATGATCTTCACGGCTTTTGGAATAAATAAGGATGTCATCAATAAAGGCGACCACAAAGTGATCTAAATATTCCTTGAATACTCGATTCATCATATCCATGAAAGCGGCGGGAGCATTAGTCGATCAAAGGACATGACTAAAGAATTCATAATGCCCGTCTTAGGAGTTACGAAAGCCGTCTTTGGAATGTCGGCGGTTCTAATCTTCAATTGGAGATATCCGGAGCGAAGATCGATCTTTGAAAAGAATTTGGCTCCTTGCAATTGGTCAAACAGGTCATCAATACGTGGTGATGGATACTATTTTGATGGTGACATGATTGACTCCCGATAATCAATACAAAGTCGCATACTCCCATCTTTCTTCTTCACGAATAGAGCAGGAGGACCACCTGAGGAGAAGTACTAGGACGAATAAAGCCGATGTCTAACAATTCCTGCGGTTGGGTCTTTAACTCACGAAGTTGATAGGAGCCATTCGATATGGGGCTTTGGAAATAGGTTTTATCTGGGTTCAAGGTCGATCAAAATTCAATTTCACGCTTTCGGGGTAGGCGAGGAAGTTCTTCGTGGAATCGTCGGAAATTTATTAACAATAGAAATATCGTTCAAAAGCGGCGTATTTTTGTTTAAATCGTGACATGAGCTAAGAAAGCTTGACATCCGTTTTTTAATAAGCGAATAGCTTTATGGCTTGAGATGACCGTGATTGATTTTAATGGTTTGGTCGTTTGAATTAGCATAATAGGTTGATTAGGAATATGAAAGCTAACAACCTTATGAAAACAATCAATTTTTGCATGATAAGTAGTTAACCAATCAATCCACTAGAATCACGTCAAATGCAAGTATTTTAATGAAATAAGATCGACGGGTAATGTGAGGATACCGATTTGAACCAAACAAGACTTATAAGCGATTGGATGTAATGAAGGTTTCTCCCAACGGAGTTTCCACGAGATAAGTCGAAAGTCTAATTTCTCCGAGTCAAATTTAATCGATGGCTTGAAGTAGGAGAAATAAAAGAATGGGTAGAAACAGGTATCAAATAAAGTATAGACTTCATTAGAGTTTATGATAAAAGCTTACCGTGATGACCTCATTCGGGTTCAAGCTTGCTCTTTGGGAGGTCACAACAAACGCCTCCCGCAGCCTCTACCGGTTTGACTTTTTCGGGATGGCCTTTGGTGCCTCCATCCTAGTTGAATTTGTCTTGATGGCGACAAAATCGAGCTAAGTGACCTTCTCTTCCACAATTATAACATGCTTTGGACGACATGACGTAGCGCGATTTGGATCGATGATGTCCTCCTCTTCTCGCATTTGAAGCATATGATAGGTGGTCTTTCTCCTTCCTTAACAACGGGTCTTTGGTCTTTGGCGTCTTTCCATCATTGTTGAATCTCCATTTCTTGAAATGTCCATTCTTATTGTTTTGGCCCACGATTACCACCGGAAGTGGTTACCGTATCGGCTTTGTTGATTCCCTCCGCTTGTTGTCACCGCTCGATGACTACTACCATTTGGTATTATAATTTTGTAAATTTGCTCTCTTTTAGTTGCGTTGACTCGTTATCGCGCTCCACTAAGCGAGCCCTATTTACAACATCCGAATACAAACCACGGTTTATGAGAAATAAGATGTTGACGTATCTCGACTTCAAACCTCTTAAAAACATTCGTGCCATTTCTCTTCATTATCCACAGTGGGACGAAAATAAGTGATAACTCGCAAATTTTGCCTCGAATTGCGACACGGTCGTATTATTTTGTTTCGACTTGATAAACTCCACCTCCTTCACGTATGGCGAATACTTTCGGGAAAGTATTTGTCGTTGAAACGACTCTGGAACTTCTCCCAAGATATCTTGATCTGACGAAGTTGAGTACGTTTCTACCGATTCCCACGATGAATCGCCTCTCCACGCATGACATAAAAGCGGCGAAGGAACCTTTTGCTCCTCGGAGCATCCAAGACATCAAATATCTTGTAATCTGCTTTATCCATGCTTCCGCGGAAGTGGTTTTGGCTCTCCTTAAACTCCGGTGGTCCCAGCTCCTTGAATTGTTTAGCGGTGTCCTTGAGAGTTTTCTGTGTTTCCACCTACGTTTTGGCCGCAGAGTCGCTTTACTTTCTTTGTTGCATAAATTGCATAAAGCCTCGAACATTTGATCATTCATCATTTGGTCGGTGTTATTATTTTGCATGAGGATTGTCGCCTTCTTGATGCACATTATCCGATTATTGATATGTAGTGAATCAACGATCGCTGCGTGCTCCATTCTTTATTCTCAACATTCTCGGATGTCATTTTGAGATCATTGCCACAAAACATAAGATTAATTGACATGTAATAATTATCTTTATATTCGACGTGACCAATAAAATAAGACATAAACTTAGGTAGTCATCATACTGCGAAGGTATTCCGATCTCTCCCTTCCTAGTACTATTCTCACACCTTAGCTTGGGGATCATATCCCTAAGCTCTTATACCTGTTGTGACACCCCCAAAATTAGGTATACATCACCCATCTTGGGTAGTCGGATACGTGGTGCGGAATTTAAATACAACTTCTTAATATAAGCGTGGCGTGTCTGATTCAACATAAAGCTGTGAGTTTGAATACAAATATTGTCTACTAGATATTTATACAAACTCAAAAGGAGTCCTCATTACAATTATTATCACTTTATTTCACGAGAATAGTGAGGGACTACTAATCTTATCCTCTCGGACCATTACTCCGTTCTCAGGCTCGTCCCATTTATGTTCTCATTTCACAAGAGAAACGGTGAAAGAAAGGGTGAGCTCAACTAGCCCGATAAGAAATATTATGACTAAGATAATGCGAATAAATTATCAATAGCCTTGACATTGTTAAAGCGATAAAATATAATAAACATCAAGTTTAAGCTGCTAGTAGAACAATGATCCATTAAAAGAGTCAAGTAGAAAATAAAATCTACTATCTTTTATGATTTAAAAGGTTTTCATCATCTTTATATATTTGAGACTCGAACTTTAATAAATAATCCACATCATCGAATCACCCACACTTACTACGGCCGAGGATATTCTTTAGTATCACTACCACAATTATTCTGCTGCACTACGGGCGAGAATAGTTGTGTATTCTTTAGTTGTGTATTCTTTACACGGTACAACAAATAATATTCCCTACCTTAGAAGAGGCTGAATATTGGCAAAGTGAAAGTAGCGAATACTTTTCTTCTTTCTCTCTCTATAGTTTCTCTCTCAGAGTTTGATTGAATTCGTAAGAAAATAATGAAGGAATGAGCTTATTTATAGGAAAATAGAATGCATAGTAATTAATCCATGAAGCGGTCAGATTGATTTACTTTAATCTGACGGTCCATATTTAAAGCAAAATCTTTTAAATAAAATATAATATATTCTATTTATATAAAAACATTTTACTATGCAAACACTATACAAAAACCTTTATGCAAAATACTATGCATAATAAAATATAATATATTTTATTTATAGAATAACTTTAATAAAGTATTCTATTTTATATAAAAGATGTTTCATTTTATTACGTTAATAATCTGAATAAAACAAAAGCGTCATTATCATTATAATAATTCATATTATTAATAAATGATAATGGAATCAAACTGAGTGACTTCTCACATAAGCATCGAATAATCTGGTGTCCTACTATGCAACCACACGTATTAGTGTACTTTTACTACTGAGTAGTTCAGCGATGATCAGCGGTAAAACTTCCGTAGTTATTTTAATAAAATATTTTTGTCGTTTTCTCAATCAAGAAAATAATTACATTGTGGGGTCCACCAATGATTGAGTAGTTATGCGAATATTCCTCGCTAAACCGAATATTCCCCGACCAATCGAATATAATATAACCACTTGCATACTTTGCAAAATTTATAAATATTACCCACAACTATAACATTATATCAAATTATTCCATAATATTCAAAAATAATATTTATAGAAAATGCATCTTTATTTATAAAAGCTGGGGTCTTACACTTGTGGTATGACCTTTACGCATAGGACATGCTCCTTCTTATCCAAGATCTTGGTGGTACTTCCTCCAAATACGTTAAGTCTTTTATACATCTCGTCCGGTTTCTAACTCTATAAGCGTGGTTCGGGTCTTTCACATATTTCTGAAATCATGGATATGTGAAACACATTATGAACACGAGACATACTCGGAGGTAACGCGAGTCTATAGGCTACATTTCCTACTCGGTCAAAAATTTGAAATGGACCGATAAATCGTGGATTGAGCTTTCCTCTCTTCCCAAATCTTGTAACTCCCTTCCGTGGAGCAACTCGCAACAATCATGATCCCCTATACTAAATTCCGGTCCTTTCGATGAAGATCCATGATAACTCTTTTGTCGATCTTGTGCCATTTTAAACGCGTTTCCCAAGATATCTTTGAGTAATTTGGATGGGTGCGCTTCACGAGACTCTCCACCAGTGAGTACGCTTCGCCACGGAACATAAAGGTGGCGAATGGAACCTTCTGTTCTCCGCGTGCATCCCAAGACATCGAATATCTTGGTAATTTGTTTAACCCGTGTTTCCGGCATGATCGGATCCGCTTTCCTTAAATTCGGTGGTCTGACTCTTTGAAGCGCTTGCATTGACAACCCGTGAATTGCTATCATTTCCTCTGTATTTTGAACACGAGTCTCCCTCGTCGATTTTGCATGAATCGCAAAAAGCTTCTAAACATCCCTCGTTCATCATACGCTTTCGGTGGTGTTGTTCACGGGAGGAACATTGCACGACTGTTGCACGTTTCTCCTCGTTGGTGAGTCTGAGCGTCTCCACGATCTCATTTCCATTGTTAATATTCTCGGTCGACATTCTCGGTATACATCACCCATTACGAGTTGTCGATACATGATGTGCGAAGCGAAACTTCTGACTTTATTATTACATGATAAAGCGTGAGTTTGAATACAAATATTATCTTCTTAGAGGCAATATCTATACTCAAATAAATCCTCATCACATTTATTGATACATTATTTTACAAAAATGGTGAGGACTACTAAACAATTCTCTCTAAAACCTTCATTCCATTACCCCAGGCTCGTACTTCATTATATATTCTAGCGCCTCACGAGAAGAAAAATGGAACAAAAAGGAAAAGGGTGAGCTCACTAGCCCGATAAAGAATATTATGACTAAGATAATATCTGACAAATTATCGTTAGTCTTGACGGGGAAAAATCTAATAGAATCTGATAAATGACAAATTTTAAATCAATATTACATGGTGAAATAATAATTCATTAGAAGAGTTAAGTAGAGAATGCAAACTACTATCTTACATGTATGAATTTAAAAGTTCATAAATCTATCTTTTATCACTGTAACATCAATCGATATACATACGGAATCAAATATTCATCTTTTTGCACTTCAGGGCGAAGATATTCATCGATTAGTCGTATTAAATCTAAAACACTTTTCATCTTTTTGCTTCTGACGAAGATATTCTTGAAATCATTCATCTTTTTTTTGCTTCTGGGGCGAAGATATTCAATAATATCATCATTTAAGGTGAGGATGATGAAAAATATTTTTAAAAAAGCGAATCGGTGAAACAAAATGATTGAGGATTAAGGATTAAGGATTAGTACTTTGTTTTATCCGTGTCAAAAAAAATACCTCAAAAAATAATCGTAGTGGTGTAAAATTGAGAATGATCAAAACATGGATCTGATCGAAAAAGCTAGTATCGAGAATAGATATTTTGGATGAAAAAAGAAGAAATTTTATTTTTAGATTGAATAGTAGTAGTATATCGTGAATAGTGAATAGTATCGTGAATAGTAAATAGTATCGTGAATAGTAACTCTCAAACACCAAAAGATAGAAATTCCAAAAAAAACATCTTTCAATGCTTCGTGAATAGTACTTCGTGAATAGTAACTCGTGAATGTAACTTCGTGAATAGTAACTTCGTGAATAGTAACTTGAATGAATGTAAATAGTAACCCAAAGCATGAAAAAGTTCAAATTTGATAAAAAGTTCAACCGATATTTGACATAATGATATTGAAGAAATAATATCATTTGAGAAGAAAATAACATCCACTTACCTCGAAGATTAGTACTTACTTAAATTTGGAATCTAGGATATAGTCTTTGAAGGAACTTACTTTAGTCTAACAATACTCAAAGTATACTCAAAATACTCAAAGATATCGCTCGATAATATAGAGAGAAAACTTGATTTACGGTGTGATTTTCGATTCTAACCTAAGCACCTATTTATAGGAAATTCTTAGAACACAAAAGCGAGAAAATTTAATATAATAATAATATATATATATATAAATTTTTCTCTACACCTGCCTAGAATCTGATTTCAGCCATCAAACACATGTGCCACATTCTAAAAAAAAAAAAAAACGTTTTTCTAATTTAAAATATTTTAAACTTCAAAAATCAATTATTTGAACTTGAACTTGATAATTCATAATAAATAGCCCTTTTATCAGAAAATTGAATCTCGCGAGTTTTTATAGGAAATTCAATTCTCTACAACTTTGCGAGAAGAAAGTTTTTTCCAAATTCAAATAGAAATTTGTAGAAATCCAAGCAGGCGATTTTACATTTATAATCAAATTTCGATCGATAAATGGGGTCCATGAGCATGTTTAACATGTTTTAAACATTTATTGCAAAAAAAATACTCTTCCTCCTCGTATACTCATATATCCCACATTCGTTGTAAAAAATATCACCATTATTATATTATTAAAATATAATAATATATTTAAATGAATTATTTTATCGAGGAAAAGATAAAATTTCAATTTTCAACAATTGTCACATTAAAAATTTTCTCCATCTATATCCACATAAAATCAATATTTTTTTCTCATCATATGAATCGATAATTAATTATTCACAAATAATATTCTGAGAATCCATGATATTAATGACGAGGCGGTTCAGGAAGAGGGGCTTTCGATAAAATTTCTTCTTCTTCTTGGGCTTGATTAGGTGACCAAACCTCTCCTTAGAGCAGAACTTTCTAGACATTGCCAATAATGTTATCTAATAATATTATTAGGATAATATGAATTATTTAGCCGATAATAAAAAAAAATCTTGTGTAATGTGATTATTGAAACAACAATGATATAAAATATCAATATGACAATTATTAAATCGATAAAATCTTTGAGCGGTAATTCTTTGTAACCATTATTGAGTAGTGCCTTCTTACGTAAGAATCGATAATTGGTGCAATCTGGTGTCTTCTTGTGTTTTAACCATAGAGTATTTTAACGGTATTAGCAGTAACAACTTCTGTAGATTATTTTTTAAACAACTTATATTTGTCGTTTTCTTCATCGATATCGCTTTTAGTTATGGGGCCCACACATGCATTTGCTTGGAGTAAATACGAATATTCCAAGCGATCTGAATATTCCACGACGAAACGAATATTCCAAACAATGATGAATATTTTATAACCACTTGCTTATTTTGAAATATTTGCGTATTTTACCCTAGCTTATCCACATTAATCAAATCGACCCTTACTTATTTCAAAATAATAAATAGAAAATTAAATTTCATTAATAATAAGTTGGGGTCTTCTGACTCTCCCTCCTTATGAAATTTAGTCCTCGAAATTGGCGTACGTACACAGTGTTTGAAAAGGTGAGGATACCTCGCTTTCGTTTTAGTTTCAATTCGGTCATTTCCTCTCATAGCATGATTCCTCCACAAAACTTTAACTTGTGGTATGACCTTTTTGGCGCGTGGGGGACATGCTCCTATATCAAAATGGCTTGCGGTACCTCCTCATACGTTAAGTCTTGGCTATCTCGTCGGTTCTAACTTCTATAGCGTGGTTTGGGTCTTTCACATATTCTGAAATGCGGATATATGAAACACATTATGAACACGAGACATACTCGGATGTAGCGAGTCTATAGGCTACATTTCCTACTCGGTCGAGAATTTGAAATGGACGATAAATCGTGGATTGAGCTTTTCTCTCTCCCGAATCTTGTAACTCCCTTCCGTGGAGCGACTTCATGACAATCATGATCCCCCACACTAAATTCCGTCCTTTCGATGAAGATCGCATAACTCTTTTGTCGATCTTGTCTTGGTTTGTATCGTTGTCGAATCATTTGGATCTTTTTTCGGTGAGTAAATACGTCTTAACTTTCGGGTCCCAACAATGTTGCTTCACCCACCTCGTCCTGACATATTGGAAGCGACATTTTTCGTCCGTATAATGCTTGAATGGAGCCACACACTATACTTGCACGATAGCTTTGTTGTTGTAGGAGAATTTCCCGATGGTAAATACTTATCAGCGCCCTTGAAGTACAGGACCACGAGTCTTAATAAATCTTGAGAGTTTGAATAGTCCTCTACGATTTGTCGTCAGGTTTGAGGATGGTATCTTAGAACTAAAAATAAATCCGTGCCCGTAGCTTTTTGCAAGCTAACCCGAAAATCTTGAAGTGAATCTTGGGTCGCGATCGAAACTATGGATCTGGGCATGCCATACTGACCTCCTGATCTCATTCACGTCATCGTACTAGCAAGGCGTTCGAGGAATAAGTCTCCGTGTCGAAAAGAAATGAAGCGGACTTGGTTAATCTATCAACAATAACCCAAATAGCATTGATGCCTTGAGAAGCAAGTAGGAAGACGTGTGAAATCCATGGTAATGTGTTCCCACTTCCATTTCGGAATCTCGAGTGGTTCTGACGGACCCTTAGGTACTAGATGCTTCGCGCTTTACGTTGACAAGTTAAACACATTGAGATAAACTTTGCAATCTCTCTCTTCGTATTGTTCCACCAAAATGTATGTAGAAGATCACGATACATTTAGTACTTCGAGGATGGATTGCAAATGGTGTATTGTGTGCCTCCATCGTAATCTTGTACTTGAATCAGTCGTTAGGAACCTGAAAGTGCAGAGTGGACTCGAAGTATTCCTTCTTCATCGATTCTCGCTTAGGAATAGCTCCTTCTTACTTACTTTCTTCTTCATACGCATCGATTTCAAGATTCGGTGGCTTGAAAGCGACCTTAACTTTTCTATTAAAGTTGGCTCTGTCGTATACTTGACATCATCGCTTTTCGTTCTGCATATGATCTTCTTCTACTTCGGCGTCGTCATTACCGCGTTAAACTTTTCGGGATGGTATTGAATAGTGTGGTCGTAGTCTTTCGATAGCTCGAGCAGCGTCATTTTTGCCGCGTGTTGAGTTCTTTTTGAGTGAAGAAATATTTAAGGCTTTTATGGTGCGAATATATCTCCACTTTCTCCCCGTATAGATAGTGCCTCCGTATCTTTTTAGCAAAGCATTGCTTGCCTTGACTCTAGATCATGAGTAGGATAATTCCTCTCATACTCTTTAAGTTGTCGCGAGGCATAGGCTATGACTTTCCCGTTGCATGAGAACACATCACAACCCTTTGCACGAAGCATCATTTGTAGATAACAAATCCATCAAGAACGGATGGTATTGTTAGAAACAGTCTTAGAAATAAGTCTCTCTTAAGCTCTTGGAAACTCTTCTCGCGTTCTTCGCTCAAGCGAATTTTGTATCCTTAGGAGTTAATTTGAGTTAATGGAGTAGCGATTAGAAAACCCTTCCACGAATCTCAGATAATAACAATTAAGCCCAAAAAAGCTCGTACTTGATCGCAGGAACTTGGTTGCTCTCGACTTTGTATTGCTTGATCTTGGCGGATCAGCGGATACTCGTGTTTTGACACCGCGTGCCCGAGGAATGCTACTTCCTCGAGCGAACTTCGCATTTCTTCAATTTGGCATATAGTTTGTTTTCACGAAGCCTTTGGAGTACCGACTTCAAATGGTGCTCATGATCTTCACGACTTTTGGAATATATAAGGATGTCATGATAAAAAACAACAACAAAAATGATCAAATATTCCTTGAATACTCGGTTCATCGTATCCATGAAAGCGCGGGGAGCATTAGTTAGTCAAAGAAAGACATGACTAAAATTCATAATGCCGTCTGGGGAGTTAAAAGCGGTCTTTGGAATATCCTCGATTCTAATCTTGGTGATGATATCGAGCGAAGATCGATTTTGAAAAGAATTGTGCCCCTTACGGTTGGTCAAACAAGTCATCAATCTGAGGTGAGGATACTATTCTTGATGGTGACATGGTTCGATTCAGATAGTCGATCTGAAAGTCGCATACTCCGTCTTTCTTCTTTCTGAATAAAGCAGGAGCACCCCGAGGAGAGATGTCTTGGGGCGAGATGAAGCAGATGTCCAACAATTCTGTAGTTGGACCTTTAACTCTGAAGTTGATAGGAGCCATTCGATATGGGGTTTTAGAAATGGGCTTTGTGCGGGTTGAGATCGATAAAGAATTGACTTCACGTTACGGGGGTAGGCAGGGAAGTTCTTGAAATCGTCGGGAAAGTCGATAATAACGGGAATATTATTCAAATTTGGCGTGTCTTTATTCAAATCCATAACATGGGCTAAGAAAGCTTGACATCAGTTTTTGATAAGCGAATAGCTTTATGATTAGATATGCGGTGATTGATTTTAATGGTTTAGTTGCTTGAATTAAATCTGACGGGTTGGTTAGGAATATGAAAACTAATGACCTTACGAAAACAATCAATTTTGGCATGATGAGTAGTTAACGATCGATCCCTAAAATCACATCAAAAGCAAGTATCTTTAAAGAGATAAAGGTTGACGGGTAAGGTGATGGTGCTGACTTGAATCAAACAAGATTTATAAGCGGTGGATGTGATGAAAGTTTCTCTAGCGGAGTTTCCACGAGATAGGTCGAAAGTCTAATTTTCTCGGTCGAGTTTAAGCGTTGAGCACATGCGGGAGAGATAAATGAATGGGTATGCCGGTATCAAGTAAGGTATAAACCATGAGAATTTATAAATAGCTTACCGTGATCACCTCGTTTGGGTTTCTCGCATTTTGACCGATCCTGACAAAAAGCGCTCTTCCGGAATCGTTGACTTTGACTTTTACGGGGACGATCTTTTGAGTCAAATCCCCCCATTGAACTAGGTTTTATTTCTTGTCTGATCTCGGCGATATGTCCTTCCTTTCCACAATTATATATACCTTGATTTGTTGTGGGCGGTTTGGTTTGGTGATATGTCCCTCTTTTCGCATTTATAGCATATATAATGGGTGGTCGTTCTCTCCCTTAGAACCGATTCTTTCTTAAAGCCTTTGTCGTCTTCATATAGTCGTTGTTAAATCTCCTCTTTTTAAAATCTCTCTCTCTCGATTTAAACTTCTTTATTTTCATGGCCATGATTACCACGAGTGGTTACCATTTTTTGTCCGTCTTTTTCTTTCTCATTTGGTTATCATTATTACATTGTTGCTTTATCTACAGTGCGATCTGGTTGTGGTCCCTCGGTTGGTAGTACTCGTTATCTCGCTCTAATAATTGAGCCACATTTCAACAACATCTGAATAGAGAAAATTTATGAGAAATGAGATCTTTTGGCGTATCTTGGGTTTGAAACCTAAGAAGAAACATCCGCGTCATCGTTCCTCATTCTCCACCGAATGAGGTCTGAGCACTGGATAACTCTGCAAACTTTGCCTCGTCTTTGAGACACCGTCGTGTTTTTTCTCTCTGTCGATGAACTCCACTTCGCCCGTATAATGAACACTTTCGGGAAAGTATTTGTCATTAAATAGTTCTGAAAGCGTCTCCCCGAGACATCTTTGAGTGCGAATTTGGATGGAGTGCGCTTCTGAGACTCCCACCGATGATATGCTGCTTCGCCCACGGAACATAAAGGTGGCGAATGGAACCTTCTGTTCTCCGTGCATCCCGAGACATCGAATATCTTGGTAATTTGCTTGACCCGTGTTTTTCGCCGTGATCGGATCGGCTTTCCCTTAAATTACGGTGGTCCCGACTCTTTGAGAGCTTGCTTGGTTTGTGTGACAAGTAATTCTTATCATTTCTCTCTGTATTTTGAACACGAGTCTCACAAATGCGATTTTGCGTGAGCTGCAAAAAAGCTTCTAAACATCCCTCGTTCATCATACGCTCGATTGGTGTTGTTCGCGGGAGGAACATTGCCCGACTGTTGTTGCGTTCTCCTCGTTGGTGAGTCTGAGCGTCTCCACGGTCTCATTTCCATTGTTAATATTCTCGATTCGACATTCTCAAATCTTTGTCGTAAAGCAAGGGTTAATTAAAGAAATCGATATATCACATAATATCCATATATCTTGACCGACTAAAAAAATAAGCTTAGGTAGGACACCTTTAGCGAAGGATTTTTCTCTCTCTCCCCTCTAGATTACATTCAGATCTCATGGAGATCGTATCCTAGCTACGATACAGTTGTGTGCGCCCCCAAAATAGGTATACATCACCCATTACGAGTTGTCGATCGTAGATGCGAAAGCAACTACAACTTTATTATTACAACATAGTAAAGCTGTGAGTTTGAATACAAATATTATCTTCTAGACAATATCTATACTCAAATAAATCCTCATCACATTTATTGATACATTATTTTACAAAAAAATGGTGAGGACTACTAAACAATTCTTTCTAAAACCTTCATTCCATTACCCCAGGCTTCGTACTCATTTATATTCCGCCTCACGAGAAGAAAAATGGAACAAAAAGGAAAAGGGTGAGCTCACTAGCCCGGTAAAGAATATTATGACTAAGATAATATCTGACAAATTATCGTTAGTCTTTGACGAGGGAAAAATCTAATAGAATCTGATAAATGACAAATTTTAAATCAATATTAGCGGTGAAATAATAATTCATTAGAAGAGTTAAGTAGAGAATGCAAACTACTATCTTACATGTATGAATTTAAAAGTTCATAAATCTATCTTTTATCCTGTAACATCAATCGATATACATACGGAATCAAATATTCATTTTCTCTGAGGCGAAGCTATTCATCTGGGCGAAGATATTCATCGATTAGTCGTATTCATCTAAACACTGTTCATCTTTTTGCACTTGGGCGAAGATATTCTTGAAAATCATTAAATCTTTTCATCTTTTCTCTACGGGCGAAGATATTCAATAATATCATCATTTAAAAGGTGAGGATGATGAAAAATATTTTTAAAAGCGAATCGGTGAAACAAAATGATGAGGATTAAGGATTAAGGATTAGTACTTTGTTTTATCCGTGTTCAAAAAAATACCTCAAAAATAATCGTAGTGGTGTAAAATTTGAGAATGATCAAAACATGGATCTGATCAAAGCTAGTATCGAGAATAGATATTTTGGAATGAAAAGAAGAAATTTTATTTTTTCGATTGAATAGTTTAGTATCGTGTGAATAGTCTAGTATCGTGAATAGTCTTAGTATCGTGAATAGTAACTCAACACCAAAAGATAGAAATTTCCCAAAAACATCATCTTCGTGAATAGTACTCGTGAATAGTACTTCGTGAATAGTAACTTCGTGAATAGTAACTCGTGAATAGTAACTTCGTGAATAGTAACTTCATGAATAGTAACTCATGAATAGTTGAGCATGAAAAAGTTCAAATTTGATAAAAAGTTCAAACCGATATTTGACATAATGATATTGAAGAAATAATATCATTTTGAAGAAAATAACATCCACTTACCTCGAAAGATTAGTACTTATTTGGAATCTAGGATATAGTCTTTGAAGGAACTTACCTTAGTCTAACAATACTCAAAGTATACTCAAAATACTCACAAGAATCGCTCGATAATATAGAGAGAAAACTTGGTTTACGGTGTGATTTTCAATTCTAACTAAAGCATTTATTTATAGGAAATTCTTAGAACACCAAAAGAGAAAATTTAATAAAATAATAATATATATTATATTTTCTCTACGCATACTAGAATCTGATTTCAGCCATCACAACACATACATACATTAAAGAAAAAAAAAAACGTTTTTCTAATTTTAAATATTTTAAACTTCAAAAATCAATTATTTGAACTTGAACTTTGATAATTCATAATAAATAGCCCTTTCATCAGAAAATTGAATCTCTCGCGAGTTTTTATAGGAAATTCAATTCTCTACAACTTTGCGAGAAGAAAGTTTTCCAAATTCCAAATAGAAATTGGCCAAAAGAAATCCACAAGCAGGCGATTTTTATTTATAATCAAATTCGATCGATAAATGGGGTCCATGAGCATGTTTAACATGTTTTAAACATTTATTGCAACAAAAAAATACTCTTCTCTCCTCGTATACTCATATATCCCACATTCATTCGTTGTAAAAATATCACCATTATTATATTATTAAAATATAATAATATATTTAAATGAATTATTTTATCGAGGAAAAGATAAAATTTCAATTTTCAACAATTGTCACATTAAAATTTTCTCCATCTATATCCACATAAAATCAATATTTTTCTCATCATATGAATCAATAATTAATTATTCACAAATAATATTACGAGAATCATGATATTGATGAGGAGGCGGTTCAGGAAGAGGGGCTTTCGATAAAATTTCTTCTTCTTGGTGGTATGATTAGGTGACCAAACCTCTCCTTAAGCAGAACTTTCTAGACATTGCCAATAATGTTATCTAATAATATTATTAGGATAATATGAATTATTAGCCGATAATGAAAAATCTTGTGTAATGATGATTATTGAAGCAATGATGATATAAAATATCATATGACAATTATTAAATCGATAAAATCTTTGAGCGATAATTATTCTGTAACCATTATTGAGTAGTGCCTTCTTACGTAAGAATCGATAATTGGTGCGATACAGGTGTCTCTCTTCTTTTTCTTGTGTTTTAATATAAGTATTTTAACGATGATATTATGGTAACAACTTCTGTGTTATTTTTAAACAACTTATATTTGTCGTTTTCTTCATCGATCGCTTTCGGTTAGTTATGCCCCACATTGCATTTTGTGGCAAAAGTAAATACGAATATTCAAAAGCGATGAATATTCCACGACCAAACGAATATTTCAAACAATGATGAATATTTTATAACCACTTGCTTATTTTGAAATATTTGCGTATTTTACCCCTATTATCCACATTAATCAAATCAACCCTTACTTATTTCAAAAAAATAATAAATAGAAAATTAAATTTCATTAATAATAAGTTGGGGTCTTGATGGGAGGCTTATGTCTTGGCGCGCCCCAAAATTAGGTATCGTCACCCATCTTGGGTCGCCACTTACATGGTACATAAATTCAAATCTGACTTCTTAATATAAGCTATGGTAGGTATGCAATCGACATAAAGCGTGAGTTTGAATACAAATATTGTCTACTAGATATTATACAAACTCAAAAGGAGTCCTCATTACAACTATTATCACTTTATTTCGCGAGAATAGTGAGGACTACTAATCTTATCCTACGGACCATTACCGTTCCCAGGCTTCGTCCCGGATTATGTTCTCATTTTTCGAAGAAGAACGGTGAAAGAAAAGGTGAGCTCAACTAGCCCGGTAAGAAATATTATGACTAAGATAATGCGAGAATAAATTATCATTAGCCTTTGTGATGTTAAAAGCGATAAAATACTGATGAACAACCGGTTTAGCTGCGGTGGAATAAGCGATCCATTAAAAGAAAGTGAAGTAGAGAATAAAATCTACTATCTTTTAGGTTTTAAAGGTTTTCATCAATTTTTATATTTGAGACTCGACAATAAATAAACCACCACATCTAATCATCCACTGTACCACGGTCGAGGATTTTCATCAAATTATCGATGGTAATGACTATCTAAAGAATCACCCTGGTCATAATCATACCAAAAACTATCCATCATTTGCATTCTGAGAATTTGAGGACTTTTGTCACATCATTTATATCAAGTCGTGATTATCTTAGAATGATCCACGGTCATAATCATACTAAGTTCATCTATGCGTAAGCGAAGATAACATAATATAACATGAGGATGATGACAATGACATAATAATTGATAAAACAAGTTCAAGAATTATTTAATCCATGAATTATTAACGTCCAATTATCGACATAATCTTTGTTTCGTAGAGTAAAATTCAAGAATGATCGGAAGAATATTTCCATGAAAAGATCTTTGGATGAAAGCACAAATATCGAGGATATTCTACTAATTTCATGGAGTATAGAAGTCAAAGTTTTAACATTTGGGGGTATAATAAAGAATGGAATAACAAAAGAAATCACCGTAAATGCGGTACTTGGCATAGGCGAGGTTATTCAGCGAGAATAATAATAACGGAACCGGTCGGTGAAATTCACTGCAAGCGGGATGTTCAACGAGAATAATAAAGATGGGAACGATCCGGTGTAAAAAAACACGAGATAGGATATTCAGCGAGAATGATAAAAAGCGGAACCGGTCGGTGTAAAACACCTGAGACAGGATGTTCAAGCGAGAATAATAAAAAAGCGAAACCGGATTGGGTGTAAAAACTGTGAGCGAGGATGTTCCAATGAGAATAATAGAAGAATGTCACCAAGTATAGGGTAAGCCAGCGTATCTGAGTTATTCAGCAGAATAATAATGATGGAATAACATAAGATTTCACCAGTATAGGGTATCTGGCGTATCTGAGTTATGTATAGGGTATGCCACTTTTACGAGTTATTCAATGAGAATAATAATGAATGGAATAAGCAGAAGTTCTCTTAAGAAGAAGAATAACACCCACTACTAGTAAAAAATGAATATAGAAGTAGTGAAGTAGCGAGAATACTCTTCTTCTTTCTACATAATTTTCTCTCTATAAGCTTCTCTACATAATTTCTCTCTACAGAGTTTGATGAATTAAGTAAGAAAATAATGAAGGAATGAGCTTATTTATAGGAAAATGGAATGCATAGTAACTAATCCATGAGCGGTCGAGTTGATTTACTTTAATCGGCGGTCCATATTTAAAGAAAAATCTTTTAAATAAAATATAATATATTCTATTTATATAAAAACATTTTACTATGCAAACCTTTATGCAATATCTTATCTGCAAACACTTATGCAAAAAACTTTTATACACAACTTATCGTAATAAAATATAATATATTACATTTATAGAATAACTTTAATAAAGTATACTATTTTATATAAAAGATGTTTACATTTTATTACGTTAATAATCTGAATAAAACAAAAGCGTCATTATCATTATAATAATTCGTATTATTAATCGTGATAATGGAATCAAATGGTGACTTCTCACGTAAGCATCGATAATCAATCTGTAGGTATCTTCTTATGCGACCACACGTATTCTTTGTACTTTTACTCTTAGAGGTAGTTCAGCGGTAACCACGGTAAAACTTCGTAGTTATTTTGATAAAATATTTTTGTCGTTTTCTCGATCAAATGATAATTACATTGTGGGGTCCACTGATGATTGGTAGTTATGCGAATATTCCTGCTTAATAAGAATATTCCCAGACCCGATCGAATATAATATAACCAACTTGCATACTTTGCAAAATTTATAAATACTACCCCTGACTATAATATTATCTTAAATTCACACCATAATATTAAAAAATTATTTGACAAAATTTAAATCTTTATTGATAAAATCGGGGTCTCCTGATCTCCCTCCTTATGGAATTTAGCCCCTCGAAATTAGAATGCGATACGATATGATAAAGAGGTGAGGATACCTTGAATACCTTTATCGTTGAAAATAAATTAAGTTCATCTTTGCAAATCAGGCAATTCATCTTTCTACGGGCCGAAGATATCAATTCATCAATTTATCACTACCTGAATTATCCATAAAAGATATTTATTAACAATAATTCATTTCATCTTTTCTCAATGACTTTTACCACATCCATGAAGATATATAAGCGTAAAACCAATAATCTTGAGACTTAGCTTATATATAGTATATCGAGGATAATCCCCATATTATCAATCACTTAATAATCTCATAATCTAATATTAAACATTTATAATATAATTTATCCAGGATTCAAGAATATCCCATGTTATCAATCACTTAATAATCTCGAATAATCTAATATCATTAATATTATAACAATATTTTAATCACTTCTTAAATTTATAAACAATTTATCTTAATTTCCCATTTTCAACTTAATAATCTTTACCATATAATCGTTTAATCATTCAAAAATGCCATACATATAAGATATCATCACCGATTATCAAATATCTCTCAAAAAAAATATGCATATACTACTATATAGGATTCTACAGCCATAAAATCCTATTTTCAACTTTATTACTTCACATAACATATTTAACTTTCATATGTTAAGTAACTAAACTATTTTCATGAAAAATACCAAATCAGTCCCAAAAATATTTCATTTCTGGGATTTAGCATAATATAGTCCCATGATGAAAATATATTTTCTCGAATTTTTAAAATTCATTTACTATTTTTCAAAAATCAATTTCTAATTAATTCCTTAAGAAATTAGCTACCTCAAGTTTAACTCCAAAAATTCCCAAATCTTGGCAGGACCTTACACATGTTAACGTGAGCTTCCAGTTTAAATTTCATGGTCATCGGAGTTATAGAACTCGGTTATAGCATTTTTTAAATCGGAAAAACCTAAATATTGAAATAGTCATAACTTGCTCATTTTAAGTCAGAATGAGCTCATTTTTGGACAGGAGGTACTTTATACCATATACTTTCATGTCCCAAAAGGCCAGAATTTTTCTCATAATTTAAGTGGCCGAAACAGTCCCTTAAAGTTTCTGGGCAGTATCATTTTCAAAATTTACAGCTTTGGCCTCCTTTGCTAAAATCAGTCCACACAAAAATCTACAACACCTTTTCCAGTAATTCCACTTGGATTAGTTAGGTAACTCATAGATCTAACTCTAGGACTTGACCACACTCAAAAATTCAAAATATAATAGGAGATATGGTGATTGAATTTCATATTCGTTTTCACCAAAATCGATTTTCAACTCTTTGTGATTTCTAAGAAACTTTCATGTTTTCACATACTAACCAACATAACTCATCATAAAACTTACTAATACCTCATATACCCATGATTTTCATTAGTCAATGCTTTTATTATGACTTTCATCATAAACCACGTCATTATTCATTTTAGTTGAAGAAATATTTGAGGTTTAAGAAATGGGTTTTTTATCTTTGGGGTCGATACAAAATTCGATTTCACGCTCTAGGGTAGGCTAGGAAGTCTTCAAGAATACGCCAAGAAATTTATTAATGATAGAAATATCATTCAAAAGCTATACTCTCGTCCAAGACTTGGATAATACGTCACATTAATACCAATTGTGACTTACATCCCTTAACACTGAGATAGCACCTCACAATGATACCAATCAACTTGCCATCTTCATTCCACGGCGTAGCCTCTGAAGTGCGGCCGGTGCATTCCACTGAGGAAGTCAACAACGAAAGGATCGGGGCTCTTTACTTATGGCTTGATATGTGATGATTGACTTTAGTGGTTTGGTTACTTTGAATTCAGTATAATGAGGTTGGTTATGAATATAAAAGCTAACAACCTTACGAAAAGCATGATGAGTAGTTAACCAATTGATTCCTAAAATCACATCAAAGGCAAGTATTTTCAAAAAGATAAGATCGGCGAAGTAGCGTGAAAGTGTTTATTTGAATCAAAAAAAAAATTTTAAAAATAGTAGAGGTAGCGAAGGCTCCTCTTAGCGAAGTTTGACCGATAAGTCAAAGTCTAACTTCTAGGAGTCAAATTTAAGCGTTGAACGCAACTAGGTGAAATAAAAGAGTGGGTAGGCGGTATCTAACACGGTATAGACTTTATGAGCTTATGATTACTTACACCGTGATAATCTTATTCGGGTTCCTCGTCACGAGAAAAAAAGCGCTCTCTCTTAAACTCTACAGGCTTTGGTTTATGCAGGGGATGACCTTTGGTGCCTCCATCCTAGTTGAATTTGTCTTGATGGCGACACAAATCGAGCTAAGTGACCTTCTCTTCCACAATTATAACATGCTTTGAATGACGTGGCGCGATTCGGATGATGTGTCCTCTCTCTCGCATTTGAAGCATATAATAGATGGTCCTTCTCCTTCCTTAACAACAGTCTTTGGTCTTTGACGTCTTTCCATCATTGTTGAATCTCCTTTTCTTGAAATGTCCATTCTTATTATTTTGTACGATTACATAGGAAGTGGTTACCATATCTGGCTTTGTTGATTCCTCCACGCTTGTTGTCCTAGCCCGATGACTACTCATTTGGTATTATAATTTCTTGGCTACTTTCTCTTTTAGTTCACGTTGACTCGTTATCGCGCTCCACTAAGCGAGCCCTATTTACAACATACGAATAAAAACACGGTTTATGAGAAATAAGATGTTGGCGTATCTACGACTTCGAACCTCTTAAAAACATTCGTGTCATTCTCTCTTCATTATCCACCAAGTGGGGCCTTGAATCGTGATAACTCATGCAAACTTTTGCCTCGTATTGCGACACGGTCGTATTGTTTTGTTCGACTTGATAAACTCCACCTCCTTCGTATGGCGAATACTTTCGGGAAAGTATTTGTCGTTGAAACGACTCTAGAACTTCTCCCAAGATATCTTGATCAATGAGGTTGAGTACGTTTCTGGATTCCCACGATGTGCCTCTCTCAGCATGACATAAAAGGCGTGAAAGGAACCTTTTGCTCCTCGGAGCATCCCAAGACATCAAATATCTTGGTAATCTGCTTTATCCATGCTCGCCTTAGCGAAGTGGTTTTGGCTCTCCCTTAAACTCGGTGGTCCCGACTCCTTGAATTGTTTAGCGGTGTGCCTTGAGAGTTTTCGTGTTTCCACCTATGTTTTGGGCGAGAGTCGCTTTTCGCTTTGATGTTGCATGAATTAAAAACCTCTTAAGCGTCTGAAATCGTTAGTCGATTGATCGGTGTTGTTGTTTACGGGAGGATTATCGCCATCATCTGTTGTACATTATCACGATTATTGATGCGTGGAGAATCAGCGGTCTCTGTGCTCCATTCTTTATTCTCAATATTTTCGGATGCCATTTTCAAACAACTTGCCACAAAATAAGGGTTAATTGACATGCAACATATTATCACTATATACTCGTGGTGAGCCAATCAAATACCAAATAAACTTAGGTAGGTCATACTTAGCGAAGGTATTCCCGTCTCTCCCCTCTAGTTACTATTCTCACATCTTAGCGAGGATCGTATCCTAAGCTACGATACTGTTGTGGCGCCCCCAAAATTAGGTATCGTCACCCGTCTTGGGTCGCCACTTACATGGTACATAAATTCAAATCTGACTTACTAATATAAGCGTAGGTATGCAATCGACATAAAGCGTGAGTTTGAATACAAATATTGTCTACTAGATATTATACAAACTCAAAAGAGTCCTCATTACAACTATTATCACCTTTATTTCACGAGAATAGTGAGGACTACTAATCTTATCCTCGGACCATTACTTCGTTCCCAGGCTCGTCCGGTTATGTTCTCATTTCACGAAGAAGCGGTGAAAGAAAAGGTGAGCTCAACTAGCCCGATAAGAAATATTATGACTAAGATAATGCGAATAAATTATCATTAGCCTTCAATGATGTTAAAGCGATAAAATACAATAAACAACCGGTTTAAGCTGCGGTGGAATAATGATCCATTAAAAAGTCAGTAGAGAATAAAGTCTACTATCTTTTAGGTTTTAAAGGTTTTCTCAATTTTTATCATTTGAGACTCGACAATAAATAAACCACCACATCTAATCATCCTGTACCACGGTCGAGGATTTTCATCAAATTATCGATGGTCGTGACTATCTTAGAATCACCCCAGTGGTCATAATCATACCAAAACTATCCATCATTTGCATTACGAGGCCTTTGAGGACTTTTGTCACATCATTTATATCAAGTCGTGATTATCTTAGAATGATCCACTGGTGCATAATCATACTAAGTTCATCTATCTTGCGTAAGCGAAGATAACATAATATAACATGAGGATGATGATGATGACATAGTAATTGATAAAACAAGTTCAAGAATTATTTAATCCATGAATTATTAACGTCAATTGTCGACATGATCTTTGTTTACGTAGAGTAAAATTCAAGAATGATCGGAAGAATATTTCCATGAAAAGATCTTTGGATGAAGCGCAAATATCGAGGATATTCTACTAATTTCATGGAGTATAGAAGTCGAAGTTTTAACCATTTGGGTATAATAAAGAATGGAATAACAAAAGAAATCACCGTGCATGCGGTACTTGCATAGGCGAGGTTATTCAAGCGAAGAATAATAATAACGGAACGGTCGGTGAAATTCATCGCAAGCGGGATGTTCAACAGAATAATAAAGATGGAACCGGATCCAGGTGTAAAACACGCAGATAGGATATTCAAGCGAGAATGATAAAAGCGGAACCGAAGTCGGTGTAAAACACGAACAGACGAGGATGTTCAGCGAGAATAATAAAAAAGCGGAACGGTCGGTAAAAAACACGTGAGCGAGGATGTTTCAATGAGAATAATAGAAGAATGTCACCAAGTATAGGGTAAAAGCGTATCTGAGGTTATTCAATGAGAATAATAAGAATGGAATAACATAAGGATTTCACCAAGTATAGGGTATCTGGCGTATCTGAGTTATGTATAGGGTATGCCACTTTTACGAGTTATTCAGCGAGAATAATAATGAATGGAATATGAATTCTCTTCTTGAAGAAGAAAGAATAACACCCACTACTAGTAAAAAAGCTGAATATAGAAGTAGTGAAGTAGCGAGAATACTCTTCTTCTTTTACTATAATTTTCTCTCTATAGCTTCTCTCTATAATTTCTCTCTAGATTTTCAATGAATTCGTAAGAAAATAATGAAGGAATGAGCTTATTTATAGGAAAATGGAATGCGTAGTAACTAATCCATGAGCGGTCAGATTGATTTACTTTAATCGGCGGTCCATATTTAAAGAAAAATCTTTTAAATAAAATATAATATATTCTATTTATATAAAACATTTCTTATATGCAAAACCTTTATGCAATCTTATGCAAAACACTTATCTGCAAAACACTATACAACACTATGCGTAATAAAATATAATATATTCTATTTATAGAATAACTTTAATAAAGTATTACATTTTATATAAAAGATGTTTACATTTTATTACGTTAATAATCTGAATAAAACAAAAGCGTCGTTATCATTATAATAATTCATATTATTAATCGTGATAATGGAATGTTGAGTGACTTCTCACATAAGCATCGATAATCAATCTAGTGTCTTCTTTATGCGACCCACACGTATTCTTGTACTTTTTTACTCAAGAGTAGTTCAGCGGTAACCACGGTAAAACTTCCGTAGTTATTTTGATAAAATATTTTTGTTGTTTTCTCGATCAACAATATAATTACATTGTAGGGTCCACTGATGATTGGTAGTTATGCACGAATATTCCTGCTTAAGCCGAATATTCCCAGGCCAATCGAATATAATATAACCACTTGCATACTTTGCAAAATTTATAAATACTACCCACAACTATAATATTATCTTAAATTCACACCATAATATTAAAAATTATTTCAACAAAATTTAAATCTTTATTGAAAAACTGGGGTCTCGCGAATAAGTCTCCGATATCGAAGAAATGAGCGGAACTTGGTTAATCTATCAACAATAACCCAAATAACATTGATGCCTTGAGAAATAGTAGGAAGACCCAATAGCGTGAAATCCATGGTAATATGTTCCCACTTCCATTCGGAATCTCAAGTGGTAGGTGAAACGGACCCTTAGGTACTAGATGCTCGCCTTTACACGTTGACAAGTTAAACACATCGAGATAAACGCGTCACTACCACGTTAAACTTTACCGAGGATGGTATTGAATAGTGTGGTCGTAGTCTTTCAATAGTTCGAGCCAACGTCACGCTGCGCGTGTTGAGTTCTTTTTTGAGTGAAGAAATATTTAAGGCTTTTATGGTGCGAATATATCTCCACTTTCTCCCCATATAGATAGTGCCTCCATATCTTTTAAGCGAAAGCATCGGCCGCTGACTCTAGATCATGAGTAGGATAATTCCTCTCATACTCTTTAAGTTGTCATGAGGCATAAAGGCTATGACTTTCCCACGTTGCATGAGAACACATCCTAACCCTTTGCACGAAGCATCATTTGTAGATAACAAATCCATCCGAACCACGGATGGTATTGTTAAGACAGTCTTAGAAATAAGTCTCCTCTTAAGCTCTTGGAAACTTTTCTCGTATTCTTCGCTCCAAAGCAATTTTGTATCCTTCCGAGTTAGTTGAGTTAATGGAGTAGCGATTCGAGAAAACCCTTCCACAAATCTTCGATAATAACCACTAAGCCAAAAAAAGCTACGACTTGATCACATGACTTGATTTGCTCAACTTTGTATTGCTTCAATCTTCGATCGGATCAGCAGATACTCCATGTTTCGACACCGTGCGTGCCCAAGGAATGCTACTTCCTCGAGCGAACTCGCATTTCTTCAATTTGGCATATAGTTTGTTTTCACGAAGCCTTTGGAGTACCGACTTCAAATGGTGCTCATGATCTTCACGACTTTTGGAATATATAAGGATGTCATCAATAAAGACAACAACGAATGATCCAAATATTCCTTGAATACTTTGGTTCATCATATCCATGAAAGCCATGAGGAGCATTAATTAGTCCGAGAAGACACGACTAAGAATTCATAATGCCCATACCGAAGTTACAAGGCGGTCTTTGGAATATCCTCGATTCTAATCTTGGTGATGATATCCGAGCGAAGATCGATTTTGAAAAGAATTGTGCCTTGCAATTTGGTCAAACAAGTCATCAATACGAGGTAGAGGATACTATTCTTGATGGTGACATGGTTGATTTCGATAGTCAATACAAAGTCGCATACTCCGTCTTTCTTCTTTACAAATAAAGCAGGAGCACCCGAGGAGATGTACTTAGGGCCAGATGAAAAGCGATGTCCAACAATTCACGTAGTTGGACCTTTAACTCTGAAGTTCAATAGGAGCCATTCGATATGGGGTTTTAGAAATGGGCTTTGTACCGGAGTTCAAGATCAATAAAGAATTCAACTTCACGTTACGAGGGGTAGGCAGGAAGTATTTCAGAAAATCGTCGGGAAAGTCAATAACAACAGAATATTATTCAAATTTGGCGTGTCTTTATTCAAATCCATAACATGGGCTAAGAAAGCTTGACATCCGCTTTTCAATAAGCGAATAGCTTTATGGTTAGATATGACAATGATTGATTTTAATGGTTTAGTTGCTTGAATTGCATAACAAGGTTGGTTAAGAATATGAAAACTAATAACCTTACGAAAACAATCAATTTTGGCATGATGAGTAGTTAACAATCAATCCCTAAAATCACATCAAAAGCAAGTATCTTTAAAGAGATAAAGGTCAACGAGGTAAGGTGATGGTGCCAACTTGAATCAAACAAGATGTGACGCCCCAAAATTAGGTATACATCACCCATCTTGGGTCGCCAATTACATGATGCGTAATTTAAATACAACTTATTAACATAAGCTGTGGTATATAATACGACATAAAGCGTGAGTTTAAATACAAATATAAATCTACTAGATATTATACAAACTCAAACAAAAAGTCCTCATTACAATTATTATCACACACTATTTCACGTAATAGTGAGGACTACTAAAAGCTATCTTGAGGACCATCACTGCGTTTCCCAGACTCGTCGTCATTTATATTCTCATTTCACGAGAGAAAACGGTGAAAGAAAGGGTGAGCTCAACTAGCCCGAAGAAATATTATGACTAAGATAATGCAAAATAAATTATCAATAGTCTTCAACAATGTTAAACCGATAAAATACAATAGACAACCGGTTTAATCATGCGGTGAATATGCAATCCATTAAAAGAGTCAAGTAGAAAATAAAATCTACTATCTTTTATGATTTTAAAAGGTTTTTCATCATTGTTATATTGAGACTCGACTTTAATAAATAATCCACATCATCGAATCACCCCGCACTACTGACGCCGAGGATATTCTTTAGTATCACGATCACAATTATTCACGCACTACGGCGAGAATAGTTGTGTATTCATTAATGGTCGTGATCATGCCAACAACTATCCATCAATGCACACTACGCCATCTGAGGATTTTTTTTTACCACATCATTTTGTAACATTACGGTCATGATTTACAAGAATAATCCTCGGTCATAATCATACCAAGTCCATCCATGCTCTTCTGTGCCACAGATGACTTTTAAAAAAAATATAAAAATGAGGATGATGACAATGATATAAGAATTGATAAAACAAGTTCAAGAATTATTTTATTCAGAATTTTTAACGTCAAAGCTGTCAACATGATACTTCTTTGTAGAGTAAAATTCAAGAATGATCGAAGAATATTTCCATGAAAGATCTTTGGATGAAACGCAAATATCAAGGATATTCTACTAATTTCATGGAGTATAGAAGTCAAAGTTTTAACCAATTTGGGTATAATAAAGAATGGAATAACAAAAGAAATCACCGTGCATGCGGTGATTGCGATGATAAAAGTTATTCCAACAGAATAATAATAACGGAACCGAGGTGGGGTGAAATTCACACCAACGGGATGTTCCAACAGAATAATAAAGATGGAACCGGATCCTGTAAAACACACGAGATAGGATATTCAACAGAATGATAAAAGGCGGAACCGGTCCGGTGTAAAAACATGACGGATGATGTTCCAATGTAATAATAAAAAGCGGAACGGTCGGTGTAAAAACACATGCATGGATGTTCAACAGAATAATATAAAAAAGCGGAACCGAAGTAAAATTGTAAAACACATGCATGGATGTTCCAAATGAATAATAGAAGAATGTCACCAAGTATAGGGTGTATAGCGTATCTGAGTTATTCCAAGCAGAATAATAAGCAATGGAATAACATAAGGATTTCACTAAGTATAGGGTATACTGGCGTATACAAAGTTATGTATAGGGTATGCCACTTTTACAAAAGTTATTCAATGAATAATAAGTGAATGGAATAATGAAGTTCTCTTCAAGAAGAAAGAATAACACCCACTACGAGGTACAACAAATAATATCCCTTACTAGTAAAAAGAACTGAATATAGAAGTAGTGAAGTAGCGAATATACTTCTTCTTTCTATAACTTTCTCTCTATAAACCTCTCTCTATAATTCTCTCTGAAGTTTCAATGAATTAAGTAAGAAAATAATGAAGGAATGAGCTTCTATTTATAGGAAAATGGAATGCGTAAGTAACTAATCCATGAGCGGTCCAGATTGATTTACTTTAATCGATTGGTCCATATTTAAAGCAAAAATCTTTTAAATAAAATATAATATATTCTATTTATATAAAAACATTTTACTATGCAAACACTTTATGCAAAAAACACTATGCAAAACACTATCGATAATAAAATATAATATATTTTATTTATAAAATAACTTTAAATAAAATTATTGCATTTTATATAAAAGATGTTTCATTTTATTACGTTAATAATACTGAATAAATAAAAGCGTCATTATCATTATAATAATTCATATTATTAATCGATGATAATGGAATCAAACTAAGTGACTTCTCACATAAGCATCGATAATCAATACTGGCGTCTTCTTGTCTGCAACCACACGACATCTTGTACTTTTACTACTACCGAGTAGTTCAACAAGATCAACCAGTAAAACTTCCGCCGTTATTTCAATAAAATATTTTTGTCTTTTTCTCAATCCGACAATAATTACATTTGTGGGGTCCACCAATGATTGAGTAGTTGTACGAATATTCCCGCTAAATAAATATTCCCCACCAATGAATATAATATAACCACTTGTATACTTTGCAAAATTTATAAATATTACCCACAACTATAACATTATATCAAATTATTCCATAATATTCAAAAATAATATTTATAGAAAATTCATCTTTATTTATAAAAAGCTGGGGTCTTACACAAGATTTATAAGCGATGTGGATGTGATGAAAGTTTTCTCTAACGGAGTTTCCACGGATAGGTCAAAGTCTAATTTCTCTAGGAGTCAAGTTTAAGCGTTGAAAGCATGCGCAGAGAGATAAATGAATGGGTAAGCCGGTGTGATCAAGTAAGGTATAAACTTGAGAATTTATAAATAAACTACCCGTGATCACCTCGTTTGGGTTCTCGCATTATGACCCGGTCATAACAAACGCTTCTTCCCGTAATTGTTGACTTTGACTTTTACGGGAACGATCTTTTGAGTCACCAAATCCCCATTGAACTAGGTTTTATTACCGTCTGATCTCGGCGATATGTCCTTCCTTCCTTTCCACAATTATAGCATACCTTGAGCTGTTGTGGGCGGTTTGAATTTGATATGTCCCTCTTTCCCGCATTTATAGTATATATTGGGTGGTCGTTCTCCTCCTTAGAACCGATTCTTCTTACGTGTTTGTTAAATCGTCTTCATACGGTCGTTGTTAAATCTCCTCTTTTAAAATCTCCTCTGACTTCGCTTCTTACATTTTTCATGGCCATGATTACGACCGGAGTAGTTACCATTTTTGTCAAATCTGTTTCTTTCTCCATTGGTTATCATTATTACATTGATCTTTATCTCACGTACGATCCACGGTTGTGGTCCCTCGGTTGGCCGTACTCCTTATCTCGCTCTAATAATTGAGCCATTTACAACATCCGAATAGAGAAAGTTTATGAAATGAGATCTTGGCGTATCTTGGGTTTCAAACCTCTAAGAAACATCCGCGTCATCGTTCCTCATTCTCCACCAAATGAGGTCAAACACGGATAACTCGCAAACTTTGTCTCGTCTTCGAGACACCGTCGTGTTGTTTTGCTCTAATCGATGAACTCCACTTCCTTCATATAGCCGAACACTTTCGGGAAAGTATTTGTCATTAAATAGTTTCAAACGTTTCCCAAGACATCTTTGAGTAATTTGGATGGGTACGCCTTCATGACTCCACCGATGAATCGCCTCGCCACGGAACATAAAGGTGGAGAATGGAACCTTCATTCCTCCGCATCCCAAGACATCGAATATCTTGGTAATTTGTTTAACCCATGTTTCCGCCGTGATCGGATCGGCTTTCCCTTAAATTCGGTGGTCCCAACTCTTTGAATCGCTTGGTTTGTGACAACCCGTGAATTGCTATCATTTCTCTCTGTATTTTGAACACGAGTCTCCTCAAATCGATTTTGCATGAATCGCAAAAGCTTCTAAACATCCCTCGTTCATCATCGCTCGGTGGTGTTGTTCACGGGAGAACATTGCCGATTGTTACACGCGTTCTCCTCGTTGGTGAGTATGACAAAGCGTCTCCACGGTCTCATTTCCATTGTTAATATTCTCGGTCGACATTCTCAAAATCTTGTCATAAAACAAGGGTTAATTAAGGAAATCAATATATCACATAATATCCTATATCTTGACCAACTAAAAAATTTAAGCTTAGGTAGGACACACTAGTGAAGGATTTACTCGTCTCTCCCTCCTAGTTCTATTCCCCGATCTCCGCCAGGAGATCATATCCTAAGCTCGATACCAATTGTGACGCCCCCAAAATAGGTATACATCACCTATTACGAGTTGTCAATACATGGATGCAAACAACTACAACTTTATTATTACAACAAAGAAAGCTGTGAGTTTAAATACAAATATTATCTTCTACAGACAATATCTATACTCAAATAAATCCTCATCACATTTATTGATACATTATTTTACAAAATGGTGAGGACTACTAAACAATTCTTTCTAAAACCTTCATTCCATACCCCTTGCATTACTTCGCTTATATTCTCGCCTCACGAGAAGAAAAATGGAACAAAAAGGAAAAGGGTGAGCTCAACTAGCTCGAAGAAAGATATATTATGACAAAGATAATATACAACAAATTATCGTTAGTCTTCAACGGGGAAAATCTAATAGAATACAATAGACAACAAATTTTAAATCAATATTAGCAGTGAAATAATAATTCATTAGAAGAGTTAAGTAGAGAATGCAAACTACTATCTTCTATGTATGAATTTAAAAGTTCATCGTCTATCTTTTATTCCGTAACATCAATCAATATACATCTGGAATCAAATATTCATCTTGCACTTACTGAGCCAAAGATATTCATCGATTGGTCGTGTTCATCTAAACACTGCTCATCTTTGCACTACTACCAAAATATTCTTGAAATCATTCATCTTTGCACTACTGGCCAAAGATATTCAATAATATCATCATTTAAGACCGAGGATGATGAAAAATATTTTTAAAGAAACGAATCCGGTGAAACAAAATGACAAGGATTAAGGATTAAGGATTCGTACTTTGTTTTATCCATGTTCAAAAAATAAAATAATACCTCAAAAATAATCATAGTGGTGTAAAATTCAAGAATGATCAAAACATGGATACAATCAAAGCTAGTATCCGAATAGATATTTTCGACAAAAAGAAGAAATTTTACTTTTTTCTATGAATGCGTGAATAGGCGTGAATAGTATCACGTGAATAGTCTTAGATATAACGTGAATAGTAACTGATAAAACACCAAAAGATAGAAATTTTCGAGAAGAAAAAACTTCTTCACGCCTTAATTTGAATAGTAATCGTGAATAAGTAACTCGCTAAAATAATAGTAACTCATAATAATAGTAACTCGTGAATAAACTAAGTAACTCATGAATAGTAACCCCAAATACATGGAAAAGTTCCAAATTTGATAAAAGTTTCAACCAATATTTCAAAAAGATAATGATATTGAAGAAATAATATCATTCGAGAAGAAAATAACATCCCTTACCTCTTTTATAAATAAAGATGAATTTTTATAAATATTATTTTTTGAATATTATGGAATAAATTTGATATAATGTTATAGTTGTGGGTAATATTTATAAATTTTTTGCAAAGTATATACGAGTTGTTATAAAATATTCGTTTGGTGGGGAATATTCTTTTTTTGTTAGGGAATATTAAATCTGATGGCTCAATCATTGGTGGACCCCTATTGAAATTATTGTCGGATTGAAAGCGACAAAAATATTTTATAAAAATAACGGCGGAGGTATATTCTGAATTAAAGCTGTTGAACTACCGGTGGTAAAAAAATGCGATGTCTGGCGTAGTTGCGTAGTAGTAGCTGCGGTATTGATTATTGATCTTACGTGAAGTCACTTTCAATTTATGCTCGATTATTACTCTGATAATTCTTTGCATCATATCTCTTATATTATTGATTGATTATTGTCACGGTATCATCGTATAATATGTTATAGTATTAAATCAATAATTGAGGCGATGAGTTATAAATGATTAATAATTGTTGAAAGATTAAATATGTGTTGATGAAAAAAAAAATGATTTGTGGTAAGTTTGATTATTTTATGGGGGCTCATATATATCATCATCTAAAGTCTCTTCGTCGATAGATATTAACCGTCGATAATAGTAATTACCGTCGATAGTAATTACCCTTGTGAATAGTATTTACCTTAACGTCGATAGTAATTACAACCGTCGATAGTAATTACCCTTGTGTCGATAGTGATATAGTAATTACCTACCGTCGATAGTAATTACCCGTCGATAGTAATTACCTTGTGAATAGTATTTTTACCTTCGTCGATAGTATTTACCGTTAATAGTAATTACCTTTACGGGTCGTCGAACCACTTGTCGTTTCACATTCTGGCGATCGAACCACTTGTCGTTTCACATTCTGAGCGTCGAAACCGATTCGTCGAGCCACTTGCCTTTTCACGCGGCGGTCTTAAGCTAGAAATCTTCTATAAATAGAGGCTGAGGGCTTCATTATTTTCACGAATTCATTGAGCTATAGAGAGAGAAAGTATAGAGAGAATAAGAGAGAAGAAGAAGAGTATTTTATTCTTACTGCTTCTGCTGCGATATTCAATCTCTACCAAATGTAAGGGTGTTATTCTTTCTTATTATGAAGAAGCTGTTGTTATTCCATTGCTTATTATTACATTGGAATAACTTTGTATAAGTGGTTTACCTATACTTGGTGACATTCTTATTATTGATACATTGGAACATCACATGCATGTGTGTTTTTTGGGACTGGTTAAAATCTTTTTATTATTATTACATTGGAACATCACATGCGTGTGTTTTACAGGACTGGTTAAAATCTTTATTATTATACATTGGAACATCACATGCGTGTGTTTTACAGGACTGGTTAAAATCTTTATTATTACATTGGAATATCTATCATGTTACAGGACTGGTTAAAATCTTTATTATTGGAATATCTATACATGTGTTTGAATAGGATGCAGTTCCATCTTTATTATTACATTGGAACATCACAGCCGGTGTGAATTTCACGACTGGTTTAGATTATTTATTATTACATTGGAATAACTTTTATGCATGCGATACATCGCATGCGTGGTGATTTCTTTTGTTATTCCATTCTTTATTATACCCGGTTGGTTAAAACTTTGACTTTATACTCCATGAAATTAGTGGAATATCCTTGATATTTGCGTTTCATCGATATCTTTTCATGGAAATATTCTTACGATCATTCTTGATTTTTTACTCTACAAAAGCGATATCGTGTTGATAATTTGGGCGTTAATAATTCTGGATAAAATAATTCTTGAACTTGTTTTATTGAATTCTTATATCATTGTCATCATCCTCGTGTTTATATTTTTTAAAAAGTCATACGTGGCTTTTGTAGTGCATAGATGGACTTGGTATGATTATGACGAGAGACTATTGATTGTAATCATGGTAGTAATATTACAAATGATGTGATAAAAATCACTCGATTGGTAGTAGTGCATTGATGGGCCGATTGTTGGCATGATCATGACCATTAATGAATACCACAAATATTCTTTGGCGTAGTGCATGAATAATTGTGGTCGTGATCTTAAAGAATATCCTTGGTAGTAGTGCGGGGTGATTCGATGATGTGGAATATTTATTAAAAGTGAGTCTCATTTATATGATGATGAAAAACCTTTTAAAACCTAAAAGATAGTAGACTTTATTTTCTACTTGACTCTTTTAATGGATTGCATATTCATTGTGATTAAATTTGGTTGTCTATTGTATTTTATCGGTTTAACATTATTGAAGACTATTGATAATTTATTACGCATTATCTTAGTCATAATATTTCTTCTTTGGGCTAGTTGAGCTCACCCTTTCTTTCCTTTATTCTCTTGAAATGAGAATATAAATTGGGGACGAGTCGGGGAAGCAGTGATGGTCTGAAGATAGCATTAGTAGTCCTCATTTAATACGTAAAATAAATAATAATTATAATGAGGACTTTTTTTGAGTTTGTATAATATCTAGTAAGCGATATTTGTATTTAAACTCACGATTTATGTCGTATTGTATTACAGCAGTTATGTTAATAAGTTGTATTTAAATTACATACCATGTAAGTGGCGACCCGAGATGGGTGATGTATACCTAATTTTGGGGCGTCGCGGTTTGATATCGAGCTTAGGGATATGATCACTGGCTAAGATGTGAGAATAGTACTAGGAGGGAGAGAGGGGAATACAACCATTAGTATGACCTACCTAAGTTTATGTGATATTTTATTGGTTGGTCGGAAGATAGGGATAATTTGTTACATGTCGATTAACCTTTTGTTTTGTGGCGATGTCTCGAAAATGACATCGAGAATGTTGAGAATATGATGGGCCTTGACGATCGTTGATTCACACATATCGATAATCGAGGATAATAATGCATGCAGGAGGCGACAATCCTCATACAAACAACAACCTTGACCAAATGATGAATGATCGAATGTTCGGAGGCTTTATCACGATTTATCTGCAATGATGAGAGCGACTCACATCCAAAAGCGTGGGGTGGAAACACGGAAAACTCTCGGCGGTCATTGCATTAAACAATTTAAGGAGGCTGGGACCACCGGAGTTTAAGGGAAAGCAAAACCACTTGGCGGAAGCATGGATAAAGCAGATTACCAAGATATTTGATGTCTTGGGATGCTCAGAAGGAGAAAAAGGTTCCCTTCTTAGCCTTTATGTTCTTGGCGGAGGCGGATTCTTGGTGGGAATCGGTAAAAGCGTACTCGACTTCTTTGTCTTGAAGATATCTTGGGAGAAGTTCGGGGGTACATTCAGCGACAAATACTTTCACGAAAGTATTAGCCACATGAAGGAGGTGGAGTTTATCAAGTTGGAACAAAACAATATGGCCAGTGTCATGATCGAGGCAAAATTTGCGGAGTTATCACGGTTTTTCGTCCCACTTGGTGGATAATGAAGAGAGAGAATGGGCGCGAATGTTTTTAAGAGGTTTGAAGCGGGAATCGTCGACATCTTATTTCTCATAAAGCGTGTTTGTATTAGGATGTTGTAAATAGGGCTCGATTAGTGGAAGTAGCGATAATGAGTCAATATGACTAAAAAGAAGCGGTGGCAAAATTATAATACCGGTGAGAATAGTCGTGGCGGTGACAACAAGCGTGGAGGAATCAGCGGGCGGATATGGTAACCACCCGGTGGTGTCGGGGCCAAAACAATAAGAATGGACATTTCAAGAAAGGAGATTAATGATGATGGAAAGGCGTCGACACCTGGCACCCGTTGTTAAGGAAGGAGAAAGACCACTATCGTATGCTTCAAATGCGGAGGAGAGGACACATCGATCAAGCTGCGTCGTCATGAAGTCAAAGCGTGTTATAATTGTGGAAGAAGGTCACTTAGCTCGATTTTGTCGTTTCTAGAAAACAAATTGACTAGGATGGAAGCACCAAAGGCCGTCGGAAAATTCAAAAGCCGGTAGTCTGAGGAGGCGTTTGTTGTGACCTCCCAAAAAAGCGAGAATCGAATGAGGTCATCACGGGTAAGCTTATCATAAAACTCTAATGAAATCTATACTTTATTTGATCTGGGTTCTACCCATTCTTTTATTTCTCTACTTGCGCTCATCGATTAAATTTGACTCAGGAGAAATTAGACTTTGACTTATCTGTGGAAACTCAGTTGGGAGAAACCTTCATTACATCCTTTGTTTATAAGTCTTGTTTGGTTCAAATCGGTACCCTCACATTACTGTCGATCTTATTTCATTAAAAATACTTGCATTTGGCGTGATTCTAAGGGATTGATTGGTTAACTACTTATCATGCAAAAATTGATTGTTTTTCGTAAGGTTGTTAGCTTTCATATTCTAATCGACCTATTATGCGAATTCAAACGACCAAACCATTAAAATCAATCACGGTCATCTCAAGCCATAAAGCTATTCGTTTATTGAAAAGCGGATGTCGAAGCTTTCTTAGCTCATGTATCTGATTTAAATAAAAATCGTCGGTTTTAAGCGATATTCTATTGTTAATAAATTTCTGGCGTATTCCCGAAGAAGAACTTCTGGCTACCCCCAGGCGTGAAATTGAATTTTGTATCGACCTTGAACGGTACAAAACCTATTTCAAAGCCCATGTCGAATAGCTCTATTGAACTTGAGGAGTTAAAGACCCAATGCTGAGGAATTGTTAGACATTGGCTTTATTAAGTCCTAGTACTTCTCCTTGGGGTGCTCTATTGACCGTGAAGAAGAAAGATGGGAGTATCGACTTTGTATTGATTATCGGGAGTTGAATCACGTCACCATCAAAAATAGGTATCCATTGCCGCGTATTGATGACTGTTTGACCCGGTTGCAAGAGGCAAATTCTTTTCAAAGATTGATCTTCGTTAGGATATCACCGATTGAAGATTAGAGCCGTGACATTCAAAGGCGGCTTTCGGAACTCGATGCGGGCATTATGAATTCTAGTCGTATCCTTTGGATTGACTAATGCTCTCTTTGCCTTCATGGATATGATGAGCAAAGTATTGAGGAATATTTAGATCACTTTGTGGTCGTCTTTATTGATGACATCCTTATTTATTCAAAAATAGTGAAGATCATGAAAGCAACACTTGGTGACACTCCAAAAGCCGTGAATATAAGCTTTATGCGAGTTGAAGAAATCACGAGTTACGGCTTGAAGAAGTAGCATTCCTTGGGCGCGTGGTATCAAGTCGTGGAATATCATTGACCAGCAAAGATTGAAGCTATTGAAAAGTGGGAACAACCTAAATCGATAATAGAAATCGTAGCTTTCTCGGTTTAAATTTGGTTATTATCGGAGATTCGTGGAAGGATTTTCTCGAATCGCTATTCCATTATTTCGGTGACTCGGAAGATCTGAAAGTTCGGTTGGGCGAAGAATGTGAGAAGAGTTTTCAAGAACTCGAGAGGAGACTTATTTATTTTTTGTTACATGATACCATCGGCTCGGAGGATTTGTCATCTCTGGTGATGCTTGGGCAAAAGGTTGGGATGTGTTCTCATGCGACATGGAAAAGTTATAGCCTATGCCTCATGACAACTCAAAAGAATATGAGAGGAATTATCCTACTCATGATCTAGAGTTAGCATTTTGTTATCTTTACACTTAAAATTTGGAGGCATTACTTGTATGGGGAGAAAGTGGAGATCTTTACGGATCATAAAAGCCTCAAATATTTCTTCACTCAAAAGGAACTCGACATGCGACAACGGCGTTGGCTTGGCTATTGAAAGATTATGATCATACCATCGATACCATCTGGAAAAGCGAGCGTGGTGGTGGCGCATTGAGTAGAAAATCATATGCAATCTGAGTGCGATATTGTCGTATAAAGCCCATTTTGTGTGACTTGCAAAGGATGGAGATAGAATTAAAGACTCGGGGGGCGCGTGTGATGATAAGCGAGTATCTGAGTAGAAGCAGGACTTTAATTGATAAAGTTAAAAGGCTGCTCTCAATTCTACGGACTGGGGTGATCGTATGAGGAAGAAAGTCTGAGAAGGTCTTATCTTAGGAAGCAAGAATCGATGAAGAAGGAATACTTGAGTCGACTCCGGACTTTGTGTTCTAACGACCACGATTTAAAGTATAATATCATGATGGGGCACCTGACACACCATTTGCAATCCATCACTGGGAGTACCAAAATGTATCATGATATTAAAGTAAATACATTTTGGTGGAAGCAATATATGAAGAGAGAGATAGCGTATTTGTTTATCTCGAAGGTGTCTAACTTGTCAGCGAGTTAAGCGGAGCATCAAGTACCAAAAGGTCCATTGCAACCACTTGAAATTCGAGAATGGAAGTGGGAGCACATTACCATGGATTTCGATTCTGGGTCTTCTAAGGTTTCTCAAAGGCGTTGATGCGATTTGGGTCATTGTTGATAGATTGACCAAGTCTGCTCATTTCTTCAAATCGAGAAACTTATACACTTGAGCGTCTTGCTTTCGTATGTACATAAGCGAGATTGTAAGGCTGCATGGTATCTGCGGTATCCATAGTTTACGATCGAGACCGAAGATTCACTTCACGATTTTGGGTTAGTTTGCAAAAAGCTATGAGCGCAGACTTACGATTTAGCTCGGCATATCATCCTCCAGACAGACGGACGATCGGAGAGGACTATTCAAACTCTTGAAGATCTATTAAGACTACTGTGTCCTTGATTTGAGGGAGTTGGGACAAGTTCTTACCATTGGTGGAGTTTTCCTCTGACAACGAGTTATCAAGCAAGTATTGGCATGGCTCCATTCGAGCGTTGTATGGAAGAAAGTGTCGTTCTCGGTATCTTTGGGATGAGGTGGGTGAAGCAGCGTTGTTGGGGCCGGAGTTGATGCGTATGACTACGGAAAAGATTGAAACGATCAAACAGCGTATAAAAACCTCACAAAATCGACAAAAGAGTTATCTTGATCTTCGCCGAAAGGGCGTGGAATTCGATATAGGAGATCGTGTGTTGTTAAAGTTGCTCCATGGAAAGGAGTTACAAGATTTGGAAAAAGAGGAAAACTTAATCCTCGATTCATCGGTCCATTTTAATCCTCGATCGAGTAGGGCGTGGCTATAGACTCGACTTTCTGCTTGAAATATGTCTCGTGTTCATAGCGTTTTTCACATATCTATATTACGTAAATATGTGAAAGACCGAACCATATTATTGAGTTAGAGCAGGACGAAATAGCGGAAGATTTGGCGTATGAAGAGGTTCTGTTCAAATTTTGGATAAGAAAGAACATATTCTACGCTCGAGGTTATACCTCGAAGTCGAAGTTTTGTGGAGGAACCACGATGTTGAGAAATGACTTGGGAGTTAGAATGCGAAATGAAATCAAGGTATCCTTACCTCTTGACATACCAGTCGTACCCTAATTTGGTGAAATTTCATAAGAAGGGAGGTTGTAAGACCCGACTTTTATAAATAAAGATGATGATTTTTTCTATAAATATTATTTTTGAATATTATGGAATAAATTTGATATAATGTTATAGTTGTGGGTAATATTTATAAATTTTGCAAAGTATGCGAGTTGTTATAAAATATTCGTTTGGTGGGGAATATTCTTTTGTTAGGGAATATTAATCTGATGGCTCAATCATTGGTGGACCCCCCTGCGAATTATTGTCGGATTGAAAGCGACAAAAATATTTTATAAAAATAACGGCGGAGGTATTACAATTAAAAGCTGTTGAACTACGGTGGTAAAAAATGCGATGTCTGGCGTAGTTGCGTAGTAGCTGCGGTATTGATTATTGATCTTACGTGAGAAGTCACTTTCATTATATGCTCGATTATTACTTCGATAATTCTTTGCATCATATCTCTTATATTATTGATTGATTATTGTCGCGATATATCATCGTATAATATGTTATAGTATTAAATCAATAATTGGGCGATGAGTTATAAATGATTAATAATTGTTGAAAGATTAAATATGTGTTGATGAAAAAAAAAATGATTTGTGGTAAGTTTGATTATTTTATGGGGGCTCGTATATGTCATCATCTAAGAGTCTCTTCGTCGATAGTATTTACCTTAAATCGATAGTAATTACCTTCGTCGATAGTAATTACCCTTGTGAATAGTATTTACCTTCGTCGATAGTAATTACTTACGTCGATAGTAATTACCCTTGTGAATAGTAATTACCTTACCGTCGATAGTAATTACCCGTCGATAGTAATTACCCTTGTGAATAGTATTTACCTACCGTCGATAGTATTTACCTTACGTTAATAGTAATTACCTTTACAGACTGATCGAACCACTTGTCGTTTCACATTCTGGCGTCGAACCACTTGTCGTTTCACATTCTGAGCGTCGAACCCGATTCGTCAAGCCACTTGCCTTTTCACACGGCGGCGGTCTTTAAGCTAGAAATCTTCTATAAATAGAGGCTAGGGCTTCATTATTTTTCACGAATTCATTGAGCTATAGAGAGAAAGTATAGAGAATAAGAGAGAAAGAAGAAGAGTATTTTATTACTACTTCTTTGCGATATTCAATCTCTACCAAATGTAAGGGGTGTTATTCTTTCTTATTCATGAAGAAGCATTGTTATTCCATTGCTTATTATTACATTGGAATAACTTTTGTATAAGTGGTTTACCTATACTTGGTGACATTCTTTTATACTATCTTGTTTGACATTCTTTATTATTATTACATTGGAACATCACATGCGTGTGTTTTTTACAGGACTGGTTAAAATCTTTATTATTATTACATTGGAACATCACATGCGTGTGTTTTACAGGACTGGTTAAAATCTTTATTATTTACATTGGAACATCACATGCGTGTGTTTTACAGGACTGGTTCACATCTTTATTATTACATTGGAACATCACATGCATGTGTGTTTTACAGGACTGGTTAAAATCTTTATTATTATTGGAACATCACATGTGTGTTTTACTGGGACTGGTTCCATCTTTATTATACATTGGAATATCCACATCGTGTGTTTTACAGGATCTGGTTCCATCTTTATTATTACATTGGAACATCACATCGATTGTGAATTTCACGACACTGGTTAGATTATTTATTATTACATTGGAATAACTTTTATGCATGTTGATCTCGCGCATGCATGGTGATTTCTTTTGTTATTCCATTCTTTATTATACCCGGTTGGTTAAAACTTTGACTTTATACTCCATGAAATTAGTGGAATATCCTTGATATTTGCGTTTCATCGATATCTTTTCATGGAAATATTCTTGATCATTCTTGAATTTTACTCTACAAAAGCGATATCGTGTTGATAATTTGGGCGTTAATAATTCTGGATAAAATAATTCTTGAACTTGTTTTATTGAATTCTTATATCATTGTCATCATCCTCATATTTTATATTTTTTGAAAGTCATACATGGCTTTTGTAGTGCATAGATGGACTTGGTATGATTATGACGAGAGACTACCGATTGTAATCATGGTAGTAATGTTACAAATGATGTGGTAAAAATCCTCGATTGGTAGTAGTGCATTGATGGACGATTGTTGGCATGATCATGACCATTAATGAATACACAAATATTCTTTGGCGTAGTGCGTGAATAATTGTGGTCGTGATCTTAAAGAATATCCTTGGGTAGTAGTGCGGGGTGATTCGATGATGTGGAATATTTATTAAAAGTGAGTCTCATTTATAGCGATGATGATGAAAAACCTTTTAAAACCTAAAAGATAGTAGACTTTATTTTCTACTTGACTCTTTTAATGGATTGCATATTCATTTGATTAAGCTGGGTTTATCTATTGTATTTTATCGGTTTAACATTGTTGAAGACTATTGATAATTTATTACGCATTATCTTAGTCGTAATATTTCTTCTTGGGCTAGTTGAGCTCACCTTTTCTTTCTTTATTCTCTTGAAATGATAATATAAATTTGGGACGAGTCGGGAAGCAGTGATGGTCTGAAGATAGCATTAGTAGTCCTCATTTATTACGTAAAATAGTGTGATAATAATTGTAATGAGGACTTTTTTTTGAGTTTGTATAATATCTAGTGAAGCGATATTTGTATTTAAACTCACGGTTTATGTCGTATTTTACAGCAGTTATGTTAATAAGTTGTATTTAAATTACGTACCATGTAAGTGGCGACCCGAGATGGGTGATGTATACCTAATTTTGAGGCGTCAATATCATCATTTAAGGCGAGGATGATGAAAATATTTTTTAAAGAAAGCGAATCCGGTGAAACTAAATGACAAGGATTAAGGATTAAGGATTAAGTACTTGGTTTTATCCGTCCAAAAATACCTCAAAAATAATCATAGTGGTGTAAAATTCAAGAATGATCAAAACATGGATACAATCGGAGTTAGTATCCGGAATAGATATTTTTAGACGAAAAGAAGAAATTTTATTTTTGGTGAATAATCTCAGTATCGTGAATAGTCTAGTATCGTGAATAGTCTTGCAGATATCGTGAATAAGTAACTCGACACCAAAAGATAGAAATTCTACAAAAACATCTTCACGCTTCATGAATAGTACTTCGTGAATAGTAACTCGTGAATAGTAACTTCATGAATAGTAACTCGAGAATAAGTAACTCATGAATAGTAACTCGTGAATAAGTAACTCATGAATAAATAACCCCGACATGAAAAAGTTCCAAATTTGATAAAAACTTCAGATCAACATTTCAAATTATAATGATATTGAAGAAATAATATCATTCTGAAAAAAAATAATATCCCTTACCTCGAAAGATCGAGTCTTACATTTAGAATCTAGGAATTATAGTCTTTGAAGGAACTGCACCAATCTAGCAATACTCAAAGTATACTCAAAATACTCACAAGAATACGCTCGATAATATAGAGAGAAAACTTGAGTTTTACGGTGTGATTTTCAATTTAACCCAAGCACCCTATTTATAGGAAATTGCTTTAACACCAAAGCAGAAAATTTAATATATTAATAATATTAATATTACAAATTCCTACGCCCACTTTTAAGGATCTGAATTCAGCATTTACATCACATGCAAGACCCACCTTTAATGACAAAAACGTTTTTCATAATAAAATAATTAAAACTTCAAAAATTAATTATTTTGAACTTGAACTTCAATAATTCATAATAAATAGCCCTTTCATCAGAAAATTCAAATCTCGCGAGTTTTATAGGAAATTCAATTCTCTACAACTTTGCAGAAGAAAGTTTTCCAAATTCAAAGCAGAAATTGGAAAGAAATCCACAAACAGGCGATTTTACATTTATAATCAAATTTCGGATCGATAAATGGGGTCCACCGACATGTTTAACATGTTTTAAATATTTATTGCAACAAAAATACTCTTCCTCCTCGTATACTCATATATCCCACATTCATTGTAAAAATATCACCAATTCTTATATTATTAAAATAATATATTTAAATGAATTATTTTATCGGAAAAAGATAAAATATTAATTTTCAACAATTGTCATTTTAAAAATTTTCTCCATCTATATCCACATAAAATCAATATTTTCTCATCATATAAATCAATAATTAATTATTCACAAATAATATTCTGAGAATCACAATATTGACAAACGAGGCGGTTCGGAAAGAGGGGCTTTCAATAAGAATTTCTTCTTCTTGGTAGCGCTTGATTAGGTGACCAAACCTCTCCTTAGACAGAACTTTCTAGACATTGCCAATAATGTTATCTAATAATATTATTCAGGATAATATGAATTATTGCTTCGATAATGAAAGATCTTGTGTAATGACAATTATTGAAACAACAATGAATATAAAATATCAACGCTTGCAATTATTAACTCAATAAAATCTTTGAGCGGTAATTCATCGTAACCATTATTGAGTAGTAGGCCTTCTTACGTAAGAATCAATAATTGGTGCAATACTGGTATCTTCTTGTTCAACAACGCAGCGTATTAGTGTGTTTTAACCACGGGTATTCAACGATTGATAATTGAATAACTACGCTGTAGTTATTTAAAAACAACTTATATTTATCGTTTTCTTCATCCAATCGCTTTTAGTTATGGGGGCCCACACGGTCGCTACTGGTCGTCAAATACGAATATTCCTAAGCGATGAATATTCCACGACCAAACGAATATTCGGGACGATAATGAATATTTTATAACCACTTGCTTATTTTGAAATATTTGCATATTTAACCCTTAACTATCCACATTAATCAAATCAACCCTTACTATTTCAAAATAATAAATAAAGGAAATTCCTTTTTATTTAAAAAATTTTTGGTCTTACAACCTCCCTCCTTATGAAATTTCGTCCTCGAAATTGACGTGCACGATACTGGTGTTTGAAAAGGTGAGGATACCTCGCTTTCATTTCCGTTTCCAATTCCGTGTCATTTCCTCTATAGCGTGATTCCTCCACAAAACTTTAACTTGTGGTATAACCTTTCTTGGCGTAGGACATGCTCCTTCTTATCCAACATCTTGGCAGTACCTCCTCATACGTTAAGTCTTGGCTATCTCGTCCTGGGTTCTAACTCAATAATGTGGTTCGGGTCTTTCACATATTTCTGAAATCTGAGATATGTGAAACACATTATGAACATCTAGACATACTCGGAGGTAACGCAAGTCTATAGGCTACATTTCCTACTCGGTCAAGAATTTGAAATGGACCGATAAATCATGGATTGAGCTTTCTCTCTTCCCAAATCTTGTAACTCCCTTCCATGGAGCAACTCGCAACAATCATGATCCCCTACATTAAATTCCACGTCCTTTCGATGAAGATCCGCATAACTCTTTTTGTCGATCTTGTGTTGGTTTGTATCGTTGTCGAATCATTAGTCATAACGCATTAACTTCGGGTCCCAACAATGTTGCTTCACCCACCTCATCCCAACATATTGGAAGCGACATTTTCGTCCCATATAATGCTTCAAATGGAGCCACACCTATACTTGCTCGATAACTTTGTTGTTGTAGGAGAATTCCACCAATGGTAAATACTTATCCCAACTTCCTTTGAAATCTAGGACTGAGTTTTAATATATCTTCAAGAGTTTGAGTAGTCCTTTTCGATTGCCCATCCGTTTGAGGATGGATGGTAGCCAAATAAATCAGAATTCGTGCCCATAGCTTTCTACAAACTAACCCAAAATCATGAAGTGAATCTTGGGTCACGATCTAAAACTATGGATACTGGCATGCCATGCAATCTCACAATCTTATTTTGGTACATACGAGAAAGACGTTCAAGGGAATAAGTCTCTCGTATCGGTAAGAAATGAGCAGACTTGGTGAATCTATCAACAATAACCCAAATAGCATTGATGCCTTGAGAAACCGTAGGAAGACCCGTAACGAAATCCATAGTAATGTGTTCCCACTTCCATTCCGGAATCTCAAGTGGTTGCAACGGACCCTTAGGTACAAGATGCTCCGCCTTTACATGTTGATAAGTTAAACATCTCGAGATAAACTACGCGATCTCTCTCCTCATATTGCTCCACCAAAATGTATGTTGAAGATCATAATACATTTTGGTACTCCCAGGATGGATTGAAAACAATGTGTTGTGTGCCTCCATCATGATTCTATGCTTCAAATCAAAATCTTTAGGAATGCAAAGTCTGGAGTTGACTCAAGTATTCCTTCTTCATCAATTCTCGCTTAGGAATAGCTCCTTCTTGTACTTTCTTCTTCATGCATGATCATACCCGGCTCGAATTGGGTGGCTTGAAAGCGACCTTAACTTTTTCTATTAAAGTTAGCTCTACATCGTATACTTGACATCATCGCACTTTCGTTCGATATGATCTTCTACTCAACACGTCGCCTACCACGTTCGCTTTTCGGGATGGCATGGTCGAACATGTCTTTGAAATGAGTCTCTCTCGAGTTCTTGAATAATTCTTTGTGTTGATATTTTATATTATTATTGTTTCAATAATTGTCACCGCACATGATTTCCCATTATCGGATCAATAATTCATATTATTTGAATAATATTATTAGATAAAATTATTGGCAATGTCTAGAAAGTTACATCAAGGAGAGGTTTGGTCACCTAATTGCCTTGCCAAGAAGGAGAGATCCTTATTCGAAAGCCCCCTTCCTCACAGGAGCTACCGTCATTCATAATTGTGATTACGTAATATTATTTGTGAATAATTAATTATTGATTTATATGATAAGAAAATATTTATAAATGATGGATTTATTTGTTTTATGTGGTTTTAATTGAATGATTTAATGTTGAGGTGTTTTATCGGTAATTTTGTTTGAATGGAGGTATTAAAAATCAAATCGGTATTTTTACGATATATATTGCGTGAGTTATAATTTTTAATCCAAATAGTTGGATCGTTGTAATTTTTGGATATGTTATACATACATAAGTTGAGTATATGTCCACAAATTTTGAACCAATTAAAATGAACGAATGATTTGTTATGAATTTTAAGAGGTGGTGATTCGGAAATTAGGTTTATAATTGATTTTGGTGGAAAATTCTAGAATTGAGTGGGCCCCACTTGTGGTTGGTGAAAGAAATGTGCTGAATTTTATTTCAAATGTGGTGGGTGGCAATAGTAGCAGGTAAAGCCCATCAAGTGGTCAAGTCTGCCTTGGCGGCTAACATTTTCCTATAAATAGAGGACTAAGTTAGAATTGAAAATCACACGAAACAAAGTTTTTCTCTTTCTCTCTCTATATTATCGAGCGTATTTTGTGAGTATTTAGATACTTTGAGAGTTCATTGTTCAAAGTCAAGTTTCATTCAAAGATCACTTCCGACCTTTTTCCTTAAATCTTGATTCTTTGAGGTAAGGGATATTATTTTTTTTCGTAATGATATTATTTCTTCAATATCATTATCTTTGAAATATTGGTTGGAACTTTTTATCAAATTTGGAACTTTTTCATGTTCTGGGGGTTCTTATTCATGAGTTCTTATTCACGAGTTATTATTCATGAGTTCTTATTCACGAGTTCTTATTCACTAGTACTATTAAATGGGCGTGAAGATATTTTTTGTGGAATTTCAATCTTTTGGTGTCGGGTTACTTATTCACGATATCTGAGACTATTCATCGAAAAATAAAATTTCTTCTTTTCGTCAAAAATATCTATCCCGGATACTAGCTTTGATTGTATCCATGTTTTGATCATTCTTGAATTTTACACCACTATGATTATTTTTGAGGTATTTTGGACGTGGATAAAACAAAATCTGAATCCTTAATCCTTGTCATTTTATTTCCTTTGGATTCGTTTCTTTAAAATATTTTCATCATCCTCGGTCTTAAATGATGATATTATTGAATATCTTTGGCCCGTAGTGCAAAGATGAATGATTTCTGAAGAAAATCTTTGGCACTGTAGTGCAAAGATGAGCAGTGTTTAAATTAACATAATGATCGATGAATATCTTTGGCCTTTAGTGCAAAGATGAGCAGTGTTGAGATGAACACGACCGATCGATGAATATCTTTGGCACAGTAGTGCAAAGATGAATATTTGATTTGAGATGAATATTGATTGATGTTACAGGATAAAATATTGATGATGGATTTATTAAATTCATAGATTATAGTAGATTTCATTCTCTTCATAACTCTTTACATGAATTATTATTTCATGAATATTGATCTCGAAACTTGTTGTCTATTGTATTCTATCGATTTTTTCCTGTTGAAGACTAACGATAATTTGTTCTATATTATCTTAGTCATAACATTCTTCTTGGGCTAGTTGAGCTCACCCTTTTCCTTTTGTTCCATTTTTCTTCTCGGGGAGGCGAGAATGTAGCGAGTCTTAGTCGGGGTATTGAATGAAGGTTCTAGAGAGTTGTTTAGTAGTCCTCACCATTTTTATAAAATAATGTATCAATAATTATGATGGGGATTTATTTGCGTGTGGATATTGTCTGCAGATGACAATATACGTATTTAAACTTCGTAGTTTTATGTTGTAATAATAAAGTTGTAGTTGTTTTACATGCCATGTATTGGCGACTTAGAATGGGTTGGATGGAATGGACCTATTTTGGGGGCGCGGCGGTTGGTATCGAGCTTAGGGATATGATCTCTGGCGGAGATCGGGGAATAGAACTAGGAGGGGAGAGGCGAGTAAATCCTTCATTTAGTGTGTCCTACCTAAGCTTATTTGTTGGTTGGTCATAATATAGGGGTATTATGTGATTTGTTAATTTATTTAATTAACCCTTGTTTTATGATAGTTTTTTTAAGAATGGTCATTTGAAGCGTTAACAATGGAGTGAATGAGATCGTGGAGACACCTCTAATCGCCATGACCGAGGATAATGTGATGTCGGTGAAGAAGGAATTAGAGATATCCGTGTGGTGAGTGAAGAATTGATAGTCAGAACAAGAGATAATCGCAGATATAACGGTGAGAGTGAGGAAGAAGAGGAAGAAGAGGTACACGAAGAGAGTTTATTAGAGGTATTTTATGATCAAAATATAGAATTGCAAAATCGTATTCATGAGTTAGAAAGAGCAGTGAAGAATTGCGAGGCAATCGTGGAGCAAAAGGATCTGCAACGATTCAAGCTTGTGTTACCCGATACGTGATGCTTGAACGAAGCACTCTTTGGCGAGTATAAGATGATAAAGTTGGAATCGAAATGGTGAAAGAAGAAATAAAGCGAGCAGTGAGAATGAGTGATGCGTGGGTAAAAGCATACGACAGCGTTGATATTATGGAAAGAGATGTCAATCTAAAAAAGGAGATTCAACAACGACCATTCAAGACGCCGCCGCCCAAGATGTAACGGGTTCTAGGGAGGAGAAGCGACCACCGGTCAGATGTTACAAATGCGCGAAGAGGGACATATATCGTCAATTATTTGCAACAAAGCCTTTAAGGTATGTTATAATTGTGGAAAAGAAGGACATATCGCTCGAGATTTTATCGATGTCGAAACCCGATCCAATGAATGGTGACTCAAAAGGATGTCCCCGAAAAGTCAAAGTCAAGCGGTTCTTGGAAGAGGCGTTTGTCGTGGCCGGTCAAAATCTCGAGGAACCCGAACGGTTTAGCGGGTTAGTTAATAATAAATTCTTCGCGAAGTTTATACCTTACTAGAATCTGGGATTCTACCCATTCTTTTATCTCTATTCTTTGCGCTCAACGTTTAAACTTGACTTCGGAGAAATTAAATTTTGACCTATCTCGTGGAGACTCCATTAGGAGAAACTTTCATTACATCCGTTGTTTAGAAATCTTGCTTGATTCAAGTTAGCACTATCACATTACTGTTAACCTTATTTTATAGAGATATTTGCTTTTGATGTGATTTTAAGGTTAACTACTCATCATGCCAAAATTGATTGCTTTCGTAAGGTTGTTAGTTTTCATATTCTAAGCAACCTATTATTCAATTCAGCAATCAAACCATTGAAGTCAAACATTTTCATATCAAGCCATGAAGTCATTCGTTTATTACGGATGTCAAGTTTTCTTAGTCCATGTTATGGATTTGAATAAAGACACGTCGATTTGAATAATATTCTGTTGTTATTGATTTTTCCGATGTATTTCTGAAGAATTTCTTGGCTTACTCCCAAAGACCGATATTAAATTTTGTATCGACTTTGAACACGGTACAAAACTCATTCCTAAAATCTCATATCGAATGACTCTATTGAACTTCGTGAGTTAAAAATTCAACTATAAATTTGGTACCGAGCCTTTATCTTGTGACTTCATTTGTGGAATGCACCAGAAGCGGACTCTCTGTAAGGGACGTCATATTCGATGCGATAGTAAATCGATAGGTGTCATTGTGACGTCTTTATCCAAGGTTGGGATATGAGTCACGATTGAGAACAACCTAAGTCGGTAATCGAAATCGTAGTTTTCTAGGCTTAGTTGGTTATTATCGGAGATTCGTTGAAGGATATTCTCGAATCGCTATTCCATTAACGTATCTAACTCGTAGAGATACAAAATTCGAATGGAGCAAGGAATGTGGTAAGAGCTTCGAAGAACTCAAGAGGAGACTCATTTTAGCATATGTTACGACCATGCCATCACGAAAAAGCGAGCGTGGTGGCGGCGTGTTGAGTAGAAGATCGTATACAATCACGAGTACGATATTATCAAAGACTCATTTCAGTATAATATACAAATAATAGAGATGGAGATGAAAACTCTAGGTACCCAGCGTGATGATATCTGAAGTACGTGATGATATCTGAGTATAATCGACTTTAATCGATAAAGTTAAAGTCGTTTCAAGATACACCGGGTGATGAATTTGAAGAAGGAGGTGCGAAAGTTGTTATTTCAAAAGCGAGAATCGGTGAGGTGAGGAAAGCTCAAACCTTCGATTTATTAATCCAGTTGAAATTCTCGATCGAATAGGGGCTGTGGCCTATAGACTCGCTTTTACCGCCAAAGTATGGCGTGTTCATAACGCGTTTTTCACGTATCGATGTTACGTAAATATGTGGACGACCGAAACACGTCGTTGAGTTAGAAGCAGGACGAGATAGCCAAGACTTAACGCACGAGGAGGTACTCTGTCAAGATCTTGTAGAGGAAAGAACATGTCCTACGTGATGAAAGGTCATACCACAAGTTAAAGTTTTGTGGAGGAATCATCTTTATAGAGGAAATGACACAGGAATTGAAAGCGAAAATGAAAGCGAGGTATCCTCATCTTTTCGAAAAACACCAGTATCGCACGTCAATTTCGAGGACGAAATTTCATAAGGAGGGAGGTTGTAAGACCCCAACTTATTATTAATGAAATTTAATTTTCTCTATTTATTATTTTGAAATAGTAAGGGTTGATTTGATTAATGTGGATAGTTAGGGGTTAAATCGCAAATACTTCAAAATAAGCAAGTGGTTATAAAATATTCATTGTTGTCGGGGAATATTCGTTTGGTCGTGGAATATTAAATGATTGTCGGGGAATATTAAATGCGATGGTAGCGTATATATGGGCCCCATAACGGAAAGCGATTGGATGAAGAAAGCGACAAATATAAGTTGGTTAAAAATAACTAGGCGTAGTTATTCTGAATTAAGATTTGTTGGAATACCCGGTGGTTAAAATACGAATGTCTGGCGTGGTGCAAGAAGCTTTACGGTATTGCTAAGTATTGTTGAATTATTGATCCTTACGTGAAGAAGGCATTACTCAATAATTTTCACAAGTAATTCTTATTTAATATTTTATTTTATTGATTGATAATTCTTTGCGTTGATATTTTATATTATTATTGTTTTGATAATTGTCATCGCACAAAGATTTCCCATTATTAGATCAATAATTCATATTATTTGAATAATATTATTAGATAACATTATTGGCAATGTCTAGAAAGTTACATCTAAGGAGAGGTTTGGTCACCTAATTGCGCGCAGTAGAGGAGAGATCCTTATTCGAAAGCCCTCTTTCACAGGAGCGGCACTGGTTGTCATAATTGTGATTACGTAATATTATTTGTGAATAATTAATTATTGATTTATATGATAAGAAAATATTTATAAATGATGGATTTATTTGTTTTATGTGGTTATAATTGAATGATTTAATGTTGAGGTGTTTTATCAAGTAATTTTGTTTCGGAATGGAGGTATTAAAAATCAAATCAAGATTTTTACGATATATTGCGTGAGTTATAATTTTTAATCAAATAGTTGGATCGTTGTAATTTTGGATATGTTATACATACATAAGTTGAGTATATGTCCACAAATTTTGAACCGATTAAAATGAACGAATGATTTGTTATGAATTTTAAGAGGTGATTGATTCGGAAATTAGGTTTATAATTGATTTTGGTGGAAAATTCTAGAATTGAGTGGGCCCCACTTGTGGTTGGTGAAGAAATGTGCTGAATTTTATTTCAAATGTGGTGGGTGGCAATAGTAGCGAGAGTAAAGCCATCAGTGGCGAGGTCAAGTCTGCCTTGACGTCTTAACATTTTCCTATAAATAGAGGACTAAGTTAGAATTGAAAATCACACCGGAAAACAAAGTTTTCTCTTTTCTCTCTATATTATTGGCGTATTTTGTGAGTATTTTAGATACTTTGAGAGTATTGTTCAAGTCTGAGTTTCATTCAAAGATCACTCCGAGCCTTTCCTTCCGAAATCTTGATTCTTTGAGGTAAGGGATATTATTTTTTTCGTAATGATATTATTTCTTCAATATCATTATCTTTGAAATATTAGTTGGAACTTTTTATCAAATTTGGAACTTTTTCATGTATGGGGTTCTTATTCATGAGTTCTTATTCACGAGTTCTATTCATGAGTTACTTATTCACGATTCTTATTCACGAGTACTATTCATGGAGGCGTGAAGATGTTTTTTTTGGAATTTCTATCTTTTGGTGTGAAGATTACTATTCACGATCTGACTATTCACGTATCTGACCTTTATTCACGATATCTAAGACTATTCATCGAAAAGTAAAATTTTCTTTTTTTCGTCTAAAATATCTATTCGGATACTAGCTTTGATTGTATCCATGTTTTGATCATTCTTGAATTTTACACCACTATGATTATTTTGAGGTATTTTTGGGCGTGGATAAAACCAAGTACGAATCCTTAATCCTTGTCATTTTATTTCTTTGGATTCGTTTCTTTAAAAATATTTTCATCATCCTCGGTCTTAAATGATGATATTATTGAATATCTTTGGCACAGTAGTGAAAGATGAATGATTCTGAAGAAAATCTTTGGCCCAGTAGTGCAAAGATGAGCAGTGTTTAAATGAACATATTAGGTGATGAATATCTTTGGCCTTTAGTGCAAAGATGAGCAGTGTTGAGATGAACATGACCGATCGATGAATATCTTTGGGCTGTAGTGCAAAGATGAATATTTGATTTGAGATGAATATTGATTGATGTTACTGAGGATAAAATATTGATGATGGTATGTTAAATTCATAGATTATAGTAGATTTCATTTCTACGTAACTCTTCTATGAATTATTATTTCGGCTGCGAATATTGATAAAACTTGTTGTCTATTGTATTCTATCGATTTTTCCTGTTGAAGACTAACGATAATTTGTTCTATATTATCTTAGTCATAACATTCTTTTCTTGGGCTAGTTGAGCTCACCTTTTCATTTTTGTTCCATTTTTCTTCTCGGGAGGCGAAGAATGTAAAGTCTACTAGTGGGGTATGGAATGAAGGTTCTAGAGAGAGTTGTTTAGTAGTCCTCACAATTTTTATAAAATAATGTATCAATAATTATGATGGGGATTTATTTGCGTGTGGATATTATACAGATGACAATATCTCGTATTTAAACTTCGAGTTTCTATGTTGTAATAATAAAGTTGTAGTTGTTTACGTACCATGTATTGGCGACTCGAGAATGGGTTGGATGGAATGGACCTATTTTTGGGGCGTCACAAATACCGTGTGCTCATCGTGTTTTAACCACCAAGGGTATTTTAACAAGATTAATCTGCAGAATAACTACTGCCGATTATTTTTAAACCACTTATATTTGTCGTTTTCTTCATCCAATCGCTCAAGTTATGGGGCCCCCACATGGTCGCTACTGGTAAATGCATTTAATATTCTCCCACAATACGAATATTCCACGACCAAACGAATATTCTAAACAACAACAATGAATATTTTATAACCACTTGCTTATTTTGAAGTATTTACAGATTTTACCCCTAACTATCCACATTAATCAAATCAACCCTTACTATTTTAAAATAATAAATAGAGAAAATTAAATTTCATTAATAATAAGTTGGGGTCTTATATGTAATAGATAGGAAGGGATCCGGTTAGCATAAAGTTTTTCCAAATTCCAAACAAAAACTAACCGAAATCCACAAACGGGCGATTTTACAAGCTATAATCAAATTTCAGTCAATAAATAGGGTCCACCGACATGTTTAACATGTTTTAAACATTTATTGCAACAAAAATACTCTTCCTCCTCGTATACTCATATATCCCACATTCGTTGTAAAAATATCAACATTATTATATTATTAAAATATAATAATATATTTAAATGAATTATTTTATCGTAAAAGATAAAATTTCAATTTTCAACAATTGTCACATTAAAATTTTCTCCATCTATATCCACATAAAATCAATATTTTCCTCATCATATGAATCAATAATTAATTATTCACAAATAATATTATGTAATCACAATATTGACAACCGTGCGGTCCCGGGGAGAGGGGGTTCTCCAATAAGAATTTCTCCCTACATGGCGCCAGCAATTAGGTGACCAAACCTCTCCTTAGACAGTAACTTTCTAGACATTGCCAATAATGTTATCTAATAATATTATTCGAGATAATATGAATTATTGCTTCGATAATGAAAATACCGTAATGACAATTATGAAACAACAACAATATAAAATATCAACGCAAAGAATTATTAAATCAATAAAATCTTTGAGCAAAGAATTATCGTAACCATTATTGAAGTAAAGTGCGCTTCACGTAAGAACCAATAATCGTGCAATACTGGTGTCTATCTTGTGTTTTAACCATCGAGTATTTTAACAATTATTAACGCTAACAACTACTATTTGTTATTTTTAAAAACTTATATTTGTCGCTTTTTTCATCCGATCGCTTTCAGTTATGGGGCCCACACATGGTCGCTACTGTCGTCAAATAAATATTCTCCGAAAAGATTTAATATTCCACGACCAAACGAATATTCCCCGACAACAATGAATATTTATAACCACTTGCTTATTTTAAAATATCATGTATTTTACCCTAACTATCCACATTAATCAAATCAACCCTTACTATTTCAAAATAATAAATAGAAAAATTAAATTTCATTAATAATAAGTTGGGGTCTTATATGTAAGACCCAACTTTTTATATATAAAGATGAATTTTCTATAAATATTATTTTTGAATATTATGGAATAAATTTGATATAATGTTATAGTTATGGGTAATATTTATAAATTTTGCAAAGTAAGCATGTTGTTATAAAATATTCGCTTTTAATTGGGAATATTCTTTTGTCGAGGAATATTCGTGATTTGACTACCAATCATAAGTGGACCCCTGGCGGAAGTATTATCGTAGTTAGAAAACTACAAAATTATCTTTCTATAAAAATAATGGCGGAGGTGTTACCGTTAAAAGCTGAACTACCCTACCAAGTGGTAAAAGTATGCGAATACGCTGGCGTCAGTTGCGTAAGACACACGATATTGATTATTGATGCTTACGTGAGAAGTCACTTAGCTATACTCAATTATTCACTAAAGAAGCTGCACGCATCATATCTCTTATATTATTGATTCAATTATTGTCACAAGATTATCATCGTATAATATGTTATATTATTAATTGAGACGACAAGTTATAAATGATTAATAATTGTTGAAAGATTAAAAATGTGTTGATTAAAAATAAAATGATTTGTGGTAATATTTATTCAATCCTTGATGTATATAAAGAATTACATTATGAGACGTTTGTGGTAAGTTTGATTATTTTATGGGGGCCCATATGTCATCATCTAAGAGTCTCTTCGTCAATAGTAATTACCTTTGTGAATAAGAATTACCTTCGTAATAGTATTTACCTTCGTCAATAGTATTTACCTTAAATCAATAGTAATTACCTTCTTCAATAGTATTTACCTTCGTCAATAGTATTTACTTTTCGTCAATAGTAATTACCTTCGTCAATAGTAATTACCCCTTCGCAAATAGTAGTTGTCCCTTCAATATTACCAAGAGTTAATCCGCCTCTTGATTGTTCCAAGGGTTAATTACCCTTCGCAAATAGTAGTTGTCTCTTCAATATTATCAAGAGTCATTTTGACCCCTTCGTTAAGACTCAAGAGCCACCCTCGCTTTTCTATAAATAAAGCTCATTCCTTCATTATTTCTTACTTAATTCATTGAAAACTCTAGAGAGAAACTATAGAGAAAGAAGAAAAGTATTCTCGCTACTTTACTTTTCCAATATTCATTCTTCTAAGGTAGGGAATATTATTTGTTGTACCCGTAAAGGGTGTTATTATTTTCTTATTCATGAAGAAAACTGTTTGTTATTCCATTGCTTAATATTCTATTAGAATAACTCAGATAATGCTGGTTTACCTATACTTGGTGACATTCTTCTATTATTACATTGGAACATCCTCATGTCATGTGTTTTACAGGATTGGTTAAAATCTTTATTATTATTCGGTTGGAACATCACATGCGTGTGTTTTACACGCACTGGTTAAAATCTTTATTATTATTCTGTTGGAATATCCCATGCGTGTGTTTTACACGGACACTGGTTCCATTTTTTATTATTCCGTCTTTATTATTACATCGGAATATCCTCGTCATCTTATATCTTGGGACTGGTTCCATCATTTATTATTCCGCATTTATTATTCTTGTTGGAACATCCCGCCGGTGTGAATTTCACCTAACTTTGGTTCCGTTATTATTATTACATTGGAATAACTCGCCTGTCTTGATCTATCGCATTTATGGTGATTTCTTTTGTTATTCCATTCTTTATTATACCCGATTGGTTAAAACTTTGACTTTATACTCCATGAAATTAGTAGAATATCCTCGATATTTGCGTTTCATCCAAAGATATCTTTCATGGAAATATTCTTCCGATCATTCTTGAATTTTACTCTACAAAACAAAGATCGTGTTGACAATTTGGACGTTAATAATTCTCGGATAAAATAATTCTTGAACTTGTTTTATTGAATTCTTATATCATTGTCATCATCCTCATGTTTATATTATGTTGAAAGTCATCGTGGCTCAGAAGTGCATAGATGGACTTGGTATGATTATGACCAGAGACTATTCTTGTAATCATGACCTTAGTAATGTTACAAATGATGTGATGAAAGTCATCATGGCACAGTAGTGCGTAGATGGACTTGGTATGATTATGACCGAGACTATTCGATGTAATCATGACCGTAATGTTACAAATGATGTGATAAAAATCCTCGATTCAGAGTAGTGCATTGATGGACGATTGTTGGCATGATCAATGATTATTAATGAATACACAACTATTCTTGGCCCGTAGTGCATGAATAATTGTGGTCGTGATACTAAAGAATATCCTTGGCCAGAAAAGTGCGAGGGTGATTCGTTGATGTGGAATATTTATTAAAAGTGAGTCTAAAACTATAATGATGATGAAAAACCTTTAAAATCATAAAAGATAGTAGATTTTATTTTCTACTTGACTTTTTAATGGATTCTTTGGTTCATTGTAGTTAAACTTGATGTTCATTGTATTTTATCGGTTTAACAACACAGAGGCTAATGATAATTTATTACGCATTATTTTAGTCATAATATTTCTTCTTGAGCTAGTTGAGCTCACCTTTCTTTCACCGTTATCTCTTCGTGAAATGAGAATATATTTGGGGACGAGTCTGAGAAGCGGAGTAATGGTCCGAGAGGATAGCATTAGTAGTCCTCACTATTCGTGAAATAGTGTGATAATAATTGTAATGAGGACTCCTTTTGAGTTTATATAATATCTAGTATACAATATTTGTATTCAAACTCACGATTTATGTCGTATTGCATACCTACGTTATATTAGTAAGTTGTATTTAAATTTTGTAGCATGTATCTGACTACCCAAGATGGGTGATGTATACCTAATTTTGGGGGCGTCACAATATATATCTGGAATCAAATATTCATCTTTGCACTACAGGCCAAAGATATTCATCAGATTAGTCGTGTTCATCTAAACACTGTTCATCTTTTGCACTACGGGCCAAAGATATTCATCGTAAATCATTCATCTTTGCACTACTGGTGCCAAAAATATTCAATAATATCATCATTTAAGACCGAGGATGATGAAAATATTTTTAAAGAAACGAATCCAAAGTGAAACAAAATGACAAGGATTAAGGATTAAGGATTAGTACTTTGTTTTATCCATGTTCAAAAATACCTCAAAAATAATCATAGTGGTGTAAAATTCAAGAATGATCAAAACATGGATACAATCAAAGCTAGTATCCACAATAGATATTTTGACTTAAAAGAAAAATTTTTATTTTTCGATGAATAGTCTTAGATTCGTGAATAAGATCAGATATCGTGAATAGTCCAGAGTATCGTGAATAGTAACTCAGACACCAAAAGTTCCAAATTTGATAAAATTTCAGATCAATATTTTAGCATAATGATATTGAAGAGATAATATCATTACAAAAAAAATATCCCTTACCTCGAAAGACAAAGATACTTCTAATAAAACACAGGATATAAGTTATGACTTGAACTTACACCAGTATAGCAATACTCAAAGTATACTCAAAATACTCACAAGAATACGCTCGATAATATAGAGAGAAAACTTCGATTTACGGTGTGATTTTCAATTCTAACCTAAGACCCTATTTATAGGAAATTGCTAGAACACCAAGTAGAAAATTTAATATAATAATATTATATATATTACAAATTCTCTACGCATTACACTTAGCATCTGAAATCAACAATCTTAACACATGTTAAATGAGTCCCAACAATGTAAAAACCGTTTTGTAATTAAAACTATTTTAAATTTTCAAAAATTAATTATTTGAACTTCAAAACTTCAATAATTCATAATAAATAGCCCTTTTATCGGAAAATTCGAATCTCACTACTTTTTATAGGAAATTCATTTTCACAACTTTGCGTAGAAGAAAGTTTTTCTAAATTCCAAATGTAAATTGATCAAATCCATAAACGGCGATTTTACGTGCTATAATCAAATTTCGGTCAATAAATGGGGTCCACCGAGCATGTTTAACATGTTTTAAACATTTATTGCAACAAAAATACTCTTCCTCCTCAGATACTCATATATCCCACATTCGTTGTAAAAATATCACCATTATTATATTATTAAAATATAATAATACATTTAAATGAATTATCTTATCGTAAAAAGATAAAATTTCAATTTTCAACAATTGTCACATTAAAATTTTCTCCATCTATATCCACATAAAATCAATATTTTCCTCATCATATGAATCAATAATTAATTATTCACAAATAATATTACGAATCACAATAATCGACAACCAAGCAGCGGTTCCAGGAAAGAGGGGTTTTCAATAAGAATTTCTCTCTTACTTACGCAATGATTAGGTGATCAAACCTCTCCTGAAGATGTAACTTTCTAGACATTGCCAATAATGTTATCTAATAATATTATTCAGGATAATATGAATTATTGCATCGATAATGAAAAATCTTGTGTAATGACAATTATTGAAACAACAAAGAATATAAAATATCAACGCAAAGAATTATTAAATCATAGAATGAGCGAAAGAATTATCGTAACCATTATTAAGTAAGTGCCTTCTTACGTAAGAATCAATAATTGGTGCAATACCGTGTCTTCGTGTGTTTTAACCACCGAGTATTTTAACAAAGATAATCTGTGAATAACTACGCCAGTTATTTTTAAACCACTTATATTTGTCGCTTTTCTTCGTCCAATCGCTTTTTCAAGTTATGGGGCCCACAAAAATCAAGGCGCCGTTGCATGCGAATATTCACCGACAATGCAAGAATATTCCACCGACCAAACGAATATTAAACAACAATGAATATTTTATAACCACTTGCTTATTTTGAAATATTTGCGTATTTTACCCATAACTATTCACATTAATCAAATCAACCCTTACTATTTCAAAATAATAAATAGAAAATTAAATTTCATTAATAATAAGTTTTAGTTCACCTTTTCTATTCTATGATTCTGTTTCAATTTTGTGACTGAATTAGGTTAATTTTTGTCATTTGTAACACTATTTATGAATCTGGGCATTTGATATATTCTATGATTCTCGACTGGATTAACCTTGATGTAATTTTTGCATAATGAATTTGTTCTCCCACTGCTTTTTTGTTTGTTAGAAAAGCAGAGAGAGAGATTAACAAGCAACAAAGATCTCTTTATATATAAGAGGGTAATTAAGTCTTTAACCTTTTAAAAAAATCTGAGTTATTATGAGAAAGAACGTTTTCACTTTAACTTCAAAAAGGTCGGGTGTTTAAATGTAGCTTTACTGACTATAGGTGGTTAAATGGGAAACCGCCCAAACCTCAGGTGGTCATCTGAACTTAACCCTTTATTCATTCATTCATACAAATACTCCAATATTGGGTTGTGGGTTCCACTCGCATCTGTGCCACGCTCTCCCTTTCATAATTGTGCATTCTTACTAATTACTATCCATTAATTTTGGTCAATTGAGTATTGATATGCAGACATGAGGTAATTTTTTTTTTGTATTGATGAATTGACCAAATTATCATAAAATTTTATTGTGAAATGCATAGATAGACAGAGAACACTATAATATATTTTCTAATATTTATTGAAAGTTTGTATTGTATTATATATAATATCATAATTCTAAAAGATACAATATAATTATGAATTTAGGATATATATGCATATAATAACACCTTAATATTAGTATTATTGATAGTTTAATAAAACATATATATGGTTAATTAATGATATATAATATCATGATAAAAACTAAAAAGTAACACTAATATCATGAAAGTAGTATATATATATATATATATATATATATATATATATATATATATATATATATATATTCTTTGTGATGTTAAACACCTCCTTGCAAAACTTTCATTTTGGCATTTAACTTCTTTCCAAAAAATGAATAACTAGTATGAGTTGATGAAAATTTTAATGGTCTGGGTGGGGGGTCGACTTCTTAATGACCTGCTCGCACATTTGCCACTAGTCAATTCGATCACTTAAGTAATTAATTAGTGGGAAAAGGGTTATTCTTATTACTTAGCCTATAAGTTTGATCCAATTTAATTAATTCAAAGAATTAAAGAAGAAATATTAAAATTGTCAATTGATAACGCGGACATCGATCCCTCCACCCAATTATTTTATTTATTTATTTTTTATTTAATTCAAGGTTGATAATTAAGTTTGGTTGTATTAAAATATATAAATTTAGGATGTTACATTGTTAATATACGTACGTTTCTAAGGAATGAAATCAATGTTTCTATGATATGATTCATAACTCTAGTTAGATGAATTTATATGGTTTGTGCTATGGATTTCTTTTCATGTTTTTGTTAGGTGTTACTTTTATTTCGGTGTTAATTGCTAATAATATTTTATTCTAAATTTATTCATTTAAGTGTAGTATTGTTTTTAAAATACAAAATGAAATAAGTGTTATAACAACACACACATAATATACACTCCTCCGTCTCTAAAACCATGAACAAATTATTATTTACACACATATTAATAAAAAAAATAAATAAATAAAGTAAAAATTTTTTAAATTTATTCCTAGTGACCATACAAGATTATATAAATTGACAAGTACTTTTATTTTTTCATACTAATGAACCTCACATAATGACTTAGTTATCTGGTTCACTTTATATATTTTATTTCATCTTTTTAGGGACATAAAATTTTTGTACATTTAGTTAAGACTGTAAACGAGTCGAATCGAAGCGAAGCGAGCAAAGAGATGTTCGAATTCGACTCAAAATGATAAATTCTTTATATATATACGAAAAAGTTATCCAGCGAATCGGTTTACTGATGAACTGGACCTATATATATATATATATATATATTATAATACACATAAATACACACACATAATTGTTAATATATATTAGTATAAATTTTACAACGTTAACAAATAAGATGAGAGAATGAGGAGAAAAAAGAAAAGAAGAAGAAGTTAAAAGTGCAAATATCAATTAACCTTATTATTGTCTTGTAATTCTTCCCCATCTACCTTATCTCTGAATTCTTCGAAAACCTTAAAAAGACGAACTCCGGTGTAATATTACATTATTATGTAACTTTATATGTTCTTAACAGCTTGCATAGTACTTAATTCTTTTTCTTTTGAAGCATCTCAAAGCGAGTGTAGCTTAACATCCACGCTTGAGCGTATGGGTGGCAAGAAAAATAAAGTGAAAGTAAATGGTGGATAGCCACGCTGTCATGCGTTAAGCACATACCCCAATAACAATCTGGCACGTCAGATAGGACATGATAGGGTGTACTGGTGGGTCCCTAATGGATAAAAATCTGAAAGTCGGTGTAATAACGTACTGGACGATCACACGTGGCAGATGGTTGGCTAGAAGAAAATTCTCGAGATCTGCGACCTTTGATAGTTGATTAGGTGGCAGGATACGTACATGTCATGTGGGCCTCTCTCTACTTTCTAGTTTCGTGTCTTCTTTACCAAGTTGTAGTAAATGGGGCCCAGCTCGGTGGACAGGTGGTCGGTTTGACGTTGGTGTACCATCGCCTGTTCTTCACATCGTCCCAAAACTATCGTCACACTTTACTTCGGTTACATGCACACAGTGTCTCTTGCACGTGTAGGTGGGACCTTAAGCACGTGACCCGATGGGTAACTAAAATTTGATTCATCTATTCTCCTAATAAACGGAGTAATATCAATTAAAATGAAAGTCTTGTCTTTTTATTAGTATTAGCTTTTTGTAAATATTGGAGTTTTTTTATTAACACGCTTAAACATAATTTGTTAATAAAAAAAAGTCTTAATTTATATTAAAACTTATATATTTAAAAGTTGCGTCAAACTATATATCACATATAAATTTATTGCTAAGAAAAATATATAGTACTAACACTTAAGACTTCAGTTTTTAGTACTGAAAGGTGTATTAAAAATTAATGATCCTTTATTATTCTCAGGATGGTTAGAAGTTTGAAATCTATCTAATAAAATATAATTGATTTTGAATTTTCTGCTTATTCTAATAAATCATCTAAGTAAAGTCAAAGTTTGGGATAAATTACATCGTCGTCGCAGAAGATTTTATTACCCACTAAGCCAAGTATTTAATACGATGGACCAATTATGAAAATTAAGTGTTTATCGAGCTTAACCTCACAATTAAATTTTCTTTCTTAAAATATGCTACTAGTATTTTACGGTACTAGCATAAAAGATAGAAATATTCATATTTTTATGGAGTATTTCTTTTGAAAATTAAATATGAATTATTATCCTAAATTATTAGTTTTTTTTTCATTTCGACGGACCATTAATTTTTTCAGTCATATCATTAAATTATTAATTTTTTTAATTTCAATAAAATTTAAATGGTCACATAATAAATTGATGATGTGATCCGTTGATTAGGCAAACTATTGCTCATGTGTAATTGAAAAAAAAAGTTATTTTAGACGATTAAATTAAAAAAGTCTTATCTTGTAATTTATTTAAATTATCTTTTTGTCTAATATTAAAACTAAATAAAATCGCTTCTGACAAGTTACATATAAAATGCAACACACTAATCGGAATTCCCAGAAAAAGTCCAATGCCGAAAAAAACGAAACACAAAGAATAGAGAGAAATTGGATTTCACCATTCCATACTGCCGAAAAAAATGGACTTCGCCGGCTGGGCCAACATACTCTTTCTCTCAACAACCAATCAACCTTGCCATCGGCGAGTTAACCAGATCGCCACCAACGAGTACACTAGGAGAGAGACCAAACTAATGACTACAAACCTACTCTTGAGACGAGATTTCATAATCATTTTTTTTCTTCTTCTTCAATTTTCTTTTCTTTTTTCGATTGGAGATGGGGCTGTTTGTGACTATCGACAATTGTTCAAGTACTGAGCGATTTTCGATCAATGATTACTAGTGGTGATTGTTGAAGCACTGTGTGGTGTTTAAAGTTTAGGGTTTTGATTTGGGATTTTTTTCAGAGGAAGAGGAATATAAAGTAGCGGGACATTTGATCTTATTTTTCATTTTAACTTTTTTGTTTTTGCGTTTATGTTAGTTATTAATGTTTGTACTTGTTATTAAATAAGTTTGAGTTAAGTTTAATTATTTTTTGAATGAATTAATTGATTAGGCTTGTTGGTTATTAAAATAATATATTTTTTTAATTAGATAAAAACATTAGTTTGCCTAGTCAGTTGATCACATTATAAACTTATGATATGGCAACGTAAATTGAAGTGAAAAAAAATTAATAATTTAATTGAAAAAATAAAATAAAATTCAATAATTCAAGTAAAAAAAGACTAATAGTTTAGGGCATGGAGTTTTTTTTGTAAATATCAATGTTATTTTCCTTCTGGACATAGAGGTGTTTATGGTCGGGCTTGGCCACAATCCTGCCAAGCTTGTGGCGGGCTGTAAAACAGTGGACTAGTTTGGGGATAAAGAAATGAAGGACCAACCTTTTGAAGTCGGGTTGGGCCAGACTATACTGACAAAATAATATAAAATAACACACATCCCCTAATTTTATAATAATAATTTTATTTTTATTTCGTGGGACTAAAGTCTAAACTACCAATTTATTATTTTTAAAAAAATATTAAATAAAAGCATACTTAATAGTTATAATTTATAAATAAAAATTTTATTGTAAAGAGAGATTATAATTTTTATAACAAAAGACTATAAAAAATACTACTAACGTATTTGGGGGAGTTTGACATTGTAAAAAAATTTACTAACCGAAGAAGGTGGACATAAAATAAAAATCTCCAAAATAAATATACCAATAAAAGTTTTGTATTGAATAATTTTGGTTTAAAAATACATAAATGATAAAATTATTATTCTTACAGATTACACTTGCACCAAACAACATTTAAAACGACTAATTTCAGCCTAGCTTGGATTTGATCCGACTCAAGCCGGACCAAACATTAGGACGGAAATCAGGAAGGCCCATACACAATGACCTATCCTAACTTAGTAATTTATTCTTATTGAGTATGCAACCATGCAAGTTACATGCCAAGTCATGTATACCTTGTTAGTCGCAACTAGTAATAAATTTTAGATACGCTATAATATCGTTAATTATATTAATTAGAATATAATAAATTTATATTAATTTTAAATATCTCAAATTAATTAAAAAAATAAAATTACTCTTATATTTTAAAACTAGAGTACTATTTAGCCAAAAATATATATTTATATGACCTTGTAAAGGAAATACGGATTTTTTTACGTCAAAATTTAAAATTTCAATGCTCTCTCGCTTTTAAAAATATTTTATTCATTCTAAAATATATAAAGATTATTAACTTTTAAAATAAACTTGATATATTTTTAAACGAAAATTGTGTTAGATTTTTTAATTTTAGCCAATTTAAGGATAAGAATTGTAAATTACTAAAAAAAACTATTATTGTAAAATTTATTTTTTTATAATTATTAATAAATTATCTTAATTATGAGTTTAAATTAATTTTTAAAAAACGGAGGAAGTATTTGTGAATTGAGAACATGTATTGGAAAAGGTATTTCCTAAAAGAAGAAAAACAAACAAAACCAGCAAGAAGCCAAGAACGAAGCTTTTTCTGAGAATACAAGAGAAAAAACGGAGAGGAGAGACGAGACGAGAAAAGGCTAACGAACATTGCGGCCTTTTCCTTTCTCTCTTTCGTAGTTTCAATTTCTTCTTCCTTGTTTCTGCGCGAATTCATCGTTTTGAATGATTATTGAGCTATAGATTTACAGTCTATACATATATACATTTAATTAGGGGTAGAGAGAGAGAGAGAAAGAAAGCAAGAGAGAAGGGAGCAATGATAACCCGTTCGAATCTTGCCGAGCAGCTGCGAGAATATCAGATTCGATCCAAGCACGACTGGGCTTCCGTCTCTTTCTTATCCTCTACCTCTACTCTCTCTTCTTCCAGGTATTCCTCTCAATTTATATCGTCTTCATTTAATTATTTCTGATTAGGGTTTATTTTATTTTATTTTCAATTTTATTTAATACATATTTGTATAATTTGTGATAGCAGTGTAATGTAATTGCTTCTAATTTAGTATCTTGAGGCTAGTTAATAATTCCTTCTTAGGGAAGAAGTGCATCAATTTGATCAAAGAAATAAAAAACAATTTAATATGAATATGTTGTCCATTTAAATAAAGAATTCCATACTCTTAAAATGTGAAAACTTTTAATTCAAACATAAATTGATGTGGTATGTTTAAGCAATATATAACAAGTATCATCTTATCTGACACAAGATCAAGTGTTTCTTTTTGATTGGCTGAGCTGCCAATGAAAGCTGAGTTCGAACTTCACGCTGAATACTGTTAACGCCAAGATCTTTTGTCACGTCCCAATCACGTAAAACGTCCTGATCCTGCAACGTAAACACAATAAACACCACAAGCTTGACGGCGGTTCCGTCGGGGGATAGCTCAGGCGTGAGAGTCAGTATATGAATTCACAAGGTTTATCGAAAACGGAGGCTATATTGCCTAGTGTATAGAGATCAAGAGAAAAATGATAATTCTCTGTGTCTATATGATTCTGAATGATGAAATGTCTGAGAACGTACCTCTTGGTGAAGACTTCCTTGCTAAGTTATACCCTCTTTGCCTGAATTACTGTGCCATCCACTAGTACCTGACACATCCCCCTTTAGCTGATGGATCCTGCCGACTGCATGTAGTTTATCCACTGCCTTTGGTCACTGTTACTACCGCCGACCGATTATGATCCCATCCACATTAATGCATGGCAGGTTTTTTAGTCAACCGACATGCTTTTTCATCATTACAAGTCAAAGATGTAGATATTAAAATGTCTAAAGGATTGATCCACTGATCCGACCCGGTCTTATAGTTTGAAATGAAAATAATATGATGACTGGGCTTAATGACTTTCATAGTTCAAATAATAAAGGCCCAATAGAATAATTAAAAGAATAAGCCCAATACACCCTACCTAAAGAGATAAAAATATCATGACCCAACATTGCCTCTAGTTTTTTGTCAATGTAATGTTTAATAAAAACTATAAACAATCCATGATATTTTACCGAGAATCAATAAATAACAAGATGTAATTAAAAACGCACTCCATTTATCGCTTCATGAAATGAAATGAAAAGGAATTTAAGGGCCCAAATCGTAAAGGCTCTATCCATTAAATACCCGGAATTCAAACCGGGACGCTTCCCATTCAAATTCCAAATTATTACTAGCATTTAATGCACCCGCTCTCAACACCGTAAATCACAAGATAAAAGGATAACTTTACCAAATTTGACAGTTTTACCTGTTCATTTGAAATTCGAGCGCCTTCTAAATTTTCTGATCTCTCTCTCTCTGCAAATCGTCACAAATGGCTTCCCACAACCCTGAACAGAGTTCCCCCATACTTATAACACCCATCACTGTGGTTCCACCAAACCCTAATCTTCATGAGGGGACTTCAAGCATGAATCCCAAACAGAAGACCCAAAAAACCCCCTCCGAATACTACAGGAGTACGGAGCGATTCTCGCATGCCAATACTCCTTCCATCATAACTGAGGCTGAATTAAAGAGGGTTCGAACTCGGTTCCACATTCCGGACACCCATGCGGTCAGGGTACCCCGTTCTGGTGAGAAGATGTATCAACTATCAAGGATGGACTACCGTCCCCAGAATTTTCATCGAGAGAAGGGGTTCGCTTCCCTTCACGCCTTTTTATAGTGACCCCTACTGGGGTTTTTGGGTGTGGGATTTTCACAATCGGTGCCAAACTCCTACATCCACATTCTAGCCTTCGTGGGCCTTCTCATCACATGAATTGGGCGCCGAGCTCTCCCGGACTTCTTCTTCATTGTTTACAAGATAGACAATCCAGGGAGAAGGGGTTCAAGGCCCTCAAGAAACATTCTCAAGTCCGAGAAAAATTGACAGACGTCATTGGTGAACACCCTTCGAGCAATAGGGGATGGCACGAGAAATGGTTTTTCGTCAAAGGCCCCGAGATTTCTTCTTCACGAATCGGGCAATCGATTAAAAAATATCTCACGACTTTGGAGACGCTTTCAAGAACGGAAGTGGAAATGATGGAGCTATTTGACAATTTCCAAGGAAGAGTGGAAATACTTGGACCTTCTCAAGCAAGTATGGTTATACGACTATAAGTGTAAGTACCAGCTTTATTTCATATATGTACATTTTTGAAAATATTCTATGATATATAATTTTAACATAGAATTGTTTGATTTCAGGCAAAGATCTTTCGATCGCATCTGAGCTCCTTAGAAATAAAGGAGTTCAAGATTTTTTGTTCGGGAAGTCTTCTAAGCAATCGAGGCTACACCAACCCAAGCTACCTCAAGTAGATTCAACACCGTAAATTCATACGGATGAATTTCAAACAGAAGAAACAGAGGTCAAGAGGTTCTCATACCGTAAGAGACCCTTTCACCTCGATGTAAGAGGAGAGCTACCAGAAAACCTGTGTCCCTCTTCAGAACTCCTCCCAACCCGCACTGTAAATGTAACCAACCTCCAAAACCATTCCTCGATCAAAGGTTTACTTGATCGTCTCCGATCAAGAAATATACTTAGGATCAAAAAATTAAAACAAAAATAACCCCTTAATCGCCAAGAGCTCGTGGTTCCTCGCCTTTCATTATTCCACCTTCGTGCCCTCGTAGAAATACATGATCAAGAGGACGGTGCGACCAGATTTAAGGATTCCAACGTTATCCAGAAGAGGAAACGCACTCGATAGCCATCCAAGTTCCGCTCCGCTTTCAACACCCAAAGAACCCACTCCAAACAAATCTCCCAGAATCAAACTATTCATGTAGACCTATACCTCCCAAAAAAGCCCATTCTCTCTCCCGAAGGCCGAGACTCTCTCCCGAAACTACCGGCCCTTCGTGTCAAAGTTATCACGCCGAGGTCGTGGGATCTCCGACTGTGGGCCTGTGTTCAACGCCAACTTTCCTTTTCGACCTCTTCTGAGCCTTCGTTTCTAAGACATCGACGACCACCTGCTCAAATGATCATACGGACGAAATCTTCTCGACGAGGAATGAAGTTATTCGCCAAGGTAAATAACAATCACTTCTTCCTCTACATCTCTATTTTCCTTCGAGCATTTTAGACGTTTGACTTGAATATTTTGAAAATGTGTAAAGTTAATGTCGTTTTCTTGACGATCAAGGCCCCGAGACACATAAATGGAGAGGCCGAGGAAGATTTCATGCGACAAGAGATAAATATGTCAAATCGACTCGACCGAGAAAGAATTCGGTCGTGAAGATGCTTTTCATACCATCAACGGCCTCCAGATAGAATCGATCTAAGCTAAGATGGATTTCAAGACATCGATGATTTAATTAAGGGCCATAGGATGGGGTGTCGTGCGTCAAGCCGCCCAACAAACTCTAACCAATCTGAATGTTTGGTTGGTCAAGAGAACTTACTCCTCAAGGCGAAAAATGAGGAGTTTTCTTCACCAATCGAAGTTTAGTCCTACAACTCGTGAAGCCGAGACGAGGATTCAAGATGAAGCCCGGCGCATAAGGCCAAGCGCCATAAGCTCCGCCATAAAATAAAGGACTTCAAGGACGAGGCCCTGCTTCGATCAAGAGCTTTCTAAAATGTATTCAAAAGTAGTATAGGACTCGGATGAACTTAATGTCGAGATCATGAAGGTTTATTCGGAGGGGTATGAGGACCGCTTGAACGAGGAAAAGAGAAGCTATCTACCGCTTCATTTGGACTCAAGATCGCTTCAATTTCGGATGATACGTATAAGGCTCGAATATATATCATGTTTTTGGTTCTATGTAAATATTTAACTACTTTAAACTTTTCATATTCATGTACTTAATTTATAATCGACTTAAATGAAATGAGTATTTTATGTTTATCGACAAATTTTTAATCGCCTTGATTATGACTTCATTCCGATCGTTTCTTGTCAATAATTTAGTATCAATAAGTTTGAACTAATGAATTAGATATGGCGATATAATGCTTAAATTATGCAATGAAGTGAATTGAATTTTACTGGACAGATTCAACTTAAGTGAACTAAATAAACCGAACTCAACACTTAAACAAAATAAATAACTTATACTTATTCTGCATCAAGAGTGAGATCACCATACGTGACGTAAATTTGGACGACAAATAGATAAGAACCAAGATATAAGGATTAATAGTGACCATCGACTTACCACCTCGATAAGATCAATATAGACCAAAAGGACTGGGCTACCATCGAAATGGCAATGAGTCCTACCATACCTCCTTACACCATAATGACCATCTGGACAATAGATTAAATGACCATCGACTTATCACCCAGATAAGATCAATATAGACCAAAAGGACTGGGCTACCATCGAACACAAATGCCAAATGAGTCCTACCATACCTCCTTACACCATAGTGACCATCTGGACAATAGATTCAAATGACCATCGACTTATCACCCAGATAAGATCAATATAGACCAAAAGGACTGGGCTACCATCGAATGGCCAATGAGTCCTACCATACCTCCTTACACCATAGTGACCATCTGGACAACAGACCAATGACCATCGACTTATCACCCAGATAAGATCAATATAGACCAAAAGGACTGGGGCTACCATCGAATGGCCAATGAGTCCTACCATACCTCCTTACACCATAGTGACCATCTGGACAAATAGACCAAATGATAAATTGTGGAAAAGTGATCTTTATTAATATCAAACAATCAGGTATGCATTCGATAAACCGACTTAATCTTCATTGAAAATACTCGAAGTCCGCCAAAGATGCCAAGTGTTCTCGATCTCTGGAACCATCGAAAGTGCCTTTAATCGATAAGTACCGGCTTTGGTACTTCGATTACTTCATACGGCCCTTCCCAATTCTAAGATTAGCTTTCCCGTGTTTTTGTGTGTAAGTTTTCGGCTTTCTAAGAACGTAAGTCTCCCACTTCAATCTACGAAGTTCGACGCCTTGTTATAATGTTTGGCCACCCTTCGTTGATAAGTTGTACCAATTTGATTAAAGCTTCTCTCTCGACTTCGCCTCAGCAGTCCAAGTTAGCCTTCACCCTTTCATCGTTGTAGATTTTTTGAATCGACCCACCAAGACTTGAGATCCGATCTCGACCGGGACTAAGGCATCGCACCATAAAGCCAATCGAAAGGGTGAACTCCGTAGTAGTCCTCGTGTAGTTCGCAGATGCCCACAAAGACGCCAAAGAATTCTTCCGCCATCTCCCTTAGCTTCATCCAATCCACGCTGATTCCGCTTCAAGAAGTCATTCCGTTGGTCACCTCGACTTGCCCATTCGACCGTGGATGAGCCACGTAAGTCTTCTTGTCTTTGAATCCCCAAATCGCTCAAAAATTCTTCAAATTTTGAACCCACGAATCAAGCGCCCATTGTCTCGATATCAATACCTTAGGGATCCCGGGTTAAACACCATGCATTCCTTTATAAACTTTAAGCATTCCTGCTCATATCGAATCAAGTGGTTTTGCTTTCACCCACTTAGTCATATAATCAATAAAGAACTACGACGAAGTTAACCCGACCTTTTAGCTTTAGGTAATCTATCCCAATATATCCACCCCCTGCATAAATAAGGGTATAGAGATAGAATCGAGTATAACTCTTCCTATGGTCGTCGATGTGGGACCGACTATCGAAATGGCATTTTCGCGATTTTCGACGACTCAGTAGCTTCTTTGAAAATTGTTTACCAATAAGAAACCTTGTCAAGTACTTTATGTGCCAAAGACTGGCGTACCATACGATCACCGCAAATCCTTCTTCATGAACTTCCAAGAAGAGCATACTCGCCTTTTGGACGAGCCAAACATTTCAATAATGGTGAGGAAAATGCCAATCGATAGAGATCCCCGTCAATAAGACTAAAATTAGTACTTCAGATTGATCTTCTTTGCTAGCATTTGATCCGAAGGAAGGACGCCATCCGCCAAATACTCAATGTAGGGGTCATCCAACATTGTTTCGGTCGACACATCACAACTTCAGGTCGAACACTCTACCGTCAGAAAATTTCCAAATACACCGATCCATGAAAGACATCTCAGATCTCAGTAGTGGCTAGTTTCGACAACGCATCGGCAGAGAAGAATTCATCGCGCCTATACTCAAACTCGTGACGAAGCGAAAAAATTGAAGTCGGGTTTTTAATTTCGCCAGATATTTGATCATTCGGGTTCCACGAGCTTCATAATCTCCGACAAACCGCTTAACGTAAACCAACCGAGAATCACTATAGATAATTAATCGTTGACTTCGAGACTCTTTGCTAATCGGACACCGCTAACACCGCTTCAGATCAAATTTTCATTGTTTCGTTGCTTTAAACCCGAATCGATGGCTCATTGAACTTTCAATCCTTCCGGACTTATTAAAATAATTCCCGCCCACTAACAGCCATCGTAGAGGATCCATCTCGCATACAACGCCCACGCTTTCTCGACTCGCCAAGAACGGCCAACGCTTCGATCGTAAGATTCACTTCCCAGAATCCAAGATCCGCTTTGGTGAACGAGCATTCTACCATAAAGTCACCAGTGGCTTGGGCTTTGATGGCGATTCGGGATGATACTCGATGAAAAATGGGATAACTCCATAGTCCACGCCGCTAGTCCGCCCGAGACCTCGCTTGCTCATCACCTTCTTCAATGGTCGATCCGTAGATGACCAGAGTCGACCTTGAAAATATCGCCAAGCTTTTACCGCAATTATTAAAGCAAAGGCAAATTTTCAATGTTTCGATACCTGTTTCAAAGATCTCGTAGACGTGGCCGACGTAATAGACCGGATGTCGCTTCCCACCGATCTCCCGAACCAAAATCGCTTCCAATCGCTAAGGAACTTGCCGCAAGGTACAAATTATAAAGTCTCTCACGACAGTTTTACCAATAAAGGAGCCAAGATAGATACGCTTTTTATACCTTGGAAAGCGTCTTCACACTCTGAAGTCCACCGGAATGTCTTCGCATTCTTCTTTGGCCCCTTTAATGTGTCAAAGAAAGGAAGACATCGCTCTCGCAGATTTGGCGCGATTTAACCTCCTTAAAGCCGCATCCTACCAACCGACGACTGAACGCCTTTGAAATGATCGAGAGTCTTCTTCATGTCAAGGATGGGCCTGGATCTTCTCCGGATTGGCCTCGACGCCTTTCGATCGACCAGATAACCCGTAAACTTTCCCCGCACTAAGGCCGAAAGTACATTTGGCTCAAGTTAAGTTTTAATCGACGATAACTAATAGTTTGAAAGCACTCCTCCAGATCGTCCAAATGCTTTCGAATCAGATACTCTTCACGATCATGTCATCTACATAAACCTCCATGTTCCTCCCCAACCGCCTATCGAATATGAAGTTCATCATCCTTTCGATAGGTAGCTCCAAAGATTAATGAGGCCAAAAGTCATTTTTTTTTTGTACGATACACCGAATCTGCAGTGTAATAAATTATATTTTGGAATGTCTTCTTCGCACATGGATATTTGATGATAACCTCGAAAAAGCATCCATAAAACTTAGTAATGCATACCCCAAGTGGCATCGATGAGTCGATCGACATGAGGCAGAGGATAAAGTCCTTCTGACAAAGCTTTGTTGAGGTTTGGTGTAGTCGATGCGCACCGCCACTTTCCATTATGCTTCGCACCAATACTACATTTGCTATCCACTCGTGGTAATCAATCTCATAGATGAAGTCACAGCCAAAGAATTTTGCAACCTCTTCATCGATGATCTTCGACGCCTCGAGCAAATATCCGCCTCTTCGATTTAACCGCCTCTTCAAGGATCTATCTCCACTTATGCTCAAGAACCTTCCTATTAACTCTGTACGTCTTGTGGCTCTATGCAAAAATATCAACATAACATCGCAAGAGTTCCATAAGATTTGTCCAAGAGGTTCTCGCAGACTGAACCAATCTCTCACCGTCTTGTCTCGGCTTCGACGACCAACTCAATCTCTCTCCCCCCCCAGCCAGGATTACCAAGGGTTCGAGTCGCCTTGGTGAAGGGTTCGATCTCAATTGCCATCGCTTTTTTTTCTGCTTACTAACCCCATTCCGGATTTAAATAATGACGCTTCGATAACATCGTCTTGCCAGTCTAAATCACCCATCACTTCACCTACTCCACGCACGCTGGGAATTTGATTTTGAAATGTGGGATAAGTTACAACAAGAGTCACAATGTAGTCTTCCCAAAATGGCGCCAGAAATAATCCACGTGCACAACATAAAATTTACAGTGTTATCTCCACTGCCGAGGGGCCGTGTCAAGATAACAGGAGTTCAATAAGGCTCGCCACTTTAACTGGTCGTCGCCAAGCCATATAGAGGAGCCTCCGTCCAACCTCCATTTTGTGCCCATCGAGACGCATCCTCCGAAAAGTACGGGCATAAAGAATGTCCACCAAGATCCATTATCTATCATCACGCTGCTTTTACGTCCATCGAGCCTACTTCAGGCTTTGTGATCACCAATGCCCCTTCATGCGGTTCGATGGGCTCAGAAGGATAATCCGATCCGTAAATGATAATCCGTCAATCCAAAAATGTTACTTGTCTTTGTGATCACCAATGCCCTTCTGCGGCTCGATGGGGAAGGATAATCCGCATCCGTAAAATCTTGGAAAAGGCAAGATCTTCAAAGTAAAGCATCATATCGATACGACCGAATCAAGATAAGATCTCTCTTCTTCCCTACTAACTTCCCAACAGAATCCACCCATTATCACATCAACTACTTGCCTTTGGTGGGTGGTGGAGCATTTTGAACAAAGCAGTACTTGAAACCGTTTTGAATAAAGACGATTGACAACTTCACGATTTCGACGGCCCTTCTCACCACATATTGAATCAAGAAGCCGCTTTTAATCTTGCTTTCTACAAAATCCTTTAAATTACAACACTCATTAGTGTCACGACCAGCAATTTTGATGATAACCACAATATTTGCGAGGGTCGCGCGTGTCCCGCTTTTGTAATTATCACGAGGTGGTTCAAAGAAAGGTCGGTTTCGATTTGATCCAAAATTATCGATCTTTCAGTATTCAACCTGGTGTAAACCTTATTAACCTTCGGTAGAAAACAGTACGATCACGCACGCTTTGTCGCCACGAAGTTATCAGATTTCTTCGAACTACCGCCCTCGTTGTATCCTCCCACTCTTCTCTCGATCAACATTAGTCTTGGGAACCTCTACCTCCTTTAAATGGATCAAAGAAGGATTCTTCAGACTATTTATAGCCTCTTCTACAACAATATAGCCCTCGCTTTGTCAAGGCTTCGCTAGCTTTTCTGGATGGTGAAACATTAATTTCTTTACCAATTTCTCCGATTTAACCAGATCTAGCCCATTCTCGAACAACCCAACAACTTGAGATCATTAAGATCGGACACCGTCCGACCGCTTCCCTAAACCTCTTTACATATTGGCCTAAAGATTCATGGTGAACTCACGGACCAGTAAGCTAAAGAGCTCAGAAGCTTTCCCCTTCTTCTGTTGCTTCAAACGCGTATGGAACTTATCACAAAGTTCACCCACGAGGAGATAGAACCGATGGTAAAGTCCCCATCCATCGTTCGCGCCTTTTCTCAAAGTAGTGACAAAAGTGTGACACTTGGCAAAGATCGGTGAAGTCATAAGAATCCATTAAATTTGGCCAAACGCTCGACTACGGTCATAAGGATCTCCGACCCATCATAGCTTTCCATGCGAGGTAACTTTTGGTAGCATCTCGCTTTCTCCTCGAGAATATCGAGGAAAAAGGGGACGCCTTCTTACCGTAAGTATCCTTCATTGTTGGACCTCAAATTAATTGTTTTTGAGTTCTTTCAACTCCCTTACTAAAAAATCAACACCTTTGGGTCAGGATGAGATCTCCTTCTCCCGGGCGACGATAGGCTTGGAATGGATCGACCTTTCCTCGCCGATCCCACCGCTCGCGGGACTTCGATTTATTATGTCGCATAATCTCATCCTCACGATGAGAACGCCAGTGACCAGATTCTCTCTTCGGATTTTCGCACAATTTCTCTCGACCGCTTCTTCGCTCTTTCATCGTCGCGATGAATCGATCCCACGACCGCAGCCGCCTTCTTCGAGGCCAAATGCGCTTCGCTTCTCGATCTCCTCCCATCGCGAGAATGATCCCTGACATATGCATAAAATGTTCCGGCCTTACCCTTCCGACGGGTACCTCCTTATGCCTACTCCGCCCTTCGTAATGAATACGGCTAGATGCTTGGCCCCTTAACTCATTCACCAAGCATCCGTTTCGGCTTATATCTTCCCTTTGTTTTAACGTAACCTCCAAAGCCTTATCCGCTTCGTCCGCCATCCTTGTCAACTTGGTAGCTCGATCTTTCGACCACTTTGGCGATGAGTCCCGGTCACGAACCGCCTCACCCGTTTTCGATTGGGATCACGCCTCTTATCGGCGTTGAAAACCAACTTCCGTCTGGCTCCACCACGGATCTTCTGGACGAAGTTCTTCCGAATCAGGTTAAGCGCGTGCTCTCACGAGCACTTTTAGAAGGACCCAAGCGATCCTTTATCGAAATACGGGCAAATGATGAACTAACAACCATCGTCCGCTTCTTCCGGGTACCATCTCTACTCCTCATCATATTTCAAGCAAATTTAAACAATTGTGATTGAAAAAAGCCCCCTCCTTCTAGCGCCAATGTTAACGCTTAAGATCTTTTGACACGCCCCAATCACGTAAAACGCCCCGATCTCGCGCAACGTAAACACAATAAACACCACAAGCTTCGATTTGGCGGTTCCCGTCGGGGATAGCCAAAGTGAGAGTCAAGATATGAATTCACAAGGTTTATCGAAAACGGAGGCTATATTGCTCGCAGTGTATAGAGATAAAGAGAAAAATGATAATTCTCGTGTACATATGATTTCGAATGATGAAATGTCCGAGAACGCACTCTTGGTGAAGACTTCCTCGCTAAGTTATACCCTCTTTCGTCAATTATCGTGCCATCCACTAGTACCGACACATCCCCTTTAGTCGATGGATCCCCGCCGATCGCATGTAGTTTATCCACCGCCTTTTGGTCATCGTTATTACCACCGATCGATTACGATCCCATCCACATTAATGCATGGGGTGTTTTTTAGTCAACCGACATGCTTTTTCATCATTACAAGTCAAAGATGTAGATATTAAAATGTCTAAAGGATTGATCCACCGATCCTAATCTTGCCTTATAGTTTGAAATGAAAATAATATGATGACTGGGCTTAATGACTTTCATAGTTCAAATAATAAAGGCCCAATAGAATAATTAAAAGAATAAGCCCAATACACCCGGCCCAAAGAGATAAAATATCATGACCCAACAAATACTATATACGAGTTTATGACCCTTCTTTTTTCTTTTTGTAACATGGACGATATCTCTTTTGATAGTATCTTACCCTATGGTTGAATCTAGTTTTCAAGTTAGAAAGCAAAGAACTCTCATTTATATGTTTCTTTTGATTAGTTCATTTGTATGTTTTTCTTCTTATATGTTTTATTGGTAAATGATAAAACCTCATTCGGTCATTCTTGCATAGTAGAATTGGTAGTTGACTTAAGCCTTCTTCTTCACCTTCTCTTTCTCAATGATAATGCTCTAGAAAAGTAGAATCACATTGATGTTGACAAATTTATAGAGTTTTTATGACAAAAAATTATTTTCATCATCGTTTTATGATTGCCAAAGCAACGTAAAGCATTGATATCATAGTGCAAGTCTATGATGAAACACTTGCTTTGCCATTATCAAAAAAAGTTGTGGCATACCATCATATTGGTTATTGTTTTACTACCAATTTTTTGATATCATAGACTTGAAAATACATTCTTCAACTTTATGAGTTACGACAGTGAGAAATGCTTTGCTTTTTCCTGTCGTCTGAGGCCAGACACAGATTTACTACCAATATTATATTCAGAGGTTGTTCGTAGTAGTTTTTGATATTCTTACATTGATAGTTGGAATTGACGTCAGATAGAAATTGGGTTTCGCATTGACGTCCATAACAGAGACTGAATTTATTGACTGTTCGGGAGCATTTTATCGACCTGCAGGTGGGTCGAAGGCCTGAGACTAGGAGGGGATGTTAAATCTAATGGGCCGAGGCCCTCAAGGGTGTTGAAGGGGTTCGGGCATCCGAGTCCTCTGGGCCGGAGTCTTAATCGAGATATGACGTTCGGGTTCGGGTATCTGAGCCCTTTGGGCCGGAACCCTGGTATGAAGAGGGGATGTTCGGGGTCGGGCCTTCGAGTCCTCTGGACCGAAGTCTGAACCATGTAGTGTGCTCGGTGGGATTGGGCTTGTGCAGTGGGCTGTCCTGCGTGCAGAGTCTAAAGTCCCAGTCGTATTTGAATAAGATAACTCCAAAGGTAGTGATTGAATTGGACTCTATTTTTACCTTTTAAAGAGATTGTGTTGGACCCAAATATTGGTAACTTACCATATTTAGGAGTCCTAACCCGACTCGGAGAAGTATTCTAAGGTGATGAGGCATTATAAATACAAGGCCTAGGGTACGATTATGAGGTAATATATACTTTTGAGCACTAAACACTTAGCCTCAATTGTTAAACCTTGTGAACGGCCTGTACTTATTCTCACACCGGAGTTATCCCGCGGCGGCAGAAGCCGTCAAGCTTCTGTGTGATCTGTTATTGTGCAGGTTCTAGCGCGTGGATTCTGTGATTGGACGCGCCGGCGAAACTTGGCGTTAGAAGGAGGGTTTTAGTGCTTAAACAACCACAACTGACTTTTAAGATGACGAGGCCGTGGCGGCGAGGGGAAAACGATGCTTGACCAGAGAAAGCGAAACACACCAGACCACCCAGTGAGAGAGTTTGGTCAAAGATAGATTGGGTTCCGAATCCAGGTGACCAAAGAAGAACCTATTGCTTCACTCCGTGACGGCTCTTCCACGACAAAACCATCATACCCCTAACCAAGCTAGTTGGGCGAGATGAGAATCATTCTCAAGCACTTTGGAGGTGCAAAAGAAATGGCCGGGGTGAGGCAGTCGAGATCAGAGGGAGTTTATCCTGCAAAAGAAGATGCAGCAGAACAAGGACGCTATGATGGCCTTGCGTCTTCAGCAAGATGAGCTCGAACAGCAGATGGTGCAGATGGCTGGGGAGCAAGAGGCCTCCTCCAAGAGGCGTGAGCATCGAGCCGATCCTAAGCATTCTCGGACGGGAGAGGCGAAAGAAAGGAGTAGATATAGAAGTCGCCTCGAGACGGGCCGAAGCGGAAGGAGCCGCCGGCTGCAAGCGCGGAGATTATCAAGGCCGATCGGGACAGAGGAGGCGGGACGCGTCTCCCGAATACGAGAGGGATAGACACCAATCGTCCCCTCGTAAAGAGGAGACCGACCCCCTCGCTCGAAGGGTTGCCGAATTGGAGAAGTTGTTGTTGGCGAAGAATTCGGTGGGGACGCCTTCGGCTTGCATAGGGTCGCCTTTCTCCCCTGAAATCAATCATGTGACGGCCGACCCCAAAAAGAAGATGCCCCCGATGGAGACCTATGATGGACTGCGGGATCCATATGACCACTCAGATGGGTATGATAGGCTGATGACATACTACGACCATTCTGATACTGCCAAGTGTCACATGTTCGCAACGACTTTGAAAAAGAGCGCCCGAGAATGGATGGGAACTTTGGCAGCAGGATCTATCAATTCATTTCCATGCTTGGTTCGGGAGTAATAGAAGGCGAGGAAAGATCACAGCTTCTCTCATGCAGGTCAGACAGAAGTCGGATGAAAGCCTGGGTCAGTACGTCAAAAGGTTTCGAGAGGTTCAGGGAATTGATGGCAGAGTTAAATTCCCCACAAGCTTTGGGATTCTTCACTACGGGTCTAGACATCGGGAAATCGAAGAAGTTGATGAAGGATCTAGTGATCAACCCTCCCAGAGATTTGATGTGAGAGGCCTTCCACCGTAGAGGGTCACATAATGAAGAAGAGGCGATGATAAATTTTAAACCCCACTCCCAATCTTACGAGAAGTCTAAAGATCGGGACAAGCGAGTTACCAAAGGTCCAGATAATCGGGGAAGTCGATAATTATGGTAAGAAAAGCTCTGATGGAGGAGGTTCGGGCAATGGACGACCACCTTTCCCTAAGAATGTCAACAAAGTCTATACCGCACTCAACACTTAACCAGGGCTAAAATATTGGAAGAAATGCGAACAAACCTTTCTTGAACCAAGCCGCCCGATCCCGAAGCACGGAAAGAGAGGTCGAGACAAATATTGTGCATACCATCAACGTCGGGCATATCGAAAGAGATGTATAACGACTTGAAAGATTTGATAGAAAAGAATGTCCGAATGAGCATCAAAAGTGCAGATGTGGTCGGTCGGGAAGGTTGAGAGGCACCACGGGAGGAGAACAGGAGCTTAACTTGGAAACTTGGGAAGCTCTGCAACCGCACCCACAAGCCCGAGGGGTGATTGATGTAATTTCAAATGGTCGGTAGGCGGTGTAACCTAGAAGGAAGGAAGAGGAGTGGACATCTCGAGGTCAGATTATCGATAGAAGTTCATCGCCCAGAAGGGATAGGGCCTACCCAGGAGTATTCATCTCATTCTCAGATGAAGACTATCCTACCGATAACATTGAACCACATGACAGGGCACTCGTAATAACACAGGCCGGGCCAGTAGACATGAAAAAGATGATGATCGATAATGGATCCTCGATCGACATACTGTATACGCACGCCTACCAGAGGATGGATTTAGAAGGGAAGATGGAATTGGGTGGAGAGGGCCCGTTGTACGATTTCAGTGGGGATTCGGTGCATGTGTCAGGAACCATCGAGTCGCACTGTCGGAGTTCGGGTACATGACTCTATAACAAGCGAGAGATAATGGTGAAAATTTTTTTTGTGGTGTGGTGGATTCTACTACTAACGCCATCTCAGGCGGCCGACATTGGTGGCCTTGCAAGTAGTCACATCCATCCCTCACTTCAAGATTAAGTTTCCGACACCGAACGGGATAGGGGAGGTAAAAGGAGACCTTGATATCACCCGAAAGTGCTATCGGAATACCCTGATTTCCTCAGGGGTTGGAGTCAACAAACAGAAACAGACGATGGCCATCGAGATAGAGTCATTCACTGAAAGTAGTACTGAACCGATGGCACTGCCGGCAAAAGAGACGGAAGATGTTGAGTTGATACCGGGGAACACCGAAAAATTTATCAAGATTGGGGTAGGATTAACAGAACCACTACGGACAGGGCTGGTGGACTTACTTCGGGTATATGCCGATATCTTTGCTTGGGAGCCTAGCGATATGCCAGGGGTAAGTGAATCGGTGGCGCTACATAAAGTCTTGACATCTGGAAGAAGAAAACCCGGTGATCTGAAGAGGATGATTTTCACCCCGGAAAGGCAGAGGATCATAGATGAAGAGATCACCAAACTGTTGGAAGCATGATTCATCTTCGAGATTGATTACCCCGAATGGCTGACAAATGTGGTTCTGGTTCAGAAACAGAATGAAAAGTGGAGGTTATGCATCGATTATACCAATCTGAATAAGGCTTGTCCGAAGGATTTCTATCCTTTGCCTAACATAGATCAGTTGATTGATGCCATATCGGGGTATGACATGTTATGCCTCATGGACGCTTTCTCAGGATACCACCAAATTTCGATGAACAAGGAAGACATCCCGACGACAAGCTTCATCACTCATCGGGCTATATATGCATATCGGAAAATGACCTTCGGATTGCTGAACGCGGGGGCAACTTATCAACGGATGATGAACTTTGTATTCAGAAAGCAGCTGGGCCGAAGTATGGAAGTATACGTAGACGACATGATTGTAAAGAGTATGTCAGTCCGGGATCACCTGGAGGACCTGAAGACCGCTCAAAAGCGATGAAAAATAAACCGAGACCTGAACCCAACCAAATGTACCTTCGGATTGGGCTCAGGAAAGTTTCTGGGATATTTAGTAAGCAAGAGAGGAATCGAGGCGAACCCGAAAAAAATTGCGGCGATCTTAGACATGAAATCTCCAAAGACATACAAAGATGTATAGAGGTTGACGGGCCGGATAGCTGCCCTTCGGAGATTCGTGTCGAAATCAGCCGAAAGATGTTTACCTTTCTTTGACACTCTTAAGGGACCGAAGAACGATAAGAGTTTCCAGTGGACCTCAGAGTGCGAAGATGCGTTCCAAGGGATCAAGAAATATCTGAGTTCGGCACCGTTGTTGATGAAACCGATCCCTTCGGAACCTTTATATTTATACTTTGGCTACGAAGCCCGATGGCGGCGATAAAGGCGTGATCGGTGAGAACAAGGAGGAAAGCGAGTTCATGCAGATACTTATGTCATCCCACGTTCTTCGAGACGCAGAGACAAGATATCCGAACCTAGAGAAATTCGCGTATGTCTTGATCATTGCAAGCAGGAAGCTTCGGCACTATTTCCAAGGTCGGATGGTGGTGGTATATACGGATCAACCATTAAAGAAAATATTACATAAGCCGGATGTGTCGGGTCGGCTAGCGGCATGGGCGATGGAGTTAACGCAATTTGCTATAAAATATCACCCCCGAACGGCAATCAAGGGTCAGGCATTGGCAGACTTCATCGTGGAATGCTCTTTCACGGAACCAGACATAAATACAGTGGCCGAAACTCAACAGGGGCCGACCTCGTGGACTTTATACGTGGATGGGTCATCGATTTCGGACGTCAGCGGTGCTGGAGTCATTCTAACGAGTCCCGAAGGCTTTAAGGTCTAACAGGCGATTCGGTTTCAGTTCAAGGCCACAAACAACGAAGCAGAATAAGAGACTATACTAGCCGGACTTCGGTTGGCCCGAAGCTTGGAAATCTGAAGATAGTTATCTCTGATGACTTCGCGGTTGGTAGTTAAACGATTATCGAGGAGAGTATGAGGCTCTGGGGGCAAGAATGTTAAAATATCCGCCAAAGTGAAAGATAAGCTCACATACTTCACATCGCATACGGTTGTCGTGGAGTTGATCGGTCGGATAATACTGATAGCAGATGCCCTAGCAGATTAGCAACCGCCAAGCAAGCTCCTTCAACGGATCGGTGTATACGGAGGTCTTAGAAACGACTAGTGTCTAGAGGGACGGATGTACTAGCTTTGGATCGACTTGATTGTTGGCTCACACCTTATATCTCCTTGGCAGATGGGACCCTACCTGACTAAGAATCTTAGCGAGGAAAATCAAGCACAAGCTCAAACTTCGCCCTCATTGACGGGATCTGCAGAAGGGCTTTCAGTTCTCCCCTCCTCAAATGCTTAACTCTATCGGAAGCAGACTATACACTTCGGGAAGTACATGAAGGGGTCTGTGGGGATCACATGGGGGTCAAGTCGCTGGCGCATAAGATTTTGAGGCAGGGGTATTACTGGCCGACTATCTACACGGAGGCCAAGGAATTCGTTAGAAGGTGTCCCAAGTGTCAGCTGAACATCACTGTCCTACATCAGCCTCCCGAAGAGCTGTATTCGGTCTTATCCCCGATTCCCTTGTTTTGATGGGGAATCGACATCCTGAACCTCTGCCAAGGCCGAGGGACAAGTTTGTTTTGTGATCGTGGCTATCGACTATATGACGAAATGGGTCGAAGCCAAACCATTGCAGAAGATCACCGAACAAGAATGCCTGAAGTTTTTCAAAGAAGGAGTGGTCTATCGTTTCGGTATTTTGATGGCAGTGGTCTCTGATAATGGCAGACAATTTGTGGGGTCGAAGTTCGAAGGCTTTCTGAAAGAGTTTGGAATTCAGCACCGCAAGACTTCAGTCGCTCATCCTCAATCGAATGGCCAAGTAGAAGTGACCAACCGAACCCTGCTCAACGGGATAAAAAGAAGGTTGGATGAATTAAAGGGTCAGTGGCCCGAAGAGCTACTCAGTGTTTTATGGGCATATCGGACTACTCCAAGGACAACAACTGGGGATTCTCCGTTCCGACTGGCATACGGGACCGATGCACTCATACCAGTTGAAATCGGGTCCCCCACTCTTCGAGTCAGTCAGTACAAACAACTATACAATGATGAAGGTTTGAAAATAAATTTGGATCTGCTGGAATAAGTTCGAGACTCAGCTATGATGAGGTTGGCTATCTACTAGCAGAGAACAGCCCGACACTATAATCAGAAAGTGAAACAGAGGAGGTTTGAAGTGAGGGATTTGGTCCTCCGGGAATCGGAGGCATCAACCCCCGTAACAACAAGCAAACCGATGCCCTAGCGGGAGGGGCCATACTGAAGTAGTAGAGGTCTGAAGCCAGTACATACCGGCTTGACGATGGATGGTTCCAAGTAAAGAATACGTGGCATCTTTGGAAGACTTAGAAATTTTTACCAGTAATAGTTATGTCATTCTTTTCTTTATCCATGTAACCGTTTCAATTTTAAATGAAATAAATGAAAGTTTTTCTTGGGAGATGTTCAACTTCATCTATATTCATACGGTTTTCAGCGTCCGATCAGACAAACATCGGGCTTAAACCGATCAGAAAGTGGGAGACGACATAACTGATCGGTAAAAGTCACGGGTATAACTGATCGAGACTGCGATTCTGGAATCAGACAAACTTCAAGCACAATCCGATCAGAAGGTTCGAAAAGACACAACTGATCGAGATAAGTCCCGAGTATAACTGATCATAGAAATTTATAAACAAAATTATCATACTTCATTCATATCTTCAAATTTTTACAAGACCCGATCGTGTAAGGATCGGGCGAAGTACAAATAGAAAAGAAAAAAAGAAGAAGTACAAAAAATTACAAGTCCTAAAAGAAGCTACTCGAGAGGAGGATCATCCCCAGCCTCGGATTCTTCGTCCGACGAATTAAGGAGGGAAGCATCGAGCCCAGCAGCTACCAACTTCGCCCGAGCCTTTTCCCGATAAGTTTCATACCCTTCACCAAACTGGGCCATGACCTTATCGTTCAAGGCATCGGACTCTTCGTACTGGACAACAACCTGCTGCTTGGCCTCGGAGAGCTTTCCCGGTAGGGAGTTGACTTTAGCGGTTATGGCGGTGTTTTCCCGCATCAAGTGCATCATCTTGGCCAAAATCTCCGAATACTTTTCTGCGATGGTGTCAACCGCCTTCTCTCGATCCTTGACCTCCTTTCGACCAAACGATCCTTCTCCTCAAGAAGTCTCTTTGTATGGTCTTCGAGACTGACAAACTCCTGCTGAAGTAGCGAGTAATGTTCAGAGTCCATCTACCGACGCCTCGACCTCGATTCATCTTGTTACGGGTCTCGGCGTGGAGACCCCTTTCCTTATCCAAGTCTGAGTTCAGGCCTCGAACCTCAGCCTCGAGCAACAGAACATCCGACCTCAATTGAACTTCTTTCCTGGTCGTCCGGGCTAGAGGATGAATGGCTCGGGAGAGGACGGCGTTGGCCTACAGCGAAAGGAATGGGTCAGCTATACATAATAATGTATGGATACAATAAAATGAGTCAACCAACTTCGAAATTACCTGGCACTGAGCTCGGATTTAGGCTACCAGATAATCTTCGGAGAAGAACTCTTTAAAGCGATCGTCATTACCAGAAAGTTTGAAATGATCAAACAGCTGGAAAGGGAACACCTTAGAGGGGCTCTTCGGCCAACAGGTAGTCGGCGATCCCTGGGACGAGCTTGGTTTGGATGTTGGAATGGAGGTGACGATGGGATCGACCTCGACAACTTGTTGGTCAGGATGTTGTTGCTCAGGGTCTTCGGTGAGTCGTGGTTTCTTGGGTCGGGGTTCGAGAGGAACCTCCTCGGTCTCCCCCGAATCCTCGATCACCGCGACCTGAGCAGGGGGTGGAGGAGTTGGTTTCGGGGGTATTGTGGAGACGGCCTTGGCAGAGACTCTTGCAGAAGGTTTAGAAAGCCTTTTAGTCTTCTTTAACAAAGCTGCTTTCTCGGCCCGGCTCATCGTCAAAGCAGTCTTGGTGGTGGTCGTGGTCGGGTCCTCAGAATGAGCCTCACCAAAGTTCGGCGATCGGGATGGTCTCTTCGTCAGGTAAATCGTCAGTTGCTGGTGGACGGATTAGTTCGATTGTGATGGGAAGAGGAGTTAGGGATTCTGAAGCCCTTTCGGGCTTGAAAATTGTCACTGCGTAGTAGGGGGTGAGTTGGAAGATTAGTTAGTACAAAACGGCTAAAAGATAGTCAAACTTAGCAAAAGTATTGAGTAGTTCAAAGGACACTTACGCTCGTGTTGGTACAGCCAGCTCTCGGTAGACAAAACCGATAACCCCCATTCGGTCTTACTCCACTTTTTGTAGAACACCTTGAAGGCACTCGCACGGTCCTTCGGGAATTTGGATACTTTGGCGATCGGATCTTCGGGGTGGGCCCAATCCGGGGAGGAGTTTGAGGTCGGTTCCTTTCACGAATCCATTGTGGGTGCCAACCCTTGTTGCTCGAGGGAGTTTTGATAGGGACAGTTCGGTTGGGTTGCTTGTTTAGCTGTCAGAGGCCGGGCTCTTTGGATCGACCGACGGTGAACAGGGCGAAGAAGAAGTTAAGACCGGGGGTGATCCCGATCTCGTGGCACACGGCTATGAAAGAAACCAACTGGATATACGAGTTCGGCACCAGTTGTGCGAACCCGATCCCCACAAAATCGAAGAAAGTTGATATGAAGTCGTGGAGAGGAAACCGAACCCCATATTTCAATAGATACAGGGGTACGACAACCCATTCACCTTCTGGTCTCCAGAACATCCTCTCATTTGGTGTGGGTATCAGAAGTTTGTATTCCCGGGGTATATTGAACAGGGTTCGGATCTCTGAGATTTGGGAAGGGAGAACTGTAGATTGGGTGTTGATGTGGGAAAACTCCGTTTCGGAGTGATAAGCATTTCGGATTCTGGCTTCGGGGCTAATCGGAGTGGAGTGGACGGAGGAGATGGGGGCTTCAGGTGGAGGTGCCGGTAGGTCCACCGAAACTAGATCGGAGGACAGGAGGGGTGTAGGTGTAGTGTTTTCAGGGATGTTTGGGGTTTGTTCAGTAGTAGAATCAGTGTAAATGAAGAACGGAGTACTCATCGGAAATCGCCCTTGCCGAAAAATTTTAGCAGAGATTTTGAAATGAAGAAGTCTGGAAAAAGTGACAGTGATTGACGGGAGGGGGTTTTTATAAGGCGAGTGTCACGAAACCCAAGTGCGGCTATTAAATGCAAAGCGTGGGCCCAGGTATGGGAAGACGTGCAACGTTTCGAAGAACGAGGATAAACCGCTTAGGTTCCCTAGGCAGCTCATCATTAGCTGTCGTGACTCTTTGAATCCTTGACCTCTCAAGTCTCTAATTATAAATAAATTATAACAAGAGACTGGGGGGCAATGTTCGGGAGCATTTTACCGACTTGCAGGTGGGCTGAAGGCCTGAGACTAGGAGGGGATGTTAAATCTAATGGGCCGAGGCCCTCAAGGGTGTTGAAGGGGTTTGGGCATCCGAGTCCTCTGGGCCGGAGTCTTAATCGAGATATGGCGTTCGGGTTCGGGTATCTGAGCCCTTTGGGCCGGAACCCTGGTATGAAGAGGGGATGTTCGGGGTTGGGCCTTCGAGTCCTCTGGACCGAAGTCTGAACCATGTAGTGTGCTTGGTGGGATTGGGCCTGTGTAGTGGGCTGTCCTGCGTGCAGAGTCTAAAGTCCTAGCCGTATTTGAATAAGATAACTCTAAAGGTAGTGATTGGATTGGACTCTATTTCCACCTTTTAAGAAGATTGTGTTGGACCCAAATATTGGTAACTTATCATATTTAGGAGTCCTAATCCGACTCAGAGAAGGATTCTAAGGTGATGAGGCATTATAAATACAAGGCCTAGGGTACGATTATGAGGTAATATATACTTTTGAGCACTAAACACTTAGCTTTCATTGTTAAACCTTGTGAACGGCTTGTACTTATTCTCACACCGGAGCTATCCCCCGGCGGCACAAGCCGTCAAGCTTCTGTGTGATCTGTTATTGTGCAGGTTCTAGCGCGTAGATTCTGTGATTGGACGCGCCGGCAAAACTTGGCGTTAACATTGACCTACCAAGATCTTCAGCTGTGGACTAAATTTTCTGTGGTTGGTTAAGTGGTTAAGGTTTGATAGTTATTATTTGTTTATGTTTGAAAATATTTCACTTGGTGATGTCTTCCTGTATTCATTTCTTTACTTTACTATGCTTCCCCCTGTAAATTGCATAAGTTCATGTGATCATGATCAAATTATGATCATGCATTTACTTTCTTTTTATGTATACATTATGATTACATTTCTTTATCGAGAAAGCACAACTCTAATATAGGCTACGGTTTCCCCTGGTTTTATATGAATGCAGGGTAGATGTTGTGGTCTTCGTATTATGGGAACTAGTCATTTTAGCTTTCTTGGTTTTCTCTGCAGTTTCGTTATATTTCAGGCTTTTGAGACTAGCTTTTATTTTGGTATGCATCACATTGTTACTACTTTTATGCATGAAAATCACAAAGCAAGTAAGACTGGCCAGGAAAAAGAAACGGAGGATGCTTCTACCACTATCTATGTGAACTTCATTAAGTTGCTAATTTTTTTTAGCGACTCGACTTTGTTATGGAAATTGCGAGAGTTGTTATGTTTTTATTTTTTTTTGGTCTTTTTGGTTGATGTAATTGCTCCCAAAGGAAAAGCTGATTAAAGAGTATGATTGATGTGACTAAATGACAAATCTTTCTGGTGTACTTAATGGCCACTTTGTAGAACAGAGTATACGTTGACCAATTTTTCCTTTGAGTTCTCCTTATGAACATGAACATGAACATGAACATGAACAGGAACCCAATACAATGTGCATGGCGAATTATTACAAAGTGGATGGGCTGATTTATTATATTGTTTTTTGGGTACCATGATGGGCTAAATTGTTTGATCCTCGTTAATGGACTAATTCTTTTACGTCCGAAATTTACTTGAAGAAAATCCTCGTGACCAGAAAGATACTACTTCTAGAAATATAAACTTCCTCCTTCCAACATAAAAGGCTAGCATTAAATTGATATTTTTATATGACTTTTTGATATTTTCACATGAAAATCGTAGTTATAGATTTTATAGTGACGTTTTTTTACCGTCATTATATATCTATAGCGACACTTTTCATGTGAAAATATCAATTTCTTATTTTTTAATTGACCTTTTCTTTTGTTCAAAATATTATGGCTACTTCGCAGAAGCAAAAAGAATTTCCTAATATTTTTTTTTTTCAAAAGTAAAAGAGTTATGTATGTGTTGGTAGTATTAAATTACAATTCCTTTATGTTTGTTTATTATCATAACATGACTAATAAATTAAACACTTGGCAAATTTAGGAGTAAATGATAAAAAAAAAGGGAGTACAAACTTTCTATGATCTTTTGTTTCTAATATTAAAATTTTAATCTAAAAGTTGGTCGTTAAAACAAATTATTGAAAATAATTATATATATCTTGTGTGTCCTACACAAGAAAGTCGAAGATGAGTATTTCAGTGATGGCATAATTTGATGAAAAGTAATTATGAATTACAGAATGTTTAGAGGTTGTTTGAGAGGATCAAATCTGCTTATAATTGGTTTTAAGTAACAGAAAGTGAGGCCGAGTGGAAGGAGTTTGATAGTCCTTAAGCAAGGGCTCGAGTTTGAGTCGGACTTAGTTTGATTCCGAGTTAAGTACTCTTTCACATGTTGATAGTTAGATAGACCCCACCTACAATTCAAATTTCCAATTTCCTATTTGATTATTTTTAAATCAATTCATTCTATCAAGAGAAAATTGCTTTCCACTTCTAATAAATTTTGTCCATTGTTTCTTTAAAGTACGTTTGGAAGTTACCTTGGTTGACTGATATTGATCCTCCTCCTTGTTTGAACTTTGAACTAAATTTTCCATTTCTTAATTTAATTATTAATTAGTAAGAAAAATATGATCATCAGTGCTCCTTTAATTTGGAGCAATAGATAAATAATCTTAATTATAATATTTTTAGCTCGGGTTCAGTTCATATTCGTTCGACTAAAAGTTCGATTCGAATTCGACTCAAAATATAAATGATTCAAATATGAGCAAATTTTAAAGTTTGATAAATTACTAAAACCTCCTCAAATTGTGATTTTTTATTGATACTCGGATCATACTCGTTCGAAAAGTTCAAACTTCTCGTGCTCGATTGAAGATCGTGCTCGACTCATTAGCTAAACACGAGTCTCAATCAAACTTTATTTTATACTCGATAAATTTTGTAAATAAAATCTGAACAACTTAATATTTGTCTACTAGACTCGGTTACATCCTTACTCATGCCACATCGCAAATTTATAATGTTTATATAGTATACACGGTACAATTAATTAAATAGTACTGATAAGAAATTGATATTTTTACAACTTAAATTGTTAGTTTCACAATATACTTTCTCACATGAGTGGATCCTACTTACTATTCATGTGAGGAAGAATTTATGAAATTATAAAATTTACTTGTAAAAATATCAATTTCCTAATACAATAATTATTTATGAACGTTCGTGGGTGGTTCATGTAGGGAGTCGCGTTATTTGGTGACGCAAGACTAGAGACAATTACATGGAGCCTGCCTGCCTGCCTGCCTGTTAATTAAAGATACTAATAATAAATAGCATGCACCGTTATAGTATTAAAGTTCAATGTTCAAACATAAGTTTAAATGTTCCAATGTCTCAGCATAATTAATTGTTACATGGCTTTTGTTTAATTTTAGCAACAATTAATTATTCTCGTTTGTCTGCGGCAGGTATGCATATATATTGTGTCTGCAGTGCAACTTCTTAATCTCAGTGCTAAATTATTTATATCACTTACGTACTCTATTAAATACTCCCTTACTAAAGTTGTTAATAATCTCACCTTCTCAATATTTATGGATCTGCTAATGGAGATTAGATAAAAAAGCAATCACTTTGATCGATCACCTGAATGAGAATTATTAACTTGCATGCTTCGGTATTAATTATATATGATTTACTCAGAATAAATTAAGTGACATAAATTAATTAATAAAAGACCGAGGATCCGATCTTTTCCTTTAGATCTTCTTCCAAGTTGGCTTAACTTCTATTTCCTCTTTAAACCCTCTTTCCTAGGCTTTTCTTCCATTTTTAAAGCCTCTTTCCAAGGCTTTCTTCTAGTATCACTATCTATAAACTCTTCTTTTCCAACTCCTTTTATTTACATATATAAGTTACTGTAATATTTCCATTTTAACATCCAAATCTTCTGGAATTATCGCCTTTTGTATTATCATGGATGCTAATTAAATTTTGTTTTACTGACAAAAAAAGAAGAAAAAGTAACTTATATTTTGGAATTAAATGAATTGGAGTCTCTATTTTATAATTCAAATTTAAAATGTGTTGGAATGTGACATCATAAGGATGGGAGACTAGTAGGTAGAAACAAAAAGAGAGTAGGTAATTACATTGAAAGTGTAGGTATGTTGATTTCTCAGTGAATTATATATGTTACGTATAGAAGGTGTCACCTTCTTCCCTAGTGAATAAGTGTGCTTATTTCAGGACTCCTCCTTGTTTCACAGCTCCTTAATTCGCTATATAATTTTCCTTGCATGGTAGCAACTTATGTATAGAAGCAGGATTTTTATTAGCGAACTAGAAACATGTAATAAAATCCAATAAGGTGAATTGCAAATAATTACATGGTGTCATTTGTATTTAGTCAACTATATACTGTCATATATATAGCACTAATTAAGCTACAACAATATGTTACACACACAAATATATATATATATATATATATATATATATATATCCCATTTTTGTTATTAGCTAATAGTTTTTGTCATTGAGGCTTGAAGAAGTGAACTTCAATTCCTAGAGTAGTGATATTCCACACTGCTCCGAAAACAAGTAATATGCTCAAGATCATCCCTATAAACCCTAGAGCCCAGTTAAGATGCCACATTACACTAAACTTTTGGGGTTTCTTAATAACTATCCACATAAAACAAGGATATGCCAAGGTGACCGGTAATGCAATTCCTCCGATCAAACCGGCCAAGCTTGGCAGGAACGGGAACGCGAAAGCTATGAATAAAGCTAGGCAGCCGAAAAAGGCACGAAACCCCATTCGTAGCCACCACGGGCATGGTTTGTTCATGTTGCTTGTGTATCTGAACTCCAAGTTGTCGAATACGGGCATCGCGTATATTTGGAAAGAAGTTAGGCAGTTGATCACGACAAACAGGCTTGTTAACCCTTGAATAACTTTTGATGTATCTTTCCCATGATATTTGTACAAGGCACTTAGCATTCCTCCATTCGCAGGTATCTGGCATTACAGCATTATATATTTTGTTAGCTTTACAAATACTAACATATATAGAGAGATGATTTCTCATATTGTAGACTAGCTAGAGTATATATATACTGGAAGCTTAATTAGTATCCGAGATTTAGGCTTAGTACTAATATTACGTACCAAGCTGTTTCCATAAGTCCAATAGCCCACTATTGCCAGTGGGAACAAACACATTGCGATGATAAGATAGGAGAATTTAACGCCCCTCCACATTGGCAGATGAGATGGGTGTTTTAGACTGGATGGCATTGTCCCCTGCAGTAACATTACATTTTTTTTTTTGACAATTCATGTATTAAAAGATAGGAGTTATAATGATCAAGTACCTATATATAATACTTTTACCAATTAGCTAGTACTTTTCCTCTGTTAATTCCAAATGAAAATACTCTCGTTTGATTTTTTTACGCATGTAAATTAAGGTTTGTAAGGTATGTTTACATGCACAAAACTAGTTGTTTATTAATTTCCCAACTATAATAATTTCATTTTGATAAAATTATAAATATATATAAGTATTAAAAAGATTGATTATTATATATCTTAATTTATAGCCTTTTTCAGGTATATATGTAAAATTAAGTTCCATACAATCATGAATCAATAAAAAGTAAAAACCAACCTGAATTTCAAGCACTAGATTGTGGCCTCTGAAAACAAACGCAATAATTCCTAGGGCGTTGAGAATGTTACAAACCCTAGCTATTTCGGACTTGGCTAATTCCAGCTGGTGGTAGGAGACATGAACTATCCTTCCTTTGGTGAGAGACAAGATCCATATCAGCGTACAATAGGTCACTGCTGTGATTGCACCGATCAGTGAAACTCCGGCTATGGAATTCAAGTTGGGAAGCTGAGCCAGAATGATGGATGAGCACGTAAACACGAGGTACCATTCCGTGGTTGTTAGTGGATTAACATCCCAAACACTACCAAAAACGGTCTGAAAAAATAATTTCATGGTTCCTCCTCCGATAATGATTAGGGTAACACATGTCCCGCCAGATAAATACATAGTTGGAAATAGTGCCATTATTTTCCCTAGCTTGTCACCTGGAAATTAATATCACGTCCAAAATAAGTTAGTTCGTCGGTGTTTCTTTAGAACACAAGTCTGTCAATTAAGTTGGCATGATAATAGTTGTTAAGAGAGTCAAACACGTACGTAATTAACAAGTGGACATGCACATGCTAATCGTTTCATCATTAACAATTGTTATGGAGGGTTGATTAATTTGTACTATTCATTTTTTAAAGCTTGGCTGGTGTTTAATTACATGGAAAGGTCTCCCAAGAAAGATGCAATTAATTAAGTTCTTACCAAAAGCAGCCATTGAGAGCCATAGATATCGACTGTAACGTGTCCCCGGAACTGACTCATGGAGTTGAATGAGTAACCATAGTGTGTACAATTGCCACACAAATGCTAATGTGAATACTAGAATCCCCCAAGTCCTGTGGAGACGAAAGGAAAATTCATGTAATTTACTTATTATTCAATACAAGTACTAAAAGTGTTGACTTAATTAAAAGTCTTACCAACCAAGGGAAGTGAAAGCGAGAGGAAGAACGAGTGCTTGAACTCCGATGCCGGAACTTAGCGTATGGAATGCTGCATAGTAGGCATTACCGTTCCGGGATTCGGTGATGGGAAGCCATGCTTCTTGAGGATCAAGTTTAGTGAGGTGACCGATTTCTTCCAAGTAGCCTTGCATGCTAGTAATGGCCTTTTTCATGGGACTAGCCAAAGGGGTCATTATACGTGCCGCCAATGGACTTTTTGGGGTTCTAGGGACGGATTGTATGAGCGGTGATGGGGTGGAACAAGGCGGGTAGATGTGAAATGGAGGAGATGAGATGGCCGGAGTTTCGATATCCGGTGGGGGCGCTGGTCTCACGGGGCTCAGGTTCATCACTTGATCCACCACTTCAATATCCATGACTGCCAAACTAAAATTTCTCAATCTCTTCCTCGCACGCCCTTGGAGGAATTTGGATGGCAAATGATAGGAGTATTTATAGAGCTAGGTTGGTAGGATGAGGTATATATTATATTAAAAACTATAGCTTAATTAGAGGGGTAGTATTGTGACGTTTGCTTGGGCACGAGAATAAAGTGATAATTTCTCTGTGGTGAAAAGAATGATTCAAGTACATTTTTATATAGATTAAAATTTTCAACACCTTTTGTTTTAACTAATCATGCATATATAGTAAGTCTAAAATATATATAATATTATTTCAATATATAAGATGTTTTTATCTCTATTTTAAAATTAAATTGTTTTAATTTTACAAAAAAAAGTGATCTCATATTTTAGAACAAATTTAATCAAATATTAATTATTAATTATTAATTATTACTTTTTAGTAGTATTATTTATCTATTTCTTTTAAGGGGATTGAATGATTGTTATCTTTGAGTAATTAACCCCACTCAACTCAGGCTGCTCTAATTAGTTTGCAGAATTAAGTAAATTAATTAGTTGTCGTTATTAATTTTCGGTACAAATAATTCAAGTAAAATTATTTGGAGCGGAGCATCACATGACATTATAAAGTTTTAGCTTTAAAGGGACAAGCGCAAAAAAAAGAAAACGTTCTAGTTTAAACGTGTCTCCCATCGAACATGGATCGATGTTCCATGCAGCCGGCCGGCCGGCCGGCCACCATGATTTGGAGGTCGGATCAAGACTTAATTTACGGTCGGTCATAATAGTTTTAATGACTTGCAAGGAAATTCTCTTAATAGTAATTAAGGTTGAATTCTTATAAACACTCGTACACTTTAATGTGAGACGGGATATATATTATATTATTCTCTCTCTTTCAATTATTTGTGGCGTAGGCTTGACTAGAACAGTAGTACTGCTGGTGAATCACATTAGATTATTATTTTACGTAAAAAGTGTTTGTGCATGTGGTTTGATTACTTTTGAATCTTGACCAAACAAACTTTAAAATGGAGTAAATACTCCTGACCACGAGGAGTGGAGGAGAATTAGGATTCTCTTTATTTTAAATTTTTATTTGAAATGGAGTTTTTATTTTATAGTTTAATCTAGATTTAAAATATATTAAAATGTGATATCATTATGATGACGAGGTATATACAAAGAATGGTAAATTTTTATTTCATTTGAAATGGAGAGGATACTAATTCAAAAATAGAGTCAATATTTATCAGAAAATTTAAAATTTATTTAAGTATATATGTATGATATGGACAAAATTTAGTACAAGCAAAATAATATTCGAGAGTTTTTTTTTCTCTTGATCACTAAGCTGCCAAAAAGAAAAGAAATTGAACAGTGAGACTCGCTATAGCTTGCTAAAATTAGACCTTTTCTTTTATCATATTCGGGTTTTGTATTAAATTGTTTATGCGATCGATCCTCTAGTTTAAGGTTTTCGGATGGCTCAAATCACAATCACTTGTCTTACCCACCCCCTTGTTTATTCGAACTGCTTCCGTAAAGAGAAAGTGCAAGGAAACAATCCATCTAGCTAGTAAATAATTTGTGCCATTTAATTCTTATATATATATATATATATATATATATGTATATATATTCTAGCCTTCTAGGAAGGTGCATGCTTTGGATTTGGATTTGGATTTGGCTGACTGGGGATCATTCTTCAAGTTGAACTCAATTCGCCTTTTCTTAGCAGCTACGTACTCTACAAGATAGGACAGGATTAATATATAGGAAAAGAAGGAACAAGGAAGAGAAAAGAGCCCTCGAATTAATCCTTTTAGGCTAATTAATTTATACTCGTGCCATATATATTAATGGTTAGTACGTACTACTATATATGACTATCTCCTCATAAACTAATTAATACCTTTGAGGCTGTCTGCCTGCAGTGTATTAGAGCAAGGCTGGTGTTCATACCAAATTAAAATAAGCATAATTAATTAGTTATGGGTATTAATCCCAATATAATCTGCTCGCTCCAATCATTTAATCAAAATATTGTTAAAATGCCAAAAATTGTCATTAATAATTATATAGTTAAAATTAATGCCAAAACTATCTTAAAATTATAAAGTACACATATATAAAATCTAGCTTGTGTGTATCTAGAATACTTACTCCTTTTCGGTGTGTATATATATAGATATCAATATGTATTTAGTGTAGGATTATGTACATGAATACTTGAACTGAACCAATTCTATTAATTTTTATCGAAAACGTATGTTACAATTATATTCTTCCTTAATTCTTCATGTTACGTACACCATTAATTTATAAGATTTATGATTTTCAAAATTTGTACGTATGAATTAATTAATCACATTACTTTTAAATTTAAAACTAATGTAATTATTTTAATTTTAAAAAGTCAATATTAATCAATTAGTTTACGACTAAGGACGACTATATATGTGTGTATATATATATATATATATATATATATATATATATATTTGGGTAGTGACGCTTGCTTGGTGACGGTGAGACAATAGAGAGAAAAAGATGGAGCCTTTTTATGTAGTGGTGTTCCGGAGGCTTTGAAAGATAATAGCTAGCTAGCAGCCGAGCACCCACCCACCATTAAAAGTTGGCAAAGGGCCACCAGCTGCTTTGCATGTCAAGTCTTAACGTACATGCATATATACATGATGTTTTTCTATTCTTCTTTTTCTGTTTCAAACTTCTTTTATTTTAACAAATCCTTCAAATTTGTCTTCTCCCCATGTATAGTACTTGTCTGCATTCTTCGTCCAATTAAGTCTGCAATCATGACCCCAAAGTCTTTCTTCCCATAGTTGTCTGCATGCAGAAACCCATTCAAAATAACCAAATTACTATAATTTTATGGCTTATTAATTTCAGTACTCCGGATCAATTATAAATAGTGGTTTAATTTGCCCCTCTCTGAAGTACCTATCTATTTGTCATGGTCACTATTAATTCTTGATGACTACTTCACCTCTTTAATTCTCCACAATGTGGATCATATCATAGAGATAATTAAATACGTACGGTATACATGTGATAATCAATGATTAAAAGAAGAAATTAATTTACATTTCTTCAATCTTCATAACTCTTCCGATCGATCCATATATGACAGATGAAATTTTAATGAAAAAAAAATATAATCTCTTATTCAACACATCACATACTAGATCATAAGCTAGACCATATATAAGCTACAAGCAAATGGCCTCAATTACGTAGCTACATGACTAGAGAGAGAAAGAAAAGTAAAAAAAAATTCAAACCTTGGGGGGAGGGGAGAGAGGGGAGGGGGGCATGCCCCCTCCAGTCTAGGCACAGTTGAGCTAATTAGACGAATGATCGAGTTGCCCAAAACATAAAACTAGGTTTGGAATACATCAGATTGATTTTATGACCTAGCTAGCTATCATCCAGAAAACGCAAAGGAAGTGGATCAAAATAGTCCGTTCTTGCAAAACAAGACCACGATTCCGTGACAGTTTCCTGATAGGTGTTGTATTAATTGCTGCTTGAGTTTCTCCTAGTGATGAGCCTGGTTCCAAACTACTTGATACATTTGCAAAGTTTCTGTTTGGCATAAATTCCTCTCCAACCCCAACAGAAGCCATCGTTAACTGTGAATTTAATAAGTAACAAATTAGTATACAACTCCAACTTCAAGTAAGCTGAGACCAGGTAAAAAAAAATTAACACAAACATCATTTTACACATCCAACATTAATTATATTCAAGAGCATAAAGTCAAAGAAGTTTGTGCCATAGCATGGTCCACTTCAAATGGCAAAAGGTACTAATGTTAATCCTACCAATTAGAAAGAAAAGAACGAGAGTGTTTTTTTTTTTTACCAATTAATATTTCTATATGTAAAAAAGATCATTTTGCTAGGTCCCTCAACTCTCACGTGCATAGTAAATGTGAGGTAAAACTTCAGAACAATTAATGTATTGAATCTTAGTATACACTTACATCTCCTGAGTTGCAACATCTTTTCTTAGATTTCTGCTTTGGGTTCTTCAATTCAACTTCACTTCCGATCTGCAGACTCTTTTCCAGAATATCAGCTTTAGGCAAATTTCCACCAGACTAAATACATATATCATGTACATAATCATATCACGTTTTCGATAAAAATAGAATTGGTTCAGTTCATGTATCATGCATGTACATAATCATATACTAAATACATTTTGATATCTATATATACACACACCGAAAAGGAGTAAGTATTCTAGATACACACAAGCTAGCTTTTTATATATGTGTACTTTATAATTTTAAGATAGTTTTGGCATTAATTTTAACATTCTTCAAATATATATGTACATAATCATTAATGACAATTTTGGCATTTTAACAATACTTTGATTAAATGATTGGAGGAGCAGATTATATTGGGATTAATATCCATAACTAATTAATTATGGTTATTTTAATAATATAATTATGTTGGTTAAGTTTAACTTGATTTTTCTATAAACATTTTAATTTTCAGTTATATATGCTAAATAAACAACAAATAGGACCAAAACTTATGCCAACTAACAGCTAAGATAAGTTAAATAACTATCCTTAATCTTTTTATACAGTTCAATTGTATCCCCTTAAATAAGATTCATGGATACAGAGAAACATTTTGTCACCGTGAGGATATAATATACTTTGTTCAGACATGGGACTTGGGAGCATCAAGACAAGGGGGGGTATGTCATGGTGATTTGATTCCAAGATTTTAGTCATCCTTAACTCTCTTTTTTTTCTAATATTTCCTTGTAAAAATACAGACAAGAAAAGCATCCTTAATTCAATACTTGACGGTAGACTGATTTTGAAAGTGGACTCACATTTTGAAACGAGGAGTATATTATGATATCGTTGCTTAAACTATCAGATCGATACGATGAGAATCATTACGTAATAGCTAGGTTCATGGAGGTTTAGAACAGTGGGAGAGACAATGATCCAATTTGGAAGATAATCTGTCCAGTTAGATAGTTTAGAGAATGTCAGATCCTCTTTGATGATTAATTAAGCCGTCCTTCACTGATCTCATTCTCATTGATTATTATAACCTTATCGTTTGTGTTTTGACACATTTAAAAAACCCCCCCCCCCCCCAATGTTCTCTTTAGTGCCAGGTGTGATTCTCCAACTCTTTTCGCCCCAGATCTCACTTTCATTAATTTGTCCTCCTATATAAAGTTTTCAGTTTCTCATCGACAGCTTTTCGAGTTCAAGGCATTTAAAACTTCTGAAAGGTTGCATTATTTTGTATCCATGCTTGTATTATGTGTACGTAATTCCTTCTGAGTTGTACTTTGTCCGATCAGGTTTTCATGATGACTTTTTAAACCTGTTACAATTATATTCTTTCCTTAATTCTTCATGTTAGGTACACCATTAATTTACAAGATTTATGATTTTCAAAATTTGTACGTATGAATTAATTAATCACATTACTTTTAAATTTAAAACTAATGTGATTCTTTTAATTTTAAAAAGTCAACTAAGGACGACTATATATATCTATATAATAAATCAGGACCTAATTTGAATCTAAAGCACAATAGCGGTTTAGATTGAATCTCAATTTTTACAACTTAATCTAAAGGCTGAGCTTTCATTTCACAAAAAAAAACCGCTCAAATGAAGCTTCCCCTGCACACTACTCAATTCCCGCCTCTGCTCCTTATTTCTCATTCTCCATCGCCTCTGCCCCTCTTCCTCGGTCGCACATCTCTCTCTCTCTCTCTCTCTTCTAGCAACGGTCGCATCATCTCTCTCTCTTCTACTCTCCCGCCGACATAGCAACTGTTCGCCGGTGCGATAACGACGTCACTTGAGAGGAAATCGGTTCAGGGGAAGCTGGTCGAGTTCACTTGCTCAGAGACTAAGGCGATTTCGGTCCCCGAGTTCACTTGCTCAGAGACTAAGGCGATTCACTTGCTGACATAACTTTCGTTTCTCCCACAGAGTTTCGCCGCAAATTGATTTTTGTGTGTTTTCTCTCAACTATATTAATTTTTCTTAAAGTATGTGATTTTTGGGCATTCTATTTCTTTTCCTATTCTTTTAGCTGCTATTCTAAAAGTTTGCAGTAATTTTGCTGCTATGTAATTTTGCAGTTGTTTTCCTTGCTATGTAATTTTACTGCTATGTAATTCTTTTAGCTGCTATTCTAAAAGGCGATTCACTTGCTGCTATGTAAAAGTTTGGATTTTAAACGGATTGGTACTGTTGTGAGAAGAAGATAGTAGAACTAATATCAATTTTCATTCTGTGTTAATTTTACCTTTGTGATCACATTTTACCCTCATGTTGTGAGAAGAAGAACTAATATCAACTTTCATTCTATTTCACCTGGGAGAAAAGAAGAAAAATGTAAATAAAAGTTAATTCACAATTCAGAAGATTTTAACTGATTGTGAAGGAAAATAATCTCATGTTCTATTCTTTTATTTTGCTTCTGTTCTTTGCGTTTATGGATTTTAAAATTTTTTATTTTCCTCTTTAGAAACCCTCAAACGGGATATTAGTTCTCCATAAAAACTTTAGCTATTAAAAGAAAAGAATTCGGTACTTCTCCATAAAAAGATCAAGTAATTTCTTTCATCGAGTAAATAGACAGAATTATGACTGATTAGGCTAATAGAATAGAAAATTAAGCCTTAAATTGGTGTGTGTATATATACCCCTATATATCTATATAATAAATCAGGACCTAATTTGAATCTAAAGCACAATAGTGGTTTAGATTGAATCTCAATTTTTTACAACTTAATCTAAAGGCTGAGCTTTCATTTCACAAAAAAAAAAACCACCCAAATGAAGCTTCCCCTGCACACTACTCGATTCCCGTGATCCGCCTCTTCTTATATCTCATTCTCCATCGCCTTCTCGCCTCTTCTTCCTCTGTCGCATCTCTCTCTCTCTTCTAAAGAATCTGGTCGTCGATCATCTCTCTCTTCTACTCTCCCACGACATATAGCAATCGTTCACGGGGTGCGATAATCAAGCAACGTCACTTGAGAGGAAATCGGTTCAGGGGATGCTGGTCGAGTTCACTTGCTCAAAGACTAAGGCGATTCCGGTCCCCGAGTTCACTTGCTCAGAGACTAAGACGATTCACTTGCTGACATAACTTTCGTTTCTCCCACAGAGTTTCGCCGCAAATTGATTTTTGTGTGTTTTCTCTCAACTATATTAATTTTGCTTAAAGTATGTGATTTTTGGGCATACTATTTCTTTTCCTATTCTTTTAGCTGCTATTCTAAAAGTTTGCAGTAATTTTGCTGCTATGTAATTTTTGCAATAGTTTTCCTTGCTATGTAATTTTGCTGCTATGTAATTCTTTTAGCTACTATTCTAAAAGGCGATTCACTTGCTACTATGTAAAAGTTTGGATTTTAAACGGATTGGTACTGTTGTGAGAAGAAGATAGTAGAATTAATATCAATTTTCATTCTGTGTTAATTTTACCTTTGTGATCACATTTTACCCTTATGTTGTGAGAAGAAGAACTAATATCAATTTTCATTCTATTTCACCTGGGAGAAAAGAAGAAAAATGTAAATAAAAGTTAATTCACAATTCAGAAGATTTTAACTGATTGTGAAGGAAAATAATCTCATGTTCTATTCTTTTATTTTGCTTCTGTTCTTTGTGTTTATAGATTTTGAAAATTTTTATTTTCCTCTTTAGAAACCCTCAAACGGGATATTAGTTCTCCATAAAAACTTTAGCAATTAAAAGAAAAGAATTTGGTACTTTTCCATAAAAAGATCAAGTAATTTCTTCCATCGAGTAAATAGACAGAATTATGACTGATTGGGCTAATAGAACAGAAAATTAAGTCTGAAATTGGTGTGTATATATACCCCTATATATCTATATAATAAATCAGGACCTAATTTGAATCTAAAGCACAATAGCGGTTTAGATTGAATCTCAATTTTTACAACTTAATCTAAAGGCTGAGCTTTCATTTCACAAAAAAAAACCGCCCAGATGAAGCTTCCCCTGCACACTACTCGATTCCCGCCTCTGCCCCTCTTCCTCTGTCGCACATCTCTCTCTCTCTCTTCTAGCAACGGTCGCATCATCTCTCTCTCTTCTACTCTCCTCCGACATAAAGAATGCTTTCTTTGGTGCGATAATCAAGAACGCTACTGAGAGGAAATCGGTTCAGGGAAAGCTGGTCGAGTTCACTTGCTTAGAGTCTAAGGCGATTCCGGTCCCCGAGTTCACTTGCTCAGAGACTAAGGCGATTCACTTGCTGACATAACTTTCGTTTCTCCCACAGAGTTTCGCCGCACATTAATTTTTGTGTGTTTTCTCTCAACTATATTAATTTTGCTTAAAGTATGTGATTTTTGAGCATTCTATTTCTTTTCCTATTCTTTTTAATCGCTTTATTCTAAAAGTTTGCGTGAGTTTTTGCAAAATAATTTTCTTTGCTATGTAATTTTGCTTGATAGCTTTCTTTCTTTATGTAATTTTGCTGCTATGTAATTCTTTTAGCTGGCATTCTAAAAGGCGATTCACTTGCTGCTATGTAAAAGTTTGGATTTTAAACGGATTGGTACTGTTGTGAGAAGAAGATAGTAAAACTAATATCAATTTTCATTCTGTGTTAATTTTACCTTTGTGATCACATTTTACCCTCATGTTGTGAGAAGAAGAACTAATATCAATTTTCATTCTATTTCACCTGGGAGAAAAGAAGAAAAATGTAAATAAAAGTTAATTCACAATTCAGAAGATTTTAACTGATTGTGAAGGAAAATAATCTCATGTTCTATTCTTTTATTTTGCTTCTGTTCTTTGTGTTTATGGATTTTGAAAATTTTTATTTTCCTCTTTAGAAACCCTCAAACGGGATATTAGTTCTCCATAAAAACTTTAGCAATTAAAAGAAAAGAATTTGGTACTTTTCCATAAAAAGATCAAGTAATTTCTTCCATCGAGTAAATAGACAGAATTATGACTGATTGGGCTAATAGAACAGAAAATTAAGTCTGAAATTGGTGTGTATATATACCCCTATATATATTATATATATATATATCTTGAATATTGATTTGTTTTGTTGATTGTAGTGACTACTAAGAGATTAGGTTTGCTTGACTATTTGAATCTTTGGAGATTGATATACATGGCTTCGCAACAAGTGAGATGATTGAAATAGAAGCATGTTTGATGTTTGGTTTCATTAGGAGTTAGGACAAATTGGTACTCATATTGTTTAGGTTATGATAATATCTTTGTTATTTTTTCATTTATTTGAGCTCAAAATTGATTGTTATTTGTATTTATTCTTGAAGGAGTACATGGTGTTTAGAAGTTAGTGGCATTCTTGAAGGTATTTACTGCTCTGCTTCCAGTAATAATGACTTCTGAATGATTACTGTTGTGTCTCACTACTGGCCTTATTTGCAAATTATTTTATTGACATTATATTGACTTGATTTTGGTACTGACAGTATATGTGTTCAAGAAGAGTAAGACGCGACGTAACAAATCCCTCTATTAGTATTTTTCTCTATGATCATTTATGTTTCAAGAAAACTTTTGGAAGAAAAAAAGATATACATTTGGATAAAACAATAAAGGTGGGGTAACATAGCTTTTCCTAATAATTGGTGCTCAAATAATTGGTGCTCTTGCTCAAACTTTTCATTATTAATTGTAGGTTATGATCATCTAGAAAGAATACGTGTATTTCAAACATCAGGCAAACTAAAAGAAGAAGAAAAACCCCATTTCACCTGGGTTGAGCTTGGTGATAAAAGCCCCATTTCTGACATTGTCCGATTTTTTGAAAAATACCAAACTAAAAACCATTAAACTTAGCTTGACCTTCTTTAAGGGAACTTTCCTATAAAAGGAATGCTTGATGACTCTTTCTATAGTGTCTTTTTCAAACAACTTCTTACCATGTATTGGGTCTAATTTTCCTTTTTTATATGTACGGATCAACTGAGTTGTGGTGTAAATTAAAATTGTTTATCAACTAATTTTTTTATCAAGTGAATCAACCATTAGTATCAGTTATACCTTGAAATCTTTAACTTAAGTCTTCTAATAGCTTCAGTTAAAAATTTAGAACGGTTCACCATAAGTCTTCTTATCTATTTCCGACAGCTTCAGTTTAACTTTGGGTGTTTTAAATTTATTTTTTTTACAATGAGTGTTTAATTTGTGTTCTCACTCTATCTCTCTATATCTCTCTTTCACAGCAGTAGCACACACACACAACCTACAAAACACACACACATTTGCACACGAATGTGAGTTTATTTTTTTAAATTAGGTGTCTTTTAATTTGGCTGTTTTATTTTTATTATTATTATAAAATAGGTTTATAGTTATGATGAAATAGGTTTTTTTTATTATGAATGTTATGATGGAATAGATGTTGAGTTGGTTATTATTGAGTGTTCATTTTATGAAATTTGTAGGGTAATTTAGGTTGAGTTGGTTATTTTGGTTCTGGTAATTTGTAGGGTAATTGATGTTCATTATCCATAACTTATGAAATTTACTGTGTAGCTACAACCGTTTCAACTGCACAATCATCGACCAATGGATGATGTTGTTATATTTGGTGGTGTAAGTTTATTATCTGATTAACTCTCTCTAAATAAATTTTATTGATTTTTTTAATAACTTATTTATTTTAATTTATTTTCATTAATGTCATGACAGATGGATGATGACCTCGAAAATACCGTATGATAATTTTTTCTTGCTCATCATTTTTTTACTTTTTATCTTATCTTTTTACCCACTTATTTACTATTCAACGTTTTTTTTGCCTCTGAGTTCGAATACTTCGTCAGAATAATGTAGGAGTGGTAATTCGTAATGATGAACTAAATTGTCTCCGTATACGTGAGGTAGTGTATCCTTACACCTATTTCTCATTCATTTTTTGTGTTCTTTTTTTTTTTTACTTTTAAGTAGCGTTTTTTACCTAGAAAGGGGAAAAAAGGTCTGATGCTTTGGAGAATGCCAAATTTAAGGAGAAAGAAAAATCAACCTCTTCTCTCTGTTTTGACAATTTTAAGTCTCATTTTATGTACAACGTTTGATTTGTCAACATATTTTTGGTTTTCTCAATTAATAGTACTTTTTTTTATCGTGTTCTTACACAGAAGGAGAAACAAAGATTTGATGCTTTGGCGAGTGCCAAATTTACTGGGAAACAAAAATCAAATTCTTCTACCCGAGGAACAAAAATTAAAGATTGTCAACTGGTATCACTTTTAATCATATTCTTTTCGCTCTGTTTTTACAATGGATTTAGATGTTATTGAATTTAAAAAAATTAAAGTTTCGTTTTATGTAGAACGTTTAATTTGTCAACATGTTTTTGGTTTGTCTCATTTAATATTATATATTTTTTATCGTGTTCTTCAACAAAAAGAGAAAAAAAGGTCTGATGCTTTGGCGAATGCCAAATTTAAGGGAAAACAGAAATCAACCTTTTTTAGCCAAGGAACAACAAATATAGATTGCCAATTAATTAGTATCACTTTTATTCCTATTCTTTTCTCTCTGTTTTTACAATGGTTTTGGATGTTATTGAATTTAAAAAATTTTAAGTTTCGTTTTATGTAGAACATTTGATTTGTCAACATGTTTTTGGTTTTTCTCATTTAATATTACTTATTTTTTTGTGTATACAATTAAATTACTGAGAAACTATGATTTTTTGTTTTTTTTACCAATTTTGTAGTTAAGAGCTTTAGTTTCTTTATCTTAATGTTGCTTTGTTACCAATTTTAATGTTACTATATGCAATCGTGGCTCATATCAATTTTGTTAGATAAAGCTATAACACATTGTTGTGAATTTTTCATATGAACAAGCTAGATATCAGCTTTGCTGATTTGCTTAACATGTTGAAAAATGTTGAGAGTCACTTTCCAACCAAGAAAGACCATGTCTTCTTGGTAGGGCCAAAGGATCTTCCGAAAAGAAGAATGATTCAAAGAAGGGTAATAGAAAGGCATAAACAAAGGATAATAAGAACGAAAAAAAAAATCGTCACGGATAAAGAAAGGAGTTTGCTACCATTGCAATAAGCCAGGATAACGGAAAGAAAGCGCGAGAAGCATCTTGCAGAGGCTAACCAAAGAAGCTTAGTGAAGTTTTGGTTACAAATACAATTTTGTTCAAGATTTAAAATAAATTTTTCTTTAAGTCGAGGTTCTACTTGGATATTGGATATCGACTTTGGTTATCATAAATATAGATTTATGAAGGGACCGCAGTAGTATGAAAGCTAAACAAATATAAGTAATCCTATGTATGGAAATGTAACAAAGGTTGCCACATTAGCCATAGAAACTTATAGTTTAGCAATACTACGAGCAAATCTATTAAGTCAATAAGTTGTTATTGTATTCCGGTTCTTGTTAAAATATTATTTCCATTTTATTGTTGGACAATGAAATCGATGGTATTATAATTAAGAACAATTGTTGTTCTATTTATAATAATAATGTTTTGTATAGAACTGGAATATTACTTAATAAATTTTGTATACTTGACTTACATGAAAAATAATTTTGCATATTGAACAAATTAGTATAAGAAAAGGAGATGATCATTCAAAGAGTTGAATGTATGTATTTGTTAAAATACAAGTGTGAATTATTTGAAAGGTTCAAAGAATTCAGAAATGAAACAAATTGACAAAGTATTAAGATTCTTTGATTAGATCAAGGAATAAATACTTGTGCAATAAGTTTCTAGATCATCTCAAATGGTTTTCTCATAATGGACACATCCTGATACGCAATAATTGATTGATGTATCTGAAAGGAAAAATCGTATCTATTTGAACATAGTGCGATCCATAATGATTTTTTACCGACATTCCGGTATCCTTCAGGGTCATGTCCACAGAAATGGTCGTGACATCTCACGAAAATGGTAACCTCAAAATCCCACCCCAAGACTCCATAAAAGTTATGAGCAGGAGGATTCCTAATCTTAAGTATGTTAAGATAAAGGGTTGTCCAACTTATGTGAAAAGGTTTCAAAGGATAAGATTGGGACAAGATTTAACAAGTGTCGATTTGTGGGACATCCTAAAGTAAGTCTAGGGTATATGTTCTATAATTCTACTTTAGCAAAAGGTGTTTGTTGTAAAACGCTTTCTAAGATAAAGGTGTTTATCATTCAAGGGCTAGTTTGAGTGGGAGGATAATAGATCTTGAAAAATTCAAGAACCACAAAACACTATAAGTCAAATAAGAGGAACCCGTAGATATTCTATTGTACTCACAACCGAATCATATAAATGCGGAATAGTCATCAAGATACCTAGAGGTATGGATTCATCATGGATGATGATGATGAGGTACACATCATAGAAGATGATGATCCGATTACATACGATGAGGTAAGTGTTGTAGACACTCAAGAGAAATTGATTGAAGCAAGTTTCTCAAATATGGAACATTTATTTTGATGAGGCAATCAAAAGAGTTTGATTTTATCAAAAATAAGAATGAACCAAGTGTGTACAAAAGGGTCAGTGTGAGCGTCGTAAAATTTCTAGTATTATATGTTGATATACTACGGATGAGGAATTACATACCAATGCTACAATCAGTAAAGATAAAGTTGTCTAAACATTCCTCCATGAATGGTTTGGGAAGAGTATCTTAATTGGGGATAATATCTATATAGATAGATACAAGAGGATGCTCGACTTTAACCCAAGGAACGTATATTCATTTGATGCTAAAGTCGTTTAGCATGGCAAACTCAAGAGATGTCTCATGTCGATGAGCTATGGAGTGTATCTCTTAATAGTCCCCACGGACTCTCGAAAAGAGAGGTCGCATGAGTGACAATCACGCATGCAATGAAATGTACGAGACCGATGTTGATCGGTCATATTCTAGAAGTTCACCGTGAGTCGGTGAAAATATCTTAAAGTGCTTAAGCAAGCACCAAGGATGTGATCATATTTATGGTTGGTCTAAATTAAAACTAGAGGGCTTAACAGACTCAAGTTTTTTCGAGATGCACTAAGATGATGTAAAATCCACTTTAAGGTAAAGCGTTATCTTGGGACAAGTGGTGCGTTGAATTGGAAAGGTTCCAAATGCAAAACGATTCTTTGGTTTAGTGATAAAGACAAAGTATATAGCTATAAATGAAGGCTATGCAAGTTGATTGTTTGGATTAAAAGTTCATCATAGAACTAGGAATAGTTCCCAAGTCTCATCTTGGATCTAAACATGTGTTGTGGCACTTTCATTTGATTATTAGAATCATTGAAAGATGGGAAATCACTATAGAGATAGTGGACTCTCAAGAACAACATTACATATCCATTAACTAAAGTTTATCCAATAGCGGGATAATCGTCACTTAGAGAAGAAGAGTATAAGATACCATGACGATTGGCTTTAGTGCAAAGTGGGAGATTGAAAGTAGTATGCACACAAGCCAATCATGTTTGATGATAAAGCATATACTTTGTAACAATCATATTCATTTATTAATAAAAAGTATTAATTTATTAAAGGCTTTTAATTATCTACATGATCTTTGTTTTATAATATGTGATAAACCCATAGTTTTAAGCAATGCTTTTAGAATAATGATGATGATCATTCTAATGAGATCTAAATTCTTAGAAAGCTTAAAAACTAAAATAGTTCCCAATCATTGGATTACTAAATTGGGGATTAGTGAATCCGGGATAGATTGGGTACATACGTTGCTTGCTTTCGTTGGATGAGGATGATTGATCTCATGATCATTTTGTGTGGAGACACTAAAGCAAGTATGTAGGTGCTTATTAGAGAATAAGTTCATCGAACGTGGCTCGCTAAGGAATACCTAATGGAGTTTTATTTGCTGTCAATAGGAATTCTGTAGTGATAGTAGTACAAGTGATCCTTGGACTTGAGATCATCATAGTATCTTGTGTATGATGAGTTATACTTTGACTTATTCCTTAAGACCCTTAGGGTATATCAAAGGGTATGCTTGGGTATAATAAGTTGTACATGGAGATAATGTATGATCGATAAAGAATCTACCACTTATTTATAAAAGAAGAGAAATGTCCTATGTGATTCGATAAATGACAACCCAAAGTAGTCCTCGGGTTAAGGCGAGAATGAAATTAGAAAGGAGTTTCTAATTTGCATTATTTGGAGTTGTGCATTTAAGGATCGAAATACATATAATTAAATAAAATAAGACTTGACAAGTAATTCCATGTCTTATATTTAATTGGGACATTGTATGGTGGAAGGATTGAATTATCGAGTAACTATTTACTCAAAGGTTCTTTTATGATTAATGTTGAAATCTATATTATACGGAAAGTCGTTGATCGTTAGGAGGCTTATCCCTATTGTAGAATAAATATTATTTATTTAAATAAATTAATTATTTAATTTATTTATTTAAATAAGATTAGAATTGTTCTAATTGATTTATTCACAACCCGGTTTAATATGGAGAACCTAAAGGGTCACACCATAAAAGGAAGAATAATTATTTAAGAAGTAAATGGCATAATCGTAATAATATGTTATGTATATTTAATTTAATCTATGGTGATAGAATAAATTAAATAGCTTAATATTTATTATTTAATATTTTAATATTAAAATAAACCTTTTATTTTATATTTTCACATCATATACGTGTGTTTTTTTTAAGGACTGGTTAAAATCTTTATTATTATTCATTGGAACATCCATGCATGCGTAAGGCGCTTTTACGGACCAATTCCGTTATTTATTATTCTGTTGGAATAACTCGCATGTAAGGATCTATCGTATGCATGGTGATTTCTTTTGTTATTCCATTCTTTATTATACCCAAATTAGTTAAAACTTTGACTTCTATATCTCCATGAAATTAGTAGAATATCCTCGATATTTGCGTTTCATCCAAAGATATCTTTTCATGAAAATATTCTTCCGATCATTTTTGAATTTTACTTCTAAAAGCAAAGATTATGTTGACAATTTGGACGTTAATAATTCTGAATAAATTAATTCGTGAACTTGTTTTATTGAATTATTATGTCATTGTTGTGGACGCCCCAAAATATAGTATACACCACACCCATTTCGAGTCGCCAAATACATGGTACGTAAACAACTACAACTTTATTATTACAACAAGAAAGCTGTGAGTTTAAATACAAATATTATCTTCAGACAATATCTATACTCAAATAAATCCCCATCACATTTATTGATACATTATTTTACAAAAATGGTGAGGACTACTAAACAATCCTTTCTAAAACCTTCATTCCATACCCGACTAAGACTCCATTTACATTCTCGCCTCCCGAGAAGAAAAATGGAACAACAAGGAAAAGGGTGAGCTCAACTAGCCCGGTAAAGAATACTATGACTAAGATAATATACAACAAATTATCGTTAGTCTCCAACAGAAAAAATACGATAGAATACAATAGACAACAAGTTTCAGATCAATATTCTGGTGAAATAATAATTCATAGAAGAGTTACGTAGAGAATGAAATCTACTATAATCTATGAATTTAACAAATCCATCATCAATATTTTATCCTCAGTAACATCAATCAATATTCATCTCAAATCAAATATTCATCTTTGCACTATGTGCCAAAGATATTCATTAATCGATCATGTTCATCTCAACACTGCTCATCTTTGCACTAAAGGCCAAAGATATTCATCGATCGGTCATGTTCATTTAAAACACTGCTCATCTTTGAACTACAAGGCCAAAGATATTCTTCAGAAATCATTCATCTTTGCACTCTGGATCAAAGATATTCAATAATATCATCATTTAAGACCTGAGGATGATGAAAAATATTTTTAAAGAAACGAATCCGATTGAAACAAAATGACAAGGATTAAGGATTCGTACTTTATTTTATCCATGTCCAACAATACCTCAAAAATAATCATAGTGGTGTAAAATTCAAGAATGATCAAAACATGGATACAATCAAAGCTAGTATCCGAATAGATATTTTGGACGAAAAGAAGAAATTTTATTTTTCTATTGAATAGTGTGCAAGTATCACGTGAATAGTCTTCAGTATCGTGAATAAAGTGCCAAGATATCGTGAATAAGAATCTCGACACCAAAAGATAGAAATTCCACAAAAAACATCTTCACGCTTCATGAATAGTACTCGTGAATAGTAACTTCGTGAATAGTAACTCATGAATAGTAACTCGTGAATAGTAACTCATGAATAGTAACCCCATATGAAAAAGTTCCAAATTTGATAAAAACTCAGATCGACATTTCAAAGATAATGATATTGAAGAAATAATATCATTATGAAAAAATAATATCCCTTACCTCAAAGAATCAAGATCTTGCCGGAAGGAAAGATCAAGTGATTTGAATGAAACTTGTTACGAGCAAAGAACTCTCAAAGTATCTAAATACTCACAAAATCGCTCAATAATATAGAGAGAAGAGAGAAAACTTTGTTTCGGTGTGATTTTCAATTCTAACTTAGCCTTCTATTTATAGGAAAATGTTAAGACGTCAAGCCAGACTTAACTCGCAACCCGATGGCTTTACTCGCTACTATTTCCACCCACCACATTTGAAAATTCAATTGAGCACATTTCTCACCAACCAAAAGTGGGGCCCACCAATTCTAGAATTTTCCACCAAAATCATTTATAACCTAATTTCTGAATCAGTCACCTCTTAAAATTCATAATAAATTATACGCTCATCTTTAACGGTTCAAAATTTGTAGACATATACTCAACTTATATATGTATAACATATCCAAAAATCGCAACAATCCAGCGGTTAGATTAAAAATTATAACTCACGCAATATATCGTAAAAATACTGATTTGATTTTTAATACCTCCATTCCGACAAAAATACTGATAAAACACCTCAACATTAATTCCTTCATTAATAACCACATAAATAAATCCATCATTTATATTCAGATAAAATAAATATTTCCTTATCATATGAATCAATAATTAATTATTCACAAATAATATTACAGAATCACATTTATAACAACCAGTCATGCTCCGAGGAGAAAGAGGGGCTTTCAGATAAGGATTTCTCACTCTGGCGCATGCAATTAGGTGACCAAACCTCTCCTTAGATGTAACTTTCTGTATTAACGCCAATAATGTTATCTAATAATATTATTCAAATAATATGAATTATTGATCCGATAACGGGAAATATTGTGCGATGATAATTATTGAAACAAGAATAATATAAAATACCAACGCAAAGAATTATTGAATCAATAAAATAAAATATCGCACATTAATTCTCGTAACAATTATTGAGTAGTGCCTTTCACGTAAGAATCAATAATTGATGCAATACCGTGTCTTCTTCTTGTTCAACAACAGCAGTATTAGTGTGTTTTAACCACGGGTATTCCAACAAGATAACGGTAACAATTACGCCGTTATTTTTAAACAACTTATATTTGTCGTTTCCTTCTCATCCAATCGCTCAGTTATGGGGCCCACACATGGTCGCTACTGGCCGCATACGAATATTCCCCGACAATACGAATATTCCACGACCAAACGAATATTCCCGACAAAATGAATATTTTATAACCACTTCGCTTTATTTTGAAATATTTGCGTATTTAACCCTTAACTATCCACATTAATCAAATCAACCCTTACTATTTCAAAATAATAAATAAAGGAAATTCCTTTTATTTAAAAAATTTTGGGGTCTTACAACCTCCCTCCTTATGAAATTTCGTCCTCGAAATTGACGCACGCGTACTGGTGTTTTGAAAAGGTGAGGATACCTCGCTTTCATTTCCGCTTTCCAATTCCTAGGTCATTCCTCTATAAGCATGATTCCTCCACAAAACTTTAACTTGTGGTATGACCTTTCTTGGCGTGGGACATGCTCCTTCCTATCCAAAATCTTGACAGTACCTCTCCTCATACGTTAGTCTTTGGCTATCTCGTCCGGTTCTAATTCTATAACGTGATTCGGTTCTTTCACATATTTATTTAAAATACGGATATGTGAAACACATTATGAACACGAGACATACGGAGGAGGTAACGCAAGTCCATAAAGTTACATTTTTACTACTCGGTCAAGAATTTGAAATGGACCAATAAATCGTGGATTGAGCTTTCCTCTCTTCCCAAATCTTATAACTCCCTTCCATGGAGCAACTCATGATAATACATGATCCCTACACTAAATTCCACGTCCTTTCGATGAAGATCCGCATAACTCTTTTGTCGATCTTGTCTTGTTTTTGTATATGTTGTCGAATCATTTGGATCTTTTTGGTAGTCATACGTCTTAACTCTCAAGGTCCCAACAATGTTGCTTCATCCACCTCATCCCAACATATTGGAGAGCGACATTTTCGTCCATATAATGCTTGAATGGAGCCACACCTATACTTGCTCGATAAGCTTTGTTGTTGTAGGAGAATTCCACCAATGGTAAATACTTATCCTAATCGCCTCTTGAAGTCAGGACACAGAGTCTTAATAAATCTTCAAGAGTTTGAATAGTCCTCTCGATTGTCCGTCGTCGGTTTGGGGATGGTATCGAACTAAATCGCAAATCTGCGCTCCATAGCTTTTTGCAAGCTAATCCAAAATCTTGAAGTGAATCTTGGGTCACGATCCCAAACTATGGATACTGAGTGCATGCCATGCAACCTCACAATCTCATTTACGTACATACTAGCAAGACATTCAAGGAATAAGTCTCCAGATTCGGCGAAATGAAAGCGATTTGGTTAATCTATCAACAATAACCCAAATAGCATTGATGCCTTGAGAAACCGTAGGAAGACCCGTAACGAAATCCATGGTAATGTGTTCCCACTTCCATTCCGAATCTCAAGTGGTTGCGGCGGACCCTTAGGTACTAGATGCTCCGCCTTTACACGTTGACAAGTTAAACACATTGAGATAAACTTTGCAATCTCTCTCTTCATATTGTTCCACCAAAATGTATGTCGAAGATCACGATACATTTTAGTACTTCCAGGATGGATTGCAAATGGTGTATTGTGTGCCTCCATCATAATCTTGTTCTTCAAATCAGAGTCGTTAGGAACACAAAGTCTAGAGTGGACTCGAAGTATTCCTTCTTCATCAATTCTCGCTTCCGGAATAGCTCCTTCTTGTACTTTCTTCTTCATACGCATCAGCTCCGGGTCGGTGGCTTGAGCAACTTAAACTTTATTGATTAAAGTTGATTATACTCGTATATTATCACGTGGGTACCTAGAGTTTTCATCTCCATCTCTATTATTTGTAAATTATACGAAATGAGTCTTTGACAATATCGTACTCGTACTTATATACGATCTTCTACTCAACACGTCAGCTACCACGTTCGCTTTTCCAGGATGGCGTGGTCGTAACATGTCTTTGAAATGAGTCTCCTCTTGAGTTCTTCAAGCTCTTCCCACATTCCTTGCTCCATTGAATTTTGTATCTCACGAGTCACCTACGTTAATGGAATAGCGATTCGAGAATATCCTTCAACGAATCTCCGATAATAACCAACTAAGCCTGAAAGCTCGTACTTGATCCACCGACTTGATTGCTCCCAACTTTGTATTGCTCAATCTTCACGGATCAACAGATACTCCATGTTTTGACACCACATGCCCAAGAAATGCTACTTCCTCAAGCGAACTCGCGATTTCTTCAATTTGGCATATATTTGGTTTTCACGAAGCCTTTGGAGTACCGACTTCAAATGGTGCTCATGATCTTCACGACTTTTGGAATATATAAGGATGTCATCAATAAAGACAACAACAAACCGATCCAAATATTCCTTGAATACTCGGTTCATCATATCCATGAAAGCCGCAGAGCATTAGTTAGTCCTAAAGACATGACTAAGAATTCATAATGCCCATACCGAAGTTCGAAGGCGGTCTTTGGAATATCCTCGATTCTAATCTTCAAATTTGATGATATCCGAGCGAAGATCGATTTTGAAAAGAATTGTGCCCTCAGAATCGGTCAAACAAGTCATCAATACGAGGTAGAGGATACCTATTCTTGATGGTGACATGGTTCAATTCCGATAGTCAATATTGAAAGTCGCGATACTCCCGCTCTTTCTTCTTTCACGAATAAAAGCAGGAGCACCCAAGGAGATGTCTTGGGGACAGATGAAACCGATGTCCAACAATTCACGTAGTTGGACCTTTAACTCTGAAGTTCAATAGGAGCCATTCGATATGGGGTTTTAGAAATGGGCTTTGTATGCGGGTTCAAGATCAATAAAGAATTCAACTTCACGTTCGGGGTAGGCCAGGAAGTTCTTTGAAATACGTCGGAAAGTCAATAACAACAGGAATATTATTCAAATTTGGCGTGTCTTTATTCAAATCCATAACATGGGCTAAGAAAGCTTGACATCCAGTTTTTCAATAAGCGAATAGCTTTATGATTAGATATGATAGTGATTGATTTTAATGGTTTAGTTGCTTGAATTGCACAACAAAGTTAGTTAGGAATATGAAAACTAACAACCTTATTTAAAACAATCAATTTTGGCATGATGAGTAGTTAACCAATCAATTCCTAAAATCACATCAAAAGCAAGTATCTTTAAAGAGATAAGGTCAATGTGTAAGGTAATGGTGCCAACTTGAATCAAACAAGATTTATAAACATTGGATGTGATGAAAGTTTCTCCTAACGGAGTTTCCACGAGATAGGTCAAAGTCTAATTTCTCTCGAGTCAAGTTTAAGCGTTGAGCACATGCGGAGAGATAAATGAATGGGTAAAGACCCGATTATCAAGTAAGGTATAAACTTTGCAAGAATTTATAATTAACTAACCCGTCTTAACCGTTCGGAGTTCTCGCATTTTGATAGAGGTCACAACAAACGCTCTTCCGGAATCGTTGACTTTGACTTTTACGGGACGATCTTTTGAGTCACCGTCCCCATTGAACTAGGTTTTATTCTGCGTCGCACAATCTCGAAGCGATATGTCCTTCCTTTCCACAACTATAGCATACCTTGAACTTGTCAGGCGGTTTGACTGATATGTCCCTCTTTTCCGCATTTGTAGCATATGATGGGTGGTCGTTCTCCTCCCTTAGAACCGATTCTTTGCCGCCAAAGACTGTCGTCTTCACATAGTCGTTGTTAAATCTCCTCTTTTAAAATCTCCTCCCGATTTCGCTTCTTACATTTTCATGACCATGATTACCACCGAGTGGTTACCATTTCGTAAAATACATTTCTTTCTCATTTGGTTATCATTATTACATTGACTACTATCTCGGTACTATCACGGTTGTGGTCCTCGGTTGGACCGTACTCGTTATCTCGCTCTAATAATTGAGCCACATTTACAACATCCGAATAAAGAGAAAGTTTATGAGAAATGAGATCTTGACGTATCTTGGGGGTTTCAAACCTCTAAGAAACATCCGCGTCACACGTTCCTCATTCTCCACCAAATGAGGTGCAAACTGGATAACTCTCGCAAACTTTGCCTCGCATCTTTGAGACACCGTCGTGTTGTTTTGCTCTAATCGATGAACTCCACTTCCTTCATATGATGAACACTTTCGGGAAAGTATTTGTCATTAAATAGTCTCTCAAACGCTCTCCCAAGACATCTTTGAGTCTTGTTTGGATGGGTACGCTTCACGAGACTCCCACCGATGAATCTGCCTGCGCCACGGAACATAAAGGTGGCGAATGGAACCTTCTATTCTCCGTGCATCCCAAGACATCGAATATCTTGGTAATTTGCTTGACCCATGTTTCCGCCCATGATCGGATCTCGGCTTTCCCTTAATTTCGTGGTCCCAACTCTTTGAACTGCTTTGCTCTGTGACAACCCGTGAATTGCTATCATTTCTCCTCGTATTTTGAACACGAGTCTCCTAAATCCGATTTTGCATGAACCGCAAAAAACTTCTAAACATCCCTCGTTCCTCATCGCTTTCGATTGGTGTTGTTGCGGGAGGAACATTGTCACTGTTGCACGTTCTCCTCGTTGGTGAGAACAAAGCGTCTCCACGGTCTCATTTCCATTGTTAATATTCTCGATTCGACATTCTCAATTCTTTCGTCATAAAACAAGAGGTTAATTAAGGAAATCAATATATCACATAATATCCCTATATCTTGACCAAGTAACAAATAAGCTTAGGTAGGACACCTTTGGCGAAGGATTTACTCGTCTCTCCCTCCTAGTTCTATTCCCGATCTCATGGGAGATCATATCCCTAGCTCGATACCAAGCTGTGGCGCCCCCAAAATAGGTATACACCACACCCATTCACGAAGTGCCAAATACATGTATGTAAACAACTACAACTTTATTATTACAACAAGAAAGCGTGAGTTTAAATACAAATATTATCTTACAGACAATATCTATACTCAAATAAATCCCCATCACATTTATTGATACATTATTTTACAAAAATGGTGAGGACTACTAAACAATCCTTTCTAAAACCTTCATTCCATTACCCCGACTAGTACTTTCGCATTACATTCTCGCCTCACGAGAAGAAAAATGGAACAACAAGGAAAAGGGTGAGCTCAACTAGCCCGATAAAGAATACTATGACTAAGATAATATACAACAAATTATCGTTAGTCTCCAACGAGAAAAAATCGATAGAATACAATAGACAACAAGTTTGAGATCAATATTACATGGTGAAATAATAATTCATAGAAGAGTTACGTAGAGAATGAAATCTACTATAATCTATGAATTTAACGGTCCATCATCAATATTTTATCCTGTAACATCAATCAATATTCATCTCAAATCAAATATTCATCTTTGCACTACTGAGCCAAAGATATTCATTAATCGGTCGTGTTCATCTCAAACACTGTTCATCTTTGCACTAAAGGCCAAAGATATTCATCGATCGGTCATGTATTCATTTAAAACACTGTTCATCTTTGAACTACTGGGCCAAAGATATTCTTGAAATCATTCATCTTTGCACCACTACGGATCAAAGATATTCAATAATATCATCATTTAAAATGAGGATGATGAAAAAAATATTTTAAAAAGCGAATCCGGTGAAACAAAATGACAAGGATTAAGGATTCGTACTTTATTTTATCCATGTCCAACAATACCTCAAAAATAATCATAGTGGTGTAAAATTCAAGAATGATCAAAACATGGATACAATCAAAGCTAGTATCCGAATAGATATTTTGGACGAAAAGAAGAAATTTTATTTTTAAATTGAATAGTCAGTATCGTGAATAGTGTCAGTATCGTGAATAGTCTTGATATCGTGAATAGTAACTCAGACACCAAAAGATAGAAATTCCACAAAAACATCTTCACGCTTCATGAATAGTACTTCGTGAATAAGTAACTTCGTGAATAAGTAACTCATGAATAGTAACTCGTGAATAGTAACTCATGAATAAGTAACCCAGATACATGAAAAAGTTCCAAATTTGATAAAAACTTGAGATCGACATTTCAAAGATAATGATATTGAAGAAATAATATCATTATGAAAAAAAAATATCCCTTACCTCAAAGAATCGATTGCCGGAAGGAAAGGTCGGAGTGATCTTTGAATGAAACTTGTTACGAGCAAGAACTCTCAAAGTATCTAAATACTCACAAAATACGCTCGATAATATAGAGAGAAAAGAGAAAACTTTGTTTACGGTGTGATTTTCAATTTAACTTAGCCCTCTATTTATAGGAAAATGTTATGTGCCAAGCGGACTTAACTCTGCAACTTTGATAGCTTTACTCGCTACTATTCCCACCCACCACATTTGAAAATTCAATTGAGCACATTTCTCACCAACCAAAAGTGGGGCCCACCAATTCTAGAATTTTCCACCAAAATCATTTATAACCTAATTTCTGAATCAGTCACCTCTTAAAATTCATAATAAATTATACGCTCATCTTTAACGGTTCAAAATTTGTAGACATATACTCAACTTATATATGTATAACATATCCAAAAATCACAACAATCCAAATGGTTAGATTAAAAATTATAACTCACGCAATATATCGTAAAAATACTGATTTGATTTTTAATACCTCCATTCCGACAAAAATACTGATAAAACACCTCAACATTAATTCCTTCATTAATAACCACATAAATAAATCCATCATTTATATTTAGATAAAATAAATATTTCCTTATCATATGAATCAATAATTAATTATTCACAAATAATATTACGAGAATCACATTTTATATGACAAATTTATTCCCGGAAAAAGGGGCTTTCGATAAGGATTTCTCTTCTGGGCGTGCAATTAGGTGACCAAACCTCTCCTTGAGGCAGAACTTTCTAGACATTGCCAATAATGTTATCTAATAATATTATTCAAATAATATGAATTATTGATCGATAATGGGAAATCTTGTGCGATGATAATTATTGAAACAAAGAATAATATAAAATACCAACGCAAACAATTATTGAATCAATAAAATAAAATCGCACAATAATTATTTGTAACAATTATTGAGTAGTGCCTTCTTACGTAAGAATCAATAATTGATGCAATACCGTGTCTTCTTATTCAACAACGGCATTAGTGTGTTTTAACCACCGGGTATTCCAACAAGATAATTGGTAACAATTACGTAGATTATTTTTAAACAACTTATATTTGTCGTTTTTCTCATCCAATCGCTTTCAGTTATGGGGCCCACATGGTCGCTACTTGTCGCATACGAATATTCACAAGCGATACATTTAATATTCCACGACCAAACGAATATTCTGAACAAAAATGAATATTTTATAACCACTTGCTTATTTTGAAATATTTGCGTATTTAACCCTTAACTATCCACATTAATCAAATCAACCCTTACTATTTCAAAATAATAAATAAAGGAAATTCCTTTTTATTTAAAAAAATTTCGGGGTCTTACAATTGTCATCATCCTCATGTTATATTATGTTATCTTTGGCTTACGTGCATAGATGAACTTAGTATGATTATGACCAGGGATCATTCGGTATAATCATGGCTTGTTATAAATGATGTGATAAAAGTCCTCGGTGGCTGTAAATGCGATGACGGATAGTTTTTGGTATGATTATGACCGGGGTGATTTGGTATAGTCATGACCATTGATAATTTGATGAAAATCCTTGGCCAGGTAGTAATGCGAGGGATGATTAGATATTGTGGTTTATTCATTAAAGCTGAGTCTTAGTGATAAAAATTTATGAAAACCTTTTAAAACCTAAAAGATAGTAGACTTTATTTTTCTCTTGACTCTTTTAATGGATTGCATATTTCATGCAGTTAAAGCGGTTGTCTATTGTATTTTATCGGTTTAACATTGTTGACGACTATTGATAATTTATTACGCATTATCTTAGTTATAATATTTCTTCTTTGGGCTAGTTGAGCTCACCTTTCTTTTCTTCGTTCTCTTAAGGAAATGAGAATATATTTGGGACGAGTCGGGAAAAAGAGTGATGGTCCAGAAGATAGCATTAGTAGTCCTCACTATTCTGTTAAATAGTGTGACAATAAATGTAATGAGGACTCCTTGAGTATGGATATTGTCTAAATGACAATATTCCTATTAGAACTCTCAGTTTATGTATTATCGTATGTTACACGACAGATGTATAATTAAGTTTGTATTTGAATTTATGTACCATGTAAGTGGCGACCCAAGATGGGTGACGTATACCAAATTTTGTGGGCGTCACATATTGGACCTCCAGAAGCCGCGTGGCGATTGTTTGATCATCCTTTACATGAAGAGATTCCTTCAGTTGTAAGATTGGTACTTCATTTGCCTGGGATGCACCGTGTGGTCTTTAACCCCTGCTGAATATTTTGATATGATCCTTTTTAAAGGTGCACATCAAAAAACAACTCTAACTGGCTTTTTTGATTGTTGCGCTACAAATGAATCTGCCCATGTATTAATTTATCAGGAATTTCCAGAAAATTTGTTTGGAACAAGTCTATCAATAAATGGACTCCAAGACAAAGGGGTTATGCAATTGGTATAATGTACTTTGCTAGCCCTAATTCAGGTGAGCGGTTCTATTTGCGTTTGCTTCTAACTGTTGTTAGAGGACCTACTTCATTTGACTGGCTACGCACGGTAAATAATGTTATGCATGATACATTCAAGTCAACATGTGTTGCAAGAGGACTTCTTGAAGATGATGAAGAATGGGTACAATGTCTTCAAGAGGCTGCAATTATGAGAACGAGATACCAATTGAGGAGACTATTTGTTATAATTCTAACGGAATACTTTCCGTTGCATCCATTTGAATTGTGGAAGTAATTCTCAGCACATATATGTGATGATTTAGTGTAAGACCCCGAAATTTTTTTTTAAATAAAAAGGAATTTCCTTTATCTATTATTTTGAAATAGTAAGGGTTGATTTGATTAATGTGGATAGTTAAGGGTTAAATACGCAAATATTTCAAAATAAGCAAGTGGTTATAAAATATTCATTGTTGTCGGAGAATATTCATTTGGTCGTGGAATATTAAATGCTTGTCGGGGAATATTAAATTGGCAAAATGACCATGTGTGGGCCCCATAACGGATAAGCTGTCGGATGAAGAAAGCGACAAAGTTTGGGTGGTTATAAATAATGGCGTAGTTGTTCAAGTAAAATCGTTGGAATACCCGTTGGTTAAAACACACTAATACGCGTTGTTGAACAAGAAGCACGCAGTATTGCATCAATTATTGATCCTTACGTAAAAGGCACTACTCAATAATTGTTACGATAATTCTTGTTTAGTATTTTATTTTATTGATTCAATAATTGTTGCGTTGGTATTTTATATTATTCTTTGTTTCAATAATTGTCATCTGCATGATATTTCCCATTATCGGATCAATAATTCATATTATTTGAATAATATTATTAGATAACATTATTGGCAATGTCTAGAAAGTTACATCTAAGGAGAGGTTTGGTCACCTAATTGCGGCGCCCGAGAAGAGAGATCCTTATTGGAAGCCCCTCTTTCTGAGGAGCGGCTGGTTGTCGTAAATGTGATTACGTAATATTATTTGTGAATAATTAATTATTGATTCATATGATAAGGAAATATTTATTTTATATGAATATAAATGATGGATTTATTTATGTGGTTATTAATGAAGGAATTAATCTTTGAGATTTTTTATTTGTATTTTGTCGGATTGGAGGTATTAAAAGATCAAATCATTGTTATTACAGTTTTTTATGTGTGAGTTATAATATTTAATCAAATTAATTGGATCGTTGTAATTTTTGGATATGTTATACATATATAAGTTGAGTATATGTCCACAAATTTTGAACCGTTAAAATGAGCGTATAATTTATTATGAATTTTAAGAGGTGGTGATTGAGAAATTAGGTTATAAATGATTTTGGTGGAAAATTCTAGAATTGGTGGGCCCCACTTTTGGTTGGTGAAAAAATGTCTTTGAATTTTACTTCAAATGTGGTGGGTGGCAATAGTAGAGAGGTAAAAAAGCCATCGGTAGCAGTCAAGTCTGCCCATGCGGTCTTAACATTTTCCTATAAATAGAGGCTAAGTTAGAATTGAAAATCACACCGAAACAAAGTTTTTCTCTTCTCTCTATATTATTATTGGCGTATTTTGTGAGTATTTAGATACTTTGAGAGTTCTTTCAGATACAAGTTTCATTCAAAGCATCACTTTCGACCTTTCCTTCCAAATCTCGATTCTTTGAGGTAAGGGATATTATTTTTTTTCGTAATGATATTATTTCTTGATATCATTATCTTTGAAATGTTGATCTGAAGTTTTATCAAATTTGGAACTTTTTATGTCGGGGTTACTATTCATGAGTTTCTTATTCACGAGTTCTTATTCATGAGTTACTATTCACGAGTTCTTATTCATGAGTTCTATTAATTGAGATTCTTATTCACGAGTCTTATTCATGAAGTAGGCGTGAAGATGTTTTTGTGGAATTTCTATCTTTTGGTGTATGGAGTTACTATTCACGTATCGGCCTTTATTCACGATATCTGACACTATTTACGTATCTGGTCTTTATTCATCGAAAAATAAAATTTCTTCTTTTCGTCAAAATATCTATTCGGATACTAGCTTTGATTGTATCCGTGTTTTGATCATTCTTGAATTTTACTTGATATGATTATTTATGAAGTATTTGTGAACTCGGATTGTTTAAAGTACGAATCCATAATACTTGTTCTTTTGTTTCTTTGGATTCGTTTTCTTTAAAAATATTTTTCATCATCCTCGGTCTTAAATGATGATATTATTGAAAATCTTTGGCTGTGAGTGCAAAGATGAATGATTTCTGAAGAATATCTTTGGCTTCAGAAGTGCAAAGATGAGCAGTGTTTAAATGAACATGACCGGTGATGAATATCTTTGGCCTTTAGTGCAAATATGAGCAGTGTTGAGATGAACATGACCGATTGATGAATATCTTTTGGCTGTAGTGCAAAGATGAATATTTGATTTGAGATGAATATTGATTGATGTTCTGAGGATAAAATATTGATGATGGACGCTAAATTCATAGATTATAGTAGATTTCATTCTCTACGTAACTCTTCTATGAATTATTATTTCAATTGCGAATATTGATCCGAAACTTGTTGTCTCATTGTATTCTATCGATTTTTTTCCTGTTGGAGACTAACGATAATTTGTTGTATATTATCTTAGTCATAATATTCTTTCTTGGGCTAGTTAGGCTCACCCTTTTCCTTGTTGTTCCATTTTTTCTTCTCGGGAGGCGAGAATGTAGCGGTGCTTAGTCGGGGTATGGAATGAAGGTTCTAGAGAGAGTTGTTTAGTAGTCCTCACCATTTTGTAAAATAATGTATCAATAATTATGATGGGGATTTATTTGCGTGTGGATATTGTCTAGAAGACAATATTATATTTAAACTCACAGTATATATTGTCGTATTTCACACGACATTTGTATTATTGAAGTTGTAGTTTGCTTCTTGTACCATGTATTTGGCGACTCAGAATGGGTGTTGTGTATACCTATTTTGGGGGCGTCACATTTAGCACACAGGATTCGTACTATGTTTGGTATTTTGAATCCAACTGATGATCATATTGAAGATTATGGCTTATATTTGATAAATCAATTGCTCCATGAGTTGGGGAAGAGTTTAGTTGACTTTCCACCCATGCCACTACCAACTGGAAATTGGAATGCAATAGTTGGAAATAGATTACTGTTTGAGCACCAACGACTTGAGAATGAAGCACAACAGTCTGATGCACAAATTAATGTTGACAGACTTAATGATGCACAACTTAACGCGCTATATATCTTGCCACAACGCCTTGATATGTGAAAACATAGCAACTACTTTCTTTTTGAGTGGAGGTGTTGGGACAGGAAAAACGTTTTTGTACAATACCATTGCAACCAAATTGCGTAGCTATGGACATGTTGTTGTTACTGTGGCTTCATCTGGTATTGCATCGTTGTTATTGGTAGGGGGCACACTGCACATTCTACATTTTATATTCCTTTGAAAACCCTAGATAATTCAATATGTGGGTTCACTAAACAATCAATGCATGCCGAGTTGTTTAAAAAAACAAAGCTAATAATATGGGATGAAGTTCCTATGCAACATCGATACTGTGTTGAGGCAGTCAATCGCACCCTTCAAGATATCAGAGACGATAAAAGACCTTTTGGAGGTATCACTGTTGTCCTAGGTGGAGACTTTCGACAAATATTGCATGTTATTCCTAAAGGCGTTCGCGAATAAATTATGGGTGCATCATTGAGACGGTCTTCGCTATGGAAAGATATATGTGTTTTGACTCTAGATTCAAACATGCGATTAACTCGCACAGACGTTCAAAATATTAATTTTGCTCAATTCTTGATGGAGGTAATATTTCATTCAACCTTAAATTGAATTTTTATAACATGATACTTTGAATTAAATCTCATTTTGTGAACAATTATACTTTTAATTTTTAGATTGGGACCAATCCACAAGAAATTGTGCAACTTCCATCTACAATAAACCGATGTAATAATCTAAATGAATTGATATTCAGAATCTATCCACAATTGGATGTGATTGGTATAGTGACTCCAACCTTTCTCCTTTGAGCGGACAATTCTATCTCGCTTTCATGATGACGACGTCGATTGATATAAATGTTGCGACCTTTGAATATTACTCGGAGAAATAATTACTTTTTAGTGCAGATAAAATGTGCGAAGGTGATGAGCTTGATCATACCATTGGGAATCGATATCTAACGAGTACTTAAACTCCTTGAATCCTTTGAGGTTGCCACCGTTTAAATTGGAGTTGAAAGTTGGATGCCCAATAATGTTATTACGAAATATTGCAATAGAAAGATGGACTTTGTAATGGCACGCGATTGATGGTTGTTAGATGTGCCTCAAGGGTAATCGAAACTCGGATATTAAACGGAGATAAAATTGGCAATTTAGTCTTCATTCCGAGAATATTATTGACACCAACATCTTTGGATTTGCCTTTTCGAATGACAAGACGTCAGTTTCCTATTCGATTAACTTATGCTATGACAATAAATAAAGCCCAAGGACAATTTATCAAGTTCGTTGGGATTGATTTGCGAACACCTGTTTTTAGTCATGGACACCTTTATGTGGCACTATCTAGATGCACATCTGCGAATCGTATTACTGTCCTCCTTCAGGAAGATGGGTCGAATTGCACCACAAATATTGTTTACCCAGAAGTTTTATTATGATATTCTTACGACAATTAAATGGTATAGTTTAAAAAAGTTTATTTCTACTAAATTATGTAATCTTTTCAACATTTCAACTTTTAATTTTACAATGAGGTTCATTCTTTGTAGGATTGGAGTGAATTTGTCAACGAGAACAATAAAATATTGAAAATGGACCTTTGTGGATGGGGCCGACGTAATCAGGTAAATCTACTTTTATGTCACTGTATCAAAATAACCTTACTATTCCTATAATATAAATAGTGTTACTTTTATTGTTTATGTAAATAATATAGGTGGTTGTGCATTCTTCTCATTGGGCAAAGTGCGTTCGTATTGATACGAGAACATTAAGGATATTGATGAAGAGAAGGTTTAAAGGGATGAAAAAGACATTTAAGAGAGTTAAATGATATGCAATCCAGTACTGACATGTCCACCTTTGGCGATTACTAACCTACCAGTGACCAAACAATTGTCTAGGTGTGAAAGTCTCTCTTACTAAGACTATATTTCTCTACTTCTCATGCAGACACACAACACACATAATACACGCACAAACACACACATACACACATAACTATAACCAATCAAACACTCGCAAATAAAACTCACACACCATTATACTGTCACCAATACAAATTTATAATTTAAATCATTAATCAAATGAACCGTTCGTTGAGATAGTACTAAGAAAACTTTATTCGATTGTAAGTCCATATCTTTTCCTTAAAAAATTGATTATTTGTTACAATCTCTCTAAATCCTTACTGCAATCAATCTAAATCATTCCCCTTACATACAAATATGTGTGCTCATTTGTTTTTTAGATAATTCAAGATAAAGTAAGGGGTCTTATGTTTCGGATTTATAATTGTTTTATTTTAACTCACATATTTTGATAATTTTTAAATTTCAAATATTTTCAAGTATATATTGAAGGATACATGATGTAAGTTGTAAAGAATATACTTGGTGTAAGCTGTAAAGTAACGGGTCTTATGCTCAACATGTTGTTTCTCTATTTTCTGCATGTATGTATTTTTTTGTTCCTCCTTTTGTAAATTTAGCTAATTATACTAGGTTATGATAATTTTGGGTATGTAATGATGGTTTTTTTGGTGGTTTAGATATGTATAGATGATTGTATGTTTTGTAAACAGGTTTAGATTTTTCTGGATATCTATTTTTCTGGTTTAGATTCTATGCTTTGGTATTGGATCGAGTCACTTTTGATTATTTTTCTTCATCAATTTGTAAAATTCTAAATTCTAAAGTGATTTGAATTTAAATTGGGAAGAACTATTTTCACATGTGTTTTTTTGATATTTTTACATAATTCTTTTTCACGTGAAGATGAAACCTACTATATGCTCATGCGAGAGAAAACTATGAGAAAGAATGTTGGTTCGGTGGCCAAGCTGAGGCGCGTGTTTCGATCAAGACTACCTTTGCTTGATCTATTTTCGATCTCTCTACGCTTAATTGCTAACTTTTAATGAAGCTTTAAAGAAGTTGTGTATTTGATTAGACTCTGAATTAATCAATACCATGTCAGCAGTAAAACCTTAATTGTCCGTAGGAGCTAGTTTAGTTAATTGATCCGATGTCCAGTGTCTCGTTTGTTGTCATAACAAAAAAATTACACCAAATAAAAAGTATATATTAATTAAAAAAAAGAAAGAAAAGAAAATGTTGATTTAATTAAGGACAATTAGCCTCCTCCTGTCGCGACACCTCCCCCTCTAATTTCATCTAATTCACTATATTTTTATTTATAATTATGAATAGTATAATTAAAATCGATACCGATCAACTAATTTATTATATTGAATAACATAATTGTTTCAAAAATAAAAATGATCCGATCAATTTTCACCATTTAATGAACATGTACATTTTTCATCAAAATTTTAAGAGATGAAAATTCTTTTAGGTGAAAATATTTTTTATAATTCTAATTTTTTCATCATCATACTAAATTTTTATTTTTAATTAAAGATAAGATTTGCTAGCTAGAGTACCTAACATGGCACTAGCTATATATGCAATTAATCCTTGTCAATTCACTTGCAATCGAGGTTCAAAATTAATTGTTCTGAGTACAAGCGCGAGGGCTTAATTTTGATTATTATTTCCCACTAAACATATTAACTGGAAAAGGATGTGTGAATTTATATTAATTAATAAACATGGTAGAAATAATTATATGGAGTTGGAAATTCATTAATAATCAGTCATATTCGTCAGGTTAAAATTGTTGTGCTTTAATACAAAATTTGTAGCTTCATTTTTAATTACTATGAAAATAGCTAGCTGCTCTTCAAATACATGCACATGTACTGCCAACATACATGGCTATAACCTATTGTTGTTAATATACGTATAAACTGGTACTAACAAAAACTTTGCAGTTTATTATAGATATATAGAAACCCCAAACAGGCTGGCTGCTGATACAACGTTACAACAGCCAGCCAACTTACAATGCCGAATTAAGCTGATAGTGCGTGCCAGAGACTTGAAGGAAATTTATATATATATATAGACAAAAATGCTGTTAACTCCCATACATACATATCAATCCATATATAGACCGGCCAGGCGGCTATGGACCATCACAATCGACTAATACAAACCACTAAACTCTCACTTTCGTAGCACCTTAAATATTAATTCCCCAAGAAAATGCAAGATTTCTTTTAAAGTTTGGAGCTGGTTGCAAGCTTTATCAGATCTTTTCTAAGAATCTTGCCTGATGGATTCTTCGGAACAGAAGCCACAAATGCCACTCGCCTAATCTTCTTGTATGGAGCCACCTGTTGTTAATTTGGTTTGCAGATTATTAACATGTTTTAGTAAACACAACACGACGACATTGGCATGCAGGAGGCTCAAGCAATTCTCACCTGTTTACCAATAAAGTCCATGACTGCACTTTCGGAAATTTCACTTCCAAACTTTCGTACCACATATGCCATGGGAAACTGACCAACCTCCTTATCCGGGAACCTGGGAGGGAGGAGGACAAACAATCAAAAAAAATCACTGCTTCTTGTAAGAGATTCTTTTACGAAAAATTACATTATGAAAAAGTGTCAATTTTTTCTTCCATCACCGGTTGTTGTAGTGTTCTTAATTTCAAAGAATCAAAAATGATATATATATGGAGAAAGACGAAATTAAATCTTACGGAATAACAGCAGCGTCCACAATTTCGGGGTGAGTTAGTAACAAAGCCTCTAGTTCTGCTGGTGGAACCTATCATATTAAGTAAGTGGCATGAGAGCATGCATATTCACCATTAATTAATTATTATTATAAAATGCCCCATGATCGATCGAGTTTCTCACTTCAGAGCTAGTATTAATTAGAAGAAACATTTTTATTAATTGTAAGGTTGATGATATGGCGATCACCTGATAGCCTTTGTATTTGATCAGCTCCTTTAACCTATCCACCACAAAAATGAATCCATCATCATCAATGTAGCATAGATCTCCGGTTCTTAACCAACCTTGGGAATCTAGAGTTGATGCAGTTGCTTCTGCATTACTGAAATAACCTGCAAAAACACCATTTCAAGATTAATAAAGAATTTACATACATCTTCCGACAATAAAAATAAAAATTAATCACACCACCATTTCTAAATTAAATTAATAATGAATGAAACGGTCCTAAATTAATTCCATGCCTAACTAACAAGCACGCTGAAAGCTAGGCAAAAGCACCAATTGTTCTTAATAAACCTTGTAGAAGAAGAATAGTAAGTGTATCATTCATTAATTAATTAATGAACAAGCTGCTGCATGTGGTTAATTTAATTAATTTAGTTTCATCTCAAAACTTTGCTCATTACACAAATTTTAATCAACAATTCACTAAGAATGAGCCCACCAACTACTATTATGAACATGCTTCATGATTTTTTGGTACGTTCATAAACACTATTTATGCGTTGTCAAGTGATGATATATAAACCAGATTCTAGTTTCTTGTTCCATCAAAAAATCCCATTTCACATAGAAAACAGTAATTACTAACAAATTAAATGTGAAGAAAACTACCAGGTAGTATATATTCCCTCTATTGAAAAACAATATTTCTTTTCTATCAAATTAAGATGTGCTTTCACATCTTAATTTGATAGAAAAGAAATATTGTTTTTCAATAGAGGGAATATATACTACCTGGTAGTTTTCTTCACATGCATTTAAGAATATATATTCTCAAAGGAGTGAGATTTGAGAATATATAGCTTATAATTAACTCCATTCGTACGTATATGAAAAGAACAATTTCTTAGTACAAATTGATACTTATAACAGTACTCATAATATTATCATTATTAAAGTATTATTATTATTTTAGAGACAAATTAATACTATAAAAATAAATGAAAAAACTACTCTAGTAAAGAATTCACCAAGTGTACTCGATTATTGATTTAAAGTACCTTTCATAATCGTGGGACCTCTAAGCCAAAGCTCCCCCGTCTGATTTATCGAAAATGACTCTCCGGTCTCGGGATCAACAATCTTTGCTTCCATGCTCGGCGACAACATTCCCGCCGTGCCGTACCTTCTGCTCTCTTCTAACGAATCCGTTGACGCCCCTATTCCCGTCGACTCCGTCAACCCATACCCCTGCAAAATCGTCACTGCAGGGAACTTCTCCACGAACCCCTCTATCACCTCTTTACTCAACGGTGCTCCTCCGGATAACGCCGATTTTAGCGTCCTCAAATCGTACCCTTTTGTTATTTGGTCCGCGTTCTGCACAAGCGCCACCAGTATCGGCGGGACGAGTGGGAGATAAGTTGCTTTATACGTTCCGATTGCGGAAAGCATTTCGTGCATCTCGAATTTCGAGAGAACCACAACTGTCGATCCTGACGCTAAAAGCCCCGTGGCAAACGCTGCTAAGCCGTAGATGTGAAACATAGGGACGGTGCAGATGAAAGTTTGTTCCCCTTCTTCCAATCTGAAACGTCCAACAATCGTCTGTACCATTCCGATCAGATTCCGATGCGACGATACGACACCTTTGCTCGCCCCCGTAGTACCGGACGAGTAGAGAAGAGTGGCCGTGTCGTCCTGAGTCACTCGGTCCTTGACTCGGCTCTGACTTGGTTCTGTTTTCATCATACTATCTAACGTAGTCACGATTCTGGATTTTTGCGCGGGATTGGCGTCAGGACCAATGAGAATGATCGGAAGGTTTGAGTCGGCGAGTTTGGGGAGTAGGTCGGTAACGGTGAAGGCGAGGAAAGGTTTTGAATCGGCGATCTGTTTGGCGATCTCGGCCTTAGTGTTGAGTGGGTTTGTGGTGGTGATAATAGCACCGAGTGACATGACAGAGAGGCAGATAATGGGAAAGAAGATAGAGTTGGGAGAGAGAAGGAGGATGACGTGGCCTTTGCGAATCCCCATGCTAGAGAGAGAGGTGGCGACTGATTCGACGGCGTTCCAGAGCTCGGGGAAGGTGAGACGTCGGCCGGTGGCGGCGTCGATGAGGGCGGTCTTGCCGTGGTGTGCGCGGGAGGAAATAAAGGTTGTGACGTCAATGGAGTGATTGGAAGGTAAAGCGATGGGTTTGCGTTTGCTGTAGAAGGTAGAATTGGTTTTGGAAAATCCACTTCTTGGATCGACGACGGTGGTGGTGGCCGTTGAATTATGCGCCGCCATTGTTTCAGTGAATTTTTTCTTAGTAATTTACTACTCCAATTTGTTGCGAGTTGCAGAATTGGAGGAGGTTTTATTGCTGCTATAAAGGCAATGAATGTCATCCATCGAGGTTGATTTTTACTGAAAATTATGAATTATGGTTAGCGTGTTCTTTATGGAGGCAGGGACAGGCGTAGCCGTTGGATTGAAGTAAGTACTCTAAGAGATATACGGGTCAGATGCGATTAAATAGATTTTTGGTCAAACTCTGCGTCTTCGATAGTACTACTGGGCATCTTCTTTTTTTGATCGGAGGGACGTTTAATATTTAGGGATAAAATCTTTATAAAATGAAGGAGTAAAAAAATGTATGTAATGTTTAGATATAATATTGAAAGTTAAGTTATTAAATTTTTTAATTATTTTAAAATGATACTACGTACACAGATAAAACAATATTTTCTTATGTCATAGTTAATTAAAAAATAATAAAATAAATATTAAACCACACGTTACACTAGACAAATAAACTTGAACTCATAATACTGCCATTCACCATACTCGTATTACTCGTGTGTCACGTGCGAACAAAAATCCACACCTTGAGCCAATGGCGGCACTACTTCATAAAGCTGAGGCTGGACCACGGTCCCGCTCGAATTTTTTTTTTTTTTTTTGCTGAGTATTATGTAGTTACTTTTAATTTCTTAATTTACAAATACTTTTCAAATAATGAGTTTATTTTTTTTCTCATATCTCCTTTAGAGCCATATTTATTTGCAAATATTATAATCTCAAATTATAATTTATGATATGATTAAATGGTCATAGTCATATATTTATTTTTATATGATTATTCATTGTATAATTTAAAATAATCACATCTTATGTTTGTTTTTGTAAAGATTAATTAAACGATTTGATAAAAAAAGCGTTTGGACTATTATATCCTTACTAATAATAATATATTTTAAACTATAATTTAAATTTATTTATATATCAAAAATAATAAACAATTAATTATAAACTTTGTTCAACTCGGTTTGAACATGTTGAGTTTAAAAAATCAATAATAAACTTATATTTTGGAACGAATGAAGTAAGTTGACTTTTTAGAGAAAGTTTGTGAGTTTTTCTAAAATATAATTGAAAATATCAAGAGAGAAACTGAACCTTTTTATAAAAAAACAATAAATTAATATTTTTAGAGGGAGGAAGTGAAATGTAGAGAGAAAATCATATTTAAGAGTTAAATTTAGCTACAAGCTGTATGCATTTTACTATATTTTTGTTATGTATAATATATAAAATGCAAAACTGAAACATATATATATATATATACAGAAAATAGTTTTAAAAGCAGACCAAAGAAGCGGATTAAAAAAAAAAAACAGCGAATCGAAGTTTTAACTCATAAAAACACGTGGGTTAAACCCACCACCGTGTGTTTTTTGCCTTGATCCGATTCTTTTAGTCATTTATTTTATTCATAAGATTGGAGATCCTCTCTATATATATATATATATATATATATATATATATATATATAATTTTATTTTTTAAATTGTTTTTTTAACTTAAATTCGAATATCATGAAACAAACAACTATTTGTTTGCAGATTTAATATGTGATTGCCTTTTTCATTTATGGACAATAAATAATATAGCCTACAAATTAATTATTCGAAATCCATGTGAGAGAGGGAAAGGACAAATAGGTGAGTAAATAGGTAAAAAGTGAGAATAAATCGGTGACATTAATGTAGAAATTAGAGGCAAATATGTAACATGAAATTTAATTTAAATGGATAGAATAAGATATTATAATTATTTAAAAAAAGATTGAAATTAATTTTGTCTAAAAATGTTTAGTCTCAAATGGTGGAGATTATAATACCTAGTTAAATATGGTATTAAATAATCCTTATATTAAGTCATTTTATAATCCAAACTAATAGTATCAAATCCAAATTTAAAAATAAAATAAATAAAACACTTGATATCAATAATCTTATCATAAATGTAATCCTTACAAATAAATTTTTACAAATTTTATTTACCATACATTCACTTCACTACGAACTCTCTCTGTCCGCCACTAGCTTATTGATAATTTTTTACATAATTTATCTTTAAAGTTAAAAAATGTGATGAGTATATTATTGTTTAAATTTGTTAATCTTTTATATTGATATCTTGTTATCGTATCTCTTTTAATAAATATATAAAATTAATTAGAATTGTACAATATATATTAGAAATCATAAATTAGGTTCTTATAATAATTTTATTCATATTTATATTTAATTATTTATTCTTAAATTGTTTGATCCCTCCCATTCCGACGAATAACCACTAATTGAAATGCGGGTAATTGGTCTTATAAAGTGAACGTTTATGGCTCGATTTAATCAAGACAAGTATATAACTAGTCTAAAAAATATCTTATTCAATATAATTTGGTTCATCATTTTAAGGATAATTTGAAATCAATTTATAATCTTCAAATATAAATTATATAATTATAATAGTATATGTTTAAATTCAATGAATATAATTATTATAATATAATATATATACATACATATACATGCATGAATCTTACAATAAAAAAAATCATAAAAATATTAATGTTAGGTTAGGTTATTAATTTTATGTACATTCATTCACCTTATAATGCTTGTTTAGACTATCAATAAAAGCAATTGTTATATACAGTAAAACCTTTATAAATTAATATTGTTGAAATTGAAAATTTTTATTAATTTAAAAGTTATTATTTAATCAATAAATTAATAATTTATTAATTTAAAGAGTGTTTTTCTATTCGGTGAACATAAATTTAATTACATTAAAATTATTATATTTTATTAATGTTTATATCATACTTTTTTTGATGCAATGTGTCATACTTATTAAATTAATGTAATAATAGAATTCATTGTAAGTGATATTAATTATTTTTAATAATTAAATAATGTTCATCGTATCCACTTTTTAAATTACATTCACATTTTATTTAAAAAAAAAATTATATTCACATTACAATGCGAAAGGAAACACTAATAGCGTTAATAACTCTTCACAAGTTTTTATTACAATTCGAGAATGTAGCACCTAAACTTTTGGACGCAATAAGAAAAATTAAAGATGAAAATTCAATTAGATTTTTGAATTTAAAGACAAAACAAACGAGAATAGAATCATATTTTATAAGATTACGCTAGATATATTTGTAATTTAAAAAAATCATTAATTTATAATTTTGATGGGATTCATATATTTATATAAAGGTTTTTTAAAATTATTATTTTAGAGAAGTTATTAATTTATTGAGTATTAATTTATAGAGGTCATATAAAAATTAATAAAAACAGTATGACTTTTTATTCGTGACTCTTTATATTTTTTTGACTCATATTCATCTTTCTCGAATTAATGGCACCAACTATATTTCAAATTATTATTTTTAATTGTTCGTGTTTCCATGAATTTTACATTATTAAATGCGTGATAGCAATTTTAATTGTGGGATTCCATTCGTGTTTAATTATTTTTAAATTTTGGATTGGATTCTCTGTCAAGATCTGCCCCCTGTTTTACTTTTTAGGTTGGACCACAATTATTAAAGAATTTAAGATAAGAAAGAAGTTGATTAGCTTTTGATATGATTTTTATTTTTTGAAAGGTACCCTCTCTCTAATGATAAAATAATGAATTTGGGATTATTTAGTTATTTAAAAATAAAAAGTTTGGTTTTTTTTTTTAATTCTTTCTTTTAAAAAACTCAAAATCTAAAGAATTGGAAGATTTTTTTTTTTTATCAGAAACAAGAAATAATTCAGTGTTAATACTCAGTATTTAACACAGACTTGCCGGTGTCCCCGATTCAACAGCTCGTCTTGATAATACCCCTTACAGTCAAACGATTCGAACCAGCACTTTCCCGATTCAGTAACCGGTCCGGTTTTAATAGTCACTCATTGAGGACCGGGTCGCGAAGGCGTTGAGAAAAGTTAGGGTTGAACTGTGCTGAAGTGGTCTGTGGGGGAAGAGTTGGAGAGAGAAAGAGATGGGAGGAGGACATGGGATTACATACAAAGGTGTGACGATTCATCAGCCAAAGCGTTGGCATACTATCACCGGAAAGGGCATGTGCGCCATGATGTGGTAATTTCTCCCTCTCCAGCAAATTCTTTTTCTTCTTTGTCTTAATTAATTATACATTTTTTTTCAGATTTACATACTCGTCTTTGATTGTTTATTGATTCTCACTATCAATCTCAGATTTCCGTGCTTTGATTTTAGGGCTGAATTAAGTACGAATTAGTATATATTAGTATTTGGGATAGGAGGCCTTTGATATTTATGAATGAAATTGATTTATTTGTGTTTTAATTATAATGCCACTTAGCTGTGTTAGTATGACTACCGATGCAATTAATTGATGATCATTTTCTATTTCTGTTGGCTGATTCTATGAGATTGTTAATTTGTTATCTGATTAACTTCTTAATTATAATGATCAAATTTATTTGCTGGTAAGTGGAATAGAACATGATGCTGTTTGTGGATGAGCTTGCAAATTACATATACTTGTAATTAGCTCAGCTGCTATACGTTGAAGCTATTGCTTGAATTTTTCAACTGATAATTGGTGGATTTTATTTACTTATCAAAAATAAAAAATAAAAAAGTCAACTGATACTCTTTCTTTCTAGTTATTTTTTTATTTTTAACTTTCTGAGTTTAATCCATCAAAAAATATATATTGTTATAAAACTTTAGCAAAATGTAAAAATATATTCTTATAATTGCTGCATAAATTTAGAGAGAATAAGCAAGAGAAAAGAGAGAAATTCTTCAGAGAAAATTCTTATCCTTTTCCTTCAGTTTCATTCCTTTATATAGGAAGAGAAGAGGAGTCACGAGAGAAGGAATGGTTCACGAGGGAGAAGAAAGGAAAGGGGAGAGACATCACGGGAGGTTCCCTCACATTGAGGGAAAGGGGAGGGAATTGCCTACTAAGTAGGTAATCATCACATTACAACACTTCCCCAGATTTCCTACAATATAAGATTATGTCTCATTAAAAACCTTGTTAAGAAAACCCAGTGGGAAAAACTTAACGAAGGGAAAAAGAGTACATATCTTTTACATAAATATCTTAATTGACTGCCTCGTTAAAATCTTGTCAGGAAAAAACCCATTGGGATAAAAACCGTGACTAAGGAAAAAGAGTACAGTCTTCCCCTCAAAAGGAATTCATTACTTCTTGATGAAATGTTGTCATATGTCTTTTAGTCTACACATTCCGATCCTTTTCCGAAGTTTTGCAAACGTTGCATTTGGTAGCGACTTTGTGAATAAGTCGGCTAGATTATCACATGATTGAATTTGATGCACATCTATATCACCTTTCTTTTATAGCTCATGTGTGAAGAAGAATTTAGGTGAAATGTGTTTTGTTCTATTTCCCTTGATGTACCCTCCTTTAAGTTGAGCAATGCATGCAGCGTTATCCTCATACAGAATTGTAGGAATGTCTTTGATTGATGGTAATCCACATGATTTTTGAATATGCTGAATAATTGATCTTAACCAAACACATTCTCTACTTGCTTCATGTATAGCGAGAATCTCTGAGTGATTTGAAGATGTAGTTGTCATGGTTTGCTTTGTGGATTTTCAGGATATAGCCGTGTCACAATATGTAAATACATAACCTGTTTGTGATTTTCCATTGTGTGGATCTGATAAATATCCTGCATCGGCATATCCAACCAATCACGAAGTTGAATCTCTTGGATAGAATAACTCAGGATCTATACTTCCACAGAGGTATCTCAAAATGTGTTTAATCCCATCCCAATGTCTCTTAGTCGGAGAAGAACTGTATCTTGCTAACAAGTTGACAGCAAACGTAATATCAGGTTGTGTACAGTTTGCAAGATACATAAGAGCACCTATTGCAATTAGGTATGGAACTTCAGGTCCAAAAACTTCTTCCATTATACTTAGGTATGGAACTTCAGGTCCAAGAACTTCTTCCCCACTTTTTAGAGGCCGAAATGGATCTTTATCAACTTCTAAAGATCGATCCACCATAGGGGTAGTCAAAGGATGAGCTTTATCCATATGAAAATGACTGAGAATCTTTTCAGCATATGTGGATTGATGAACAAAAATTCCAAATGCTAAATGCTCTAATTGTATTCCCAAACAGAATTTTTTCTTTCCAAGATCTTTCATTTCAAATTCATCTTTTAGATAAGTAGCAGTTCTTGTGAGTTCTTCAGGAGTACCTACAAAATTCAAATCATCCACATATATAACAATGATGGAAAATCCACTTTGTGATTTCTTAATAAAAACATATGGACATACATGATCATTTATATATCCATCTTTTATTAAATAATCACTAAGTCGATTATACCACATCTGACTGAATTATTCAACCCATACAATGATGGCGTTGCCAGATTGAATATATGTATTTGGGCCTTTGTGATTCAAAATTTATTTTCAATCCTTGAGGATTCTCATGTAAATCTCACTATCAAGAGAGCCATATAGGTATGCTGTTACAACATCTATCAAACGTGTTTCCAAACCTTCCATAGTTGCCATACCTATCAGAAAGCGAAAAGTGACTTCATCCATTACGTACTGGAGAGTCTGTATCCTGATAATCAATACCAGGTTTTTGTGAAAAACCCTTGAGCTACAAGTCGGGCTTTGTATCTCACAATTTCATTTTTCTCATTTAAATTTTTTCGACAAATACCCATTTGTTTCCAACCGGATTACACCCAACGGTGTTTGAACTCATGGTCCAAATACTTCTCTTTTCAATAGAGATTGTAGCTCGGTTTGAATAAGATCTTTCCATTTTGGCCAATCTTTTCTTTTGAGCATTCTTTCACGTTTTGTGGTTCAGGATCCGTGTCAGGAATCAAAGTAATATCTGATGCTATAGAGAGCAAATATATCGTCAATCATGACTTTGTTTCGATCTCATATTTTCTCATCATGTACATAATTTATTGAGATCTCTTGATGTTCATCTCTTATCCTTTCATGAGATTTTGAACCTCTTCTGGGGCTATTCCCACTCTTGGAATATGTGCTACTTCTGGAGCGGATATTCCTTCTGGGATTCCCTTATTTGCTTTTAATTTTCGTGGTACAGTGCCTTTTGCACCAACCGGTCTTCCACGCTTCTGGCGTGGTTTAGATTCTTCTATTACCTTATTCGTCAATTCTCCAGGAATTTATTTTTCAATAGGTATTTCTATCCTTGCTGGAGTATTCACTACAGGTGTATGTGACTCTAGCATCATTAAATGCATCTGGCATTTGATTTGCAATATTTTATAGGGTTAAGTTCAGATGACCACCTGGGGTTTAAGCGCTTTCTCATTTAACCACCTGTAGTCAGTAAAGTTACATTTAAACTCCCGACTTTTTGAGTTGAAGTGAAAACGTCACTTTTTTCATCCAACTTAACCGTGCGTGTATGTCAAACGCCAAAAGCGCGTGAAAAGAGACTGTAACAGTAATAAAAAAATTGGTAAAAGTCCGAAATACCCTTCTTCTTCCTCAAACCACAATCTTTTCTCTCATTTCTCACTCCTCAAACCATGGATCTGTGTATTTGTGATTGTGGATCGGTGGATCTGAGCTTCAATTTCTAACTGAGCGTTATCAATCCGCTATCAATCCCCTCTTCATCTTCTTCTTCACTAATTTTTTCATTAGCTTCATGGGTATGTGTATTTGTGAATTTTGTTTCATTGGGTTTGCTCAAAATCGAATTGGGTCTGTGATTCGAAGGCTTTTTCTTCATGAATTTGTTCAACAACGAAATGGGTCTGAGATTTTGTGGGGTTTTCTTCATGAAAATGGCCAAAAACGAATTGGGTCTCCGTAGTGGGTTTTGATTCTTGGGATCTGAAGTTATAGAGAGTGATAAATTTGAGATGCTCAAGAACAGAATTTGATCTAGCTAATTTGGGCTGTTGTGGGTCATTTTGATGAGATTCTTTCTCTTGTTTTTCTTTATTTGGTTGTTTTTCTTGATTTTGTAGTTGGTGTTGTTGCTTTGATAATCTTGATCCCTTTTCTTTAATTTCCACCCACATATTTTCTCTCTCAACTGACTCCATCCATTTATGGTGTTTCATTCGAAATTTAGCTACTGGCTGTTAAGAAATTGGATATTGCAGCCTTCCGTGCAATGAGTGATGAAGATTTTCTCGATCTTGTCTCTAGTCTTTCCAAACTACAACATGTTAACATAGTTCAACTTGTGGGGCTTGTCTTTGAGCATGGACACCCGGTTACTTGTATATGAGTATTGTGGTAATGGAGCGGTTTATAAACCTTTGCATAGATGATGAAATTCACAAGCCTTTGCATTAGAAGAATCACTTTCAAAACATAAAACCCAATATTCCTTATTGTCTAATGCAATACTTTCAAATGTTTCGGATCAACACACATTGATCGGTGAGTTCAAGGTCTGCACAGTTATAATTTCAATTGCTAACTCAAGATTGTTTTCTTCGATTGCATTTACCCATAAATGTCTTTTAACAGATCCTTCATGATTCTTTGTGTTGGGATTTTGTCATTCGCAACTAACTTTATTACAAGTATATACCATTGTTTTAGGATCGGTTTGGGTCGGTTTCCATTGGTTCCAAAAATGTGAGATTTGAGATTTATCTGACTTTTATGTGCAAAATCTTGTTTTTCCAAACTTAAGATTGAATTAAATAGAACGAAATGGAGTGTTGTTTATATAATACCACCGGCTTATTTTACAATACAAATTCATCAACGGTAATTAAGTCTTTAGCCAAATCATTTAACGGAGTTAAGACAGAAAACATTTTTTCACTTCAATTCAAAAAGTCAGGAATTTAAATATAGCTTTACTGACTACAGGTAGTTAAGTGGGAAAACGCTTAAACCCCAGGTGGTCATCTGAACTTAACCCTATTTTATAAATAAATAATTCTTTGAACTTCAATTTCACATTGTCCTGTACGAGGATCAAGTGAATTTAATTTTGATCCATTCCATAATATGTCAGAGGGTTTTTTATTTAAAACTTTCCCTCCTCCTAAAGGTGGAAATACAAATTCATCAAAATGACAATCTACATAATGTGCAGTAAAAACATCTCTAGTTATAGGCTCAAGATATCTGATAATAGAAGGAGAATCAAAACCAACATAAATACCTATTCTTCGTTGGGCTCCCATTTTAGTTCTTTGTGGAGGTGCAATTGGAACATATACTGCACTTCCAAAAACTCGAAAGTGTGATATGTTGGGTATCTGTCCAAGAACTAACTGTAGAGGAGAAAATTTATGAAGAGCCGTTGGTCTTACCCGAATGATGGCTGCAGCATGAAGAATTGCATGACCCCAAACTGAGGTAGGTAAGTTAGCCCTTAACATTAATGGTCGTGCAACTAGTTGAAGTCTTTTTATTAAAGATTCAGCTAAACCATTTTGTGTATGAATATGAGGAACGGAATGCTCAATGGAATTCCAATAGTCATATAAAAATCATTGAAAGTCATTAATGAAAATTCTGTTGCGTTATCAAGTCGAATTGACTTGATTGGATGATCAGAGAACTGAGTCCGTAACTTGATTATTTGAGCAAGAAGTTTTGAGAAAGCAAAATTTCGAGAAGAGGGAAGACAAACATGAGACCATTTAGTTGAAGCATCTATTAAAACCAGGAAATATCGAAATGGACCAGACAATGGGTGAATGGGTCCACAAATGTCTCCTTGAATTCTCTCTAAGAATTTTGGGGCTTCTTTATAAACTTTTACTGGTGATGGTCGAACAATTAATTTTCCTCGAGAACACGCATGACTGAGGAAATTCACTCTTTGGGAAAAACCTTTTTATTTTTGAGAGGATGACCAGTAGAATTTTCAATAATACAACGCATCATAGAAGTGCCTAGATGACCGAGTCTTTCATGCCAAAACATAAAGGATTTGGGATCTAGGTTTTTTGGAATCATAACAGTATAAGACTCAATTGCTCTAATTTTCATAGTATATAATCCAGAAAAAATTGAATGAAGTTTTTCTAGGATATTCTATTTTTTCAGAAATAGTAGAAGTGAAGAGAAGATATTCATTAAAGATGGTCTGACACATGGAAAAACATAAATGAGAAAAGTTACATTTCATATATAATTTTATTCATGATAAACACATACCACGTATAGAATGAAAACTAATAATATTATACATGCAAGATGTTTAATTAAAACAAAAATTAAACGTTATCCCAAAAGATACTTTCAGAAGGTCCAGTAATATCAACAACCTTTTCCTCATTGTTGGTCATTGGTGGAACATCAACAATATCCAATTGATGATTAACAAAGTTTATTTTTGCCTTTATTACTTTGTTATTTTGAGACTCTTGGAATAAATTAACCAGATGCCTCGGCGTCACGTGCAGTCTGTGAATCGATGCCCTTTCATCCCACACCTTAAACAAACATCCGGGTTTGTTCTTTATCTCATGTTGCATTTTCTTTATTTTTACCCGACCAGGACACTTCGCCACTTACGGTGGCTTTGAATTGTCGCATGATTCGGAATTTGTTGTTATGATAGCCTCGTTTATTCTTTCGTCCCCAAGGCTTCTTATTATATGACCATCTATTGTCACGTTTATTCTGCTGGAATGATGTGCTGTTAATATCTGGCAATGAGATAGTATCCGTTGGCAGTACTTGATGGTTTTTAAACAACAATTCATTATTCTTTTCTGCAACAAGGAGGATAGACAATAAGTCACTGAATTTTGTGAACTTACTCTATCTATATTGTTGCGACAGAATCATGTTGGTGGGATAAAAAGTTGAGAGCGTTTTCTCTATCATTTGGGTTTCAAAAACTGGATCTCCGCACAAAGCTAAAGTAGATGTTACTCTATAAACATTGGAACTATATTCCGTAATTGATTTGTAATCTTGTAGCATTAAATTAAGCCACTCAAATTTGACATTAGGGAGAACAACCAATTTTTGGTGGTCAAATCTTTCCTTGATTGTGTCCATAAAGACAAATGATCTTTGGTATTAAATACTCGATCTTTAATCCTTCATCAATATGGTGACGAAGAAAAATTATGGCTTTTGCATTTTGTGCAGAAGTTGCTGTATTTCCTGATTTAATGGTCTTTTCTAACTCATTTGCACTAAGGTGCAATTCTGCATCAAGTGCCCAAGCCAAATAGTTGTCTCCAGAGATTTTCAAAATAGAAAAATCAATTTTTGCCAAGTTTGCCATCTATTTTGGGTTAAAACACAATTTTATTATTTATTAAAACAATAAATAATTGCATGTATGATATAGAAAAATAAACTAAGTCACGACCTCAAGTGGTGATAAAATATAAATATAAATATTCTTATATTTACATTATTAGCATATTATTTTAGTAAAAAAAAATCTGCAATCGTTAATGTATATATACAAGTATTATAATTCAACGAAAATATATATATATACAAAAATGCAAATGGATCTTCACCCGACATGCGGTAGTTCGCATAGACAGATTATTTCAACAGAATAATAAAGAATGGAATAACAGAAGAATTTCACCTTGCATGCGGTAGTCCGGGTAGACAGGTTATTCCAACAGAATAATAAAGAATAGAATAACACAAGAATTTCACCAGGTATGCAGTATTCCGCATATACAGGTTATTCCCACAATTTAATAAGTGGTAAAAAGGTTCCCACCAAGTCTTGTAAGATTAACAAGGATAGATGGTACCATTGTAAATAACAGAACTTAATGGTAAAATGGTTCCCACCAAGTCTTGTAAGATCAACAAGGATAGATGGTACCATTGTAAATAACAGAATTTAAATATGGACAATAAAACATAAATATAACTTGACAGTTAAATAATATAATAGGCGGCAAAGCCAAGCCAATTGTAAGAATAACATTATACTATTGGTGTCATAGCGAGTATAATAATAAATTGCAAGAATTTAAAGCCAATTATAAGAATAAAATTTGGTGGCATAGCCAAACCGGTAATATAATAATAAATTGCAATAATTTAATTTTACCGTCTCAGTTGGTTAGAGCTTCGTGTTGATAACGTGTTATAAAACTTTAGCAAAATGTAGAAATATATTCTTATAATTGCTGTATAAATTTAGAGAGAATAAGCAAGAGAAAATAGAGAAATTCTTCAGAGAAAATTCTTATCATTTTTCTTCAGTTTCATTCCTTTATATAGGAAGAGAAGAGGAGTCACGAGAGAAGGAATGGTTCACGGGGGAGAAGAAATGAAAGGGGAGAGACATCACGGGAGGTTCCCTCCCATTGAGGGAAAGGGGAGGGAATTTCCTACTAAGTAGGTAATCATCACATTACAACATATATTAAGTTATTGAGTTTTAAGTCACCAAGAGAGATGGGACCTAAATATTAGGAAGATAGAGAAGAATGGCTAACTGATAATATTGAATGTAAGTAACCTTTTGTCTTAAAAGAGATTTCTCCATTATATATTTGAATGGCTCTTTTTGCAGATGCATCAATCAGAAAAGTGCATATGCCGAGGAACCATCTTAAATGATACGAGTAATGTAGTATTTCGTAGCAGTGTTTTTGACTCTTTTTCCAGGTTGTTTTTAGCTAAGTTTAGTACTCTCTTAAGAAAATCAGTGGTCTTGTCAGAACAAGTCTTTCTTTAATCTTAAAATAAATGTCAATTTTACATGATCATAGATTGGTGGAGGTCATCGATATAAAAGAAAGGATGAGAAATATGCTGCTCAAGATTTCTGTAGTTGCGACAGCACTTGGGTTTAAACTATAATTGCATAATTCAAACAGGCTTAAAAGGCTCTAAATTTACTCCAACCTACTCTGTAATAAATTGTTTGCCTTGCTATAGAAGCGGTACTTCTAAATCTTAGATGATGTAGACTTCTTGGCTAAAAATGGGACTTGCTAAATTCCATACATGAAAGATTCTCCAGTCGGCTACCCATCTCCTACAAAAGACTTACTGATTACTATTATGATCCATGTATAGATACATGTGTGTATATATATATATATATTTATATATATATATATTTATATATGAAAGTCCAAAATCATCTAATCTAGATAAACATTAGAAAAAACTAAAAAATTTATTGCTAATAACTTACTGAATCGAGACACATTTCTCATTGCTAAATGACTTGCACAAACTTAGAAACACATTTTTCCTTCCTAAATTGTTTACTCAAAATGAAATTGGGTTCATGTTTCCAGGTTCTGGATTTTGTACAGGGCTAAACAAGATGGTCCTGTTGTATTGGTGAGCTTAAGTTGTCTTTCTCCTTTCAGTTTGATATCTCTTCTCCCTTATCTGGCATTTTTTTAAAGTTTGCTGCTATGTTTTTTAGGGCTGGCGACATCCTTGGGAAGGCCATGATGATCATTCCAGTGGCCATGGACATTAAAATTAGGTAAATTTGGGAAACTTGTTCTAATTAATAGATCTTGCTATTGACTTGTATTTGAATTTGGCATTGTAATTAATTACAGAAAGCATTCACATACATGTGAGGAAATACTAATAGAGAGAATGAAGGAGAAACTAACTTTTTGCATATTTTTTCTACTTAAATTTGGAATCAGAATGATATATAAATGAGGTGTAATACAAATGTTTAATCGATCTTTACATTAAAAAGTTGACTTTCTTTTGATTTTAATTATTTGATATGTAACCTTCTCAAAACAAAATAAGAACATAAATAAATAAAGAAATAGGGGCGAAAGAAAATGTTTGAGATGCTAGGAACAGAAATTGAGAAAGAGAGAATCCACCTTGTGGGGGGACTTCAATGACAAAGCTCATGGAGAACCAGACCTCCATTAAAGTACCTCTAACTTTGAACAAATATTATTCTCCCTTTTCATTGTAAAGATGATATATGCACACATATAATTTGAATATAAAATAATTACCCACATTCACCACTTACTCTTACTATCTAATCAACCACGACAATTACATAAAATTAGGACTCTTCTGCTAGTAACTAAAATTAATACAAACAAAATACTCTATAATAACTAATGGACTTCAAATTGTGCAAAAACTTTTTTTAGGGTCTCGTTCCTTGAGTTCAAGAGTATGCACTCTTGCGTCATACAGCTCCGCCATGGAATCTCCTCTTTCATTTGAGCAACAGGTCCTCAAACCAACTTGTCCTTCCTTTTGATTTCTCGGTAAGCGATTATGCTCGTTTTGGGTCACTTAAAAAATAGAGAAAGGATCTATACGTGTCTGATTCCCGACCATTCATTCACATCTTTGGAATAAAATCCCGTTGCAAAAGGAAATCCAATCAGGGATACGATGTTCTAGTTGTAACAACTTGCACTCGAATTCCGATTCTTCTAGCCAGAAAGGCTACCATTAATATGTATTTAATGACATATCCATTCTATTGACAGCAACGCCACCAGACATAATTGGGAGATAATGGAATGCACGCATTAATAATCTATGATGTGGTTGAAGTGTCGATTATTCAGGGCGTTCCATCATTGTCGTGGGAGAAGGGGCTTTGAGGGACGTCTGATTTACCATACTTTCCTTAGATGCAAGAAGCATCGAATTGGGAGAAACGCATCCCTTTCTTAACTCAAGGATAGTCGTTGTTGGTTAGGTAGATGTGAATATTCTTTTCTTGAATACCATTCAAAAAAAATTCGGATTGCCTAGTATTCCACCAATTAGTAACCCAAAATCCCCCTAGTGACTGTATTAGGAACTCAACCCTTGTCACTCATCCTTTTTTTTTATGGCCAAGTTTATCTAAGAGAAACGGCTTGATCAACGTTTGAAAGGTAGTTTACTTGCTTAGTGCTTGCGCTACGAAAGCAAATGATAGCGGATTTAGTATCAAACAAATTTGAAGGCCGTATTTAGTTAACAAAAACAACTTTCTTGACATTTGGCAGGGATAGGGAAAGTGCTTAATTTCGATAGTGATTTTTGGCTTTCAGAGCGGGAGCTGCGAGAGAGAGATAGGGCAAAAAAAGAATTGATTGTGGTGCGTCAAGAAGTTCCATATCTTATTGATCGAGTCAATTGCCTTGCTTATACTTAAGTTGAGATGGAGATCACTATGGTCAGTGTAGTGAGATTTGTGGAACTAATTATGCCTTTACGCGTGCGCCCGGAAGGATAGGAAGACTTCTTAGCCCACTCTGGCTCAACCGCACCACCCATCAAGCTATTACAGTGAGTGGTTAGAGCAGTATGGAGCCAAGGAGCAAGGCAATAGATAAGATAGAAGGAGCTTTTGTGGACTTGTTGGGTCAAAGAGAAAACATAAAGGCCTAAAAATTCTCAATAAACAAATAAATTATTAATTGCATGAAAAACATTTAGTCTTTGTGGTCATTCTTAACGTTTTTCTTTAGTCGCAAGTTACATCTTAGTATCTAACTATGTAACTGTTGCCTGATAGAAGTGCATATCACGATGGAGAAGTTTTCTAGATAAAACCCGTTTTGAAATCTATGTAACGATTAATCTCTTTTTATCACCTAACGCTTCCTGCACCTGTAGATGGAACTAATATATTTACAAACTTCTACAAAATATTTTTGGTTCAATGTTTGTCCCTAAATTTATTCAATGTTCTGTTTAGCAGTGATTGCATAATAATGGAATTGTAATGGTGAACTTGATAACATTTTGTCATTTTATATTACCATCAAAAAGAAATGAGACTCCTTTTTGGAAGAAATGGGTAAATGGGACTCTTTTTGGGGAACGCAGGAGTATCTGCTACTAGTGCTCAGCTGAGCTTAGGATGTCTATCTTCAAGCTCCATTTGGTAAATACTTGGTGGCAGTCAAACAAGATTGACTCGTTACACGGTTACAGTAAGCATGACTCTTGTTTCTTGGACATTTGGCGCGTAGTCTTAGCAACGTTACAAATGGTTGAGTGATTCATTATTCGAGAAACTGAAGTCATTAAGAGTAGTAGGCATCGTGTCCCCCATACTATGAGCGCTGGGTGAGTAAAATGTTGAGTCGTTTAGGAGACTTGCATATTAATATTTAGCTTGTGACTTGAATCAAGTAGGCATGAAATGAGCTCAATGCCGGGCTGCTACCAATGAAAATTTGCAAAATGATGTTTTTCTCATAGGGGCAACTCTATTGGACTAAAGGTGACTAAACTTTCATGATTTGAATTCTCACTCTCTCTAAATTATATAATATTGTTTTCAGGTGTCCCGTTGAGGAGCTGATAGAGAAAGTACAAACCGCTCTGCTGGGGGTTCTTGGTACAAATGCTATTCAGATTTCTCCTTTGATTTCTGTTAATAAGTTTACTTTCAAAAAGGAAAATGCTATGGTTTATTCACATTGTTGGTCTTATTTCGCGGGGGCTTGGTGCCATCTCTGATGTGCTATCCTTCGCAAAATGATTAATTTTTAAATATCTATACTGTACATGTTTTTCCATGTGCTGTGCTGTGCTGTTTTTAAATACCTTCAGTGTATGCATGCTAATAAGAAAGGGTTCAAGTGTAAATAGCACAAACTTCAGTGGAGGTTACTATTATATTTTGACATTTGACAAGAGTTAAATTAAACTCTTTTTACGGGGGGACAACAAGAGTATGTTTTAGCTGCATAGACAATCACTTCAAAGAGAAATAGGTCTTCTACCTTACCATAAGCATTATGAGGATTAAAATGCCCTTTGGTTTTGGAAGGGTGAAGTACCCCCAACGGTTTACTTAAATGAAGAAATTATAGAAGTAAAAATTACAAGGTTGCTAGAGTCTCCTAGCAGCAAACTGTAATGATTAAAGACGAATTAAATTATAGAGGAACTCAATACAAATAAAATAAAAGATTGAGCTTTTAGAAGCAAGTCAAACATACTAAATTCAAACATATGTAAAAAGCAAGGATCTCTCTTTTACTTTTCAAAACATTTTTTTGTCTAAATTGGAATATTTTGCATTTACAGCCGTCAAATTCTTCCACGCATGTGTGCGTGATAACAGATAAGAATCAAATTAAAACTCGAATATAAACGGGGTTTACCTAATTTAATTATGAAAAATTAGCGAGTCGTGCGCCCAAAAACACACGCATATAGTATGCTTATTCATGCACGAGGGAGGGAGGGAGGTGACGGGCTGTGTTAATTGTTGCGATACACATTATGTTGCAAAGTATGACCTCTCTCTCTCTCTCTCTCTCTCTCTCTCTCTATATATATATATATATATATATATTACAACATTAAATCTATGGTCAACAAACTTGAGAAATACTATACATTTGGTGAGACAGTCAGGTCTAATATAGTATGCTTATTCATGCACGAGGGAGGGAGGGAGGGAGGGAGGGAGGGAGGAGGTGACAGGCTGTGTTAATTGTTGCAATACACATTATGTTGCAAAGTATGACCTCTCTCTCTCTCTCTCTCTCTCTCTCTCTATATATATATATATATATATATATATATATATATATATATATATATATATATATTACAACATTAAATCTATGGTTAGGATTCTAGCTAGCCAGCTTGCATGCTGAGATACCGAGCTTCCAAGAAATTCAGGTTTCATGGTAAATTGTAATTGATGATAATTTCAACATGATTTTTTTTATACTTTAATTATTTATTTAATACCGCTCACGTACAGAATTCTTCAAGCTTTCGGACTTTCTTATATATATATATATATATTTTGTCTGTCTTATTTTATCTTTTCCTCCTATGTTTTTTCCCTCCTTTGATAATCATATCTTCCGCAAGTTCTAATTACGAACTACTCCCTTCTGTTCTGTCTAAAGACTAAACCAGTAGTTGCATGTTTTTTAATGATCGAACTTTATTGACTACTTTATATTACTTTTTTAGTACTATTAATTTTTCTTCGCATGAATCATTTCTAATAATTTTATGTTTTGACATATTAAGATTACTTACTGCACGAGTTTTTCAAAATTATTTATTTATTTATATATATAGAATAAAAGGAAGTAGTATTTTATAATTTTACAGAACAGCAAGAAATCCTAATTACTTTGTACTAGTTAGTATCTTTATAAGGTTGGCACTCTGGATCAATTATTATTATGTATATAAGGACAACATTTCTAAATTAAGTAATAGTCTTTTTCGTGGATCAACTTTGCCAACAATACGATATCAGTGATGCTGCGCAGACATTGGACATTATTCAAATTATACCTAAATTAGTACTACTGTACTACTATATTTCTGAGGTTTGACAGAATTTTAATTTCCATACACAACTGTACAAAGTCTTCACGGAGCGGAGTTATTACGATAAGTAAGAATTAATAATGACTCAATATTATTTTATTATTGTATAGACTTTCACATTGATCGCAAGCAATTTAATTTTGTTGAAATAATTTGGAATGGAAGCATTATTATTTTGTTTATATTTATATGATTTTATTCTCAGTTTTTTAGTTTGAGGTTTGATATACAAATACTTTCATATATGTGTTAGGTAAAAATTAAGAAGTATCTCACTTTAATTTGTTACTTAAATCTTATGTCATGATTTATATTTAGTTTTTACCCGTTGAAGTAGTACTCTATGTCCGGCTATAGCCTTTTTAGCACTGCCAACTGGGTTGCAGATGCATGGATTGGTGAGTAAAGAGGCCCCTTAGCCTTTTTAAATGTTCAGTTGGGAATTGGGCTATAGATGCTTGAGTTGATGGGCCACTGAAGTAGAGGGTCACATAAAATATCTTGGACACTCGGCCTGTAAATAAAATGCGTAACAAAAAATTATAAATAAAATGTGTTTAAAAAGAAGTTAAAAGTTGATGGGTCTATTGATAAATTTAAGGCAAGATTTGTAGCTAAATGGTTTACTCAAGAGGAAAGTTTTGATTATTTTGACACTTACTCACCAATGACTAAAATGGCAACCATAAGAATTTTAATTGTTTTGGCATCTATTCATAAATTGATAATCCACCAAATGGATGTAAAAATTGTCTTTTTGAATGGAGAGTTAAAAGAAAAAAATATATATGTGTCAACCTGAAGGATTTGTAGCTCCAGGAGAAGAACAAAAAGTGTGTAGACTTGTAAAATCCTTGTATGGTTTGAACTAAGCACCAAAACAATGGAATGCCAAATTTAATAAAACTCTTTTGTCTAATGATTTTGTGACAAATGAATCTGATAGTTGTGTCTATAGTAGATTCAATGAAAATTGTGGTGTAATTATTTGTTTATATGTGGATGATTTGTTAATATTTGGTATTGATGAGAAAGTTGTAAAAAATACTAAAGATTTTTTATCTTCTAAATTTGACATGAAAGATTTAGGAGGAGCGTATTTGATTCTTGGCATGAAAATAAGTAAACATGCAAATGGTTTGATTTTATCACACTCATTATGTGGAAAATATTCTTAAGAAATTTAATTTCTTTAATGAATAGTCATTAGGAACATCTTATGACTCTAGTGTGCATTTAAAGAAAAATAAAGGGAATGCTATTGCAAAAATTGAATATGCCAGAATCATTGGTAGTGTAATGTATTTAATGAACTGTACTTTACCTGATATTGCATGTCATTAGTAGACTTAGCAGATATACATATAATCCTTCACAAGATCACTGGAATGCATTATCACGGCTAATGAGATATTTAAAAGGAACAGTTAATGTAGGTGTACATTTTACTAGTCATCCTATATAATGTTTTAGAAGGATATTGTGATGCTAATTGGGTATCTGATAATGATGAGACAAACTCCACTAGTGGTTATGTGTTTACTTTAGGTGGAGGAACTGTTTTTTGGAAATCTGCTAAACAAATTTGTACTACTAGATCTACTATGGAATCTGAATTTATTGCAATATTAGAATTGGAAGGTACAGAAGCAGAATGGATAAGCAATTTATTGACAGACATACCGTTGTGGACTAAACTAATTCTTTCTATTTCTCTGTATTGTGATTCTCAAGAAGCTATCTACCGGACAATGAACCATATCATCTTCTTCACTATACACAATAGGTGTATGTATTCTTAATCAACCGGTTAAACATTAGGTGTATGTATTCTTAATTGAGCATATTATTGGTTCTGTAAGGTTTATTGTGATAAAATTGATTTCCATTCTTAACAACTACTAAGGGGCTGTTTGTTTAGGATTGAATACATCTGAATGACTGAATAGCTGAATCAATCAGTTATTTAGTGCGTTTGTTTTGGAAAAAAACCGTTTGAATGGCTGAATCGGTCAGATGATTGAGCTGAATGGCTAAGTAAAATTTTTTTGGCTAAATGAGCAGCTAAATAAAGTAAAAAAAATTAAAAAAATAAAAATTAAAAAAAAATTAACTATTATATTAAGTAATATTAAATAAATTTACAACAACTTTGAATTTTTTCAGAGGGAATAAAATAATAAAATTTTGTCATTCAGATATACATATATTTCAGAAATCTTCTTATTAATTATTTCAGAAATCATCTTATTAATTATTATATACTAACTAAAAATTCAAGAATCACCATCATATCAAATGAAAAAAATAAAATAAATTCCCCGGGTCTCTTGGGTGAGAGCCAAGTACCCTAACCAACTAGACTACAACAGATTTGAGAATTAATAGCATGCTTACGCAGAATTTTCGGAGAGGAATGACTTAATTTAATATAAAATAAATAAAATTAAATAGATTAAACAATAAATAGTGGTTGATCATACTGAGAAAGGACACTGTTGTAATGAGTGAGTGATCAACCAAGCCACTGATGCAGAATTGCAGCAACATAAAAGATTAAGTAAACCAGGATAAGCCTTTCATATATATATATATATGTATATGTATATATCACCTTCATCTTTAGTGGTGAATTAAGATGATGTCCCTCTTATGCTACGTTTGGATTAAAGGAATAAAATAGAGTAGGGAATGAAATAGATGAGAGAATGGAATAAGGAAGGGAATGGAATGATTTTTTAATATTCCATGTACATGTTTGGTTGATGTTAGGAATACATCTAAGAATGAAATAAATAATTAGAAAGTGACCTAAATACCCCCAAATGTTCAAATTTAACTTAAATTCAATTTATATTAAAAATTTAACACATTTTCTCTAGATTTTTTTTATATTTATATTCTTCTTCTTTTTTTTACTATACTAGTAATAGTCAACATATAACGGTTTTTACGGTATTGCAATAGTAATGTGTTCATATAGTAATGTGTTTATATAGTAATGTGTTCAATTTATGTTTTCTTTTCTTTTTATTAGGTTTTTTTTTTATAATAGTAATGTATTCTTCTTTTTTTTTTTTTGTTTGGTTGATTTTTTTATTATTATTATAATATGTGTTCATATTATGTTTTAACGGTTTTTTGTTTATATTATGTTTGTTTTCGGTATTTTTTTATTTTTATTTTTTTTGTATTTTTTTTTATGTTTTTTTTATAGTAATGTGTGTTGCCTAATAGCATGTTGCCTAATGTATGAGCTTTAATTCTTAATTCTTACTACTAGTAATAGTGAAGAATTGCCGTGATTTTTAAGGGGCATATTTGTCAATAACTTAAAAATAATAGATGAAATAAGTTATTCCTGACCCCCCCTTCCAGGAATAAAAATTATAATTTTAAGTTAACACCTATTCCATTAGGAATACATTATTTGGTTGGAATAAACAAACCAAACAACATTTTTATCATTCCAATGGAATGATTCCATTCTCCCTCTTATTCCATCGATCCAAACGTAGCATTAGTCTGCACGCACAAGTGCTCCTCAACATTAGTACGCGGCCAAGGGATGAGATTTGGATGGTAATTAAGCTGATTGAACGAGAATTGAATGGCTACTAATTTTTATATAATAGAGGCTGCCATGCATATATATTCCATCTTCTTGGCAGCCTGTACCTGTAGTTAATTTAATTAACAATAACTTTGATCAAGGTGGCTGGTTTGATCATATATATGCATGCATGCTGCTGCTTTTGGTACGTACCTTATGTATATATAGAAAAGAATTAATTAATCATATATATCATATATGTGCTTGTTAGCTGAGTGGCAACTGAAGCACATGATCAACGGCCGGAGTCAAATAAGTGTACGAGGCCATCCAATCCAATTTGCGCTCGATCGGCATATTAATTGAGGTTGATAATATATATATATATATATATATATATATTATACTAGCTGTACTAGACTTGGGTTTCAACAAGACTACAATGTAAAGCCATTTTCTTCTCTATCATGTATCCTCCGAGTACAGTCTAACAGATGTAATAATATGTCGTCTAAAAACTAATTATATTATTGTAAATGTACACCAACTCGAGCAGCCGGCAGCGTACTTACGTCATAACTACAAGAGACCTATCTTATCTATCATCATCATTTGGCACCATGCATAATCTACCCTCCTCAACCTTCCAAAAATAGCCCACCACTAACCCTTTAGTCAACCGTAATATTTAATAATTTTAAAAAAAAAAATCTCCCCAAAAGACATCTATGATATAACCACTAGTGCCTGCGTACATCAAAAATTTGTTCAGTATTTGAGTTTTCACAAACCAAAACAATTAAATAAAATAATAAGAAAAAAAGGGGAAAAAGTTAATTCAAATATTTAGAAATGCTTCTTGCAGGACACCAAATTACAACTACGTCTACCAAGTTAGATGAGAGGCATCTGGAGGCTGGAGCGGATGACGTACATTTTATCAAAACCAATCCAAGCAACACCAAAAGTTATGGCTCCGGTTGAACCAAGTTAGAGCTTCCCAAACAAACATATACTACTCCACTAATTACACTTCCATTAAGCATAATACTATCACTAGTAATAATTTGTCCCCATTAGCTACTAGAGTCCAATATTTCGGGACAGGATTGGGTTTTTTACATCTCTCTCCAGCTCCATACACTAGACAAGAACTCTCTCAACTCAAAATCCATGGCTGCTTCCACCACCAATCCCCTGCTTTCCTCAAAATTCTTTGGTTCTCCTTCAACCCCCAAAACAACAACCAGATCCTTCCCTTCTCTTTTTAGAAATAAGTTTCTTACACCAAAATCAATTCTCAACAATAACAATAGACCCAATTCTCCCTATTTCCCCAAAGACTTGCCATCGCAGGCCACTTTAGCTGCCTTTCTCTTCTCTTCAATCACACCCCAAGCCCTAGCCATCAACGATACCGTTCCACCACCAAACGCCCCTCCATCAACTCTAATTCAAGCTGAAGCCCCTTCTAATTCCTCACCCTTTTCTCAAAACCTTTCTTTAACAGCCCCTAAACCCCAAACTTCTGATCTCCCGGAGGGTAGTCAATGGAGATACAGTGAATTCTTGAACGCTGTGAAGAAGGGTAAGGTTGAAAGGGTCCGGTTCAGCAAAGACGGTGGTGTTCTTCAACTCACTGCCGTGGACGGCCGTAGAGCCAGCGTAGTTGTCCTTAATGACCCGGACCTTATTGACATTTTGGCGATGAATGGCGTCGATATTTCCGTCTCCGAGGGGGAATCGGGTAATGGGTTGTTTAATATTATTGGGAATTTACTGTTTCCGTTTCTGGCTTTTGCCGGACTCTTCTTTCTTTTCCGGCGAGCTCAGGGAGGTCCCGGTGGGCCTGGCGGGCTTGGCGGGCCCATGGATTTCGGACGGTCAAAATCCAAGTTCCAGGAGGTTCCGGAGACCGGTGTTACATTTGCCGATGTTGCCGGAGCTGACCAGGCCAAGTTAGAATTACAAGAGGTTGTTGATTTCTTGAAAAACCCTGATAAGTATACAGCCTTGGGAGCAAAAATTCCAAAAGGGTGTCTTTTGGTGGGCCCTCCCGGTACCGGGAAGACCCTTTTGGCCCGGGCGGTGGCCGGTGAGGCAGGCACGCCGTTCTTTTCGTGTGCTGCATCTGAGTTTGTGGAATTGTTTGTGGGTGTTGGTGCTTCTAGAGTAAGGGATTTATTTGAGAAGGCAAAGTCTAAAGCTCCTTGCATTGTGTTTATTGATGAGATTGATGCTGTGGGGAGGCAGAGAGGGGCAGGAATGGGAGGTGGCAATGATGAGAGAGAACAGACTATAAATCAGCTATTGACAGAGATGGATGGTTTTTCCGGTAATTCGGGGGTTATAGTGTTGGCTGCAACTAATAGGCCTGATGTTCTCGATTCGGCATTGTTAAGGCCGGGAAGGTTTGATAGACAGGTTACAGTGGACAGGCCTGATGTTGCCGGAAGAGTCAAAATCCTTCAGGTAAGCTTACTCTACTAATTTATTTTGTCATTGGTTTCTCTGTACTTCTTTTCCCTTGTATGTAAAATTACTTTTAGTTAATTTTGTAGGCTGTTAATGTTGAGACTACTGACTATGATAGAAATAATTAGATGAAGAAACTCATTGTACCAACTTTTATGCTAATGTGGTACAAATTTTAGATATACAGATCATGAACATGCAATATTTTAATATATCAGAAGCAGTTTTAAGATGGCTTTTTTTGTCTAAATTATGATCCTATTTTAGTTCAAAAGATATACACACTCTAGTTAGTGTCTACCTACTTTGAAGCAATTTTGGGTTGACTCTAAAAATATGAAACAGGATATGATCATCCTATCAACAATATTGGGAGTTTAGATGCTGCTTGAGTCGGAATTTCTTTTTTACTTGGCATCTATATGGTGCTATGCTTACTTGCATGACTCTGAACAGAAAGTTTGTCATTGGTGTTCCTGTGTATAGTATCTAAGCTGGGCCTTCCTTCTGAATATTAACTACTGTAAAGAAGGTTTTAAATGCCAAAGAAATAAACAAGTGTGATCATGTTCACTTCTTTTTCCATAGTTAAGCTTTCTTGTATTGTCATAGGTGCACTCCAGAGGAAAGGCACTAGCAAAGGATGTTGATTTCGAAAAAATTGCACGGAGAACACCAGGCTTCACGGGAGCTGATTTGCAGAACCTGATGAATGAAGCAGCCATTCTTGCAGCCAGGCGTGATCTCAAGGAAATTAGCAAAGATGAGATAGCCGATGCTCTGGAGAGGATAATTGCTGGGCCTGAGAAGAAAAATGCTGTTGTGTCGGAAGAGAAAAAGAAATTGGTTGCTTACCATGGTTCGTAAAGCACATAATTTTAACAAGGCTTCTCTTCCTAATATATGTTGTTCTCAGTTTGTCTTCATATCTATAACTGTGCATGTTTACCTCCATGTGCAGAGGCTGGGCATGCTTTAGTTGGTGCACTTATGCCTGAATATGATCCAGTAGCCAAGATATCCATCATTCCTCGTGGCCAAGCGGGTGGCCTAACCTTTTTTGCTCCAAGTGAAGAGAGGCTTGAATCTGGGCTATATAGCAGAAGCTACCTAGAGAATCAGATGGCTGTTGCCCTTGGTGGAAGGTTAATTATACAAACTTTATCTTTGTTTCAATAACCAGGATATTTCCACAAACTTTATCTTTGTTTTAATAACCAGGATATTTCCAAGAAGCATAGTACAAACTTTCATACTGGTTTAGTAGATGTTCTTAACTAATTACAGAGCTAGTAGAATTCATATTTAGTCCATTCTGGGTATCCTGTTCTCTGATTCATCATTTTGCTTTAATGATATTGGAAGGTGGTGGTTGAAATTGGATGGGATGTTAATAATATTCTGTCAAATCCTACCAGACTTCAACTTGTACAGGATACAGATTCCTGAATATTGGTCCTAACCTTCTTACCCTGGCAGGGTCGCAGAAGAGGTTATTTTTGGCCAAGAGAATGTAACAACAGGGGCATCAAATGATTTTATGCAAGTATCACGAGTGGCAAGGCAGATGGTTGAGAGATTTGGATTTAGCAAAAAGATTGGGCAAGTTGCTGTTGGTGGACCTGGTGGAAATCCCTTCTTAGGTCAACAGGTAAGATTGTCAATAGATTTAGTAGTTCCCTAATATCTTTTCATATGATATTTGCTTGTTTATGTGCATGGTGACCAATGTCAAAACTCTGTTTTTGCATCTTTTAACTGCAGATGTCATCCCAAAAAGATTATTCTATGGCAACTGCTGATGTGGTGGATTCAGAGGTGAGGGAGCTGGTAGAGAAGGCATACTCGAGGGCCACAGAGATCACCACAACCCATATTGACATCCTCCATAAGCTTGCTCAACTCCTCATAGAGAAGGAAACTGTTGATGGGGAAGAATTCATGAGCCTTTTCATAGATGGCAAGGCAGAGTTATATTTTGCATAATTTCAGTCTTTAGGCCTGAAACTGTGTTGTATTATAAGTTTCACATACATACGTTGATACGTTGTTAGTACACATCAAAAAGCAATTGATTATTAGTGAAAGAAAAAAGTAGCATTACTCTGAACATGAAAAACACATGTATCTCTCAATGGTACATTTTTGGAAGACCACCAAACTACTCGATATCAATATTAATTATACATGGACTGGTGCATTTCTTGACAACAACATTTGACTGACCAATATTAAAGAGGAAAAAAAATCCCCCAGATGATGCCATATGATTATCTTCGTTGCCTTTTTTCTTCGAGTGTAGCAGCCTCATTCAACATGTCCGCTGCATCCTTGTGCATGTCCAGCTTGGCAAGAGCAACTGACTGCATATAAAATGCAGTAGACCAATCTGCATAGACGCACTGTGCTTGCATTGCATCGCGGAGTGCTGCATCAGGTTGATCACAAAGTAGATGGCAAAGGCTCCGCCGTGCATAAACAGTCGGTGAAATCATGGTTCCGACATCTATGAACTGAGAACAGATGTAGATTCATATCAGACGAGCATGGATGATGCAGTAATGTATCTCCTTTCTACTATTCTACACAAACAGTAGGTGAAATCATGGTTCCGACATCTATGGACTGAGAACAGATGTAGATTCGTATCAGGCAAGCATGGATGATGCAGTAATGCATCTCCTTTCTAGTATTCTACACATCCATATACATATCATAAAGGTCCGAAGAGAGCAAAACAAATGTCCAGATAGACTCTTTGGAGTCTGTCCTAGATGAAGAAACTCTGGGATAGAGCAAATCATAATTAGAAACTCTGAGATAGGCACTATGTCTAAAAAGAAAAGAAAACGACGTTGGAGATTATTTGCCTCCCCCCATCCTCTCTATGGCAGTATGTAGACGTAGTGCCCATCTCGGATATTATTGAGATATACCATCTGGCATCTAAAGTCGTACACTAATGACGTTGGCCTTGCCGTCTTACAGTTTTGCAATAGAAGACAACTGGAAGCTCCACCTAAGTCGTAGCCAACGTCTTCTTATATTTTGGCACTTCCTGTATCAATGTCATCCTGATTTTGGATGTCCCAAAACCTTGTAACCTTAGTACGTAACTTAAACTAACACTACCCAATTTATCCTCCTCATTTTTGGATGTCCATAAACTAGGGGAGCGTGGCTGAGTGGTCAAAAACGACAAGACTGTAAATCTGTTCAAGTTTTTCTTCACCTTAGGATTTTAACTTGTACTAAAAAAACCCTACCTTTGAATGTAAGTTATACCACACTACTCTAGCTTTGAAAAAGATACATTTTTGGCTCATTGTTAGAAGAAATAGAAAAGTGTTGTGAGATGGGCGGGAGGACGATCTAAATTTGATGAAGGATCTAGAAACTCTACATCACTTGGATACGATTCCTACTTTAAAAAAAGAACAAAAAAATGAAATCCTATTTGGGCCTTCGGAATCAGGATAGGAGAATTTTTTATTCTGGGGAGTACCTATGTAATAACCCACATTTAAAACAGACGAGCATGGATGATGTAGATTCATATCAGACGAGCATGGATGATGCAGTAATGTTTCTCCTTTCTACTATTCTACACAAACAGTAGGTGAAATCATGGTTCCGACATCTATGGACTGAGAACAGATGTAGATTCGTATCAGGCAAGCATGGATGATGCAGTAATGCATCTCCTTTTTACTATTCTACACATCCATATACATATCATAAATGTCCGAAGAGAGCAAAACAAATGTCCAGATAGACTCTTTGGAGTCTGTCCTAGATGAAGAAACTCTGGGATAGAGCAAATCATAATTAGAAATTCTGAGATAGGCACTATGTCTAAAAAGAAAAGAAAACCCCATCTCGGATATTATTGAGATATATCATCTGGCATCTAAAGTTGTACACTAATGACGTTGGCCTTGCCGTCTTACAGTTTTGCAATAGAAGACAACTGGAAGCTCCACCTAAGTCGTAGCCAACGTCTTCTTATATTTTGGCACTTCCTGTATCAATGTCATCCTGATTTTGGATGTCCCAAAACCTTGTAACCTTAGTACGTAACTTAAACTAACACTACCCAATTTATCCTCCTCATTTTTTGATGTCCATAAACTGGGGGAGAATGGCTGAGTGGTCAAAAGCGACAGACTGTAAATCTGTTCAAGTTTTTTTTCACCTTAGGATTTTAACTCGTACTAAAAAAACCCTACCTTTGAATGTAATTTATACCACACTACTCTAGCTTTGGAAAAGATACATTTTTGGCTCATTGTTAGAAGAAATAGAAAAGTGTTGTGAGATGGGCGGGAGGACGATCTAAATTTGATGAAGGATCTAGAAACTCTACATCACTTGGATACGATTCCTACTTTAAAAAGAGAACAAAAAAATGAAATCCTATTTGGGCCTTCGGAATCAGGATAGGAGAATTTTTTATTCTGGGGAGTAACTATGTAATAACCTACATTTAAAACAGACGAGCATGGATGATGTAGATTCATATCAGACGAGCATGGATGATGCAGTAATGTATCACCTTTCTACTATTCTACACAAACAGTAGGTGAAATCATGGTTCCGACATCTATGGACTGAGAACAGATGTAGATTCGTATCAGGCAAGCATGGATGATGCAGTAATGCATCTCCTTTCTAGTATTCTACACATCCATATACATATCATAAATGTCCGAAGAGAGCAAAACAAATGTCCAGATAGACTCTTTGGAGTCTGTCCTAGATGAAGAAACTCTGGGATAAAGCAAATCATAATTAGAAACTCTGAGCTAGGCACTATGTCTAAAAAGAAAAGAAAACGACGTTGGAGATTATTTGCCTCCCCCCATCCTCTCTATGGCAGTATGTAGACGTAGTGCCCATCTCGGATATTATTGAGATATATCATCTGGCATCTAAAGTTGTACACTAATGACGTTGGCCTTGCCGTCTTACAGTTTTGCAATAGAAGACAACTGGAAGCTCCACCTAAGTCGTAGCCAACGTCTTCTTATATTTTGGCACTTCCTGTATCAATGTCATCCTGATTTTGGATGTCCCAAAACCTTGTAACCTTAGTACGTAACTTAAACTAACACTACGCAATTTATCCTCCTCATTTTTGGATGTCCATAAACTAGGGGAGAGTGGCTGAGAGGTCAAAAGCGACGACAGACTGTAAATCTGTTCAAGTTTTTCTTCACCTTAGGATTTTAACTCGTACTAAAAAAACCCTACCTTTGAATGTAAGTTATACCACACTACTCTAGCTTTGAAAAAGATACATTTTTGGCTCATTGTTAGAAGAAATAGAAAAGTGTTGTGAGATGGGTGGGAGGACGATCTAAATTTGATGAAGGATCTAGAAACTCTACATCACTTGGATACGATTCCTACTTTAAAAAAAGAACAAAAAAATGAAATCCTATTTGGGCCTTCGGAATCAGGATAGGAGAATTTTTTATTCTGGGGAGTACCTATGTAATAACCCACATTTAAAAAATAATAATAAATTAAAGGTTGATTTAATTTTCTGGAAAAAAAACACAATTGAATTAAAAGGTAAGTTACTATTTTTTTTCCCTTCCCTATTTCTTTTGGAAAGATAAATTTTCTTTAATAAATATTTAATTAAAATTAAGGAGTCCATTAGGGATTTGGTAACACTCCTATATTAGTTAGACTTATATTTAAAGAGAGTTAGATGTAACCCTAATCCTTTTCCTATTATCCTATATTGAATTTTTGCCTAAAAGTCTTTTGTAAACTGCAGCTCTTTAATCAAATTAATTTGTCCAATGTTGGAATTGATTGAATCCAGAGCCTTTTTCTTCGATTTTTCATCCTCTTTAAAATTAAAGAGGAAGAAAAGTTATTTGACACCGTCTTCCTACCTTAAATTGATGAAAACCATGACCAATCATGATTCTCGTTACTGTTTTTAGCCTTAATTTTAAAAATTCACAACTCAGTCATATTAACTATGAATCGATTAATTCATGAGCCTATTTCGTGTATCCATAAAGATATTTTGAAGATTCTAGAATAACCAAAATTCAGATTTTTTTATTGTTGCGTATTGAAAAAGACGAACAAGAAAGATAAATACTATTTTGTATTTTGGCTTTAAATTTAGCTACGAGGCTTTTTAAATTAGAGATTGTTTTTAAATAAAATAGACATGAAATTAGATATCATGATAATCGGAAAGAGAAGATAAATTTATATAAAGGAATATAATTTAATTGAAATGTAAACGTTAAAATCTGAAAATCAGTTTTTATATTTTAAGGTCTATGGTGCGGGTTATATCTCCTAATCCGTCTATTGAATCGTTATAATTTTTGGATATGTTATACATATATAAGGTGAAAATACGTTCACCAATTTTAAACAGTTAAAAATTAAAGTATGATTTGTTATAAATTTTAAAAAGTGATTGGTCTTGGGATTTTTCAAGCAGATTTTCAACAGTGAGTTTTAATATTTAAAAATGGATAACTTAATGATTTTAAATTCGATTGAGGTGATTCTTGAGGCTAAATTACAGTATTTGAAGTCTAGTTTCTGTTAAACTTAATTAATTTAAAAAATAATTATAAAATTAGATTAATAAGATCGATACAATGGACCGAGGCTTTAAGAATAATTTGTCATATTAGGGTCTATTAAATTTTTATACTTTGGGGTATTAATAAATGATCCAAGGCAAATAATTAAAAGCACCTTGAATAGGTTAAAAGTGTTTTAAAATTATAAGTTTGAATTGTATATTTAATTTAGGGTGAATATGTTTAGGTGATGATTAAGATTTCTTATTTTATATCGTTAGCATTGGAGGTTAAGATTTTGTGAAGTGTAATATATGTGGATTTGATTATCAGGTGTGTATTCCGTAATTCGTCTCTTAATTGTGGTTTTATTCCCTATATCAGTTATATAATATTGTCATTTGAAAAAAAATGTGTTTTTGAGACTTTATTTATGTATCCTTTTTCGTACATTTTCGTTTGCATTCGGTAATTATTTTGATTGTTGGTATCGTATGACAATTAAGTATGTTTGTATTTGAAATAATTCGATATCATTTGGAGATAGTCATGTAAGCCTTGTGATTTGAACCCCTTTTGGTGCTTACATTTTGTAGTTTGATCCTTAGTGTATACTTGAGTTAATCACCTATGGGGTACCACAAACATCTTTCAACACCGGGGCATACCACCTTCTGTGGCGATGTGATCAGTCAACAGTCCTTTTGTATGATGCTCTGGGTATGAGTTTTGGCCATTTGATATATTTATTCAGGATACGTATGGGTCGACCCAATATTTCATTTGATTTGGTTTGTTTGGCAAATTAGTGACGTATGTGTCATGCGTACTATCCGATTTGATTTGCATACATCATGGTACCAATGTATTTTGTTAGCCTTTGGCTATTTGTATTTGCTCACCTTATAAATATTTGATTCATCCTTATTTGCCTTACTAATTTTGAACCATATTTTTTAAAAGAAATATAGGTCCAAAACGGTTAACCATTTTTCGACCCATATTTCATTCCAAATCAAAATCAAAAGTTCTTTCAACCCTAGATTCAGAAATTTTTGATTCAAAAAAATAATATTCAATGATTATGTAAGAACTAGGCCTGGCAAAATATGGTTATGGGTTGGTTTTGGTTTTCAAAATATGGTTATGGTTCTATTTAAGAACTAAAACCATATTAACCATTTTTAATATGGGTTGTGTGGGTTGGAACTATATGGTTATGGTTCAAAACCATATTAACCATTTTAAGATGTTTTGACTTTTAAACAAAACTTTTGAAGAATGAAATTGACACCATCACAATTAAATTAAGTAATAATATGCTATAAAAATTATTAATATAAATAATAAAATGCTAAAAAACTATACTAATAAAATTTTAAATTGAAATTATTAATACCCTTCCATATTTAAATAATTTTTTAAAATTATTATTAACCTGCTAATAGAAAGGTTGGAATCCAAAATACACCATTTTTTCGACCCATATTTCATTCCAAATCAAAATCAAAAGTTCTTTCAACCCTAGATTCAGAAATTTTTTATTCAAAAAAATAATATTCAATGATTATGTATACATAGGCCTGGCAAAATATGGTTATGGGTTGGTTTTGGTTTTTAAAATATGGTTATGGTTCTATTTAAGAACTAAAATCATATTAACCATTTTTAATATGGGTTGTATGGGTTGGAACTATATGGTTATGGTTCAAAACCATAACCATATTTTGTAAACTAAAACCAACTCATAACCATATTTTGCCATGTCTAGTTGTGGTATATTTGTCTATCTCTATATCCGTACTAGGCATTTGACTCGTATTGTGTTTTTCTTCCAGTAGGTTTGCAAGGGTGATTTAGGATTGTGTGAAGAGTGTTTACCTTAACTGCTTTAGTTGATTTGATTTTAGGTGTTGATAAATTTTGATTGTTCTGCAAATTTTTTGGAACTGCATTTAATTCGACATTTATAGATTATCAACTATTAAATATTTTGAAGTTATTAGTACTCTTTTTACTTATTTTGAGGTTTGTTGTGTTTTGCACGTAGCCTCCCTTACTTATTCGGGAAGGGGGTGTTACACCTATGGTATGGATGGTTCTAATGGACACCTGAAGCCCATATGCGGCCAAAAAGTTATACTAATAGGCAATTAAAGTCCTAGCAAACCAGGAAGTGATTTCAAAGAGGTGATATTTCCGGCTATGAAGGATTTCTGTAATATCAACTGCAGCTTAATATTTTTATAGACATTATTTTCCAATGCGTTCAACACTAAATGAAATTCATACCTGAGAATAACAATCTATGGCAGTTTTGAAATCTTTCTCTCTGAATGCTAAGTCCCCACGTTTCCTTGCCTCCAACATATCCCTCATTTGTTGGGTCCATTCTTGGAATGATAACTGAAAAAATAGATTCCCATAAACACTTCAACAAGGATTTGAAAAAGAGGCACTTGCAAGTTGCAAGTGATCTCGATTCAAGTTGTTTACCTCATTTGTTCCTTCATCATCTTTATAGTGTGTCATCACCAAAATCTGATGGATCGCTGTGAGGTCCATTCGTGAACAGGCATCACCCATTGGAGATAGTGGGTGTTGTGGAGTAGGAGGTGCTTCCTCATGTTTTGGAATTCCCAACATAACATAGGATGGAACCTGTGCGAGGGGGATGGGTAATTTAAAAAAAAACATAGAATAAAAATTATTGTCTTAATGTGGTTACTAATACATAGTTAAAAAGAAAAGTGTTTGTTTTGCAGTGGCGCGAGTGTAAAGATGAGGACTGACATCAGGTTTGTTTTGCAGTGGCGCAAGTGTTTCAGAAAGATCTTTGGTGTTCGGACGCTCCCTAGGCTCATATTGCAAGCATCTTGATGCAAGATCAAAGACTGCAGTTGCCTCTTCTGTTGAAAAGTTTCCCTCCAAATGCGAGTCCATTGACAACAGAATATTTTTTTCCCGAATCATATCAAGAGCCTGCATGAACAAATTATAAGAAAAACAAAGTTTATAAACCAAATTTTCCAACACCAAAACTCAATGCAATTTAGTTATGTACTTCTTTTACTATCTACAACAACATATTTATGTAATTATCATTATTTTCCATTTTTGGGGAAATGAACAATCTGAATCAAGGAATCAACCATGTAAAGTGAAGTGTCAAAACATCAAATACAACTAAAGTCCAGATAGATTCAAGTCTAGCGATATAAAACATATGGCTGATGTAGATTACTGAAATACAGTCAAACTTTACATGTCATAGAACATAACTGCAAGCCATCTTGTCATCCACCTCAAAATGACCACAAACACACAAAATATACTCAAACAACTGTGGCAAGGGGAGATTAGGCGTTTAACTAACACAGTTATGCACTCATATAATATAAACTATTCTTCCATCAAAAGTAGGATATGAATGCTATAATAGCACTATAAAACTGTTGATCAGAAAGTGTGTAAACAGGGTATGCACCTAAATTTTTCCACTTTGTGCTTCTTCTAGGCCATTTCAAGCCTCAAAATCTGAAGTGTCTATTTTCCTCCTCCCTCAAACAACAATAGTGGTCAATGATCTTAGCACAACCTCAGATCTTTCTGACAAGGGTGTTTACAATAAATTTTTTACAGATTGGCAAGTTAGCAACACTTCAACAAAAAACTAGAGTCCAATTATCGAAAAAGAGGGAAAACCAGGATTTCTACCAGCTCTACAGTTCATTACATGAATGGAAGCAGATAAAAGTAAGTAAGACGAGTAACACAACCTCATAACTTGTTTGGGTTATCTTGAGAGGAGGGAAGTGAAGAGGAATATGAGAATTCCTTCCCACATTTCTACTTCCTCCCAAAAGTAGGAAAAAGTGAAGAGAGAATAAAGAACTACATCACCCAATTCATTCTTGGTTTTCAAGATTATAATCCTTTGTTACCCTTCCTAACCCTATAAAACGCTCGTTTCTTTCTTTCACGAGGAAATGACGACGTTTGCTTCTTTCTTTTCTCAGAAAAACTCCCAAACAAGTGAAATGGTGATCACATTCTTTTTCTTCCTCTCAAAGACTCATATGTCCATGAAAGTACTTTAAAAAAGGTCCATGAACATGCATTGATTTTAAATAAATGGATAAATAAATTTGTAGCATCATGCTCATCACAGTCCAACCCCTGGATTCAGCAGTCAACACTTTGACCCATGACTCTTTGGGGGTTGGTTCACATTTTGGTCTCAAAAAATTTGGCTGACAAAATACGAAAATGTAAATACAAAGAAAAAGATATAAACTTACGTGAGTTGGAGGGATATGCTTTCCACTGAGAAGATCCAACAGGACAGTCCCAAAGCTGAAGATAACACTTTCTGGTGTGACCCTCCCTAAAGAGACATAAAAGATTGTTACGGAAGCCTATTAACTAAACATAAACATTGTGCAAGGCTCAGAAAAGCTCCATGCCTTGCAAGTCGATTAGGCAGTTTGTTATCATGCTTACTAAGCCAACACCTCAATTTTTTACCCAAGAAGATACAGAAGCAAGAAGAACATTAGTTTACAAGTTAACAAGAGCCGCAGTAGACAACCCTCTAATGGTTCTGATATTCCAACCGTTTTACAAACTTACATCATGCTGCAGTTTTCATCACTAGTTACTGCCCAAATAATTGTGCAACCACAGTGACCTTCGGTATGCAAAAACAAAAAATGAAAATCTAGCCCATTTGTATTTTAAAACTGTAAACTCAATGTCCATTCATTAATAATTAACAATGGGATAAACAGAAGGAAGGAACCAATACATATTTTTTCAGCTTTCGTTCTTTCTTTTTGGTTACAAAAGAGAGTCAGGTTTTCACCTTTCTATTAAAACCATTTCTTTTATGAAGAGTAAAATGAATAAACAAATGCTCCTTTCCCTAAGGTTAGCATCAAACGGAAGGACCGAACTCAAGTTCCTTTCCCTGATGTAATTATTCCCATCCCTCAAGCCTTCACTTCCTTTTTGCAAGTCTTTTCAACTGAAAATTTTCAATAGCGTACATAAGATCGAACAAAGGATATACATATTCATGACCATGACTAATTTTGTAAGTTCACTATAGAAAACAGGAAACAAGAATGATAGTCGTCATCTAATCCAATCATGCAATCCGTATAACTATCTTAACCCAGCAAGACTTGGTTCCAACTACTCATCAACCTTTTTAAAAACAAATGAGAACACACAATTGATAAATGGATAATAGATTATTGATATCTCATTTTAAAATTAAAGGTGCATGATCTATCGCAAAAACTTACCAGTAGCTATGCATCATGATCGTATATCTTGTTATGCACTCTTAGGACATTGACATATAACAGGATTTGGTACTCTAGAGTCCAACCTACTTGTAGCTGTCAGTGTAGATCTCCACTGTAAAAAGCAAGCTCCTACTACATGGGACAAGATAACTTAACTCTACTTATAGATGATAGCAATGCAGAGCTCTTTTTTTTTTTTTTTTTTTTTTTGGGGGGTGGGGGGGAGGAAGGGTACAAAGGAAAATTTTGTCTTATCACTCCTGTAATCTAAAACCTATACATATCTTTTATGGGAAATTCCTTCATGATAACATGGAAACCTCTTTTGCAAATATTTCCTTCGACAGGCTATCTAGTGTTAGGATTGCTCTAGCATCGATATAATCTCTCCAATTGAATAAACTTGGACATTACTGAACTACCAATCACAGTTTGCATTTTAACAAACCAAAAGAAAAACACACACACACAAAAAAAGGAGAGAGAGTAAATCATTTCAGCAGGGAACTAGGTATTTTTTCCTTTAAATTCTGCACATGCCAATCAAGTCAAAATCATTTGATCCAATTTCACAATATCTTTCAGTATCTCAAGTCACAAAATTAAGTTGAAGATGTTGGATGCTGTTTGTCTATATAGGCAGTCATTTAAACCCCAGCAGCATTCTTATCTAGACTAAACCCTATGAAGCAGTCCTGCTGTATTTGTTAATAGGTGTTACCTACAATGTTCCTTTTGTTGACTGTTGTAGAAACAAATGTTTACTGAAGGGGACCCCTGTGACCCTTGGGAAATATATAAAAAGTAAATATCTCAGATATGCTGCTTTAGGCTTATTTTCCTTCCATGATTCTGTGCACTGACTACAAAAAAATGATATCAAAACAATGGAACATAGACCTCTGAAATAGACTCAGAGATTTGAAGAAATACTACTACTGCCGAACAAGAACGTCGCGTACAAAAATACATCAGAATATATATATATATATATATATATATATATATAACATATTTAATAATAATAATAATTTTAAAAAAAAATAAGAAGAAGAAACATTAGAAGTTACCATTTCTTAAATACTCAGGAGGTGTGTAAGCAAGGTTTGTGCTATAACTTTTGCCATCCCTGCTATTTTTCATGAAGCCAAAACATGAAAGTCGTGGATCACCATTCTGCCAAAACCATCCACTATAGGTCATCCAGAAGATATTGTCTCAGTGCAACTATCATTTTTAGAGATAATAAAAATTATTTTAAGAAACAGACATATAAATAGAGAGAGAGAGATCTTTGAACATTAGGAAAAAGAGATTCATTACAACACCTCATCAAATAGAACCCTGTATGCATTCAAGTCATGGTACAGTGGACGTCCTTCAGCACCACAATAATCCAATGCTTCAGCAATGTATAAAGCAACTCTTAAACGCATGGCCCATTCAATAGTTTGATTCTCCCCTGTGAAAGAAGTAAAAAGAGAATACAAAATACATGAATGATGAAAGTAATGTTAAGAAAACACAATTACAGGAAACATTACTAAAAGTTTCAGAATATTGTCCTCTATTTGAATTAAACAGATAACATCTTCACACGTAGTGCTTTAAGAGCTGGCATTACAATCTAGAACAGTACATCTTAATAAAGCATTTTGGTACAAGGGGATGGAAAAATAAAAGCAATGGAGGCAGGAAGCAGAGAAAGCACATCCTCAAGGAACCTTTTCAGTCCTTTCCTTTAAGGAATATATATTATTGGAAGAGAAAGTAAGGGTAAAAATGCTAAGATAAAGAAAATATAGTTTTTCTATGACTTACTTCCATAGTGTTTTAGTTAATAATCGTGTACATCTGAACATTATAAAAATTACAGCATTACACTGGAATGATAATAAATAGGAATCCTATGCTTCAATAAATAGTTGCCAACTGCAAAAGATGAACTAACCCCTAATCAAGATTCTCACACATGTACACAGGCTGTGTTTATTTCCAGGAACTAACTGGGGAGACTGGATTGCAGTCTTGTAATACATTCAGTTCCAAATACAAGAAATTCTTTGCTTAAAGAAATTATAAACTAATCAGAGCTCAGAAGACAATACCAAAAAGACAGACCAGTTTAAGCTAATTTACCAACAAACAAAAAGTTCAAGGCTTCAAGCAACGTAATCCGATTATTTTATGCTTGTATAATTAGCGAGTTTGGTCAGAACCAAATGAAATTCAGTCAACACAATTTCAAATTCAAACCAATATTTGCACAAGTGAATCTAATGCAAGTCCATACAGTGAAATAAATGTTTAGCAAGGGTATCATTGGGCATGTACTCAGCAACAAGCAGCCTCTCGTCACCTTCACAACAGTACCCAATCAAATTGGCCAACCTCTTGTATCTCAGCTTACCAAGACCCCATGCTTCATCCTTCAAAAAGAAAAAACATAACTTAAAAACCCATTTACTACAATAAACTCTAACACTTGAATTCCATTAATAAAGAAGTAATGAAATTATTACTGCAAACTGCTTAGGATCAGGCCAGGCCATTTTGCTAAATTTCTTAATAGCAATCAACCTCCGATTCTGGAGCCGACCCTTGTAAACCACATTTGGGGCTTTTTCGCCGCTCTCAGAAACAATAAACTCCGAGCTAAAGTTGTTTGTAGCAGCTTTTAAGTCGGAGAGTGAAAATTCAGAGAAAGCCGGGACTCCTCCGGCTCCATCCCCCGGGGAAGCTCCGGTGGTGGTTGTGCCGTTTGATGGATGAGTTTGTGTATGGCCGTATTGTTGATCTTTCCTTAATAGAGGTGATTCTTTCCAACAAGACGACTCACAGCAGCCCATTCCTCACTCAATTTGACTCCACTACTTCGCCCACAACCTAACAACTCCTTCAGTGTAAAACCATAACCAAACAAGCCCTAAAACTATATACTGATATTTACTTAAAGTGGACTACCAAGTAGTTATACATATACACAATACATAAACACGTCATCATAAATTAAAGAGAGAGAAAGTGTATGCAGTCTGACAAACTACACCCTTGTGATGAGAGATAAAGAGAGGAGTTGATGATGAAGAGGAAGGAGAAGCTGGGAAAATAAAGGAGATGGTGTTTTCTTTTTTGTTGTTCTTCTTCTTTTTTTCCTCTCTCTCTCTCTCTCTCTCTCTCTCTCTGTCTGTTTCCGCCTTTTTCTTTTCATCAACTTTCTCGACTGACAAAAAGCCAAAGCCACCGTGTCTACGTCCTTGTGTGTACTGTTCAATAATGGAGGGTGTTTTCGTCTTTTAAATGTCCTCTCACATTCATGCGTGTGCCTGTTTCTTTCCTTTTCCGTCTTTTTTTTACCCTGTTACTTTCCGATGATTCCTTTTCTATGTGCAACTTTTTCTTCCCAATTTCAAGCAAAATAATAAGACTTTATTTATTAACATGCTCGTTGATGCTTAAATTTTTTTTGGATATTTATACGTATCGAATTTTTATTAACTAATATATATATGAGTGTAGAAATATTAAAAAATAATATAAAAATATTAATTTTCAAAATTTATAAGTACCCCCAACGATGATAAGTATGCACATCTATGTTGCATTTAAATTAAAAAAATAAAATAATTTTAAGTTATTTTTGTAGTTGTTGGAGGTGATGGATGATGTAATATAATGTCAAAGTTATTACATATATATATTATATTGGAATAAATTTTATTCTACCACTTTTCACATATAACAAAAATCAAGAAGATTGAATAAATTTTATTCTATTATAAAATGATTTATCTTCTAAAATAATAATCAAATACACTATTTTTCATTAAAATCCTTTACTCTATTCCATCAATTCAAAAGTGTCAATTTTAAAAATACACAACACACCAAGGTAAAATAATAGTACAAATATTTTTTCTCCTCTCTTGACAAAATTTTCTGTCTCCTTATTTTACTACTATTTTATTTTTATGTGTGACATTAGATACATTCAATAATATTTCTTCTTATTAATAACCCCAGCATATTTGTGTGAAATTATATATATATATATATATCTCCTATTCAAGTGGTATTAACATCATATCTAGATTTTGGTTATTAGGGAAGAGTTGGTGGTACAAAACTCTTGATCAAAGAGTAAATATTTGTATTATTACAACATTTTTACATAAGGTAAAATACAAATGTGATCACTGAACTTTAGAAATTTTTGGGTATTGAGCTCTTTTCTTTTGGTCAACGCATTTTGAGCCTTTTTTTATTAAAAAAATTGGACTTCGAGCCCCTGTTGCCAGATATGCCAGGGTTTTTTTACTTTTTATTTTACATGTGGCATATATGACGTATAACATGAAACTTCAACCCAATGACCACCCGAGCAACATGGGTTAGCTGATTTTTTTTCACAAGGATTATGATTTATAACATCCAGTCCAATTTCTCCAAATTAAAACAAAACCCAGCAACGAAACAAGCAAAATCCCTACACCACATTATATGTGTGTGTATCAAAACCAAAGAACAAACGAAAAAATCCTACACATTGCGAAAATCAGAATACTTCCGTAATGCAACATCTATATAATCTTAGGTCAAAACAAGCTCAAACAAAGAAATCAATACATATCAACCAAATGAAACAAAATCAATTCAATATTATTAGAATTGAAAAATACTCTACAGAAATTATAACTATAATCGCCAGATGTATCTACCTCAAATAAAATCTTACAAAAATCATGACCTTTAATTTAACAAAGACAGTTCTATATATCTCGACCCTAAAATGTTAAATTCTCAAAGACGCGGCATTACACTAATTCCTAAAGACGTTTAACCGACTCAAACAAGGGGATCACCATTTTCGGTGATGAAGCACGAGAGAACTCTTCCCCAATATCGATAGCACATGAAACCCCCATTTCTTTAAGTCGAACCCTAACTTTTTCTTTATCCTGAAGGCGATCTTGGCGTCCAAAGAATTATCAGACGATCTAGGGTATATCGATTGAAGCTGAACAAGTCTTGTCTTCTAATTCTTGCTCGAGGATGAAGCCACGGCCATAATTGATTCGGTGGTAGCATTCGTCACCTGAGCTGTAATTTGCCTAGGAGAAAAATTAATAGAGACTGAGACAGCAGATCATAATCCTTGCGAAAAAAAATCAGATAACCCGTGGTGCTCGAGTGGTCATTGGGTTGAAGTTTCAAGTTGGAGGCTTGGAGATCGAATCTGAGTAGTAACAAATTTTTGCCACATGTAAAATAAAAAATAAAAAAACCCACGTCAGATATGCCACGCGTGTGCCCGCGTAAAGCGCGTAGCGTGAACAAGTCAACGATATCCGGCAACAAATAAGTCTAATAATACCACGTCATATACGCCGTGTAAAATAAAAAATAAAAAATCCACGTCAGATATGCCACGTGTGCCACGTAAGCGCCACGTGAACAAGTCAACTCATATCTGGCAACAGGGGCTCGAAGGGCTCGAAGTCCAAATTCCTAAAGTTCAGTGGTCACATTTGTATTTTACCCTTTTTACATGTAATCGCATGTGTGTTTCTCATTTTATTACAAGAGCTAGCCTAGCTTACTATATATATATATATATATATATATATATATATATATATATATAGTCTCCACACCACATGTACTTCATTTAGGGTATTTTGTCATTTCACCACATAACTTTGCAAAATGAGCTTTAACCAAAACAAAACAAAAATATTTATATTTCATGCAACTCGCATATATGCTGATCTATTCTGAAGGGGGGAAGACACATTTGGGTTGGGTGGGCTGTAGCCCGAATAATTTTTTTGACAAATATCTAGTATTTATATATTTTCAATAGCCCATGAAAGCTATAAATTAAATTGAGAGTGAATTGAAGCTTATTTTTGTCGAGAGGAAACTGATTTTGACTAACATCAAAGCATATAACAAGAATTTTCATGAAATGTACAATATAAATTTTAGTTCATTTATGAAATTAGAGTCATAGTGTTGATTTTGCTATGTCAGCTATAATCATTTTGTGAATTGCTTGTGGAAATGGGAATATATATGGTGGGTGGAGTAATAAGGAAAAAGAATTGAAAAATTCTTGGCTTAATTATTTCTAAATGGTTATGAGATCCGTCTTTTAAAATTATGCACTTCACATGTTTGATTAAATTACTCTTAGAGGCTGTGAAGTTTTAAAAGTGAAAACTTAATGTTATTGTAAGCAAGAAAGCTTATGTTTATAAAATGTGTCTCAAGTGGCTTAACTGGATTAGAAATGGTTTAGAAGTAAGTTTAAATGAATTGAGTAATTTTGGTTTGGTTAGAAAACTGATGTGGCTGAGCAATTTTGAGCCCGTATAAAACATGTGCGAAATATTTATTTGAACTGATTTATATTTTTTAAAAATAGTATGCCATACCTTCTTAAAAATTGGTTCCAATTGGATGTGTATAGACTGAGTTAGAAAATTGTAAAGTGGCTACGAAAAAAATGCAAAATCTAGGAATTTCAAGTAGAAGGCTTGATAATCTGCAGTACCGAGAGATAAGCGTAGTAGATCTGCCCCTCGCTCTAATTTTTAATTCTTGTTTCGATTCTGTAGCCCAAAACAAAAAAAAATTCTTGATGTGATGTCCCCAAAATAGGTATACATCACCCATCTTGGGTCGCCAGATACATAGTACAGAATACAAATACAATCTTAAATATACAACATGAGTTGTGAGTTTAAATACAAATATTGTCTTTCTGGATAAAGATTCAAACTCAAAATAAATCTTCAATACATTTATTAACACCCTATTTCATGTAATAGTGAGGACTACTAATCTTATCCACCTGACCGTCACACTCGCTTCTCGATTAGTCCACTGTATGTTCTCATTTCTTGAAGAGAACAATGAAAGCAAAAAGGGTGAGCTCAGTCTAATTGATAAGAAATATTATGACTAAGATAATGCGAGAATAAATTATCATTAGCCTTCAACAATGTTAAACTAATAAAATACAATAGACATCAAGTTTAACTACAGCGGAACAAATAATCCATTAAAATTGTCAAGTAGAGAATAAAATCTACTATCTTTTATGATTTAAAAGGTTTTTTTATCACTTTTATCATTTGGGACTCAAATTTTAATAAATAATCCATATCATCCCTGCACTACAGCCAAGTATATTCATTAAGATTACAACCACAAATTATCCATGACTATGGGCCAAGGATATTCGTGTATTCATCAATGGTTATGATCATACCAACAACCTGTCCATCAATGCACTACAGCCAATGAGGACTTTTACCACATCATTTATAACATTATGGTGCGTGATTATCTGAATAATCCTCGATCATAATCATACCAAGTCCATCTACGCACTACAAGGCCATGAGATGACTTTCAACATAATATAAACATGAGGATGATGACAATGATATAAGAATTCAATAAAACAAGTTCAAAAATTAATTTATCCAAGAACTAATAACGCCCAAATTGTCAACACGATACTTTTTCAGAGAGTAAAATTCAAGAATGCTCAAAAGAATATTTTCATGAAAAGATATTGGATGAAGCGCAAATATCAAGGATATTTCACTAATTTCATGGAGTATGAAGTCAAAACTTTAACCAACCGAGTATAATAAAGAATGGAATAACAAAAGAAATCACCACGCACGCGATAGGCCATCGCAGAAAAGTTATTCCACAGAATAATAAATAATGAAATCGAAGTCGTGCGTAAACGCACGCACGTGGATGTTCCAACAGAATAATAAATAATCGGAACCATGTCATGCGCGAAAGCTACGATGCACAAGATGTTCCAATGTAATAATAAACAATGGAACTGTGTCACGCAGAACGCATGCATGATGCGGGATGTTTCAACAGAATAATAAAGAATGGAATAACGGAAGAATTTCACCAAGTATAGGGGAGGCAGTATAAAAGTTATTCCAACAGAATAATAAAGAATGGAATAATGAAGTTTCTCTTCATGAATAAAAGAAAGAAATAATACCCTTACCTTAAAAGAAGAAGTCTTTGGATATAAGAGAAGTGAAATAATGAATACTTTTCTTCTTCTCTCTCTATAATTTCTCTCTGTAGAGTTTCAATTGAATTCGTAAGAAATAATGAAGGAATAAAGCTTCATTTATAGGAGAATGGAAAAGAGATTTGTGTAAGGATTTTTTCTTACGAGATACACAAATGTTTGAAATTTCATGGTGAAATCATTCGCTAGATTTTCAAAACCAAATTTTATAATATATATATATAATATAACACATGCTATATTAGAAAAATCCTACCACCCGTACATCATTTTTCAAGGTGCTGGCCAATTAGAAGAAAGAGAAAAAAAACTAGTACACGCCAAGTTGAGAAAATGGCTTTATGCACATGTTTGATAGCATTATTGGATTGCTCAACCAATAAGGTGCAAGCTTTGAAAATAACATCACATATCCTGCCAAACTTTATTCTCCACCACAACCCACTCACCCACATTTAATATATATAAATACTTATTATTTACACACACCACAACCCACTCACCCACATTTAATATATATAAATACTTATTATTCACACACACCCACACTTCACCACTCCACCCCATTCACGGTTAAAAATCCCTCCACAAAATTCTCCACTAGTGGACCCAACCAAATATATATATATATATACACCAAAAAAACTTTATACCGATTACTTTGAAAAAAAAAAGGGTAAATGAGGGTCCATAAAATAAGCAAAATTTCATAATAATCACTTTAATAATTTTAATAACATTTATCACCTTTATTATAATTCACAATATTAATCGACTGCGCTGTTAAAGGAAAGAGGGCTTTAATAAGCGATTTCTCCCTATGGCATGCAATTAGGTGACCAAACTCTCTCCTTAATGTAACTTTACAGACATCGTTAATATTATTACAATAATAATATCAATAACTTTGTTATCTCAATTATTGATTTAATAATATATAAAAATATCGACAATAATTGAATCAAAATTGAGTGATTTCCCACGTAAGCGTGATAATAATCAATACCGTTCTACATACTACTTGCGCATTACGACATCGCATCTTTTTACTACAAGAATAGTTCAATAGTTTTAATCTGTAAAACTTCCGCCAGTTATTTTCATAAAAATATTTTTGTCATTTTCTCAATCCGATAATAATTTCCGCCAAGGGTCCCATTAATGATTGTGTCATCGCATTTAATGTTTCTCGTTAAAACGAATATTCCCTACCAATCGAATATTATATAACAACTGCGTCTTTTTGCAAAATTTATAAATATTACCCACAACTATAACATTATTTCAAATTTACACCTTAATATTTAAAATGATATTTATAGAAATTTATCTTTATTCATAAAAGTTAAGTAGTCTTACTTTTGACTCCTCTTATTTGTGTTACTGAACAATTATTAATGTAAATAAAATTATTTATATTTTTCGTTAATTATATACACATCCCAGGCATAGTTAATTGTAAGATATAACCTGTACATGCATGTTGATACTTGATTTACACATGTAAGTCCCGCAAAAAACATTAAATTAAAGGTAGATGAATTGTTGGTAAAACAACAAAAGAAGCAAAGTCATGAGCTAGCTACCAGGTATAGCTAGTAAGAACACTATTGAATATTTCATATTAATCTCACATCGGATAAATTTAAAATTGTAGATGTGTTAATAAATATGGTGGAGTCTCAACTTAATAGATTAACCTTTTAGGTAAGAATGTAGTCCAACATGTTTATTAAGTCAATCTACACAGCAGACCGCAAATAGAGTTGAGTGTTGCTCAATCTGCGTGGTGGAGCAAATATAATTGAGTAAGATTGTGATAAATTGATGTGAGATAAATCGTACAATTTCTGAACTAGGAGTCTCTTTTCATGTTGATTGATGTTATCACATTTTAATACATTTTAAGAACTATGAAATAGGAACTTTTCAATTCATTTGAAATAAAAAGAATCCTAATTCGCATAAGCCAGCCTTCAAAATCATAAAACACTACAAGACAGCCTGTTGTGTGAGGGACGCGATATATATATATATATATATATATATATATATATATATATATATATATATATATATATATATAGGATCTTAAAACTTATCTAACATATCTCAGATACTCTTCATTAAAGCTTTCATGACGATGGGACGATGATTCGATCCACATTATATATAGAAATCGTCTTAACTTTTAGCGATGAATGACAACATATAACGATAAATAACCTATAGCGATGACGGACTAAAACCTATAAAGCAAAAGGATATGATCGTCGTTCTGGACCGAGTATATATATATATATATATATATATGCCCTCTAATGACGATTCGATTTATTCATTATATATCATGTCGTCGTTAAAAATTAAAACGACGGTTATATATATATAACGGATCAAGCGTCATTTCAATCCGTCGCTAAAGGAAAGGAAGCAATGATGTTAGATAAAAATGAAATTTTAAAATCCTAATATATATATATATATATATAGGAAAGTTCAAAAGCATAATTCTTAAGTAACATAATTCCTTAACTAACATAACTATTTAAAACCCAAAACTCAGCCTCCTTCCGCGTCTTTTTTAAAAAAACCACATCTTCAGTCGCTCTTCTCTCCTCTCTCCAAATCGCGAGCCCTAGTTTCTCTCTTCTCTCCAAATATGCTTCTCTAAGATTCGTGATTCCGGCAAATCACTGAGAATCGCGACCTATTTCGCTGTGTCCTAGCTTCTCTAAGAATCTCTCTTCTCAACTGAAGCTTCTTCGCGATTTAGGCAAAGCAGGTATGCGCTACTCCCATCCTCTCTCACCTGTCACAATATCAGATTTATCAAAAGGTGAGGAAATAATAACTTAAAAAGGGCAGGGGGAAAAAAAGGTTCTCACACTGCAAATCTAGATAAAAAATGAGAAAGACAAATTATATTACTGAAGAAATAATACTTTCTCCGTTCCAAAATTAGAGATCCATTTCTAAACGACTTTTAAGGAAAACTTTATGTTCCAAATATACTATAGCATTGCTAGAAATGTGATAGTGGTAGCATGCTAGAAATGTAGTAGTGGTGCCATGCTAGTGCCCAATCAACCTATAGAATAAGTAATGGCATATTTTAGTTGTGCTTTGTGTCACTTTATAGTCTAGTTTTGTATCTCTAATTTTGGAACGGACGAAAAAGTAAATGCATCACTAATTTAGGAACAGATGGAGTATTTGTTTTTAAGAAACCAATATTCTTTTAAGGTGGTGGTGTTTGCAGTGAAGAGATTTTATTAAGAGTCCACTCACGGTCTTATTCGACATATCTAGACAAGTTGAGCTCAATACTAGGACTTAGAAGTCCTTTGAAAATTATCATTTTTCTACCACAATATATTTCTGTACACTTTCAGCTTGATACTGCAACAGAATGCTGTGATTTATAGACTATGAAGTGAGCTACAACCTTAAATCAGGACCAACATTCTAAACCCTGGTAATTAACATGACTGCTCTCACAAGTGTATGCATATCAAAGATCTTTGAGCCTTGGTAATTAACATGACTGCTCTCACAAGTGTACCAAATTACTACGAATATATACACCAACAATTGTTATATACATCAAGCAAAAAGTAATACACAACTTGGAGAAAAGAAAAGAACAACCAAAAATTCATCAACCAAAAGAAATGAAATGAAACCCCCCAAGAAGATTTTCTCCCAAAATAAAACTAATAAACAGGTTATCAAATACAAAATTTAAGCTACAAGGATGCCTAATGAGCATGATAAGAAAAAATAAGCATTATTATTTACATAATCTGTTGACCAATAATGAAATAAGTAACCCACTACGAAGTTGCAACTACAGAACCATAAAGAATAAAACTAAACAGATTTGTTTTTTGTATGCCCTAGCACAACAGGATCACAAAAGTTTTAGAAAGCCAAAATCATACGCAAAATCCTACATTTCTCCTAAACAAAACCATTTAAGATTCTCATTCATTCATACATTCATAGTCCGAAAAACAAAATGAAAAATTGAAATGCACAGCAAAATGAGGAAAGTTAAGACAATGGAAGCAAGGAAGCAAGCAAGCAAGAAAGGGGTTACTGATTCGAAGTTGAGAACTAGGCGAAGACTTTGATTCTAGGGCACGGTTTCCTCTCCCCTCCTCAGGGTTCGTGAAGGGTGTGATTTAGAGAGAAATTGGTTTTCGATTGGGAGAAAAATTCGATTGTAGGGCAGTGTTTATAGACACAGAGATTTTAGAGAGAAATTGGTTTCCGATATAGAGAGAAATCTGATTTGGAGAGATTCTCGTGCTCGCGATTTGGAGAGAGGAGAGAAAAGCGATTGAAGATTTGAGTTTTTTAAAAAAGACGCGGAAGGAGGCTTAGTTTTGAGTTTTAAATAGTTATGTTATTTAAGGAATTATGTTACTTAAGAATTATGTTTTTAAATTTTCTTATATATATATATATGGAAAATGACCTATAACAAGTATTTGTTATGAATAAAAAATGGGTAAATAACATCATAACCATTCATTGCAGTAATTAAGGATGGAGATTAAAAAAAAAAACACGCCTTCCGCTACTTGGTCCAGCGGAAGCTCTAAAAAAATTTTCGGATCAAATTCCCCACTACACATCCGCTAGTTCAACTAGCGTACGAATCATTTCCCAGGATTCGACTAACCCCCCCGCCCCCTCACCTGTCACAATATCAGATTTATCAAAAGGTGAGGAAATAATAACTTAAAAAGGGCAGGGGGAAAAAAAGGTTCTCACACTGCAAATCTAGATAAAAAATGAGAAAGACAAATTATATTACTGAAGAAATAATACTTTCTCCGTTCCAAAATTAGAGATCCATTTCTAAACGACTTTTAAGGAAAACTTTATGTTCCAAATATACTATAGCATTGCTAGAAATGTGATAGTGGTAGCATGCTAGAAATGTAGTAGTGGTGCCATGCTAGTGCCCAATCAACCTACAGAATAAGTAATGGCATATTTTAGTTGTGCTTTGTGTCACTTTATAGTCTAGTTTTGTATCTCTAATTTTGGAACGGACGAAAAAGTAAATGCATCACTAATTTAGGAACAGATGGAGTATTTGTTTTTAAGAAACCAATATTCTATTAAGGTGGTGGTGTTTGCAGTGAACCAAACCCACTGGCGATTTCAATTTCGAGCGAAACCAAACCCTCCTTTGTGTCCGACTGACGATTTCTCCTTTGTGTCCGACTGGCGATTTTGAATACAGATATCAAATACACCTCTTTCCCATCTTCACTCCAATCCTCCGATCCTCTTCAATTCAGGTAACTTTTGATCAATATAGATTTTATTTCAACTAGCGATTTTGTTTTGTTGTTAGTCAATTTATTACTATGTCACTGATTAGTTAACTTGTTTTGTATCTAATGTATGTCATTTATTTGGAGTGTTATGTATGAACCTTGTTGGCTTGGAAACACTGAATTTTCATGGTTTATCATGTAGAAATGGTTGTAAAGGTGGATGACATTGTCAGGTTTGGAAGCTGTATTTGATAGGGTTTTTACTGGTACGAATAATTATTGACATGTAATGCAGGGTTTATACATATTTTGCTAAGGTTATGTTTTCTTTGGAGGTGCTATGTCATTTTTCCATATTGAACCATACTCATTTTCCTGAAGCCATATCTGGATAATAGCCTATGTTACAGTTAGAATTTTCTCTCAGTTATTTAGGTTATCGCATTATCGGCATATAGAGTGTAAGGCATTTGGTTTCGCATTGATCTTATGCAGACATACCATTAAATAGGTTGGAATATTGCATCTTGTGCTACAGTTAGTCTGCAGCTGAGGTTTAGTTTTAAATTTCTTCTTGTATTTGTTGGCTACCAGCTTAGGATGTAGCTGTACTTGTCTATTTTATATGGTATGTATCTGATTTGGGAATATATGGGTTTGTGCTTGTGAAATCATTAGCCAGTCATGTAGCAAATAACAGAAAACTTGGTATACCCTGTTTTGCAAATTTTATTTGTTAGGCATGCTATGTCAGTTTTGAATAGGCCTTGGCACTTCTAAAATTAGTTCCTTTTAATATTTCAAGCTCACTGGCCATTAATGATATTTGATGTTTTTTTTTCTTTTTTCAATATTGTCAAAATGCAATGATGGGCATTATTTTTGTAGAAATAAAGTTGTTTGCGTGTCAGAGGAGCAGGATGGTAAATTTAGCAGTAATTCAACAAAGTTGAAGACTTAACGTATTTAAACGGTATGGATGTTTATTTGTTTATTGATCTGTTTCTATAATATTCACCTACACTTTTTTTTAGTGTGAGATGACAGGTGGTGTAGTTGATATTGGCGATGGGGCTGCTCATGTTGTGCCTGTTGCAGATGGTTATGTTATTGGTAGCAGCATTAAGTTGATTCTCATTTCTAGGAATGATGTAACTCTCTTCACCCAGCAACTCATGTGGGTAATTTGTCTTTGACTCTCAATCTCGCATTAGTTCCCTGAATTAAAAGACTTGGGCGTAGAGAATGCTCAGAAGCAAAATGATGTAGAGCAGTGTTACTAAGTTGTTTTTTTTTAGTTTAAAACTCAAAAGATTTTGGAGTCTTTACACGAAATGGGTTTTTTAATCCAGGCCATTGATATGCTATTTGCCAAATTTTGATCCATAGCAAATTCATTATCCATTGCCCATATATATATATATATATATATATATATATATATATATATATATATATATATGATTAAAAGAGTACTAACGAAAAAGTAGATACATAAAAGCAAGATATTTCATTGTCTTCATATATTTGTTTCATTATTGGGCAATCTCTAGTCCTATGTAATGGGCTAATGTGCTAGTACGCACCTTCAAGCTGGTAATTTGGAATCAGATTAGGACAACCGGCTGTGGAAGCTAATGAACACTGGTACACAGCAACCATGGACCATCTTCCTAGTTGTCTTGACATGGGAGGTTGACAAGTGTCGTGTTGTTCCCGCAGGCACTGGATTGGGTAAGAGTTAGGCTGTAGACGTGCTGCTCTCCATTATTAATCAGTACTCTTAGTATATACTAGTATGTGGTCTGATGTACTGCTTTTTCTATTTCTGATTTATGCAGGGGACTTTGGCTATTTTGCACCTGAGTATGAAATTGTTAGGGAAAAAGATAAATATGATGAAATTAGATCATTGTAATATTTCCACAATTTTTTTTTTGTAGTATTACATATTAATATATTCAAATTAAAATATTTCCTTTTCTTTTTGTAATATTATTTTTTCGTTACGATTGATGTTTGGACATACAAGCTCTAAATCATATAGTAATTGTGAGTAATTCATCTTATGTAATTATTGGATTTAATTGCATATTGGTCAATTATGTGATTTGTATTTTATTCCTTCTGTGATTTTAATTGGATTGCATATTGGATTGTTATAGCCAACGTTTCTGTGATATGAATTTAATAGCATATTGGATTGTTGCTTGGATTTGATTCCATAAGAAAACACGCCTTCCTTGTTTGATTGCATGACACGTTGACTGTTGGCTTATACTGTTATACACCCAAAACTGTTGGCTGGCTTATACATAATACATCCGCTTGGGGGTAATTCGGGCAGTGAATTTTTTTTTAATTATCCGCTTGTTGTCTGGCGGATGTTGCTTATTATTTTTCAGCTTCCGCTAGACGAAGTAGCGGAAGGCGTTTTTTTTTTAAATTTCCACCCTTGATTATTGTAATGGATGATTATGATGTTATTTACTTATTTTTCATCCATAGCAAATATTTGTTATGGATCATTTCCCTATATATATATATATATATATAGGGGAATAATCAATAACATCTATTTGCTATGGATCAAAAAATGACATATAACATCTTAACCATTCGTGTAATTAATTAAGGGCTGAGATTTGTTTTGGGTTAACGTTGTCCGCTAGAAATTCTAGCGGACGTGCTTAATGAATTTTCCGGACACTTTTGCCCCCTATTAGTCCTTTTGCCAATTGGAAAACTACGCTGGTACTCCGCTAGTACTACTAACGGATGGTCAAATACACCTGTGACTGCACCTGCAACATGAATATCCCTTTCACAGTATTAATAGTACTAGCGGATGGTCAAATACACCTGTGACTGCACCTGCAACATGAATATCCTTTTCACAGTATTAATTAGTGAAAAATTTGGGTAAAACTGTGAAAGGTGTAATAGAAAAAAAAATTTAATTTATTATTTTTTGTTGGTCAATATTAATACTTTTTTTTTTTTCTTTCTATTTCATATATTGTTTTACTCTTATATTTTAAAACAAAAAAAATATTAAAGATTTACAAATAATTGTTCAGTCCTATATTTGAATATATTTCACATTACCTTTATAATATTCAATTAATGATATATCATTCTCATCTCTCAATAATAGAAGCACGCGTATTTTCATATTCGAAAAAATAAATTTTATTTTGTTTAGTTTTTTTTTAAACATTTTGTATAAATAGTAATATTTTAATATGCATTAATATTTTACATGGAGACCAGAAATTTAAATAATGAAATGGACTTTTATTCTAAATGTTGTAATATATATTATTCATAAGGCTGTATAGTTGGTTGAGTCTAATTGAATACAAAAATTCAGTGAATCTTCTCCCTTTTCTTAGATTAAATAATATTAATAATAGCAGCAAATATATTAAAATTTTACTAGACGATTAGATCAGAAATATATATATATGTTTACTTTAATACTATGATGAAAAGTAGTACTCCAGTAGTTGGTACGATCGATCATTCTCTTTCTAAACATATACATATACATATTTGTTGAGAATCCGCTTATTAGTTTGACTAGTAGTATTATATAGGAGTACTAGTAATGAGGGTGGTGGAGAGGCAGACGTTAATGTTGCAGGTGCAGTATGTTGCAGGTGTAATTTCTACTTGTAATTAATGTTGCAGGCGTAATTTGACAAAAGGACTAATAGGGGGCAAAAGTGTCCAGAAAATTCATTAAGCATGTCCGCTAGAATTTCTAGCGGACAATGTTAACCCAAAACAAATCTCAGCCCTTCATTAATTACACGGATGGTTAAAATGTTATATGAAATTTTTTGATCCATAAAGAATAGATCTTTATGGATCATTCTCATATATATATATATATATATATATATATATATATATATATATAGAGAGAGAGAGAGAGAGAGAGAGAGAGAGAGCAAAGATCAAGAACATTCTCCTTATCTAGCATTTTTTATTAAATAACACTCTTTTATTAAAATTACGTTGTTTTGGAGATTTTTAAAAGAGAGTGGTCCCACTTGCTTTCCTTTTATTTACAAAAATACCATCTGCGACCCCACTTATTTTTTTAAAAAAACTCTAAAATGACTTAGTTTTAATAAAGAGATAATGGAGAATGCTTATATATATACACACAATGGTTCAGTCATCCACATGTGTCTCCCATTTACTCTCTAAAAGCTTGTCATAGGAAAATTGGAGTTAATAGCGAGATCTAAAGTCTAACCAATATAGTGTTCGAGTTTGATTTATTTTTGAGTGAAACTTTATTTCCCATTTAGTCCTATTAGGTTAGTAGTTATTGCAATTTTGAATGAAATCCTTGATGGCGACTATAAGATTTACTGATTTTAATTTAGTGTTTAAGAGAAAAAAATAATCAAAATTAGAGGTCTTATCTATTATTAAGAGTCTTCGTGCACAGTGGCTGGACAAGGAGGGATGACAGCCGAATACAATCTCACTTGGAAGGAAGGCCACATGGTTTTTGAACCCACTCTAATTTATATTGGTTTACAAATTTGTATAGTAACATTTTAGTCTCTACATGGGGAGTTATCCAAGTCCAACTTAAGGATCACCTTAATTAATGGGAGCTAGGCAATTGTGTGATGAATTCTGATTTGTTCTTGTTAAGTTATAAGTCAATGTATAATAATATTTAGCATTAACACACTTATTATGTATGTATGCATGGTGTTTGCATTATGCTATGTCGAAACCTGACAAAATGGGTGATCACCTAATGGGTGACTCATATTCGTCCGCGTTAAATGTGTTTGGGTTGATAGTTATGAATTAAAAGTTATAAATGTATCTCACCCACATAATAAGTGGATGGATATGGATTGTCGATTGAGCCTAAATTATACAAGTTAACCTCATATATATATACAGTAAAACATCTATTTAAAAATAGACTTTGGAACCAAACTATTTATATGAGCCACTCTCAGTCTTACCATGCATTTTGTATTGTATCTTAATTTTCCCTCTCTATTAAGGGAGCAAGGCCAACCGATTTTATGTTTTGCTTTTCCATTCTACATTTTTGCTGGTTCAACCGACTATATGCTCAAAAATCAAAATTATATTCCAAATTTATAACTATATTTTTAAAACGGCATGTAGTTGTTAGAGAATTTTATTTTTTTCAAATTTACCCTTAACATTAATTAAAAATATAATAATAGTGTAATATTACTTGATCAACTAAAAATAAAGTACTAACATGTTATGTAAATTTCTATTCTACAAATAAGAATGTAGGTATATCTAATATTAATATGAACAAAAAACATATCTATATATAGTTTTAGAAGGGATAAAGTATTAATGGGTTAGTTAGAGTTCAAAACATGATTAAACCTTCACCTTGTGGATGCTGCATTAGGTATGATCATGAGACAGTCAAGAGCAGGAAATAATGAAGGAATGATTCAATTAGTACTTGATTAATTATATATATATATATATATATATATATATATATATATATATATATATATAGTCCGGTTTTTATACGGGATTCGGACGTTCTTAAAATGCGGACCAAATATATATATTTTTTTTTTGCTTTTTTTTTTAAAACAACTAATTTTTTTTTTAATATTTTATGGAATTAAAATTTTTTTCATGTCTGATGTTTTAAGGCGTGATTTGGATACATATAACAAAATATGTATCCAAATCACGCCCAAAACAACCGTAGACATAAAAAAATTTCAATTCCATAAAATATTAAAAAAAAATTTAGTTGTTTTAAAAATAAAAGAAAAAAAAAATAGTCCGTATTTTAACAAAATGCGGACTCCCGCACCTAATCCTGTTTCGGCACTATTTCAGTTAGCAAATCTGTGGCCGTTCATTCGATTTTGGTCTGGATGTGACTAATGCAATTCTTTTTTACCGTCAATCTAATGACTGTTATGTCCTCATTTTGACTTTTCAAACTGGCCGCACCTAAAAATTATTAGTCGTTACACTGGCCGCATCTCAGTTCTCAATTAATCGAATGAACGACTATAAATCTGTTAGCTGAAATAATGAAATAGTACTCTCAGCTAGCGTAAAACATGACCCTATATATATATATATATATATATATAACCTGATCAAAAGCCAACTCAGTTCAGTTATAGAACCTGATCAAAAGTCAACTCGGTTCAGTTATATATGTCGAAAATCATGTGCGTGCGCTATGCTTTTATAATTTGTAATTAATGGTAGCTCCCACATCAAGCATGTCCACTTATTAACTACTTTCTCAATGTATATTCTTCAATTATTTCTCCGTTGGGAGCTAGCTACACCTACACGTTCAGTTCACCTGTCAAGCTCTGGTCTTAGTCCATGTCGGCCCAATTTTTCTTTTTTCTTTTCAACTTTTTCTTTGTAATTCTCCACATCAGCCTTAGATTAATATATAGTTTCCAGTTCATCTTAATTCTTACATGTACATATTATACGTACTAATTATTACTCCTGATTTTCACCCCAAAATAATAATAATAATTAAATTCTTATTTGACTTTGATTCTATATAAATTTTAAGATTTAAATTGTGTTGTAAATTTATAATAATTTTGAAATAATTAATATCTTGGCATAAAAATTAAGCCAAGCCCCTACGTTACTTTTGATATTCTGAAATTTGTTTTCTTAATTCTATGCATATTAATTATTTTTAATATTCATTCTTGATGAAAATATGTACTATATCATCAAACAACAAATTATATAGGAGTATTAATCATGAGGGCATACACTTTTAATTCAATATATATATATATATATATATATATTGATCATATGATTTCACATCTAAACATGTTTTCTTTTACACTTTGATCATTCATTTGTGTTAGGAATGGCTAATAGTCATTACGACCGGATTTTTTAATTACTATAAAACATTGTTTGGTGTGTGAATTACTCCTTCCATTCCTAAATAAGTGTCGTTTAAGGTTTTTGCACATGGATTAAGAAAACTATTAATATGAATAAAAAATTATTGTACAAGACTAAAATACCTTTAATTAATATGTATTGGGAAGGAAAGGAATATGAAAGGCAGGTAGCCTACAGCTAATCTAATGTAGTGAAAAGTTAAAAAAAAAACTACTCCTTCCGTCCCGAATTAAAAAAATTTGTCCCACAATATCTGCTTTTTCAAGATTTCAATGCATTTTTCCCTTTATATTCCAAGTTTGCCCCTTTACCCTAATTATTGATAGTCATTACTCTCATTCACGCCTCTCCTCTTTTTTAAGCATCCTTTTCATATTCCCACCAATAACTTTTTTAAGCTTCCTTTTCATATTCCCACCAATAAGGATTCACGCCTCTCTAGATTGTAGTGATAGACTTTGCATTCTGTTTCTCTCCGAGTAAATTGGTGTGGTTCAGCATGTCTTCTAATGTAACCTTTTCAATTACACTGCCGAACACCACTTTCTATTTGGTTCTCTATCTTCCTTAGTTAACTTATTCCTTCATTGAGATGGGAATTGGTGTTTGTTTGCAGAGTTTTTTTTCCCTAACTTTTTATGGTCCTCCTCCAGGCAAGAATTACACCTTGCTTTGGCCTATTTAACCAAATGTATTCTCTGTTTTTTTGTCAGCTTATTGGTATGAAACTCATATAGTCAGTCTGAAAAAATAAGAAGTTAAAAACTGCTCTGAAACCAGTCTTTTACTTGAAAGGTTAATCCATTAGTAGAGCCTATATGTTCTCAATGTTTTAATCCATTAGTATAAACTAAACCACCGACCATCTGAGCCTATACGTTTATGTTCGAAACGATGATGTCTTGAGTATGGAGTATTTCACAATTTTTGTGGAAAGAAATTTAGGAAGAAGAAGAGTTGCATAGGAAGATGATGTATGTGAGATTTTTGTGGAAAACAAAAAAATCAGCACATAAGGGTATTTTAATATTTTTATCACACGTATTGGTATCTGTGTGGAACTCTAAAACAACAGATAATTCGAGACATAGAGAGTAATTATTGTGTGCATTAATTGAACACTTACGGGAAAACAAAGACAAGGATAAATTTGGAAGAAAAAAAAATTAATTATGCTTTGATTTCATTACGCGTCAAATATTTAGGAATAAATCAAATTGTGGGTCTCAAATAGTTTCGAATTAGGCAATTTCTACTTTTGTAAGTTGTATTATTTTATAATTTATACGATTATGTATACACGAAATGCATGCAAGACTATTGACTCTTTTTCTTACAAAAATTAATTATGAGGCCAGATTTTCCAGACTTCAATGTTTTTTAGAAACTGGACTTAAAAATTCAGTAAACCATGAACAACCGATTTGAAAGATTTTCAAAATAAGGAAAATTTTGAGAAGCTCACTTAATTAAGTAACTATAATGGTTCTTTTTCAAATAATACTATTAGCTCATGACTAAGAAGAGCTAGCATTACCCGGTTATATGATTAATTTAACATGTTACAATAACGAAGAATATATGTATACAGACATACAAATGGGTTTGGCTGTCAACTGGCATATATTATCATCGACAATAATATCACTAGTAACAGCAATGTAGAGCTGGAAACGTCGGTGTATGCAAATCAAGCAATATATTAATTGAGATTACTGTTTGTTTAATTAATCCAACCGTGTTAATACTACAATAAAAAAGGGGTATTGCGACGGCCAAGAAGTGTCGTCTTAGAAAAAAATACCGTTGCTATAGCCTTTGGCGATGGTACACGTCCTTGGCCGGCGACAATTATCAACTCTATGCCAACGTCTAGAACGTCGCCATATCACTTAAATCCTTAAGACATTAAAAAAACTACGACTCCGTCCTTAATATAAGTGATTTTAGAGAAATAATCTTGTCTCTTAATATTTACTGTCACCCCAATTCTATTTACACACCATATTCTCGTGTTTATTTTGGAATTTGACAAATTAATGCAACCAAGTACTACTACTACTACCATTGGTAGAGAAACATGACAGATAGCTTCTACAGAACTTGTCTTTAAAAACCATTGACTCATGATTCAGAGTACTATTTATTTAGTACTAGTATATATATGTGCACTATTTTCCACAAATTAAATTGAACTTTGTAATTAATTAATAATCAAATCATGAATGAGATAATTTGTGATCTGTTGAAGCATGCATATACAGATATGTCAGTCAATACCTTGATGGATTGAATTCAAAGTCTATGCTTCCTGATTGATGAAAAAAATCATCAACTAGTTCTCGGATTATGCTTGCTGATAGAGTTTTAAAATACTGAAATAACTCAAGTAGGCTAGAACAATCCATCGCAGCAGGCAGGGGGCTAAAAGAAAGAATGAATAAATGCTTAGATTTGCAATGGGGAAGTTCTTACCGTAAAAATGGAGTTCAATACCCACCTATTACAAAATGAATGGGATGTAAATTCATGTTTGTCCTCGAGAAGGAGAGGAAGGAGGTGGAGGTGATGACCCAAAATAAAGATTTGGAAATACACCGGGTGGTCTTTCCCGAGGACTGATGGACAGCAACTGGCTTGAGTCACCCACAACGTCTGCCCATCCATAATGAGGTTCAGCCCTTCCATCAAAAGTCATGTGTCATGTAAATAAGCTCAGCCACATTATTACAGCAGTACGTACAGAGAGAGATCTACAATAACTTAAGGATACATTTGGAACATAAAAATGTGGGGAGAAAGAAAAGAAAATATAATAAAAATGAATATTTTTAAAAAAAAAAAAAAAAACTATCTTAGTGAAGATAAATAAAATTAACCATCTTAGTCAAAAAGAGTATAAACCTCGGGTTATTTTTACCCAATTTTGAAACTCCAACAAGTTATTTAGATGCATTTCCTTTTCCTTCATTCCCTTCAAGTTTTCTAAGTTCTGAACATAATCTAAAAGAAAGCTTTTGAAGGCAGGCAAGCCAATTCTGTAAAACAAAACATATCTTACTCGTAGTAAGTTTCTTCATCCACCACGATATCCCAGTTTTCACCTGTCGTGCTCTTGCCGTATTTGTGCACTTTGCTGATTCACAAAGAGCAGGTAAATCATTTACCACCAAAAATTGCGAAATATATCTCATGTCAAGTATGATTCTATAAAAGACTAAATCTGATTTTTCCATAGTACCCATAAAAAGGGCATTAAGAAAGGTAAAGCAGTTGCACCAAAGATCACTTAGTTTAACATTTGAATTGTGGTACAATCATAAAAACAACTTGGCACAACAAATAAAGAGTTTTAGTAATGATAATTTGATGCATACCCATTTCCAAAGTGTTCTTCTCCCCATGTCCGTGACCAACCTACATGAAGACAAAAAAATTATGACCAGAACTCAATGTACAGAAGCAAATTTATACATGTATTGATGAGTGGATATACAAGTAAACATCATAATTGTGCTCCTATCACCGTTGAATCTTTCCATCCAGTTTGATGTCAAATAAAGATGGTGCTCATCTATTAAACAAAATCAGCTTGCATGATCATTTGACACTCGTAAACTAGGAGTCCAAAATTATCATGGATCACAAATCCCTAATCACACACACAGAGACACACATAGAACATATACATGTTCTTCTGTTTCCATGTTCATCTCCCATAATTGTTATAAATGTGGAACAATTATGTCATCCTGACCTGACCCTCGAGAATGAATTTCTAAAATTTGAGATTTAATATTCTAATGGTACATTAACGAGGCATACAACTTTCCAAACCCAATATATATATACACGGAGAGGATCAAGTGCATACCCCTTTATTTAACATACATTGCTCACCACCTTTAGCGACGGACTGGGCGACGGAGAGAACCGTCATCTTAGCTTTTAGCGACGCATTGAACCGTCGTCATAACATATAAACCGTTTATCTGTTCTATAGCGACGGACCAAACCGTCGCTCGGTCCGTCGTTAAAGGTGGTGAGCAGGGTATGTAAAATAAAGAAGTATGCACCAGAAACGGATTGTGTGTGTGTGTGTGTGTGTATATATATATATAATGTCAAGTTTTAGGATGTTCCATAATCCATCATGTAAAGGTAACAATGTTTGCATAGATTAAACATATATTATCCTAATTCCTAAATGATAAAATTACAAACTCTTACAGCTTTGCAAATCAAATTGCACCGCCAACTTGTTATCATCAGATAAACAGTGACTTGTTGGCTAATCAATGAAGAAGTCAATAAAACAACTTACCAGAAAAGAGAAAGAAGGGGGTCAATAAAGCATTACATGCACACAACACAAAATATCAAATCCAACACCGCATAGTTCAAAATACAACATCAAAGTATATTACTGAATTATCTCATAGTAAATTTCAGTACACTCACTATGATCATGAAAACTTAAAGCATCACAATACCCGGAAAGTAAATGTTAAAAAAATCCAATCACATTCTCATGTTTGCCACCTGCTAAGAATACTTGACATGGTATTTACCTTCTCACTTGAGAGAAATCGTAGACCTTCTAGTGGGGAGGAATTTTTTTGTTCTTATTTTTTCTATTGTTCTTCTGTTTTAAGCCTTCAATGTTCATTTGAGTACAAACAGAGACTGCATATGAATCTATGTTTCTAAGAGAGCAAAAACATGCACAAAAGAGAGTCTGTAACCGCGTGTTTGAGATATATCTTTAACAAAATCAACTAAAAATTACAAATGCATGTGTTGTGTTCAAAACTATAAATGATACACACGCATAAATATCACATCTGCAAGTTAAGCAGAATTACTATATTGTTTTATATGAAGCTTTAGTTTCATCTGGAACTATAAAGCTCTTTTGTTTCCACATAATCTCTATATTCATAAAATATATACACATACACACACATATACATACATTCAGCACTAGGAGATACATGCCAAGTCTCCCCTTGACGAGAACCAATGCCAGCAAAGAATTTATCCTCCCATTTGTCTCCCCACTTGGTTCCCAGTTCAGTCTCAGCCCATTTGTCTGTCCTGAAAAGAAGGGATATCAAGCATTATAAACTACAAGTATGTCGTAGGAGTATATGTTTCCTACTCTATATTTCTTTTCACAATTTTCAAACAAAGAAGCATTTTACTTCTCCAAAGAGGGGGGAAAGAAAAGGAGTCCAATTTTGACTTTCTAAAAACAGTTTGGGACATTATCAAATTCAAAATTGATACTCCCTCTGTCCTGTAAAGACTGGCTTAATTTGACTTTTGTGGTCAAATTGATCCATTTTAGAATCGATAATTAAGCAATTTTATTTATATTTTAAAATTTCTAAAAATTTGATGATGTAGTAAATTTAATGAAATTTCTTATGGTTATAATCTCTTTACCTATATTTTAAAGAAAATGCGATAAATTTTGGTTATAAAATTGGTCAACTTGACATCAAAATTCAAACTAAGTAGGTCTTTGTGGGACTGAGGGAGTATGAATCATTTGATTTTAGTTAATAATATTTGTGAATATTGTAAACTATTTTTTGAAAAAATACTACTAGTTATGAAAAATTGTTGTTTCACAAAATTTAAATGAATTATCTCGGGACGGAGACTTAGTTACAAAATTGTTGTTTAGTATAAGTTTTGTTTAAGGATTTTAGTGTGCTACTATTTTACGTCCTGTGTCAAATGTAAAAGGAAGAAATTTGGCAAAAAGAGCAGGACTCTCATTTATAGAATACATAGTAGCACATATATAGTAATAGCTTTAGGTGACCTTTATGCATATGCAAGTCTAGAAAGGTATAACTCCACGCAACAGATATGTAGCAGTTAAGGGTATAATAAGAGAGTTAAATATACCAAAAGGAGGGGGGGGGGGTGTTATCTAAGCCAGTACCATTTTAGAACCGATCCTCTTCCATCATAATTCTCTCCCCACTTCTCCCACCATGACTGTTCATTCAGTCTACCATACTTATGTGCCCCTTTCTCGGTCCACCCTTTAGCATCGTATTTCTCCCACCTACATTAAATAATTGTCCTATCAATATTGAGAGGGTTACTTGGTCAAATAAATTACAATTTTGATGTAATGAATATTTGCATACCAGTTCTCATACCATCCAGCATTTTCTGTGCCTGATTTTGCTTGTTTCTGGGCACTCTTCTCTATTCTAGCAAGATTACTGCAATTTCAGAAAGCAATGATCTTCATCAAATTAATGAAAATTGTACTCAGTGAACACTTACTCTCACAACAGCTTGTCTGCAGTATCAGGGGTAAATACGAGTATGATGATGAAGAGAATAATAATATTTAAAACCTCCATTCATCTTGGTGGAGAACTTCTCGCCATGTTTCCCACCATGAATCCCCTTCAGCATTTCTTCCAGATTTCTCCACACCTGTTAAGTCACTGTAGAAATTAACTACTTGAAAAAAGGTACAGGAAACTAAAAAAATTCAGATGCAGAAGCCTCAAAAATTATAAAAGATAATTTCCTATATGGAGAGTATACATTATTGCTAGCAAAGTGTTTAGTTTGGAGCATTTACAGAACAAAACTAAAGAAAGCATTTAAAGTGTTTCAATCTTTTCTAAAGAATTATGTATTATGTGCACAGATTCCCATAAAAAATATGCAAAGTACAATATAATCTCAAATAATACTATTATATATAAAATGAGAAAATACTCGCTGCAAACATTAGAAGTATGGAATAATTTCCAACAACAGTAGAATATATAATCAGAGATAAAAAAGATGATGATTATTTACTACCCAGAATTAACTGCAGCTGTTTGTATTCAATTAATATTTTCAGTCGACATCTTAAAGTGACTAGAGCACAAACAACATCTTAACTTGAATACAAAACTAATAGCCAGTACAAAACATTTTTCAGAATAAATGAATTATGTATCAAAAGAGATAAAAGAATATCATCTTGAGCTGATATTCAATCAATCAGCAAGAGCAAAAAACGATAGAATAAGTAACATACCTAGCTCTTTATATCCGGTCCAGTCACTTTTCTCCCACCACTGTCAAGTAGATCAACAAATCCAATTAAATGCATGCACCTGGGATGATACTTAATAAGGTTATGAAAACAATGTGGATGTAGAATAATATTTCAAATATATCATTAGTCACAAGCAGCGATAATCTTCACTAGGTTAATAGTGGACTGCCTATTTTGATGTTTCTACAAGGTTCCATATTTCTGCTCAGATAGATTTGTGAAAATATTCAGAAAACCAATATATTAAACAGACGCTGAAAAAGATCCAAACACTTGAGTAATGGTCCAGGACTATACTCACTGGCAGAGCTACACTAGTGCGAGTGGGTGCTCCAGCACCCACCCAAATTTATGTTTATAAAATTACTATTAATAGTCTAACTATATTGAAACACTCACTGAATGGGACATGAATGGACAAATGATAGTTTCCATCATTACTTCTACAGAGCATTGCAAAAACCTATTGCTCGCACTGACAAGTTATTAAGACTCGTCGAGTAGTACTTTAATAATATTGTTCTTTGATTTCTCTAAACAATAAGTACTTATTTCTTAGCTCTTTTTTTTGTGTGTAGTAACTAGTAACTGAAGTTAGATGAATCAATTATGTATTGAGAAATGTTATATTAGTTGTTATATTTCTGCTTACTATTTACTTCCTTGTCGTATTATATGTTCATTGTAATAAAGTGAAAGGTATTCTACTATCTTTATGAACCAAGTAGGCTTTCTCAGTCATTTGGAAATAAATTATTTTAACTATAAAAAAAAGGAAATAAATTATTTTTACAGTTTAATACTCTTTGAGGGGGAGCCAAAATACTGGCTTTGCCAATGATGAGACCCACTTCCTGCCTGTTCTACTAAAAGAAATTTGAAGAACGCAGACCAAACAATCTTTTGCAAGTATGATTTTCGAAGATATTTAGTACACCAAAATCAAAACAAACACTGAAAACAACTAATTGAAATATTTGAGTAATGACCCAAGATGATCCGACTCCCACTTGAAGGAAGTCAGACAAACAAAGGATGGACAACCAAAAATAAAAAATCTCTTACAAACTGAGACTAATGTTTTTATTGTGCATGTTTCTGTTACAGAAACACACACACACACACACACAGAGAGAGAGAGAGAGAGAGAGAGAGAGAGAGAGAGAGAGGTGTGAATAATGTATGCAAATAAATCCCTTTGCATGCTTACATAAAAAATGGAGAACTGTGTTGCTGATATTAAGAAAGTAAGACTTATATGCACTGTATCAAACTAAAAGAATGGAGAACTCTTATATCCACTTTATCAAATTAACAATAGGAAAATCATACATATCAACTTGTCATAGTAAACCGAAGTGTCTTACATAAGATATTAACTACAGACAAGAATAATAAACAATCTACATTTAGTCAACATATGCTATTAGTTTTTTATTTTTTATTATTATTTTATTTTAGTTTTATAGATGATTTTTTAAAGGCCTAATGTCTCCCACCCCTTAGGGTTTGGTGAACATATATGCCGCTAGTATTCTCATTCTTTCAATTGTCCAATTGTAATAGGGCTTCAACATTCTGCCATTCATTCACACTGTTGAAAATACATAGTTGGTACAGAAGTTAAGAGTTCCCTAAAATATCATAATTGTGTAATAGGATTTCCATGAAAACAATAAAGTCATAGGTCTATCTTCCTAGGAAATAATGAACCTTAACATGCCCTTCCTGCTTTTGTATCATTACGGGCAGTTTCTTCAAATGAATGAGATTGGCGCTTATATGGGGATAGGATCTGAACTTATCAACAACCAACAAAAAGAGGATATAATACGCTATGAAATCATTGTAGGTTATAACATCAACAGTGGTATTTTATAATCATCTGAAGCTTGAACATCAAAAAGTACACGAGAGGTCATTCTCCGAAGGACTTGTTTGGTCTGCTGGACCAACCATATCCGGATTATAAATATGGTTCTTCTTATTATATTCAAGTATCCGACAGAATGACTTGTATTTTTGTTACTTATCAACAAATATTTTGATTTCTGTTCCTTTTTTTCTCATATTGATCGTCTCCCCCTTTTGGATTAATGTAAGTGGATTGATATTTAAGAAAACTTCTGTAGTTGTGCAGTAATATCATCTATCATATTAATCTTAGAGGATTACTTAATTAATTGACATTCCTTTTGTTGAAGGTTACTTTAATTCTTCATTTTTATCACTGGAAATCGAAACACATCTTAAAAAATGAAATATCAAAATAATCATGGAGATTGGCCAACTATGTTGCATACAATTATGTTACATAAAACTTCTTTATACTCAACTTTCACATCCTTTTAAACAAAAGTTATATTTAAATACCAAGTACAAAATAGTTTATACCGTTTCATTCCATTCTGAGGAGCCATCACAGCATTGGCCACCCATCCTTGTCCATCTACATCTGTATCCATTTTCCCAAACTTCTTCTCTATTTTCTCGATGCCAAGTACTACCATCTTCGTTAGTGCCAGCCTCATTGCCATTTTCATTTAATAGACTGATTCCCCAGTCCTTCTCATTTGCGATACCAGTGTCTACAATGAAGGAAAAGCAGTGAATACAAGTAACAAAAATGTGTCTATATAGGTCTTACGATTATCCAGAAAGAATAGAACACGGTTAGAAGCATCATGCAATATTTTAAAGATTACCTCTTTTAGGAGGGGTGTCACGGGACTGTAGACCATAATTTTTTGGGGTACAGCAAGGGAAGAATTTTTCTTGTTTTGAAACAAAACGAGATCTGCAGCAATTTAAAGGACATTAAAACTTAAAATAATCAATTACATAAACAATTTCTTTTCCATCAACATCTAAACAAGTAAAGGAAATATTTTAAAACTAAAAAGAATCAAACAGGTAAACAAGTTATTTGCCATCATCATGTACATGGAGTAAAAAAAAGAACATTTTTATTATATAATGTATTTGTAGTGCAATCCCACTGGCTGAAAGAACTGCTTTGGTAAATTAGAAAGATACTATTACATTACTGTTGATGGCAAATGATTCTGACAAACCCTAACTGCTGTCAGACCATATAGTAGTGCTAGAAATTAAAATACTTAGGACAATCAATTATATATGTAGCTAATCACATATAAAACACATTTTCCTCCCAGATAAGCATTAGAAGAAATTTCTGAAAACTGATTTTTGCTAGTGTTTTGGCATTCTAACTATTATGAAATCATGTGCACATTTGGTAAGCAAAGTCGCAAAATAATAATAAATAAATAAATAAACAACAAAAAAAAGGAAAAAAAGAGGGGTGGGCAGGTGAAAAGAGGAAGAATGTGACATAGCCCCTTATGTCAAAAGCATGTTGAAATGACAAAATTGAGAATATAATTATACAAGGCTGAGATATTCAATCTACAACTAGCAAGAGATTAATTACTTTTTACTTCTGATGGTGACCTCTAATAAGCACATGGAAGTGCATTAACCACAATCTCTGGTCATTGTATCACAACGGACTAGATTAACACTAAAGAGGCTGGCCAACTATCAGCTCTACTCTATTCACTCTTCGAAGTAAAAATCTGCTGCTCTAGTGTATCAGCGTATGTAAGGTCAAAAAATAATGTCATAACAAGCTTTTCCATGGAACTGTTTGAAAGAACATAATGTACCCTTTTTTTTTTCTTGTTCTTTAATTTATGCATCTTTTGTGGTATGTTTAATAGCCAAAAGATCCTTAATAATTGCCAGAATCGTTTCAATACCCATTTGTATTTGATTTTTTCTATAGCACAGAGTTCATGGTATACCAAATATATTAAAAATCAAAGCTTTTGTATACATCATTGTAATATATGAGAGATGAGAACATATAGAAAATAAGGAACATTAGGCACAAACAACTTTTGATTCATCATGTATGGATTTGTAGATATTATACACGAAAAAATCTTGAAAAATTCATCTCAATAAATTCAGTTTTGAGAAAAAAGAAAAGGATTTGCTTTCACAAATCACCAAAGCTCAATCATTCATTTTTGACATCTTTGTTCACATTATACAAATTTCCATCAGCTATTTCTCAACATTGATCTATATTTCACAGCAAAAGGGTTACTTTAAAATCCCATGCTAAACAAAGTAATTATACTGACATAAAATAGGAAGAGTAATTTTTTATATTTACTAAAAATCAGAAGACATACTGAGAAGAAGAAGCAAAGGGCAATGCAGCAGCGGGGGTAGGTTGGGAACGACGAAGTCTGCGAGGGCTCTTCTTAGGATCAAATGGGCAGTCCTCAGGCTTCACCACGCTCTTGCGGTGGTGGTCGGAGTTTCTCCGGACAGGAAGGACCGAGTCCGAACAGCAGCATTTGATCCAACAGGCTGAATCAGAAAACCTCTTCCGGCGCTTGACTACTAATCCATGGTGGTGGTGTTGATGCAGGGTGGAGAAGTCCAGTCGCCTAGGCCTGAAGACGAACGGCGTGGACAAACCTCTGGCCATTAATTTTATAGAGATACCATTGAGGGAGAGAAAGGGAGTTAACAATGGGATAAACCCTAGTTTCTAGAGGTTTAGTTAAGTTGGGTAGGGGAGTGAAGTAGTTAAGAGCCGTGAGAGAAGTAGGAGACTGTTGTTTTTTAATTGTTATCAAGAGGAAAATCTTGTCGATCAACAAACGTTACTGTTAAGAAGAGGAGGAGGAGGAATGGAGGAGTTATTACAAATTTGAATTGCGAATTGAACTGTAGAGGTGATCCAATTACTATGAAAGACTAGACCAGTGGCTGTGGCTGAGAGACAAATATTTTGGGGGTTGATCAAATTAGACGGTAGAAATGAGAGAGAGAGATTGGAGCGTGGGAATCCCGGAGTGATCTGATTGGTTTTGTATAAGTTTTGGCGTGCCATGTGTCCCAATGTGGACCTCCCTTTTCTGTACTCCTAAAATGTTTTTAATACGTTAATCGGATGGATACATGAATAATAAGTGACGATTTATTTAAAATTTATGGACAAAAATAATTTGAATAAATATTATACTCATTTAATTTTAAATTTTAAGATCATTCAAATAAGAATTTTAAATAATTCGGAGGGTTAAAATGGTGAAATAGTGTGATTAAGATATTTTACACTTTTTAGTTATCAAATAATTTTTTAAATTCAGATGTTATTTTATTCAGATGATCTAATTTATTAACATGTATTAACCATTCAGATATTAATTATTCAATTTTATCAATCCCATCCATAATTTGTTTTTGGCAAAACTAATGATTTGGTCACCAAAGTTGGCACGTTTTACTGATTACCCGATTGAACTTTTAATTTTTCAAATTAAATCATTAAACTAATTCTTATTTTCAAATTGGGTCATTCTGTTAAAAAAAGTTGACAGACGTTAATTTTTTGTCTACGTGGCGCTAACGTGGCAAAAAAAATTAAAAATATATTTTAAAAATAAAAAAATTAACATTTTAAGGTTTTAAAAATAACAAAAACATAATAAAATAAAATAAAAATACAGATTTAAAAAAAACAAATTTTTTAAGAAAACATATTTTTAAAAAAAAACAAATTTTTTAAAAAAAAGTAGATTTTTTTAAAAAAAACAGATTTTAAAAACAGCTTTTTAAAAAACAGATTTTTTAAAAAAACATACTTTTAAAAAAACAGGTTTTTTTTAAAAAAGCAGCTTTTTTAAAAAGAGTTTTTTTAAAAAATAGATTTTAAAAAACAGATTTTTTAATAAAGAGGTTTTTTAAAAAAACATATTTTTTAAAAACAGTTTTTAAAAAACAAATTTTTTTAACAAAAACAGCTTTTTAAATAAAAGACAGATTTTTTTTAAAAAAAGTTTTTAAAAAAACAGATTTTTGAAAAAACATATTTTTAAAAAAAATAGATTTTTTAAAAAGCAGTCTTTTTAAAAAAATAGATTTTTTTAAAAGCACATATTTTTAAATTTTTTTAAAAATAGACTTTTTTTAAAAAAATAGACTTTTTAAAAAAACATATTTTTAAAAAAAACATATTTTTAAAAAACTGTATTTTGTTTTATTTTATTATGTTTTTGTTATTTTTAAAACTTTAAAATGTTATTTTTTATTTTTAAAATCTGTTTTTGATTTTTTTTGCCACATAAGCAATATTTTTTATTTTTTTGCCACGTCAGCGCCACATAGACAAAAATTTAATGTGTGTCAACTTTTTTTAATGGAATGACCCAATTTAAAAATAAAAATTAGTTCAGTGACTTAATTTGAAAAATTAAAAGTTCAATCGGGTATTCAGTAAAACGTGTCAATTTTGGTGGCCAAATCATTAGTTTTGCCATTTATTTTTTATAAATTAATTTGAGATACTTAAATTCTGAAAACAATATATGAATGATTCACTTTCAATAAATAATTTTCATTCATGAATATCTTAAATTTGATTTCAAATATATAAAAATTCTACTTGTATTATTGGACAAATCAAATATTGGCTATTTATAAAATATATATTCTTATTTATTTTTTATTCTTGATAGAAAGACATTATTTTAATTTTTTTTTTAGAGAGTAAAGTTTATAAGATTACGAATATTTTATGTCAACTATTTGATTGAAGTAGATAAATATTAATAATAACTTGTTTGAAAAGATTCGTAATAAATGTGATTCTCCTATAATTTATATCAATAATACGTATCAATAAATTATAATTATAAATTGACATAATTTTATCGTAATACATAAAAACCCTAAAATTTATAACTAGCATTCTTGTAATTTAGGCCACAATAGGAGGCTCCCCATGACACAAATAAATTTCAGTAAAAATAAAAAATCTCTAATCGTTGAATTCAGTTAGTATGAAGTTAATTTCATGATAAGTTGGTCAATTATCATGTGACGCCCCCAAAATAGGTATACATCACTTATTCTGAGTCAACAAATACATGATACAGAATACAAATACAATTTTAAATATATAACAAGAGCTGTGAGTTTTCATATAAATATTGTCTTCTAGACAATATCCACTCTCAGAATAAGTCCTCATTACATTTATTATCACACTATTTTATAGAATAGTGACGACTACTAATATTATCATCTCAGACCGTCACTCCGTTCCCTGACTAGTCCCTGCTACGTTCTCATTTCTTGAAGAGAACAATGAAAGCAAAAAAAGGTGAGCTCAATTAGCCCAAGAAGAAATATTATGACTAAGATAATGCAAAATAAATTATCATTAGCCTTCAACAATGTTAAACTGATAAAATACAATAGACATCAAGTTTAACTGTAGTGGAACAAGCAATCCATTAAAAGAGTTAATGTGACGCCCCCAAAATAGGTATACATCACCCATTTTGAGTCATCGATAACATGAGTGCGTAAACAACTACAATTTTATTAATACAACATATAAATCAGAAGTTTAAATACAAATATTATCATCTAGACAATATTCATACCCAACTAAGTCCTCATTACAATTATTGGTATATTATTTTACAAAAATGGTGAGGACTACTAAAACAACTTCTAGAACCACCATTCCACACCCCGACTAAGATTTCATTACATTCTCGCCTCCTGAGAAGAAAAATGGAACAAAAAGGAAAAGAGTGAGCTCAACTAGCCCAGTAAAAAATATTATGACTAAGATAATATAGAACAAATTATCGTTAGTCTTCAACAGGGAAAAATCTGATAGAATATAATAAACAACAAGTTTCAGATCAATATTCGCAACGGAAATAATAATTCATAGATGAGTTACGTAGAGAATGAAATTAATCTATGAATTTAAAAGTCTATCATCAATATTTTATCCCTATAACATCAATCAATATTCATCTTTGCACAACAGGCCAAAGATATTCATTAGTTGGTCATGTTCATCTCAACACCTGTACATCTTTGCACTACGGCCCAAAGATATTCATAAGAAAATCAACCATCTTTGCACTACAGGCCAAAGATATTCAGTAATATCATCTTTTAGGACTAAGGATAATGAAAAATATTTTAAAGAAAACGAATCCAGTGAAACAAAAGAACAAATATTAAGGATTCGTACTTTAAATAATCCGAGTTCAAAAATACTTCATAAATAAACATAGTGAAGTATAATTCAAGAATGATCAAAACATGGATACAATCAAAGCTAGTATCCATAATCGATATTTTGGAAAAAAAAATAAAAATTAATTTTTCTGTGAATAGTGTTGTATTTAGTGCCGTATACGTGAATAGTGTCGTATACGTGAATAGTAACCCCGATACTAAAAGACAAGAATTTCACAAGAAAAATCTTACCAATATTCCTAAGATAATGATATTAGAAGAAATAATATCATTTAAAAAAATAATATCCTTACTCAAAAAGAGCGAAGATTTAATCGAAATAATTTGGATATAGTCTTTGAAGGAACTTGCACCGTATAACAACGCTCAAAGTATCAAAATACTCACAAGAATATTTCGATAATATAGAGAGAAAAGAGAGAAAACTTCAGTTTACGGTGTGATTTTCAATTCTAACCTAAGCACCCTATTTATAGAAAAATGCTTAGAACACCAAAGCAGAAAATTTAATAAAATATTATATATATTTTTTAAAATTCCTTACGCCCACTTTTGAAGATTTGAATTCAGCAATTAATAACACATGTTAGACCCACTTAACTCACCAAAAACGTTTTCCTTGAAAAATATAATTAAAACTTCCAAAAATTAATTATTTCGGAACTTCAGAACTTCAATAATTCATAATAAATAGCCCTTTTGTCAGAAAAATTCGAACCTTATATCTTTTCCATAGGAAATTCCATTATCTACATCTTTGCAGAAGAAAGTTTTTCCAAATTCCAAGCAGAAATTTACCGAAATCCATAAACGGACGATTTTACAGGCCATAATCAAATTTCAGTCAAGAAATGGGGTCCACCGACATGTTTAACATATTTTTAACATTTATTACAACAAAAATACTCTTCCTCCTCATATACTCATATATCCCACATTCATTGTAAAAATATCACCATTATTATATTATTAAAATATAATAATATATTTAAATGAATTATTTTATCAGAAAAAGATAAAATATTAATTTTCAACAATTGTCACATTAAATTTTTTTTTCCATCTATATCCACATTAAATGAATATTTTTCTCATCATAAAAATCAATAATTAATTATTCACAAATAATATTACGTAATCACATTATCGACAAACCGCACGGTTCTAGAGAAAGAGGGGCCTTTCCAATAAGGATTTCTCCTTCTTGTGGCAAGCAATTAGATGACCAAACCTCTTCTGTATGTGAACTTTTTAGACATTGCCAATAATGTTATCTAATAATATTATTAGGATAATATGAATTATTACTCAGATAATGGAAAATATTGTGTAGTGACAATTATTCAAACAATGAAAATATAAAATATCAACGTAGCAATTATTGAATCAATAAAATAAAATATTGAACATTAATTATCGTAACAATTATTGAGTAGGTCTTCACGTAAGAATCAATAATTGGTGCAATCATCGTGTCTTCTTATGTTTTAACCCAAGAGTATTTCAACAAGATAATTCAGAATAACTACGCTGGTTATTTATAAACAACTTATACTTGTCATTTTCTTCATCCAATCACTTTCTGTTATGGGGCCCACACAAGGCTGCGCCGTCGTACGAATATTCCCCGACAGCAAAAATATTCTACGACCAACGGAATATTCCCCGACAACAATGAATATTTTATAACCACTTGCTTATTTGAAATATTTGTGCATTTTACCCATAACTAACCACACTAATCAAATCAACCCTTACTCTTTCAAAATAAAAAATAGGGGAAATTAAATTTCATTTATTAATAATTTGGGGTCTTACAACCTCCCCTCCTTATGAAATTTCGTCCTCAAAATTGACGTGCGTACCTGGTGTTTCGAAAAGGTGAGGATACCTCAGTTTCATTTCCGTTTCCAATTCTCAGGTCATTTCCTCAATAGCATGGTTTCTCCATAAAACTTTAACTTGTGGTATGACCTTTGTGCGTAGGACATGCTCCTTCCTATCCAAGATCTTGACAGTACCTCCTCGTGACGTTAAATCTTCTATTATCTCGTCAGGTTTAACTCAATAACGTGGTTCGGGTCTTTCACATATTTACTGAAACACGAGATATATGAAAAACATTATGAACACGAGACATACTTGGAGGTAACGCGAGTCTATATAGGCTACATTTCCTACTTGGTCAAGAATCGAAATGGACCAAATCGTGGATTGAGCTTTTTCCTCTCTTCCCGAATCTTGTAACTCCCTTCCATGGGGGTAACTTCGCAACAATACATGATCCCCAATACTAAATTCCACGTCCCTTTCGATGAAGATCCGCATAACTCTTTTGTCGATCATGTGTTTTTTTGTATACGTTGTCGAATCATTTGGATCTTTTCTCGTAGTCATACGTATCAACTCGGGTCCCAACAATGTTGCTTCACCCACCTCATCCCAACATATTGAGAAGCGACACTTTCGTCCATACAATGCTTGAATGGAGCCACACCTATACTTACCTGATAACTGTTGTTGTAGGAGAATTCCACCAATGATAAACACTTATCCTAACTCCCTTTGAAGTCTAGGACACAGAATCTTAATAGATCTTCAAGAGTTTGAATAGTCCTCTCGATTGTCTGATTCGTTTGAGGATGGTATCTGAATCGAATCAAAATCGTGCCCATAGCTTTTTGCAAGCTAACCCAAAATCGTGGAGTGAATCTTGGGTCACGATCCGAAACTATGGATACTGGCATGCCATGCAATCTCACAATCTCATTTACATACATATGAGCAAGACGTTCAAAAGAATAAGTCTCCCGTATCGGTAAGAAATGAGTAGACTTGGTTAATCTATCAACAATAACCCAAATAGCATTTATGCCTTGAGAAACCGTGGGAAGACCCGTAACGAAATCCATGGTAATGTGTTCCCACTTCCATTTCGGAATCTCAAGTGGTTGTAACGGACCCTTAGGTACTTGATGCTCCGCCTTTACACGTTGACAAGTTAAACACCTCGAGATAAACTTTGCAATCTCTCTCTTCATGTTGTTCCACCAAAATGTACGTCAAGATCACGATACATTTGGTACTTCCGAGATGGATTGCAAATGGTGTATTATGTGCCTCCGTCATGATCTTGTACTTCAAATCGAGTCGTTAGGAACACAAAAAATGGAGTGGACTCAAGTATTCCTTCTTCATCGATTCTCGCCCTAATAAAGACCTTCTTGTACTTTCTTCTTCATACACATCAGCTCCGGGTCGGTGGCTTGAGCAACTTTAACTTTTTCTATTAAAGTTGGCTCTATGCGTATACTTGACATCATCGCACTTGTTCCTGCATATGACTCAATGCGTCAGCTACCACGTTAGCTTTTCCAGGATGGTATTGAATAGTGTGGTCATAATCTTTTAACAGCTCGAACCAACGTCGTTGTCGCATGTTGAGTTCCTTTTGTGTGAAGAAATATTTGAGGCTTTTATGGTCTGAATATATCTCCACTTTCTCTCCATATAGATAGTGCCTCCAGATCTTTAAATACGAAAACAAGCTGCCGCTAACTCTAGATCATGAGTAGGATAATTCCTCTCATATTCTTTAAGTTGTCGCGAGGCATAGGCTATGATTTTCCCATGTTGCATGAGAACACATCCTAATCCTTTGCACGAAGCATCATTTGTAGATAACAAATCCATCCGAACCGGATGGTATTGTCGAGCAGTCCGAAATGAGTCTCCTCTTAAGCTCTTGGAAACTCTTCTCGCATTCCTCGCTCCATACAATTTTGTATCCTTCGAGTTAAGCGAGTTAATGGAGTAGCGATTTGAGAAAACCCTTCCACGAATCTCCGATAATAACCATGAGCGAAAAAACTACGCATTTTTGATCATCGATTTTGGTTGCTCCCAACTTTGTATTGCTTCAATCTTGGTCGAGATTGACGGATACTCCATGTTTTGACACCACGTGCCCAAGGAATGCTACTTCCTCAAGCCGAACTCGTATTTCTTCAACTTGGCATATAGCTTATTTTCACGAAGCCTTTGGAGTACCAGCTTCAAATGGTGCTCATGATCTTCACGGATTTTGGAATATATGATGATGTCATCAATAAAGACAACAACGAACTGATCCAAATAATCCTTGAATACTCGGTTCATCATATCCATGAAAGCCGCAGGAGTATTAGTCAATCCAAAAGACATGACTAAGAATTCATAATGCCGTCATGGGAGTTCTCAAGGGTCTTTGGAATATCCTCGATTCTAATCTTCAAATTGATGATATCGAGCGTAAGATCGATATTAGAAAAGAATTGTGCTCCTTACAACTGGTCAAACAGGTCATCAATACGAGGTGGCGGATACCTATTCTTGATGGTGACATGGTTCAATTCCCGGTAGTCAATACAAAGTCGCATACTCCCGTCTTTCTTCTTTACAAATAAAACAGGAGCACCCTAAGGAGATGTACTAGGATGAATGAAACCGATGTCCAACAACTCTTGTAGTTGGACCTTTAAACTCTGAAGTTTTAATAGGAGCCATTCGATATGGGGTTTTAGAAATGGGCTTTGTATCAGGGCTCAAGATCAATAAAGAATTCAACTTCACATTTTTGGGGTAGACAAGGAAGTTCTTGAAGAAATCGTTAGAAAATTTACTAACAATGGGAATATTATTCAAATCGGCGTGTCTTTATTCAAATCCATAACATGGGCTAAGAAAGCTTGACATCCGTTTTTTAATAAGCGAATAGCTTTATGACTAGATATGATGATGATTGATTTTAATGGTTTAGTTGCTTGAATTTGCACAACAGGTTGGTTAGGAATATAAAACTAACAACCTTACGAAAACAATCAATTTTACATGATGAGTAGTTAACCAATCAATCCCTAAAATCACATCAAAAGAAAATATCTTTAAAGAGATAAGGTTGACGAGTAATGTGATGGTGCCAACTTGGATCAAATAAGATTTATAAGCGGTGGATGTGATGAAAGTTTCTCCTAACAGAGTCTCCACAGATAAATCAAAGTCTAATTTCTCCGAAGTTAAGTTTAAAGCGTTGAGCACAAGCGGGAGAGATAAATGAAATGGTAACCTGCCGGTATCAAGTAAGGTTTAAACTTCGCAAGAATTTATGATTAGCTTACCCGTGATCACCTCGTTTGGGTTCCTCGCATTTTGACCGATCCACGACAAACTCTTCTTCTAGAACCGTTGACTTTGACTTTTCTGGGACAGCCTTTTGAGTCACCATCCCCGCTGGACTTGATTTTGCTACCGTGCAATCTCGAGCGATATGTCATTCCTTTCCACAATTATAACATACCTTGAACTGTTGTGGGCGGCCAATGATATGTCCTTCTTTTCCATATTTATAGCATACGACCGGTGGTCGTTCTCCTCCCTTAGAACCAGTTGCTGCTGGTGTTGACGTCTTCACATGGTCATTGTTGAATCTCCTCTTTTTAAAATCTCCTCTCGACTCGCTTCTTCTATTCTCATGGCCATGACTACCACCAGAGTGGTTACCATTTTTGTCCGTCTTTTTCTTTCTCCGTTGGTTATCGTTATTACATTGATCGCTATCTCCTAGTATGATCTCGGTTGTGGTCCCTCGGTTGAACGTACTCGTTATCTCACTCTAATAATTGAGCCATGTTGACAACATCTGAATAGAGAGAAAATTTATGAGAAATGAGATATTGACGTATGCCGGGTTTCAAACCTCTCAGAAACATCCACGTCATACGTTCCTCATTCTCCACCAAATGAGGTGCAAACCTAGATAACTCTGCAAACTTCGCCTCGTACTGGGACACCGTCATGTTGTTTTGTTCCAATATAATAAACTCCACTTCCTTCATATGACGAATACTTTCAGGAAAGTACTTGTCATTGAAAAGTTTTTTAAACGTCTCCCAAGACATGCTGAGTGCGGCAGGATGGGTACGCTTCACAGATTCCCACCAGTAATCTGCTTCATTACGGAACATAAAAGTGGCGAATGGAACCTTCTGTTCCTCCGTGCATCCAAAGACGTCGAATATCTTGGTAATTTGCTTGACCCACGTCTCCGCCTTAATCGGATTCGGCTTTCCCCAGAATTCTGGTGGTCCTAACTCTTTGAACTATTTGACTGTGACAAACCGTGCGTTGTTATCATTTCCACCGGTGTTTTGAACACGAGTCTCTAAATCGATTTTGCATGAACCGCAAAAGCTTCTAAACATCCCGTCGTTCATCATCGCTTTCAATGGTGTTGTTCGCGGGAGGAACATTGCCACCGACTGTTGACGTTCTCCTCATTGGTGAAAGCAAAGGTGTCTCCACGGTCTCATTTATTCCACTGTTAACATTCTCAGTCTACATTCTCAAATACTGCCATAAAACAAGGGTTAATTAAGGAAATTAAGATATCACATAATATCCCTATATACTGTCCAACTAACAAATAAGCTTAGGTAGGATACACTAGCGAAGGATTTACTCGTCTCTCCCCTCCTAGTTCTATTTCCCGATCTCCGCCAGAGTTCATATCCCTAAGCTCTGATACCAACTGTGATGCCCCCAAAATAGGTATACATCACCCATTTTGAGTTGTCAATAGCATGGTACAGAAAAAACTACAACTTTATTAATACAACATATAAACTGCAAGTTTAAATACAAATATTGTCATCTAGACAATATCCATACCCAACTAAGTCCTCAATACAATTATTAGTACATTATTTTACAAAAAAAGTGAGAACTACTAAAACAACTTCTAGAACCATCATTCCACACCCCGACTAGTACTCGTTACATTCTCGCCTCCTGAGAAGAAAAATGGAACAAAAAGGAAAAGGGTGAGCTCAACTAGCCCAATAAAGAATATTGTAACTAAGATAATATAGAACAAATTATCGTCAGTCTTCAACAGGGAAAAATCTGATAGAATATAATAAATAACAAGTTTCAGATCAATATTCGCAGCGGAAATAATAATTCATAGATGAGTTACGTAGAGAATGAAATTAATCTATGAATTTAAAAGTCCATTATCAATATTTTATCCCTATAACATCAATCAATATTCATATTGAATCAAATATTCATCTTTGCTCAACAGGCCAAAGATATTCATTAGTTGGTGATGTTCATCTCAACACCTGTACATCTTTGCACTACGGCCCAAAGATATTCATAAGAAAATCAACCATCTTTGTACTACAGGCCAAAGATATTCAGTAATATTATCTTTTAGGACTGAGGATAATGAAAAATATTTTAAAGAAAATGAATCCAATGAAACAAAAGAACAAATATTAAGGATTCGTACTTTAAACAATCCGAGTTCAAAAATACTTCATAAATAATCATATTGAAGTAAAATTCAAGAATGATCAAAACATGGATACAATCAAAGCTAGTATCCATAATCGATATTTTGGAGACTAACGATAATTTGTTCTATATTATCTTAGTCATAATATTCTTTACTGGGCTAGTTGAGCTCACCCTTTTCCTTTTTGTTCCATTTTTCTTCTCAGGAGGCGAGAATGTAGCAGTACTACTTAAAGGTGTGGAATGATGGTTCTAGAAGTTGTTTTAGTAGTCCTCGTCATTTTTGTAAAATAATGTACCAATAATTGTAATGAGGACTTATTTGGGTATGGATATTATCTAGATGACAATATTTGTATTTAAACTTACAGTTTATATATTGTATTAATAAAGTTGTAGTTGTTTCTGTACCATGTTATTGACAACTCAAAATGGGTGATGTATACCTATTTTGGGGGCGTCACAATAGTGATTGATTTTAATGGTTTAGTTGTTTGAATTCGCATAATAGGTTGTTTAGGAATATGAAAGCTAACAACCTTACGAAAACAATCAATTTTTGCATGATGAGTAGTTAACCAATCAATCCCTAGAATTATGTCAAATGCAAGTATTTCAATAAAATAAGATCGACAGGTAATGTGAGGGTACCGATTTGAACCAAACAAGACTTATAAACAGTGGATGTAATGAAGGTTTCTCCCAACGGAGTTTCAACAGATAAGTCAAAGTCTAATTTCTCCGGAGTCAAATTTAAACGTTGAGCGCAAGTAGGAGAAATAAAGGAATGGGTAGAACCGGTATCAAATAAGGTATATACTTCACTAGAGTTTATGATAAGCTTACCCGTGATGACCTCGTTCGGGTTCCTTGCTTTCTGGGAGGTCACGACAAATGCTCTCCCTTGAACTACCGATTTTGTCTTATGGGGACGACCTTTTCACGCCTCCATCCCAAATTTGGACTTGTCTTGGTGACGACAAAAATCGGATCGGTGACCTTTCTTCCACAATTGTAACATGCTTTAGAGGGGATCACGCAATTTGAACTGATGTGTCCCTCCCCTCTACATTTGAAGCATATGATAGGTGGTCGTTCTCCTTCCTTAACGACAGTCTTGATCTTTGGCGTCTTTCCATCATGTTGAATCTCCTCTTCTCGAAATGTCCATTCTTATTATTTTGGCCATGATTACCACCAAGTGGTTACCATTTCTCGCATGTTGATTCCTCTCACGCTTATTGTCACCGCTTCGATGACCCTATTATCACCGGTATTATCATTTTCTTACATTTGCTCTCTTTTGGTTGGGTTGACTCATTATCGCGCTCCAATAAGCGAGCCCTATTAACAACATCTGAATACAAACACAGTTTATGAGAGATAAGATATTGACGTATCTCGGGTTTTAAACCTCTTAGAAACATTCGTGTCATTCTCTCCTCATTATCAACCAAATGGGACACAAACCGAGACAGCTCGGCAAACTTGGCTTCGTACTGCGACACGGTCATGTTGTTTTACTCCAGTTTAATGAACTCTGCCTCTTTCATGTGACGAATACTTTCAGGAAAGTACTTGTCGTTGAACAGTTTTTGAAACTTCTCCCAAGACATCTTTAGTGCGGCAGGTTGAGTACGCTTTACAGATTCCCACCAAGAATCGCCTCGCACCGCAACATGAAGGTGGCAAAGGAACCTTTGCTCCTCGGAGCAACCCAAGACATCAAATATCTTGTTGATCTGTTTTATCCACGTCTCCGCCTTAAGTGGTTTTGGCTCTCCAAAAATCTCCGGTGGTCCCAGCTCCTTGAATTGTTTGGCGGTGACCGTCTGAGAGTTGCCAGTGTTTCCACCTACATTTTGGACAGGAGCCGCTCTCGCCTGATGTTGCATGAAGCCTCGGAACATTCCATCTTTCATCATTTGGTCAGTGTTGTTGTTTGCATGTGGATTGTCGCCTTCTTGATGCACATTGTCTTGGTTATTGATCTGTGGAGACTCAACGGTCTCCTATGCTCCATTGATGTTCTCAACAATCTCGGATGCCATTTTCAAATACTGCCACAAAACAAGGGTTACTTAACATATCACATATTATCCCTATACTCTGACCGACCAATTAAATACCAAATAAACCTAGGTAGGTTATACTAGCGAAAGAATTCTCGCCTCTCCCCTCCTAGTTCTTGTCTCACATCTCACCTGGGATCATATCCTAAGCTTTGATATTAAATCATGACGCCCCAAAATAGGTATACATCACCTATTCTCGAGTCGCCAAATACATGATCTGTAATACAAATACAATCTTAAATATATAACAAGAGTGTGAGTTTTCATATAAATATTGTCTTCCAGACAATATCCATTCTCAGAATAAGTCTTCATTACATTTATTATCACACTATTTTATAGAATAGTGAGGACTACTAATACTATCATCTCTGAAAATCACTCGGCCCGTGACTAGTCCTAACTACGTTCTCATTTTCTCAAGAGAACAATGAAAGCAAAAAGGGTGAGCTCAACTAGCCCAGTAAGAAATATTATGACTAAGATAATGCAGAATAAATTATCATTAGCCTTCAACAATGTTAAACTGATAAAATACAATAGACATCAAGTTTAACTGCAGCGGAAAAAATAATCCATTAAAAGAGTCAAGTAGAGAATAAAGTCTACTATCTTTTATGATTTAAAAGGTTTTTCATCACTTTTATCGTTGGGACTCAGCTTAATAAATAATCCACATCATCCCTGCACTACGACCAAGGATATTCATTAATATCACAACCATAAATTATCCATGCACTACGGGCCAAGGATATTCGTGTATTCATCAATGGTCATGATCATGCCAACAACTGTCCATCAATGCACTACGGGCCAATGAGGACTTTTACCACATCATTTGTAACATTACGGTCATGATTACACCGAATAATTTCCTGGTCATAATCATACCAAGTCCATCTATGCACTACAGGCCACAGATGACTTTCAAAAAATATAAACATGAGGATGATAACAATGATATAAGAATTCAATAAAACAAGTTCAAGAATTAATTTATTCAGGAACTAATAACATCCAAATTGTCAACATGATACTTCTTTGTAGAGTAAAATTTAAGAATGCTCGGAAGAATATTTCCATTTAAAAGAGATCTTTGGATAAAGCGCAAATATCAAGGATATTCCACCAATTTCATGGAGTATATAAGTCAAAACTTTAACCAACCGAGTATAATAAAGAATGGAATAACAAAAGAAATCACCATGCATGCGGTGCTTAGCATGATGCAAAGTTATTCCAATGTAATAATAAATAATGGAACTAGGTCAGCGTAATACGCACCACGTAATATTCCAACATAATAATAAAGAATGGAATACAACAGAAATCACCACGCACGCAGTACTTTGCATGTATGAAAGGTTATTCCAATAGAATAATAAATAACGGAATCAGTCCCACAGAAACGCATGCATGCATGGATATTCCAATGAGAATAATAAAGACGGAACCGGTCCCACAGAAATGCATGTGACAAGATATTCTAATAGAATAATAAAAATGGAATAATGTAAGAATTTTACCAAGTATAGGGTAGATCACAGCGTATACACGTATTATTCCAATGAATAATAAATAATGGAATAATGAAGTTCTCTTCATGAATACAAAAGAAATAATCCCACTACCAGTAAAAAGAAGAGTATTTTGATTGGTAGGGCGAGAATATTCTTTAAGAAAAACTCAGACTACGCTTCAAAGCTTCTTAAAACTCTAAAAGAAATACGCTTCAAGATTATAGAAGAGAATTTTCGAATTTCGGTGTGATTTCTATTCTAACCAAGCATCCTATTTATAGGAGAATGAAGGGCACTTGTGTAAGGAAAATTCACAGACTAAATGTAAGTGCGTATTTAATAATTTGCAAAAGTCGTGGCTTGGACATTTTTTTCTTCTTCTTTTTCAAATTAATAATTTTATAATCAATAAATATATATATATATATATATATATATATATATATATTACACACGTTTGGTTTGAAAGAAAAAAAACCTCCATGACAAAAAATCATCAGACTTTCATTCCCCCCAAATTCATTTCTTCCCTTGTGGGCCCCGCTTGTCATTATCATATATATATATATATATATAATATACATTCCCCCATTTTACGTAACAACACCCCCCTCCCATTTTCACATCCCGATTTTTAACACATATGGGTTCTACATGTGGCCTCTTAGCATGTGGGCCCCACCTTTATAATATAAAATAATTTTCTCCTTCTATGAAATTTCGCCTCGAAATTGGGAGTGTACGATACTGGTATGTCAAGAGGTAAGGATACCTTGATTTCATTTGATTCTAACTCCCGTGTCATTTCCTCAACATCGTGGTTCTTCCATAACACTTTGACTTGAGGTATAACCTTGGAGCGTAGAATATGTTCCTTCTTATCCAAGATTTGAACAGGAACCTCTTCATACGTTAAATCTTCCTTTATTTTGTCCGGTTCTAACTCAATAATGTGGTTCGGGTCTTTCACATATTTACGTAACATGGATATATGAAAAACATTATGAACACGAGACATACTTGGCGGTAAAGCAAGTCTATAGGCTACATTCCCTACTCGATCGAGGATTAAAAATGGGCCTATGAATCGAGGATTGAGCTTTCCTCTCTTTTCAAATCTCTTAACTCCTTTCCATGGACCAACACGTATCAACACATGATCTCCAATATTGAATTCCACGTCCTTTCGATGAAGATCAGCATAACTCTTTTGTCGATCTTGTGAGGTTTTTATACGTTGCCAGATCGTTTGTATCTTTTCCGTAGTTATACGTACTAACTCCGGTCCCCAACAACGCGTTGCTTCACCCACCTTATCCCAAAGATATCTTTGGAGAATGACACTTTCTTCCATACAACGCTTGAATGGAGTCGTGCCAATACTTGCTTGATAGGCATTGTTGTAGGAAAACTCCACCAATAGTAAGAACTTGTCCCAACTTCCTCAAGTCAAGGACACATAGTCTTAATAAATCTTCAATAGTTTGAATAGTTGTGACGCCCCCAAAATAGGTATACATCACCCATCTTGGGTCACGGATACGTGGTACATAATACAAATACAATCTTAAATATACAACAAAAGTCGTGAGTTTTAATACAAATATTGTCTTACAAGACAATATCCACTCGTAATAAGTCCTCATTACAATTATTATCACACTATTTCATAGAATAGTAGGGACTACTAATGCTATCATCCGGACCATCACTCAGGTTCACTCGACTAGTCCCTACTACGTTCTCATTTCAAGAAGAGAGCGTGAAAGAAAGGTGAGCTCAACTAATACAGAAGAAATATTAAGACTAAGATAATGCGGGATAAATTATCATTAGCCTTCAACAATGTTAAACTAATAAAATACAATGAAACAAGTTTAGTTTAGCTGCTTGAATGAATAAGCAATCCATTAAAAGAGTCAGTAGAGAATAAAATCTACTATCTTTAATGATTTAAAAAGTTTTTCATCACTTTTATCACTGAGACTCAGCTTAATAAATAATCCACATCATCCCTGCACTACGGCCAAGGATATTCATTAGGTTCACGACCACAAATTATCCATGCACTACGGGCCAAGGATATTCGTGTATTCATCAATGGTCATGATCATGCCAACAACTGTCCATCAATGCACTACAGGCCAATGAGGACTTTTACCACATCATTTGTAACATTACGGTCATGATTATACCGAATAATCCCTGGTCATAATCATACCAAGTCCATCTATGCACTACAGGCCACATATGACTTTCAAAAAAATATAAACATGATGACAATGATATAAGGATTCAATTAAACAAGTTCACGAATTAATTTATCCAGGAACTAATAACGTCCAAATTGTCATCATGATATTTCTTTGTAATGTAAAATTCAAGAATGCTCAGAAGAATATTTCCACGAAAAGATACTGGATGAAGCACAAATATCAAGGATATTCCACTAATTTCATGGAGTATAGAAGCCAAAGCTTTAATCAACTGAGTATAATAACGAATATATGAAACTGCAAATGGATTTTTACTCGCCATGCGGTAATCCACGTATACATATCATTTTCACAATTTAATAAGGAATGAATACAAAGGACCATTCACCATGCATATGGTAATCCACATATAAAAGTTATTCCAATGTAATAATAAATAATGGAATAATGAAGGATTCACCGTGCATGCGATAGAGACCGCACGATGTGTTATTCCCAAAAGAATAATAACTAATAGAACCAGTCCGCCAGATACGCTTACGTATATGATATTCTCGATGTAATAATAAATACGGAATAATAAATAATGGAATCAGTCCCGCCAGAAACGCATGATGCAGGATATTTCGACAAAAAAAAAAGAATGGAATAACAATAGAATTTCACCATGTACGTACAGATTGCGATAAACAAAAGTTATTCCAACGTAATAATAAAGAATCGGAACCAGTCAAAGTAATTCATGACCGACAGGATATTCCAATGTAGAATAATAAAGAATGGAATATTAAAAGAATTTCACCGTGTATGCAGATTAAGATAAACAAGTTATTCCAACATAATAATATAGAATGGAATAACAGAAGAATTTCACCATGTATGTGGTATTTCGCATAAACATGTTATTCCAACAGAATAATAAAGAATGGAATAACAGAAGTTCTCTTCATGAATAAGAAAGAAATAATACCCCTTACCGTAAAAGAAATTGGATTTAGAAGTAGTGAAGTAGCAGAAAACTCTTCTTCTTTCTCTCTATAATTTCTCTCTCTAGAGTTTCAGTGAATTCGTAAGAAATAATGAAGGAATGAGCTTCATTTATGTAAGAATGGATTGAATAGTAACTAATTCTAACGATTCGTATTGATTTACTTTTAAAGCGGACGGTCCAGATTTAAACATAAAGCAACGGTCCATACTGATTCACTATTAAAACTTTAAACCAGCGATCCATACTAATTCACTATTAAAACTTTAAACCAGCGATCCATACTAATTCACTATTAAAACTTTAAACCAACGATCCATATTGATTTACTAATATAAATTCAACCAACGGTTTGAAAAATTAGCACAACTTCTCATGGAATAATATTGTACCCAAAAATAATTTGGACCGAAAAGAAATATATTGTTCGGGTGAATAGTAACTTATGAATAGTAACTCATGAATAGTAACTCGTGAATAGTAACTCGTGAATAATAACTCATGAATAGTACTCCGACATGAATAGTGTCCCGAATACCCGATTGAACAATATAACCTCTAAACTTCAATTATCATCGGAATAGATGTCGATTTCTACTAACACAAATAATCCCAACACAATAAAATTATCAAATTCATCTTTAATCAACATGAACTTTTTCATCATTAATATTATAACTCACAATATTTAACAATCAGGTTGTTCCCAGGAAAGAGGGGGTTTTCCAATAAGAATTTCTCCCTATTGGTGCGCAATTAGGTGACCAAACCTCTCCTTGACAGAACTTCTAGACATTGTAAATATTGCAATTTAATAATATGAACAACTTTGTCGTCTCAATTGTAAGACCCCAGCTTTTATAAATAAAGATGAATTTTCTATAAATATTATTTTTGAATATTATGGAATAAATTTGATATAATGTTATAGTTGTGGGTAATATTTATAAATTTTGCAAAAGTAAGCAAGTTGTTATAAAATATTCGTTTGGTGGGGAATATTCTTTTTTCGGGGAATATTCGTTATGACAGCTCAATCAATTGGTGGACCCCATTAACGGAAGTATTGTAAGTAGTTAGAAAACGACAAAATTATCTTTCTATAAAAATAAGCGGCGGAGGTGTTACCGTTAAAGCTGCATTGAACTACCCGGTGGTAAAAAAATACGATAATATGCGTGGTTGCATAAGTAGCACACGGTGATTGATTATTGATGCTTACGTGAGAAGTCACTCATTTATGCTCAATTATTACTACAAGTAATTCTTTGATCATATCTCTTATATTATTGATTCAATTATTGTCACACAAAGATTATCTCGTATAATATGTTATATTATTGAGATGACAAGTTATAAATGATTAATAATTGTTGAAAGATTAAATATGTGTTGATTAAAAATAAAATGATTTGTGGTAATATTTATTCAATCCTTGATGTATATAAAGAGTGCATTATGAGACGTTTGTGGTAAGTTTGATTATTTTATGGGGGCCCATATGTCATCATCTAAGAGTCTCTTCGTCAATAGTATTTACCTTTGTGAATAGTAATTACCTTTGTGAATAAGTAATTACCTTCGTCAATAAAGATTTACCTTTGTGAATAGTAATTACCTTTGTGAATAGTAATTACCTTCGTCGATAGTATTTACCTTCGTCAATAGTAATTACCTTTGTGAATTGTAATTACCTTAAATCACAATAGTAATTATCTTCGTCAATAATAATTACCCTTCGCAAATAAGTAGTTGTCCTTCAATATTACCAAGAGTTAATCGCCTTCTTGATTGTTCCAAGGGTTAATTACCCTTCATGAAATAGTAGTTGTCTCTTCAATATTACCAAGAGTCATTTTGACCCTTCGTTAAGACCAAGAGCCACCCTCGGTTTTTATAAATAGAAAGCTCATTCCTTCATTATTTTCATTTAATTCATTTGAAACTCTACAGAGAGAAACTATAAAGAGAAAAAGAAAAAAGTATTCTCGCTACTTCACTTTTCCAATATTCAGGTTCTTCTAAGGTAAGGGATATTATTTGTTGTATCTGTAAGGGGTGTTATTCTTTTTTATTCATGAAGAGAACTTCATTATTCCATTCTTTATTATTCTCATTGGAATAACTTGTATACGCCAGATACCCTATACTTGGTGAAATCCTCTATTATTCCATTTTTATTATTCATTGGAATAACTCAGATATCTGTGGCATACCCTATACATAATCTGATAACGTGGTTTACCCTATACTTGGTGACATTCTTCTATTATTCTATGGAACATCTCGTCATGTGTTTTACACCGGACTGGTTCCGCGTCTTTATTATTATTCTGTTGGAACATCTGCTTGGCGGTGTTTTACACCGGACACTGGTTCCGTCTTTATCATTCTGTTGGAATATCCTATCGTGTGTTTTACACCGGATCTGGTTCCATCTTTATTATTCTGTTGGAACATCCCGCTTGTGTGAATTTCACCGACACGGTTCTCGTTATTATTATTCGTTAGAATAACACTATCATCAAGTATCGCATGCATGGTGATTTCCTTTGTTATTCCATTCTTTATTATACCCGGTTGGTTAAAACTTTGACTTTATACTCCATGAAATTAGTAGAATATTCTTGATATTTGCGTTTCATCCAAAGATCTTTCATAGAAATATTCTTCTGATCATTCTTGAATTTTACTCTACAAAGTAGTATCATGTTGACAATTTGGAGGTTATTAGTTCCTGAATAAATTAATTCGTGAACTTGTTTTATTGAATTATTATATCATTGTCATCATCCTCATGTTATATTATGTTATCTTTGGTCGACGTGCATAGATGAATTTAGTATGATTATGACGAGGATCATTCGGTATAATCATGGCTTGTTATAAATGATGTGATAAAAGTCCTCGGTGGCTCGTAATGCGATGATGGATAGGATTTTTGGTATGATTATGACTGGGGGTGATTCGAAATATAGTCATGACCATTGATAATTTGATGAAAATCCTTGACCGTGTAGGTACGAGGATGATTAGATATTGTGGTTTATTCATTAAACCGAGTCTTAGTGATAAAATTTATGAAAACCTTTTAAAACCTAAAAGATAGTAGACTTTATTTTCTACTTGACTCTTTTAATGGATTGATATTCACCGCAGCTTAAACCTGGTTGTCTATTGTATTTTATCGTTTAACATTGTTGAAGACTATTGATAATTTATTCTCGCATTATCTTAGTTATAATATTTCTTCTTTGGGCTAGTTGAGCTCACCTTTCTTTCATCGTTCTCTGTGAAATGAGAATATAGCCGGGACGAAGCCTGGGAACGGAAAGTAATGGTCCAGAGGATAGCATTAGTAGTCCCTCACTATTCGTGAAATAGTGTGATAATAATTGTATTGAGGACTCCTTTTGAGTTTGTATAATATCTAGTGATTTATATTTGAATTCAAACTCACAGTTTATGTCGTATTATACACGGCGATTATATTAGTAAGTTGTATTTAAATTTGCATACCATGTAAGTGGCGACCCAAGATGGGTGACGATACCTAATTTTGGGGCGTCACAGTTGGTATCGAGCTTAGGATATGATCCACAGCTAAGATGTGAGACTAGAACTAGGAGGGGAGAGATAGGAATTCTTCGCAAGTATGACCTACCTAAGTTTATTTGGTATTTGATTGGTCATTCGGTATATAGTGATAATATGTTGTATGTCAATTAACCCTTATTTTGTGGCGGTGTTTGAAAATGGCATCCGAGAATGTTGAGAATAGCAATAGAGCACACAGAGACATTAATTCTCCATGAGATCAATTATCGGGACAATGTGCAACAGGATGGCGATAATCCTCCTATAAACAACAACACCGATCAATCGATTTAACGACAGTGACGTTTAAGAGGTTTTAGAATTCATGCAACATCAAAGAAAAGTTTACATCCAAAACGTGGGTGGAAACACAAAAAACTTTGAGGCGGTCACCGCTAAACAATTCAAGGATTTGGGACCACCGGAGTTTAAGGTAGAGCCAAAACCACTTGGCGGAAGCATGGATAAAGCAGATTACCAAGATATTTGATGTCTTGGGATGCTCCGAGGAGCAAAAGGTTCCCTTCACGCCTTTATGTTGCGGAGAGCGGACATTGGTGGGAATCGGTCCAGAAAGCGTACTCAACTTCTTTGAGTGAAGATATCTTGGGAGAAGTTCCAGAGTCGTTCAACGACAAATACTTTCTTGAAAGTATTCGCCATACATGAAGGAGGTGGAGTTTATCAAGTTGGAACAAAACAATATGGACCAGTGTCGCAATACGAGGCAAAATTGACGGAGTTATCACGATTCAAGGCCCCACTTGGTGGATAATGAAGAGAAGAATGGCGCGAATGTTTTAAGAGGTTTGAAGTGGAGATACGTCAACATCTTATTTCTCATAAAGCGTGTTTGTATTCGGATGTTGTAAATAGGGCTCGATTAGTGGAGTAGCGATAACGAGTCAACGAACTAAAAAGAGAAGCGGTTGCAAAATTATAATACCAGCGAGAGTAGTCATCGAAGCGGTGACAACAAGCGTGGAGGGAATCAACAGGCCAGATATGGCAACCACTTCGGTGGTAATCAGGGTCAAAGCAATAAGAATGGACATTTCAAGAAAAGGAGATTCAACAATGATGGAAAGACATCAGCACCAACACCCGTTGTTAAGGAAGGAGAAAGACCACCTATCATATGCTTCAAATGCGGAGGAGAAGGACACGTCATCCGAAGGCTGCTCCATGTCAATCAAAGCATGTTATAATTGTGGAAGAGAAGGTCACTTAGCTCGATTTTGTCGTTCACATCAAGACAAATTCAACTAGGATGGAGGTACCAAAGGTCATCCCTGCATAAACCAAAAGCCAGTAGTTTAAGAGAGAGCGTTTTTTTTTCTCGTGACGAGGAACCCGAATAAAATTATCACGGGTAAGTTAATCATAAGCTCATGAAGTCTATACCGTGTTAGATACCGATTCTACCCACTCTTTTATTTCACCTAGTTGTGTTCAACGTTTAAATTTGACCAAGAAGTTAAACTTTGACTTATTGGTTGAAACTTCGTTAGTAGGAGCCTTCGTTATCGCTTACTATTTTTAAATCTTGTTTGATTCAAATAAACATTTTCACGTTACTGTCGATCTTATCTTTTTGAAAATATTTGTCTTTGATGTGATTTTAGGAATCAATTGGTTAACTACTCATCATACTTTTCGTAAGGTTGTTAGTTTTTATATTTATAACCAACTTGTTGTACGAATTCAAGTAACCAAACTACAAAAGTCAATTATTGTCATATCAAGCCATAAGTAAAGAGCCCCGAACCTTTCGTTGTTGACTTCCTTGTGTGGAATGCACCAAAGCCGGATTTTTCGTAGGCGACATCGTGAATGAAGATGGCAAGTTTATAGGTATCATTGTGAGGTCTTATCTAGGTTAAGGGATAGAAGTCACAGTTGGTATCAATGTGACGTACTTATCCAAGTCTTGGATGAGAGTCACAGTTTTGAATGATATTTCTATTATTAGTAAATTTCTGGCGTATTCTTGAAGACTTCTTAGCCTACTTAGAGCGTGAAATCAATTTCAGTATTGACCCAAAGATAAAACCTATTTCTTAAACCCTCAAATATTTCTTCAACTAAAATGAGCAGCTTTTACGTGGTTTATGATGAAAGTCATAATAAAAGCATTGGACTAATGAAAATCATGGGTATACGTGGTATTAGTAAGTGTTGTGATGAGTTATGTTGGTTAGTATGTGAAAACATGAAAGTTTCTTAAAAATCACAAGGAGTTAAAACCAGATTTTTGGTGAAAAACGTAACATGAAATTCAATTGACCAAATCTCCTATTATATTTTGAATTTTTGAGTGTGGTTAAGTCCTAGAGTTAGATCTATGAGTTACCTAACTAATCCAAGTAGAATCAATGAAAAGGTGTTGTAGATTTTCGTGTGGACTGATTTTAGCAAAGGAGTCAAAACTTCAAAATGTCCAAAAAGCTGCTGCCACGTTTTGTAAGGGCTGTTTCGGCCACTAAATTTATGTGAAAAATTCTGGCCTTTTGGGACATGAAAATATATGTTATAAAGTACCTCCTGTCCAAAAATGAGCTCATTCGACTTAAAATGAACAAGTTATGACCATTTCAATATTTAGGTTTTTCGATTGAAAAATGCTATAATCTGAGTTCTATAACTCCGATGACCATGAAATTTAAACCGGAGGCTCACATTAACATGTGTAAGGTCCTGCCAAGATTTGGGAATTTCTGGAGTTAAACTTGAGGTAGCAAATTTCTTAAGGAATTAATTAGAAATTGATTTTTGAAAAATAGTAAATGAATTTTAAAATTCTTAGAAAATATATATTTTCATTATGGGACTATATTATGCTAAATCTCAGAAAAGAAATATTTTTGGGACTGATTTGGTATTTTTCATGAAAATAGTTTAATTACGAACATATGAGTTAAATATGTTATGTGAAGTAAATAAAAGTTGAAAATAGGATTTTATGGCTAGAGAATCCTATATAGAATATATGCATATTTTTTTGATGAGGATTTGATAATTGGTGATGATATCTTATGAGTATGGCATTTTGAATGATTAAATGCATTATATGGTAAAGCGTAAACAATTGAGATAAATTGTTTATAAATTTAAGAAGTGATTAAAATATTGTTATAATATTAATGATATTAGATTATGAGATTATTAAGTGATTGATAACATGAGGATATTCTTGAATCTCGGATAAATTATATTATAAATGTTTAATATTTATCCTTTATCTCATTTGATTGATTCTTTATATCATTATCCTCATGTTTATATTATGTTGAAAGTCAAATACATGGCTGTAGTGCATAGATGGACTTGGTATGATTATGACTGTGGATTGTTGGTATAATCATAAGTAATTGAAAACACGATTATCTTTGGCAGTAGTGCATGGATAATTTGTGGTCGTGATACTAATGAATACACGATTATCTTTTGGTCAGTAGTGCATTGATAGACTTGGTATGATTATGACCACGGATTATTCGGTATAATCACGATCAGATTGAAAACACGAATATCCTTCGCCAAGAAGGTGCATGGATAATTCGTGGTCGTGATATTATTGTAAGCGTCTCAAAGATTATTGGTTTTACTGGTTGTATATCTTTGCTTTGTAATGCAAAGATGAATTGTTAATGAATATCTTTGGCGGATTGCGAAGATGAATTTAATATTTTAACGATAAAGGTATTCAAGGTATCCTCACCTCTTTATCATATCAGTAACGTACCTAATTTCGAGGAGAAATTTCATAAGAAGGGAGGTTGTAAGAGACCTCACTTTTATAAATAAAGATGAATTTTCTATAAATATTATTTTTGAATATTATGTAATAAATTTGATATAATGTTATAGTTCAGGTAATATTTATAAATTTTTTCAAAGTAAGCAAGTTGTTATAAAATATTCGTTTGGTCCTAAATATTCTTTTTGTTGGGAATATTCGATGACTACTCAATCAATGGTGGACCCCATTAATGTAAGTATTATCGTAGTTAGAAAACGACAAAATTATCTTTCTATAAAAATAATCTACGGAGGTGTTACCGTTAAAAGCATTGAACTACTAAATTGGTAAAAAAATACGATGTCTGGCGTGGTTGCGTAGTAGCACTGCAGTATTGATTATTGATCTTTACGTGAGAAGTCACTCATTTATGCTCAATTATTCTACGATGAATTTGCCGCATCATATCTCTTATATTATTGATTCAATTATTGTCACAAAAAGATCATCTCGTATAATATGTTATATTATTGAGACGACAAGTTATAAATGATTAATAATTGTTGAAAGATTAAATATGTGTTGATTAAAAATAAAATGATTTGTGGTAATATTTATTCAATCCTTGATGTATATAAAGAGTACATTATGGAGACGTTTGTGGTAAGTTTGATTATTTTATGGGGGGCCCATATGTCATCATCTAAGAGTCTCTTCGTCAATAGTATTTACCTTTGTGAATAGTTATTACCTTTGTGAATAGTAATTACCTTCGTCAATAGTATTTACCTTTGTGAATAGTAATTACCTTTGTGAATAGTAATTACCTTCGTCAATAGTATTTACCTTCGTCAATAGTAATTACCTTTGTGAATAGTAATTACCTTCGTCAATAGTAATTACCCCTTCGCAAATAGTAGTTGTCCCTTCAATATTACCAAGAGTTAAGCGCTTCTTGATTGTTCCAAGGGTTAATTACCCTTCATCGCAAATAGTAGTTGTCTCTTCAATATTACCAAGAGTCATTTTGACCCTTCGTTAAGACCCAAGAGCCACCCTCGGTTTTTCTATAAATGAAAAGCTCATTCCTTCATTATTTCTTACGAATTCATTGAAACTACTGAGATAAAAACTATAGAGAAAGAAGAAAAGTATTCTCGCTACTTCACTTTTCCAATATTCGGTTCTTCTAAGGTAAGGGATATTATTTGTTGTATAAGTAAAGGGTGTTATTCTTTCTTATTCATGAAGAGAACTTACGTTATTCCATTCTTTATTATTCATTGGAATAACTCGTATCGCGGCATACCTATACTATACTTTGAAATCCTCTATTATTCCATTTTTTATTATTCATTTGAATAACTCAGATATGACAGACACCCTATACATAATCAGATACGTGGTTTACCCTATACTTGGTGACATTCTTCTATTATTCTGTTGGAACATCATGTCTCATGTGTTTTACATTGGGACTGGTTCCATCTTTATTATTATTCATTGGAACATCCTCATCGCGTGTGTTTTACACCGAACATGGTTTCGTCTTTATCATTACATTGGAATATCCTATCGTGTGTTTTACACCGGATGCCGGTTCCATCTTTATTATTCTGTTGGAACATCCGTGATTGTGAATTTCACACGACCGGTTCTCATTATTATTATTCATTGGAATAACTTGCCTATCTACAATCCGCGTCGTACGGTGATTTCTTTGTTATTCCATTCTTTATTATACCCGGTTGGTTAAAATTTTGACTTCTATACTCCATGAAATTAGTAGAATATTCTTGATATTTGCGTTTCATCCAAAGATCTTTTCATGGAAATATTCTTACGATCATTCTTGAATTTTACTCTACAAAGCGAAGATCATGTCGACAATTTGGACGTTATTAGTTCACGAATAAATTAATTCGTGAACTTGTTTTATTGAATTATTATATCATTGTCATCATCCTCATGTTATATTATGTTATCTTTGGCCGACGCGTGCATAGATGAATTTAGTATGATTATGACCGAGGATCATTCGGTAGATAATCATGGCTTGTTATAAATGATGTGATAAAAGTCCTCAATTGGCATTCGTAATGCGATGATGGATAGTTTTTGGTATGATTATGATTGGGGTGATTCGGTATAGTCATGACCATTGATAATTTGATGAAAATCCTTGGACCGGTATGCGAGGGTGATTAGATATTGTGGTTTATTCATTAAAGCTGAGTCTTAGTGATAAAAATTTATGAAAACCTTTTAAAACCTAAAAGATAGTAGACTTTATTTTCTACTTGACTCTTTTAATGGATTGATATATTCACCGCAGATTAAACCGGTTGTCTATTGTATTTTATCGGTTTAACATTGTTGAAGACTATTGATAATTTATTCGCATTATCTTAGTTATAATATTTCTTCTTGGGCTAGTTGAGCTCACCCTTTCTTTCACTGTTCTCTTTAGGAAATGAGAATATAGCTGGGACGAGTCGGGGAACGGAGTAATGGTCCAGAGGATAGCATTAGTAGTCCTCACTATTCTGTGAAATAGTATGATAATAATTGTATTGAGGACTCCTTTTGAGTTTGTATAATATCTAGTGAGGCGATATTTGTATTCAAACTCACGATTTATGTCGTATTATACCTACGTTATATTAGTAAGTTGTATTTAAATTACGTACCACGTAAGTGGAGACCCAAGATGGGTGACGTATACCTAATTTTGGGGAGTCACATCAATTATTGATTTAATAATATAACATATAATGCGGATGATCTTGATAATAATCGAATCGATAATATGAGAGATATGATGCGAATTACTATAACAATAATTGAGTATAAGCGAAGTGATTTCTCACGTAAGCATCAATAATCAATACCGTGTGCTACTTATGCGACCACGCCAGACGTATTCTTTACTTTACTACCGAGTAGTTCAACAGTATCAACGGTAAAACTTCCGCCGTTATTTTCAATAAAATACTTTTGTCGTTTTCTCAATCCGACAATAATTCCGTTGTGGGTCCACCAATGATTGTGCCGTTGTACGAATATTCCCCGATATAAAGAATATTCCCCGACCAATCGAATATAATATAACAACTTGCATACTTTGCAAAATTTATAAATACTACCCACAACTATAACTTTATCTCAAATTAACACCATAATATTCAAAAAAAATATTTTGAGAAAATTAAATCTTTATTCGTAAAATTTGGGGTCTCACAATAGTCCTCTCCGATTGTCTCGTCCGATCGAGGATGATATCTTAGAACTAAATCGTAAACCGTGCCCATAGCTTTTGCAAACTAACCCAAAATCGTGAAGTGAATCTTGGGTCTCGATCGTAAACTATGGATTTGGCATACCATGCGATCTTACAATCTCGTTTATACACATACGAGTAAGGCGATCAAGTGTATAAGTTTCTCAGATTGGTAAGAAATGAGCGAGACTTGGTCAATCTATCAACAATGACCCAAATGCATCTATGCCGAGAAACCTTAGGAAGACCGAAGTGAAATCCATGGTAATGTGCTCCCACTTCCATTCGGAATTTCAAGTGGTTACAATGGACCTTTTGGTACTTGATGCTCACCGACTTCGTTGACAAGTTAGACACCTTGAGAAAAACGGTGATATCTCTCTTTTCATATTGCTCCACCAAAATGTATGAAGAAGATCACGATACATTTTGGTACTCCTGGATGGATTGTAAAGCGGTGTGTTGTGCGCTCCATCATGATTTTATACTTTAAATCGTGGTCGTTAGAACACAAAGTCCGGAGTTGACTCAAGTATTCCTTCTTCATCGATTCTTACTTCCCAGATATAGCACCTTCATGCACTTTTTCTTCCTCATACGCATCGTCCTGTGTCTCAGTGCGTAGCTTGAAAGCAACTTTAACTTTATCAATTAAAGCCGGTTCTACTTGTATATTCTCCATCATCACATGGGTCCCTGAAGTCTTTAACTCTATCTCCATCCTTTGCAAGTCACACAAAATGGGCCTTTTTGTTGTCAATATCGCACTCGTACCCGCATATGACCTTCTACTCAATGCGTCAGCTACCACGTTCACTTTTTCAGGATGGTATTGGATGGTATGATCATAATCTTTCAACACTTCAAGCCAACGTCGTTGTCGCATGTTGAGTTCCTTTTGAGTGAAGAAATATTTGAGGCTTTTATGATCCATAAAGATCTCCACTTTCTTCCCATACAAGTAATGCCTCCAAATTTTAAGTGTGAAAACAACAGCTGCCAACTATAGATCATAAGTAGGATAATTCCTCTCATATTCTTTGAGTTGTCGAGAGGCATAGGCTATGACTTTCCCATGTTGTATGAGAACACATCCTAACCCTTTGCCCGAAGCATCAGTGTAGATGACAAATCCCTCGAGCAGATGGTATTGTCGAGCAGTCTTTGAAATGAGCCTCCTCTTGAGTTCTTGAAAACTCTTCTCATATTTCTCACTCCAACCGAATTTTGTATCTTCAAAAGTCGGTGAGTTAAGGGAGTGGCGATTGAAAAAAACCTTCTACGAATCTCCGATAATAACCAAACCTTGGCGAGAAAGCTACGTCTTCGATCATCGATTTAAGTTGCTTTCCACTTTGAATAACTTCAATCTTTGCTGGGTCAACAGATATTCCATGACTTGATACCACGTGCTCAAGGAATGCTACTTCCTCAAGCCAGAACTCGCATTTTTTCAACTTGGCAAAAGCTTATATTCACGAAACTTTCGAAGTATCAGACTCAAGTGTTGCTCATGATCTTCACGACTTTTGGAATAAATAAGGATGTCATCAATAAAGACGACCACAAAGTGATCCAAATATTCCTTGAATACTCGGTTCATCATATCCATGAAAGCGGTGAAGCATTAGTCAATCCAAAAGACATGACTAGAATTCATAATGCCGTCTTGAGTTCGAAAGCCCTCTTTGGAATGTCATCGGTTCTAATCTTCAATTGGTGATATCCTAATCGAAGATCAATCTTTGAAAAGAATTTAGCGCCTTGAGAATTGGTCAAACATGTCATCAATACATGGCAATGGGTACTATTTTGATGGTGACATGATTCAACTCCCGATAATCAATACAAAGTCGCATACTCCCATCTTTCTTCTTCACGAATAGAACAGGAGCACCCCAAGGAGAAGTACTAGGACGAATAAAACCGATGTCTAACAATTCCTGCAGTTGGGTCTTTAACTCCTGAAGTTCAATAGGAGCCATTTGACATGGGGCTTTGGAAATAGGTTTTGTACCAGGTTCAAGGTCGATAAAAAATTCAATTTCATGCTCTGGGGTAGGCCAGGAAGTTCTTCAACGAATACATCAGGAAATTCATTAACAATAGAAATATCATTCAAAACTGACGTATTTTTGTTTAGATCCGTGACATGAGCTAAGAAGGCTTGACATCCGTTTTTCAATAAACGAATAGCTTTATGGCTTGAGATGACAGTTGTAAGACCCCAAATTATTAATAAATGAAATTTAATTTCCTCTATTTTTTATTTTGAAATAATAAGGGTTGATTTGATTAATGTGGTTAGTTATGGGTAAAATGCACAAATATTTCAAATAAGCAAGTGGTTATAAAATATTCATTGTTATTGGGGAATATTCTGGTTGGTCGTGGAATATTCTTCTTTGTCGGGGAATATTCGCATTGACAATGTGATGACAAATTGTGGGCCCATAAAAGCGATTGGATGAAAAAACGACAAGTATAAGTTGTTTATAAATACAACTACGTAGTTGTTACCATTAATATTATTGAAATAATCGATTGGTTAAAACACAAGAAAGATACAAGGTATTGCACCAATTATTGATTCTTACATAAGAAGGCACTACTCAATAATTATTACTGTAATTCTTCGTTCAATATTTTATTTTATTGATTCAATAATTGTTACGTTGATATTTTATATTTCTGTTGTTTTAATAATTGTCACTACACAGTATTTTTCATTATCGGAGCAATAATTCATATTATCTGAATAATATTATTAGATAACATTATTGGCAATGTCTAGAAAGTTCTGTCTAAGGAGAGGTTTGGTCATCTAATTGCACGCCAGTAAGGAGAAATCCTTATTGGAAAGCCCCTCTTTCACAGGGCTGCACGGTTGTCAGTAATGTGATTCTGTAATATTATTTGTGAATAATTAATTATTAATTTTTATGATGAGGAAAATATTCATTTAATGTAGATATAGATGGAGAAAATTTTTAATGTGACAATTTTTGAAAATTAATATTTTATCTTTTTCTGATAAAATAATTCATTTAAATATATTATTATATTTTAATAATATAATAATGGTGATATTTTTACAATGAATGTGGGATATATGAATATATAAGGAGGAAGAATATTTTTGTCGTAATAAATGTTAAAAATATGTTAAACATGTCGGTAGACCCCATTTCTTGACTGAAATTTGATTATAGCCTGTAAAATCGTCTATTTGTGAATTTCGGTCAATTTCTGCTTGGAATTTGGAAAAACTTTCTTCCGCAAAGTTGTAGATAATGGAATTTCCTATGGAAAAGACATATGGTTTGAATTTTTCTGATAAAAGAGCTATTTATTATGAATTATTGAAGTTCTGAAGTTCCGAAATAATTGATTTTTGGAAGTTTTAATTATTTTTTTCAAGGAAAACATTTTTGAGTTAAGTGGGTCTAGCATGTGTTATTAATTGCTGAATTCAGATCTTCAAAAGTGGGCGTAAGGAATTTTAAAAAAAAATATTTTATTAAATTTTCTGCTTTGGTGTTCTAAGCATTTTCCTATAAATAGGGTGCTTAGGTTAGAATTGAAAATCACACCAGAAACTGAAGTTTTCTCTCTCTTTCTCTCTCTATATTATCGAGCGTATTCTTGTGAGTATTTTAATACTTTGAGCGTGCTTTATCTGATGCAAGTTTCCTTCAACCTTTATATCCGATATTTGATCCAATCTTGTCTTTTACGAGTAAGGATAATATTTTTTAAATGATATTATTTCTTCTAATATCATTATCTTAGGAATATTGGTAAGATTTTTCTTGTGAAATTCTTGTCTTTTAGTGTCGAGGGAGTTCTTATTCACGTATACTGGCACTATTCACGAATCGACCTTATTCACGAGAAAAATTAAATTTTTTTTCAAAATATCGATTATGGATACTAGCTTTGATTGTATCCATGTTTTGATCATTCTTGAATTTTACTTCTTTGTGTTTATTTATGAAGTATTTTGAACTTGGATTGTTTAAAAGTCACGAATCCTTAATATTTGTTCTTTTGTTTCACTTTGGATTCGTTTTTTTAAAAATATTTTTATTATCCTCGACCCTAAAAGATGATATTCTTTGAATATCTTTGGCCTGTAGTGCAAAGATGGTTGATTTTCTTATGAATATCTTTGGCCCGTAGTGCAAAGATGTACAGGTGTTGAGATGAACATGACCAACTGATGAATATCTTTGGCCTGTTGTGCAAAGATGAATATTTGATTCAAGATGAATATTGATTGATGTTATAGGGATAAAATATTGATGATGGACTTTTAAATTCATAGATTAATTTCATTCTCTACGTAACTCATCTATGAATTATTATTTTCGCTGCGAATATTGATCTAAAACTTGTTGTTTATTATATTCTATCAGATTTTTCCCTGTTGAAGACTAACGATAATTTGTTCTATATTATCTTAATCATAATATTCTTTACTGGGCTAGTTGAGCTCACCCTTTTCTTTTTTGTTCCATTTTTTTCAAGAGGCGAGAATGTAGCGAGTACTAGTCGGGGTGTGGAATGATGGTTCTAGAAGTTATTTTAGTAGTTCTCACCATTTTTGTAAAATAATGTACCAATAATTGTAATGAGAACTTAGTTGGGTATGGATATTGTCTAGATGACAATATTTGTATTTAAACTTACAGTTTATATGTTGTATTAATAAAGTTGTAGTTGTTTACATGCCGTGTTATTGATAATTCAAAATGGGTGATGTATACCTATTTTAGGGGCGCCACGGTTGGTATCGGAGCTTAGGGATATGATCTCGGCGGAGATCGGGAAATAGAAATAGGAGGAGAGGCGAGTAAATCCTTCGCTTTAGTGTGTCCTACCTAAGCTTATTTGTTAGTTGGTCGGTATATAGGGATATTATGTGATATGTTGATTTCTTAATTAACCCTTATTTTATGGCGATTTGAAAATGTCGTCGAGAATGTTAATGATTGGAGTAAATGAGGCCCGTGGAGACATCTTTGCTCACCAATGAGGAGAACGTGCAACAGGCTGGTAATGTTCCTCCTGTGAATAACACCACTGAGCAGATGATGAACGACGAGATGTTTAGAATCTTTTTGCAGTTTATGCAAAATCAGACGAGGGAGACTCATGTTCAAAACACCGGTGGAAATGATAACAACGCACAGTTTATCACAACCAAGCAGTTCAAAGAGTTAGGACCACCAGAATTCTGGGGAAAGCCGGATCCGATTAAGGTGGAGACGTGGGTCAAACAAATTACCAAGATATTCGATGTCTTGGGATGCGGAGGAACGAAAGTTCCATTCGCCACCTTTATGTTCCAGTAATGAGGCGATTCATTGGTGGGAATCACAAAGCGTACTCCATCCAGTGCAGACTCAAAGCATGTCTTGGGAGACGTTTGAGAACTTTTCAATGACAAGTACTTTCACGAAAGTATTCGTCATATGAAGGAAGTGGAGTTCATTAGATGGAACAAAATAACATGACGGTGTCCCGAAGACGAGGCAAAGTTTGCAGAGTTATCGAGTTTTGCACCTCATTTGGTGGAGAATGAGGAGCGATGACGCGGATGTTTACGAGAGGTTTGAAACCCGACATACGTCGAAGATCTCATTTCTCATAAATTTTCTCTCTATTCGGATGTTGTCAATGAGGCTCAATTGTTGAGGCGAGATAACGAGTACGTTCAACCGAGGGACCATAACCGGGATCATATTGGTGACAAAGATCATTAGAACAACGATAACCAACGGAGAAAGAAAAAGACGGACAAAAATGGTAACCACTCTGGTGGTAGTCATGGCCATGAAAATAGAAGAAGCGAGTCGGGAGGAGATTTTAAAAAGAGGAGATTCAATAATGATCATGTGAAGACGTCAAGACCAAAGAAGAATCGGTTCTAAGGGAGGAGAACGACCACCCGGTCGTATCTTATAAATGCGAAAAAAGAGGACATATCGGTCAAAGCATCCACAACATTCAAGGTATATTATAATTATGGAAAGGAAGGACATATCGCTCGAGATTTTATGGTAGCAAAACCAAGTCCGGGGACGGTGACTCAATTTGTCGTCGAGAAAAGTCAAAGTCAGCGGTTCACGGAAGAAGCGTTTGTTGTGTTGGTCAAAATGCGAGAAACCCAAACGAGGTGATCACGGGTAAGCTAATCATTAATTCTTGCAAAGTTTATACCTTACTTGATACCGGTGCTACCCATTCATTTATCTCTCCTACTTGTGCTCAACGTTTAAACTTGACTCTGGAGAAATTAGACTTTGATTTATCTGTGGAGACTCCATTAGGAGAAACTTTCATTACATCCACTATTTATAAATCTTGTTTGATCTAAGTTGGTACCATCACATTACCTGTTAACCTTATCTCTTTAAATATACTTGCTTTTGATGTGATTTTAGGGATTGATTGGTTAACCACTCATTATGCCAAAATTGATTGTTTTCGTAAGGTTGTTAGTTTTCATATTCATAACCAACCTGTTGTACGAATTCAAGCAACTAAACCATTAAAATCAATCACAGTCATATCAAATCATAAAGCTATTCGTTTATTGAAAAATGGATGTCAAGCTTTCTTAGCCTATGTTATGGATTTGAATAAAGACACGTCAGATTTGAATAATATTCCTGTTGTTAGTAAGTTTCCTAACGTATTTCTGAAGAACTTCCGATTCACCCCGTAAGCGTGAAGTTGAATTCTTTATTGATCTTGAGCACGGTACAAAGCCAATTTCTAAAACCCCATATCGAATGGCTCTATTTAACTTCAGGAGTTAAAGGTCCAACTCTGAGGAGTTGTTGGACATCAGTTTCATTAAATCTAGTACATCTCCTTGGGGTGCTCCTGTTTTATTTGTAAAGAAGAAAGAGGCGGGAGTATGCGACTTTGTATTGATTCTAAGGGAATTGAACCATGTCACCATCGAGAATAGGTATCCGCTACCTCGTATTGATGACCTATTTGACCGATTGCAAGGAACACAATTTTTTTAAAGATCGATCTTCGTTACGGATATCATCGGTGAAGATTAGGCGAGGATATTCGAAGGCGCGCCTCGAACTTCTAGTGCAGGTATTATGAATTCTTAGTCATGTCTTTTGGATTGATTAATGCTCTTGCGACTTTCATGGATATGATGAACCGAGTATTCAAGGATTATTTGGATCAGTTCGTTGTTCTCTTTATTAATGATATCCTCATATATTCCAAAAGCCGTGAAGATCATGAGCACCATTTGAAGCTGGTACTCTAAAGGCTTCGTGAAAACAAGCTATATGCCAAGTTGAAGAAATGCGAGTTTTGGCTTGAGGAAGTAGCATTCCTTGGGAACGTGGTGTTAAAACATGGAGTATTTGTCGACCCGGCGAAGATTGAAGCAATACAAAGTTGGGAGCAACCGAAGTCGGTGACCGAAGTACGTAGCTTTCTGGGCCTAGCTGGTTATTATCGGAGATTCGTGGAAGGGCTACTCCATTAACTCAGCTAACTCGGAAAGATACAAAATTCATATGGAGCGAGGAATACGAGAAGGGTTTCCAAGAGATTAAGAGGAGACTCATTTCGGCACCTGTTCTGAGAGATTGTAACTCCCTTCCATGGAGCAACTCGCAACAATACATGATCCCCTATACTAAATTCTACGTCCTTTCGATGAAGATCCGCATAACTCTTTTGTCGATCTTGTGCCGCTTCAGATACGTTGTCGAATCATTTGGATCTTTTCCGTAGTCATACGTACTCAACTCGGGTCCCAACAATGTTGCTTCACCCACCTCATCCCAACATCTTTGGAGAGCGACACTTTCGTCCATATAATGCTTCAAATGGAGCCACACCTATACTTGCACGATAACTATTGTTGTAGGAGAATTCCACCAATGGTAAATACTTATCCCAACCGCCTTGAAGTTCAGGACACGAGTCTTAATAAATCTTCAAGAGTTTGAATAGTCCCTTTTCGATTGTCCGTCTGCTTTGAGGATGGTATGCTTAATCAATCAGAATCCGTGCCCATAGCTTTTTGCAAGCTAACCCAAAATCTTGAAGTGAATCTTGGGTCACGATCCGAAACTATGGATACTGTGCATGCCATACAACCTCACAATCTCATTCACGTACATACTAAAGCAAGACGTTCGAGGAATAAGTCTCCGTGACGGCAAGAAATGAGCAGACTTGGTTAATCTATCAACAATAACCCAAATAGCATTGATGCCTCGAGAAAACCGTAGGAAGACCCGTGAATGTGAAATCCATGGTAATATGTTCCCACTTCCATTTCGGAATCTCAAGTGGTTGCAAAGGACCCTTAGGTATTAGATGCTCCACCTTTACACGTTGACAAGTTAAACACATCGAGATAAACTTTGCAATCTCTCTCTTCATATTGTTCCACCAAAATGTATGTCGAAGATCACGATACATTTTGGTACTTCCAAGATGGATTGCAAATGGTGTATGTGTGCCTCCATCATAATCTTGTACTTCAAATCAGTCGTTAGGGACACAAAGTCTAGAGTGGACTCAAGTATTCCTTTTCATCAATTCTCGCTTCCGGAATAGCTCCTTCTTGTACTTTTCTTCTTCATACGCATCGATTACGAGATTGGTGGCTCGAAAGAACCTTAACTTTTTCTATTAAAGTTGGCTCTATGCGTATACTTGACATCATCGCACTCATTCCCCAAGATATGATCTTCTACTCAACGCGTTACTACCACGTTCGCTTTTCGGGATGGTATTGAATAGTGTGGTCGTAGTCTTCAATAGCTCGAGCCAACGTCGCCGCTTTGCGATGTTGAGTTCTTTTGAGTGAAGAAATATTTAAGGCTTTTATGGTGCGAATATATCTCCAATTTCTCCCCATATAGATAGTGCCTCCATATCTTTAAGCTGAAAACGATGGCCGCTAACTCTAGATCATGAGTAGGATAATTCCTCTCATACTCTTTAAGTTAGTAGCGAGGCATAGGCTATGACTTTCCCACGTTGCATGAGAACACATCCTAACCCTTTGCTCAAGAATCATCAGAGATAACAAATCCATCCGAACCAGATGGTATTGTTAACAGTCTTAGAAATAAGTCTCCTCTAAGCTCTTGGAAACTTTTCTCGCATTCTTCGCTCCAAACGAATTTTGTATCCTTTCGAGTTAATGAGTTAATGGAGTAGCGATTTGAGAAAACCCTTCCACGAATCTCTCGATAATAACCAAATTTAGACCCGAAAGCTACGATTTTGATCACCGAACTTGATTGCTCCCAACTTTGTATTGCTTCAATCTTCGGGTCCACGGATACTCCATGTTTTGACACCAGTGCCCAAGAAATGCTACTTCCTCAAGCCGTAACTCGCGATTTCTTCAATTTGGCATATAGTTTGTTTTCACGAAGCCTTTCGAGTACCAAATTTCAAATGGTGCTCATGATCTTCACGACTTTTGGAATATATGAGGATGTCATCAATAAAACAACAACGAATCGATCCAAATATTCCTTGAATACTTTCGGTTCATCATATCCATGAAAAGCCGCAGGAGCATTAGTTAGTCCGAAAGACACGACTAAGAATTCATAATGCCCATACCGAAGGTTTCAAGGCGGTCTTTGAATATCCTAAGTTCTAATCTTGGTTTGATGATATCCGTAAGCTAAGATCGATTTTTGAAAAGAATTGTGCCCTCGCCACCGGGTCAAACAAGTCATTAATACGAGGTAGAGGATACCTATTCTTGATGGTGACATGGTTCAATTCCCAATAGTCAATCTTAAAGTCGCATACTCCCGTCTTTCTTCTTTACGAATAAAACAGGAGCACCCCAAGGAGATGTCTTGGGGACGAATGAAACCGATGTCTAACCATTCGTAGTTGGACCTTTAACTCACGAAGTTCAATAGAGCCATTCGATATGGGGTTTTAGAAATTGGCTTTGTACTGAGTTCAAGATCAATAAAGAATTCAACTTCACGTTCGGGGTAGGCAGGGAAGTTCTTCAGAAATATGTCGGAAAGTCAATAACAACAGGAATATTATTCAAATTTGACGTGTCTTTATTCAAATCCATAACATGGGCTAAGAAAACTTGACATCCATTTTTCAATAAACGAATAGCTTTATGAACTCCACTTCCTTCATATGACGAACACTTTCAGGAAAGTATTTGTCATTAAATAGTTTCTGAAATGTCTCCCAAGACACGCCGAGAGAAATTTGATGGATACGCTTACTACACACTCTCACGGTGAGTCTCGCCTCGCCACGGAATATAAAGGTGGCGAATGGAACCTTCTGTTCTCCGTGCATCCCAAGACATCGAATATCTTGGTAATTTGCTTGACCCATGTTTCCGCCATGATCGGATCTCGCTTTCCTTAAATTCGGTGGTCCCAACTCTTCGAGCGCGCTAATTGTGACAACCCGTGAATTGCTATCATTTCCTCCTATATTTTGAACACGAGTCTCCTAAATTCGATTTTGCATGAATCGCAAAAAGCTTCTAAACATCCCTCGTTCATCATCTCGCTTTCCGGTGGTGTTGTTCATGGGAGAACATTGCCAAACTGTTAACGCGTTCTCCTCGTTGGTGAGTCTGAGCGTCTCCACGGTCTCATTTCCATTGTTAATATTCTTAGTCGACATTCTCAAATCGCTATAAAACAAGGGTTAATTAAGGAAATCAATATATCACATAATATCCTTATATATCTTGACCAACTAACAAATAAGCTTAGGTAGGACACACTAGTGGAAGGATTTACTCGCCTCTCTCTCCTAGTTCTATTCCCGATCTCCGCCGGAGATCATATCCCTAAGCTCGATACCAAGCTGTGACGCCCCCAAAATAGGTATACATCACCCATTCGAGTTGTCAATACATGAGTGCGTAAACAACTATAACTTTATTATTACAACAAGAAACTGTGAGTTTGAATACAAATATTATCTTCAGACAATATCTATACTCAAATAAATCCTCATCACATTTATTGATACATTATTTTAAAAAATGGTGAGGACTACTAAACAACTCTCTCTAGAACTTTCATTCCATACCCGCAGGCTACGTCACTTTATATATTCTTCGCCTCACGAGAAGAAAAATGGAACAAAAAGGAAAAGGGTGAGCTCAACTAGCCCGATAAAGAATATTATGACTAAGATAATATACAACAAATTATCGTTAGTCTTCAACGAGGAAAAATCTAATAGAATACAATAGACAACAAATTTTAAATCAATATTCGCAATGAAATAATAATTCATTAGAAGAGTTAAGTAGAGAATGCAAACTACTATCTTCTATGTATGAATTTAAAAGTTTATCGTCTATCTTTTATCCTCAGTAACATCAATCAATATATATCTGGAATCAAATATTCATCTTTTGCTTTATAGGCCAAAGATATTCATCGATTGGTCATGTTCATCTAAACACATTCATCTTTTGCACTACTACCAAAGATATTCTTGAAATCATTCATCTTTTGCTACTACAGCCAAAGATATTCCATAATATCATCATTTAAGATGAAGATGATGAAAAATATTTTAAAAAAGCGAATCCGGTGAAACAAAATGACAAGGATTAAGGATTAAGGATTCGTACTTTGTTTTATCCACATCCAAAAATACCTCAAAAATAATTACAAGTGGTGTAAAATTCAAGAATGATCAAAACATGGATACAATCAAAGCTAGTATCCGAATAGATATTTTAGACGAAAAGAAAATTTTTCATTTTTCGATGAATAGTGCAAGTATTCGTGAATAGTGTCGATATCGTGAATATCTGCCAGACACGTGAATAGTAACTCGACACCAAAAGTTCCAAATTTGATAAAACTTCAGATCAATATTTCAACATAATGATATTGAAGAAATAATATCATTCGAAAAAATAATATCCCTTACCTCGAAAGATCAAGACTTCTAAATTGAAACACCTGGATATAGGCTATGACTTGAACTTGCCTCAGTATAGCAATACTCAAAATATACTCAAAATACTCACAAGAATACGCTCGATAATATAGAGAGAAACTTCAGATTTCGGTGTGATTTTCAATTCTAACCTAAGCACCCTATTTATAGGAAATTGCTTAGAACACCAAAGCAGAAAATTTAATAAATTAATAATATATTATTTTTTTTAAATGATATTATTTCTTCTAATATCATTATGCCAGAATATTGGTAAGATTTTTCTTGTGAAATTCTTATCTTTTAGTGTCGGGGTTACTATTTACGTATACGGCACTATTCACGAATACAACACTATTCACAGAAAAATTAATTTTTGTTTTTTTTTCCAAAATATCGATTATGGATACTAGCTTTGATTGTATCCATGTTTTGATCATTCTTGAATTTTACTTCACTATGTTTATTTATGAAGTATTTTTGAACTCGGATTGTTTAAAGTACGAATCCTTAATATTTGTTCTTTTGTTTCACTGGATTCGTTTTCTTTAAAATATTTTTCATTATCCTCAGTCCTAAAAGATGATATTACTGAATATCTTTGGCCTGTAGTACAAAGATGGTTGATTTTCTTATGAATATCTTTGGCCTGTAGTGCAAAGATGTACAGATGTTGAGATGAACATGACCAACTAATGAATATCATTGGCCTGTTGTGCAAAGATGAATATTTGATTCAAGATGAATATTGATTTATGTTATATGGATAAAATATTGATGATGGACTTTTAATTCATAGATTAATTTCATTCTCTACGTAACTCATCTATGAATTATTATTTTCGCTGCGAATATTGATCTGAAACTTGTTGTTTATTATATTCTATCAGATTTTTCCCTGTTGAAGACTAACGATAATTTGTTCTATATTATCTTAGTCATAATATTCTTTACTGGGCTAATTGAGCTCACCCTTTTCCTTTTTGTTCCATTTTTCTTCTCAGGAGGCGAAAATGTAGCGAGTACTAGTCGGGGTGTGGAATGATGGTTCTAGAAGTTATTTTAGTAGTTCTCACCATTTTTGTAAAATAATGTACCAATAATTGTAATGAGGACTTAGTTGGGTATGGATATTGTCTAGATGACAATATTTGTATTTAAACTTACAGTTTATATGTTGTATTAATAAAGTTGTAGTTGTTTCTGTACCATATTATTGACAACTCAAAATAGGTGATGTATACCTATTTTGGGGGCTTCACAATAGTGATTGATTTTAATGGTTTAGTTGCTTGAATTCGCATAATAGGTTGTTTAGGAATATGAAAGCTAACAACCTTACGAAAACAATCAATTTTTGCATGATGGGTAGTTAACCAATCAATCCCTAGAATTACGTCAAATGCAAGTATTTTCAATGAAATAAGATCGACATGTAATGTGAGGGTACCGATTTGAACCAAACAAGACTTATAAACAGTGGATGTAATGAAGGTTTCTCCCAACGGAGTTTCAACAAATAAGTTAAAGTCTAATTTCTCCGGAGTTAAATTTAAACGTTGAGCGCAAGTAGGAGAAATAAAGGAATGGGTAGAACCGGTATCAAATAAGGTATATACTTCACTAGAGTTTATGATAAGCTTATCCGTGATGACCTCGTTCGGGTTCCTTGCTTTCTGGGAGGTCACGACAAACGCCTCTCCTTGAACTACGGGTTTTGTCTTGTGCAGACGGCCTACCACGCTTCCATCCCAACTGGACTTGTCTTGATTGCACGACAAAAATCGGGTCGGGTGACCTTCTTCTACAATTGTAACACGCTTTGGAGGGCATCGCGCAATTTGGACTGATGTGTCCCTCCCCTCTACATTTGAAGCATATGATAGGTGGTCGTTCTCCTTCCTTAACGACAGGTGCTGCTGCTGACGTCTTTCCATCATTGTTGAATCTCCTCTTCTTGAAATGTCCATTCTTATTATTTTGGCCATGATTACCACCAAGTGGTTACCATTTCGCATGTTGATTCCTCCACGCTTATTATCACCGCTTCGATGGCAAGATTATCTTTGGTATTATCATTTTCTTACCTTTCTCTCTTTTGGTTGGGTTGACTCATTATCGCGCTCCAATAAGCGAGCCCTATTAACAACATCCGAATACAAACACGGTTTATGAGAGATAAGATATTGACGTATCTCGGGTTTCAAACCTCTTAGAAATATTCGCGTCATTCTCTCCTCATTATCAACCAAATAGACGCAAACCGGACAACTTGGCAAACTTGGCTTCAGATCGTCTTTGCGACACGGTCATGTTGTTTTGCTCCAGTTTAATGAACTCTACCTCTTTCATGTGACGAATACTTTCAGAAAAGTACTTGTCTTTGAACAGTTTTTGAAACTTCTCCCAAGACATCTTCAGTGCAACAGGTTGAGTACGCTTTACAGATTCCCACCAGTAATCTGCCTCTACCCGCAACATGAAGGTGGCAAAGGGAACCTTTTGCTCCTCGGAGTAACCCAAGACATCAAATATCTTGTTGATCTGTTTTATTCACGTCTCCGCCTTAAGTGGTTTTGGCTCTCCAAAAAACTTCGGTGGTCCCAGCTCATTGAATTGTTTGGCGGTGACCGTCCGAGAGTTGCCAGTGTTTCCACCTACATTTTGGACAAGAGCCGCTCTCGCCTGATGTTGCATGAAGCCTCGGAACATTCCATCGTTCATCATTTGGTCAGTGTTGTTGTTTGCATGTGGATTGTCGCCTTCTTGATGCACATTATCTTGGTTATTGATCTGTGGAGACTCAACGGTCTCCTGTGCTCCATTGATGTTCTCAACATTCTCGGATGCCATTTTCAAATCTCGCCACAAAACAAGGGTTAATTAATATAGCATATATTATCCCTATACTCGACCGACCAATTAAATACCAAATAAACTTAGGTAGGTTATACTAGTGAAAGAATTCCCCGATCTCTCCCCTCCTAGTTCTTGTCTCACATCTCACCGAGGATCATATCCCTAAGCTTTGATACCAACTGTGACGCCCCCAAAATAGGTATTCATCACCTATTCTGAGTCGCCAAATACATGATACAGAATACAAATAGAATCTTAAATATATAACAAGAGCTGTGAGTTTTCATACAAATATTGTCTTCTAGACAATATCCATTCTCAGAATAAGTCTTCATTACATTTATTATCACACTATTTTATAGAATAGTGAGGACTACTAATACTATCATCTCGAAGCAGTCACTCGGTTCGCATTAGTCCTCGCTACGTTCTCATTTTCACAAGAGAACAATGAAAGCAAAAAGGGTGAGCTCAACTAGCCCAAGAAGAAATATTATGACTAAGATAATGCGAGAATAAATTATCATTAGCCTTCAACAATGTTAAAGCGATAAAATACAATAGACATCAAGTTTAAGCTGCGGTGAAAAAGCAATCCATTAAAAGAGTCAGTAGAGAATAAAGTCTACTATCTTTTATGATTTAAAAGGTTTTCATCACTTTTATCATTTGGGACTCGAATTTTAATAAATAATTCACATCATCCCCGCACTTACTACCAAGGATATTCATTAGTATCACAACCATAAATTATCCATGCACTACGGCCAAGGATATTCGTGTATTCATAAATGGTTATGATGATCATGCCAACAATCCATCCATCAATGCACTACGGGCAATGAGGACTTTTACCACATCATTTATAACATTACGGGCCATGATTACGAATAATTCACTGGTCATAATCATACCAAGTCCATCTATGCCTTCATGAGCCATGAGATGACTTTCAAAAATATAAACATGAGGATGATGACAATGATATAAGAATTCAATAAAACAAGTTCAAGAATTAATTTATTCAGGAACTAATAACGTCCAAATTGTCAACATAATACTTCTTTGTAGAGTAAAATTTAAGAATACTCAGAAGAATATTTCCACGAAAAGATACTGGATAAAACGCAAATATCAAGGATATTCCACCAATTTCATGGAGTATAAGTCAAAACTTTAACCAATTTGAGTATAATAAAGAATGGAATAACAAAAGAAATCACCGTGCATGCGGTGCTTCAGCATGAGCAAAGTTATTCAATAGAATAATAAATAACGGAACTAGGTCAGCGTAATATGCGCAAGCCGGGATATTCCAACGAGAATAATAAAGAATGAAATACAACAGAAATCACCATGCATGCGGTACCAGCGATGAAGCGAGTTATTCCAATGTAATAATAAATAACGAGAATCAGTTCGGCATAAAATGCAGACAGGATATTCCAATGAAATACTAAAGAGCGAAACAGTCCCGTCAGTAAAAGCGACAAACAAGATATTCAATGAATAATAAAGAATAGAATAATGTAAGAATTTTACCAATTATAGGGTAGATCACAGCGTACACGTGTTATTCAACGAGAATAATAAATAATGGAATAATGAAGTTCTCTTCATGAATACAAAAGAAATATTACCCTTACCATAAAAAGAAGAGTATTTCAATTTGGTAGAGGCGAGAATATTCTTTAAGAAAACTTTAGACTACGCTTTCAAAGCTTCTTAAAACTCTAAAGAAATACGCTCAAGATTATAGAAGAGAATTTTCTGAATTTCTGGTGTGATTTCTATTCTAACTAAGCATCCTATTTATAGGAGAATTGAAGGGGCACTGTGTAAGGAAAATTCACGGACGAAACAGAATTGCAGACGAATAATTTGCAAAGTCATGGCTTCGAACATTTTTTTTTTTTTTTTTTCAAATTAATAATTTTATAATCAATAAAATATAATATATATATATATATATATATATATATTACACACGTTTGGTTTGAAAGAAAAAAAACCTCCATGACAAAAAATCATCAGACTTTCATTCCCCCCAAATTCATTTCTTCCCTTGTGGGCCCCACTTGTCATTATCATATATATATATATATATATATATATAATATACATTCCCCATTTTACGTAATAACACCCCCCTCCCATTTTCACATCACGATTTTCAACATATATGGCCCCTACATGTGTGGCCCCACCTTTATAATATAAAATAATTTTCTACCGATTATTTTGAAAAAAAATGGATAAATGGGGATCCATATAACATCAAATACTTCATAAAAATCCTCTCAATATTTTTAACAACACTTATCATCATTATTATAATTCACAATATTAATCGACTGGTCGTTCCAGGAAGAGGGTTTCAATAAGAATTTCTCCTATTGGTAGCATGATTAGGTGACAAACCTCTCATCGATGAGAATTTCTAGACATCGTTAATATTGCAAATAATAATATTAATAACTTTGTTGTCTCAATTATTGATTTAATAATATATAAAATACTGAATAATAATTGAATCAAATAACGTGAGATCTTATGCAATAATTCTTTGTAATAATAATGAACAAAACTAAGTGATTTCTCACGTAAGCATCAATAATCAATCTGGTGTGCTTTCTATAACGACCCACGTATTCTGTACTTTTAACACCCGGTGTTTCAACGATTAACGATAAAACTTCCGCCGTTATTTTCAATAAAATATTTTTGTCGTTTTCTCAATCCAAGCCAATAATTACATTGTGGGGTCCACTAATGATTGTCTTCGTCGTATAAATATTTCTGTTAAAAACGAATATTCCCCGACCAATCGAATATTATATAACAACTTGCGTACTTTGCAAAATTTATAAATATTATCCACAACTATAACATTATATCAAATTTATTCCATAATATTCAAAAATGATATTTATAGAAAATTTATTTTTATTCATAAAAGTTGGGGTCTTACATATCACATCTCAGTTTACATGTCAATACTGTATTAGTCAATTGACGAAAATTAAGTTCATACTAACCACTCCCATAATTGACCTATGCCAGGATTTTGTTACTGTTAGATGAGAAAACAGAATTTACTTCAAAAATAAATAAATAAATGTTTTGGATAAGATTTTAATGTCACTTCGATTCTCTCTCTTGCTGGTTCCCACGGTGTAACAATCGTAATATAGATTATAAATAAATGGAAGGAAACATTATTTTCACATTTATTTTTAATATTTTTACATAATTTCTTTTCATATAAAAAAGGACCATGTATGGACACATGGACTCCAAACTGTTGGGAAGACTTTGTTGCAGAGATATATAGAAAGTTTCAAGGTCTTAATGTTGAGCATCGGGTGTTTGTTGAAAGGCTTGAAACAAAAAATTTAAAAAATAGTGATTCCAAACTTGTACGCCGAAATGCTTGAACAAATCAATACTACAGATCAAATTGTTAGACATTTTTTTGTGGATGATTCTTCTATGAAACTCTTTCTTATTATTATCAGCAATTTCCCGTCACTCATAAGAGGTTCAGAAAAGCAGTTATGCCATTTGATATTAGAAGAGAATATCCCTTTTAATGAACACGATCAAGATCTTTAGCTAAAGCGAGGTCCACATATCTCCTGCAAACTTCGGTGATAATTACCCTTCCACGGAGAGGATTTGCACGGAAGGAACTCGAAATGAGTCAAAACTTGTTGTTCTGCAATTGTTGCATTAATTGATTCTTACGAAAGCAATATATTTTCTCGAGTTTTGCAAGACACTTGTGGATGCTTTACACAATGGGCAGAATATTCCAACTGTGTTGCAGTCCTTGGCATGTATGGCACAACCAGTGGCGGAGCCAGAGGATTTCAACAGGGGGTCCGGATTATGCATGTAATTTTTTTTCGACGACCTCTTAGTTCGTTGATTTTTTTTTCCATATTCCTAAATCACAAATAATTCAACATTCAACAAAATCATAATCCTAAATCACAAGTAATTCAACATTTGATTAGTTACTCAAATTCAATTGAAAAAAAAAAATTAATTACAAATTGAAACACATTGTTGTTGTTGAACCCAGAATTCAGTATTAGAACGACGAGTCTCTCTTGAGTTCGGATAGTAAAAAGCGGTAAATCAACTGCGAGTTCTCATATTCGAAAATGTTGGATAATCACTTCATTATCAATGCGCTTAAAATATCTCTCTCGACATAAAGACACCAAAGCGATTCGGTGAGAAAGTCATCTCCCATCTTGTTGCAGTAAATTTGTCTTAACAATATTCATCGCAGAAAATACTCGTTCCACACTAGCGATCATGACGAGCAAAACTAAAGCCGACTTGATAAGAAGATATACTAAATGAAAAGTAGTGTGATATCCCACCTCAACCATATTAGTTGCAAGTTCTCAGAGCATTTTCTAGTTTAGAAAATCTTGCATTTCCTCTCATTTTTAAATCCACATCTTTAGTTGTTCTTTAAGCTCCATTCGATCATCCATTGAAAAGTCTTGTGGATATAGTTCGCAAGTCGAACTAACTTTGAAAAACTAAAATTGGAGAGCGAATTCTTAGGATCAAGACATCTTATGCGACAAGAGCAATTAAGTGTTCGTCTCGTTGAAACGATTATCCATCTCTTGACTAATACGATCAACAACCTAAAAAATATAAAATAAAATTACTTCTATATTCAAAAACATAATTAGAAGTATAAATAGAGAAAAACAATTTAATACGACAAAATATCTCAACTCGAAAGTGGTGAAAGTATGTGTGTTTCTGTGAAACGGCGACACAGAACATTATCTTCCATATTAGGGATGCTAATATTATGTTCGAACAAAAGCATTCACATCTCCTAATAGATCATCCCATCCATTCTCCTTGAGATGTTGCAATTGTCTCTTGGTAGTAACAACCAAATTCATGGCCTCTACAATATTACGATCTTTTTGTTTGCAAAAAAGCGTGACAAAATATTTGTCAACCCCAACACTACCTTCATCAAGTGAGCAATGAATACAAACTCATATGTTTCCATCTTATCGATCAAGCCCACAACAATGCCTTTACTTTTGAATTCTGTCCATCTTCATATATATTCTCGAAGAACTTCAACCAACTGATGACCACATAGATAGAAGGCGAACAATTGTTTTGTAGTGTGAACCCCAACGTAGCACCCGGCCGAGCTAAACTAGTTTCTTGATTCAAACCTCTTCACGTGGAAATATCACCCTTTTCTAAACGCTCCACCATATTTTCATGTTGTCTTTGTGGTGGTAGTTTTTGTTATTTAGTAATATGACATATATAATATGTTGACTTTAGTGTAAGCAATGGGCCATCATGACTTTTAGAAAAATACATCTACTAACATGACTACATGAGAAATATTTTTTTCTTTTTGTGTGAAATTTAGTTCAAACAAGTCAAACAATAATCCTAAGTTATAAAAAAAAATTACTTTTTTTTTTTCTTCCTTCCTTCTTCTTACCGGTAGCACGCCGGACCCCCGGACTTCGAATTTCAAGCTGGACCCGGAACCCCCCCCCCCTCCGCCCCTGGGCACAACATTCTGCTCCATCGTCTGAAGCCCGAGACAACGAGATCAAATTAGCTGCTGCAAAATCTGTTCTCCGGCTTTCAAGAAGATGGGATTTGCATATATATCACCACAGATTTTTCGCCTTACAGTTTTGATGGCCAAGGACCCATCATCTTTGGTAAGGAGAAAGTTTGTTGATAAAACATACAAGCTTTTGAAGGAGCACACTATTCCTTGTAGATATGCTTGTGCTTTTGCATTGGTTGCTTCAGATTCTGAAAAGGATTTACAAGAAGATTCACTGAAATATATGGCATAATTTATAAGGGATTACAATATAGAAGGTCATTTGGTCCCAAATACGGCAAATCAGGGAGGAGTGTACATAGTGGTTTTCTTGATCCACGTTCTTGCACTTGATAGAGATTTCGATGAATAAACTTTTACTCAGTTTTGCAGTCCACTTGTTTTAACCTTGCATGCTTTAGTAAATACTAATTTTGTTGATGGTAATAGTTTGATTAGCTTCTGTGTTACACTTGAACTCTAATTGAAGGTATATTTCGAAATAAAGAATATCCTATGTTTATAAGTTGGCATTGTTCTCTGCAAATTTGCTTCTATGGAGTCATGCTAATTCTGTGTATTGGTATATATATGTGGACCATGCAGTCAATTAATAAGTCAAGATTATTCATGTGGAAAAGAATTGTACTACTGTTCTTCTTTCAATCGCTCATCATATCCTTGATGATTACTGGGCAATTGATATTTCTATGTTACTATTCAAAATCAGCAATTTCACACATTCTTCATTGTAGTTGAACACTTTTTTGTGCTGAATTCTACTGGCAATTACAACTTTTGTCTTATGATTTACAGACAAGTGTAACAGAGACGAGCGATAGTTTTCCATTTACTCAAAATCATTTTTTTATTTTCCAATTTAAAGTCTAAAATTATTCTCATGCCAATTTCTTCAATAAAAATATATAATAAAATTGATTTTCATTTTAACTTTGACAAGTTTTTAGAGTGTAATCAATATTAATGAAGCAACTTGTAGTGATAAAAATGTCAATGATACACAGTTTGCCAAAATAAAACGTTTACCAAACTTTTCCATATTAAGCTATTTTAGACCAAAAATGTAAATTTTAATCTTTAAAATGACTCAATTTTCAAATTACTTTTTCTTTTGTTTTTAGGACAATATAGTTTATAAATATGAATAATGTGCATTGATTTTGCGAAAAATATAAATTTGAAAAGAGACCAAGGGATTTCAGTACATGCTTTAATAAGTTAATGAAATACAAATAAGCTGTAGTTCTGAACTGATACCCCTCTTTTGTATGAATAAAACTTATTGATATCAAATGGCCAACTAAGACTTGTACTGATGCTCCAATCCAAGCATATGTATATAATTAAATAGTGAAGATTTTTCGGTATTTCCAGCCTAATTACCATCCCTAAGAAATTGTGGCACCAAGCAATATTCAATTTTACTAAAAAGGTCATTAGTTTGGAGCTGAAATCTTGCTCTTTGAGGCCAAAATATTACCAACGTTGTGCAGTAAAAGAATACATCAAAGATTCTCATGTTTACACATAATTTCTTTTAAAGCAAAACACATACATAGGGATTAAAATTCTATAATTTTACACTAGGATCTCATTTTCCCAGGAAACAAGACATCTAGTATATACTACAGAATAATATGTTCTTCCTCAGCAATCAAGGTGGGCAGTTTCCCCCATAACTCTAGCGTGGCTTTGCTACTGCCATTATAGTACAGATACAGAGCATTGAGAACTTGCAGTCCCTTGGAACTTCAGAAGTAAATAAAACCTGTCAAAGCCCTTTGGCAGTTAACAATCGAATTGCTTTGAGATACGAAAAGCTCATCCCATTCCCATCTTCATGCCCTCATGCAGGACCCGTTACTTTCAATCTGATGCAGCTCTCGGAACAAGCAATTTGCATCAAGTAACAGGCAAGGAATAGCCATAAGGCTGAAGGCTGATAATTATATCATGGGCAAACATATCAGCTACCACTAATTCTAGAACCATAACTATTTGAAAGCCTCTTGGCCCACCGACTTTGATCGGGTAACCAAGAAATTGGGGATCCAACTATGGCACACCATCTTAAATTCAGAAGTCCAACAGCAAGATTCTCCTTGGAATCTTTGAAGAGCTCAATTATTCGTGACTCGGCTTCCAAGTCATCTGCCAAAATAAGATCCTCCTCAAATGAATCTCTCTTTTCTTCAGGACTGTGATCATCAGCAAGAATCATTCGCATGCTCAGAACCTGCAACGCTTCGACAGCTGTGCTAAAGAATCCATTCTCTATGTATGCAGAAAACACATAGCCGCAGGTTGACGGATCAGGATGTATCTTCTCCTCGTGCATCCGCTCAACAAGAATCTCTACTACATCGAGTCTTCCCTGATAGAATCAGATCTTTTAAACAGTTGAGAGAAGACTGCTTGTACATCCAAGCAACAAAATAACCTACCTACCTATGCTCACAATTTCCTGTAGCAATAACAAGAGGAATATCCGTATTGAAGTAGAGTGAGAGGCTCATCTAATTAATTTGGTAAAGACATTTTGACTCTGACCAGGTATCAGTATGGGGTTGGGAATGAGAATGGGGATGAGGATGGGGAATCACAAAATAGTTATGTGGGGATGGGGGAGAGAACGGTATTTGCTTCCCTCCCCGAATAGTTATATAGTAATTAAATTAAGATTTATACATTTATATGTTTACATAACTATAATATATGTCCTCATACATATACATATATATATATATATATATATATATATATATATATATATATATATTAAGGATAAGGTTATCCTTACACCAAATCTCAGCAGTCCAGTCGCAAATTGAACGGTGTAATATTACCCCAATCCGCACTTTAATATGGGGGAGCCCGCAATTTCGTTATGCAGACGGAGGCCCGCTATGTCAATGTACAAAAATACTTTCTTTTTAAAAGTAATCCTCCTCCTTTCAGAGAGATTTTTTTAAAAGTAATCCTCTTTATTTGTAGTCTTTATTTTAACTGTGGATCAGAGAGAAGTTTTTTTTACTTCAAATTGACCATAATCCTTCTTTATTTGCAGTCTTTATTTTGAACCCATACAAAATTGAGGCAGAGATTGAAAGAGTATGGTTTCTAACAACCTAATTACTCCTTGAAAGCTTGGAGAAATTGTTTAACTACCCTTTTGGTTCCAAAAGGAGATATACACATTGATTTCAATTTGAAGAATCAAAGAAGAGGCAGGTATGTAAAAAATGATAATTTACAAGTGGGTCCATTCTGCAGACTCCCCCATATTAAAGTGCGGACGGTGTATTATTTTCACCGTCAGATCCGCGATTGGACGACCACGATATGTTATAAGGATAATCTTAATTGTACAACGTTGACTATGGATTGATCCCCTATATATATATAATAGAGAGAGACATATGGTTCAATATATTATTAATTTCATCAAGTATATGCTAACATATGATTCATTCTCATGTATGTATTATTGTAAATAAAACTATAATTGGCCTTTAATAAATAAAAAACCCACGAAATATTAATCCCCTTGGGGATTTAAATTCTCTATTGGGATGGGGATGGTTGCTAAGTTGTAATCCCCGTGGGGATTGGGGCAGGTACAGGGAATATTTACGAGACCGGGGATAGGGATGGGATGTGTAATCCGGCAGAATCAAATGATAGTATCAAATACCTCATCACATGCTGCTTGAAGAATAGTGTTAAATAACAATACATCAAGTTGAATCTCTTCTGAGCATGCTTGATCCAGAATGTTCAATGCACCATCAAAATCTTTATTCTTCAAAAGAATCTGAAACAAATTGATATCCAGTGTAAAAAGACCAGCTATATAGAAACTTAATGGTACCATCACAAATCTACTACATCTATTTCTGTATACTACAGCACAAATTCAGGCAAAAATTAATAGTGCAAAGGCTCCAAGCAAGAAATAAGAAGTATTTTATTTGGTTATCCAGATAAATTCTACATCTGGATTCTGGACAAGATAGATCATGTTTAGCTACGATGTACTGATAGGAACAAAATCAAACATAATAGGCTAAAAAAATTCCGAGGAAGATCAAAGATAGCACCATGGGTTGAGGATAGGATGCTGGTAAGACAAAAAGAAAAAAACAGTAAACAGGTTACAACAGTATGGAAACAAACAAGGTGAATATAATAATCATTCAATGAAAGCGGTGAAGGGATATTGTAGACAATAATTAATTACATTATTTGAAAGGTGGTTCAAAATTGAGGTAGATAATTATTAATTACATTCTATGAAAGGAGTAAATAACTAGTTTACCTAAAATGCATATAGCTGATAGGCTTGCTTAGTTTGGTATTCTGGCTAAACAAGTAATGTTAACAGCTAATCCATGTGAAAAAAGTAACACTTGAAAGAAGAAATAACATTCTTAAGTAAACAAGTACTACCAAGTCAAAGGTCCATATTCAGTTTTCTTATTTTAAACCTGAAAATGTCAAATGGTTGGTTCAGTTTTTTTGCCAAGAAATTCTGATTACACTAAAGAAATTCTGATTATACTAATGGCTGAACTAATTCTCAAAAGCTGAGCATAATTTATTGGTCAGAAATTGCAAGTGTCTATTTTTCAAGGATTCATGAATGAAAAGAAATAGAGGCCACCTACCATGTCTTGCCTATGTATAAGTGATAAAAGATTTTAAAGCGGGTGGAGATCTATTTTTCAATAAATTATTAAATTCATTGAATGAATCACATTGTTTGTCAATAGAACATGTTATATTTAAGTAACTGAACTCTAATGATCTTAGAAGGTGCTAGAATAGTAAAAACTGCAAGAACACCCAAATCTAGAATAGCCAATTGAAAACGCTGTGATTCAATCCCTACCATGCATCTGCTTTCATGGAAGTATCTCTTGACAAAGAAGAATTAACATTAAATTTTATTCAATTAGTAGAACTACTGGTTCCAGATTTCATTATAAAAGCACCAAAACAATTAAGGGAATGCAGATGTACACAAGGTGTATACAAAATAGGTTTAAAATTTACTCTGTTGAGCAGAAATTCAAAACACTGTGATTTCAATCTCTACTATTGATGAGTGGGTAATATACCCATGAATCAAGTATTTTTAGGTATAATATATTGTTAGTTTTTAAGTATTTTAGAAAATTTTATTTTTTTAATTGTTATTTTGTAGGTTGGGGAAGCATAAGGGCAAAACAAAAAATTTCGGCGACCAAAGGGGCAAAATCGTAATTTCCTACACATCACCAGTGCCGGGGCGCTCCTCTTCAAGCCTACAGCGCCGGGGTGCTGGAGATCAGGAAGGTGTGGTCGAGTCTTTTGGATAGCTGGGGTTCTACTGCAGATTTCTATTCAATTTTGGATTCTAATTGAGCGACTTAGAGGAGGATTTCTAATAAAAATGAAGGCTCTCCATAAAAAATACAGAGTTTGAAGCAGATTGCTGGAGATTAAGGATTGGAGATTCAGAAGAGCCCGCAAGGAATTCAGACCGGAGACTTGAAGACGGAAGAAGACTTTACTGAGTTTTTCTTACATCTATTTTCAGTTTTGTAATTCTATTGTGATCCAGCGGTTGTTCAAAACCGGCTCAACGGTACAATCGACATTGGTTTTTTTACCCAAATAGCGGCTCCTTTTCCAAAGGATTTACCGAATTGAAATCGTTATATCAAAATGTTATATATATATAATATACAATATTATATATGGGATATGATTAAATCTAAATAAAAGGCGTAGGGTTAGATCTAAATGTGGTAGTATGTATTCTTAGTTATTTGCATGAGTTGAATAATTAGGGTTGTAAATTGAATAAAAATATCTCTTTTCATGATGGTAATTTTAGAGAAAGAGTGTTTTTCATGTAACTTTTTGGGAATTGATACTTAATGAATTTGATTGAAGGAGAAGAGGAAAATGGTTTGCTTTTTTGGCATAAGAATGGGGCCCGGGAAGCAAGATTAATTAAATTGAATATTTTTTTATTTGATCCTTCTAACGCCTTTATTTATAAAATGAGGGGTTTATAAATAATCATGAATTTCATATATATATATATATATATATATATATATATATATAACAACTTTTAAACTTTAATTGATTTAATAATGATGGATGATTTGGATAATTAATTAGTATTCTTAGTTATTTTCTTCTTCATAATTGGAGATATTGTTAGTCTTAAGCCTTTAAATATCTAATTTTCAACCTCTCTTGTTATTTTTAAATTTAAATGGCAGGATATATAGGTTTAAAAAACCATTATGTCTCTTTTCTCAAGACAATTGAGATTGTTTAAATAAAATTGAATTGAAACAAAATTAGTAGTTGGTATGTTTATGGATATATTTAATTCCAATTATTTATTCAAGATTCCTTGTGGGGTATACTTTAGATGAATTCGGGAATAAAATCTAGGGTTAGATCTGAATGTGATAGCATATATTCTTAGTTAATTCTATATTAATTGTTGATCATGTACTTTTAATTGATACTTAATGAATTGTCAATATCTAAAATCGGACAACAAACATTGCATCATCATTCATGAAAGTTTCTCTTGACAAAGAACTAACATTAAAATTTATTCAAGCACCAAAAAAATTAAGGGAATGCAGATGTACACAAGTAGTATACAAAATAGCTTTACTCTTTACTCTCTTGAGCAAAGATGACTTCTAATGAAAATTATATTGTTCGTTTCTAATCAGAATATGAATATCATGTTGTTAGAAGCAAAAGAAAACAATATATAATCAGAACATACAATTTAGGCTTAGTAGGATTTTAAGTTACTAGGATCATACTTTGTTTGCTTCATACTCAACTTCCAACTTGTATAGCCAAAAAACAAAAAAAAATGAAAAAAAGAAAATAAAGAAAGAACAAAAGGTTCAAAGTAAAGAGTTAATTTTACGACATATGTTGCTGGCTTGCTGCTTGTCTAATAAGATCTATCCAGAAAGGGAAAGAACAGTGAAATGTTGGTATATGCATGAGAATTGTTATATTGAGGTAAACATGCATATTAAATGGTATCACAAATTGCAGGATAAAGGACAATGGAGTGAAGTTTGCAAGTAATCAAGAATGATGTTATTTTACAAGGCATAAAATTCTACTGCTTTTATGAGCTGCATCAAAACTTAAACTGTGTGCAGATATGAGAGCCAATAAGCATACCTCTATGAGAGCAGTGTAAGTTAGCACCTGTGGATAGAAACCATCACGGATCATCAGGGCAATTAGTGCACATGCAGATTTGAAACCTCTAATAACGGTGGTGCAGCAATGAATCATGATACTATAAGTTGCAGCATCTGGCCGATATCCACAAGCTATCGTAGTTTTAAACATTTCTACAGCCAAACGACTCTGGATTGGAAACAAAAAATAGTGTTAGTTCCTATAAAAAAATATACAGCTACAGTTCATAGAATATCTGATACAGTAAAACAACCAGGCTGCATAAAGTACTTACTTCCTTGGCCTCAACAAGGGAATGCAAAACAGTATTATAGATTGGAGTTCCTAAATTAGTGTTACTGCGAGAGAACTGATTTTCTGCCACCCGCAAGTAATGTATCAAGTCGTTCATCATCCCCTCTGCTCCAAGTGCTCTCAGCTGAAACAAAAAAAAAAACAAAAAAAACTACATGCTAGTACACTTAGGCCAAGACTAACATATACAAAACATGAAGCCATTTAACACGTCAGAAGCGTGCTGGAGATGCTAAACGTCTCACTTTGCTAAGTTCAATAGGGAAAAAAGGGTCAAGCTAATCAAGTATTTGTGCTCCTATGTTAATATCTAATTCTAATTATTTCACTGCAAAAGTGTAAATATCTCTCCGAAGCACACAACCATAAATATGTGGTAATATTTAATGCCTAAGATCCACCTAACGGAGAATGACATATAATAATAATCCTAGATACAAGGGACAACGACAAAAGCATGCCACACAGTAGGGTTGTGAATGCAGTATGTTTCCATGGACTATACAAGTGGCAGCACTGTGTTTCCACTCCAAAGAACATCAGGGATATTCTTAGAAAATGTTTTACTAGCCAAACCAAGTGACACAAGATCATCTTAATGAAAAGAAGAAAATGGAAAACCAATTATGCTATTTGTTCTCCAAAATTAAAAAACCGTCCTCTGTTGTAGTAGAAGAAGGGAGTCGCAAATAATGCAGATACCCACCAGGTTCCTGACTGATAAATGACTGTGCTCAATGCCATTTTTCATCATATGTGCTTCTATAGCACTTATCCTTTTAGCTGTATCCACCTGTGATAACATATTACCTTCTTCATACGGCGCATTTACATTACCGAACAAGGAAAACAGAAGTTCATATGTCCTGATATCTAGCTGGAGTTCCATTTGTCTCATTTTAGCCAACATTCGAACAGCGCGTTCAGGTTTATCCTGAAAGATATTGAACTATATTAATAAAGACTAACATATTGAAGACGACAGTAGTTCTAGGGGATGACTAACACCAAATTTTAGATTGAAGGAGATCATAAAAAGGAAATGATAGCTTGTGGTGTAATAAATACTATCACTATGACAGAGTTGGTTTCTAAACAGGATTATCATGATCGAACTCAACAAGTTTGGTCAAGCGTAAGCCAGATTTTCAGTTGAGTTAAGGAAATAAATCAATATGAAGCAAATGAACAAAATATAAGTATTGTAGGTCCTACATAGTTCCCCCAGTACTTGAGATATAAAGCAAAAGTCCCAGTGATTGAGTTAAATAATGCTGTCAAGATTTGGATAAGGGGGACCACCTGCTTTAATGTGTTCAAAAGCCAAATGCATGTCACGATAAAAAATTTGTTTCTTTTTCCAGACGCTTTCTATCCCAAAAGAGTTGGGGTAGGCTATATGACAATGACAAGAATAGATAGAAAATAAAGGGCAATTTATAAACAAACTTTAAAACATAAATTAAAATAATGTACATTTAAAAAAAAATAAGAAACTAATAAAATTCTAAAGTATAGTTAAAGGATCGAATGCAACGGAAAAAATTACGCAGACACCCACATAGACAAAAATGCATACTAACATGTATATATATTAAAAAACCAAAATGAAAACAAAAGGTAAATCGAGGAGGGAAAAGGGAAAGATATAAATCGTATCAAAAGGTGCAACACCATACTAGGAATCCGATACGCGGATTGCATTTCTCCACTCACTCCTATCATAGGTCATGTCCTCAATTACCTGCAGCTCTTTTCATGTCTACTTTACCTACTTTCTCCAAAGTAATTTTAGTTTTACCTCTATCTCTTCCTATATCTTACTTGATATGCGACTCATCTTTTCACTTGACTGAATGGAGTATCAACAGGCTGACATTGGATACAAGTATATAATCAAACAATCTCAACCTAAGTTCTCTCATCTTTTCCTCAATCGATGCTACCCCAACCCTATTTCTAATATCCTCGTTTTTTTATCTTATCTAATCTAGTAAGGGTATCACCACAAATCCACTTTAACATTCTCAATCCAGTGCCTCTCATCTTGTGCACATGTTGCTTTTGGTCGTTCAATATTTAGCTTCATGTAACTGCTGTTCTTATCATAGTTCTATAAAACTTTCCCTTCCACTTGGGAAGAATTATACGATCACACAGCACCCCGATGCATGGTGCCACTTCATCCTTCTGTAATCAATAATCATGTGGGTTAGATCCTCTTCAACATCTTCCCTTTTATGCTATATTCTTCGGCACATGCAGTGCCTAACATATTCACAGTGCCTGTCTTTCTACTTCTTACATTGATGATCTCGCCCACAATATAACCCGTCTTACTTTAATTTTAGGTTCTAATTTACTTCTCCATGTCTCCAGCTTAGTATTAACACCTTACCTAATCTCATCAACAAACACAATATCATCAACAAATTATATGAAACATTCATTTCATCCTAAAAGTCTTTTGTTAGCGCATCCATAACTAACACAAATAAATTAGGACTTAACAGAGTAAACCTATTGTAATCGAAAAGTCATTAGACATATTAAGTTTGCCCAAAATTAAAAATAACGTGCGAGGGAGCCAGTGTTCTAAAAGGCGGCCGCCTAGGCACTAGGCCCCCCTTTGCCGCCTCGCCTAGGCCAAAAAATCCCTCCAGGAGATTAGGCGGTGCCTAGGCGGAGACTTTTTTTTAATTTTAATAACTACCCAAACTAAATATTGATATATTTATTTTTTTAATGATTTACCATATTCATAATGCATGTTGTAACATATCAAATCACAACAAGAAGTGAACACGATCAAGTCAAAATGGATAATTTTATTATAGTTGTAATTTTTTGAACTTGTACTAACTTCAAATTATATAAATGATGATACATTTGTAATATTTAGTTTAATTCAATATAATTCTTAAATTTTTGTTTAGTTTTTTAAGTTTTAATATTGAATTGAATTCTTGAAATTTTAAATTTTATTATTTAATAGCAATCTTGTTTATGAATAAAACTAATACGTTAAAGATATGTGTTTGAACTTTAAGCAAAAGTCTTTATTATCTTTATTATAAATTGTTCTGCTTTATATTATTGTTTTATTTGGGTAAATGTAAGATAAAATATTAAAATTGGCTTAAAATAAAAAATCTGCTAGGCCCTCTCTTTCTGCCTTTTAGAACATTTACTCTATTTGCCACAATGAAATTTGTGTGAAAAAAACAATGATTTACATCAGCGGCCATTTAAATACAGCAAGGGATTGGGCTGACTTTTGCCATCTCTTTTCTGTCTTTACTGAAGTAAAGCTAAAAAATTACTAACCAGAATGTCACATGCTTGAAGAAAATAATTGTAAGGATAAGTAAAAGGGCATTGGGATATCTGGTCCAGAAAAGATTCGGCCAAATCCAGTTCTAACTCTTTACTGCAACTTATTGATATGGTTCCAAGAGTAGAATCACGTGGCCTCAAATTCTTTTCCAGCATTACTTTTAACTGCACAGAGATGGATCATAGTTTTAGGTAAAAAGATAGCCACATAAAATGCTAAAAAGGCACAGTTCAAGAAGGAAACCCGAAGAAAGAACTTCATAAGCAAGGGAGCGGGATGGAATGTGAATTAATTATTGCAAAAACATAAAATCAAAAAAATTTAATACCAGTTCTATTCCATCATGGGAACCTCTATCTTTAACAACTGCCCTTATGAGGCCATCGTATGTATTGCATGATGGTTCCAATCCAAGATTTTGCATCTAAACCAGACAGAAAATATCTCACATTAGAAAAAAAAAAAAGACAATTATCAATATCAAGTATAGAAAAAATAAAATACTTTGCTAAAACTTATAATCAAATACTGACACTAATTTCATTGTAATATACATTTCTATTGGAAGTCATACTTGGTGACTCAGCTCAGACCATTACAAAAACTAAGCTTATAACAAGGAGTTAGAAAATGTCCATTATAGTGTCTGCATACACAATTCACTAGAAACAATAACGTTTAGTAAATATACATTTAAAAAGAGAAGATGACAAAGTTGTGCTACCTGTAGAATTAAGTTCTCTGCCAACCCAGATTTTTTAATCTGTGCACAAGCATGTATTACATCAGTGAAAGACCACCTCAAGATCGTCATTACAGGGACACTCATACATTTATTCAGCCTAGTCATTACATCATTTCTAACTTCTCTAATATCCACATTGTTACAGTGTTCAACTACAGACGGTACAGAAGCTTCATTATCCTTGCTACATTTCTCCAAATTCAACTCACAGTTGGAAGGTATTGGAACGTCTAATCTTGGACAGGTCAACTTTCCTTCAGCGGTTTTAATGATGACTTGACCTCCCTGAAGAGCCAAAGCTAACATATGTTGTAAAACAACGTTGGCAGAATTCAAATCTCTCAACCTTGCAAAGGACTGTATAAATTTTCTAAGAGAAATAATGCTGAGATTGTAGTATTTGGTCCATTCCTTCCAGATGTCATGCACTGCAGACAGGTTTTGCTGCAAAACTGCAAGCTGAAAGAATAAATTTAGAATATAAACCATTTGATAAAATTTTGATTAACCTTAAAAATGAAATTATTGGAATCATAAATCCTCTTACCCCCCACCCCCGCGCACCACCCGCTAAACCTTGAGCTGAATCTAAAAGACTAAACAGAGATAATTTGCTCAGATGGCCAAGAATAACTATTATAACTATTGCTTTAATGGGTGTTAATGTAGTGTTTTCCATGAAGGAATAAATCAGATTAAAATAATGTGTTATATTTTGCACTAATATACTCCTTTGTCTCACTTGCTTTTGAGGGCTACCTACAATTTGAAAGAGGGAAGGACGTAAAATCCAAAGATTATAACCATAAAGCAAGAAAACAATGCTTTCCAACAAGTATGAATCTGCAAAAAAGAGTATGCAGTGAAAAGGAAGAGTAAACAATTAAACATGTCTTAAAGGAGGAATAATTAGTATTCAAACTTCTACTGGATGTCTAGTTCATGAAACACTCATAGCATTCCAGCCAATGCACACTGGGCAGCCATCCACTTCAAAACAGGTAATGAAGTTATGGATTCATACCTTCAAACCTGTCATGGTAATGGAAATGTCCAGAGCACCAGTTACTTGAGCATAACAATATTAGTAGTACTATTTATCTGATTGGTAGATAAGTATGGTAAGTATCTGGTTGTTAGTAGATAATGATAGTAGTTATCTGGTTGATGGTAAATAATGAAAAATTGCCATTTTCATTGTCAGCATCGACTGAATTAAGAAACATCTTTCCACAACAGTACTTCAGCATTGTCAATACTGATGCAATGCCTTTAAATTGGATGCTGAACTCAAATTTCAAATCCACAAGTATACAGTCCACTAAAAGTTCAAACTCAGAAATTCGTTGTAAAAAGAAGATTAGTAAGTGAGGAGATTTTCCCCTTCTGAAAGATAAATAAATAAAGGAGTTGAACAGTCTATATAAGCCAACGTCATGTATTACGTGTCCTTAAAGCCAATGCTTATAAAATCTACTTGTAATTCCATCAGATACTGTGTTTATACACGCCAAGAAAGCATAACTAGAATATTTCATCTAAACAGAGTATTGCTTAACAATAAGTATTTACCAATATATTTTCATGCAAAAGTACCATGTTAACAGTTTTTTTTTGGGTGAAAATATTTCTAAAAACTTTAAAAGGTTATATTTATTTAGTGATCCAACCATTATTACATGAATTAAATAATGTAATGTTTAGTATTTGAAATTTCTTTGGAGTCTACAATTTGGAATGCCAACTTTCTGATGTCACTAAACAATCAACAAAGTTCACCACAAATATCTCCCTAAGTTATTGTTATAAGATTATTATAGAATCATGATTCTATTAGTATATTATGTTATTCAACTTGTAGCATATATATAAGGGTTTAGTACTCTTCGTAATAATATAAAAATAATATTCAATATATCTATTTTATCATGTTAATAAGAGCTAGTTTGATCTTGGGAGGCCAATTAGAAGTCTTGCTTCTATCGCCGGCAACACAAAGATGGCGGAGGGTATCTTTTTTTATTGCAATTCTTTTTTTGTTATTTTTTTAGAAACAAAATAAAAATCCATGGTGGTTGTTTGTTTTTGTGGTGAAACAAAAATTGTTTGTCCTTAGTAGTTATTTCTCTGGTTGAATATGTAAATGGATGGTTGATTAGAAAGTAAGGATTGCATGGAGAAGATATTTCAAGAAGGAATGTGTTCGATTTTTTGGGAAGCTAGAGAGTCCTCAGTTGTTAAGGAAAACAAGGAGTCCTTCGTAGTTTTTTTTTTTAAGGATAAAGAACCCTTCACATTTAACTTTTGACCAAATAATAATAATAATAAATAAATAAATAAATCTTTTCTTCCCGTGAAAATTGAAGAGGACTTCAATTTGAGGGGGAGTGTTCAAGATAAAATAACTCTGCGCTATGGTTGGTTTTAAGTCTTTTATTTTTAAGATAATATTATATACCAAGTTGTAAGTCGTGATATAAGACTTCCAACTTGAGGAGGAGTGATAGAAGATTGTTCTAGAATCAAGATTCTATTAGAGTATATTATTATTAAAATTTGTTTGGTGCCCACACATACTTGGTGTCCACACAGACCTTTGAAGCCTATGTATAAGGCTTTAGTGCTTTTTGTAATAATATAACAACAACATTCAATACATCTATTTTATGTCTAATATGAATCATTGCAACCGAAGACATATAAGATAATAAATTGGCTCGCTTTACTTACCTTGAGAAGCTCCGTATACGTTACTTCATTCTTCCCCACCATTTGTTTCTCCATTAAATCTAGACATTTACTGGCATGATTTACACTGCGCAGCTGGACACAAGCTTCCAAGAAGTAATTGTACATAGGCAATACTGGATATATATCTGGATTTTCTCCAAGACTACTCATCAAATTGAATGCCTGAATAGGCACAAAAGGACATAGGTAAACAAGTATGCCATGGTCAAAATTGGATATTATATGTGGTAGTTTCAACACTAAGAATATCAGCATTGATTTCATATACAACTTGATTCCATCTAAACCATTTCTATATCAAGAAAAGCAACCAATAATTGTAAAATTAATTCCACAAAACCCTGAAATAATTCTGAAGTCTCAGAAACCACCCGACCTCCAACCAGACTTGTTGCCAATTGGTATTCTGGGAGGTCACTCATCCATGTTGAGTTCCGGTACTTCAAAATCAAATAAATCAGATGTCATGGTATAAGGAGTGCATGAAAAATTTCAAGTCAAACCCAAAAAAAAACCATAGAAAAATTAAAAGTACCAACTTCAGTCCTGAAAGTGTTCATTAGATTAATTAGTTGGGGAAAGAGGAGAGAAGAGGGATTCAAAAGGTGGGGCAAAAATAGAAAAGCATGGTTGAGAGGTTATTCATGTAAATGGGGACATTTTATGTAACACGCTTGGGAAACAAAGAGAAACCAACTTTTGCTTTCTTTCTCGTGCATTTTCTTCAATGATGTGATATGAATGACATTATCCTACGAAAATATAGTCGTAACATATAAATTTTTGATACCTCGTCTACGTAACCTCCCTTACAGAGAGATCGGATGATAAGAAGGTAGCATTTTCCATTCATGTTGACCTCTTTTTCCTCCATAGTTCTCCAAGTCTCCATGACAAACTACAAAGGAAAGAACCCTCCCTGTAACTATTTCAGCATAGCAGAAATGACTCACTAAATTGGGATTAAATATTGTATTAGAAAAAACACACTCTTGCAATAGGTTTGTTCCCCAACTAAATCAAATATGTCACCAGAAAAGCACATTCATCCACCACTTGATGCATGCATATAGATTATGAAATTACTCTGACAATGTCATCTTGCACATCTAACTTAGTTTACCTAATGTATATAATAGCACTGTAATGTTTGTTGTTGTTACAAACCATATGACAAACTTTTTTGGCAGAAATTAAACTCCCTCCTCTACCACGTAAAATATGGTTAAAAATATTTATGAGCCATGTTCTTATTTTGCATTACTTACAAACAATGTTCTAAAAGGCGCTAGGCGGTAGGTGGGAGGCGGGAGGCGGACGGGCGGGAGGCGGGAGGCGGACGGGCGGGCGGGCGCCTAGGGAGCCTAGGCGGGGCCTGGGCGGGATTTTTTATTTTAAGACAATTTTAATATTTTATCTAACATTTATCCAAACAAAGCAATAATATAAAGCAAAACAATCTATAATAAAGACATTTGCTTAAAGTTCAAACACATATCCATATTGCTAATGTCAAAGGTCAAACACAAACATGCAATTGTTCAAAGTTCAAACATATTTTTACGTATTAGTTTTATTCATAAATAAGATTGCTGTTAAATAATAAAATTTAAAATTTCAAAATTTTAATTCAAAATTAAAACTTAAGAAACTAAACATAAATTTAAGAATTATATTTAATTAAACTAAATATTACAAATGTATCATCATTTATATAATTTGAAGTTGGTACAAGTTCAAAAAATTACAATTATAATAAAATTATCCATTTTGACTTGATATTATTCACTTCTTGTTGTGATTTGATATATTATATATCTAGATCTGGTTTGGGTAAAATAAAAAAAAAATCTGCTTAATCCCCGCCTAATTTTTTGGAGGAATTTTTTTGCCGCCTTGGGCCTAGACAGGTCGCCAAGGGGGGGCCTAGGCAGACCTAGGCGGGGATTTTTAGAACACTGCTTACAAATACAAACCAATAATTTGACTCACAACATATTTGACACAGATCAAGACAAATATTTGATGTTTGTGTGCATGCAGAGACACATTAATTTAGGAAAATACAGTTCGATAAACTCAGTTAGACAATTCAGATAGACAAAAATCTAGGTTAGTAAATAGTAACATAAAATGCAAAGTACCAATGGATCAGGTGATCCCGCACAATATCTAAGAATGTAGACAAAATCATCAGCTCTCAGAAAGCGATTACCACGGTCAAGATCTAACAGCAGACGGGAAGCCGCGCTTCTCTCACCTAAGCGAAGTGCATAAACAATTTTTTTCTGTACTGACCCTTCAAGGACTTCCTCCCATAACCTACATAACCATGACCTGCATATCAAGGGTCATCTAATCTCAGTATCCCTGTAATATATGCTATCAATTTGGCAAAAGAAAAAATATTTTAACATCATATAAAACTCTAATTGCTATAAAACTATTAGCTTTTATACACCATTTAAAGTTGTGAAAGTTTGCAATGCTTGCAGTATGCTGACAACATTCTTTGGTCCCTACACAAAATGAAACCCATTGTCAAAAAACAATAAAAATCCAGCAGAATTGGATTTACAAATTTGTTCCTGATACAAATAGAAAACATGAAATAGAAATAACACTTTTTTATTACATTAAGAAATCAACATCAGATAAAAAAACAGAAAAAGAAAAAGAAAATGGAGCATACGGATTCAGGTGCTTTTGATTTCCGAAACGAGTGCCCAATTGAACGAAAAAAACTGTGCAAAATCAAATGTCAAAAAATAAACAAATTTAAGTGTTATATAAACCTATTAAATATAGAAAGATAAAAATATAATTTTGTATGGAGTGAGGTGAATGAATTGTATATTAATACTTACAGAGATCTATACATGTTTTGCGAATTCCTCGAGAAGAGTTTGTTAAACTTTTAGGGTTAATGGGTTATTTGACGGGAACATGTCAAAATGGGTTTAGCGTCCATTACCGGTTAGTTTTGCAACTACCGTAGGACTAGTCGCCGTTGCTCAACTATTCAGGGTCGGCGGGTTGCACTCTCGCAGAGAACCGGTGCCTCCGCTGATAATTGATAGGGAATTGACACAGCTCCTCCTGACAGAATAGCAAATGGGGTAATATTTATACGTGAGAGAGTAACCGGCGAAAGTAACACTTTCAGTTGCGAGAGAATTGATATTAGTGTACTAATAAAGGGTGTAATTTTAGACCCATACCTCTTTTTTTTAATCAAAAAGAATAAAAAGATTAAATATATCAAAATTATAATCTGTTACAAAAAATAAACTGAATGAGTAACTTTTTAAAAAATAAATAAATAAGTAACTGATTTATCAGTTTTTTATTTCAAAAATCTAAGCTCACTTTCACTAGACAAAACATTAAAAGTTAGGGGGGAAATACATTTTACAGTAATAGTTTGTAAAAATTTATAAAACAAAGTTGCTTAAGGTTCTGTAAAAGAAAATAAATTATACAATGATTCTTGTTTTACACTATCTTTAAATTCGAAATAATTTTATATTAATAAATAATAATTACATAAATTGTCATTAGTTACTACTTTGAGTATTGCGATAACTTAAATTACTTCAAGTTTTATTTTTAATTTTTTATTCTAAAAGAAAACAGAAACATGTTATTAATATTTAAAAACCAAATTCATCTTCTATACTCCTTCATGTTCAAAAGTAATTTTATTACATTTGATAACTCTTTTATAATAATTTTGTATTATATTCACGAGTGACATAATAAAAAACATATGGGAGTAATTACATTGAAATAATTAAATCAAACACACAGCAGAAGATCTTGCCAGGGGCCAAGACTAATTAATAGTAATAAAGACAAATTTCAATTTCTTTTTTCTATTAATGCACAAGTGGTGTATTGTTACATAAAAACTGCTCTGTTCTTTAACAAAAATATACACTCCCCAACCTGAAAACATGAACATCTCTTGCGATGCATGCATTCCAAGTTCAAGGACCTCCATTTTCTTCCTGTTGGGTCATGATATTTTTTTTATTGGGCCGAGTAGATTGGGTCTACTTATTTGATTAGTCCATTGGGTCCTCATTATTGAGTCTTAAAGTTATTGGGCCTGGGCATTATATTATTTCTGTTGAGTCCTTTTAAGATCGGGTCGGATCAGTGGATCGACCCGTTAGATATTTTAATATCTCTATCTTTGACTTGTAATGATGAAAAGAGAAGGTTGTTGACGGTTAAAACTGCAATGCATTAATGTGGATGAGATTATAACCCATTCGGTGGCAGATAAATAAATGCATGAAAAAGTGACACCGCATGCACCGATCAGTAAATCACCGAGAAGTGAAATTTGTGTCGATGTAGAGACGGTAGTGGGTGGTGCAGAACGGGTAAAAGAGAAAGTATAACCTAAGCAAAGAAAGTCTTGAGAAAAGTACATACATACACACATATTCAACTGATAATATTTCTCTCAATACACTAGAGATTTAATCCTCCATTGTAACCCTTGTGAACACCGATACTGACTCTCACGCTTGAGCTATCCCCCGACGGTCGAAGCCGTCAAACTTTTGGTGTTGATCGTGTTTACTGTACAGGATCAGGGCGTCTTACGTGATTGGGACGTGGCAGAAGATCTTGGCGTTAACATTGGCGCTAGAAAGAGGACTGAGTTCTAGTGTCTTGTAATTTTCAATCACAACTTTCATTTAATCTACTTCGGGGGATGGTGAGGAGTAGAGATGATCTGCCGGGGGGAAATGACGATGGTCGTGAGTTCGTCGTTGCCTCGTGTTTACAGTAAGGATCGTCAGGTCCTTCCAAAAGTGCTTTCGTGAGATCGGCCTCAAGCACGAATCAAGGGATCCTCGTACGAAGACTCGTGGTGGAGCCAGACGGAGACTGGTCTTTGATACAGATAAAGAGCGTGATCATGGTCGAAGGCGGACAGAAGGTTCACCGACCAGGACTCATCACCGAAGTGGTCAGGAGGATAGAGTTTCCAAGTTGGCGAGGATGACAGACGAAGCCGATAAGGCCTTGGAGGTTCTTCTAAAGCAAAGAGAAGATATAGCCGAGCAAATGCTTCGGGTGGCTGAGTTAGGGGACGAAGCATCCAATCATGTTCGGTCCGAAAGACGAAGTAGGCATAAGGATATAAAACGGCGGGAGGGGAAAGAGCCGGAGCATTCTATACATGTGTCTTGGGACCGTTCTCGTGATCGAAGAAGATCGAGGAGTAGAACTCCTGTAGCTTCAAAGAAGGCACTTATTGTCGTTGGTTCTCAGCGTCGAGACGATGACAGGCAAATGAGTAGGTCGAGTGAGGCCGTGCCAGAAACTGGGAAGAGAGAGCGTCAACGTGAATATTCTCATCATGAGGATAGAGTTGTACACCGGAGTAGATCCAGAAGTCCAACAAAGGCAGTGGGATCAGATAGAGGAGGTCGATCCACTCAGAAGCAGAAGGTTATTCAGGAGAAAGAAGTCTCCTCGCAGCCAGAAGGTGTGGATTTTTTGGTGAGAGAATTGAAGGAGCTCCGGAAGTAGTTAACTGAGGTTCAACATGTGAAGGATATTCCGGGAAAGAAGGCGTCCCCATTTTCCTCGGATATTCTTAAGGAGAAGGCGGACACCACCAAGAAGTTGCCTCATATGGAGAGTTATGATGGGTCTGGAGACCCTTATGACCATAGTCAGGCGTTCGACCGGCTGATGGATTATTATGACTTTACCGATGCTGAAAGTGCCATACGTTTGTTACAACATTAAGGAAGGATGCGAGGCAGTGGATGGGGACTCTACCTGCATATTCGATCTCGTCATGGTCCGAGCTGTGTGACAAGTTTCATGCCCGTTTCGGAGCAACAAGAAGAAAGGGGAAACCAGGAGTTCTTTAGCACAGTCAAATAATTCACCAATGAGTCCTTGGGTCAGTATGTGAAGAGGTTCAGGTAAGCAGTTGGCCAGGTGGCGGACCTCAATGATCTTCAGGCGGTAGGGCTGTTTCAGAATGGGCTAGATTTGGTGAAGTCCGAAAAGTTAGTGAAGAAGTTGATGTTTCACCATCCGAAGAGCTTGGCTGAAGCCTTTGACAAAGCAGAAGGATATATTGTAGTGGAGGAGGCTATGAACAGCCTAAAACGTCCTTCTTCGGACCGGATGAAGGAGGCAGATGCTCCTAAAGTCGAAGGCGATCAGAAGAAGGCGGGAGGGTATAATGATCGGCCAGAGGGCAGTTCGAAGAAGTACAACAACTCATGGCGACAGGGAAGTAGTTGTCCACCCGTTCCCACCCTGAAGGTGAATAAGGTTTACACCAAACTGAATACGGATAAGTCGGTGATTTTGGATCAAATCAGGAGCCAGTCGTTCTTTGAACCGCCTCGTGATAATTATAAGACAGGACAGGGCAATGCTCGAAAGTATTGTGGCTATCATCAAGCCGCAGGTCATGACACTAATGAGTGTTGCAATTTGAAGGACTTCGTGGAGAGAAAGGTTCAGAGCGGTCTGCTAGTTCAGTATGTGGCCGGGAGGGATCAACAGGATCAGCAGAATGTTGACCGTACTGTTCAGACGATTCAAACGGTTCCACCCGCCCAAAATGCTCCACAACCACCACCAAGGCACGTCGTTGATCTAATAACCGATGGGACGGCAGGGAAATTGGTAAGGAAGAAGAGGAGAGGATATCTGGATTCGGTCATGTCCGTGGCGGGTGCTCCCTCAAGATGTATGCAGCAGTTCCGTGGACCATTATATCCTTCACCGATGCAGATTATCCTTCGGAGCCCATCGAACCTCATGAAGGGGCACTGGTGATCACTGCACAAGTAGGTTCGGTGGACGTGAAACGTATAATGATAGACAACGGATCTTCTGTGGACATTTTGTACGCCCATGCTTATTAGAGGATGCATCTTGATGGGCGAAAGATGGAGGTTGGGCAGGAGGCTCCCCTATATGGTTTTAGCAACGATCCGATCAAAGTTGCGAGCACTATTGAACTACCCGGTGGTCTTTGCACATGACTCCTCTCGCCAGTAGAAATAACTCAGTAAATTTTATGTTGTGCGTATGTAGATTCGACTTGGCCATAACGCCATCTTCGGGACAACTGACCTACTCGACCGCTTTCTCCAAGCAGTGACTTCCATCCCTCACTTCAAGATCAAGTTTCCATCAGCACACGGAATTGGAGAGGTGGTAGGGGACTTGGATCTGGCCCGGCGCTGTTATCGGAATGCTGTTATTTCCTCAGGAGTAGGGGTCAGCAAGCAGAAGCAAACTATGACAATTGAGATCAAGCCCTTCACTGAAAGCAGTTCGGAGCCATTGGTTGTTCCTGCAGGAGAGACGGAGGAAATCGAGCAAGTCATTGGGAAGAAAGACAAAACAGTGAAGATCGGTTCGGGACTGGCGGAACCTCTCCGGACAAACCTTATGGAACTTCTTCGCTGTTATGCGGACATATTTGCATGGAAGCCACAAGACATGTCTGGGATCAGTCGAAAGATTGCCGAGCACAAATTGGATGTGGATCCATCGAAGAAGCCAGTTCGGCAGAAAAGGCGGATCTTTGCACCTGAGCGTCAGAGGATCATTGATGAAGAGATTGCTAAGCTGATAGCCGCCGACTTCATCTTTGAGATCGACTACCTGCAGTGGATGGCTAATGTAGTGTTGGTGCAGAAGCAGAATGGAAAGTGGCGGGTTTGCATCGACTACACGGACTTGAACAAAGCCTGTCCAAAGGACTTCTATCCCTCCTTCCCATATAGATCACTCATCGATGCCACTTGTGGTATGCATTACTAAGCTTTATGGATGCTTTTTGAGGTTATCATCAAATCTCCATGCAAGGAGGACATTAGAAGACGATTTTTTCATCACACACCGATTCGGTGTATGCCTATAAGAAGATGACCTTTGGCACGATAAATCTTTGGAGCCACTTTACGAGAGAATGATGAACTTCATTTTCGAGAGCGTTAGGGAGGAACATGGAGGTACGTGGATGATATGATCGTGAAGAGCATGAATGTTCGAAGCACTGGATGATCCGGAGGAATGCTTTCGGATCGTCCGTCATCACAAGTTGAGGCTCGATCGCAAAGTGTACCTTGGGCTCGGTGCGGGGAAGTTCTGGGTTATCCGGTCATCAAAAGGCATTGAGGCCAATTCGAAGAAGATCCGGGCTATTCTCGATATGAAGACTCTCTCGGTCGTTCAAAGGCGTTCAACGTCGATCGTGGTAGGATGCGACTTTGAGGAGGTTCATGTCCAAATCTGCAAAGAGATGTTTGCCATTCTTCGATACACTGAAGGGACCGAAGAATACAAAGAAGTTCCAGTGGACTTCGGAGTGTGAAGACGCTTTCCGAGGCATAAAGACCTATTTGTCTTCGCCTCCTTTATTGGTGAAACCTGCTCCGGCTGAGACCTTGTATTTATATCTGGCAGCTAGTTCGTTGGCAGTGGGAGCTGTTTTGGTTCGGGAAGCAGGGGGAAAGCTGCATCAAGATTATTATGTCAACCATGTCCTAAGAGATGCTGAAACCAGGTACCCGAATATTGAAAAATTTGCTTTTGCTTTGATAATTGTTAGTGAAAGCAAGAATATTTTCAAGGTCGGGCTCTGGTCGCGCCTACTACGGATCAACCATTGAAGAAGGTGATGAGCAAACTAGAGGTTTCGAGGAGATTAGCAGCGTGGACAATGGAATTATCCCAATTCTTTATTGAATATCATCCCCGAACCACTATCAAAGGTCAAGCCTTGGCCGATTTCATGGTGGAGTGCTCGTTCTCCGAAGCATATCTTTGTTGCGCCGTAAGTCGAGACATCCGACCGAAAACGATTTGCGATTCTTCAAAGACAGATTAGAACTTATGGACCATTTGATGCAGACGGGTCTTCTCACGTGAATGTCGGGCAAGGCGAGGATTATTTTGACAAGTCTGGAGGAATTCAAAGTGCAGCATGCCATCAGATTTGGGTTTAAAGCAATGAACAACGAGGCCAAAGTAACGAAGCGGTCTGCTAGGAGTTCATTTGGCGAAGAGTCTAGAAGTTCGTGGTCGATCATTTCTGATGACTCTCAGTTGGTCGTCAAGCAATTGTCAAGAGATTATGAAGCTCGTGGGATGAGGATGATCAAGTATTTGGCGAATCGAAAGGCTGGCCTTGATGATTGCCGTCTCTTATGAAGTTTTGGGGCATAGAACGTAACGACAATTCCATCTTGCGATGCATTGTCGAAGTTAGCCACTACGGATGCGGATGTTTTCAACGGGTCGATTTATTTGGAGGTTTCAGCGGCGGTGAGTATTCACGTAGGCCGTGATGTGCATTGAGCGTCTAGCTCACGGATGACTCCTACATCGAATATCGGCGGATGGCGTCCTTCCTTCCGGATCGGATCTTGTGCAAAGAAGATCAATACAAGAAGTGCCAACTTCGTTCTTATTGATGGGGATCTTTATCGAAGGGCATTTTCGACACCATTATTGAAGTGTCCGGTTCCATCCGAGGCCGAGTATGCTCTTGAGGAGGTTCACGAGGGTATTTGCGGTGACCGTATAGGGTCGCTAAGTCATTAGCTTACAAAGTACTTAATACCGATATTGGCCTCACGATCTTGAGGAAGCTATGAGTATGTGAAGAAGTGTGAAGTGCCAACTCAAGCGATCCGATCCACATGACCACCGGAAGAGCTATACCGATCTTATCTCCTATACCCTTTCTTTGTGCAGGGGGTAGATATATTGGGCCGTTGCCAAAAGCGAAAGGTCGGTCGGTTTTCATCGTAGTATTTATCGATTATATGACAAATGGGTAGAAGCGAAGCCACTTGTTAATAACGAGCAGGAGTGTTTGAAGTTCATGAAAGAGTCCAAGTAATATTTCGACGAATTCTTAAAGTGGTGATATATCGGACAACGGGACGCCAGTTCACGGGTCAAAATTTGAAGGATTTTTTGAAGGGCGGGAGTTCAATCTGAAGACTTGGTGGCTCATCCACGATCGAATGGGCAAGTTGAGGTGACAAATGTAAGCGGCTGTTGAAGCGGGATCAAGCTTGGACCGGACGAAGCTAAAGGAAGATGGCGGAGGAGCCGCTTTCGGTGTATTGTGGGCTTACCGGACTACCGAGGACTACAACGGGGATTCACCTTCGAGGTTGGTCACTATAATCGATGCCTTAGTCGGTCAAGATTGAATCTCAAGTCTTGGGTTAGTCGATTCAAAGAGATTTATAATGAAGAAGGTGAAGGTCGACTTAGATCTCTTTGGAAGAAGTTAGAGAGGTGGCTTTGATCAAGTGGCAAAGATATCAGCGAGAGAGTATGCAAGCATTACAACAAAGGCGTTAAGCCGTAGATTTGAAGTGGGGACTTCGATCTCCGAAAAGTCAAGCGTCTACACCTCGTAACATGGGAAAGCGACGCCGAGGGCCCGGGAAGGACCGTATGAAGTAATTGAAGTACCAAAGCCCGGGACTTATCGGTTAAAGGCATTGGACGGATCCGAGATCAAGAACACTTGGCACGCCGGCAGACTTCGGAAATATTTCCAATAGAGATCGAGTAAGTTTATCGGAAGTCTGTAAATGGTGGTTCCTTATCAATAAAAGATTCACTTTTTCACAAATGGTCTTCTTCTTATTGGTCCTAAGTTCACAATGGAGTAAGGAGGGCCGGGGGGACTCACCGCCATTCGGTGGTGACATTTTGGCGGTGGTCCTTATGAATTTGTCAGGCCCTTCGGGGTAGGCAAACTTCATCGGTGTAAGGAGGACGAGGTGGACTCACTGGCCATTCGATGACAGCCTTTTCGGCAGGAGTGTCCTTATGGATTTGATTTACCGCGAGTGGTAAACAAATTCCTCAGTCCTTTCAATTTTGCTTTACCGCGAGTGGTAAACAAAATGCACCGAAGTAAGGAGGTATGGTCGGACTCGCTGGCCATTCGATGGCAGCCTTATTGTTAGGTGTGTCCTTATGAATTTATCTTACCGCGAGTGGTAAGCAAATTCCATGGTCCTTATAAAATTATTCTACCCCGAGTGGTAAACAAATGTCCTTATATACTTGTTCTACCCCGAGTGGTAAACAAAATCTTGATGGTGCAAGGAGGATCAGCCGGATTCACCTTCCACATGGCATGTTTCACACTTCGGAAACGATAAGTATGCATTACTTTATTAAGTGTTGGATCGATTCGTTCGATTCAATTAATTGATTCGATTCATTGAATTGAGTTCACTTCATTTCTTAACTTAATCATTATATGCCTTACGATTCACAATCTAAGCTAAGTTCATACAGATTAATTGATGCCGAATTATTGACAAGAAACGAAATACTCAAAAGTCATGCGAAGGAAAACTGAAATTTCATTCATAATTAAAACAATTACATACACAAAATAAAAGTTTTTTACATGAATCTTAACATTAAAAAGCAGAAAAGACATATTCAGGTACCACCTTCGTCCTCAGAATCAAGTAGAGTCGGGTCCAATTGAGCTGCAGTCAGTTTTTCCTTGCCTCGATCCCTGCAGACCTTATACTTTCTTGGAGTAGACCTTGAAATTTGGCATTTAATTTCGCCGAGGCTCTCAGATTTTCGGTTTGAATCTATTTCATGACTCTTGATCGAAGAGGACCTCGCTCCTCAAGCACTTTTATCTTATGACGTTTGGCCTTGTATACTTCCTTGTCGTCCTGAGCCTTTGCCTGAACTTCGCCAAGTTGTATCGCCAAGCTTCGGTTGGCTGAGGCGAGTTCTTCATTATTGGTCTTCAGAGCCAGATTCTCTTCAACCAGTCCAACGTTCATATCGGTTAGAGATTGCTGGCTGGCCTTAGACGCTGTCAACTCCTCTTTCGTTGCATTCAATTCATCACCAGACGCCTTCAAATCCTCCTTGGCTCGAGCTAAGTCTTTCCAAAGACCTGCATTAGTGAGAAGGACGCCTTCCTGTTCACTTTTTTCCCGAGCCAACGACGCCTTCAACATATTATTTTCCCTTCTCAAAAACTCCTCTTCGGCCTCAGCATTTACATGTCTGGGACGTAAACGTCCGAAAACAGCATTCGCCTGCATATTCGAACAATATTCAATCAGTTTCAGATATTTAAGCAGAAGCAGAAGTGTAGAAAGTAAGAAAATTGTCACTTACCTTCGCCAAATAACTCATCCCTTCATCAAGCAAATCTCCGTCCGAATGGTTCCCGAATCGAGAATCGTCGGTCTCCCGAACGAAGGTATCAAAAAGATGAAATGGGAAATTGGCGTTGAACCGGGGCCACATGGTTGGTGTTCCCATTGCATCATTTTGAAATTCTTGCGATGAAGGCCTTGGGGGAGAAGGCATAGGTTGGTCACGGATCGGTGATGGGTCCATGTATATGTTCTCGGGAGATGGAGACCGAGAAGGAATGGGCTCGCGTATTGGTGAGGGAATACTTACTGGGCTCGGCTGGCTATCTGAAGGATGCTTCCTTTTCCGGGACAGAGATGGGGTAGGTTCAACTTGTTCCTCCTCATCAGAGACTTGAATTTCAACTGAGATTGTGGGCGTGGGATCGGTTAAAGGTGGGGGCACTCAGAGTTCTTCAGCCGTCAGAGGAGTTACCTTGGTTCTTAATTTTTTCACTCGAAGAAGGTTTTTTCGATCATGAACGGGCAGATCAAGCAAACTTCTTGAGGATCGGGTTGGTAGTTGGTGTAGGCTTGGGCATTGGTTCAGTTTCTGGGTTGAGTTCGGAAGAGGATGGAATGATGGTTGATCGGGGCTTTCGGATGGCCCTCTTCTTCCGGCGAGGCTGAAGAGTCTCTTCTAGTAAGGGAGACTCATCGAGTTACGTTCGTTTATCCGAAGGGTGCGATGGTATGTCTTGAGGTTTGGATCGACCGAGTGCGTCTCTAGTAATGGAGTTCAGTTGGCTCAAGATTTCCCGGATAAAAATTCTTCAAAGTCCTTTTTATCTCAGAAGAGTTTGAGTGCGATCAAAGATAACGCAAAAACAAAAGCGAATTACGCATCGAATTTATATCACATAAATTTTCAAATATTTATACACGTAAGACAGATCAATTCTTACATTTATGGTCGTATAACCATGCTTGCTTGGTAAGAAGTAGATAATTCCATTCTTTCGAGGGGAAATTCTCGAAGAGTTCTACCATTTCATTTTCTCTTTCTTCTGAGATATCTCCAAAGTCAGCAGAAACTTTTTCAAGAGTAACCCAGTTCGACAAGGATGTAATTTGTGTCCTTAATAAAAAAAACCATTTCTCGTGCCATCCCCTATTACTCGAAGGGGTATTTACTAAAGAACGCCTATCAAATTTTTCACCTGTCTTCGGTGATTGTTTGCTCAAAGTCTTGAACCCTTTCTCCCTAGATTGGCCTATTTTGTACACTCAGAAAGAAAAAATCAAGGGTTGGTTCGACACCCACTTCATGGCGAGAATCTGATGAAGGCAATGATGTGAATGTAGGAGTTCGGTACCAATTGGGCAAACCCAACACCGATAAACCCTAAAAGAGTTACCAAAAAGATATGAAGGGGGAATCGAACCCCCTTCTCAAGGATGGTCACAGCGAAGGCAGTCCAAGTCAACCTTTCGCCGTTGGTACATTCTCTCTCACCCGGATCTAGGGGCTCTAATCGTGTGAGTATCCGGAATGTGATATCGGCTTCGAATCCTCTTCAGATCAATTTCAGTAACAGTAGAAGGAGTGTTGGCACGTGAGAAACGTTTTGTATTCCTATAGAATTCAGAAGGTGTTGGGGGGGTTTTTGGAGGTGGGTTCTTGCTGGTTTTCACACCTTTGGGATTGGAGCTCGAGGCTTCTTTGTTGGGGCTTGGATTTGGTGGGACAGCATTGATCGGTGTCACTAGGAGAGGCGAACCTTGTTCAGAATCTTGGGAAGCCATCGTTGAGATTTTGCAGAGAAGGGAAGAAAAGTTCTTGAGAGAATAAGAAAACTCAAAGGTCCGAAATTTAAATTGGCAGGTAAAACTGTCAAATTTGGGGAAAATTGTCTTTTATACTGACGGTTACACGGTACACGAGGGCGGCACATTAAATATCCGTAATAATCAAGAATTCAAATGGGCAGCGTCCAATTCAAGATTCAGATATTAACCTGGTTAGGCCTTTCAATTGGGTTTCCGATTTTTAATTTGTCTTATGATTTTAATTCATTTCCGTTTGGACCTGAGTAAGTTTTATTTTGGGCACATTTCAATCCTATTAGGTCCTATAATATCATGGACCATTTATAGTTTTCTATTAAACCTCCTATTTAATAAAAAACTAGGGGGCAATGTTGGGTCATGATATTTCTCCTATTGGGCCGAGTAGATTGGACCTACTTATTTGATTAGTCCATTGGGTCCTCATTATTGAGTCTTAAAGTTACTGGGCCTGGTCATTATATTATTCCTGTTGGGTCCTTTTAAGATCGGGTCGGATCAGTGGATCGACCCGTTAGATATTTTAATATCTCTATCTTTGACTTGTAATGATGAAAAGGGAAGGCTGTTGACTGTTAAAACTGTAATGCATTAATGTGGATGGAATTATAACCGGCCGGCGGCATAAACAATGCATGAAAAGGTGATGACGCATGCGATCGGCAGAAATCATCGAGGAGGGGAAGTCAATGTCGGGAGACGGTAGTGGATGGCACGATAAACCGGGCAAGAGAGTATAACCTAACATGGAAGTCTTCGAGAAAAGGTACGTACACACACATATTCAACAGATAATATTTCTCTCAATACAGTAGAGATTTGATCCTCCATTGTTAACTCTTGTGAACACCGAAACTGCATTTCACGCCTGAGCTATCCCCCGACGGTCGAAGCCGTCAAACTTTTGGTGTTGATCGTGTTTACTGTGCAGGATCAGGGCGTCTTACGTGATTGAGACGTGACAGAATATCTTGGCGTTAACACTTCTCATATTAACTTTTTCTCTCCACTAGATAACCCCCATCAATAGATATCAACTTGTTCAATTGGGATGAGTTCTCCCATACTAAACATTGTGAAAAATGCAGCTGCAGCAGCAGACCAATCATTGATAACTCTCTGAAATCCAAAAGGGGAACAGACTTGAAGAATATTTATGACGTTAAACCATAACAATCAACTGTTAAACCACCTTCATGGCTCCATTACAAACAAGTTGGTAAAGGAAATATATGAAAATAATGAAGTGTGTTTGATAGAATATTAAGATTAAAAATTACAAGTATAACATAACGTACATTAAAGGTTGCACCAGCACCACAATTTAGATCAGTAAAAAAATTGAGCCCAAAATAATTCAATTTTTTAAGCACCAACTTCATTCTTTGAGATGACAATCTATCTGGGGATGTGTTATTGTGATCGTACGGCATATTTTAGTTTGTCCAAATCTATTTGTCCTCTTTCTATTTTAATAAAACTTTTGACCTTGTTTTTCCAATACTACCCTCATCTAACTTATAAAAAAGTTCATTGAAAACTACATGACATACATACATTTGAAAAAATAAACACTACTAACTTTCACATTGGAAGCACAATTATATTCTTTTTTTCTCCTTTCTCTCTCCTCTATTTTATTATTCCAAGAGAGAGTTGGGAGATTAATTAAAACAAGAAAGATGATAATAGAGTGTATTTAAGATGGTTAATTTAGAGACAAATTTTTTTCTTAATAAACGTGTATTTTCAAACTATGACAAATAAATTTGGACGGAGGGAGTATTATCAAGCAAACAAACATAGCAAATACACTAAGATGAATTAAAAGAACAAAAAGTGAATAAACCACCTTGAGCTTTACTGACTATAATATGAAAGTTAACCCCTAGCCCTCAAACAAAGAAAATAAAAATTAGGATAAACAGAAGTGGTTCAGATAGGTAAATAATGACACATACTACGAGGAATAACAGACAAAGTAAGAATGTATTGGCAGGGGATATTGCAAAGGATAAAGAGGTATGTCATACCTCCATTCCAGAATGCACATTAACCCATATGTGTGGTTCAAATGATATGGGGAGTTTCCGCATCAGTTGAGTCTCAGGCTCACTAAAAAGACCAGTTCCAGGATTCTCTTCATATGGATCATAGTCCTAAAATTATTTGAACAATGGAAGAAAAAACAAAAAGCTACTATAGAAGGAAATCTTGGCCTGTAATCGCATATATACATATATATATATATATATATAATGGCGTTTTAAGATATTTTATTAATGGTGTTTTTGGCATTTCACCATTTTCATTAATGGTTGTTTTGACATTTCACCAATTTGTCAATCAAAACTACGTCGTATTAGGTGCAGGACAGTGGACACACACAAGCTTGTGCGTGTCTAAAACACAAACTCCCTTTTCTCATATATATATATATATATATATATATATATATATATAAGAAGGGAGAATGAAACATCAAATAATTTAGAGTAAAGCTTGGGCACCGGAAGAAAAAACACGGAAAAGTCCCAGATACAACTTTTTGCTATACATTTTGTACAAAAAATGGTTTCCCCATATACAATCTTTTTATATACGAAATGTGTAGAAAAAAGTTAAATGCGTAGCTTTTTGTGAGATTTTCTTCCAGTGCCCGAAGCTTTATTGATTAATTTAAATGGTCAGGGTGATTTTCCCAAGCCCCAACCATATGTCAAAAACCAACAAATATGTTGCAAATACATGGAATGGAAATAATGGTTACGAAAAACTGTGAGGTCCTCGTAAGCTAAAGCTCCAGATAGTAAAAAAACTAACCTTCTCCTTTTTGCCTCAATCTACATTCCAATTTCGATTGAGATCAACTCCTCTTCCTGCATTATAAAGTTATAACACAAACTAAGCATCCTCACATCTTCTAAAACAATAATGTAGGATTTTAAAATCACAAAAGAAAGTGGAAGACCACTTCATCTCTCACAAATGTCTCCATCTTCAACAATTTTGTGGCCATTCAAATTTTCCATTGGTACCACCTGAAAGATCAATGTATTAGCATTACCAAAGTACCTAATTTCTTAGAGGGATAATGCTAATAATAGCATATTCATCAGAAATAGTAAACATTTCAACTATCATGTTGGCTACTGAAACTACGAATTACAAGAAAATATCTTCAATGTGAAACTCACACCAAGATAAGTTAATGCACATCAAGACATGCAATAGATATGGAGTTGCAAATTTCTTTTGTTTAATATACTTATACATGGAGTTGCAAATTTCTTTTGTTTAATATACTTATACATACATATTGCATAGCAATGCTCTAATTTTAAAAGTTGTGCAAAATTATCAAATTAGCATATAAAATTCACAAAGACACATAATATGCAGGGGTGGACGGACACTTAGGCAAGGGGAGGGGGGGGGGGGGCAAGTGCCCACCCTTGGTTTTTGGAAATCTTTATAAGGGTAGGGTTAGTATAGTAAATGGTGCCTCCCCTAAAAAAAGGTCTTAACTTATAGCAGTATTGTAGCAGGAAGAAAAAAAGAGAGAACAGAAGGAAAAAAAACATAGCAGAACAAAGGCAAAGAGAGTGAGACGCGAGACAGGAAGGGAAGGGAAGAAGAGAGAGTTGTTGCGGCTGCTGCCTTTGAGTTTGAGTGGCGAGGGGACTGTAATCACAAGGCCAAATACAGCTCACGCCTATCGAATTTGGGATTTCCATATATTAATCAAGACATGAATAATGAAATATGAATATATAATGTTGATTTGAGGCTATACTAGTGGGTGTAATCGAATGAATGGGGGATGAAAGGATGAATGACTGTTTGGTTACTCACATTGAAAAGTATGTATTTGATACCATTGAAAATGAGGCGATTATGAAACAATTTCAAGAAATAAAGCCTCGAAGAAAGATTTTGAAGTGATTATTATGTATTTTTGATTGAAATATGTATTTGATGAATTTTATTATTATTATCATAATTTTTAGTTTAATTAAAAGTGTGCCCACCCTTGCCAAAAATCCTGTGTCCGCCCCTGATAATATGATAACCAGTCTAAAACATTGTCGTGCAGGAGAACATGAAAAAGCAAAGCAAGTTCAATCAGTTCAAAGTTTGGGGGAAGAAGAGTAAAGTATACATTGTTCACATGAAAAATAGTAATCATTATTCAACACCATAACCTATCAAACACGTGGTAAAATAGTTCAGCAACGGGAGGAGAAGTTACCTTGATAACAAGCTTCTCAAGGGCGTTGTTTAAGGATGTCCGGTCCATTTTGGGTAGAAATTGCTCCTCACTTAAAATGGAGAGGATCCGTAATGCAAGATCAGATGTAATGAGCTCCCTCCCGTGCTGTCCGAAACTCTGGAATACAAGCAATCATCAGTCAAAAACACCAGACATTATCAATCTGAGATAATCTAACCACTATAGATCAACTGAATCTAACTTTAGTATAAAGATTAACTTTTAAATTTGCTTGAAATGAAATCCAACAAAAATATATGTGGTAAACAACTTACAAGAAGTATCCTAAACTTTGACCTGCCATCAATCTCTTTTCTATTCCGGCAATAAGTAACTACAGCAAATACAGCTTCATAGCCCCCATTTTTACTTTTAAATGTGTCCATCTGTTGCATGTATGGCATAAATTAGTGAAAAAAAATCTAACACAACGACAAAAAAAATCCCATTGACTTTTCTAAGTAATTTGAAAATTCCTATTTTTTTAAGTGATTTATTAAGTTTTGAACACACAAATTATGTATTTAGTGGTACTAGATAGTTGAGATACTAATGATTGTATGACTAGAATGAAAAGAATTCAATTGAATTCGAAAAGGAACATGTTTTTTGAACGACTAATAATTAATAATAACCAAAAAAAACTTACTGAGAGTTTGTCCTGATGACGATTCACCAAAGCTTGTATTACTTCCATGTAAGGAATAATAAGCTAGTTCAGTCAGTTTAGTAGAAGGGTATTATAGTCTTTGTAATTGCAGCAGTCAGGTCATTATTGTCTTTTTTACTATTTTCTGTTAGATCAGATTTTCAGCATGAGAAGGGAGCATGTGCTTATTTTCCTCTCGATTATTGAGATCAGACTGAGGTGAGGGTATTTGTATGGAACCCAATACACATTTGAAGCCATGAAGTAAATGAATTACATATTTTCTGTCAATTTTCTGCTTTCTCTCTCTCTCTAATTCCTCTTTCTCAGCTCTAATTTCTGCCTTCTTCCTCTGAAATTCCTTGATTTTCCCAAATTATGCTCATCCAATTCATTACAATTGGTATCAGAACCCTCGATCCTGCACCTATGGCCACCAACAATCAACGATTGAGCAATCTAGAATCTCATGTTCATGAGCAAAACACACCCATACAACAGCTGCAGACACAATTGCTAGAGTCAATCTCAACTTTGCAGCAGAGATTTGATGCAAAATTGGAACAGATGATGAAGAATTTTAAGGCTCTCCTAGCTCAACGAGTGCAGCAGAATGAGCCTAGTCAACTAGGTCCCTCAGTTTCTCCCTCAGGGTCCATTCTAGGTCCTTATGAACCCCCTCCTAAACCAGATAAGTTTGATGATATTTTTAAGATTGTTAAGTTTGAATTTCCAAAATTTGATGAGGAGAACCCTAGGTCATGGATCAGAAAATGTAATAAGCTATTCTCACATAATATGGTGCCTGAATCTCAGAAAGTGTATTTGAAAACTTTAAGTCTGGAAGAGGAGGCTGAGTTATGGTATTCAGGATTTGTGCAGGAAGGGCATGAGCTGACATGGGAAGGGTTAATAGTGGAGATTATTGCCAGATTTTGTCCATGGGCTAGTGATAACCCCATAGGAGAATTGAAGAAATTGCAACAAATGGGGTCAGTTGATGAGTATAGGAAAAGGTTTGAAGAATTGAGGGGTTGGGCTATAGCTAGAAACTCCATCCTTAATGAAGATTTTTTCATGGATTGTTTTATAGGAGGACTGAAGTTGGAAATATAGTTGGGAATTCAGGAACTCAAACCAAAAACTCTCAAGGAGATGATTAGACTGTCTAGGGTTGAGGAAGCCAAATTGGAGGCCTGGCTTAAGAGGAGCAGGATGATCAGTAAGCTTATTGGTAGTTCCACTTACCCCAAAAATGTGCCTGTACCACAATCCAAACCTGCTGCCATGGTTAATGGGGAGATTGTTAGCTCACTACCTATAAGGGGTCTTACTAGGGAACAAATTAATGAGAAAAAAAAGGAAGGATTGTGTTTCTCATGTGATGAAATATTTGTGAAAGGTCACGTGTAAGAAACCACAGTTGTTCATGATGCTTCACTCAGCTGTAAATGGCTCATAACTTGAAGAAACTAAGTCCTGTGAAGAGACAAAAAAGGGTGTATTGCCAGAGGAATGTGAGGGACAGGAGGCCCAAACCACCCTGCATGCTCTCTCAGGCCATAACATTAACAATACTGTTAGGTTGTTAGGGATGTCACTGGGAAAATTTTTGAGGATATTGGTGGGCAGTGGTAGTACCAACAACTTCCTAGATCCCTGTACAGCTAAGAGAATCAAGGCTACATTAAGGGAAACCAATGCCATCCTTGTGACTATTGCAGATGGATTTAAGGTCACTAGTCATCAATACCCCCAACTATCTTGGTCCATACAAGGAGAGGAATTCCAAACAAATTTCAAAATATTTCCATTAGGGGGAATAGATGCAGTTCTGGGGGGTCTAATGGTTAAAGTTATTCAACCCAGTCACTTTTGACTACCACAATCTGCAGTTGACCCTTGAAAAGGAGGGAAACGCTATTATTCTGCAAGGTGAATCTGATCAAGTGCCCCCAGCTATCCAGTAAATGAATTCTGGTGAGTTTAAAAAGGTACTCAATTCAACTCATGGATATTTTGGCTATTTGTTTGGTATGTACCAGGGAGAGGAAGAAAACTTGGTTGTCGTAAGGGACCAGGGCAGTAGTAAGGGAAAACTTGAAATTTTTACAAGTGGAAAATGTCCTCTGATGGAGAATTTGTTGCAAGACTTTTCTGAGGTTTTTCAAGAGCCCAAAGGATTACCCCCAACTAGGCACCAAGACCATCATATAAAGTTAAAGGAGGGCAGTCAGCCACTGAACCTCAGGCCCTATAGGTATCCCTATGTTCAGAAGGAGATAGAGAAGATTGTCAAAGAGATGTTGCAGAATGGAATGATCCAACCTAGCAATAGCCCCCCTATGCTTTTTCAGTCCTCTTAGTTAAGAAGCATGATGGTACCTGGAGAATGTGTATAGATTATAGGGCACTCAACAACATAACAGTTAAGGACAAGTTCCCCATCCCAGCAATTGAAGCAATTGATGAATTACATGGCTCCGACTAGTATTCTAAACTGGATTGAAGGTCTAAATACCATCAAATCAGGGTCAACAAGGATGATATACAAAAAACAGCCTTTAGGACTCATAATGGCTTCTTTGAGTTCCTAGTGATGCAATTTGGACTTACTAATGCTCCAATCACTTTCCAGTCACTAATGAATCAGGTATTCCCATCATATTTAAGGAAGTTTGTACTGGTATTCTTTGATGATATATTAGTTTACAGTAAGAGTTAAGAGGAACTCTTAGAGCATTTAAGACTGATTTTGCAGTTATTGCAAAACCATTGTCTGTTTGCCAAAAGGAGTAGGTGTGTTTTTGGAACAAGACAGGTACAATATCTAGGTCATGTTATCACTCATGAGATCAAGATAAAATTTGTTACATGATTAATTGGCCCTTGCCAGTCAACATAAAGGGACTGAGGGGATTCCTGGGACTGAATGGATATTATAGGAGATTTGTAAGGAACTATGGTCAGTAAACAATTAACTGATCTATTTAAGGACAAGTTTACATGGAATGATAAGTCCACTGAAGCCTTCCAAGCCTTGAAGGAAGCCATGACAAAGGCTAATGCCAAACTTCAATGAACCTTTTGTGCTGAAAACAAATGCTTCCCATTTTGGCATTGGGGCATTTACAAAAAGGGAGACGAATAGCTTACTTAAGTAAAGCCATAGCACCTCAACACTTGGGATGGTCAACTTATGAGAAAGAGCTCATGCAGTGGTCTATGCAGTCAGGTGCAGATCCATAATTTTTTTTAAGCAGGGGCGGATTTTAATTACTTCTTTTGTTGAAGTTAAATAAAGAAAACTTGAACTAATCATAATAATGTTTACAAATTGCAATAAATATTCATTATCCAAACTAAAAAAAGGGATTTCAAATAAAAAACAGATACAATTTAGAAACTTATTTCGGTTACTTATCATAGTTCAATTTGAATAATTCTCCAAATGCTCTCAGTCTCAAGCCAAATTTGTTTTCTATATTCAAACAAAACCATGAATTAATATTAAAACATTAACTAATTTTGGTATTTTTTTTATAAGTTTCAAATAAGTTTTACTTGAAATAAGAGAAACAAACCATCCAAAATTATACTCAGAACACCTAAAATTATGCATGGTCCATTAGTTAGATGCATGGAAATAAAGTAAATATAATAGGGTTGCTAATAGTCATTTTCCATTTTTCATTTCCCATTATAAAATAGGGTTAAGTTCAGATGACCACCTGGGGTTTAAACGGTTTCCCACTTAACCACCTGTAGTCGGTAAAGCTACATTTAAACTCCCGACTTTTTGAGTTAAAGTGAAAAAGTGTTTTCCGTCTTAACTCCGTTACTTTATTTGGCTAAAGACTTAATTACCCTTTATATATATATTGAAAACCAAACCATATTACGCCGGTCTTCTTGTTTCATTAGATCGATCTAGAATTGCAATCTTCCGAACCGATTTCATTTAGGGTTTTGATCGGGTTTAATGGATATCTCCCCTAAGGTATGACGATATAGCATTCTTCTTTCTTCTTACATTGACATGGGTATTGGTAGAAATTTGGAAGAAAAGTAGAAGGTGAAGATAAGAATTTAACAGTCTGCAAGTGAGCGTGGGTTTTGGCATTACTGTTTTGATCATCGCATCGACGAAAACATTATAATACTTCCACTCTCCATGTTTTTTCTGGGGACGAGGATTTACGAATCGAGAAAATATAGTTCTTGTCTGTAGAGTTTTGGCATTCAGAGGCGGTCGGAAAGACAATTTCCACAAAGCTAACTATTTACCCATTTAATGAGACTTTTTCAAATTTGATGGTTGATCTTCCAAATCAAAGTTTACTTTCGACTTCAGGGGAGTTTTTACACTTTCCTCGTACTCTTCTCCAATAATTTCTTCCATAACTTTGGGTTCTCAAAGTTATGCTTATGGTTGATCTAAAAGAAAACAAAATTGCACACAGATTGATTGATCGACAACTGAACAGCTTATTGCATATGTTAGCTTTGGTAATTTTGATTGCTAGCGATTGTCTTTGGTCTTTGGTGTGGCTTCCACCCAATCCTGAAAATGGAGAAAATCCCACCCAATCCACGAAAATGGAAAATCATGTAGCTCCAAATAACTTAAAGAGGAATAGTAGAGTTCGGAACTCCGGTTGGTTGACTTGAGTTCAATCAAATTTGAAGTCACGTCTTTCTTAGCCAAAAGAAGTAGCGAGATCTCATGCATTGTAGTTCACTGCGACTGGGACAAGCCATCTAACTTGGAAGTTTAAGCGCATTACGCATTTCATTCGATAGATTGGAGGAAAATGCACCCAAGAGTCGATATTCCCTTTCAAATCGCCTCGATTACACAACATCAACTAAACTTTGTGAAATGTGAAAGCCTCCTCGCTAAGGAATTAACATACAATTCATTCAAAAAGCTAGTAATCGGGTTGCGTAATAATAATCATCACCACTCTGCCTGGAACAAATGGGATCCTCTTAACATATCCTTGTTGCACTTCAAACCCATTTCCCAATCTTTTTCCCATTCTTTTGGCCATTTGGGATTCCTTCGCTTTTTAACTCGGAATTCGGTATCATCACTCCTGCATTAACTAATGAACCTCCACCGAGCCCATGTGTCTAATGAACCTTTCTAATCAAAATGCGTGTACTAAAGCGAAAAGAAAAGAGAGAAATCACAGAACGAAGCAGAAAAGTTGCGATCCAAGCAAAAAGAAAAACATCATCCAAGATGGCTTAATAACCTTAGAATCTACAAGTATGAAAAGAATTCACAAGAACTCTAACTACGACTTCATTCCACGAAGAAAAAAGTGGATAAAAGCAAAGATATTCTCTAAAGTCCTCATTCCTTCACGGTAATCTTCTTCCTGACCACGAACTTCAAACTTAACCAACCTCGAACACCCCTAGCAATAGCAATTAACCCCAAATCAAATCAAGTTAGTTAGCGCGTTCCTAATCGACAAACATTCAAGCCCTTGACAAAGTGTGATCCCATCCGACTTGATTCATTGGCCCAAGATACAAATTCCATGAAAGCGCCCCGATTTAAGCTTCCTCAGGTGGGGCATTTCGATGAAGAATCTCAAATGCAGGACTACTATGTAACATTATTACAAACATCTCTGAGAAAGTCCTCGAGCGAAAGGAAGACCAGGATGGCAATAGAGGGGTGCAATCGGACCAGATGGAAATAGAGGCCGTTGGTGCCCACGACTAGTTTAATTTGGTTCGATTCATGCCGGTGAGGACTAGGAATTGAAGGGTCGATGGGTTTTGCGTGGTATGTAAGGGAATTAAAGGAAGGAAGGCTCACGGAGGAGGTGAGAGATGAGAAGGGTAGGAGGAGGAACAAAATGAGTGGATTTGAGAGTGTTGATGGGTTTGAAGGTTGAAGGGTGAACAAGAGGAGAGAGGAAGAAGAAGGGGGTATTTTAGACATTTACTAGGTTTTTTTTTTAACTCTTACATCCCTTTTTAAGCGCTTTTAGCGTTTGATATACACGCACGGTTAAGTTGGATGGAAAAGGTGACGTTTTCACTTTAACTCAAAAAGTCGGGAGTTTAAATGTAGCTTTACGGACTACAGGTACAGGTGGTTAAGTGGGAAAGCGCCCAAATCCCAGGTGGTCATCTGAACTTTACTCTTAAATAAGGCAAAATCAAAATAAGCTATCACAATAAAAAACATAAACTACCCAACCAAAATGATCCCATTTTCAATTGAAGATCAAATAACCCAAAAACAAAAATCCAATCAGACCAAACAAACAGTAACCACAGTCAACCAAATCAATAAAAAAAAAATCAAACTTGGATCAAACAATCATTCATAGTTCACACGCTAATGAACATTCAAAACAAATAACTATACAAAAAACACTTCTAAAATTTTACCAAGTTTTAAAACTAAGAAGATTTTTTTACTTGTATTTAAAATTGGTTTATGATAATTTTTTTGCCCCCCTCCAAATTTAACACTTCTATTAATCTGCCACTTTAAATTTATTAATTTACATATTTGTCCTATCTTATATCTATATAACAAAAATTCCAGCAGGGGCAACTGCCTATGTTGCCCTTACTTACATCCGCCACTGTATGTAGTCAATAAATGGAGGCACTACCTATTAGGGAACAAGGTTTACATTAAAACAGACCATCACATCCTAAAGTACTTATTGGATCAAAGGATTACAACTACAAACCAGCAGAAATGGATAACTAAATTGATGGGGTTGGATTATGAGATAGCATACAAAAAGGGCAAAGAAAATATTGTGGCTAACAACTTATCCAAAAAAATAGGGGAGCCCACATTTCAAAACCACTGTGTGACTATCATTCAGGATAGTACGGATGTTTGTAACACCATAACTTCAGTGATCCCCACTTGGGTTCAAGAGATAACTTAATTATGGGAGAAGGATGATGGGTTGAAGAATGTTATAATTCAGTTGCAATTGAAGCCAGACACCCTCCCTGCTTATTCCTTCCTCAATGGTAGACTCAAGTTTCAGGACAGGTTGGTGGAAGGCCCAGATTTAGATTTGAGAGGGAAGTTTATGACTAAATTCTATAGTTCTCCCATTGGAGGGCACTCAGGTATTAAGGTAACTTATGAAAGGATCAACAAGTTTCTATGGTGGCTAACCTTGTCTCAAGATGTCACCACTTTTGTGAAAGAATGTGATATCTGTCAACATCATAAGCATAAAACTGTGGCTGCCCCAGGATTGTTGCAACCCTTGCCCATTCCAGAGACTCCTTTGACTGACATTTCCATGGATTTCATAGAAGGCTTACCTACCTCAGAAGGAATGACAGTAATATGGGTGGGGGTAGACATACTAACAAAATATGGACACTTCACTGCACTAAGACATGCTTTCACTGTTGCACAATTCGCTCTAGACTTCCTTTCACACATTTACAAGTTACATGGGTTACCTTCTACCATAGTGTCTGATAGAGATATGGTGTTTATCAGCTTTTTCTGACAGATTCTCTTTAGAATGGTGGGAACCAAGCTGCAAATGAGCACAACTTACCACCCCCAGACAGATTGGCAAATTGAGAGGGTAAATCAAATTCTGGAATGTTATCTCAGATGTATGGTCACACAGAAACCTTACAAGTGGGCATCCTGGTTATCCTTGGCTGAATGGTGGTACAACACTCACTTCCACACAGGCCCACAAGCTACCCCTTTTGAAATGTTTTATGGGTATAAGCCTCCCCACCTAAATTTCCATCAGTTGGGGAAGATTCATACCCAACTACCAAACAATTTTGTAAGGATAGATCTCAATTACTACAAATGATGAAGCAGCATTTGGTGGAGGCTCAGTCCAGAATCAAAACATTATGTTGACATAAACAGGACAGAAATGTCCTTTATGCCTGGAGATATGGTCTATCTCAAGGTTAGGCCTTACAAACAGACTTCATTGGCACAGTCTAAACATGAAAAAATGAATCCTAAATACTATGGACCATTCCTAGCAGAAGACAGGGTTTGTTCAGTGGCTTGCAAACTCAAACTACCTGGTTATGCAAAAGTTCTTTCTGTTTTCCATGTCTCTTTACTCAAGAAGAAGATTGAGTTACACTGCACTGTTTCTCCTACATTGCCCCCCTATGGATTCAGTGGGTCAAATTCTAGTTGAGCCTATTGCTATCATTGATAGAAGAATGGTTAAAAGAAACAATGCAGTTGAAGTGGAAGTTTTGGTGCAATGGGCTAATACTTTGCCTTCTGAAGCTACTTAACCAATTGCACAAGAGATTTCCTCAGTTCCACCCTTGAGGACAAGGGTTCTTTTAAGGGGAGAGGAATGTAAGGAATAATAAGCTAGTTCAGTCAGTTTAGTAGAAGGGTATTATAGTCTTTGTAGATGCAGCAGTCAGGTCATTATCGTCTTTTCCACTAGTTTCTGTTAGATCAGATTTTCAGCATGAGAAGGGAGCATGTGCTTATTTTCCTCTCGATTGTTGATCTCAGAGTGAGGTGAGGGAATTTGTATGAAACCCAATACACATTTGAAGGCATGAAGTAAATGAATTACATCCGATTTTCTCTCTCAATTTTCTGCTCACTCTCTCTCATTCCTCTTTCTCAGCTCTAATTTCTGCCTTCTTCCTCTGAAATTCCTTGATTATCCCAAATTCTGCTCATCCAGTTCACTACATTCCATTAATCATCACTTCCAAAGGAATAAACACGGAATGGAAAAAATAAAATAGCCAATTAAAAGAGAGAAAGTAAAAGTAAAATTGAATCTTTAACTTCTTAAACGATCCGTTTGTCAAGTGTAGAACAACCAAATTTAACTTTTCAAAATCAAAAGTCACAATCGCATACAAATTTCAATTTATCCTTCCTAATACTTGAGTACATATCTTTTTTCAAAAAAAAACAAAAGGAAAGGAATTACCTGTCATGGTAAAAAAGATCGCGATTGATGGGGGTAGCAGAAGGTGGGGTGAGATTATTTTCCGCCCGAATGAGTGGAGAGAATCGATGAGTATGGAAGTGGAAAGGGATAAATAAGGTTTTGGTAACTGTACTTTCAAAAAATTACAAAATGGTTAGTTAGCGGAGTTTATTTTCTTTAATGTACTGAAGCTACAGGCCTCTTGAATTAGAAATTTTATATTCCAATAAAAGCTATTGTCTTAATTATCTACACAATTCTTAAATTTACATAATCTTAATATTTAAACTAAGTAGATCGTTACAGGAATTATAATAATAATAATAATTGTAATAAGCGTAATAATAATAATTATTATTGTAATATCTGATCACCAAAAAGGGATAATCTACATGTAGTATTTCAATAATAATAATAATAATAATAGCATAAATATGATTTACTATCCTAAACTACACAATTTTTGTATAAAAAAACACAATTTTTTGTAATAATAAAAAAAAGCACAGTTTTTTTTTAATAAAAAAAACAAAAACAATGCAAAAAAAACAACTAACAACATAAAAAAAAAAAAAAAACAAAGCAGCAGTTTAAAAAAAAAAAAAAAAAAGTGCAAAAAAAAACAAAAAACAACACAAAAAATATTTTGTTTCAACATTTGGTAAACTTTTATAATTTGCAGTTTTATAATAAAATAAAAATGCAGTTTTATTTTATTAAAAAATGCAGTTTTATAATAAAATAAAATTGCATTTTTTTTTTTTTTTTTTATGCAGTTTTTTTTTTTTTATAAAAAACGAGTTTTTATTTTCATTATAAAATGCAGATTTTATAACGCTAGTTTTATTTTTATTAAAAAATGCAGTTTTATAATAAAATAAAAATGCAGTTTTTTTATGCAGTTTTTATTTTATTTTATTATAAAAACTGCATTTTTATGATAATTTATTTGATGATCGTGACCAATATAATTTTATTTACTTTTCTAACAATGTAAAGATCATAAATAAATTATTTTTAGATAATTTTTTATTAAAAGACAGACATTACTATTTTTTCCAATCGAGTAAAGACAGGTTTCTTTTAGTGTGGTTTAAGAAATGATCGAGGTGATTTTTTTATTTTATTATTAAAAAAAACTTTTCTTTTTTTATTATTACAAAAAATTGCGCTTTTTTTTATTACAAAAAATTGTGTAGTTTAGGATAGTAAATCATATTTAAGCCTTATTATTATTATTATTATTATTATTATTATTATTATTATTATTATTGAAATACTACGATGTATTATCCTTTTTGGTCATCATATTATTACAATAATAATTATTATTATTACGAGTTATTACAATTATTATTATTATTACAATTCCTAGAAGCGATGCTACTTGGTTTAAATATTAGTATTATGTAAATTTAAGCATGGTAGATAGTTAGTCTGATGGTTTTATTGGAATATAAAATTTTAATTGAAGAGTCTAAGTTCGAGATTAATGATAGAATATTTTCTTTAAGAAAATTTTTTTTTAACCACAATATCAAAGACAAATAACTTGGTAGCGTCAACAAAAAAAATGGAGTCAACTTTGCGATCGGCATTCTTCTCCATATCAAGAAAAAAATAAAAGTACATCAAAGAAAAAAATGGAGTCGAAACACGAGATTAAAGAGTCAGCGTTTTTGGACGGAAAATCGAAACAGAATAACCAATTTTGTAAGTTTTTGAAAGACTGGTTATTCGATTAGAAAAAAAAATTTGATGTACTATGATAAAAATCGGATAAGATCTGATGTGCCAAAAACCTTATTTATCCCGAAGAGGAAATAATGAGGAGAGAGAATGGAACTCCTCTTTCTTTCCATTCATTTCTTCATTTGATTTCTGTGTCCGATCGACAAATTCTGACAAACAAAACTCGAAAGACTTTCTGTTATTTCCTCAATGATGGAGAAAAGGAGATTTTTATTACGGATGAGTACATTAATTAATTACCGGTGGCAGTGGCATGTTGCGTCTGCAGTTACTTTACGTTAAAGGTATAATAAGAATTTTATCAGATTTTGAGGATAAAATTATAATAAAATTAATTTTGTAGGGACAATGATCGACAAAACACAAAAATTAAACAAATTGAATATACTATTTTTATTTCAAAATATATAATTAATATTGAATTTTTAAGTTAATTTAAAATATTTTTAAACTTAAAATTAACTAATTTTGAATAATATAATTATATATATATATATGAGCAAGGATCAAGAGCATTCCTCCTTAAATAGCATTTCTTCTTAAATAGCACTTATTTATTAAAACTACGTCGTTTTGGAGTCTTTTTTAAAAAATAAGTGGGACCGTGGATGATATTTTTATAAATAAAAGGAAAGCAAGTAGGACTACCCTATTTTAAAAGACTCCAAAACCACGTAGTTTTAATAACGGAGTGCTATTTAATGAGAAATACTATTTAAGGAGAATGCTCTTCATCATTGCTCATATATTTAGTATTAGTAATTATAAGACTTACTTTTAAAGTTAGACTAAATGACAATGATTTTAAATTGAAAAATATCTTATATTAATTTCAAAAAATCAATTTTAATCTTGCACTTTAATACGGAGAGAGTGTTATTTTTTAAATCCTATTTAAGTAAAGTGATTTGCCAAGGGGAAAAGAAAATTGAGTTGTATCTAAAGGAGTCGCACAACATTATTTATGTATGTATACTTTTGTTAATGTAAATGATAAGATGGTCAGTTTGGTAAGCACATTTTCTGTCTTCAAATTTTGTCCCCTTGTATCTTTCTACTTCAATTTTGACACCTAATTAAGTGAGAAGACACAAGGGGACAGAAAATTTAGGGACAGAGTTAGTTTGCACTCTCATAGTTATACGCTTTAGTATTATTTAATTATTATCAAGTCATGATGATTGAAGTTTTAGATGATTAATTGATTGATGAAGTGATTAGGCATTAAGGTATATTTAACGAAAAAAAAAAAAAAATTCTCCTCTTCAGATGAATTAGAATTCTAATCTCAAAGTGTATCGTCTCGTATATAAGAATTATGGTTATACAACAAAAAATAAAATTTAAAAAAATCAAATCAAATAAATTATACTACATAGTATTTGCTCATGAGTTATCCTCTCAAACTTTGTCAGAGCATTCTGAATTTCTCTATTCCGTGCTTTCCAAATAAATTATGGACCGATGATTAAACAGCATATAAAACACTAGAAAGAACACATCTCACGACGAACACAATTTGTGATTACTTATATCAACACTGGAATTACATATGCTGATCACAGATATATATATATATATTTATAATCCATGTCGATATGCTTAATTTTTAGATAAGAAAAATTGGAAGGAAAAAAACTCAATTTCCTGCAGGATTTGGATTCAGAGAAGCCAATGCCAGAAGGTCTAAATCATGCTCCAAAATATTCATTTCTTGTTGATCCAGTGTAACCCATGCTTCTATTCCATCCCCACATCTTGTGTCCATCAGAATAATAAGATTCATAAACACTGCACCATTCGAGCCAACACTACTCACCCACACAGGCTTTCCCCATCCAAAATCAGTCTCATAGAAACCCAACTTACACCAGCTAGTAAATCCATAGTAATTTACATCCTCTTTGGACCCAAAACTTCCAATCTCTTTAAGGCATTTGCACATCACTTCAGACCCTTGATCGCCTCGGATTTTCTTCACAAAATCCCCATTGATTTTTGATATACCTTTTCTTACCTGATCAACCAAGCCATGAAATCCGAGCTCCTTATACTTTGCCTTGCATTTGGCGCTTGCTATCCAAATTATGTTTCCAAGCGAATAATCGGACAACGTTGGTGCACTTCTTTTACGCAAGTTCACCACGTGAGTGAGAAGCGAAGGCCTCTTGGAACCACATTTCTTGTCTGATGCAGCCATTGCAGATTTCCATATAAAAGCAGAAACTACTTCTACGCTAGTTGGGTGTTGCAAATTCGAGCTACTTGCCCTGGCCTTGAGGGTGGCTATGGCTGAGGCATCAAATACTAGTCTCCTCGTGGTACACTTGCCTTTCTTGAATAAAGAACCCCATATGACCATGGATGAGTCCCGGAGCCATAACTCATTGGTGGGGAACAGAGATGGCGCGATGAAATCAGGATATACAACCTCCTCGGATCCACAAGCCATGGCAGCCCAGCCTTTCAAGAAAGTGGTCAGCGCAGCTCCATCAAGAATCTTGTGCGAAACGCACAACCCAATGGCCAATCCACCACACTCAAAAATGTTCAATTGAATATTAGTCACGCGGGCTCCTATGCTCGACTCGTTAAAACTAGGCTCACAGGGAAGGAAATGATGTATAGACTGAAGATCAAGATTGTTTAGAAATTTAGAGAGACGAGAATTAACCTCTGCTACCGAGAAATAAGCCCCTTTGTCATTACAATCAATGGAAAGATCGTCTCGGATTAGGCCGGCTAGAGGGTAAAACCGAGTCAAGGTTTGGGATAGTGATTCCTTTAGAATTACGACTCTTTCTTGGATTTCAGAATGGCTAGCACCATTATCATTAGGATAAAACATGACAATGGGAGCGTATGGAGCCGGAATGAGCTGGTCCAGTAGAGAAAGCTTAAAGATTTTCAGGTGTTGTGGTGTTGGGGAAGATGGTTTAACTCTCTCTTTTGAAATGATTTCAACTTTCACCATTTTTTTCTCTCCTCGGCACACATCCAAAAAATTATATGCAATGCTGCTAAACTTAATTCACTTGTGTATATATATAAATAGGGAGCAGATAGTAGCAGCTAGAGGTGATGATAAGATCAATGCTTCGATATTTGTCTTGTTGTAGATATGAAAATTGAGGGAATCATTCTAGACAAAGTTCACGAGTCTATCAGTGTCCCACTTTCATTGGCGCATGGGTGGTACCAGTAGTCCTTTTCAAAATACTCCCTAAGGTCCCATCCATAAATGTATGTCTGATACCATTTTTCTCTATACTAAAATTTGTTGTAATCACACTTGGGGTTAGGTTAATACATGGTTTAGAGGAAAAATTAGTGCAGCCGGCAGAAGCATTACTTTCCATAACAACCACGCTTTGAAACGTCTCTGTGATATCATCGTTGGAGATATTATAAAATGAGATTATGTTAAGTTGAATTATAATCCTCAAGTCACAATCGTATGTATATATATATATATATATAGAATTTAATTAGTGGTGATTTATCAGCCGATCTAGCACATTACTACTCCACTGGTGGGGTGGGGTGGTGTGGCCAAAGACCATGACGCACCCACCTGCCGCTGCACCACAAGCAAGCATGCCACTATTATCCATGACATGGACCTTAAATAGTTACTAATTATTTACAAGTGTATATATATACTCTCTCCCTCTGGCGCAACATTGATCATAATATTCTTAGGCTAATTAGTGGTTGATTAGTTTATAAATTTGTTAGTTGCCGCTTTGCTTGTCGAGACTATGGATCATATTATATTATATATAGTGAAAAAATGATTAAAGTTCCATAATTCATGTTTTATTATTAATTATATAGTATTATTTCTCGACAGCCTTCTCTAGTCTCTACTACAGCTTTCATTCTCACCTTTCTAACTACTCGACTCGACTCGACTCATATGGTGTAATTTTGTGCGATATATAGAATTGCAAAAAATGATTCTTTTTAACCACGCAAGTAAGAGTTTTTTGATTTTTTGTTTCTCCTTGCATTTGATGGTTTCATGGAACTCTTTTATATCAAACGTAATAATGTTCAGTAGATTTGATTTATTTGAAGAAACAAATTATCCTAATTAGTTTTTATGATTTAAAAAAAAACTATTGTTTCAATTAAAAAGTCAGGTTCTAATTTAAGAACTTTATGGTCTCTAGATGCTCTGCGTCTGGTGCAAATAAAGGTTACAAGCGATTAAAAATCTAGTTATCCTCCATTAATTGTGAATTTGTTTGTAAGTTACTAGTATGCCAAGATTTGTTATCCCTAAGTATTATTATTATATACTAAATATATAAAAGATAAACAATTTTATAATAATGACTTACAAGATGCAATTGACAAACTTTTAAAATCAAGTCAACTATTGGACAGTCTTTCCTTAATAGATTTCGTCGTCATTATCGGTCTTACGGATGGAACAATGGACGTCTACTTCCTGGGATAAAAATGTTTTCAACTCTCATGAAAATGACGATGGAAGAGTTTCCATGAACCAACAAAATTTTGAATACTCTATGACTTTTATATGAATACTCTATATGACTTTTATATGAATGAAGAATGAAATTAATTTTTAAGAACTTGAGAAGGATTAGAGTTGAAGATGAAGTGATTGTTTTGGGTAGATTTGAAACTTATTTATAGGTTTCCAAATAACCCTTTGAAGATATACACCCTTTCAAAAGGTTACATCCTTTTAAAATAATACATCCCTTTGAAAGGTTACATCTCTTTAAAATGTTACATCTCTTTTAAAAAGTATGAACCAAAGGTCAACCCTATTATTGGGGAAAGGTTACAAGTGATCCAGATTTAACTTGGGAGAACTCGCCTTTACCCACAGTCTAGTTTGCTCTTTTTTTACAAAATATTCTAATCTCTTTCTTGACAATTTTCATTTTATCAACCTTCTTAATTGTTTTCGATTTCACGTTTTCATTCTAGTAGAGGCACAACTGCATAGAAGCTCTTCCTCTCTATTTTTTATTTTTATTTTTCTTCTCCAAATTAAATTATTGATTTAAAAATCGACGTGATTAAAGAAAGAGCAAAATAGAGCTATTTGCATAATCATAATTGGGATGCATTTTTCATCCATATCTGATATCTCCTCCTCCCATAGATATTACAGCAGTGTTATCATGTCCATCCACAAGAAACAAATGAATTTAATATGAGAAATAAAATGATGATTTTAGTGTTTTGACTTCTTTTTTTCATCATCATTAAAAATATAAAAAAAATAGATAATTTAATTTAATAATATACCTGTGTAAATTGTTATGAAAATTTGAATTAAGATCATAACTGAGGAAAAAGAGAAAAATCTGGTTTGGTTGACAAATATATTACAACAGAAGCTCAATTAGAAACGTACATCCTCTCCTTCTAACATCTCCGACTTTGCGGAATATAATGACAGTTGGATGAGTCGTTTCGGCCGCAACGACGAACAGGGGAAGAACCATCATAATTATCACGTTTGAGCCTTTGAGCAGACGCTCGATTAGACTATATCATTACGAAATCCTTCGTCAATCCAGTGTTATCTTCAACTGAGAGATTTGAGGAAACATGTGAGTATAATAAAGAAAAACGAAATGGACTCTTCACCGGCAGCAGAATGTAAAAAATGGAACGACATGGCGCAAATCACTTTCAAACACAGTCTCAGTGATTTCGGTCCATCGTGAAGTCTCTGAACACCTAGCTGCAACACATCTGTGAACAACAGCGTCACCACAGCAACAAAGGAGTAAAGAAGTATATCTCCGATGGAACAGCTAAAGTTAAAGGTCATATTCTCTACGAAAACATATATGATTAGGGGTGCTCATCGGTAAAAAATCGAACCGCATCAAAAAAAAATCGAGCCGATGCGATCCAAAATTCTTGAAAAAAAACAAGAACCGAACCGATCAGAATTACGCAGTTTGATGCAGGTTGATACAAAAATCCGTTCCTATTTTTTCGGTTCGCTTTCGGTTATGCCGCATGATAATATATATAATTATTAATAATAATTAAATAATTTTTTTTAATATATTAATTAAATTTTTTAAAAACTAAGAAATTATTTATATAAAACAATTAATACAGATTAATTATGTGACCAAAAAACATTTACAAATAGCCTCACGCTTTATAATACAAATATGCACTGAAGAAGAGCATGTATACTGCTTTGTATTCCGGTTGTTCTTTATTGCCTTAATCCAATAATGCACCGGTTTCTTAATCAGATTCATTACCCTTATTTTCTTGTCATTTTATGGCCTAATAGAATGAGCCCAAGTGTCAATTCAAGCAGGTAATAAAGCCTTTCTTAGTGCTGATTTTTTTTGTCGAAACTTTCTTGCTGCAGTTAGTAATTCAAGCAGGTAATAAAGCCTCAAAGAGTCGGCGACTATACAACCATTACTTCGGTTTATTTCAACATTATAAAATTCGGTTTTTCGGTATTTCAGTTTTGTATCAAATGCAAAAAGTTAAATACAGAGAGTCTTGAGTATCGAAAAGTATAAAAAAGCAGTCTGAGAAAAACCCAGTACCCATGGGTTTCGAGTTCCAACCGGTTCGGTAAAAAACCAAAAAAATTAAATTTTTTGAACACCCCTATATATGATGATGGAGATGAACAAGTCAATGATCATCCATACCCAAACCACAGTTAACAGCTTAATTCCCAATTTTTTAGCTACTCTGAAATTTTTAAGCTATTAGAAGATTAGAAATTTATACCCATCAATAAATCACTGTAGGATCAAAGAGACATTCTCCGAATTTAATATCTTTTACTCATTCAAATTAAACAATATATGAGCATTCAACATGTATACATATATATTGCAGTTTTGGTTTTAAACGTAGTCACCTTAAAGAAAATATTTCTCTACCTCCAACAGCTTTATAGACATATCCCCTTGCACAATTTAGTTATCGTGTTAACAATAACTTTGATCAAACAAATAAAACAATTGAAGAATATATTATTCCGATTAAAAAAATTAAATTTTAAATCTTAGGGTGAAGATGGCTACAAAATAGAAATCTACTAAGGTGTTCTGAAGTATCCTTCTAGAAAGGAATTACAATTTTAATGAATGACAATTGTTGTGAATGTTTTATTTACTCGCAAGTGCACGAATCGAATACTAGTATAGCCTACAAGTGCGAGGTCGAACCCTAAGGACTTGACGGATGGAACGTGATTTTCTCCCTCACTAATTTTAATTAATTCCTAATCTAGCTTAGAATTTTCGAGGGAATCTTTAGCAACTAAAAATACGCGAAAAAAATAATCAATGATAAAATACTAGGATGGCAGATTCATATAATTGATATCATTTTTCTAATATTCATGCCCAATAAACTCTACTTTTTATCTCGCACTAGTTTGATCTCTCGATACTACTAAATGCGAAAAATAAAATTAATTAAGTCCAACTAATTTGCAAAATCAGATTGTTAATTCTTCCTTAGCCAAACATATGTATAAAATCAAAACACTCATTATTTCCATCAAAACACAGTTTAGATCCACTTTGAGCAAATCGTAAACTGAATCCAATAAATAATAACGAGAATCCAACTTTATTTTTTTTATTAGTAAAATAGGCATCCAATAAAAGGAATTATTTTTAATGCGGAAGTACTAAAGTGGTAGAATAAATGAGCATGAATATGTACAATGGAATCAGTCAATTATATTCATCCGCAACCCTAGAAAATAATCTAGCCTAGCATGCTTGAAATTAGAACACAATATATAATTGAATAACGCATGTTCAAATAAACAGAAAACTTATTTCAATGTACAAATTAGTTGAAGAAGACGATAAAATAAATTCTGAATTTCAATCTTCAAAAATACTCTGCTCTAAATAATAAACAATGATATCCGTAATATCCGAAATCAAAGAATCAATTGAATAAAGGAATTGAATTCATAAATTACTAAAAGAGGAATGAATATACCAATAAGCTATTGTATATGATAAAAAGAGAACAAGGAAAGAAGGGTTTGTGCATAATCTGTTCTGTGTTGCCCACGATCTCCCACAGCCCTCTGAACTACGTTTTTCTTTTCGTGATGCGGTTCCACTCTCCAAAATAAACTGATCCCCCCCCTTTCCAATTTGTTACGATCTCTTCTTATTAAACCCTCATGCATTCTCTTTTTTTTTTGGGCTCTAATTAAGAGATTGGGTTGTAATAGGGCCTGGCCCACAAAGTGCTAATAAAACAAAACTTTCAATTAATTTTTGCTGGCACCAGGAATTGAACCCCACTGCTCTATCCCCTTTAGTTGATTGTATTCATTTGCTGTGCCGAATCTGCTTCTTTTATACTACCGCTGCCAAGTTGTAGCTGCTCTGTTAATTTGTTACGACTGTTATGTTTCGTTTTTCCTTCTGCCTTTGCTGTGTCGCTACTACCATGATGTTATTCTGCAGCTGCTGATTTTGCTTGCGTAGCCACTGGAGTGCTACATATTTAAGCCATGATTCTTCACTAAAATTTCTTCAAACTCTTCTGAACGTGGTGGGCCTAAACAACATAACGAACATGGACTTTAATACATTTAAAAGAAATCCTATAGCATGGAATGACACTGAATGAAAATGATAAAGCTCTTGTATTGGTATTTTAAAATGTGGTGATATTCTACCAATTATTCATTCTCATAATTACCCTTTAAAAAAAATCTGCCACCAACTAGAATTTTTTTTTTTTTTTTTTTTAAGATTTGTCAATACCCACAATAACTGAATAAGCTGTAGCAGTTTTAGAGAATAATTAAATCCTTCACTTCACAAATATATTGATCCAAGTAAAATATTTGGTAGCAGCTGGACAATATAAAAGAACAACAAAACATAATTATCCCCATTTTAACTCTGAATTACTCCATTCAACAGCCAAATTTCTCCATTAAATTCCAAACACCTAAGACACACTAAAAACACAACAATTGTAAAAATATATGCTCTCCAAAATCTAAATTAGCAGGATAAGATGTACCAATTTCTTGGGACATCAAATTCCCCCCAACTTATACTTTGCTTGTCCTCGAGCAAAGCAGAAACTGAGAAACTGAAACAAATAAATAAATAAACCTAAGCCACTTTCGTAGGGAACACGATAGCATTTAGCGTATACTACAAGCCTTTAAACCTCTAGGTGTCCCTAGTAGGAGGAGTTTTGTCTCCTGATGGTTTACAGTGAATATACCAACAAAATTCAAATGCAATGGTTCTTTTCTAAAATGTGTTTCCCCTTTATTCACCAATACAAATAACTCAACAAAGACATCAAAACACCCACATGCCAAGGCAATATAACACATGCAATATCAAAGTTCTCAAACTAGCAAGATCAATTAGAACATTTCATTCCTGTCAATCTCATTGTGATTGTGTGAATTGACAACAACATGACATCATTGATATCAAAGTAAGCAAAACTTTCAAACTCCATCCAAACTATACTTTGACTCAACTCCTCACATGGCATACACTTAGCAAATGAAACATTCAAGAATAGGGTGTAATCACTCTCATTACATGCAGGCTATGAAGAGTAAATGTATTCAAATTCAAATGCCCGTCACATGTATATATGAGAAAACGCTATAAATAAAAAAAACAAAGTCTCGTGAACGGATAAATCCCACTAGAAAGGTGAAATGCATAAATGGATTCCCTCTACTACTCTCACCTCTAAATCATATTCCAAAGGGTCATTAGGACTTTTTAGGGTTGTAATGCAAGGCTTAGGGCAAGGGTTATGAAACGAAAGGGCATATAAGGAATTCAACGATCTAAGAAACATGTTTGAAATATAAAATTATTACTTGGGCTTAATTCAACTTCATTTGAGCTTTTCTTCAATTCAATTTTTTTTCCATTTTTTTTTCACATCATTTTTCTCATCTCCTTTCCGTGCAATTTTCTTCTTTTATTTGATCTTTAAAGAAGATTTCATCACTTTTCTTTTCTTGTCTCTCTTTTTTTTCAAGCTCACTTTTCACTATTACCCATACGAGAAACAATCTCAACACATTCTTAGATAAAAAGGTAGGTCATAAATATGGTTTACACTCTAAATTAGAGTAGGGTAAAGATATCGGGCTACCAAAGAAAGACTATATATAAGGCTAAAAAAAGACGACTAGCGGTATAAATTTAAAGGTGGGATTACGCTCATATGTCAGCTATCAAAGATGGCCCAAGTCACTTCCTAAGGTCTAGAGTTCTTCAGTTCAAGCAATATTAAGAATCCTTCAAAAGAAATTACATTTCATGGACGTACCTTTCTAGTGTTCAATCAAAGCAAAGAATAATGAGACTACTTAAACAAATTATGCTTTTCAAAAAAAAACTTAGAGTTGATGTAAAAACCCTCAAATAGAACGATTGGCTCAAATCTCACAGGTTATTTAGTCTCCGCATTTATGTTTTTCAAGAAATTTTAAGTTATACTCACTCATCCATCTAGTCATGCATTAGTTGTCTTATGTGCTCAAATAAAATGAGGATTAGAGATCATAAAATTTTCTCTTAATAATGATAGTATAAGAACTAAGCATGCACATGTAAAGAATTAAGACGAATGTGTCATCGTTATTGCATCAGCTAGACAAAGGGAAACTCAATACCAGCTCAAGAACCATTGCATAAATTACTTAAATTTTTTTTATTTTTTTGTTTGTTTTTTTTATAAAGAAAATAAATAAATTTGCTCATATCCTAACAAAGTATTTGAAGTGCATGGAATAATAAGGCAAATAAATAAATCCCACCCCCCAACTTAAAACTTACATTGTCCGCAATGTATAAAGACAAGTAAATAAATAAAGGAAGGATATCACCTGAATATGAATATATGCCCTGTATGGATAGCTCAATAAATTCCAGATTTAAAGCTCAAAAAGATAATCCTGCATTTTTGTTAGAAATAGAACAAAGAAAAGCAAAAATAATAAATCCAAATATACAATAATATACATGAATCATGGCATAAAAAAAAATCAATCCCGATAAACGGGATCCTCCAAAAGCATAACTTCAACTTCTGGATTTTCAACTCCAAAAATGGTTTTAAACGATGGTCATTCACTTTAAACACAGTACCATCTTTGGGATTCTGAATCTCAATGGCCCCATGAGAATACACCTGCTGGACTATGAAAGGGCCGGACCATTTAGACTTCAACTTCCCTGGGAATAGATGCAGACGACTATTATATAAAAGAACTTTCTGGCTAGGGTGAAAGGATTTCCTAAGAATCTTTTGATCATGCACCTTTTTCATTCTCTTTGTATGATTTTGCACAGTTATAAGCATCATTCCTTATCTCTTCTAACTCAGCAATTTGAAGTTTTCTATGATTTCCTGCCTGGTCAACATCAAAATTCAACTGTCTAACAGCCCAAAAAACTCTGTTCTAACTCAACAGGCAGATGACATGCCTTGCCATACACTAAGCGGTAATGGGACATTCCAATGGGAGTCTTATACGCACTACGGCATGCCCACAAAGCATCTGTCAGTCGGACAATCCTTCCTATTGGGATTTACCGTCTTCTCTAATATATGTTTAATCTCCCTATTTGAAATTTCAGCTTGCCCACTAGTTTGTGGGTGGTACGCGGTTGACACTATGAATTACGCCATTCTTCTTCATTAGATCTTTAAATGGTCTATTGCAAAAGTGCAATCCCCCATCACTAATGATAGCGCGAGGTGTACTGAATCGTGCAAGAATGTTCTCTTTTAAAAATTTAACCACCACTTTGTGGTCATTTGTTCTGCACGCTATAGCCTCTACCCACTTTGACACATAGTCAAAGTGTTAAGTTAAACAATCCTCAAGTCACAATCGTATGTGTATATATATATAGAGAGAGAGAGAGAGAGAATTTAATTAGTGGATCAGCCGATTTAGCACATTACTACTCCACTGGCGGTGTGGTGTTGCCAAAGACCATGACGCACCCACCTGCCGCTGCACCAAAAGCAAGCATGCCACTATTATCCATGACATGGACCTTAAATAGTTACTAATTTTTTACAAGTGTATATATATACTCTCCCCCTTTGGCGCAACATTGATCATAATATTCTTAGGCTTAGTGGTTGATTAGTTTATAAATTTGTTAGTTGCCGCTTTGCTTGTCGAGACTATGGATCATATAATATATAGCAATCACTTCTGTGAAAAAATGATTAAAGTTCCATAATTCATGTTTTATTATTAATTATTTGGTATTATTTCTCGACCGCCTTCTCTAGTCTCTACTACAGCTTTCATTCTCACCTTCCTAACTACTCGGCTCATATGGTGTAATTTTGTACGATATATAGAATTGCAAAAAATGATTCTTTTTAACCACGCAAGTAAGAGAGGTTTTTGATTTTTTGTTTCTTCTTGTATTTGATGGTTTCATGGAACTCTTTTATATCAAACGTAATAATGTTCAGTAGATTTGATTTATTTGAAGAAACAAATTATCCTAATTAGTTTTTATGATTAAAAAAATTTATTGTTTCAATTAAAAAGTCAGGTTCTAATTTAAGCACTTTATGGTCTCTAGATGATCTGCGTCTGGTGCAAATAAAGGTTACATGTGATTAAAAATCAAGATCCTCCATTAATTGTGAATTTGTTTGTAAGTTACTAGTATGCCAAGATTTACTTTACAGGCAGAGTATCAAGGGTTTTGCTTATGACCTCTTATTGGGGAAAGGTTACAGGAGATCCAGATTTAACTTGGGAGAACTCGCCTTTAACCACAGTCTAGTTTGCTCTTTTTTACAATATTCTAATCTCTTTCTTCTCAAACTTGACAACTTTCATTTTATCAACCTTCTTAATTGTTTTCGATTTCACGTCTTCATTCTAGTAGAGGCACCGCACAACTGCATAGAAGCTCTTCCTCTCTATTTATTTTTATTTTTCTTAACCAAATTAAATTATTGATTTAAAAATTGACGTGATTAAAGAAAGAGCAAAATAGAGCTTGTTGCATAATCATAATTGGGATGCATTTTTCATCTACATATTACATGGACTTCTCTTGTTTCAAACAATTAAAAACTCAACCTTCAATTTTGAACGAGTTCTTTTACTTGATAAATTCTAAATTAGGCCCCTATAACTCAAAAAAGATTTTGCATTGATGAATTTAGAATATCTAAAGTCCGAAAAGAACCATTCAAATCTACTTGACCGAACATGAATTAGGATCCCCATATAACATAACAAACTGGGATCTACGTTCCCCATATAACATAACATAGGGACTTAAAATTTGCAAAAGACAGTAATATAGCATACCAAAAATGTATGTATAGGCTCAGCGGTTGACAAAGAACTTTTCTGTCGATCCTATGTAGGGTAGGGGAATGTAGCACAGCTTCAGCCAGCCCATACCTCCAGTCTTCTTCCCAGTGTGCATCTGCCAAAACCAAGGATCTGAGTATTAACTAAATAGTAATGATAATCATTCATAGCCGGAACAAACAACTGATATTACAAAATTAAAGCTCTCACCTGCTTCCCAAAGCTGAATGGCACGTACTTGTACTTTATCATGTTGCTCACACATATCAAAATCACTAAAGTGGTTAAACCTCAAAAAATACACAATAAAACCACTCGGTGCCCATGAAATTTGAAAGAAGGACAAAAGGTCAGGATGATGGATCCGGAGATTAAAAATGTCAACAGAGACCTGAAACCATAAAACACAAAGCAACTAATATGTCAGTACTGTAGTACTAACTCAGAAAATTACACAGTAAAGGATAATATGTGGTACCCTGTATACACACAAACATCTCGTTTATACCTTCAAACCTCACCAATATTAACTTTTTTGATATAGATTTTTCTTTATAGTAGACTAATTACGGATTGCTTGTATACTAGTTCCCTACTTAAAAAAGTTTCTTTTTAATAACTATCTACACTTCTAGTAATCTATATAAAACGCTCACTACTACAATTATCATTAATAATTCTACTAATCTTGCTATTACCTTTAAAGTAATAAACCATTTTTCGAAATTGAAATCTAATTTACTCTCACTAAATCTGGCAAACAAACATTTAGTAGTAAGAAATAATGGCAATAGAAGCAACACTGTAATAAAGTAATAAATCAAAAGAAGAAACGACTACCAAAAGTCAAACTCAGGAAGACTGCGAACAAAGGGCTTGAATTCATCTGAGCACTTTACTGGCAATGAAGCAGAGCCCAATTCTTCCAATTCAAGGTCACCTTTTGGTGTAAGAAATAATCCTAAACACATAACCGCATACGTTCTTATCAAGAAGGCTATCATATCATATTCTGGATCATAATAAACCCGCAGAGCAAACATTGCTCCAAGAGCCATAGTTACCATCCATCTCAGAAATAGATAAGGCACAATTTGAAAAATGCATTGCAACAAAATGCCCCTGAAATTATTTATCCAGTTGGTTAATGACCCTACTGCAGATATATCATCATGCGTATCTCCTCCTCCCATTAATATTAGGGCAGTGTTATCCTATCCATCCACAAGACCACAAGAAACAAAACAATTTAATAGAAGAAATTAAATGTACAAGTGTCCTTATTTTACATATCTCCCAAAAAAAAAAAAAAAAAAAAAAAACAGAAAGACAATCATTTGAATCAGATATGGGAATTCAAATCTAATTATCTGTAGAACAATCATTTGAAGAATACAAAATAGGTCAAAACTACCACAACCCATTTAACTAACCGTGACAAGATCCTTTACCATAACAATTGCGTGTTTATATATGTTGTTATTCGATAAATAGACAAAATGAATCAGAATTATGCTTCAGTTTATTTGTGTAACCCTAAAATTATTTATCCACTTGGTTAATGACATACAACAGAGACACTATCATCCATATCTCCTCCTCCCATAGAAATTACAGCAGTGTTATCCTGTCCATCCACAAGAAACAAAAATAATTTAATATGAGAAATAAAATGCACAAGTCTCCTTATTTTACATAAACCAAAAATACCACTGCTTTAAGCAACACCATTATACAGCATAAAATTGTCTCATCTTAGCACAATCATTTGCAGAACACAGAACAGGTCGAAACTAATCGTGACAAGATCTTTCACCAAAACTCTTGCACGTTTATGATCATGTTAAACAGGTCAAAACCCATTTAACCCGTTTGATAAACAGATTCTGTTGCACAAATAAGCTGAAGCACAACTCATTTTGTCTATTTATCAAATAACAACATGACCTACCTAACATGAAACACAATTCATTTAATAAAATGTGATATAAATGGCAAAACAGAAATAACATAGTTAAATAAATAACTAATAAAGTTTCAACTTGTAGTGCCATATCGTATTCATATCCTAATTATTCAGATATCATTATAATTAAACTTACTTTATTTTTGTTAAAAGGGTTGATCTGTGGTGATCTGTGGGGCACGATACCAATCCAACTAAATTCGTGTCAAACGGCTTGACAGCTAATTTTTTTATATTTCACCCAGACAATCTTATTCCATATCGTGTGTACTTGTTCTTCTTGTGCTCATCTCATAAAATTGTCACCCCTAGTGCAAATTCAAGGTTTTACCTAGTAAATTATACTAGGATCAAGAAACATATGGAATTTTGGCCTCCAAACCATGTCATTTACATAATCAACAAACGATGACAGATCACAAATTCCACAACTCATATATGATATACATGAACATATTACTATAAAATTCACAAACTAGTTTAAATAAACATATTCAGATTGCTGTTGGAAGCCTAGATTGAAGTAATATGTTTATCAGCAACCCAATAGAGCATATTATCTACTTTTTTGTTTTAAAAAAATCAATAACATGTAAAGTTTAATCCTTAAAATTTCAGACAGAGGGGGAAACAAATGTAGATCAGGTTAGGATGAACACATGAGGCCTGTAAATTCCGCATATTCATTACATATATGGAGAAACTGAGATATATATACCACTAAATAACCTAACCTCTTTTCTCGACAAAACTTTCTAGATATTATCAATAATGCAAATAATAACATGAATAATCGTGGCGTGTCAATTATTTATTTAATAATATAAAATATTGTGCAGATGATACTGTGATAATAATTGAATCAATAATATGAGATACTATGCAACAACTACTGTGACAATTATTAAATACTAACAGACTTCTTACGTAAGCATCAATAATCAGAGATACTTTGCAATACTGTGTGCTACTTTTCAATACCGCGTACCACTGTGGAACAACGCGTATTATTGTACTTTTATCACCGGATATTTCAACAATTTAACGGAAAAATTTTTGGCGTTATTTTTATAAAAAGGGTAATTTCTTTTATATTATATTATAGTTTATTAAATTTAACTTAATTTATTTATTATATTTATTAAATTTATTTTATTTTATTATGATTTATTTTATTTTTATTTTATATTATATTATTATATTAAATATAAATTTTTTAATTTACATTATTTTTAATTAAATTAATTGATATTTGAAGAATAAATTATTTTATTTTATGTATTATATTTTATTTTATATTGTATTCTTTTAGTAAATTAAATTAAATTTATTTAATTGAATTATATTACTGATTTTGCATTAGAATAGTTCTAACAGATTTTGCATTTGAATAATTTTGACAAATTTTGCATTAGAATAGTTCTAACAGAAATTCCGTCGAGAATTTCGTCAGAAATAACAAATATACCAATTAGAATCAATCAACATAGATAGTTCTAAAATTAGTGGCAAGATTCATACGACGACCCCAAAATATCAGTGACAATCAATTAACATAAGTTTCATCAAATAAAATTAGTTCCAAAACACAAATTTTGTTCCAATTAAGTCAATTAACATACACTTGATTAATTAAAATATAGCAATAATAGTCTCAAAACACAATATCAGTCCCAAAATTATTTACCCAAATCATATACACATGGCAGTCCCAAATCATAATATAAATAACTTCTCATCAATTATCAACAACAATCTAATTAACACTAATTTTCAAATAACAATCTAATTATGCTACTGTGAAGAGGCTAATTAACACCATTTGGGGTTCAATTCGTCTGCCTAGGTTAATTTTTCATATGGGCAGTGTTCAGGATGGTGCACCATATGTTTGGTGTTTGCAAGTCCAAGAGAGATAAAGAGTGTACCTGAGCACTACTTCGTTGTTGCCGCTATCGCCGGTGCTAGAGTTTCAAGTTGTCGTCACCGTACGAAACCCTCAATTGTGTAAGTATTGTGTGTGGGGAGGTGTTGGGGGAGGTTGGGAACAGAAGAAGAGGAGGAGACTCGGAGGTGTGGAGGAGGAGCCGAGGTTGGGAACGGAAGAGGAGGCTCGGTGGTGTGGGGAACAGCTGCCGCCAGCAGAGAGAGATATGGAAAAAGTGATAAGATCTGTTAACTGATTACGATTTTAGGTTTTAAAATGTTATTTTCGACGGAATTCCGTCGAGTTTATTTCTGTCGCTCTTTAATTATTTTCAACGAACTATTACGTCGAGTTTAACACATTCTGTCGACCTTAATACTCGCGCTGGCGGAAAAGCTTGGAGCCAATGAGAGGTCATAATTCCGACGGATGTCCGTCGAGGATAAAAGAAGGCCGACGGGATAATATCAACGTAAGATCCAGTCGGCATTAGATTAAAGTCGACGGAATTTTTTCCGTCGGAATTAATTCCGTAGGAGAACACTTTTTTTTGTTGTGTATCTCCATGCACAATTTATTATACCCAAACATACCCTTTGATATACCCTAAAGGTCTAAAGGGACATGTCAAAGTATAACTCATCATACATAAAATACTATGATGATCTCAAGTTTAAATATCACTTGTACTACTATCACTAGAGAAATTACTATTGACAGACAAATAAAACTCCATTAGGTATTCCATAACGAACCACATTTAGTGAACTTATTCTTCAATAAGCACCTACATACTTTCTTTAATGTCTCTACACAAATGATTATGAGATCAATCATTCTCATCCAATGAGCAAGCAACGTATGTATCAATCCATCCGGAATCACTAATCCTCTTTTTAGTAGTCCATTGGGAACAATTTTAATTTTAAGCTATTTAAGAATTTAGATCTCATTAGCGTGATCATCATCATAAACATTGCTTAAAACTATAGGTTCATCACATATCAATATAACATCATGTAGATAAATTAAATGCTTTTAAATAAATAATTCTTTTATTAATAAATGAATAAGATTGTTACAAAGTATATACTTTATTATATCAAATATGATTGATTTGTGTGCATACTATTTTTATTAATGTCCTTTCTTTGTGACTAAATATCCAAGTCTGTTGGGTTTGAAGAGATGTTTGTGTCTTTAAGTGACAGAAGTAATAGTGGATTTCCTACTCATGGAGTAGAAGAGTGTACTAAAAGTTATTAAATCTCCAAACCACTTAAAATCTTGTGTTATTTACTTTGTCATTTACAGTCTGTCACATATCTATTATATATATCATATATGATAAATGACCAACTTCTACATAAGTTAAAATTCTGAGCTGAGATTTCTTATAAATATTTAAGGGGAGTTTTTCAAACTTATATTTCGTTGTGCATAATCAATCTTGATTAACTGATTACTTGGTAGCAGTTCTTTGATTAATTGAATTATTTTTAAAATATCTATTCAACCCCCCTTCTAGATCTTTATTGTCTCTGGGAAATAACATATTTGAGTAAATAACCACCATCCTTTTAAAAAGTCAGAATCCATCTCAGTCGTTGATTATTTTCAGGATATGCTGAAAAATTATTATGCCATGCTATATATGCTGCTATGTGATTATTTTTCAAAAATAAATCTTTTTCTAAAGTATATGCATAAACTAAGGGGGAAACTATTAAAAAAATATTTTTATTTGATTGTCATCATCAAAGAGAGGGAGATTTTAGGTCTCTAAATTTTAGTTTTATTTTGATGATAACAATAATTAGTAGATAGGTTAAGTAAATATTATAATCCTCTCTATAGGATTTATATTATAATTTATTTTAACTATATTATTTACTTTGACCAAAAATATTTTCAAATCTTATTGAATTAATATTTGAGTAAAGTTCAGATGACCACCTAGGGTTTTGGCGCTTTCCCACTTAAACACCTGTAGTCAGTAAAGTTACATTTAAACTCTCGACTTTTTGGATTGAAGTGAATAAATGATTTTCGTCTTAACTCCGTTACTTGAGTTGACTAAAGACTTAATTACCCTCTCTATATATATATTGATCATCAGGCAAAGGAGCAGTCTTCTTGTTCATCAGATCAGGTCTAGGTTCCATGTTCACAGGGAGCAAAGAATACAAAGCTTCCATCTTCCTTCTCAATCGGATCATGCATACTCATTTCATTATATATATTCTCTCTACACCGGAGTAAAAACACCCTCATCGGAACCCTAATTTTTCACCGGCGCCCCCTTTTCCTCCTTCTCCAGCCCTTTTTCCATCTGGCCCACCCGTCTCCCTTTCTTCCATTTCCCCCTCTTCGGCCCACCAACTCTCCTGCCCTCTCTCTCCACTTCTCATGCTTTGGTATTTATTCGGCTTTTTCGTAAATTTGAAATGGGAACCTTCTAAAACTTTCTTGTGTTACTCTAGCATCCCTTTGGTCATATAGAATCTCACCATCAATCATTGACAGCTGAAATGGGAACCTTCCCGAAATTTCGTTTTTCAATCTATGCACAGCCGAGTCCGAGGGGCTTTAGATCATGGGGTCCTCTGTCAAGAAAAGTAGGGGGTATGATCTGAGTGGTTTTGGGTTTGGAGTTCTGATCTTAAGTGGGGGTGATAGGTTTTGGGGTTCGGATCCTGGTGGTTTTCTGGGTTTGAGATGTTAGGAGTGAGGGATCCGTTTCGGATCTGGTTTATTCTTGACCAGTTCTTGGACTGTGTGTGCCGATGTTTGTTTCTGGTCGCCTTTCGATCTGAATTTCTGTTCTTATTGTTTATCAATTAATGTTCAAATTTGAATGTTCATTGATGGATCTGTTGTGGTCCAATACGATTAATGACTGCGAAATCTTTCTAGTGCTTCATGTTAATTTCTATTGTTAGATTCTGTTGCTAATTTCTAATCTCATTCATGTGCTTCCTCATCTCTAACCTCCGACACCCTCCCATCGCTGCTTGGCCCACCCATTTTTGGATTTGATCGGTGATGGCTTTGGGTTCTCTGCTCCGGTTTGGTGGGTTGTTTGCAACAGTACTGTGATGAATCGGCAACTCGTGAGAGTCTTCGAATCAATTTCTTCATTATGTTAGCGATTTTACTAACAAATAAAGAGAATTTTGGATTTCAGAGAAAATGATGAAATGGGCGAAGACGCATAAACTTACAGTAAACGAAACCCATCAATTCTAATTAACAATTAAAAAAAGCCCCAAAATAATGAGAAGAAACAGACACCCAAATCCCACAACAAAACAAACCCAGTGCCCATTTGTTCTCCAATCAAGCCTCCATTTGTAATTCCCTTTTCAATCAAGAATCCAAAAAGTTCGAAGATCCTTTATTTTCTTTACTTTTCGGATCACCACCCTGCAAACAAACCAAAATCAGATCGTGAAACAAGCCCATGGCTTTATGAGAGAGCTCGAGAATCAGAGTGGGTATTGTTAGAATGAGTGGATTTGAGAGTGTTGGTGGGTTTGAAGGTTGAAGGGAGAATAAGAGGAGAAGAGAGGAAAAAGAAGGGGGTATTTCAAACATTTACTAGGTTTTTTTTAATTCTTAAAGCCCCTTATTACGCGCTTTTGGCGTTTGACATACACGCACGGTTAAATTGGATGAAAAAGGTGACGTTTTCACTTCAACTCAAAAAGTCGGGAGTTTAAATATAGCTTTACTGACTACAAATGGTTAAGTGGAAAAGCGGGAAAGCGCCCAAACTCCAGGTGGCTATCTGAACTTTACTCTTAATATTTTATTGACTTTAATCATTTAATATCAAGTATTAAAGAAATTAGTTCATAAAATAACATTTGATAAGTCAAGGATAACTTCTATTCTTAAATGATTTTTATTCACTAAATTTTTCAAATATATATATATATATATATATATATATATATTATGTATTAATTATTTTTACAAAAGAATAATAAAGAAAAATGCAAAAGGTTTTTATATTCCTTCTTCATCCGAAATTAATTTGGGAAATTAAGTCAATAAATGTGCATGTAATCATTAATGGACTAATGGCTTGACCGAAAGCATACATGAAATTTGGAAATTGAATATTAACATGTGCTTAAATTAAGTGAGAAGAAGTTCGGAGAAGAAGTTGGGAAAGATGAAAGGCAAAAAGCCTTTGCTTGCTTTGACCGCGTGCTTAATTACTAAATGTTTGTCAGGAGTTTGAATTGGTAGGAATCTTATTTGACAATCCGTGTGCTTAAATTGATTTATCCTAGCCATTTATTTTAAATAAAGCATTCCAAGCCTTTGGTTTTCAAAAACAAATGAAAAATTACAATTTTACCCCAAACTTCAAAAATACTCCCTCTGTTCCTAAAATATTGTCGTTTTAGAAGAAAAAATTTGTTCCAATTTATTTGTCGTTTACAACTTTCAAGGAAAATAAAAACCGGTGTAATTATGTAAGACAAGTGAAAACCGGAGTAATGGATGAGCATATTAATTATGTAGGACATGTTACAATATAGAAATGACAAATGTCATCCAATAGATTTATGTACTGCAATTTAGTATATTTAATAGATTAAGTCATTCCCGAACTGGAATCATTTTGATTAAGTACATTTTGTATTACTAATTGCAGTTATGATCAAAATTACATATTTAATTCTTCAAATTAGTAGGACCAAAAGGAATCATAAAAACATCCAGTTTTGATATACTTTCCATATTTAAAGATTCATTAACAAGTTTTTGTTACCGAGAGCCAACCCGACCAACCGAGCCAGTTGACTATATATATCGATGCTATGCAAGTATTAATCAGAGTACCTTAAAAAATTGGGAGTTTTGAAAATTGAGGTAGATGTCGGGAGCAATTAAGCTGCTAACTGTGGTTTGGATATGGATGATCATTGCCTCGTTCATCTCCATCATCATATCTGCTTCCCTAGAGAATGACCTTTAACTTTAGTTGTTCCATCGGAGATATACTTCTTTACTCCTCTGTTGCTGCGGTGACGCTGTTGTTCACGGATGTGTTGCAGCTAGGTGTTCAGAGACTTTACGATGCACCGAAATCACTGAGATTTGAAAATGATTTGTGGCATGTCGTAAATTGAGTTTCTGCTCAAAGGCTCAAACGTGATAAATGTGATGGTTCCTCTCCTGTTCGTCGTTACGGCCAAAACGACTCCTCCAACTGTCATTATATTCCGCAAAGTCGAAGATGTTAGGAGGAAAGGAGATACGTTTCTAATTGAGCTTCTATTGTAAAATATTTGTCAACTAAACCAGATTTCTCTCTTTTTCCTCAGTAACGATCTTAATTCAAATTTTCAGAACAATTTACACTTCATTCCTCCATTATTATCGAGGTATATTATTGAATTAAATAATCTATTTTTTATATTTTTTAATGATGATTTTAGTTTTTTGACTTTTTTTCATCTTATAGTTATAAATATGTACTATGAAAATTCTGAAGAGAAGAATGACTAATAAATTTACTATTCAGCTTTCAGATGCATGTGAGACCTTTAATTTTGTACTATTACTGTTGTTTAATTTTATTTTTTTTATTCATCTTAATAATTTTGTACTATTCCTATTTTTTCTAATGAGAAAAGCAACTATGAACTCTTCTCTTTTGACAGATGCACGGGTAAGAAGTTTAGCAGCATTACATATTATAACACTTGAAAGTTTTTGGATGTGTGCCAAGAGAGAAAAAATGGCCAAAGTTGAAATCAAAAAAATGGCGAAAGTTGAAATCATTTCGAAAGAAGAAATTTAGTGTGGTTTTTGTTAATAATTAGAAGAACATACATCAGATTGCTGCAGATTTTTACTATATACCCTTGCAATTTACTGTGGATCATTATAGAAAAAAGGTCTACTACTTATAATAGAATCTTGTTCTTCAATTGGTTAATGTTGTTTCGGTTTTTCCATCCAAGAGTTAAGATTACAGATAATTTAATTGAACGCATTGACCACCTTTTGAATTTGCTGAGAAGTAGATGTATAATCTATGATCAAGTCCCCTGCCATTATCGGAGAATATATATTTAAGATTAACTGATCATTTGAGCATGTAGAACATATATACGAGTGAGGCATTTGTTGGAATTTGTGTTCAAGCAAACCCCCTACTACCCATTCTAGTAATTTCTAGTAAGCTTATGATCTTTTGACTAGGTTGTCACTTTGGGCCCAAATATTCCAGTAAAGGGTAGTAGGGAGTTTGCTTGAACACTTGATGTAAAAGATTAAATACCAACAAATGCCTCACTCGTATATAACTTAATCTTAGACAATCTCTGCAATATATATTCTCCGATAATGACAAAGGACTTGATCATTACAGATTATACATCTACTTCTCTTGAATGGACTATCACACAGCAACATTAACCAATTGAATAACAAGATTCAATTATAAGTAGTAGGTCTTTCTTCTATAATGATCCACAGTTATGTAATCAAAATCTGCAGCAATATTATGTATGTTCTAATTATTAACAAAAATTACACTAGTTTTCTTATGTCGAAATGATTTCAACTTTCGCCATTCTCTCTCTGTTGGCACACATCCAAAATCTTCGAAGTGTTATAATATGTAATGCTGCTAAACTTCTCCCTGTATGTCTGTCAAAATCAAGAGAAGAGTTCATAGCTGCTTTCTCATTAGAAACAACAGGAATAGTACAAAATTATTAAAATGAATAAAAAAATAAAATTAAAACACAAAATAGTACAAAATTAAAGGTCTCACCTGCATCCCAAAACTGGATAGTAAATTTATTAGTCATGCTTCTTCCATAGTACATACTTATAACTATAAGATGAAAAAAAAGTCAAAAAACTAAAATCTATCATTAAAAATATAAAAAAATAGATAATTTAATTTAATAATATAACTCGATAATAATGGAGGAATGAAGTGTAAATTGTTCTGAAAATTTGAATTAAGATTATCACTGAGGAAAAAGAGAGAAAAATCTGGTTTAGTTGACAAATATATTACAATAGAAGCTCGATTAGAAACGTACCTCCTCTCCTCCTAACATTTCCGACTTTGCAGAATATAATGACAGTTGGAGGAGTTGTTTCGGCCGCAACGGCGAAAAGGAGAAGAACCATTACATTTATCACGTTTGAGCCTTTGAGCAGACGCTCGATTAGACTCGTATATCACTACGAAATCTTTCGTCAATCCAGTGTTATCAACTGAGAGTAATTTGAGGAAACATGTGAGTATGATGGAGAAAAACGAAATGGACTCTTCACCGACAGCAGTGTAGAAAATGGAACGACACGCCGCAAATCATTTTCAAACACAGTCTCAGTAATTTCGGTGCATCGTGAAATCTTTGAACACCTAGCTGCAACACATCCGTAAACAACAGTGTCACCGCAGCAACAGAGGAGTAAAGAAGTATATCTCCGATGGAACAACTAAAGTTAAATGTCATTCTCTAGGAAGCAGATATAGATATGATGATGGAGATGAACGAGGCAATGATCATCCATACCCAAACCACAGTTAGCAGCTTAATTATTCCCGACATCTACCTCAATTTTCAAAACTCCCAATTTGGGTCGGGTCGGCTCTCGGTGAAACCAAACAAAAACTTGTTAACTAATCTTTAAAGGGTTAAATGCAAAGTTGACCATTGAACTTTTCTGATATTTGGATATTGAGCCCACATGTGATATTTGGGTATTGAGCCCACATGTGATATTTGGGTATTGAGCCCCTTTCTTCCGTTAACCCCTAGGCGCCACATGTGCGTTGACCTACTGACGTGGCACATTGAAACTTTGGTCATATGACCGTTGGAGCAACATAGGTCACCTGTTAATATCTTACAAACAAGGATTAATATTTATATCAAAAACGAGATTTCCCCCATATATTCCTTTCTTCTCCTTCACTACATACCATAACTAATTGCGTGACAAAAATAAAAATAAAATAAAATAGTAATAATAATAATAACAATAACAATAATAATAATAATAGTACTAATAATAATAATAATAATATATATAATAATAATAATAATAACAATAATAATAAAATAATAATTAAAAAAAATAGTAATAATAATAATAATAACAGTTAGTTATTTGAAGGAGAATAATAATAATAATAATAATAATAACAATAATAATAATAATAATAACAATAATAATAGTACTAATAATAATAATAACAATTACAATAACAATACTAATAAGATATGTTTTGACTTGTCAAGTTAATTAAATTAAGAAGCTTTTTTTCAAAGTTTAAATGAATTAATATATATTTTAAAAACTGACTTTAAAATTATTGGGGTTAGGTACTTTAACGGGTTAAATGCAACTGAATTAATAAGCCTTTTTATTTATGGTAAACTTGTTTAAAATTATTTGGGATTCCTAATGCCTAATTCATAATATACCATCTACGCTTGCATCTTGGAAAATCTCATGTTTTGATATAAATATTAATCTTTAAAAGATATTAACAGGTGACCCATGTTGCTCCAGCGTTCAAACAATTGGTTGCAGGTTCGAATTCGTGCAAAGGCAATATTTGGAAAAAATTCAAAAGACACCACGTCAGCAGCGTACACGTGTCAAATTACAATATTAAATACCACGTCAGACCTGCCACGTGTCACGTAGGCGCCACGTGTGCCACATCAGCAGGTCAATGCACGTGGCGCCTGGGGGTTCAAAGTCCAAATTTTTGAATAGAAAGAGGCTCAGTTTGCATTGACCGGAAGAAAGGGGCTCAATACCACGTCAGACTTGCCACGTGTCACGTAGGCACCACGTGTGTCACGTCAGCAGGTCAACGCACATGTGGCACCTGGGGGTTCAAAGTCCAAATTTTTGAATAGAAAGGGACTCAGTTTGCGTTGAGCGAAAGAAAGGGGCTCAATACCTAAATATCAGAAAAGTTCAGTGGTTGACTTTGCATTCCCAATCTTTAAATATCAAAACTTAGTTGGATGTTTTTAGGATTCCCTTTGTTCCTACGAATTTGAAAACTTAAATATGTAATTTTGATCAAAATGTACTTGATCAAAATCATTCCAGTTATCATTCCCGAACCGGAATCATTTAGATTAAGTACATTTTTGCATTACTAATTGCAGTTATGATCAAAATTACATATTTAAGTCTTCAAATTAGTAGGACCAAAAGGAATCATAAGAACATCCAACTGAGTTCTGATATACTTTCCATATTTAAAGATTAATTAACAAGTTTTGGTTTGGTTTCACCGAGAGCCGACCCGACCCAGCTGACTATATATATCGTTGTTATGCAAGTATTAATCAGAGTAGCTTAAAAAATTGGGAGTTCTGAAAATTGAGGTAGATACCGGGAACAATTAAGCTGCTAACTGTGGTTTGGGTATGGATGATCATTGCCTCGTTCATCTCCATCATCATATCTATATCTGCTTCCTAGAGAATGACATTTAACTTTAGTTGTTCCATCGGAGATATACTTCTTTACTCCTCTGTTGCTGCGGTGACGCTGTTGTTCACGGATGTGTTGCAGCTAGGTGTTCAAAGATTTCACGATGCACCGAAATTACTGAGACTGTGTTTGAAAATGATTTGCGGCGTGTCGTTCCATTTTCTACACTCTGCTATCGGTAAAGAGTCCATTTCGTTTTTCTCCATCATACTCGCATGTTTCCTCAAATTACTCTCAGTTGATAACACTGGATTGACAAAGGATTTCGTAATGATATACACAGTCTAATCAAGCGTCTGCTCAAAGGCTCAAACGTGATTAAATGTGATGGTTCCTCTCCTGTTCGTCGTTGCGGCCGAAACGACCCCTCCAACCGTCATTATATGTTGCAAAGTCAGAGATGTTAGGAGGAGAGGAGGTATGTTTTCTAATCGAACTTCTATTGTAATGTATTTGTCAACAAAACCAAAATTTTCTCTTTTTCCTCAGTGATGATCTTAATTCAAATTTTCATAACAGTTTACACTTCATTCCTCCATTATTATCGAGGTATATTATTAAATTAAATTATCTATTTTTTTATATTTTTTTAATGATGAATTTAGTTTTTTGACTTTTTTTTCATCTTATAGTTATAAGTATGTACTATGGAAGATGAGAAGCATGACTAAAAAGTTTACTATTCAGCTTTGGGATGCAGGTGAGACCTTTAATTTTGTACTATTTCTGTTTTTATTTTTTTATTCATTTTAATATTTTTGTACTATTCCTATTGTTTAGCAGCTTTACATATTATAACACTAGGAAGTTTTTGGATGTGTACCAACAAAGAGAAAATAGCGAAAGTTGAAATCATTTCGAAATAAGAAAACTAGTGTGATTTTTGTTAATAATTAGAACATACATTTATAATTATCATTCATCATACTAACTATTCAAAAAGAGCTCACGCTGCTAAAAGGGCCTCGTGCTTATTTGGTGTTAAATCATAAGTACCTTATAGCCTGAAGTTCTTCGTTTTGCCTGTAGAAAAACTCTAATTGAACATGGAAATTAGATATGATTAGATATAAGTGCTTTATAATTTTATCTATTTATATTTTTATTTTTAAATTTTTATATTTAATTTAAGAGTAAAAATATAAATAAATAAATTATAAAACACTCCTATCTAATTATCATATAAAAAAAATCTTTCTATTCTTCTCTCAGGGTTGGCCTTTTAGTTTTGGGTCCCACTCATGCACATCTAGAATCTTAAAAAAGTTGCCAGTTGAATTGACTGTGTGGATGACCCACAGCCCACTGGCCTGCCCATCATTACTCCCACCGTTCCCAGTCTGTCATTTTGCCTCCCGACCTGACCCGGACCTTATACAATTAATATTATATTTAATGTTAAATAATCGTGTCCTTAATACTTGTGTAACTCTAAAACCTCTTGTATCAAAAGACAGAGGTAATATGTAGTGTTCCTGACATACCCATTCCACTTCAATAACTAAACCATAGGTGTAATTTTGAAACAAAAGGTATACATCTATTCTTGATCACAATGACATACAAATGCATCAAATTACAGACACATACAAGCAAGACAAAGTTATTTCTCCATTTCTCCCACCCCTTTTGGTTCAGCTAGAAACATCACATCATCAGCACTTCATGTGATCAAATATGATTAATAATTAAGGTTATTAAACCTCATAAATTACATTGACTACACTCATTCTTGTCCAATTGTAAGATCAAGATAAGAATATCTCAAATTTCATTTTATTTAACTTCTGATAAGGTTGTATCAAACTAACTCCAATATCTTGGCTGCCTCATTTTTAAGAGTTTAAGATCATGAAGAAACATGGTTATAACCTTGGGCTGAGGGTTTTTAGTTTTTACAGTCAGTTCAGATGGCAACCAACCAACAAGTCAACAACCACCAAAACTCCAAAACAAATACTCCTACAAGTATCTCACTTGAACTTTTCTTTACTCATTTCATTCTTCCACTCAAAAATCACAACAAATGTGAATCAAAATTCCAAGCATGCTATAACAAGAACCTTGAGGTCTGGCATGTGATATGGTAGTGTGCACGGTTCAGTGTCCCAGATTGTTATTGGCAAACAAATTAAGAGCTAGTAGCTCTTCACAGAACATGAACATGAAGAAACTAGTCTATGGTGCTTGATTGTAACCAACACACTTCAAGCTCCAAACAAACCTTACATACAGAACTATGGTCTTTGCTTCCTCAAGCATTTCAAGAATCCCCAAAACCCTTAGTCTACAAAACAATCGATGTAAATTGGCAATTCTACATTTCTACTGTAACAGGAAGTATATGCCTTTTGAAACAGAAACATAAATTAAGGAGCACAACAAATTAGATAAGATTTCTAGCGACTAAAGGTAAAAAAAATAAAAATAATGTATTTCCTCAGTAGGAAATATGCAACACACCTAAAAGGTTAAAACTTTTAGTAATTAGTACCAAATAGTTTGCAAGAGAAGTAGAGAACTGCTGATTGCCGAATACCCACCGGCCACCGAGACGCTGGACTATGAGCTGCGATTCTAATAACGCCGAACGAAGGAAGACCATGAGAGCTGAGAGACTGAGAGGCGGCATCGCGGAGGCCGGACCGCCGGAGAGTCGGAGACTAAATCGGAGAGGCAATTAGCGAGAGCGAAACTGAGAGAGACGTAGAGTCGAGACTCGAGAGAACTCCGACAAGAGGAAAAGAATCGGGAATGGAAGGGGCTAGGGCAAAATCAGTACAGACTGGACTAGGAGAGACTGAGTGTACATATAAATATAAAATTATTATTTTTTAATTAAAGAGTTCGGTTATTCGATACCCGAATAACCTATTTTTTAAATCCATACCCAAAACCGATTACCGAGAATTAATTCGGATATAACCGAAATTCGGTTAAAAAAATTCGGTTGTGCTCGATAATTCGATTTTATCCGTTATTTGCTCACTCCTAAATAAGATGTAGACGGGAGTAGGAGGAAGAAAAAAAACATTGATCAGCGAGTTAACTCTAAATTAATCGAGAGTTGACTCAGTGAGTTTTTCAATTAATTAAGAATTGCTTATGTTATTTGACGTCATTCTTGAACGTGTTTTTATATATAATAATTGATATCTATATATATACTAATAATTGTATGTGTTTTTATATATATTAATGCAAGTATGTTCCTTAAATTTTTTTCACCTATTAAAAATTAGTTTTCTCTCTCCTCTCTCCCCTTTCTCTTATCTCCTCATTTTTTCATTTTTATTTTAAAAATTTATGTAAAAGTATAATTTTCTTCTTTTATTTATTTATTTCTATATTGACATTTTGAATTCAATATGAAATATATCTAAATTCAAAATTAGTATAAATTAATTAATATTAGAAATATAATTACCAAAATTATAAACTTTACTATTTTTTTTTATTTTATATAAATGGTACTAATAAGCGTATGATTTATCTAATCGAAAATTAAATATATCTCAATTTGATTTAAATAAATCAAAATTGATCCTATATTTTGAACAAAAGAAAAAAATAAAAAATATTTTCAAAATTTTCATCATACGACTATTATTAAAAGTTGAACTCAAGATTTTTAAAGAAACAAATAAATTTTGAAATATTTTTAAATTTATATTTTCTATTCAAAATATAAAATCAAGGTTGATTTGTTTAAATCAATTTGAGATATAGTCCATTTTAATTAGATAAATCATACGATTATTAGTACCATTTAGACAAAATAAACAAAATATTAAGATTTATAATTTTGGTAATTATATTTTCTAAAATTAATTAATTTATATTAATTTTGAATTTAGTTATTTCATATTGAATTTAAAATGTCTTTATAAAAACAAATAAATAAAAAGGAGAGTATATTTTTTTCACAAATTGGAAAGAAATGAGAGAGAAAATTATTTTTTAATAGGTGAAAAAAATTGAAGAAACACATTTGCATAACTAACGCATCTATGAGGAATAATTGTGCTAAAAAAAAGTTTATGGAACATTGGAGGAACACTTTTGCATGACTACCACATCTGAGGAACAGTTCTAAAAAAAAATTTAGAGAACAGTTTAGCAAAAATATGACAAATAGAAGGGTCGTGTTTGTAATTTAGTTTACTACATTACCTAAAAGACTCTTTGCAACCTAAAATAACTTGCAAATCAATTAGAATGAATATGAATTGTTTTTGTACTTTTCCGCCCAAATCAATTTGCATGTGCAAACATAACGTCCGCAATACTCGAAAAACAAGAAAAGGGAGTTAATGCTAAAAGGGTGACCCATGTTGCTTATTATTATTATTACTATTATTATTGTTATTATTATTATTATTATTATTATATAATAATAATAATTATTACTACTACTAGTATTATTATTATTATTATTATTATTACTATTATTATTATTACTATTACTATTAATATTATTATAGTGTAGGGTGAATTTGATTTGGGCAAAAAAAAAATTATGTGAGATGAAATGTGAGTCATTAGATTAAGTGAAAGATTTTGAAGCGTCTTTGTGCTTTGTCAAATGAAAGATTTTATGTTTTACTATATATATATACAGTCAGGATCAGGAGCTTACCCAACATACCTATAAAAGCCCCTTCTCTTAGTAATTTCTCTCTCCTCGCTCAAACAAAACGCGTCTTATTTTTCCCCCCTCTTATTTCTCTCATCTGAAAGCACCGCGAACTAGAATCCATCTTAATCCGAAAAATCGAGCGAGAATAAGCCATGATCTGAAGCCCTTGACACGAAGCGAGAGAATACCGAAGAGAAGCTGAACACAATCGACCCCTTTCCTCATCCGATTCTCACTCATGTGCTTCCAAAACAAGCCCTAATTCTGGTATGTCTCCAATTTCCCTAATCCTGGTATTTTAAACTTTTGTGTAGACCCAATTCTTGATAATGAAGTTCAAGGAGGTCTCTGCACTTGATAGAATGACCCAATTCTCGATAATGAAGTTCAAGGAATTTGTTTATAGTACGTGGATGGAACTATTCATCTTTAGCTCTGCATTATTCATTTTGAATTAATATGCGCCATCACTACGGTAGTGTCTTAAACACCCCCCCTCCTTCTAATTTGATCAATATCTTGTACAGGGTGTAAGTTGTGTTTAGATAGTTTTGTAAAAACATAGAACTGTCACTTTCATAGTTTATACCTTACTATAAGCTGGTATTTTTTTTAAATCAAAATCGATCATTGCTAATATGGTGGATGTTATGATGATTGGATTTATTTTCTATATCGTACTTGATTGTTGTTTATTATGGATGCTATGAACCATGAAATTGATAGTTGTGGGGATAATGCAGAAATGAATTTAGATTGCATTTACAATTTTGAAATGGAGATGGAGGGATGACTTGATTGAAGAGGGGTTGGATGTGAACAATGATAAATCATCTACTATCCTCAAGTAGCCAGATGAATTTACGCCTAAGCTAGGACAAGAATTTCAAACATTAGAGGACGTTCACACTTTTTACAATACGTATGCACGAGACATCTTTGGTTTTAGTGTCTTGAAAGCATCTTGAGAAAAAAAAAGGAGGAAGCGGTGAGATTTTGAGGAAGGAGTTTATCATTATAAGCAAGGAAAGGGCAAACTATTAGCCGATGTGGGATGCAAAAAGAAAAGCGTGGATCTACCAAAAAAGGTTGTAGTGCAAGAATTGTGGTGGTTAAAAGAAATGACTTATGCGTAGTTACCATAAATGAAGAGGGCCATTGTCACCCATCATCAACCCCACATAAGAGACATCATTACGATCACTGCCAGTAATGTGTCACTTGCCCAAAAATGTTTGAGCCAACAACTTGGCATGCTGAATATACCACAATGCCAACAATACAACTTTCTTGTAGTGCAAGCGGGAGGGATTGAAAATATTGGTTGCACGCAACGAGATTTGTATAACTTTGAAAGAGACAATCGTAATGAGCTGAAGGGACAAGATGGCGATATGTTGAATGAGTACTTGAAGTTAGAACAACAGAAGAATCCTGCATTCACCTTTACAATTGATACAGACGATGAAAAAAGGATTACTTGTTGTTTTTGGGCTGATGCAACTTCTAGACGGGCTTATAGATTTTATGGCGATGTTGTCATTTTTGATACCACGTACAACACTAATCGTTACGGAATAATATTTGCACCACTAATGGGGATTAATAACCATGGTCAAACCATTGTATTTGTTTGGTTTTTCAAGTGTTTTTTGGATGCAATGTCAGGCGATGCACCTAAGATGATTATCACTAATCAGGATCCGGCTATACAAATGCCATTTCACATATCCTTCCAAAAACATTTCATAGGTATTGTAGTTGGCACATTTTAAACAAATTTTCGAAAAAGATTGATTTCGGTGAAATTCAATTGCATATTATAAAGAGTTTTCATTGCATTTGGAATTGGAGACCGTGGAAAAGTTTGACTACTTGGGTGGAGTTGGAGAAAAGTGGGTTCACTACTAATAAATGGCTACAATCAATGTATGACATTCGTTGTAGATGGGTACCCGCACATGTGAATCATGTTTCCTCAGCTGGCATGTCAAGTAGCCAACGAGCGGAGAGTTCTCATGCGTTTTTTAAAAGATTTGTTTCTAAAGGAAATTCATTAGTGGATTTTATGATTCAATTTGGTTGGGGCCTTCAACATCAACGACATATGTAGAGTTGGAAGCGGATAACAAAGATTTGATTGAGAGACCGAGAATGAAAATTGCCGATCACTTCCTAAGTCGAATGGTTGACATTTATACATATTCTATGTATTATAAATTTGAAGACGAGTTGTGTGAGTCTTTGAATTATAAGTTTGAACTTATGAAAGAGGATGTCAACTACCATGTATATAAGATTTGTCGAGAAGGAATGTCAAAAGTGTAATGTAAGAGAAATCCATTATGACAAATCTTGGGATTATGCTATACATACTTGTAAAAAATTTGAGAGTTTGGGAATCCCATGTCGGCATATACTAGCTTACTTGAATAAGTATCATGATCTTGACAAGTTGCCTACAAAATACATTTTATCGAGGTGGACAAAGACAGCAAAATCAATAAGTGTAATTGATGATAATGGTGTGGCGATAAAAGATGACAAGTCATACTTACTCTTGCGGAGTCAATTGATTCAACGTTCTTTACATTTGATTGATAGTGCTCTCACAAATGAAGAAGCCACAAATTTTGTTAAAGAATGTCTAGATAATGGATATGAGAAGGTGAAGCAAATTATTGGAAGGACTGATTCCGAAAGAAACAAGGAAATGGAGTGTGGTGGAATTAGTGTATCCAAGTCAGTTAACATGACTTCTAAACATGAACATAGTTATATTGAGCCAAACCACGTGCGAGCAAAAGGGTGTGGCAAAAGGCTAAAGGGTGGCAAAGAAAGGACTTTGGGGAAAGCAAAAAGTGCCAAGAGTAGACGTTGTCATGCATGTGGGGAGGTTGGTGTGACACACGATAAAAGAAACTGTCCGAAGCTTAATAATCTGTAAGCAAGTTTGTGTATAGAAATGACTGCTATTATTTTAAAATTGACTTTAGTATTTGAATAATTTTGACTTTAATATTTGTTTACATGTAGAATGGGAGTATCAAATGATGATGCTACTCAGACTCCAAGTGTAGATAATGATGATGCTATTGAGATTGATATGTGAATCATTAAATCTAAATTCTGAGGTAATTCTGATTTTTATTAAGTTGCAGCTTGTAAATTGGTGTAAGTTGCTGCTTCATCTAATTTTTAAGGAGTTGAAATTAAGCTTATATATTCTGGAATTTGTTTGTGTTGGTTGTGAAGATTTGATTTGATAATTGGGTATGATGTTGTTACATTTTACAGACTTCAAGGTTAGTGGTGCAATGGCAATTCTACTACTGCACTTAAAGGCCACTTGTTGATCTATGTATTGCCACTTGTTGACTGTTGTAGAGGGATAGAAGGCACTTGGACCCAAATAACTATTGTAATATCACTAAATCAATAATGACATTAAAGCAGCCAAAAATTCATTAGCTGTATGGCTAAAGAAAGTACTGGTTGAAAAAATGATTGGCCATTGCTGTACACTGCAATTACTTGTAATAAATCTGGAGAATTATGTTTCAGAATTGACAACCATAGGCACAAAGAATTACTGATTAAAACATGGTGAGCAATTGGTTTATACTAACATGAGACTTCAAATTCGACAAAATACAATAACAACAAAGGGAAGCCCAAATATTTCTTAAACATAGAAACCCACAAGAAATCGCACCTAAAAGCTTCGTTCCTTTCGAACACAGAAATCGAACACAGATTCGGGTCAGTAGCAGGGTAAAAAACTGATTCTACACAAAAGTAAGGGAAATTGGAGACATACCAGAATTAGGGCTTGTTTTGGAAGCGAGAATAGGATGAGGGAAGGGGTCGATTGTGTTCAGCTCCTCTTCGGTATTCTCTGGCTTCGTGTCAGATCACGGCTTATTCTCGCTCGATTTTCCGGATTAATTTTCCGAAAAAATAAGACGCGGGCGTTTTGTTTGAGAGAGGAGAGAGAAATTACTAAGAGAAGGGGCTATGTATGTTGGGTAAGTTTAATAAGCGTAATATATATATATAAACAAACTTATAATCATATGGAGTACAAATAAAGATTTAACGTAAGACCAAAACATTGTGTAATAATTTTAATGTTGAAATTATCAGATTAAGATGTTATTGTCTAGAGTTTGATTCTTTTGATGACGTGAGACTCCGTAATTTCAGTTATAATTGGCGTTTAAATCCTTCATCATACTAACTATTCAAAAAGAGCTCACGCTTCTAAAAGGGCCTCATGCTTATTTGGTCTTAAATCATACTTTATAGGCTGAAGTTCTTCGTTTTGCCTGTACAAAAACTCTAATTAAACATGAAAATTAAATACAAGTGTTTTATAATTTTATTTATTTGTATTTTTATCTTTAAATTTTTATCTTTAATTTGTGAATAAAAATAAAAATAAATAAAATTATAAAATACTCGTATTTAATTTTTATGTTCAATTATCATGCATAAATAAACACTTTTTATTCTTCTCTCAGGGTTGGCTTTTTAGTTTTGGGACCCACTCATGCACATCTAGAATCTTAAAAAAGTTGCCAGTTGAATTGACTGTGTGGATGACCCACAGCCCACTGGCTTGCCGCTTGCCCATCATTACTCCCACCACTAGGAGTGAGCAAAAAACGGATAAAACCGAATTACCGAACACAATCGAATTTTTTTAACCGAATTATTTTGGTTTTTCAGTTTTTTTTTTTAATTTCGGTTATATCCGATTTAATATCCACTTTTCGGGTTCGAGTTTGATTTTTAAAATTTTGTTATTCGGTTAACCGAATAACCGAATAAGAAATTAAAAAAAAAGTCTTGAAAATTTAAAACACTTACACAGTCTTAAAGACTCAATTTCGCACATCTCACGTCACTCTCTCTCTCTCACCTCTCACGTCTCTATCTCTCTCATCTCTAACAGACTCTCTCACCTGCTCAAAATAGAGTCTCAATTCTCAGATCTAAACAGTCTCTCTCACCTCCCAGGCTCTCACGTCTCTATCTCTCAGACTCTCATACTCTTTCAATGTCAGATCTATCATCTCTCTCTCACCTCTCTTCTCTCTCACCAGATCTGTTTCCTGTTCGAGGTCATGGCCTATGCAAGCTAGAAAAACAAAAGTAGAAAACAAAACCAACAGATTTAATTGGGTTTGCAATTTTTGATTTTAAGTTCACCGGAATACAATAAAGTTGCCGGAATCTGAGTCTATATTGGGTTCATGGTTCATGCTCTACTTATTTGGGTTTCGCTATTTTTGATTTTAAGTTCGAATTGGGCAGATTTAATTGATTTTTATTCAGCTGATTTGGTATTTTGCTTTTAATTAGTTTTAATTTTGGCTGGTTCGGTTATTATCCGAATTACCGAATTTTAATTAGTTTCAATTCGGTAATTCGGTATTCGGTAATTCGGTTATTTTCAAAATTCGGTTAGTTGTTCGGATATTGAAATTGTGATTATTTTGGTATTCGGTTATAACCGAATAGCATATTCGGTTCGGTTATAACCGAATGATCAGCCCTACCCACCACTCCCAAACTGTCATTTTGCCTCCCGACCCGACCCGACCCGAACCTTGTACAATTAATACAAATAATTAATATTATATTTAATGTTATATAATCATTTTCTTAATACTTGTATAACTAGTCTAAAACGTCTTATGTGACGCCCCCAAAATTAGGTATACGTCGCCCATCTTGGGTCGCCACTTACATGGTACATAAATTCAAATACAAATTTAATTATACATTTGTCGTGTAACATACGATAATACATAAACCGAGAGTTTTAATAGGAATATTGTCATTTAGAAATAATATCCATACTCTGAGTCCTCATTACATTTTATTGTCACACTATTTAATGAATAGTGAGGACTACTAATGCTATCTCCTCGGACCATTACTCCGCTCCCAGACTCGTCCCAAATTTATATATTCTCATTTCAAGAAGAAAACGGTGAAAGAAAGGGTGAGCTCAACTAGCCCAAGAAGAAATATTATGACTAAGATAATGCGAGAATAAATTATCGTTAGCCTTCAATGATGTTAAACCGATAAAATAAAATAGACAACAAGTTTAAGCTGCGTGTGAATAAGCAATCCATTAAAAAGTCAGTAGAAAATAAAATCTACTATCTTTTAGGTTTAAAAGGTTTTTCATCATTGTTATAGGTGAGACTCGACTTTAATGAATAAACCATAATATCTAATCATCCCCTGCATACTACTGAATCGAGGATTTTCATCAAATTATCAATGGTCATGACTATCTCTACCGAATCACTCCACGGTCATAATCATACCAAAACTATCCATCAACGTGCATTACTGCCAGTGCCACCGAGGACTTTTGTCACATCATTTATATCAAGCCACGATTATACCGAATGATCCTCAGTCATAATCATACTAAGTTCATCTATCGCGTAAGCCAAAGATAACATAATATAACATGAGGATGATGACAATGACATTCAATAAAACAAGTTCAAGAATTAATTTATCTAGGAACCAATAACATCCAAACTGTCAACAATTATACCGAATCACTCCTGGTCATAATCATACCAAAAAACTATCCATCACTGCATTACAGGCCACTGAGGATGTGACGCCCCCAAAATAGGTATACATCACCTATTCTGAGTTGTCAATACATGGTACAGAAATAACTACAACTTTATTATTACAACAAGAAATCTGTGAGTTTGAATACAAATATTATCTTCTGAGCAATATCTATACTCAAATAAATCCTCATCACATTTATTGATACATTATTTTACAAAATGGTGAGGACTACTAAACAATTCTTTCTAAAACCTTCATTCCATACCCAGGCTGATTCGTACTTTCGCTTATATTCTCGCCTCACGAGAAGAAAAATGGAACAAAAAGGAAAAAGGGTGAGCTCAACTAGCTAAATAAAAAATATTATGACTAAGATAATATACAACAAATTACCGTTAGTCTTGACAGGAAAAATCTAATAGAATACAATAGACAACAAATTTTAAATCAATATTCGCAATGAAATAATAATTCATTAGAAGAGTTAAGTAGAGAATGCAAACTACTATCTTCTATGTATGAATTTAAAAGTTCATCGCTCATCTTTTATCCCGGTAACATCAATCGATATACATCCGGAATCAAATATTCATCTTTGCACTTCTACGGCCAAAGATATTCAATTGATTGGTCATATTTCATCTAAACACTGCTCATCTTTGCACTACTACCAAAGATATTCTTGAAATCATTCATCTTTGCACTACGGGCCAAAGATATTCAATAATATCATCATTTAAGACCGAGGATGATGAAAATATTTTAAAGAAAGCGAATCCAATTGAAACAAAATGATGAGGATTAAGGATTAAGGATTCGTACTTTGTTTTATCTATGTCCAAAAATACTTCAAAAATAATCATAGTGGTGTAAAATTCAAGAATGATCAAAACATGGATACAATCAAAAATTAGTATCCGAATAGATATTTGAGACGAAAAGAAAATTTTTCATTTTTAGATGAATAATGTCGATTCGTGAATAGTACCATATCACGTGAATAATGCCAGTATCGTGAATAGTAACTCAGACACCAAAAGATAAAAATTTCAAAAAAAACATTTTCACGCTTCCGTGAATAGTACTCGTGAATAAGTAACTTCGTGAATAGTAACTCATGAATAAGTGCTTCGTGAATAGTAACCTCGACATGAAAAAGTTCTAAATTTGATAAAAAGTTTCAACCAATATTTCAAAGATAATGATATTGAAGAAATAATATCATTTGAGAAGAAAATAACATCCCTTACCTCGAAAGATTAAGATTTCTAAATTTGGAATCTAGATTTATAGTCTTTGAAGGAACTTGCAGAAATCTAACAATACTCAAAGTATACTCAAAATACTCACAAGAATACGCTCGATAATATAGAGAAAGAAAACTTGGGTTTCGGTGTGATTTTCAATTCTAACCCAAGACCTATTTATAGAAAAATTGCTAGAAACAGCAAAAGCGAGTAAAATTTAATAAATTAATAATATAATTATATAAATTTCCTACGCATGCCTAGAATCTGATTTCAGCCATCAAACACATGCCACATTCTAGAAAAAGTAAGAAAAACGTTTTCTAATTTAAAATAATTTAAACTTGCAAAAATCAATTATTTGAACTTGGAACTTCAATAATTTATAATAAATAGCCCTTTCATCAGAAAATTCGAATCTCGCGAGTTTTTATAGGAAATTCAATTCTCTACAACTTTGCAGAAGAAAATTTTTCCAAATTCCAAATAGAAATTGACCGAAATCCACAAACCAAGGCGATTTTACAGTATAATCAAATTTGATCGATAAATGGGTCCAACCGACATGTTTAACATGTTTTAAACATTTATTGCAAAAAAAAATACTCTTCTTCCTTATATACTCATATATTCCACATTCGTTGTAAAAATATCACCATTATTATATTATTAAAATATAATAATACATTTATCGAAAAGATAAAATTTTAATTTTCAACAATTGTCACATTAAAAATTTTCTCCATCTATATCCACATAAAATCAATATTTTCCTCATCATATGAATCAATAATTAATTATTCACAAATAATATTCTGAGAATCACAATATTGACAACTGTAGGCGGTTCAGGAAAGAGGGCTTTCCAATAAGAATTTCTCCTTCTTGGTAGCCTTGCAATTAGGTGACCAAACCTCTCCTTGTATGTAACTTTCAGGCATATCGCTAATAATGTTATCTAATAATATTATTCAGATAATATGAATTATTGCTTCGATAATAAAAAAAATCGTGTAATGACAATTATTGAAACAACAAGAATATAAAATATCAACGCTTAAGAATTATTAAATCAATAAAATAAAATATCGATCATTAATTCATGTAACCATTATTGAGTAGTGTCTTCACGTAAGAATCAATAATTGGTGTGCAATACTGGTAATCTTCTTACGTGTTTTAACCACCGAGGATTTTTAAAGATTAATTGTGAATAACTACTTCTGTTATTTTTAAACAACTTATATTTGTCTATTTTCTTCATCCAATCGCTTTCCAGTTATGGGGTCTAACACATGGTTTGCGCCATCGCATTTAATATTCCCCGACAAGATTGAATATTCCACGACCAAACGAATATTCCTCGACAACAATGAATATTTTATAACCACTGCTTATTTTGAAATATTTCAAGTATTTTATCCCTAACTATCCACATTAATCAAATCAACCCTTACTATTTCAAAATAATAAATAGAGAAAATTAAATTTCATTAATAATAAGTTGGGGTCTTTACAGAAGAACTTTTGTCACATCATTTATATCAATCCATGATTATCCGAATGATCCCAGTCATAATCATACTAAGTTCATCTACATCTGCGTAAAGCAAAAAGATAACATAATATAACATGAGGATGATGACAATGACATCCAATAAAACAAGTTCAAGAATTAATTTATCTGGGAACCAATAACATCCAAAACTGTCAACACGACATCTTTGCTTTTAGAGAGTAAAATTCAAGAATCTTTGAGAAGAATATTTCATGAAAGGATTTGGATGAAGCCTTGAAATATCGAGGATATTCCTCTAATTTCATGGAGTATATAGAAGTCAAAGTTTTTAACCATTGGGTATAATAAAGAATGGAATAACAAAAGAAATCACTGTGTGTATGCGGTGCTTCAGATGAGCGAGTTATTCCAAGCAGAATAATAATAACGGAACCGGTCGGTGAAATTCATAATCAAGCGGGATGTTCCAACAGAATAATAAAGATGGGCAGGATCCCGGTGTAAAACACATGAGATAGAATATTCCAACAGAATGATAAAGAGCGGAACCAGAATTAGGTGTAAAACACATGCATACGTGATATTCAAGCAGAATAATAAAGAGCGGAACAGGGTTGAGGTGTAAAACACATGATACGTGATGTTCCAAGCAGAATAATAAAGACAAAATAATGAAGAATGTCACCAAAGTATATAGGTACGCATTATCTGAGTTATTCCAACAGAATAAATAAGAATGGAATAACATAAGGATTTCACCAAGTATAGGTATCTGCAGCGTATCTACAAGTTATGTATAGGGTGTATGCCACTTTTTACGAGTTTCCAAATGAATAATAAAGAATGGAATAATGAAGTTCTTTTCATGAATAAGAAAGAATAACACACTTACTACGCATTCAAAAAATAAGATTCCCTACCTTTGAAAGAAAAAATGGATATAGGAGTAGTAGGAAGCGAGACTTCTCTTCTTCTTTTCTCTCTATAGATTTTCTCTCTATAAAACCTCTCTATAATTTCTCTCTATAATAATGGCTCTAAAGCTTTGGTGAATTGGTGAGAAATGAAGAAGAATGAAACTTCTATTTATAAAAGCGAAAGTGGCTCTTGGTCTTAATGAAGGGTCAAATGACTTCTTGGTAATATCGAAGAGACAACTACTATTTGTGAAGGGTAACTCTTGGTAATCTAGGAAGGACAAATTCTTATTAAAATCTTAAATCAACGATCCTTATTGATTTTCTTATTATAATTTCATCCAACTGATTTGAAAAATTAAAGACATGAATAGTAAGTTAATGAAGAAGCTAATGAATAATGGCTCGTGAATAATAACTCGCTGAATAGTAATCTACAACACAAAAAATATCCCAAATACTAAGGTGAACAATACTAGAGTGAATAGTAATTTAAATTGAATAGTAAACCGTGAATAGTAAACTCGTGAATAGTAACTCTCACACAAAAAATGTCCCAAATACTGAAAGTGAACAATACTAGAGTGAATAGTAATTTCGATTGAATAGAAACCGTGAATAGTAACTCGTGAATAATAATTACGACAAAAAGCGCCTAAGAATTCGATTGAACAATATAACCTCCAGACATCAATTACCATCGAAATAAATGTTTAACACAAATAATTTCAACATGATGGAACTATCAAATTCATCTTTAATCAACACAAACTTATCCATCATTAATACCATAACTCACGATATTTAACAACCGGGTCATTCCTCAGTGAAAGAAGGGGCTTTCCAATAAGGATTTCTCCATATTGGTATATGATTAGGTGACCAAACCTCTCCTCGACAGTAACTTACAGACATTGTAAACATTCTGATTTAATAATGTGAATAACTTTTTGTTGCCTCGATTATTGATTTAATAAAATAACATATTATATATACGTAATCGCGACAATAATTGAATCAATAATCTGAGAGATATGATCACGCAATTATCATGAAGAATAATGCAAAGATAAGCGGAGTGACTTCTTTACGTGGCGATCGATAATCAATACCTGGTGTACTACGCAACCACGCCAGCAGCGTATTCTTTATCTTTACTACTTAGGGTAGTTCAGCGAGATCAACGGTAAAACCTCCGCCGTAGTTATTTTCATAAAATATTTTTGTCGCTTTTTAACTATTTAGCTTCTTCCGGTTCTTACATTAACGATTAGCGATGATTATTATTTAATATTCGAATATTAAAAAAAAAGAATATTAAAACCAATCGAATATTATATAACAACTTGCATACTTTGCAAAATTTTCAAATACTACCCCAACTATAACATTATCTCAAATCCATACCTTAATATTCAAAAAATATTTGAAAAATTTAAATATTTATTTATAAAATCCAAGGTCTCACATCTTATATTAAAAAACGAAAATAATATATAGAGTTACTAACATACCCAATCCACTTCAATAACTAAACCATTAAAACACCCACAGGCCGGTAGTTTTTCTTCTCCTTTATTCTTCATAACTACTTGTTTAGTTTTCTTATTTATTTATTTTTGCTTTTTTTTTTTATGTAAATCGATATTTCGTTAAATATCTCAAGTTGAAGATAAAACACATTATGTTTATAATTGTTATATATTTGAATAACACTCATTATATACTTATGTCGTGGAAACTCATTAACTTAAAATCCTTTTGAGAGTTATAGAGGTAGTAATAAGTAATATATAGAGCATAAAATTTTCACTAATCATTGATTATAATATAAATTCGACTCAAACACAAATTTTGACGACATAAATAAATAACCCACTTCCTCGGCTGACCAACCAATAATTGACAAAGTGTCCGTAGTGAAATATAGATGAAATATTTTTATTAGAAAATTGATATTTTCACATGAGTCATTGCCACATGAAGGTGAAAGTGTGACTCACTCACTATTCATGTAAAAAGAATCATGTGAAAATATTATTTTTTTATGTGGAAATATCAATTCCCTTTTTATTAATATAATTTAGTCTAGGTTTTATAGTGGGTCAAATCCAGATTCCGGTCATCTAGTCCACAACTTTTATCAATATATTTGAATATGGGATTGGGGTGTAACTTAATTCCTTAGTCCTTTTCATATCCTCATTTGTGTTGTTAATAGTATATGTTAATTTTCATTTTTTTCCACATCAGTCTCCTCTTCTTCTATTAAATTGAAAAATAAGTTTTGTCCATTTGTAGATCATTTTAATGACAATTATTATTATTAATGAAAATTATTAATATTATTGTCGTTGTTGTTATTTTTCTTATTCTTATTATTATTATTGTTGTTATTATTATTATTGTTATTATAATCTTATTTTATTTCTCCATGTTTACTGCAATTGCTTTATATACATGTGATGATTGCAAATTGAGTCTAGTTACTTCTCATCTTTTTCATTAACTGTTTTTATATTTGAATTCAGTAAATTATATCTTATAGTTACAAAAATTGCAGTGTTCTTTTTATTTATATTTCTTGTTTTGGCCATAACTAGGCGCCTAATAGTAGGTTATGTGTGTTCTTTTCGTGCAACAAGCGACGGGTATTGTCATATACTCCCTTCCTTTCAAAATTAGAAATTCATTTTTAAGTCAAATTGTAAAATCATAAATTCAAAATTAATATGAATTTATATAAGTTTTGAAAGCAAAAATTTGTATTACTCTATAGCTAGTATACAATAATTATGTAGTTTGTACAAAAACTAAATAATTTATATAATTTTAAAATTTTGCAAATTGACTTATAAAGTCAAAATGGGTAGGGACTAAGTCTCTTTTAGTAACAAATAAGGCTCCAAGGGCTGGTACTAAGTAAGGCTCGAAGGGGTGGTACCACCCATGTACAGCCAAAGGTTTCACAAGAGCAAGAAAAACCTAACTTCACCATGGCAAGTTGGCAACTATACAAAATCATATGCCAAAGCTAAACTTCGAAAAAAATCAATAAGCAATGATAAACCTCATTTGCCTAAAACAAAAGAAGACTCAAAAGTAAATATTTAACATGCTCAGGCGTCTGCTCCTTCTCAAAATATCTCCAATTCCATTGATCCATTCCCTCCACAGCACCCACCGCACAAAAGTAATTATATAGAAATGCAGTGGTAACGAATTATGCATAATTTGCAGTTTTATGCTTGCAGATCTTATTTATTGTATCTACAGCCCATTCAGAAAGGTCTAATCCACGAATTCTTTTGAATTCCAATGCCACAAGGGGGTAAGCTTCATCTGTCGTCTAAAACAACTTATGTTTGCCAAATGAAATTTACTGAACAAAATCTTCTCTCATCATGTTTATAGAACTTAAAGGAAGAATATAATTTTTACTTGTATAGACAAAAATGGAGCTTTTACTGATGGCACAAGCCTTCTTTTACGCTAATTATGCTAAAAATTATTGCAGAAGTACATATATTTATTTATTCATATGTATTTATGAATGTATATAAAAGCTCTCTAAGCTAATAAGAGAAAACTCTAACTTTGGTTTATTACATCTAATAGAACCTGTTGGCTTATGTGTTATTGCAACTACTTTTAACTTGTACTGCATGTTGAAGACATAAATTTGCAAGCTTCTATGTTACTTCTTATTCTTAATAATTCATATCATCACCAAATTAAGAAAATAGTACGGTTATTATAGTTTTGATTCTAACAATTATCTATGCGAGGTCTTGATGCCATTGGTGAGGCCATTCTGCAAGAACTTAAATTTGGAGCAAGCAGTTTCATAACATAATATCAGTCATCAGAGCTTTGATTTTTGCACTTTTTTGAGTCCAAGTCTCTGTCACTCTATCTGCATTTGGTTCCCACTTCTGTTTGTGCACATTAGTTTTTTATTTTTATCTACTTTGGATGAAGTTGGTCCTATCTGCTTGCTTAGTGAGTCACATGTGAAGGGGTTTTAAAATGCAATGTTGGGTGCATTCACTACATCTCCCCATGCCCAATCACCCCCCCTTCTGATAAGTAACTATTATTTAAGCTTTGAAGAAATTGATTCCCAATTTTGCTGTGTGGGCAATCTCCTAGGATAGGAAATTCTGATCTCTCTTATAAAGTTGACTTAATGCTGTAGGCAAAGACACTCTGTAGATTATTGTGCAATGTATGATATTTGTGGAGCGCGCAGTGATGGTAAACTACTGAACTGCCCTTTTGGTTCCCCAGCTGTGAAGGTGATGTTGTACTCTTTCTACTTTTATTTCGTGGTGTATTCAGGCCATCAATTGACTTATTCTATTACTTGAAAACCAATTAAACATTTAATTTCTGCCGAGGGTTTTAGTATAAGCTGATGTGTACTCAATGTTATGGGTTGCAGCCAAGTGATCTAGTTTCTTCAAAGATCCAAAGTTTGTGTCCGACAATTATTGGGAATGTTTGCTGTACAGAGAAGTAATTTGACACATTGCAGGCGCAAGTCCAACAAGTATGATACTTCATCTACCTTAATTTTGGCATTTTATTGGTTCACTGCATTATGAAGTTAGTTTTCTTACTTGTTTTTGGTTGGCCAGCTTCTGCAGTTTCCTCTGCATTTATGGTTTTGATAATAAAATATAAGTTGGAACATACCATATTCTTGTTAGAACAATGTTCTGAATGCCCTTGCAGTGTTCTTTGGTTGAAGTCATCCATTCTACTACCATTTTGTGGCAGGATCATATCTAATTCTAGATCATCTGCCCCACCATAATTCTAATATTTATCGAGTGACAAATAGAGCACACATTATGGTCATTGATACTTACAAATATTTTTTGCTTACATGATTCAACATGATTCAGAAGTGTATGAGCCTCTTAGGTTTCAGTTTATATCCTCATTTTCATTGAAATTATTATCAATATTTAGGAAAAATAATGCTACAAGTCACAAATGATGACGTGTCATTGTTCAATTGGTCTACTATTATCTGTGATTGGTCCTTGGTTATGCAATAAATGTGCACTATAAAACCCATTTGGTACACAATTTTATGGAAAATCTGGTACTCCTTGCAATACTCATTTAGGAAACTTTTTGTTGCACAAATATTTGATCAATATAACTTATTTCTTAATTTAGAACTCCATCTCTCTATACATATAACTCATTTTTTAGTCTAAATGAGCTTGTGAAAACAGTAACTTGTTTTCTGCCCTGGTCCCGCGAAATAATCAAGCCTATTAAAAGGTTGAAGCTGGATATTTTTCTAATACTAGGTCCACCCCTTGACACTTACATAGATAATAGGAACTGACTACAAAAATTCTAACATTGTTTGTCAACCTTAAAGAATTTAGAAAGAAGAAAAAGGAAACTTAAGGGAAACTACTATGCACTGAAAAATATTATCATACATTCAGCAGTCAGCAACTATTATTCTGGCTCAAAGGGAAAACTTCAATTTCACTAATCAATTGTTCACTAAAGCTTTATATGGTGACTGACTTGTTGTCTTTTTATATATATGCATTCTTAAATAGTCTAATTTCTTTACTTAGAACTATGCTGCTTTCTAGTTTATGTTCTGAAAAATGCTCTTTTCCTATCTGCTATATTCCTCTTCTAATTTTCATTTATGCGTCTAATACGCTGCTTTTGTTTTGTTGTGTTAAAATTTGAAGTCCTTTCTAACCCTGCTTCAAGTGTTTCTTTTTTAAAATTTCTTTTAGTACTAGTCCTTGACAATCTTTATACTCTCCCACCAAATGGTTTCTGTTATTCATCTTCATTTATGATATTCCTTGCAGGCCGTTCCTTTTCTTGTAGGCTGTCCAGCATGCCTAAGAAATTTTTTTAAATCTTTTCTGTGAGCTTTCATGCTCTCCCAATCAGAGTCTGTTCATTAATGTGACTTCTGTTTCCAAGGTCAGAAAATTCCTGCTTAATCTTCTAGTGCCATTTATTTTTATATAATTTTGTCCTCTTGATGTTCTGACTCTGTAGTTTAGTTCTTTTTGCTATCTTATTTGCACTTTGCCATATATGATATAACTTAAGGTGCGGCTTAGTAGTCATGAATATTGCTGATAAAAAGTAGGCCACATTTGTCCAAGTGACAGAATTACTCTTTTACTATGTCTTGAAATTAGTTGGAATTTGATTGGCAACACTTTGTGTGGTCTCTATCAAGTATGTTTATTGCTTTGTAATACCAATTTCAGTTACCAAGAACAATTTTATTGGAGCTCATCGTGTTGACTGTATAAATAAATTGTGAGATCAAATTTTGTATTATGTTGCTGTTTATTAGCCAAATTTGAAATACTGTGCTAGAATCATTATTATCTGCAAGTATTAGTTTTCTTGACCACAGGCTGTCAAACCATGCTTCTTTTGGGAAGTAGATACCTTAAATGGCTGTGGAATGCTGTACAGGACTTGCACAAGATCTGAACGAATTTATTCTTCTCTCGTTTTGTATATTCCATTCAGGTTAAGAGCAATTTCACCGTGGATGGGATAGATTCTATTTAGCTGACAGTTTTGGTGAAGGGTTATTCAAATCCTGCAAGGACGTGAAGTTTGGTACCATGAATACTTGAGCCATAGAATTCATTGGTGCTGGTGCTAAAATTTTTAGAGGTGAACTCTCTCTCTCTCACACACATGCATGCATATGCCTGTTTTTGATTATGTCACGGGTTGATTAGAACTGTGCTCTCTGAGAAGACGATACAAAACTAGACAAACGCAAAAATCTAAAATCGTGTTGTACATTTGAAAAGTTTAGCTTCATATTGCAATACATTCAACAAATGTTAGTTTCAGTTGCACATTTGCAAAGGAAAAGTATTCTTACTTCTCTATTTACATCTTCTCTCCGAATCTGACTTTTGTCAGTAAAAAATTTGAAGGTCAGGAACAATTATATGAGACAAAGTTTCAACAATCTCTAAGGTTCATCCTCCATTGGCACTTTGTGATACTGCTTTGTCCTATAGGAGACAAAACTGTTGGTTAGCAAATTGTTTGAAATGCATGAGGTATTCCGGGACAAACTTCTTTCTGTCAAAGATGAATATTTTTTGGCTTAAATATTTAAGACATCCTAGCTCTCTAGTTTTTAAATAGTTTTTATCTTTCATTCTGGAATATTTCTTCTGGTTACTTGAAAATCTATGTTTTAGATTATCAGAGGCAGTGCCCTTCAACATAAGGTGATATTAATAGCGATTAAAAAAAAACGTTTCGTCATAGTAATATCAACATAATTTACCCTAGATACTTGAAAAGTTAATTTTTTTAATGAAAATAAAATAATAAAGTGAAGAAAGTGAACGAAGTAGTACTCCCTCAGTTCCAAAATATGACTTTTGATGTCAACTTGACTCAAAATTGACATGATTCATTTAATTTTAGTCTATATAATAATCAATATTGTAAACTATCTGAAAAATAATACTATTTTTTAATGAATCTTATCAATTTTGAGTTTGAAAATGTTTCAAATTGACTTTCAAAAGTCAATAATGATCTTATTATTTGGAATAGAGGAAGTATTACGTATAAAACACACCATATACAAGATTATACTCTAATATCTCTCAAAATGGAAGGTGGAAAATTTCGTTCTAAGAATTCTTCTCCCCAAATGGAAAGAGGCAAATTGGGATTTTTTTTATGTCAGCACATCTTTTCAAAAGTAAATCTTCACAATTTGCCCATTTTTTTAATGTATAGCTCGATGCTCGCCAATGGTCTTTGATGTTGGTGTATTTATCTGTATTGTGCTAATTGATATATTCTTTTGTCAGAGTGGTATGCCTTTATTGGGAAACGAGCAGAACCCAATCTGCCGGGTTCACCATATGCAATCGATTTTAGGTCAGGTGTTGATGAGTCATCTGGGATGAAACTTATGAATGTCACCACATATTCATGTAGTGACGCATCACTAGGCTGTTCCTGTGGTGATTGTGATTCATCTACGGTTTGCTCTAATTCAGCTCCTCCTCTGTCTCAGAAAACTGGTTCCTGTTCAGTGAGAATCGGGTCTCTTAAGGTTAGCGGGGACCACATACATGACACTCTTTAATTTCTGGAGCATGTTTGTAGTCTATGTGGACCTTGTAGACCTTGTCAAAATTAAATATTTAGTTCTACAATATTTGCACCTAGGTGGTAATATTCAATGAAAATTTGTTTTTAATTATTCAATATCCTATTTGCTGATTCTTTTTTTTTTCCATTTGGTTGATGACTGCAGGCAAGATGTATTGAATTTGCTGTAGCAATCTTCTATGTCTTATTGGTTTCTGTGTTTCTAGGATGGGGTTTCTTCCATCAAAACAGAGAAAGGAGTCCAGCTCGTAGAACAAAACCTTTGATTAATGTCATTGATGGTGGTGTGCTTCATCATATCAATAGGCCAAAAGATGAAAATGTTCCCATGCAGGTGCATCCGTTTGCTTATTTTGACGAATGATTTTTTTCTTTATTTGATTTCTTGACGATTGGGAATCTCAACACGCTTACTGCTTCTTGTTTTACCTTTCTTTTACTAATTTTTCTGCCACGGGCTCTGTTTATTTGAATTAGTCATAGACACTTTATGAAGGTGCCACTTTTTTTTTTTACTTGTTTGATAGAGAGTAAAAACTGGGGATTTTTCTCCGAGTAGACCAACTTGCAATTGCTTTTCTCAAAATAGAATTTCTTGGATTATGTTTAATTTAGGGTTTCATTAAGAGAGATTGGGGATTTCAGGAATGATCTAGAATACCACCGTTAGGGAGCGAGATCGCCGGTGTCTTCGGCCTCACGGTACGTACCAGTGCAGCAACTATCAATCTGGTCTGCCCTCCTGCTGGAATCCATCTCTCGTTTTTCTTAATTTCAAAATTTGTTCATGTTTTATGACCCGAGAAAAGCCCTTTTCTCCTCTTGAACTGAATACAAATTTTTTTTATGTTATTATGATGATTAGGAATTATGTGTTTGTATGGATTTCACTTTTGATTTGATCGGATTTGTAATGTTCTTGGTTTCATGTAGAAGGAGATGAGACAGAGATAAAAGAGGGAGTTGAACGAGAATATGGGTTTACAGAGATAGAAGAGGGAGAAGAACGAGAATATGTCCACGTGTCTGCTCCGTTTGCCTCGGTGGCAAGTCTGTTAACGGGAGGGGCATAATTGGGCTGAATTTTGTAACGTTAAGGGTACTTTTGGAAAAAAAAATAGTTTAGGGTGTAAGTGGGATATCGGGGTAAATATCAGGTGCATTTTTGCACCTTTGCCCATTCATCATATGTATTTGTGTGGTTGGGTGGACTATATTTATAGCCAGTTAGTGACTCATGGGCTATAAACTGCTTAAATAGCCAACACAGTGTTCCTACATTCTTCCTTTGTTATTGGTCAACCTCTCAGCCTCCCTTTGCCATATCTCTATCAATAAAATTCATTTAAATTTCAATCAAGGAACATGCCACCTAATAAATGTAGGTCTTCATAAACTTGGTGGATGCACATGTTAGATTTCAACTTCTAGGTGAATGGTAGTCCATGTCCTTTGTTGCTGGTATATGTTTTTGTTGATCATATTTCATAGATAATGTGCTGGAATTGAGGACACCTCTATGATATCTGGTTTATCCTTGTATATTTTAATTTGCTAACAAACAATGGATTCAACCCTGAGGAAATTTCATATAAGCCCCAACCCATATACCACACTTTTCGGAAACCCCATCTATATTTATCTTCCATGGTTAAAATTCAGTCTCATTCTTATCCTATAGTTGTAATCCTTCTAGTTAACATGCTGATAAAGTCAATAACACCCTCTGCATGACTCAAATTTTTGTAGTTATCTGATTACCCAACTTGAGTGTTTCTGGTGCGACTTTTATTTTTCATTGGTGTTATATGGCCAGGAACGAAACCAGGATTTGATCTTGGGGGGGCCAAGAATTTTTTTAACATAATATATATTCATAATTAAAAAGTAAAGTTCCACCATTACAAAACATATTTTTACTAAAACAAAGATAATGTAGTAATAGATTTGCTTTACCAAAGACAACAAAACATAGCAAAAAAAGTCTTTTAAAACATATCTTCGTTAAAATTGCACCCGACGTTCTTTCAAATCACGAAATCCATCTATGATTGATTCTGTACTGAACTGTTTCGCAATTTCTTTTTCAATGTAGACAATAAGAGAATTTGTAAGATATTCATCCTCCATCTTGTTTCGAAGTTCAAATTTGACAAGACTCATAGATGAAAATGCACGTTCTGTAGTTGCAGTAGAAACTGGAAGAGTTAGAACAAGTCTGATCAGTCTATCGATTAGTGGATAGATTGTTGACTTTCTTGTTTTCACCAACCATTGTGAGAGATCGAAATAGTGGACAATTTTGAAATTCTTGATGTCATAAAGACATCAAACTCGTAATGTTGCAATTGTATCCTTAAGTCTTCTTTCTCATTCTCTGTGAAGTCTTTGGGGTAAAATTCATCCACAAGCTTACAAATATCATCAATCTTGAAAGACGAATGCCCATTTTGAAGATCCAATGTAGGCGAGAACAAGTAACTTCACCGCGTGCTCACTAAACCTATTGTTTAGCTAGCTCGCAGAATCGAGAGTCTATTATAGCTGCAAATATATCAATCCGATAATGCTCAATCATCGTAAATTTATCTTGTTGATGTCGAGCTCGCCTCTTCTCTCAACATATAAAGAATCTAAATCGGGACATCTATTGTATGTAGATTCACAAAAAGACTTCACCTTTACTATGAAAGTATCACATCCATCATCTCTCAACTTCTGAAGAAGTTTCTTTGTGATTTTCACAAGGTGCATAACATTTAAAATATCTTGAGATTTTCGTTGCAAAGCTTGAGAAAGCATATCAGTGATTTCCATAATTGCTTTCATAAGATGCAAGATGAACACAAACTCAAAAGAAGTCAAAGAAGTGTGTTTAATCAAGATTCCACGTTGATCCCAAGTTCCATCATCGATGATGTTCAATAAAACCTGACAAGTTGCACTAAACATTTTTATCAAGCTAGAAAGAGACCTTAAGTGAGAACCCCATCGTGTATCTCCAGCCCTTTGTAAAGTACCAATCTGGTTCATTCATGTCCCAGTCTCAAGCTCTTCAGTGGAAATCAAATGAGCAACATCGGAAGATTGAGCAGCTTTTAATTCATCGTTACGTTTACAAGAAGCGCCCACAATATTTACAATAAAACTCAATTTTGAAAAAAATTGATGTACAAAAGTAACTTCTCTAGATGTTGCAACTATTGCCAATTGCAAACGATGAGCAAAACAATGGACATAATATGCATACGGACATTCATTAGCAACTAGAGCTCAGAACCCATTCCATTCACTCAAGATATTACTTTGCTCCGTCATATCCTTGACCTCGAATATTGTGAAAGTCAAGATCATAACGGGAAAGAGTAGAAAATATCTCGTTCTTTAGAGTTAACGCCTTCGTATCTGGTACATGTATGAGACCAAAAAAACGCTCCCGAATAAAACCATCTTTGTCAACAAATCTAATAACAATATCCATTTGCTCCCTTTTTGACTGGTCTCGAGCTTCATCAACAAGAATACAAAATTTTGCATCACCGATCTCCTCACAAATTGCCTTTCTGATTTTCATTGAGTAAACAAGTAAAATCTCTTTTTTGGACTTTGGATGACGTATATGAGGCATTTTGAGGAGCCCTATCTAACACAACATTTGCAACAGTTTCATTATACTCAGCAAAAAGGCTTATCAATTCAAGAAAATTACCACAATTGATGGAACTTTTGCTTTCATCACAACCTCTTAAAGCCAAACCTTGGAGTGTCAGATAGCGAACTGAATCGATTGAGGTTTTAAGTCGCAATCGATTGTTTGCACGCTGTTCAGAAGTTTGTTTCTCAACAACTTTTTGAATATGTTGTGATTGATTTATTAGATCATCGCATGATTTTTGAGCAATTTTATGTAATGAATTTGGATCTTTTCCCACATGATTCAAAAATGCACAAGTCTTCCCATTCCTTACTTTCTTCCAACTATTGAATTCATCCCTTGAAAAAGTACTTTGCCCATGTTGTACACCTTTGCCAAAGAGATAACAAGGTAGACAAAATGCGGCATCCTTTGAAGGGGAATACTCTAACCAAGATGGAAATACCTTGAACCATGATGATTGAAAGCGGCGGGGATGCTTTTCAGATCCAGAAAAAGGGTACTCTGGAAGAAAGCATTGAAATGGACCGTAATTGATGTAAGCTCGTCGAACTTCATCAAGTAGATCACTACGACATTTCCATATCTCGATACGTTTTCCAGGATCACGCTCCAAATAATTAATATCCCATTCTTTACCTTCAATTCTTGGTGATTTTAGAGGACGTTGTTCTTGTTCAGGGGTAGGCAAAGATGTTTGAACATTAGGCTCATGGGTCAGTAGAGATGTGTCAACATGAGTTGATTGCTTTCTCTTGAAAAATGAATCAATAGTATGTGATTTTCCCATGATTCTAAAACAAAAAATAAAAATATGTGAATGTTAATAGCACAAAGACAATTGCTATTCAGATAGTTTACAATTGTTGACTAATGACATTTAAGATTATAATTGGTATTATTTACCCCTACTTTCCCAAGCAAACATATCAACTCTGAAATTATCTCCATGAACTTCACAAACATAAATAAATAACCCAACTAAATAAAGCCCATTTGCAGGCTTGCAGCTACAAATTTACTTGTTTATACTGTTTAATAAAACCTCAAATGTTGACAACTAAATATTCATCACCAATTGTTAACACCAATAAATGCAAAAATACTGAAACTTCAACTTAATTCAATCAACTCCCTAAAAAACAAAGCAAAATCTCCACTAATATTAAATAGAACTTAATTTCATTTGGTGAAACTATTTTAACATAAATAATGGTTAAATTAGAAGAGACTAGAAGATGAGGGTACCTGAAGCTGAAGCAAATAGTATTGATAATCAATCAGCCGACTACTTTAAGGAATGAATTTTCATGTAATACTTTCCAGTGTCCCAAAAGGAAATCAACAAAACCCTTTTGGTGGTGGATGAGGACATTGTATTGCCTTGACCTTTGGCCGTAAAGTGGAATTACGGCGGTTGGAGGTGGTGCTGATGTGAATTGGCTTAGCCCAATTTACAAAATAGAACTAAGCCATAAAAAACAGCATTTCCACAATTTAGGTCAAGGAATTACGACTGAAATAGGGGAGAAATAGAGCGTTTATCGGTGTATTGAAAATAATATACTAGAGACTAGAGTTATTGGGCCAGACTGAACAATAAAATATATTATTGAATAAGTGGGCCTCAAAAATTGTTCACACTTAGCAACAAAAAAAAAAATTCAGATCTTGGGGGGGGGCCATGGCCCCTGGCCCTCAATTAGTTTCGTCCCTGTATATGGCTTGCATTAAAAATCCATGTATCTTTATTTTTGCAGTGGAATAACGCTCACAAAGCTGGTTGGTGTGATTGTTCTTTGTTTCTCAAGTACAGAAGTTTTTGTGGTATCCAATCCTGTTCACATCAGATTATTTAATAATATTAGCCACTTTCTTCTGGATTTTTCTCATTTTCTCATATATTTTGCAGGTTTATTACTTCCAAATGTACCTGGCCCTGGTTATTCTTGGTTTTTTTGCATGGGCTTGTATTTTTGCCTGTAAGCTCCTTCAACTCTTCTGAGTTCTGTCTTTTGTGTTATTGTATTTATAGTTATTTTCAAGTAAAATTTTTGGGAGGTCTTGAAAAATCTGTAATTTAATCAAATTACTTTTAAGCAGCAGAATTGAGCCTTTTCAATGTCTTAAGAGATTTTACACAAAATCCAAAATCAAACTGAGATATCAAGCACAACTAAAGCTTGTGCAGTGTGTTTACGTGTTCAGATAATGTAAAGACATTATTAGAGAAAGTTAGTTTTCAAATCAGCTGTAAGACTAGATCAGATAAGTCACAAGTTCACTTCTGTTTTTGACAGTTACAAAAATGATTCAGTACTACATGATGTGGCCTCCTAATTTCTTGATGTTCGACTTCTGATTATTTCAAAGATTTTACTATTTAACCACCGGACCAAGTTTTTCTACGCTGAAATGGACAAAAACCGTTCCTTTTGTGTTTGCAGGTATTTTTGAGTATGTTTGGCCCACCTTCAAGATGTGTGCTCATCGAGAAGCAAGAGGATAGGCCGTCTGATGCATCACAACTATAATCTGATTCGGTACATTACAAGAGCTCTTTTAGCGGGATAGCTGTTCTTTTTTCTTTTCCTATTAATTTTGTAGTGCATGTGTGTATAATCATTTTTAGGAGCACATCAGTATTTATAGCTTTTCATGTGTAAATTTTATTTCTCAGGGAAATACAAGAAAAAGAAAATGGTATAGATTCTTGTTGTAATGAGGCGAGTGGGGAATGCTCAACAAAATCATCAACATGGAAATGTAAATCACTTTATTGCTGAATATTTATGGAAACAATCTTTTTCCCTGTGCTACATAAAGTGCTTTCCAAGAATGAATGGATTGATTATGAATTTCATCTCGTTTCTCAATATTTTTTAACATAATTTTTAAAATAAGAGGGATTTCTAATTTTTGTGGATTTTTTAGTCATTCAAGATGAAAATGAAGATACATACAATCAACCCTCTGAATATAATTTTGGAGAGCCATTGAAAGGTAGAGCTCTCTCCTCTCTCTCTCTCTCTCTCTCTCTCTCCAGTAAGGTCCGGTGTGGAACTCCAGCTTGTTCCTGAATACCCACTGACAATGTTTGTCTTCAATAATAAGTTCGTTCAACCTCGTTGATACTAGACAGCAAAGGTAATCACAAATGACTACTTTTACCCAATTAGGTTCCGAGGATATTGCTGGAGAGGGAGAGCTTAATGGTGTGACTCTGAGTTGATCGGCAAACATCAAGACACTCCTCAAAGTCCTTATCGCATGTTAACAGCACCCATTCGAAGTCATCATCCAAGTACTTGATATGAAACCTACCTTTTTCATCTATACCAAACCGCTTCATAATTTCCACCACTAAATCTTCAAATCCCCAAGTCTTTAGCATGCGGAACCGGACCTTCTCTTCGCCGAATGTCACTTTCACTCTGTTAGTACTGCCCCCTTCCGGAAAACTCCCACCGATAATTTTTGGGCATTCGATAAGAGATTTACGGCTCTGTGATCTTGGCAGGAGCTTTGGTACTTCATCACTTGATGAATGCAGCTCTGCGTCGCTTCCAGCCCTTTTTTGCACACTGTCACCAGGATCATCCTGCACCACTGGATCAGCGATATTCAAAGTGTGAGGTTGAGGTTGTGTCCCACTGGAACAACATTGACTTGAATTGGAACTTTGGCTGCAGGAAGAGGATAGTGATTTGGATGCAGCAGCTTCAGCACTAAAAGTGCAACCCTCACTCTGCCTTTGAAGGGACTTTGAATTAACCCTCGGCTCTGAAGCTGAAAATGGGTTGGTTCTCGATATATTTGGGGATGCCAGTCCTAGGAAGTATGAATAGAAGGATTTGATTTGAAAACCACCAGAGGCACCTTGGACCGAGTCAATTACACCTTGGATCTTTTGTAAAGAGTGACCAACCTTCTTAATCTTTCGAGAAGGCCAACGTGTTATCCCGTGTTGCCTACATATTCTTTTCAAAGTTGTGGGACAAACTGCAATTGCAAATGATAAAAAAAATTAAAAGGTTAGAAAAGGACAAATATTAACTTTTTGTACTCAAGAAGTTCTATACAATGAGAGAAGAAACTGGAAGAAAAAAAATACTTGTGGTGGGATAAAAATTTACATGTAGAAATCATAAGATTAACCAATTAAAAACTAAACAAAAAAATGCTAGTCTATGACTCCTAACTTCTTTAATGGGCAGTTATTGTTTTTCTTTGGTCAGATATTCAAGGCAAGTAAATTATAGAAAGAAAAATATTTTATCGATAGTGTGATAAAAATGACTTACCACCAATACTCTTTGCAGCATCTTTTAAGCTGCCAGCAAAATATTGCCGAAGCATTTCCAATGTAATATTTTTCTCTGCCTTGATACGTCTTTTCTCTCCTGTTCTATCCACATTTAAGAAGCTACCTTTGCCAGAATTTGAATAATCATGGCCAAAGGCTACTGCTCCACTTGAGGTAGAATTCTGATGGTTTTGCCTCGAATCTGAGGCATTTTCAGTCAACACTTCCCTTGGTTTTCCCGTGGGGAACAAAGGAGCAACATTATCACTCTTCTGGGTCTCAATGTGACTGTCAGTTCTATATGATACTTCATGAGAAGACCTTGCTGAAGCTGCTGCAATTTCTGTTCTATTGGGCCTACCGTCTAAAGGGACTATTGTCTTGCCAACATGCAGAACTGCTTCTTCCTGCAACTCTTTGTTTGTGATAATCCGTAAACTTTTGCAAACGTTTTGAATAACGATGGACAGTGAATTGAGCAGTTTCTTCTGTTCCTCGGGATCCCTGCAATCTATGGGTAAAAAGAACTCCAAGACAAAGTCAGCTGTGCCAGTGTATATGCTCCTCAGGCGTATAGCTACAGCAGCACTTAATCCAAACATCCTTGAATGGTGGGAAAGGGGATACTCTGTCTTGCTAAAAGAGGATACATCAGAAGAAAAACATGGTTGGTTAGTCATGAATGCTCTTCCAACTACGCCTTGGCCTTTCAACAAGTGGTGCTCAGAGCAAGCTTCATGAAAACCTCGGATACAGGGGTTGGCTATATAGCAAGCAGAATCCACGGTGGAAACACAATTAATTAAGTTCTCATCAGAGTGGCGACACCCGGATTTACCTTGTTGGACACATGGGACCCATGTCTGAGCTAACGGCAATCTATTTGTCTCACAAGCGGATCTCAAAACCTCTAGAATCTCAGGTAATGCAGCTTGGTAAGAGCCATCACATATCTGGTAAACGTTTAAAAAAAACAGTCGAGGGAAAAAACACATATTATGCATTACTCAAACAAATACATTTGGAACCTCTTATATCCAAAAAAAAATCTGTCACATATATTATCTAATCACCACCTTGACATTCTGAATGCTTGCCACTTCAGAACCCCTGAGATCAACAGCCTATAAGCAAAAAGTTATTTGAAATTAGAAAATAGGATGAAATATAAAGAAAAACTCTTTTTTAATTAAAAAAATAAAGTACTATCAAGGTGGGTGAGGGATTGAACTCTGCACCTCCCTGTTAGGGAATGAGAAGGGTAACCATACTCATTGCTTTCATGCTTTGAGTGTCCACTAACATTTTTATTAGAAAAGATCACTCCCTGGATCCAAAAAGTTCAGAACTTGACGAAAATAATATATACAAAATTACTGAAAAATCAAAGAACTATTTGGACTGGAAACTAAGAGAATAACTGAAGGACAATGAAAGCAAAGAAATTTCTTCAATTTGAACAATTACTACAAACAAAACACTTGGGGGCTGTTTGATAAAATTGGATGAACCAATTTTGAATGTTTAAGTAATCTGAATGAGCTGAATGAAGTTAATACTGAATACTGAATATTGAATGAAAAAAATTGTTTGATAATTGATATGTCTGAAATATCTGAATAATAGTCTTTTACTATTTTTCCCCTCTAATTATGTTGAACAAATATATAATTTTGTCTGGCCATATTAAAAATATATAATATTCATTAGCAGGAGTAGAATGAATCAAAATTAACAAAAAAAAATGTATCACATATATAATTAATCTTAACAATATCAATGAACTTTAAAATTTTGAAGTTAGAACAAAAAATAGGAAATATTTAATATAAGACCCGAGTTTTCCCACATTAGCTCAAAATAGTTTCCCCTCTTTCTCTACCTGCCTGCAACCCCTCCGAAATGATCTATCTATAATCTATACATGCAATGCTTCTATATGTATCATCAATAAAACCCAAAATTAGTACTAACAACTATAGTTTTTTGTACCAGTGTACCCCCAAGTTCAAGAAGAAGAAGAAGAAATGGCTTTGATGTTGGAAGAAGGGGGTTTAAATGGGTGTTTTTTCTGATTCTACAGTAGTTCTAATTGGAAGGACCAAAAATAGTTCTACAGATTTCAATAGTTAATACAAATTTCAGTATTTTTACAGATTTTGAACGAGTAAATCAATCAGATCTGCCTAACCAAACGATCGATCGAAGCTGCAGAGAAGTGAGAAACGATGGGTATTCAGGTAAAAATGGTGTTTAGATCCATCCAACCAAATTTTTTTCAAATAATCAATCAGATGTATTCAATCTCATTCAGATTTTAAAATCTACAAACAAACAGTCTAAATAGCTTATTTGCTCAGATCTTGATTCATTCAGACGCATTAAGTTCTAATAAACACCCCTTAGTTCTACACCCAGAGGCGGAACTAGGCGGGAGCGGGGGCGGTGACCCGGTAGAGGGTGACTAGCTCAAAGTGAGATAGAGGTGAGGTAATGGGCAAGAACCAAGCGCCATGAAAGCGTGAGCTATTCTTCTTCTCTCGACAAGTGACAAATCTGGATTGTAACACCAGATCTGTTTTAACAATTTTTTTTTTTTAAGTGACATGAAACGACGTCGTTTCATTAAAAAAAAATATTAGGTCTTCTGTCTCTTACAGTACAAACTTCACTATCCGCCTCTCCCTCTTTAGTCTCTTCGTCTCTTCCCCGCCTCGCCCGGAGTTCACCACCGCCTCACCACCAATGCACCCGCCACTACAAAGACTTTATCAAAGTCTCAGACTCATGGTTGCCATGTGACCGCCACCATTGTCTATTGTTGTCTGACTCTGCCACGCCTCCAGCCCTCCACTGCTTTGGTCCAGGTAATAATAAAGTAAAACATAATAATTTACATGTAAAAAATAATGGTAAACATGGTGCTTATTCTTAATTAAATTAAATTTGTAAGGGAATTGCAAGAGATTATTCGATTGATATGGTGCTTATTCTTAATTATTTTTCCCATTAATTATTTTAAATTTAATGTATTTTAAGTAAAATATATACTATTTTTTTTTTCATTTTACTAGTTATTTTATGTATTTATCAATAAAGTCAAGGGTATAATTTGTACTACTTTTTTTATTTTATTTATATAAGTTTTCTATAATATTATTTGAACAAAAAATTCCCATGAAATGTTTAAATATTATTTGGTTCAGCCTTGTGGGTGTCTAATTTGATTCAAAAAAATATTATTTGACTCTTAGCAATTGATGAAATTATTGTGAAATGTTTAAATTGATGAAATTATTGATTAGCAATTGATGTTTTTATTTATACTAGATTATGGATAAATACTTGATTAAGCGACAAAGAACTGTTGATTCTTCTAATAATCAATTACCAAGTTCCGAAGCATGTGGTGATATTAATAATTCACGTGGGGAGTTCAATCGAATGATATTGTTCGTGATCCGGGGTTACGTAAATCAATTGAAGACTTTGCTATTGTGATTAGAGATCAAGTTCGAAGAGAGTATTTGACTAGAGGTCCATGTCAACCAATTGTCCATAATTATCCCCAAAAATACTTTTCTAATGTGAAGAGAAGCTTTCGGCCCGCTTGGTTTAAAATTTTTGAATGGTTGGAGTATAGTATTTCAAAGGATGCGACCTTTTGCTTTTGCTGCTATCTATTTGGCAATTCAAACATAGTAGATGCTTTTACAAAAAAAGAGTTTAGCAACTGAAAAAAGGCAATTGAAAGATTTCAAGAACATGGGTGCTTTGAATAGTGCTCATAATAATGCAAGAATACAACTTCAAGGTTTTAAAAATCAAAGGCAGAGTGTGTCACATATACTACTAGCACAAGGGCAAGAGATGGAGGTTGCTTATCGCTTTTGCTTAATCTGGCTGACTTTGGATGTCACACGCCTTCTTTTGAAGCAAGGTTTGCCTTTTCGTGGACATGATGAGTCATCGACTTCATCAAATAAGGGAAATTTTCTTGAGTTTTTTGAGTGGTATAGCCTACGAAATGAAGAGGAGGCAAGGTAGTTAATGAGAATGCTCCTAGAAACAATCAAATGACTTCTCCAAAAATTCAAAAAGAACTAACAAGTGCTTGTCTTAGTGGAAACTACACTTGCCATCATCAATGATATCGGGGACAACATATTTTCTATTATGGTTGATGAGTCTCGAGATGTTTCAATAAAGGAGCAAATGGGAGTTGTTTTGAGATATGTAAACAACCATGGAGATGTGATTGAAAGGTTTCTTGGTGTGGTACATGTGCCTAACATGTCATCTATTTCTTTGAAGAATGTTATTGATGAATTGTTTGCAAAGCATAAATTGTCATTATCGAGGTTCAGAGGTCAAGGATATGATGGGGCTTCAAATATGCGAGGCGAGTTCTATGGATTGAAGGCTCTTATTTTAAAAGAAAATCCATATGCAAGGTATGTCCATTGTTTTTCTCACCAACTCCAATTAGTTGTTGTTCTTTGTTGCCAAGAAGCGATCGTATTGTGAGTGATTTTTTCAATATGTTACTATGATTGTGAATGTGGTCGAGCATCATGTAAAAGGAAAGATAAACTTAGACAGCTTGAACATGATAGGATCGTGGAGTGTTTGGAAAAGGGAGAGATAGTTAGTGGTAAAGGAAAAAATCAAGAAATCAGTTTAAGACGGCCAGGAGATACTCGTTGGGGGTCATATTACATAACAATAATCCGTCTTATGTCTATGTGGACTTCCGTATTACAAGTGCTTGAAAATGTGCATGATGATGGTGCTTCTGATGATAATAGCGGTATAGCCATAAGTTTGATTGATAAGATGGAGAATTATGAATTTGTATTTGTGATGCATTTGATGAAATATATATTGGGAATCACAAATGATTTGTCACTTGCCTTGCAACAAAAAGATCAAAACATTGTACATGCTGTGAGATTGATTGGGGTAATGAAAGCTCGACTACAAGATTTTAGGGAGGCGGAATGGGAGAATTTTTTGAAGGAAGTCAATATATTTTGTGAGAAGAACGCGATCCCAATAATTAATATGGAAGACAACATGAGATCATGATGCGTCAGAAAAGTATGATGGACAAATTATTACTAATTTTCATCATTATCGTGTTGAGATTTTTTGTCTGGTATAATCTCTATAAATCTTTTTTCATTATTCCTATCTAAAAATTTATCTTTTTTTTATTTTCATTGTTACAATGTAGGTTGTTGATTCAATTGTTCAAGAGATGAACAATCGTTTTTTTTGAAGCAAAGCGAGAGTTACTTTTATGCATATCATGCCTTGATCCAAGGGATTCGTTCTCTCAATTTGACAAAATAAATTACTCCGCTTCTTGCCGAAGCTTTATCCGTAAGACTTCTCACTCAATTGATCGCATAATTTGACTTTTACATTGATATAACAAAATGTCACTTCTTGTGGGTTATGAGAACTGAACACAAGACTTTGTAAGTAAATAAATAAGAGTTCAAAACCAATTGAAATTTCTACAACAACTGTTTATTTTTAATGCAATCTTTAATATGAAAATATATTTTTATACAAAAATATCATATGCTAATACCATACAAAAGTTAATAAGCTTCAATATAAAAATATATTTTTATTCATTTTTAGTGTAATAACACCAAACTGACTGCTCATATTAAAGCCATATTCGGAATAGACATATAAATAACTGCTCCATTCATGTCAACAAGGCTGATACTCATATTAAAGCCACCAACCAGCACCATCAATGATGTTTGCTCAAATTAAATTTGACCGACCAACTATAGCAGTATAGCACCATCAATCTTGTTTTCCTAATTCACCCGTTGGTGTATTGTATATATTCATTTTCAAATACAGTATGTAACTTCTAACTTATATTAGTGAATCATAATCCTTATTTAATATCAAATCACCACGTTACATTAAATATTTTAATAATAATTTATGACATCATCAATATTATGGTACCAAATTGAGTATTTAAGATGCTCTTTGAGATAAAAAATTTAAAACCACTAACATATCTTAGAATTAGAATTATTGTTTATTATAAATTATTTTATTATTTTTAATATTTATTATTATTACTATTTTGGTGTAACAAGAGTTTGCAAAAAAAAAAAAGAAGAAGAAAAGCCCTGCCTTCCTGCTTAACAACCAGGCCACGGCCTCAATATAAAATTTCACCAAAACCCAAGTCATTTTTGGCGGCCATACTTACGCCTTCACCGCCTCACCGCTTGTCGCCTCTCTAAAGAATCGCTCTCTTGTTGAAAGAGTATTCTGCGATGAAAATTGTCAAGCATCGACTTGCGTAACAAAATAGGAGAGAGTGGATGAATGATGATATCACAGTAGTTTATATTGATAAGGATATTTTTTCAACAATTGAAAACGAACAAATTTTGAGACGCGTTTCAAACTACGCAGACTCGCGATGATACTGGTTATATCGCTCTCACTCGTACAACCGAAAGAAGCTCTTCAAGCGTCGAAAAATAATTTTTTTTTATTGATGTATTTTGCCCCCCCTAAAATATATTCTGGTTCCGCCACTGTCTACACCCTGTCATAATTTCACCAATGTAGAGAATCATCATATTTCTAAATTGAGATTCTAATGTGTGAAACTAAAGACATGATTCCCCTATGTAGCAATTCCACTACTTTTTCGTGATGATAATGTAGTAAACAAAAATGATTTTAAAATTTTAAATTACTAAAAATATATTTTAAATGGATTTGGGTATCAGTGTTAGATGGGGGTATGTGTCGAGGTATAAGGTGTCGGACCTTCTTGAACCCCCAAATTTAGGTTTCAGAGATTGGCTTGAAAAGTGTTCAAATACAGGCCACAGATATGTGGGCATGTCTTGTATAATTCAACTAAATATAATTTTGATAATCTTGACACTTAATGTAAGGTATCAATTAGTAAGTTTTACAATGAATAGGTCATCCTGAGGAGGATGGATTTTCACCTTTTTCTAGATTGAAGGAGCAAAAATCTTTATGCATTAATTATTATTGATTACAAGATTTACTTTCTCTTCCCTGTATACACCTAAAGGATTGGAAGATTCAATTTTGGACACAAGTCTCAAACACATATACCCTTGTTCGAGAGTCAAGTGTCCAACACAGGTGATTCAACCCATTTAGAAGAGTACATGTAAGTATGCTAAAAATGGAAACGGGTAATACTGATTTTAATATATCATTAATCACTTTCCATTCTTCTATTTTTGGTTCCAGTCAACAATATCATCATCATTTAGAATATCATTTTTCCAAACTTTTCATTGCTTTCAGAATACACAATAGGACTTGTTTTAGAAATTTAACAAACTAAGGAATTGAAGAAGTCTATATTACATAAGAGGGTGGGTTGCCTTCTGCTACTTCAAAGCAATAAGCAAACCCCACCCTGTTCGTAGAATAACTTCTTATGGCACAGCACTGATTCACCTAACCCTGTAGTTAGTATCACAGCTCCAACCATAGGCGCCTAATCCAATACAATAGGGTTCTACCAGTGTAAATTAGACAAAAAAACTTGTTAATCTGAAGAACCATCTTAACTTGTGTTACTTTTCCTCGTTCAGATCTTGTTGGACAGTTCTACGAATTAACTTCGGGAAGTCCATAGTGAATAAGCATCAAGCTGCAGTTTCCATGTACTTGGAGCAAAACTGCACAATCATTTGTATGTCTTATTTGCCTACAGAAAAAAACGGTTGGTGTGGATAACAGAAGAGAAAAGCACCAAAGATTAGGATGGCGCAAGAATATGAAAAGGATGGGAAGAACAACCCTTATTCAGTTAAACAAGGCACATTAAAACTCCTTTAGGGATGTGGTGGCATTTTAGAATACACAAGTTTTGGTCAGACATCCAACTTCTAGACATTCACGGGTGTATACAACAAACTAGCATATACTCAAACAACCTAGGACATGCCTATTAGTGGACATGGTTCGTGCTCAAGTTAAGTTCAATTATCTCCCACCAGTTTAAGAATTAGGGGAGAACCAAAAGGCTAACTAAACTAGAAAGAACTTTTAAAAGCAAGCTAAGAAAACAGACCTCAAGAGCTTTGCAAACACTTTCAAGTTCTGGCTTATAATTGATCTTTTGAGAAGTTGTAACGACTTCAATAACACCTAAGCAACTGCGGCTACCTTGCTCAAAAACTGGAACAGCAAGGGTTCCTCGGACATCATATTGCTGAGCATAAATAACTCGTGGGTACTCTTCCCTTCTAAAGAACCGAACATCAGGAGTCCACTCAGGAACCTTACCCATGAAAACCCGACCAGGCAATCCCAAAACCTCCTTGGAGTCCTCCTCAGCAGAGAACTGATAGTTCACTGAGATGTCTCTGTAACTTGCAAGTCTTGGGCAGTTAAGGTCAAGTGAAAAAGGTTGACCACTAGTGCTCAAAACAAGTCTGCCGCCTCTATTAACAGGCGCCCATATTTGCATTAGGAAATCTCTATCTCTTGTGCAGCCTTCAAAATACTCAAGTGCCCGGATCAATCTTTCCATTACAGATATTGCAAGACCATGATTCGGCCTTGGTCCAATCCACCACTTTCTGCTAAGCTCCGAACCTTCAACTAAACAATCTTCAGTTTGACTTGAACTCCCCAAGACATTAATCATATTCTCGCCTAGACACTGAATTTGTGCAGAATTTTGTCCCTGCTGTTGACTAATGGATAAATTCTCGGAGAAAGATGATATTTGCCTCTCTTCTTGACTATCCTTCAGGGATGAGTTCCCACTCGATTGGCCATTGTTATCTTCCAAAGTAGGCCATATAAATGAAGGGTCAAAAGGAGAACTTGAAGTAGGACTATGATTCAAGAATTCAGATCCATCATTTGTTCCCAACCAACATCCGTCTAACAAGAGTTCGTCCAGATCCATATCCGTAATTGGATCGGGAGAACTGTAGAACATGTTAATGTTTGGAGGAAAAACACCATCTTCCATCACTAATCTTTTCTCAGAGCCCAAAATATAAATGCTATTTCAATCTCAATTCCTTAAAAACGTTCTCAAGTTCTTCACCTCAACACCAAATCTGTCAAGATTACCAACATATCCTCAGTGAAAAAAAGTTGGAATGTATCAATCCGAACCCAGATAACATGTGTAGATAACTTAAGAATTGTAAAAAAATAAAAATAAAAAAGTCTACGAATTCTATCGGTATACTTTTCTGATATCTATATATATACATCTCATATTTCACTCGAAGCTGGAAACTCCATTAAAAATCAACACACCCCATTTGAGAATATACCCCTATAGAATCAAAATTATAATGGATTAAAGGTGCCAAATCTCAGAAGAACATAAAATCGGTACTGACTTTCTACAGATTCCCCAAATACGGTGAGGCCTGTCCAACCTCCTCTGAATGAAGATTCTTAGTATTACCAATACATATAGATAGTAAATAAACATCAATACTAGACCCGCACAAGAGAATGAAAAGGAGAGAAATTTGAAGGACCAGAAAATAAGGAGTAAACCACCGTCAAAAGATTCTGGGATATTCCAACATGGGTGTTTCTTCTTTGGATTCGAAAAATATAGTAATTTTATGTAAAATACCCAACAGCAGTTGTGGCTGTCTGGACATCAGCATCTGATGGGTCACATGAAGATCAAGTAGTTGCTTGTAAATTCCCCCTAAAAAGAAAAGCGAAATTAAGGAAAAAGTACAACCTTTTTAGTAGTATGTCATACATACTCCTCCGTATTCTCTTTCCGTCCTTCAAACTTAAGTATTAGTACGTCCGTCACTAATTATTTGATATTTTAGAATTTTTTATTTATCTTTAATTATTTGACGTTTGTTCAAATTTAAGAGAATTAATGATAATTTTTTCAAAATTACCCCTCATTAAACTCTCTTTCAACTTATTCCAACAAAAAATTTAAGGGTATTATAGACAATTGAATACTATATTTAATATTTTCTAATCATTATCTTAATTCTTGTGTCCACTTCTAAAACGTTAAATAATTAAGGATGAAGGGAGTATTACTAGTCGCATCTTTCAATCTTTTTTTAGTGGATGGACTATCTATGGATTATAATATTAAAAAATTATATTATATTTAATGAATTATTATTTATTAATCAATTTTTTACACTTTCATTTAATATATATTTAAAATTATAGTCCACCAAATTATAGTTCCTTGATATAGTCTCTTTGGCTCATCGAAAAATCTGATAGACTATATTTAGTCTAAATCTGAGTCCTAGACTATATTTAGTTTAGAATTTGTACTTCTCCGACTTGCTGAAGATGCTCTTACTGCTGAGGCGGACCTGCGTAAATTATGTGGAATAAAATAAAAATTTATAAAATTTAAATTAATAAATAAAAAAATATAAAGCTAGCATTAAAAAAACTAATTTAATAGTTAGTAATACATTTAAAATTTTAAAGGCAAAAGAATAAAATAAATAATAAAAAAGTGTAACTCAGCTACATCAAAGGCGGAGGAAACGCTTAGAAACATAGATGATCATCCCCTTCAGAATCAGGCCTAGTTGTTGTTGTTGAGAGAAGATTATTCTTTAAAAAATGATAAATGAGAGAACCCACCATAATTTGCCTACGGATTCGCGCTGTAAAGTTAACCGTTGATATATACAGAAAAACCAACAAAACTGTATACTACAGTACAATGTATGTAGAAAGATACTGCTGTTACCGTTCAAGATTAATTAAAAGGGGAATTGGGAAAGAGGGAGGGAATGAATGAAAGAGAGCAAGTTTTGTTTAATCCTATAAACCAAATGAAGATGTGGGGTTCTCTTGTGTGTAATGAGAAAGTCCTCTAATACATTACAAAAATAAAATTTTATATCCAAGAGATTTGTTTTAATTAATTATATTTTATCGCATACACTTTTATGTTAATCATAATTCAGCTTCGTCCAATATTTATAAAAATATATATTGTTTTCCTAATAAGAAAGGAAGGAAACTAATAAAGTAAATATTAGATGTACTTCCAGATGGTCTTTATTAGAGTTATTAGATGTATTTCGAGTGCGGGAATATATTTTAGGAAAGTGATAAATTCACGATAGAAAATAATATTTTTACATAAAAATTGTCGCTATAGATTTTATTTCGATGGTTTTTCAGTAGTATATTATCATCTATAGTATAAAATATCAAAAATATAAAAATATCAATTTCCTATATTTTATTATTACTATTAGGAAATGTAAGTTAAGTTTGGACTCTATAAGCCCAAGTGCCATCCAACCATTATACGAGCTGGAGAATTTACAAAATTTGCTTAATTTTATGATTATATTACTTTTGTTATATAAATATTAAGTTTGATTTATGATAATATTTTGCTACACTAACTATGCTAATTCAATTATTATATGTCTAGGGTTTTATTGAATTTAATTTTACAATAAAAAATGTGTATATGAAATATTTCAAGAAAAAAAGAAATTGATAAATCTACAACAGAAAAATGATATTTTCACATTAAAATCGTCGTTAAAGATAGCGAGACGAACCGATTATCATTACGATAGGTGTCAAATGGAAGTGCACTGATACTATACATCTATAACAACACTTTTAATGTATAAATATTAAAAAAATATTATGAAAATATCAATTTTCCAAAAAAAAAAAAGTCTTTCAAAAGTTTGGGAATCAAATCCTAGCTATATCATACCAAGACCCAATTCATAAAAATATTAATGATAGCAACTTAAATATTTATATACGTATTAAAATATTTAATATATTTCAATATTTAATAGATATGAGTAGTTTAATGCTGTACTTCCTTATCAGACTAAATAGCATATTTGATCCTCTTATTTGTCATATTTTTTATAAATTATTTTCTAAACTTTTTTTTAGCACAATTATTTCTCAATGATACATTAGTTGTGCAAAAGTGTTCCTTTCCTATTTTTGGTCAATTTCCGTTAGTCAAACAAGATGTTTTCCGTTAGTCAAATGTTTCCCAAACTTTTATTATTTTCATTTAACTTGATATAATTAATTAAATTATGAACTTGTGCAATAAATAACATAAATATTAAAAAAAAAATATTCATATCAAGAAAATAAATTCATACACTTCTTGCTAATTAAATTTCTCAAATATTTAAATTTATGTAATATACATTCAAACACAATTTTCTATAATTTAAAAGTAAAATTTTAATGCCCATAAAAAGTGCAAATTAACACAAAAAAATTATATTTTTTCCAAATATTAAAATTTACGTAAAACAAACTTAGAAAATACTTATTACTGAAAGAATCTTATAATTATATAAAAAGTATTAAAATTTTATAATTAATTATTGTAAGACCCCAACTTTTATGAATAAAAATGAATTTTCTATAAATATCATTTTTGAATATTATGGAATAAATTTGATATAATGTTATAGTTGTAAGTAATATTTATAAATTTTTGCAAAATACGCAAGTTGTTATATAATATTCGATTGGTCGAGGAATATTAAATGAATGGACAAGACAATCATTGGTGGACCCCACAATAGAATTATTGTCGGATTGAGAAAACGACAAAAATATTTTTATAAAAATAACGGCGGAAGCTTTTCTGGTTGATCTTTGTTGAACTACTCGGTAGTAAAAGTACGATGAATACGCGTGGTTGCGTAAGTAGCACTTTGGTATTGATTATTAATGCTTATGTGAGAAGTCACTCAGTTTGATTCAATTATTATCGATATTTTATATATTATTAAATCAATAATTGAGATGACGAAGTTGTTAATATTATTATTTGCATTATTAACGATGTCTAGAAGTTCTGTCAAGGAGAGGATTTGTAAGACCCCAAATAATTAATAAATGAAATTTATTTTCCTCTATTATTTTTTTTAATTAGTAAGGGTTGATTTGATTAATGTGGTTAGTTATGGGTAAAATGCGCAAATATTTTAAATAAGCAGGTGGTTATAAAATATTTAATTTTGTCGGGGAATATTCGTTTGGTCGTGGAATATTCTTACTGTCGGGGAATATTCGCATTGATTTTGAAATTTGTGGGCCCCATAACGGAAAGCGATTGGATGAAGAAAGCAGCAAAGATAAGTTGTTTAAAAATAACGCGTAGTAGTTGTTACTGAATTAACATTTGTTGGAATACCCGTTGTTTAAAACACGATGTCTGGCGTTATTCTTGACAAGAAGACAGCAGTATTGCACCAATTATTGAAGGCACTACTCAATAATGGTTACGATGAATTCTTATTCAAAGATTTTATTTTATTGATTCAATAATTGCTGCGTTGATATTTTATATCTTTGTTGTTTCAATAATTGTCATTATTTACGATTTTTCATTATCGAATAATAATTCATATTATCTCGAATAATATTATTAGATAACATTATCGACAATGTCTAGAAAGTTACATACAAGGAGAGGTTTGGTCATCTAATTGCACGCCAAGAAGGAGAGATCCTTATTGGAAAGCCCTCTGTAAGACCCCAACTTATTATTAATGAAATTTAATTTTCTATTTATTATTTTGAAATAGTAAGGGTTGATTTGATTAATGTGGATAGTTAGGGGTTAAATACATAAATATTTCAAAATAAGCAAGTGGTTATAAAATATTCATTGTTGTCGGGGAATATTCGTTTGGTCGTGGAATATTAAATGCATTGTCGGGGAATATTCGCATTTATGCGACGGTAACCGTGTGGGCCCCATAACTGAAAGCGATTGGATGAAGAAACGCACAAATATAAGTTGGTTAAAAATAACTAGGCGTAGTTATTACTGTTAAGACTGTTGGAATACCCGGTGGTTAAAATACTGAATGTACGCGTGGTTGCATAATAAGCACCAGTATTGCGACAAGATTGTTGAATTATTGATCCTTACGTGAAGAAGGCCTTACTCAATAATTGTTACAGTAAGAATTATTCAAAGATTTTATTTTATTGATTCAATAATTTTTGCGTTGGTATTTTATATTATTGTTGTTTCAATAATTGTCACCGCATGAGATTTCCCATTATCGGATCAATAATTCATATTATTTGAATAATATTATTAGATAACATTATTGGCAATGTCTAGAAAGTTACATCTAAGGAGAGGTTTGGTCACCTAATTGCTTGCGCAAGAAGGAGAGATCCTTATTGGAAAGCCCCTCTTTCCTGAGGCTACTGGTTGTCATAATTGTGATTCTGTAGTATTATTTGTGAATAATTAATTATTGATTTATATGATAAGAAAATATTTATAAACGATGGATTTATTTATTTTATGTGGTTATAATTGAATGATTTAATGTTGAGGTGTTTTATCAGTAATTTTGTCGGAATGGAGGTATTAAAAATCAAATCAGTATTTTTACGATGTATTGCGTGAGTTATAATTTTTAATCCGACCGTTGGATCGTTGTAATTTTTGGATATGTTATACATACATAAGTTGAGTATATGTCCACAAATTTTGAACCGTTAAAAATGAACGAATGATTTGTTATGAATTTTAAGAGGTGACTGATTCGGAAATTAGGGTTATAATTGATTTTGGTGGAAAATTCTAGAATTGAGTGGGCCCCACTTGTGGTTGGTGAAAAAATGTGCTGAATTTTATTTCAAATGTGGTGGGTGGCAATAGTAGCGAGTAGTAAAGCCATCAAGCTTGAGTCAAGTCTGCTTGGTTGGGCTAACATTTTCCTATAAATAGAGGGCTAAGTTAGAATTGAAAATCACACCGAAACAATTTTTCTCTCTTCTCTCTATATTATTTGGCGTATTTTGTGAGTATTTAGATACTTTGAGAGTTGTTGTTGTTCAAGTACAAGTTTCATTCAAAGATCACTTAGACCTTTCCTCCGAAATCTTGATTCTTTGAGGTAAGGGATATTTTTTTTTTTTCGTAATGATATTATTTCTTCAATATCATTATCTTTGAAATATTAGTTGGTACTTTTATTAAATTTGGAACTTTTTCATGTCGGGTTACTATTCATGAGTTACTATTCACGAGTTACTATTCATGAAGTTCTTATTCACGAGTTCTTATTCACAAGTACTATTCATGTAAGCGTGAAAATGTTTTTGTGGAATTTCTATCTTTTGGTGCTTGAGTTCTTATTCACGATACTCGACTTATTCACGATATCTGACACTATTCATAGAAAAATAAAATTTCTTCTTTTCGTCCAAAACATCTATTACGGATACTAGCTACGATTGTATCCATGTTTTGATCATTCTTGAATTTTACACCACTATGATTATTTTGAGGTATTTTGAACATGGATAAAACAAAGTACGAATCCTTAATCCTTAATCCTTGTCATTTTGTTTCCTTTGGATTCGTTTCTTTAAAAATATTTTCATCATCCTCGGTCTTAAATGATGATATTATTGAATATCTTTGGCATGTAGTGCAAAGATGAATGATTTCTCGAAGAATATCTTTGGCACAGTAGTGCAAAGATGAGCAGTGTTGAGATGAACATGACCGATCGATTAATATCTTTGGCACAGTAGTGCAAAGATGAGCAGTGTTTAAATGAACATGACCGGTGATGAATATCTTGGCTGTAGTGCAAAGATGAATATTTGATTCGGATGTTTATGGATTGATGTTACAGGAAAAAGATAGAGCGATGAACTTTTAAATTCATACATAGAAGATAGTAGTTTGCATTCTCTACTTAACTCTTCTAATGAATTATTATTTCCACTGCGAATATTGATTTAAAATTTGTTGTCTATTGTATTCTATTAGATTTTTCCTGTTGAAGACTAACGATAATTTGTTGTATATTATCTTAGTCATAATATTCTTTCTTGAGCTAGTTGAGCTCACCCTTTTCCTTTTTGTTCCATTCTTCTCGTCGGGAGGCGAGAATATAGCGAAGATGCAGTCGGGGGTATGGAATGAAGGTTTTAGAAAGGATTGTTTAGTAGTCCTCACCATTTTTGTAAAATAATGTATCAATAAATGTGATGAGGATTTATTTGAGTATAGATATTATACAGAAGATAATATTTGTATTTAAACTCACAGTTTCTTCTTGTTGTAATAATAAAGTTGTAGTTGTTTACGTACCGTGTATTGACAACTCGAGAATGGGTGATGTATACCTATTTTGGGGCGTCACGGTTGGTATCGAGCTTAGGGATATGATCTCTGGCGGAGATCGGGGAATAGAACTAGGAGGGAGAGGCGAGTAAATCCTTCGCTTAGTGTGTCTATCTAAGCTTATTTGTTAGTTGGTCAAGTATATAGGGATATTATGTGATATATTGATTTCCTTAATTAACCCTTATTTTTTATGGCGATTTGAGAATGTCGATTGAGAATATTAACAATGGAAATGAGGCCAGTGGAGATGCCTGTGACTCACCAACGAGGAGAGCGTCAACAACAGTGGCAATGTTTCTCCTGTGAAACAACACCATTGAAAGCGAGATGATGAGCGAGGGGATGTTTAGAAGCTTTTTGAAGTTCATGCAAAAATCAGACGAGGAGACTCGTGTTCAAAATCTGAGGAGGAAATGATAGCAATTCACGGGTCGTCACAAAAGCAGTTCAAAGAGTTGGGACCACGAATTTAAGGAAAGCCGGATCCGATCACGGCGGAAACATGGGTCAAACAAATTACCAAGATATTCGATGTCTTGGGATGCGGAGAACGAAGGTTCCATTCGCCACCTTTATGTTAAAAGTGGCGGCAGACTCTGGTGGGAGAATGCGTGAAGGCGTACCCATCCGGCCCAAGACTCAAAGATGTCTGGGAGGCGTTTCAGAGACTATTTAATGACAAATACTTTCACGAAAGTGTTCGTCATATGAAGGAAGTGGAGTTCATCAGATTAGAGCAAAACAACATGGCGGTGTCTCGATGCGAGGCAAAGTTTGCAGAGTTATCGAGTTTGCACCTCATTTGGTGGAGAATGAGGAATTATGACGCGGATGTTTCTTAGAGGTTTGAAACCCGGCGTACGTCAAGATATCTCATTTCTCATAAACTTCTCTTTATTCAGGATGTTGTAATGAGGCTCAATTATTAGAAGCGAGATAACGAGTACGGTCAACTAAGGGACCATAACCGAGGATCGTACCGGAGATAGCGATCAGCAGAATAATGATAACTGCGGAGAAAAAGCAGACGGACGAAATGGTAACCACTCCGGTGGTAATCATGGTCGTGAAAAGCGAAGAAAGCGAGTCGGGGAGATTTTAAAAGAGGAGATTTAACAACGACTATGTGAAGACAGCGGTCTTGCGTGACAAGAATCGGGTTCTAAGGGAGGAGAACCACCGGTTCGTATCTTCTACAAATGCGAAAAGAGGACATATCGGTCCAAGCGCCTCAACAGTTCAAGGTATGCTATAGTTGTGGAAAGGAAGGACATATCGCTTTCGAGATTATGCAGATGGCGAAACCTAGTTCAATGGGGAGACGGTGACTCAAAAGATCGTCCGAGAAAAGTCAAAGTCAACGATTACGGGAAGAAGCGTTTGTTGTGATTTGGTCATAATGCGAGGAACCCAAACGAGGTGATCACGGGTAAGCTATTTATAAATTCTTGCGAAGTTTATACCTTACTTGATCTGGGTCTTACCCATTCATTTATCTCTCTGCGTGTGCTCAACGTTTAAACTTGACTCAGGAGAAATTAGACTTTGACCTATCTGTGGAAACTCCGTTAGGAGAAACTTTCATCACATCCAATCGTTTATAAATCTTGTTTGATTCAAGTTGGCACCATTACTTTACATTGACCTTATCTCTTTAAAGATACTTGCTTTTGATGTGATTTTAGGGATTGATTGGTTAACTACTCATCATGCCAAAATTGATTGTTTTCGTAAGGTTGTTAGTTTTCATATTCCTAACCAACCCGTTGTTATTTAATTCAAGCAACTAAACCATTAAAATCAATCAACGTCATATCTAATCATAAAGCTATTCATTTATTGAAAAAGCGGATGTCAAGCTTTCTTAGCCCATGTTATGGATTTGAATAAAGACACGCCAAATTTGAATAATATTCTGTTGTTATTGACTTTCCGACGTATTTCTGAAGAACTTCCGCCTACACCCCGTAGCGTGAAGTTGAATTCTTTATTGATCTTGAACCTGGTACAAAGCCCATTTCTAAAACCCCATATCGAATGGCTCCTATTGAACTTCAGGAGTTAAAGGTCCAACTACGAGAATTGTTGGACATCGGTTTCATTCGTCTAGTACATCTCCTTGGGGTGCTCTGTTTTATTTGTAAAGAAGAAAGAGCGGGAGTATGCGACTTTGTATTGACTATCGGGGAATTGAACCATGTCACCATCAAGAATAGGTATCCTCTACCTCGTATTGATGATTTGTTTGACCCGATAACTGCAAGGGGCACAATTCTTTTCAAAAATCGATCTTCGTTTCGGATATCATCATTTGAAGATTAAAAGCGAGGATATTCCAAAGGCGCCTTGAGAACTCGGTATGGGCATTATGAATTCTTAGTCATGTCTTTCGGACAAAACTAATGCTCTGCTGGCTTTCATGGATATGATGAACCGAGTATTCAAGGAATATTTGGATCGGTTTGTTGTTGTCTTTATTGATGACATCCTTATATATTCCAAAAGTCGTGAAGATCATGAGCACCATTTGAAATTTGGTACTCCAAAGGCTTCGTGAAAACCAACTATATGCCAAATTGAAGAAATGCGAGTTACGGCGAGGAAGTAGCATTTCTTGGGCATGCAGTGTCAAAACATGGAGTATCCGTTGATCCCGTGAAGATTGAAGCAATACAAAGTTAGAGCAACCGAAGTCGGTGGATCAAGTATGTAGCTTTTTGGGCTTAAATTTGGTTATTATCGGAGATTCGTGGAAGGGTTTTCTCGAATCGCTACTCCATTAACTCGCCTAACTCGGAAGGATACAAAATTCTTTTGGAGCGAAGAATGCGAGAAAAGTTTCAAGAGCTTAAGAGGAGACTTATTTCAAGACTGTTTCTAACAATACCATCTGGTTCGAGATGGATTTGTTATCTGCCGATGCTTCGAGCAAAGGGTTAGGATGTGTTCTCATGCAACGTGGGAAAGTCATAGCTTTATGCCTCGCGACAACTTAAAGAGTATGAGAGGAATTATCCTACTCATGATCTAGAGTTAGCGGTAGATCATTTTCGCGCTTAAAGATATGGAGGCACTATCTATATGGGGAGAAAGTGGAGATATATTCGCACCATAAAAGCCTTAAATATTTCTTCACTCAAAAGAACTCAACACGCGACAAATGACGTTGGCTCGAGCTATTGAAAGACTACGACCACACTATTCAATACCATCTGGTAAAAGCGAGCGTGGTAGTGACGTGACGCATTAAGTAGAAGATCATATGCGAGGAACGAAAGTGCGATGATGTCAAATATCGCGATAGAGCCAACTTTAATAGAAAAGTTAAGGTTGCTCAAGCCACCGAACCCGCAAAATTGATGCATATGAAGAAGAAAGTACAAGAAGGAGCTATTTAGGGCGAGAATTGATGAAGAAGGAATACTTGAGTCCACTCTAGACTTTGTGTTCTAACGACTACGATTTGAAGTACAAGATTATGATGGAGGCACACAATACACCATTTGCAATCCATCTGGAAGTACTAAAATGTATCCCGATCTTGACATACATTTTGGTGGAACAATATGAAGAGAGATTGCAAAGTTTATCTCAATGTGTTTAACTTGTCAGCGTAAAAGCGAGCATCTAGTACCTAAGGGTCCGTTGCAACCACTTGAGATTTAGGAATGGAAGTGGGAACACATTACCATGGATTTCGTTTTGTGTCTTCCTACGGTTTCTCAAGGCATCAATGCTATTTGGGTTATTGTTGATAGATTAACCAAGTACGCTCATTTCATGCCTATACGGAGACTTATTCCTTGAACGTCTTGCTAGTATATGACGTAAATGAGATTGTGAGGTTGCATGGCATGCCTGTATCCATAGTTTTGGATCGTAACCCAAGATTCACTTCAAGATTTTGGGTTAGCTTGCAAAAAGCTATGGAGCGCAGATTTGCGATTTAGTTGGCATACCATCCCCAAACGGACGGACAATCGAGAGGACTATTCAAACTCTTGAAGATTTATTAAGACTCGTGTCCTAGACTTCAAGAAGGCGGTTGGGATAAGTATTTACCATTGGTGGAATTCTCCTACAACAACAGCGATTATCGTGCAAGTATATAGGTGTGGCTCCATTCAAGCATTATATGGACGAAAATGTCGTTCTCAATATGTTGGGATGAGGTGGGTGAAGCAACATTGTTGGGACCCGAGTTTAAGACGCATCTGACTCACCGAAAAGATCCAAATGATTCGACAACGATACAAAGCGGCACAAGATCGACAAAAGAGTTATGCGGATCTTCATCCAAGGACGTGGAATTTAATGTAGGGGATCATGTATTGTTGCGAGTTGCTCCATGGAAGGAGTTACAAGATTTGGGAAGAGTGGAAAGCTCAATCCACGATTTATTGGTCCATTTCAAATTCTTGACCGAGTAGGAAATGTAGCTTTATAGACTTGCGTTACCTCCAAGTATGTCTCGTGTTCACAATGTGTTTCACATATCTCACTTCGTAAATATGTGAAAAGACCGAACCATGTTATAGAGTTAGAATCCCGGACGAGATAGCCAAGACCTAACGTATTATGAGGAGGTACTGTCAAGATTTTGGATAGGAAGGAGCATGTCCTACTGCAAGAAAGGTCATACCACAAGTTAAAGTTTTGTGGAGGAATCATCTTTATAGAGGAAATGACTTGGGAATTGGAAACGGAAATGAAAGCGAGGTATCCTCACCTTTTGAACACACGAGTGCGTCACGCCAATTTCGAGGGACGAAATTTCATAAGGAGGGAGGTTGTAAGACCCCAACTTATTATTAATGAAATTTAATTTTCTCTATTTATTATTTTGAAATAGTAAGGGTTGATTTGATTAATGTGGATAGTTAGGGGTTAAATACGCAAATATTTCAAAATAAGCAAGTGGTTATAAAATATTCATTGTTGTTGGGAATATTCGTTTGGTCGTGGAATATTAGATCGCTTTGTCGGGGAATATTCGTATTGACGGTATGACCATGTGTGGGCCCCATAACGGAAAGCGATTGGATGAAGAAAACGACAAATATAAGTTGGTTAAAAATACTTGGCGTAGTTATTTACCGTTAAGACCTGTTGGAATACCCAATTGGTTAAAATACGATGAATGGCGCGTGGTTGCACAATAATATTACGGTATTGCAGTATTGTTGAATTATTGATCCTTACGTGAAGGCCTTTACTCAATAATTGTTACAGTAATTATTATTCAAATTATTTTATTTTATTGATTCAATAATTCTTTGCGTTGGTATTTTATATTATTGTTGTTTCAATAATTGTCACTTTGCACAAGATTTCCCATTATCGGATCAATAATTCATATTATTTGAATAATATTATTAGATAACATTATTGGCAATGTCTAGAAAGTTACATCTAAGGAGAGGTTTGGTCACCTAATTCAAGGCGCCAAGAAGGAGAGATCCTTATTGGAAAGCCCCCTCTTCCCTGAACCGCGCTGCTGGTCATCATAATTGTGATTACGTAGTATTATTTGTGAATAATTAATTATTGATTTATATGATAAGAAAATATTTATAAACGATGGATTTATTTATTTTATGTGGTTATAATTGAATGATTTAATGTTGAGGTGTTTTATCGGTAATTTTGTCGGAATGGAGGTATTAAAATCAAATCAATTATTTTTACGATGTATTGCGTGAGTTATAATTTTTATTAAACCGTTGGATCGTTGTAATTTTTGGATATGTTATACATACATAAGTTGAGTATATGTCCACAAATTTTGAAACGATTAAAATGAACGAATGATTTGTTATGAATTTTAAGAGGTGGTCGATTAGGAAATTAGGGTTATAATTGATTTTGGTGGAAAATTCTAGAATTGAGTGGGCCCCACTTGTGGTTGGTGAAAAAATGTGCTGAATTTTATTTCAAATGTGGTGGGTGGCAATAGTAGCGAAGTAAAAGCCATCGTCAAGTAAAGAAGTCAAGTCTCGCTTTGCGGGCTAACATTTTCCTATAAAAAGAGGGCTAAGTTAGAATTGAAAATCACACCGTAAACAAAGTTTTCTCTCTTCTCTCTCTATATTATTGAGCGTATTTTGTGAGTATTTAGATACTTTGAGAGTTGTTGTTCAAGACAAGTTTCATTCAAGATCACTTCCGACCTTTCCTTAGAAATAATTGATTCTTTTTGAGGTAAGGGATATTATTTTTTTCGTAATGATATTATTTCTTCAATATCATTATCTTTGAAATATTGGTTGGTACTTTTTATTAAATTTGGAACTTTTTCATGTCGGGGTTACTATTCATGAGTTCTTATTCACGAGTTACTATTCACGAGTTCTTATTCACAAGTTACTATTCACAAGTACTATTCATGAAGGCGTGAAAATGTTTTTGTGGAATTTCTATCTTTTGGTGTGAGTTCTTATTCACGTATCACAAGACTATTCACGATATCTGACACTATTCAATTAAAAATAAAATTTCTTCTTTTCGTCCAAAACATCTATTACGGATACTAGCTCGATTGTATCCATGTTTTGATCATTCTTGAATTTTACACCACTATGATTATTTTGAGGTATTTTTGAACATGGATAAAACAAAGTACGAATCCTTAATCCTTAATCCTTGTCATTTTGTTTCAATTTGGATTCGTTTCTTTAAAAATATTTTCATCATCCTCGGTCTTAAATGATGATATTATTGAATATCTTTGGCATGTAGTGCAAAGATGAATGATTTCTGAAGAATATCTTTGGCACAGTAGTGCAAAGATGAGCAGTGTTGAGATGAACATGACCGATCGATTAATATCTTTGGCACGTAGTGCAAAGATGAGCAGTGTTTAAATGAACATGACTAATCGATGAATATCTTTGGCCTGTAGTGCAAAGATGAATATTTGATTCAGATGTTTATGGATTGATGTTACAGGGAAAAAGATAGAGCGATGAACTTTTAAATTCATACATAGAAGATAGTAGTTTGCATTCTCTACTTAACTCTTCTAATGAATTATTATTTCATTGCGAATATTGATTTAAAATTTGTTGTCTATTGTATTACTATTAGATTTTTCCTGTTGAAGACTAACGATAATTTGTTGTATATTATCTTAGTCATAATATTCTTTCTTGAGCTAGTTGAGCTCACCCTTTTCCTTTTGTTTCATCTTTCTCGGAGGCGAGAATATAGCGAGTAGCATGTAGTGGGTATGGAATGAAGGTTTTAGAAAGGATTGTTTAGTAGTCCTCACCATTTTGTAAAATAATGTATCAATAAATGTGATGAGGATTTATTTGAGTATAGATATTTCTGCAGAAGATAATATTTGTATTTAAACTCTCAGCTTTCTTGTTGTAATAATAAAGTTGTAGTTGTTTACGTACATCATGTATTGACAACTCGAATGGGTGATGTATACTATTTTGGGGCGTCACACCCTCTATCCCTGAGGTCTATGCAGTTATCAATAATGTGATTACGTAATATTATTTATGAATAATTAATTATTGATTTATATGATGAGAAAAATATTGATTTTATGAGGATATAGATGGAGAAAATTTTAATGTGACAATTGTTGAAAATTAATATTTTATCTTTTACGATAAAATAATTCATTTAAATATATTATTTTAATAATATATTAACGATGATATTTTTACAATGAATGTGGGATATATGAGTATATGAGGAGGAAGAGTATTTTGTGGCATTAAATGTTTAACACATGTTTTGTGTGTTGGTGGACACAATTATTCGATAGAAATTTGATTATAGCTTTGTAAAATCGTCTGATTTATGGATTTCGGTCAATTTACACTTTGGAATTTGGAAAAACTTTCTTCTGCAAAGTTGTAGAGAATTGAATTTTCTATAAAAATTCGCGAGATTCGAATTTTCTGATAAAAGGGCTATTTATTATGAATTATTGAAGTTCCGAAGTTCTGAAATAAATAATTTTTAGGAGTTTTAGCTAATTATTTTGAGAAAAACGTTTTTTGCAACTAAGTTGGCCTCACATGTGATTCAAATGGGCTGAGATCAGTTGTCTAAGGTAGGCTATGGAAAATGTGAAAAATATATTAACATTATATTCAATTTTCTACTTTGGTGTTTTAAGCATTTTCCTATAAATAGGGTGCTTAGGTTAGAATGGAAAATCACACCAGAAACTGAAGTTTCTCTCTATTTCTCTCTCGATATATTGAGCGTATTCTTGTGAGTATACTTTGAGTGTTGTTATACGGTGCAAGTTCCCTTCAGCCCTGTATCCAGTTTTTCAGTCAGAAGTACCGTCTTTGTGAGGTAAGGGATATTATTATTAAAATGATATTATTTCTTTCAATATCATTATGCCGAAGTATTGATTTGGACTTTTAATCAAATTTGGAACTTTTTGTGTGGGAGTTACTTATTCACGATATCGGACTATTATTCACATATCTCGACATTATTCATGAATACGGCCTTTATTCACGAAAAAAATAAATTTTTTTCTTTTCGTCCAAAATATCAATTGTGAATACTAGCTTTAATTGTATCCATGTTTTGATCATTCTTTAATTTTACACCACAATGATTATTTATGAGGTATTTTTGGACATGAAATATTTGAAATCTGAATCCTTAATACTTGTTCTTTTGTTTCATTTGGATTCGTTTTCTTTAAAATATTTTTCATCATCCTCGGTCCTAAATGATGATATTCTTGAATATCTTTGGCTGTAGTGCAAAGATGAATGATTTCTTGATGAATATCTATGGTAGTAGTGCAAAGATGAAGCAGTGTTTAGATGAACATGACCGATCGATGAATATCTTTGGGTAGGTAGTGCAAAGATGAATATTTGATTCAAGATGAATATTGATTGATGTTCTGGGGATAAAATAATGATGATGGATTATTAAATTCATAGATATTAGTAGATTTCATCCTCTAACTAACTCTACATGAATTAATATTTTCCGCCGTGAATATTGCTCTAAAACTTGTTGTTTAATGTATTCTCTCGATTTTTTTCCCTGTTGAAGACTAACGATAATTTGTTGTATATTATCTTAGTCATAATATTCTTTTTGGGCTAGTTGAGCTCACCTTTTCCTTTTTGTTCCATTTTTCTTCTCGGGAGGCGAGAATGTAGCGAAGTACTAGTCGGGGTATGGAATGAAGGTTACAGAGAGAGTTGTTTAGTAGTCCTCACCATTTTTATAAAATAATGTATCAATAAATGTGATGAGGATTTATTTGGGTATAGAAATTATGCAGAAGATAATATTTGTATTCAAACACAGTTTCTTGTTGTAATAATAAAGTTGTAGTTGTTTACGTACCATGTATTGACAACTCGAATGGGTGATATATACCTATTTTGGGGGCGTCACGGGATTAGTCACCTAATCAATGCGCAATGATAGGAAGAAATCCTTATCGAAAGCCCCTCTTTCCAGGAACGACACGGTCGATTAATAGTGTGAATAATAATAATGATGATGACGTTTAATTTATTCTTATTATTAACGTAATAAAAGCAGAAAAACATTTTATATAAAATGTAATGCTTTTATAAAGTTATTCGTTTTATTAGGCTAATAGTAAAATCTTTTTATATAAAATGAATACTTTTATAAAGTTATCTTTTTATTAGACAATAATTAGAATATATTATATTTTATTATGCATAGTGTTTTGCATAGTGCTTTGCATAGTGTTTGTATAGTAATTTTTTTTAAAAGTTATTCGTTTTATTAGATTATAAATAGAATATATTATATTTTATTTAAAAGATTTTGCTTTAAATATGGACCGTCCAGATTAAAGTAAATCAATCTGGACCGTTCATGGATCAAGTTACTTATTCATTCCATTCTTCTATAAATAGAAGCTCATTCCTTCATTATTTCTTACGAATTCTTTGAAACTACAGAGAGAAAGCGTGACGCCCCCAAAATTAGGTATACATCACCCATCTTGGGTAGTCGGATACATGTTACATAATTTAAATACAACTTACTAATATAATATAACTGTGTACAATACGACATAAAGCGTGAGTTTGAATACAAATATTGTCTACTAGATATTATACAAACTCAAAAGGAGTCCTCATTACAATTATTATCACACTATTTCACGAGAATAGTGAGGACTACTAATGCTATCCTCTGACCATTACTCCGCTCCCCGACTCGTCTCAAATTTATGTTCTCATTTCACGAAGAGAATAAAGTGAAAGAAAGGGTGAGCTCAACTAGCCCAAAGAAGAAATATTATGACTAAGATAATGCGAATAAATTATTAATAGCCTTCAACAAAGATGTTAAACCGATAAAATATAATAAACATCAAGTTTAGCTCGCAATGAACAAGCAATCCATTAAAAAAGTCAAGTAGAAAATAAAATCTACTATCTTTTATGATTTAAAAGGTTTTTCATCATCGTTATATTGAGACTCACTTTAATAAATAATCCACATCATCGAATCACCCCTTACTACGGCCGAGGATATTCTTTAGTATCACGACCACAATTATTCATGCACTACGGGCAAGAATAGTTGTGGCGCCCCCAAATTAGGTATACATCACCTATTACGAGTTGTCAATACATGGTACGAAACAACTACAACTTTATTATTACAACAAGAAAGCGTGAGTTTGAATACAAATATTATCTTCAGACAATATCTATACTCAAATAAATCCTCATCACATTTATTGATACATTATTTTACAAAATGGTGAGGACTACTAAACAATTCTTTCTAAAACCTTCATTCCATTTTACTGCTGCGTCTTCGCTATATTCTCGCCTCCCGAGAAGAAAAATGGAACAAAAAGGAAAGGGTGAGCTCAACTAGCCCAATAAAGAATATTATGACTAAGATAATATACAACAAATTACCGTTAGTCTTCAACAGGAAAAATCTAATAGAATACAATAGACAACAAATTTTAAATCAATATTCACAATGAAATAATAATTCATTTAGAAGAGTTAAGTAGAGAATGCAAACTACTATCTTCTATGTATGAATTTAAAAGTTCATCGCTCTATCTTTTATCCCATTAACATCAATCAATATACATCCGGAATCAAATATTCATCTTTGCACTACTGTGCCAAAGATATTCATCGATTGGTCATGTTCATCTAAACACTGTTCATCTTTGCAGACTACTACCAAAGATATTCTTCAGAAATCATTCATCTTTGCTGCTACAGCCAAAGATATTCAATAATATCATCATTTAAGACCGAGGATGATGAAAATATTTTTAAAGAAAGCGAATCCAATTGAAACAAAATGACAAGGATTAAGGATTAAGGATTCGTACTTTGTTTTATCCATGTCCAAAAATACCTCAAAAATAATCATAGTGGTGTAAAATTCAAGAATGATCAAAACATGGATACAATCAAAGCTAGTATCGAATAGATATTTTTGAATAAAAGAAAATTTTTCATTTTTAGATGAATAAGGCCGTATTCGTGAATAATATCAGATATCGTGAATAGTGATAAGTATCGTGAATAGTAACTCACACCAAAAGATAGAAATTTCAAAAAAAATATCTTCACGCTTTCGTGAATAGTACTAAATGAATAAGAACTCGTGAATAGTAACTCATGAATAGTAACTCATGAATAGTAACCCCGACATGAAAAAGTTCCAAATTTGATAAAAGTTTCAACCAATATTTCAAAGATAATGATATTGAAGAAATAATATCATTTGAGAAGAAAATAACATCCTTTACCTCGAAAGATTAAGACTTCTATTTGGAATAATAGGGTATAAGGTCAAGGGAACTTCAGACCGTCTAACAATACTCAAAGTATACTCAAAATACTCACAAGAATACTCGATAAAATAGAGAAAGAAAACTTCAGTTTACGGTGTGATTTTCAATTTTAACTAAAGACCCTATTTATAGGAAATTCGCTTAGAACACCAAGCGAGAAAATTTAATAAATTAATAATATAATTATATAAATTTCCTACGCATGCCTAGAATCTGATTTCAGCCATCAAACACATGCCACATTCTAGAAAAAGTAAGAAAAACGTTTTTCTAATTTAAAATAATTTAAACTTCCAAAATCAATTATTTACGAGCTTAGAACTTCAATAATTCATAATAAATAGCCCTTTCATCAGAAAATTCGAATCTCGCGTGTTTTTATAGGAAATTCAATTCTCTACAACTTTACGTAAGAAAGTTTTTCCAAATTCCAAATAGAAATTGCCAGAAATCCACAAGCAAGCGATTTTACATTTATAATCAAATTTCGATCAATAAATGGGGTCCACCGACATGTTTAACATGTTTTAAACATTTATTGCAACAAAAAAATACTCTTCCTTATATATACTCATATATCCCACATTCGTTGTAAAAATATCACCATTATTATATTATTAAAATATAATAATACCTTTATCGGAAAAGATAAAATTTTAATTTTCAACAATTGTCACATTAAAATTTTCTCCATCTATATCCACATAAAATCAATATTTTCCTCATCATATGAATCAATAATTAATTATTCACAAATAATATTACAGAATCACAATATTGACAACCGAGGCGGTTTCCAGGAAGAGGGCTTCCAATAAGAATTTCTCTTCTTGGCGGCGCAATTAGGTGACCAAACCTCTCCTTAGATGTAACTTTCTAGACATTGCCAATAATGTTATCTAATAATATTATTAGGATAATATGAATTATTGCTTCGATAATGAAAAAATTGTGTAATGACAATTATTGAAACAACAAAGAATATAAAATATCACGCTGACAATTATTAAATCAATAAAATAAAATCTTGATCGGTAATTACTGTAACCATTATTGAGTAGTGCCTTCACGTAAGAATCAATAATTGGTGCAATACTGGTAAAAGCTTCTCGTGTTTTAACCACCGAGGATTTTAACAAGATTAACTGTGAATAACTATTACCATTGTTATTTTTAAACAACTTATATTTGTGCTTTCTTCATCCAATCGCTTTTCAGTTATGGGGCCCACACACGGTCGCTGCGGCGGTAAATGCGAATATTCCAAGACAAGATACGAATATTCCCACGACCAAACGAATATTCCTCGACAACAATGAATATTTTATAACCACTTGCTTATTTTGAAATATTTGATATTTTACCCCTAACTATCCACATTAATCAAATCAACCCTTACTATTTCAAAATAATAAATAGAGAAAATTAAATTTCATTAATAATAAGTTGGGGTCTTATTACAACCTCCCTCCTTATGAAATTTCGTCCCTCGAAATTGACGACGTACGCACAGTGTTTGAAAAAGGTGAGGATACCTCGCTTTCATTTCCGCTTTCCAATTCCCGTGTCATTTCCTCTATAAAGCATGATTCCTCCACAAAACTTTAACTTGTGGTATAACCTTTACGCGTAGGACATGCTCCTTCCTATCCAAAATCTTGACAGTACCTCCTCATACGTTAAGTCTTCATTATCTCGTCCGGTTCTAACTCTATAACGTGGTTGGTCTTTCACATATTTACGAAGCATGATATGTGAAACACATTATAAACACGAGACATACTCGGAGGTAACGCGAGTCTATAGGCTACATTTCCTACCGGTCAAGAATTTGAAATGGACCAATAAATCGTGGATTGAGCTTTCTCTCTTCCCAAATCTTGTAACTCCCCTTCCATGGAGCAACTCGCAATAATACATGATCCCCTACACTAAATTCCACGTCTTTTCGATGAAGATCCGCATAACTCTTTTGTCGATCTTGTGTGCTGTTTGTATACACGTTTGTCGAATCATTTGGATCTTTTCCGTGAGTCATACGCATCAACTCGGGTCCCAACAAAGGTTGCTTCACCCACCTCGTCCCCAACATATCTTTGAAGAAGCGACACTTTCGTCCATATAATGCTTCAAATGGAGCTACACCTATACTTGCTCGATAAGCTTTGTTGTTGTAGGAGAATTCCACCAATGGTAAATACTTATCCCAAGCGCCCTTGAAGTCTCAGGACACGAGTCTTAATAAATCTTCAAGAGTTTGAATAGTCCTTTCGATTGTCCGTCTGGTTTGAGGATGGTATGTCGAATCGAATCGTAAATCCGTGCTCATAGCTTTTTTGCAAGCTAACCCAAAATCTTGAAGTGAATCTTGGGTCACGATCGAACCTATGGATACAGGCATGCCATGCAACCTCACAATCTCATTCACGACATACTAGCAAGACGTTCAAGTGAATAAGTCTCCGGTTCCGCAAGAAATGAGCCAGACTTGGTTAATCTATCAACAATAACCCAAATAGCATTGATGCCCTGAGAAACCGTAGGAAGACCCGTAACGAAATCCATGGTAATGTGTTCCCACTTCCATTTCGTAATCTCAAGTGGTTGCAACGGACCCTTAGGTACTAGATGCTCCGCCTTTACACGTTGACAAGTTAAACACATTGAGATAAACTTTGCAATCTCTCTCTTCATATTGTTCCACCAAAATATATGTCGAAGATCACGATACATTTTGGTACTTCCAGGATGGATTGCAAATGGTGTATTATGTGCCTCCATCATAATCTTGTACTTCAAATCGAGTCGTTAGGAACACAAAGTCTCAGAGTGGACTCAAGTATTCCTTCTTCATCAATTCTCGCTTAGGAATAGCTCCTTCTTGTACTTTCTTCTTCATACGCATCTCCCGCCCGGTGGCTCGAAAGCAACCTTAACTTTTTCTATTAAAGTTGGCTCTGTCGTATACTTGACATCATCGCACTCACTCCCCGTGATATGATCTTTACTCAACTCAACGCGTCCTACCACGTTCGCTTTTTCGGGATGGTATTGAATGAATAGTGTGGTCGTAGTCTTTCAATAGCTCGAGCCAACGTCATTGCCGATGTTGAGTTCTTTTTGAGTGAAGAAATATTTAAGGCGTTTATGGTGCGAATATATCTCCACTTTCTCCCCATATAGATAGTGCCTCCATATCTTTAAGCGAAAACGATCACGCTAACTCTAGATCATGAGTAGGATAATTCCTCTCATACTCTTTAAGTTGTCATGAGGCATAGGCTATGACTTTCCCACGTTGCATGAGAACACATCCTAACCCTTTGCTCAAGCATCATCAGTAGATAACAAATCCATCCAAACCGGATGGTATTGTTAGAACAGTCTTAGAAATGAGTCTCCTCTTGAGCTCTTGGAAACTCTTCTCGCATTCTTCGCTCCAAACGAATTTTATATCTTTCCGAAGTTTAATTTGAGTTAATGGAGTAGCGATTCGAGAAAACCCTTCCACGAATCTCCGATAATAACCACTAAGCCCAAAAGCTACGTCTTGATCCACCGACTTCGGTTGCTCTAACTTTGTATTGCTTCAATCTTCTTGGGATCAATAGATACTCCATGTTTCGACACCACGTGCCCAAGGAATGCTACTTCCTCAAGCCGAACTCGCATTTCTTCAATTTGGCATATAGTTTATTTTCACGAAGCCTTTGGAGTACCAAACTTCAAATGGTGCTCATGATCTTCACGACTTTTGGAATATATAAGGATGTCATCAATAAAGACAACAACAAAGCGATCCAAATATTCCTTGAATACCGGTTCATCATATCCATGAAAGTCATAGGAGCATTAGTCATCCAGAAAGACATGACTAAGAATTCATAATTCCGTCATAGGGAGTTCTAAAGCGCGTCTTTGGAATATCCTCGATTCTAATCTTCATTGATGATATCCGTAAGCGAAGATCGATTTTTGAAAAGAATTGTGCCCCTTGCTGAATGGTGAAACAAGTCATCAATACGAGGTAGAGGATACCTATTCTTGATGGTGACATGGTTTAATTCCCGATAGTCAATACAAAGTCGCATACTCCCGTCTTTCTTCTTTACAAATAAAAGCAGAGCACCCCAAGGAGATGTACTGGGGCGAATGAAACCGATGTCCAATAATTCGTAGTTGGACCTTTAACTCTGAAGTTCAATAGAGCCATTCGATATGGGGTTTTAGAAATGGGCTTTGTACCGGGTTCAAGATCAATAAAGAATTCAACTTCACGTTACGGGGTAGGCAAGGGAAGGTCTTGAAATACGTCGGGAAAGTCAATAACAACAGAATATTATTCAAATTTGACGTGTCTTTATTCAAATCCATAACATGGGCTAAGAAAGATTGACATCCGTTTTTCAATAAGCGAATAGCTTTATGATTAGATATGGCGGTGATTGATTTTAATGGTTTAGTTGCTTGAATTGCACAACAGGTTGGTTAGGAATATGAAAACTACCAACCTTACGAAAACAATCAATTTTGGCATGATGAGTAGTTAACCAATCAATCCCTAAAATCACATCAAAAACAAGTATCTTTAAAGAGATTAGGTCAACGGTAAGGTGATGGTGCCAATTTGAATCAAACAAGATTTATAAGCGAGTGGATGTGATGAAAGTTTCTCTAACTGAGAGTTTCCACGAGATAGGTCAAAGTCTAATTTCTCCGGAGTCAAGTTTAAGCGTTGAGCACATGCAGAGAGATAAATGAATGGGTAGCACTGTAGATCAAGTAAGGTATAAACTTCGCAAGAATTTATAAATAGCTTTACCGTGATCACCTCGTTTGGGTTCCTCGCATTATGACCCGATCACAACAAAACGCTTCTTCCCCAGAATCGTTGACTCGACTTTTTAGAGACGATCTTTTGAGTCACCGTCCATTGAACTAGGTTTCGCCATCTTGTACAATCTCGGCGATATGTCCTTCCTTTCCACAATTATAGCATACCTTGAAGCTGTTGTGGGCGGTTTGATCGATATGTCCTCTTTTCCGCATTTGTAACATATGAATGGGTGGTCGTTCTCCTCCTTAGAACCGATTCACTTAAGACTTTATCGTCTTCACATGGTCATTGTTAAATCTCCTCTTTTTAAAATCTCCTCGACTCGCTTCTTCTATTTTCATGGCCATGATTACCACGAGAGTGGTTACCATTTTGTCCGTCATCTGCTTTTCTCCATTTGGTTATCATTATTACATTGATCGCTATCTCTCTACGATACGATCCGATTGTGGTCCTCGACGACGGCAGTACTTCGTTATCTCATTTCTAATAATTGAGCACTTTATTTACAACATCCGAATAGAGAAAATTTATGAGAAATGAGATCTTGACGTATCTTAGGGTTTCAAACCTCTAAGAAACATCCGCGTCATCGTTCCTCATTCTCCACCAAATGAGGTGCAAACTGGATAACTCTGTAAACTTTGCCTCGTCATTGAGACACCGTCATGTTGTTCGCTCCGGTCTAATAAACTCCACTTCCTTCATACGACGAACACTTTCGTGAAAGTATTTGTCATTAAATAGTTTTTCAAACGTCTCCCAAGACATGCTTAAGAATGCGAATTTGGATGGAGTACGCTTCACAGACTCCCACCGATGATCCGCTTTCGCCACACGGAACATAAAGGTGGCGAATGGAACCTTCGTTCCTCCGTGCATCCCAAGACATCGAATATCTTGGTAATTTGCTTGACCCATGTTTCGCCGCCATGATCGGATCGGCTTTCACTTAAATTTCGTGGTCCCAACTCTTTGAATCGCTTGTTTGTGACAACCCGTGAATTGCTATCATTTTCTCTCGTATTTTGAACACGAGTCTCCTCGTGCGATTTTTGCATGAAGCGCAAAAAGCTTCTAAACATCCCTCGTTCATCATCGCTCGATTGGTGTTGTTCACGGGAGGAACATTGCCCGCCTGTTGCACGTTCTCCTCGTTGGTGAGTACATGCGTCTCCACGGTCTCATTTCCATTGTTAATATTCTCAGTCGACATTCTCAAATACTGTCATAAAACAAGGGTTAATTAAGGAAATCAATATATCACATAATATCCTTATATACTGACCAACAAAAAAAATAAGCTTAGGTAAGACACACTAGCGAAGGATTTACTCGTCTCTCCCCTCCTAGTTCTATTCCCCGATCTCCGCCAGAGATCATATCCCTAAGCTCTGATACCAACTGTGACGCCCCCAAAATAGGTATACATCACCTATTCTGAGTTGTCAATACATGGTACAGAAACAACTACAACTTTATTATTACAACAAGAAAGCGTGAGTTTGAATACAAATATTATCTTCAGACAATATCTATACTCAAATAAATCCTCATCACATTTATTGATACATTATTTTACAAAAATGGTGAGGACTACTAAACAATTCTTTCTAAAACCTTCATTCCATACCCACTGCACTCATTATATTCTCGCCTCCCGAGAAGAAAAATGGAACAAAAAGGAAAAGGGTGAGCTCAACTAGCCCGAAGAAAGAATATTATGACTAAGATAATATACAACAAATTACCGTTAGTCTTCAACGAGGGAAAAATCTAATAGAATACAATAGACAACAAATTTTAAATCAATATTCGCAGTTAGAAATAATAATTCATTAGAAGAGTTAAGTAGAGAATGCAAACTACTATCTTCTATGTATGAATTTAAAAGTTCATCGCTCTATCTTTTATCCATTAACATCAATCAATATACATCCGGAATCAAATATTCATCTTTGCACTACAGGCCAAAGATATTCATCGATTGGTCATGTTCATCTAAACACTGTTCATCTTTGCACTACTACCAAAGATATTCTTGAGAAATCATTCATCTTTGCACTACAAAGCCAAAGATATTCAATAATATCATCATTTAAGACCGAGGATGATGAAAAAATATTTTTAAAGAAACAAATCGGTGAAACAAAATGACAAGGATTAAGGATTAAGGATTCAGTACTTTGTTTTATCCATGTCCAAAAATACCTCAAAAATAATTATAGTGGTGTAAAATTCAAGAATGATCAAAACATGGATACAATCAAAGCTAGTATCCGAATAGATATTTTGGACGAAAAGAAAATTTTTCATTTTTCGATGAATAAAGGCCAGATGATCGTGAATGATCAGATATCGTGAATAATAATCTTAGAGATAATATCGTGAATAGTAACTCAGACACCAAAAGATAGAAATTTCACAAAAAACATCTTCACGCTTCGTGAATAAGTACTCGTGAATAGTAACTCGTGAATAGTAACTCATGAATAGTAACCCGACATGAAAAAGTTTCAAATTTGATAAAAGTTTCAACCAATATTTCAAAGATAATGATATTGAAGAAATAATATCATTTGAGAAGAAAATAACATCCCTTACCTCGAAAGATTAAGACTTCTAAGTTTGGAATAGGGGTATAGTCTTTGAAAGGAACTTACAATCATCTAACAATACTCAAAGTATACTCAAAATACTCACAAGAATACGCTCGATAATATAGAGAAAGAAAACTTGAGTTTCGGTGTGATTTTCAATTCTAACCCAAGACCCTATTTATAGGAAATTGCTTAGAACACCAAAAAGCAGAAAATTTAATAAATTAATAATATAATTATATAAATTATCTACGCATGCCTAGAATTGATTTCACCATCAAACACATACCACATTCTAGAAAAAGTAAGAAAAACGTTTTCTAATTTAAAATAATTTAAACTTCCAAAAATCAATTATTTTGAGCTTGAACTTCAATAATTCATAATAAATAGCCCTTTCATCAGAAAATTCGAATCTTACGTGTTTTTATAGGAAATTCAATTCTCTACAACTTTACGGAAGAAAGTTTTCCAAATTCCAAATAGAAATTGTGAAATCCACAAACGCAAGCGATTTTACTGTTTATAATCAAATTTCACCAATAAATGGGGTCCACAGACATGTTTAACATGTTTTAAACATTTATTGCAACAAAAATACTCTTCCTCCTTATATACTCATATATCCCACATTCATTTGTAAAAATATCACCATTATTATATTATGAAAATATAATAATACCTTTATCGAGAAAAGATAAAATTTTAATTTTCAACAATTGTCACATTAAAAATTTTCTCCATCTATATCACATAAAATCAATATTTTTCTCATCATATGAATCAATAATTAATTATTCACAAATAATATTATGTAATCACAATATTGACAATCAGTGCGGTTCAGGAAAGAGGGGCTTTCAATAAGAATTTCTCACTTCTTGTGGCGCAATTAGGTGACCAAACCTCTCCTTAGGCAGAACTTTCTAGACATTGCCAATAATGTTATCTAATAATATTATTAGGATAATATGAATTATTGCTTCGATAATGAAAAAATCTTTGTGTAATGACAATTTATCAAACAACAAAGAATATAAAATATCACGCAAACAATTATTAAATCAATAAAATAAAAAATCGATCAAGAATTCATCGTAACCATTATTGAGTAGTGCCTTCTTACTTAAGAATCAATAATTGGTGCAATACCGCGAGTGCTTCTTGTGTTTTAACCACCGAGGATTTTAACAAGATTAATCTGTGAATAACTACTTCTCATTTGTTATTTTTAAACAACTTATATTTGTCGTTTTCTTCATCCAATCGCTTTTCAGTTATGGGACCCACACACATTTGCACCGTCGCATTTAATATTCCTCGACAAAGCATTGAATATTCCACGACCAAACGAATATTCCTCGACAACAATGAATATTTTATAACCACTTGCTTATTTTGAAATATTTGCGTATTTTACCCCTAACTATCGTTATTAATCAAATCAACCCTTACTATTTCAAAATAATAAATAGAAAATTAAATTTCATTAATAATAAGTTGGGGTCTTACAATTTTTATCACATCATTTGTAACATTACGGTCCATGATTACATAGAATAGTCTCTGGTCATAATCATACCAAGTCCATCTACATGCACTACAAAGCTGCCACGAGATGACTTTCAACATAATATAAACATGAGGATGATGACAATGATATAAGAATTCAATAAAACAAGTTCAAGAATTATTTTATCCAGAATTATTAACGTCCAAATTATCAACACGATAATCTTTGTTTTGTAGAGTAAAATTCAAGAATGATCGGAAGAATATTTTCATGAAAGATCTTTGGATGAAACGCAAATATCGAGGATATTCCACTAATTTCATGGAGTATAGAAGTCAAAGTTTTAACCAATTTGGGTATAATAAAGAATGGAATAACAAAAGAAATCACCATGCATGCGGTGCCAGCATGACGAGTTATTCCAACAGAATAATAATAACGGAACCAGGTCAGGTGAAATTCACACCGACAGGATGTTCCAACAAAATAATAAAGATGGAACCAGATCCGGTGTAAAACACACAGATAGGATGTTCCAACGAGAATAATAAAGAGGCGGAACCAGTCAAGGTGTAAAACACATGACAGGATGTTCAGCGAGAATAATAAAAGCGGAACCCGGTCCGGTGTAAAACACATGCATGTGATGTTCCAACAAAATAATAATAAAGAGCGGAACCAAGTCAGGTGTAAAACACACGACAGGATGTTCCAACAAAATAATAATAAAGGCGGAACCGAAGTCGGTGTAAAACACACGAGAGCAGGATGTTCCAAGCAGAATAATAGAAGAATGTCACCAAGTATAGGGTAAACCACGCATACTGAGTTATTCCAATGAGAATAATAAGCAATGGAATAACAACAGTTTCTCTTCATGAATAAGAAAGAATAACACCCACTTACTTTTGGTAGGAGATTGAATCTTTGAAGTAGTGTAGTAACAAAAATACTCTTCTTCTTTCTCTCTTATTCTCTCTATACTTTCTCTCTAAAGCTTGAATGAATTCGTGAAAATAATGAAGCACTAGGCCTCTATTTATAGAAGATTTCTAGCTTAAAGACCTACCATGTGAAAAGGCAAGTGGCTTGACTACTATTTGGTGATGTGAAAAGAAAAGTGGTTCGGCGCTTTGTAATGTGAAACGACAAGTGGTTCGATGCTGGTAAAGGTAATTACTATTGACGAAGGTAATTACTACTATTCACAAGGGTAATTACTATTGACGAAGGTAATTACTATCGACGGAAGGTAAATACTTATTGACGAAGGTAATTACTATTCACAAAGGTAATTACTATTGACGAAGAGACTCTTAGATGATGACATACGGGCCCCCATAAAATAATCAAACTTACCACAAACGCGTCTCATAACAAACTCTTTATATACATTAAGGATTGAATAAATATTACCACAAATCATTTTATTTTTAATCAACACATTTTAATCTTTCAACAATTATTAATCATTTATAACTTGTCGTCTCAATTAATAATATAACATATTATATGAGATGATCTTTGTGATAATAATTGAATCAATAATATAAGAAATATGATGCTAAGAATCATTGTAATAATAATTGAGCATAGGTGAGTGACTTCTCACGTAAAGCATCAATAATCAATACTGAGTGCTACTATACAACTACGCCAGACATTTATTACTTTTACTAAAGGGTAGTTCAACAGCTTTTAACGGTAACACCTCCGTAGTTATTTTTATAAAATATTTTTGTCGTTTTCTCAATCCGACAATAATTCTGTTGTGGGGTCCACCAATGATTGAGCCGTTGTACGAATATTCCCTAACAAAAAGAATATTCCCCAACAAAAAGAATATTCCCCGACCAAACGAATATTTTATAACAACTTGCATACTTTGCAAAATTTATAAATATTACCCACAACTATAACATTATATCAAATTTATTCCATAATAATCAAAAATAATATTTATAGAAAATTCATCTTTATTTATAATAGCTGGGGTCTTACAACCTCCCTTCTTATGAAATTTCGCCTCGAAATTAGTGGTACGACTGGTATGTCGAAGAGGTAAGGATACCTTGATTTCATTTGATTCTAACTCCCAAGTCATTTCCTCAACATCGTGGTTCCTCCACAAAACTTTGACTTGAGGTATAACCTCGAGCGTAGAATATGTTCCTTTTTATCCAAAATTTGAACAGAACCTCTTCATACGTCAAATCTTCCGCTATTTCGTCCGGTTCTAACTCAATAATATGGTTCGGGTCTTTCACATATTTACGTAACATAGATATGTGAAAAACGTTATGAACACGAGACATATTTGGCGGTAGAAAGCGAGTCTATAGGCCACGATTCCTACTCGATCGAGGATTAAAAATGGACCGATGAATCGAGGATTAAGTTTTCCTCTCTTTCCAAATCTTGTAACTCCTTTCCATGGAGCAACTCTTAACAACACATGATCTCCTATATCGAATTCCACGTCCTTTCGATGAAGATCAAGATAACTCTTTTATCGATTTTGTGAGGTTTTTATACGTTTTCGGATCGTTTGAATCTTTTTCCGTAGTCATACGTACCAACTCCGGCCCCAACAACGTTGCTTCACCCACCTCATCCCAAAGATCTTTGGAGAAATGACACTTTCTTCCATACAACGCTTGAATGGAGCCATGCCAATACTTGCTTGATAGCTGTTGTTGTAGGAAAACTCCACCAATGGTAAGAACTTGTCCCAACTCCCCTTGAAATCAAGGACACAGAGTCTTAATAGATCTTTAAGAGTTTGAATAGTCCTCTCCATTGTCCGTCCGATCGAGGATGATATTAGAAAGCTAAATCGTAAGTCTGTGCCCATAGCTTTTTGCAAACAAACCCAAAATCGTGAAGTGAATCTTGGGTCTCGATCGAAACTATGGATCTTGGCATACCATGCGATCTTTACAATCTCGTTTATGTACATACTGAGCAAGACGTTCAAGTGTATAAGTTTCTCGATCGGTAGAAGAAATGAGCAGACTTGGTCAATCTATCAATAATGACCCAAATCGCATCAATGCCTTGAGAAACCTTAGGAAGGCCGAGAACGAAATCCATGGTAATGTGCTCCACTTCCATTCGGAATTTCAAGTGGTTGTAATGGACCTTTTGGTACTTGATGCTCCGCTTTAACTCGTTGACAAGTTAGACACCTTGAGATAAACAATGCGTTATCTCTCTCTTCATATTGCTCCACCAAAATGTATTTACCGAATATCATGATACATTTTGGTACTCCGAGATGGATTGCAAATGGTGTGTTGTGCGCCTCCATCATGATATTATACTTTAAATCGGTCGTTAGAACACAAAGTCTGGAGTTGACTCAAGTATTCCTTCTTCATCGATTCTTGCTTCCTAAGATAGCACCTTCTTGCACTTTCTTCCTCATACGCATCACCTCCAGTGTCAGTAGCTCGAGCGACTTTAACTTTATCGATTAAAGTCGGTTCTACTCAGATACTCGCTTATTATCACACGCGTCCTGAGTCTTTAACTCTATCTCCATCCTTTGCAAGTCACACAAAATGGGCGCCTTTGCGTTGACAATATCGCACTCGTACTTGCATATGATTTTCTACTCTCGCGTCACTACCACGTTCGCTTTTCCAGGATGGTATTGGATGGTATGATCATAATCTTTCAATAGTTCTAGCCAACGTCGTTGTCGCATGTTGAGTTCCTTTTGAGTGAAGAAATATTTGAGGCTTTTATGATCCGTAAAGATCTCCACTTTCTCCCCATACAAGTAATGCCTCCAAATTTTAAGTGCAAAGACAACAGCTGCCAACTCTAGATCATGAGTAGGATAATTCCTCTCATATTCTTTGAGTTGTCATGAGGCATAAAGCTATAACTTTTCCATGTTGCATAAGAACACATCCCAACCCTTTGCTCAAGCATCTTTGTAGATGACAAATCCTCCGAGCAGATGGTATTGTCGTAGCAGTCTTTAAATAAGTCTCCTCTTGAGTTCTTGAAAACTCCTCTCACATTCTTCGCTCCAACCGAACTTTGTATCTTTCCGAGTCATTTGAAGTCGATGGAGTAGCGATTCGAGAAAATCCTTCCACGAATCTCCGATAATAACCAACTAAACCGAGAAAGCTACGATTTTGGCCATCGATTTAGGTTGTTCCCGACTTTGAATAGCTTCAATCTTTCTTTGGGTCAATGGATATTCCATGACTTGATACCACGTGCCCAAGGAATGCTACTTCTTCAAGCCGTAACTCACATTTCTTCAACTTGGCATAAAGCTTATATTCACGAAGATTTTGGAGTGTCAGCCTTAAGTGTTGCTCATGATCTTCACGGCTTTTGGAATAAATAAGGATGTCATCAATAAAGACGACCACAAAGTGATCTAAATATTCCTTGAATACTCGGTTCATCATATCCATGAAGGCAAAGCGAGAGCATTAGTCAATCCAAAGGACATGACTTGGAATTCATAATGCCCGCATGGGAGTTCGGAAAGCCGTCTTTGGAATGTCACGATTTAATCTTCAATTGGTGATATCCGGAGCGAAGATCAATCTTTGAAAAGAATTTGGCTCCTTGCAATTTGGTCAAACAGTCATCAATACGTGGCAATGGATACCTATTTTTGATGGTGACATGATTCAACTCCCGATAATCAATACAAAAGTCACATACTCCCATCTTTCTTCTTCACGAATAACAGAGGAGCACCCCAAGGAGAAGTACTAGGGACGAATAAAGCCGATGTCTAACAATTCCTGCAGTTGGGTCTTTAACTCCGAAGTTCAATAGAGCCATTCGATATGGGGCTTTAGAAATAGGTTTTCAGACTAGGGTTCAAGGTCGATATAAAATTCAATTTCACGCCTCGGGGTAGGCCAGGAAGTTCTTCGAGGAATACGTCGGAAATTTATTAACAATAGAAATATCGCTCAAAACCGGCGTATTTTTGTTTAAATCGTGACATGAGCTAAGAAAGCTTGACATCCGCTTTTTCAATAAACGAATAGCTTTATGGCTCGAGATGACCGTGATTGATTTTAATGGTTTGGTCGTTTGAATTCGCATAATAGGTTGATTAGGAATATGAAAGCTAACAACCTTACGAAAACAATCAATTTTTGCATGATAAGTAGTTAACCAATCAATCCTAGAATCACGTCAAATGCAAGTATTTTTAATGAAATAAGATCGACGGAGTAATGTGAGGGTACCGATTTGAACCAAACAAGACTTATAAAAAGTGGATGAAATGAAGGTTTCTCCAAACGGAGTTTTCACAGATAAGTCAAAGTCTAATTTCTCCGAGTCAAATTTAATCGATGGCGCAAGTAGGAGAAATAAAAGAATGGGTAGAACCCGGTATCAAATAAAGTATAGACTTCATTAGAGTTTATGATAAGCTTACCCGTGATGACCTCATTCGGATTCCTTGCTCTTTGAGGAGGTCACAACAACGCTCCATTGCACTATCGGTTTTGACTTTTCCGGGAATGACCTTTGGTGCCTCCATCCTAATTGAATTTGTCTTGATGTGAACGCACAAAATCGAGCTAAGTGACCTTCTCTTCCATAATTATAACATGCTTTGATGACATGGCAGCTTGATTTGAGCCCGATGTGTCCCTCTCTCCGTATTTGAAGCATATGATAGGTGGTCTTTCTCCTTCCTTAACAACGGTCTTTGGTCTTTGACGTCTTTCCATCATCATTGAATCTCCTTTTCTTGAAATGTCCATTCTTATTGTTTTGGCCTCGATTACCACCAAAGTGGTTACCATATCCGCCCGTTGATTCCCTCCACGCTTGTTGTCACCACTTCGATGACTACTCTCACCGGTATTATAATTTTGCTTACCGCTTCTCTTTTTAGTTCGTTGACTCATTATCGCGCTCCACTAATCGAGCCCTATTTACATCATCGAATACAAACATAGTTTATGAGAAATAAGATGTTGACGTATCTCCCGCTTCAAACCTCTTAAAAACATTCGCGCCATTCTCTCTTCATTATCCACCAGTGGGGACTAAAATAGTGATAACTCCGCAAATTTTGCCTCGTATTGCGACACGGTCATATTGTTTTGTTCCAACTTGATAAACTCCACCTCCTTCATGTGGCAAATACTTTCAGGAAAGTATTTGTCGTTGAACAGCTCCTGGAACTTCTCCCAAGATATCTTGAGAGACAAGAAGTTGAGTACGTTTTACCGATTCCCACGAAGAATCTGCCTCTCCGCGCAACATAAAAGCGTGAAAGGAACCTTTTCTCCTCGGAGCATCCCAAGACATCAAATATCTTGGTAATCTGCTTTATCCATGCTTCCGCCGAAGTGGTTTTGGCTCTCCTTAAACTCCCGGTGGTCCCGATCTCCTTGAATTGTTTAGCGGTGATCGCCGAGAGTTTTCCGTGTTTCCACCTACGTTTTGGATGTGAGTCGCTCTCGCTTTCTTTGTTGCATAAATTGCATAAAGCCTCGAACATTTGATCATTCATCATTTGGTCGGTGTTGTTTTTTTGCATGAGGATTGTCGCCTTCACGATGCACATTATCCACGATTATTGATATGTGGTGAATCAACGATCGCTCTGCGCTCCATTTCTATTCTCAACATTCTCGGATGTCATTTTCAGACATCGCCACAAAACAAAAGGTTAATTGACATGTAACAAATTATCCCTATCTTCCCGACCAACCAATAAAATAGCACATAAACTTAGGTAAGTCATACTAGCGAAAGGTATTCCCCGTCTCTCCCTCCTAGTACTATTCTCACATCTTAGCCAGGATCATATCCCTAAGCTCGATACCTGTTGTGGCGCCCCAAAAATTAGGTATACATCACCCATCTTGGGTAGTCGGATACATGGTACATGTAATTTAAATACAACTTACTAATATAAGCGTAGGTGTACAATACGACATAAAGCGTGAGTTTGAATACAAATATTGTCTACTAGATATTATACAAACTCAAAAGGAGTCCTCATTACAATTATTATCACACTATTTCACGAATAGTGAGGACTACTAATGCTATCCTCCGGACCATTACTCCGTTCCCAGACTTCGTCCCAATATATGTTCTCATTTCTCGAAGAGAACGGTGAAAGAAAGGGTGAGCTCAACTAGCCCAAAGAAGAAATATTATGACTAAGATAATGCGAATAAATTATCAATAGCCTTCAACGATGTTAAAGCGATAAAATATAATAAACATCAAGTTTAAGCTGCAATGAACAAACAATCCATTAAAAGAGTCAAGTAGAAAATAAAATCTACTATCTTTTATGATTTAAAAGGTTTTTCATCATCTTTGTTATATTTGAGACTCAAACTTTAATAAATAATCCACATCATCGAATCACCCATGCACTATGGCCAAGGATATTCTTTAGTATCACGACCACAATTATTCATGCACCACGGCCGAGAATAGTTGTGTATTCATTAATGGTCATGATCATGCCAACAATCGGTCCATCAATGCACTACTACCATCGAGGATTTTTATCACATCATTTGTAACATTACGGCCATGATTACACGAATAGTCTCTCGGTCATAATCATACCAAGTCCATCTACGCACTACAAAGCCACAGATGACTTTCAACATAATATAAACATGAGGATGATGACAATGATATAAGAATTCAATAAAACAAGTTCAAGAATTATTTTATCCAGGAATTATTAACGCCCAAATTATCAACATGATCATCGTTTTGTAGAGTAAAATTCAAGAATGATCGGAAGAATATTTCCATGAAAAGATCTTTGGATGAAACGCAAATATCAAGGATATTCCACTAATTTCATGGAGTATAAGTCAAAGTTTTAACCATTTGGGTATAATAAAGAATGGAATAACAAAAGAAATCACCACGTAAATGCGATTGATGTAGATAAAAGTTATTCCAATGAATAATAATAACGGAACCGGTCGGTGAAATTCACACGCAAGCGGGATGTTCAACAAAATAATAAAGATGGAACGGCATCCGGTAAAAACACATGAGATAGGATGTTCCAATGTAATAATAAAGACGGAACCAGTCCTGTAAAAACACATGCATGGATGTTCCAAGAATAATAAAGAGCGGAACCAGTCGGTGTAAAACACATGTATGGATGTTCCAACAAAATAATAATAAAGAGCGGAACCAGTCCCGTGTAAAAAACACATGCACAGGATGTTCCAACAAAATAATAATAAAGGCGGAACCAGTCAGGTGTAAAACACATGCACGGGATGTTCCAAATGAATAATAGAAGAATGTCACAAAGTATAGGGTAAACCACGTATACAAAAGTTATTCCAATGAATAATAAGCAATGGAATAACAACAATTTTCTTCATGAATAAGAAAGAATAACACCCCTTACTTTTGGTAGGAGATTGAATCTCTGCAGAGTGTAGTAACAAAATACTCTTCTTCTTCTCTCTTATTCTCTCTATACTTTCTCTCTCTAAAGCTTGAATGAATTCGTAAAAAATAATGAAGCACTAGACCTCTATTTATAGAAGATTTCTAGCTTAGCACCTACCATGTGAAAAGGAAAGTGGCTTGACGACTAGTGATGTGAAAAGAAAAGTGGTTCGGCGCACGTAATGTGAAACGACAAGTGGTTTGGACGCTTTGGTAAAGGTAATTACTATCGACGAAGGTAATTACTATTCACAAGGGTAATTACTATCGACGAAGGTAATTACTATCGATTTGAAGGTAAATACTATTGACGAAGGTAATTACTATTCACAAAGGTAATTACTATCGATGAAGAGACTCTTAGATGATGACATATGGGCCCCCCCATAAAATAATCAAACTTACCACAAACGTCTCATAATGAGACTCTTTATATACATTAAGGATTGAATAAATATTACCACAAATCATTTTATTTTTAATCAACACATTTTAATCTTTCAACAATTATTAATCATTTATAACTTGTCGTCTCAATTAATAATATAACATATTATATGATGATATCTTGTGATAATAATTGAATCAATAATATAAGAAATATGATGCATCAATTATATGTAGTAATAATTGAGCATGGTGAGTGACTTCTCACGTAAGCATCAATAATCAATCTAGTGTCTTACTATACAACTACGGCAGACATTCTTTGTACTTTTACTAAGGGTAGTTCAACGGTTTTAATGGTAACACCTCCGTCGTTATTTTTATAAAATATTTTTGTCGTTTTTCAATCCGGACAATAATTACATTATAGGGTCCACCAATGATTGAGTAGTTGTGAATAATATTCCCTAACAAAAAGAATATTCCCAACAAAAGAATATTCCCCGACCAAACGTAATATTTTATAACAACTTGCATACTTTGCAAAATTTATAAATATTACCCACAACTATAACATTATATCAAATTTATTCCATAATATTCAAAAATAATATTTATAGAAAATTCATCTTTATTTATAATAATTTGGGGTCTTACGTAAACTATAGAGATAAACTATAGAGAAAGAAGAAAAGTATTCTCGCTACTTCACTCTCGATATCAAGTTTCTTTTACTACGGTAAGGGTATTATTTCTTTTATATTCATGAAGAGAACTTTTATTGTTCCATCTTTATTATTACATTGGAATAACTCAGATATGTGCTACCCTATACTTGGTGAAATTCTTTTGTATTCCATTCTTTATTATTACATTGGAATATCATGTTTGTGCTTTTACGCCAGACTTGGTTAAAACTTTATTATTACGTTGGAATATCTCGCTCATTTTTTACGTGGGACTGGTTCCGTCTTTATTATTCTGTTAGAACATCCTGTTGGTGTGAATTTCACCTGACCTGGTTCCGTCATTTAGTATATTCATTGGAATAACTCGCTATACATAAGTAAGTAAAGCGCATGCATGGTGATTCTGTTATATTCCATTCTTTATTATTACATTGGAATATCCCAGCCGATTGCATATTACGCCTGACTTGGTTCCGTTATTTATTATTCTAATGAAATAACCTGTCTATGCGAAGTACCACATGCATGGTGATTTTTTTGTTATTCCATTCTTTATTATACTCAGTTGGTTAAAGTTTTGACTTCTACACTCTATGAAATTAGTGGAATATTCTTGATATTTGCGCTTCATCCAGTATCTTTTCATGGAAATATTCTTCTGAGCATTCTTGAATTTTAAATTACAAAGAAGTATCATGTTGACAATTTGAATGTTATTAGTTCTTGAATAAATTAATTCTTGAACTTGTTTTATTGAATTCTTATATCATTGTCATCATCCTCATGTTTATATTATTTTTGAAAGTCATCTGTGACCTGTAGTGCATAGATGGACTTGGTATGATTATGACCACGGATTATTCGGTGTAATCATGACCGTAATGTTACAAATGATGTGGTAAAAGTCCTCATCGTCCAAGTGCATTGATGGGACGATTGTTGGCATGATCAATGACCATTGATGAATACACAAATATCCTCGCCCGTAGTGCATGGATAATTTGTGATCGTGATCCTAATGAATATCCTCGTCAGTAGTGCGTGGATGATGTGGATTATTTATTGTTTGAGTCTCAACGATAAAAGTGATGAAAAACCTTTTAAATCATAAAAGATAGTTATTCTCTACTTGACTCTTTTAATGGATTCAGATGTTCACCGCAGTTAAACTTCGATGTCTATTGTATTTTATCGGTTTAACTTTGTTGAGAACTAATGATAATTTATTCTGCATTATCTTAGTCATAATATTTCTTATTGGGTTAGTTGAGCTCACCCTTTCTTTTCACCGCTCTCTCGTGAAATGAGAACGTAAATGGGACTCAATCGAGAAGCGGAGTGATGGTCCGAGATGGTGTCTTAGTAGTTCTCACTATTCGTTAAATAGTGTGATAATAAATGTAACGAGGACTATTAAAGTGTGGATATTGTCAGATGACAATATTTGTATTAAAACTCATGGCGATGTATTTTATCGTATTTTTTCTACAATTGTTGTATAATCAAGTTGTATTTGAATTTAGTACCATGTATTTGATTTACTCGAGATGGGTGATGTATACCTATTTTGGGGGCGTTACAATTATGTTTAATCAAAAAATAATAATTTGTTTCGTAAGATTTTAAAATTTGAAAGAGATTTCGAAAAATGTGTTTTAGGATTTTGTTATCTGGTTATTTGCTGACAAGGATTTTAGTGTAAAATATATGATTATGCATCCAATTTTCTCAGCATCTGTTTATGTTGTCCCTTATTAGGGGATTATAAACTTCATTGAATATTTGGTGACCTGATTTAGAGTTTGTTGATTTTATTAATCCATGGTCTAGCATTTGTTCTTATTAAATTTGTATGAAAAGCTTTAATTTTTATTGGAGCATGAACAAATTTTGATTACATAATTACATGAAATTTAATTACCAAAAAGTGTATGAATTTATTTTTTTGATACAATAAATATTTGTTATTTTTTGATATTTATGTTATTTATTGCTCAAGTTCATAATTTAATTAATTAGATCAAGTTAAATAAAAATGATAAAAGTTTGGGGAAACATTTGACTAACAAAAATTGACCAAAAATAGAAAAAGAATATTTGTGCACAATTAATACATCATTGAGGAACAGGTCTGCTAAAAAAATATTTAAAGAACAATTTAGCAAAAATATGAGAAATGATGTTAGATATGCTATTTTTAGTCCCCTTATCATTTACTCCATCAAGTAGTAGTAGGAACTTGTAATGGAGGAATATTTTACTACTACATTATTTTAATTTGTGCTAGTATTGATTGAAAGGTGACCAATATAAAGGCCTGTACGTGTTCTCACGTGACTTGGACGTGTGGAGTCCACGATGTTTAAGAGAGATTGGGTCGTGGGATACCCACCCACCTTGTTTTCTGAACCAAACTTAGTTCATTCCCGCCTTCCTTCCAACGACCACCCACTACTTGCTTCAAATTTAAAAGATAAAATAGTAAACTGTCATATTGTGATTTAAAAGATAAAATGTTTACTGAATCGCATAAATTAAGCAGTAAAGTTGATGTCGCCCAGCCCACCAGTGACCCCGGCCGGGGGTAGGGTACACGACCAAAAAGAAAGAAAGAAAGAAATGCCATTAAGCTTCTGCAGGTGTGAAAAAAAACTTTATAATGCCCCCACCATCACTAATTCACTATGTAGTGGGAGTGGCTGCTCACAACTAGTAAAATATTATTTTGACACTGGGACTGGGCTGGGTCGACATCTTCTTTGTTGCTTTTTGTAATCAGAAGCGACCACTCGAACATAGAAATCTTTTTGTTATTTTAATTTGTATTGATTAAACATTCAGAATTGATTGATCCCCACCCACCCCATCATCTGAACCAAAACCAAATCTTTAAAATTTTGTAACCGTTAGATTGAATCAAGCAACATTTTCTACAGAGTCAAAAACAGAATTGAGGGAGGAGATAATAGAAATCACTCGAAACGATAGAACATATAACACTACTTTATTTAAGTTCAGGACGGACAGCATCAAGTCTAGGAGTCACTTGACAAACATACAAGTTTGTTTAGTAGTAGTATATAATATGATTATATGAATTGAAGGAAGGAAAGAAGGAAGGAGTGCCATTGTGTTTATACTTCCAAACATCTGATGTCCTCTCTAAACTACTCTCTCTCACAATCAACAGAGAGCTTCTATCAGCATCACCTTCAAATGCTCGGCTTCACATTGAGGCGAGATGCTAGCTTCTGACCGAGAGACCTGTCTGCCTGCACCGCATACCAATATTTTAAATCAGTTTATATCCTCACCTACTCTTTACCAAGTCTTACGCTACAATTTTAGAAACACTTGGAAAGGAAAGGCCTGGAATCAAACCTGAGTCCAGTATGAGATCCATATGCTGCGGATCTCATGGGTAACACGAGGATCAGATAAAGCATCAACCAGTCTAGAGATAAATCGCTCTTGCCTGGAAAATAGAAGAACGATAAAGTAAGCTGTATTATGAAAATAATATATCATTTTGCAAACAAAAAAGACACCTGTACCTGTCTAGGGAAAAAGATCGGTATCTCTCTCCTGGCTGCTTGAAGTTGTTCTCTTTCTCAATCATGCACTGCAATAAACAACAAGCTATTACTATTAAAAGAAGTTAAACAGACCTCCTTGTATTTATTAATTAAATCAACCTTTCGGAAATTAAGTTCTCGGCCATTCAAAAGCAGCACAAACAAACAAAAGCTAACATTACAAACTCACCCTATCACGCCTTCCCGACAACACGGGAGGAGGAAGGGGGTGCCTCTCAGCATGGCGCACATGATCAAACCTTGATGGGAAGTAATTTACCTGGGAAAGAGTTAATTGGGTGATTAATATAAAGAACACAATCATACTCAAAATTATCAGAGATGGCTATGTGGTAATCAAGAGATCATTACAAAATTCAAAATCTGTACTTTTACCCAAGAAAGAGACAGTCAGAGAATTACAGTACCTCCTCATCCCTGTGCATAAAATTCATTAAGCCTTCATGGTGATTATTGTGATGAGCGCTCTTGGGAGCATTAGCTGGGAGCTGCAGATAGTTCGGTCCAAGACGGTGCCTCTGAGTATCAGCATAAGAGAATATCCGAGTCTGGAGCAGCTTATCATCAGAATAGTACACACCAGGAACAATAATAGCAGGGCAGAATGCAAGCTGTTCATTTTCTGCAAAAAAGTTGTCAATATTCTTATTCAGCACCAAGCGGCCCACTGGCTGCAGGGGCAAGATGTCCTCAGGCCAGGTCTTGGTAACATCAAGTGGGTCGAAGTCAAATCTGTCCTCATGATCGGGGTCTATGATCTGGATAAAAAGCTTCCACTCAGGATAATTGCCCGCGGCAATCGAGTCATATAGATCTTGGGTGGCATGGCTGTGATTAGCTCCTCCAACCTTGATGGCTTCTTCCTCCAACAAACTCTTCACTCCGCAGGTAGGCTTCCAGTGAAACTTCACATAGTGTGCTTTCCCAGCCTTGTTAATCAAACTGTAAGTGTTAACACCTGAGCCTTCCATGTGCCTGTAATCTTGTGGAATACCTATGTCATCCAGGAGGAAGGTGAACATGTGCAAACTCTCTGGGTGGTGGGAGAAGAAGTCCAAGATTCTCCAGTTCTCTTGAATGTGAGACTTCGGATTGGGTTTAAGAGCATGGACCATGTCTGGGAATTTCATTCCATCACGAACGAAGAAGACAGGGAAATTGTTTCCCACCAAATCAAAGTTACCCTAAATCCAGAAGAAAAATGTCACATTCTGAACAAGAAAGAGTGAAATTCAAAAGACAATAATTCTAAATTGAATACTAATCACAAGCGGGACCAACAAGTTAGAATGCTTCTAGAGTTTATACTAATGCAAAACTAATCAATGACATGGACATATGGACAATAATCCCTTTTTTACATCTTTTTTTATTCTTTTTTAATAGTGAAAACTACTATATGTTCAAGTTGTAACTTCTGTATAAAAATTAATCTAACCACTATGTAAATTTCACAATTGTTTCATCCATTCAGAAAAAGAAATGTATGTATTTTGAAGTGGGGATCCTAATGTATGCTAACCAAGATGGTAGAGCTTGCTTAGTTATGGCAACCATAACACCCTACATATCTTGCAAAATAACTCACTGTTGTCAATGTACTCCGGGCCGGGGTGGGGGGAATTAAATAAAAGAAAAAAAAAATCAGTCTCACCTCTCTGGTGTAGAACTTCACTGCAAAACCTCGGGGGTCCCTGAGGGTTTCAGGGCTTCCACGCTCATGGATAACAGTGGAGAAACGAACAATTACAGGTGTCTGAACGCCAGGGGCTCGAAGAAAATCAGCACATGTAAGTTGAGAAATATCATGGGTGACCTCAAAGAAACCCTTGGCACTAGCACCCCTTGCGTGGACAACTCGTTCAGGGATCCGCTCCCTATCAAAATTAGCAAGTTTCTCCACCAAATGATAATCCTCAAGGAGGATTGGGCCTGTCAAATAGAAGATGAGTTTATATGACTGGACGCACATATTCAAAACATAATCTGTTTATGCGAATAATTCTATTGGTAAGCATTTAAATGAGTAATTTTGAGCCTAGCATTATTTCACATAAGACAATTTCCACTAGTAATTATGAGCACCTTATACACTTGAGAGTTTTATATTTTTAATAATTAGACACCATAGAAGGCAGAAGCAGATAACAATGATCTTGTATTCCATTTAGGAATACAAATTCATACCAACTGATTTAGTAAAAAATCATTCCTGTACATTATGACACCGAACCAGTTCTCAAGTTTCAAGAAAATATGTACGGGAGTTTATTTAAAACAGAAGGCCTACAACAAAGACAATAGGAAAAGAAAATTAAAGGCTAAACATTCACATCAAGATCTCCTTCCAAGAAGCACCATGGACCAGAAGAGGGAAACTCCCAAGATGAGGGGACACGTCACCATGAAGGCAAGTAGCCATATGCTAATCTCGATATTCATGTAAGAAGTTCTCTTCATAATGCACATATCTACATCCTAAAGCTAACCATACAAATTCGACACATGTAAACTAGAGAAAGTAATGTGAATGGATTCAAGCTGGATGAAAATGCTTATTACACAAAAGAACAAGAATCAACAAATTAGAAACATAGGAATAGGAATAGGAATCTTCCAATATTTTGTTCTGTCAAACTAAATCACCACAAATTTTAGCACTGCTCGCTTTTGTCATGTTTCATCAAATCATCACATAGTAAATTCAAATCCATACATGAACTTTTTCCACCAAAATTGCAAATTATAAGGACAACCACGGTGTCAATACCGACAGCCATCACAACTTTATACTTCTTAAAGACAACTAACAAGTAATATAACAATAATAATAGATCTCTGGTAGATAGGAATCAACCACTTAAATCAAACAGCAAATATTGTATAATAATGTATTTCCACTCCTGAAAATAAAGCCAATAAGAACCTATAAATACAGCAAAATAGTAGCGATCTACAAATCCTTGTTATCCACTTAAAAAAAGACATCAAAAATTAGTAATAAAAATTACCTCTAGTTCCCACAGTCAATGATGCATTGTTGTTCCAAACTGGAGCGCCGGAATTTGTTGTCCAGTAAGGGGAATTAAAAGCACTTGAAGGGCGGTACTGCATCACAAAGAACAAAATAAGTAATCTGGGAAAAAAAATTAAATACAAAAAGAGCAGTTTACACATGCACACGTATACGGAGAGAGAGATGAAAAGCTATTAAGCATAAGGCAAATTAACTTTGAGATGAAAAATCGAATAAAATAGACTAAAATAAGGTAATTATTAATCTAAAAAACAAATCTCGGAGATAAACCCATATCTGGAAAGCGGAAAACCTAAACACGTATCAATTTGAGCTTAAAACAAGAGCAAGATTAAGTAAAAGGTAGATTCTTTGATCACATAGAAGCCAAATTCAATACCATAACCTTCAAAATTCAAAAACCAGTCAATTTTAATTCCCCTCCCTTTACTCAGTAACCAAACAGGTTATGAGCATATAAGAGATTATGCGAAAATAATTATCAAAGCAACAACACTACAAAAAATACATGACTAAATCAAAAAATAATAATAATAAATACGAAATAATTAGACAAATAAAACAGAACCCAACACATTAGAAGTATGAGCAGAAAAAAGAAATTAGAAACATGAAGAAATAACATGCTTACCTTGTAGGGATCCATGGTGGCAGGTTGAATAGAGAGTATAAATTTTTTTCCGATGAGAGAGAGAGAGGTGATGATATCGGGGTGGTGAAGTAACAGTCGCCTCTCTTCTTTCTTTTATAAGAGACAATAAATAAATAAATAAATAAATTTGGTTCTAATATGGAGTTTTTTTTAACAATTTGATAAATTTTTGGGTGGAGATATAATTGGCCCTTAATTCAAAATCTCGCGACAGTGTAAGTTTATGGCTTCGGACAATTTCCCTGTCATTTCTCTTATCAATAAAATATTCCCTCCTATGACTAAAAATATATTTTTAAAAAAAATATTTTAAAAAGGATGAGATAAAAGTAAATTGAATGAATGATAAATATGTTATTTGATGAGATTCATTAATATAAAAAAAATTATTTATCATTCTATATAATTTTATGTGGTTACTAACGATAAATTTATAGTAATTTTTTATTTTTTTTTCTTAATTTTTATTTTTTTAATATGTATACAAATTATATTTTACTAGTCTTAAAGACAAATACACAAATTTAGGTTTCATCAAATATATGTTTTTTGTCCTTAAAAGAATTAGATAAAATACATAAAACAAAGAGTAAATATGTCATTAAATGGATCTATTAATATAAGAAAATAAAAATATTTATCACTTTATATAATTTTGTGAGTCCTTAAAAATATTTTTTTTAAAAATAATTCATTTCTTCTATTTAATTCTACTTTTTTTAATATTGTGCAAGTTATACTTTGATTAATGATACTATTACATAAAAGTATCACATATCCCTTACATAAGTGGCACCATAGATTTGTTATTAACATGACCTACTTAACTCAACAAAATTTATGAGTGTCACCCATACAATACTTTTATGTGATAATATTTTTATACTTTACTATGTGCGGAGTACTTATTATTCATTTATATAGGAGATTACTGCCATTTTCTTATATTATCTGATCCATCTATTTCTTGTATGATCTAAACCATTCTTTTAAAATTAAATATAGTATATTTTAACTTTCAGAATTAGTTTGTAAAAATCTAAAATTTTAAACAAGAAATTATTTAACTATGATACAAACAACTACAATAATTACTTCATAAACTAACTTAAGTTGTACTATTTTTTTTTAAAAATGTTTAAATGAAATTATATCAATTTTAAAATACAAATTAACTAAAAAGGGAAATTGTATCTCAGATTCAATGGAGGAGGTATTATATTCAAGAAATTATTCTTTTCAATTATAGATTTTGATATTTTGACAAATTTATTATTTAACGTCAATACGAAATTAATTTATTTATGTGATAAGAATCTTATATAAAATAAATAAATTTAATTATAAATATTATGCTACGTGTACGTTATAATCAAACGAGATCCTTCAAATTGGGATGAATAGAGTATTAAGTTTCATCATATTTAAGAAACTGATATTTTTATATTATTTTTTTTTTATATTTTTACACGTATGATTCACATATTAGTTGATAAAAATTTGACACATGGGCTCTACATATGAAAATATCAATAAATGATGTATAAATATCAATTTTCTATATTGACGAAGTTACGAAAATAATATTATCTCCGTTCCATAATATATGTCGTTTTAGAGTTGTGCACAAAAGTTAAAAAAAAATGATTGCATAACATTAAATATTATATTTATCTCATACTTATCTCATAATATCATTTATCATATACTTATCTCATACTCTCTTATCTGTAATATTTTTTAAAAAAGATAATTTTAGAAAGATTATAGTTAATTTTTTTAAATTATATAAAACGTTAAATAATTTTAAAAAAAATAAAATTATTTAAAAATTAAAATATCATATATTATGAGACTAATAAAATAAGGGTTATATGAAATGGACCCACTGACACTTTTAAAAGGCATTTTTGGTGAACATTTCGAGACCGCTGATGTGGAGCATAATGCATATACTGACACACTTAGATAAATTATACGTAGTACTCGATAAAAGTTATAATTAAGTTTTTGTACATATAAAAAAAATTAAAATTCTTCATAATTAAATTATTATTTAGTTATATAATTTTCTTCATATAACTAGTGATATTTTATAAATATGTATAAATAATAAAAATATAAAAATTAATACTAAAGATATTTTATAAATAAGTATATATTTAAGTTGAAATTATCTAAAATAGTAGAGTAATAAGAAATTTTATTCTTAGAATAATGGAGTACTAAACAAACTTAATAACTCATGCAAAGTACAGATAAATTTAAAAAGACTAATTAAATAAATATTATATAATATTTTTAAACGAAATTTTAATACGACTTGATTGTTCAAAAGTTAATTATTTTTTTATCTTTACTGGATTAACGTTTAGGTTAACTTTTGGAATATCAAAATTTATGAACAAATAAATACATGAAAATTAATAAAAATAACTAAAGTTAAAGTAACTTGCCTTGACCTGGTATATACTCCTTTTGATGGATGAATATCTTATAGAGACAAGTATTTATTTCCTTTTTTTTTTTTTTTTTCTTATGATGGATAAATATTCAGACTAGTTTTTTGATGATAATATAAATAAATAAATATTGTGGAGAAGAGAAGGTCGTGATTCAGTGATTCCTTATCCTGAATTTTATAGTTTCATGGATGTATTTATTGTATGTTATTGTTATTATCCGAAACTGTTCTACAGCCACTGGTGTCAGGTGTCACTCATAACGGGACACGTACCTAAAAGGCCTTGAAACGCGTGCTCAGAATATATATGGCATCGTAGAGCTATGTTGGACGTTGTGTGAGCCGAGAGAGAGAGAGAGAGTGTGATAAGATTAAGATTGGAATGGAACGGGCCGTCACCTTAGCCTCAACGCCAAACTGTAATACATAGAATATGTGGGTGGGTTTCATAAGAGGTTTGAAATTGGATTTGGTAAACCTTATCCATCTATCTATCTACGTACATGGCTGGCTAGTGGCTACCAGTCCTTCCTTTTTGCAAAACAAGTGTTTAACTTATGGATCCGGTTAGCATGAAATTTATTTTTGGATAAATTGGTGGATCCGATAATAAAATCTTATGACACATAAAGCGCCGTTTGCAAAATAGATTCGTTACAGTGATCAATTACAAACTTATTAAAGGAGAAAAAAAAAAAAATAAACTTCTAATCTTAACTTCTTCTTCAGGATAGCCAGCCATAAACATTCAAATTTTAACTTCTCCTCCCCTCCTCCTCCTCCCTCCCTCCAATATTGTCTGTTTTGATTTTGCACATTTATTACCCAAATTACAAGCAGTTGAGAATAAATTCATGAAAACTGAATATAAGCGTGAAACTCACTTTTAATACATATCAAGTGTAAAATTATTAATTTAAAATATACCTCTTATAAATGTAAAATTATTAGTTTAAGAGCTGCATATCTCAATAAATTTTATTGCCAAAAAAGGTATAGTAATTTGTAACCAATATATATATATATATATATATATATATATATATATATATATATATATATATATATATATATATCAAAACGGATCTAAAACATACCTCTCTTAAATAACATACTTTTATTAAAAATACATCGTTTTGAATATTCTTTTAAAAATAAAATAATATTAAAAGATAATGATCTCACTTACTTTTTTTTTTTTTTAAAAATCACCGTCATTTCCACTTATTTTTTAAAAAAATAAAATTATATAATTTTTTAATAAAGTTATGATATTTAAGAGAGTTGCATTCTAGATCAGTACTCGTATACAGAACATGTCATTTTCCACATCAACATATGCAAATATGAACTTGTACTTTAGCAATGAAATCTCACATTTTGGACCTGAAACTGTGAAACATCACTACCCCAATAATATAATTGGCATCATTGCATGCATGATTTTGAAAAGCTATATTATTCTTGATCATAGGATCAATCAAAATAAGTATACCATAAAAAGCAAAAAATATTGGTAGGCGGTTCCCCATATACATGCTTATTTCCTGTTGCATAGTTAGACCCACATGAATTGCATAAAATTATCAAAGTCATGTAATACCTTTGCAAGGATACCCTTACTGAACTAAACAGAACAAGGTAATGAAGGGATGAGAAAAACATTAAAACATATTTACAATGGATACCTGAAAAGTTTGGTAGAAACAAACAACAGCAGGAGTGGAGGTTTTTGTTTGAGAAAAAGGAATGGGTGGGAGTTGTTAAGTTACAGACTTATAGCTGTATGTCTGTATTAGTCTACAAAATCTACATCTTAGAAGCAAAATTGTAGTTGCCTGAACCTCAAACTTGCCAAAATTAAGTAGACGAGGCTACCCTTTTAATTCATTTCTTGGACTGGGGTGATTGATTCATTTGCAGTGGATTCATAGTGGCACGAGATTTCCCCAGGATATTCAATGCTTCCATTCGTTGCATCTCTTTACCTGCAATAGAGGAAGATCAAAACCAAATGCAGTAGTCTTTCTTTCTCGTCCCATTTTTTCCTTTTACTGGTGATATACTTTCTTATCAAGTTAAATGAATTAGAAAACAATATGGAAACAAATCTTATACGAACAATTAAACCAACCTTAACCATCTTCATAAGATAGTTGAGTTAAATCCAAATTAAATTCAATGACAAATTGCCTACTCAAGAAAACGAGATACAGCTATTTTCAGCATATGCAACTTGTTTTCTTGGGAAGCTTTAGTGAAGGGGAAGTTACTTTCCGCAAGTACTCCACTCAATCCCTCTGAGTGGGAATGTTGCCCGATAACAGACAATAATGACATTTTCTACAATATCTTGTTGACTTCTCCTTAACAAAGGTTAGTTTGTGAACAGATAACAGTTTCGAGGAGGTATATGACAAGTTGGAAGATATTGAGGCTTAAAATACTTATGCACTGAAGAATGTCCCAAGTAGTATAAAACATAGGCCAAGTAATTGTCATAGGAAATATGGAGTAAACCTAGAGAATCTTGAGATATAACTTCAATTTAATTCGCTAACTTTACACCTTTTATGTCACATAAATACTATTTATAGCCATTCACAAGTATTTCCTACCTAGAAGAAATCTGCATTTGAGAGATTCTTATATATTATGTAAAATAAACACACACCATACGAAGGAGAAAAACTGAATTCACGTACCTTCCTCTATTGTTAATTGAATTGCTTTTTTCTCCAATTCAAAAGCATATATGCTAAGTTCAGTCGGGGAAAATTGTCGAAGCCCTAATAAGATCATCATAAAATAAAGAAAAAGAGCAGCATCCAAATTGTCAAAACAACTGATGTATGGGACATATCTAACTAAATAGCTGCGCTACTTGAAAGCAAGAACATACTCTGAATGAGATCTCTGTTATTAGACTCATCACATGTCTTCAAGAATTTCTGCAGGTCAATGAATCGTTCTTCCCATTGTTGACCATCAGCCCGCTTAGAATTAGTAAAATGGGGAACCTCCGAAGAAGCCTTAAGGCAATCACGTTCTGCAGCTCGAACCCCATTACCAGGCTTACCAAGAGAAATGGGTAATGACGGGGCGGCATAAGAAAACATCATCTTTGGGGCCATCTGATTTGGTGTAACTACAGGAACACAATGTATATTACTCTCCCTCATCTTAGTATGTTTACGGGGTATTTCTTGCTGCATATTGCAAAAATTCCTCATTTCAGAACTACTAAAATATCTTTTTGTGCTGTTCTGAATTCTTCCTCTCTCTGGTTCGAAGTCAAATTTTTTACGGGCATACATGAGATGATCTTTTGCAACAATGTTGCTCAAGGGTATAGGAAAAGGGTAGCTTGAAGGGGACTCGGGTGTGAGCCTCTTAGTTCCACAAACCTTAACTGTATCTGAAATGAGTCTTCCCTCCACACACAGCGAACTTTCTTGATGGTTACGTATCAAACCACTATCGTCATTTTGAACATCTGTCAGCACCACCTTCTTTGTTGTAATTGGTGGCTGCTTATGGTAAGTATGCATGCCAGTCCTGCTGGTGTCCAGCCTATTGTTCTTGAGTTCAGAATTAATCATCTCTTAAATAAGAGCCAACTTGGGTAACAAAAAATATCCACGACTGCACAGAAGAGGCATGTCACTACATTAAAACAAACAAGCAAGAGATTTACTAAACCAAACGAGAAAACAAATTAATACTTGAAAGAACCTAAATAATAAGCAAATATGAAACAAGTCAAAAAAGTCTATCAGTAAATGACAACAATAACTAAGAATGTGGAAGAATGTAGGCCAAAAGAGACGAGGTAATACAGTCAAAAAACTTTTCTTTAATGCTGCTGACCAACCACTACCAATTCAATAATCTAGTTTCAGCTGACTTTGAGTAAAGTCTTGAGCTTTTAAGAACATAATCAAAATCAAATAAGTTCACATGAATTTTATAATTTCACAACTTGACTAGGAAAATCGAATGGGACTCTTTTTATGGGACGGAGGAAGTATTAATAGGTCTAATAACAACAAACAAACAAAAAGCATAGGGAATGTTTTTTTGTGCTAAATAAGAATTTATTTAAATTCTTATTTAGCCAAAAAAAAAATGGTTCCCTAAAGTCATGTTTATTTTCCAGCAGCAAACAAAAATAGAAATGATCAAAACTAATAGTTATAGATTATTCTAGCAGATAATTAACACATGCATTCACTACAAAATGACCATAATTAATCACCTGTAATTAAACATTTCTTTTAGAAAGCCGTTTTAAGTGCTCATTCAAATTCCCAAAAATTAACCCCCGCTTCAATATAAGAATGAAATGGAAATCGATTTATGGAGCAAAAATTCATGTGCAGTTATAAATAATAATCCTACAGTTGAAAACCCCACGAAAAAAGCAGATATAGCGCGATTATACATGCATATATACAAATTCACAGAGAGAGAGAGAGTGGGGGTTGGGTTTTGAGTTTTGAGGTAGCGGAGACTGATAATATAGATTACAGAGAGAGATTTACCCCTTGTCTATTGCTGCAAGGAGGCAACGGATCCGAGGAGAGAGAAAGTAGAGACGGCGCGTGATGCAGAGAGAGAGAAGAGGGTTTTCAAACGATGAAGCTTTGCCTCCAAAGGAGAGTAATTTATAGAGTAGTTCATTTGATTAATAGTGAATAATAAAAGTTTGTTAATCATTAATACTTTACTAATTAAACATAACTGCTATTTAGTGATGTCATTTGCCAAATCTGAAATCATTCCTTCGGGTCTATATTATATATATATATATATATATTTAGTGGTCATTTGTCAAATCAAAATAAAAAATTATTCCTCGGGTATGACATGATACCAAACCCGCTTGTTTTATATATGTGAGTGTATATAAAATTTATATCAATATATAAAAATTTGATTTAAAAAAATATTATCATTTTTTTATCTCCTACTTTTGTTCTCATCCTAAATTATCTTTTCACTAATTAACTTGTAATTTTTATTTACACAGGATTATATATATTATATATATATATATATATATAGAATTAAGTACACAAAAAAATTGGTGGGCAGTCATATACAAAGATAAATTTTAATATAAAATGTATAAATATGTTTTGACGTTCTAATGTAAAATGCTCATGAATTTCATAACAGTAAGAGTTTGAATTGATGGATCGTTGAAATCAATTTTAATCTTCTAAAATAGATTTTAATAAGGAATAAAATGATAGAGTTTGAAATTATTTATTCTATTCTCTCTTTCCAAGTAATAAAATTAACAACAACTAATTAAGTTCAATTTAAGTTCTTTGTATATCCCATTTATGTTAGTTTGTGGAACACTTATAAACAAACTTTCAACCGATAAGGGGGTCATTCAATAAAATATTTAAGTCAAAATAAGGTCAATTTAAACTAATTATAATACGATATTTATTTATTTATAAAATATGAAATTGCTGTTTCTGAAAATAAAATTCAAGACTCTCCCAGTTAAGAGTAGCACATTTAAATCTAGCATATACTACTCCCTTAAACAAACACCAAATCCTTTCATTCCAAATACTTGCTCTGAATAAAACCTTAACCCTAGTACCTTAGTACTACCGACGTGGTCCCCTCTCCAGCGTAAATTGAAGATAAAATTTACAAGGTCAATTTTCCTTCCAAGAGGAACTGTTCTAAATTGAGTAACTTTGGGAAGTCAATTAGAACCATTTAGACCATAAACTCCGTGTAAAGGTAAAAAATATCTATTAACCAAGTCGTTCCAAGAGCCTGGACATTACCAGATATGGCTAAAATGTTCTCTCTGGTGTCGATCAAACCCATTTCTTGGAGCTGGGAAAGTTGATTTGCATAAACTTATCAAGTATACAAAGAATTGTAAGAAAAATACCTATAAATTCTCGTCCAAATCTCTAAAATTGTCAAGTATGGGCAGACTGCAGGGAAAACTGGGTACTGGGAGAAGCTAAAATAAAAGGATAAAAAATTAGCCTGTCAGATCCAAATGTGCCAAGAGTTTTCATCAACCACCCTAAACCCATATTAACAGGGCCTTACTCATTGCGAGAATCCAACTAATAAAAATATATGTTGCAAGGAAAATAATTAGCTTATCAATCTTATGTTAACTAGTATGTACTTCAAAACTATTTTGTTTATTCAAAACAAAAAAGGTAAATTCATTTGAACGTAATCCTCAAAAAACCACTTAAAAAGCTGAAGCTATATTAAAAATAAACTGGTATGGAGACTATCAAAGATGGACAAAGAAAAAGGAATTCCTCAATACAGATAGATGCCTCAGAACTATAACCATCATCTGAGAAACCCATTAGGGAGATAGAACAAAGAATTGTCAAACATACCTGCTCCCCTCCCAGTCTGACCAGTTCTGCAGACAAAACATTCAATTGAGATCAAGAGCAGACAGTCAAGAAAATATGTAAAATTATCAACAATCAAAGATCAAGAGCAGCCAGTCAAGAATTTAATACAGTAATAATTATCAACAATCAGCAGGTGACATGATCACAAGACTAAATGCCTGATATATTCTTTTGCGTCAAATTAAAGTATACTGGGAATCGGCAGTAGAATGCCAAGACTTACAGAGGTGACTGCAGTGACTGTGAACCAAACAGAGATGAAAGTCCATTGCTTGCTGAATAAACCGAAACAGAATACATTCATCAATACAAAGGGGGAAGAAGGAACAAAAAATAAAAAAGAAGCAGAGGAAAATTTTCAATTGCCCAATACAAGCAAACATTTAAACCTCAAATACAGAAAAGGAAAAGGTTACATGATTCATACAAAATTCACTCTTGCAAATCCAATATATTTTACGTTGCTGATGAATCAATAAACTAGTAACTAGTATTGAAAAAAAAGATGAAACACAATTGAAGGAAGATTCAAAAAAATATTTCAACAACAAAGTCGCTTGACAACACAATATTCCATACGTAGTTGAGAGAGAGAAATGTTAGTGACAATACTGCTTACAACAATTGTACCTGCAACCTCTCTAGTGAAGCCAACTCACTCAGTAATGATTCTGGGTTTTGCATTGCTTCTTGCACTTCAGGATTGGAATCAACCATACCGCTCAGTTGTGGATCCATATCAACCAACTGGTGACAATTAAAACAATTTTAAAATTAAGAGAAATTTTTAATAAATTCAAACTTAGAACTCTTAGACATGTTGCCAGTGTAAAACAATATGGCTAGACCTGGTTCATCATCTGTGATACAGCTGGATTTTGTAATAGCTGAATCATCGTAGAAGGATCTATCAGGCCACCAGACCTTGAGTCAATCCCTGAGAGCATGCGCGCCAAAGTCACCAAGACCAGGCACATTTGCACCACCGGCACGATTGATTCTTGTAATATTGTTTGTCCAAAGTTGCTATATTCAAATTTAGTATTTCTTAGAACACTTTCCAACTGACTGTGATATGATTAACAACAGAGTCCTCAAAACATTAATGTCACAGATGATTTCAGCGAGGCGGAATCTGAACCCATATGCGTTCAAGGTGGAATGAACTCGCTAATAGAAGCCAAAATTACAAAATCATGGGGCACTCACTCATGCTGCATTTCAACTCAAATGTTCCAAATACTATATCCAAAAGCTAACCAAAAAATTAAAAGAGTATCAAGCTTTTTAAATATAAGGCAAGCAAACTGCAGTCTTCTTTGCATGTGTGTGGAGCAGAAAACAGAGCATCCTGTCCATCTTAATAAATCTCCAAGTATCATTTATTACTTTTTTCTCATATTGTAACATGTGTAGTCACATTTAATGTGACACTAGCATGCTTACATGTCTCAATTGCATCTGTTTTGGACTCCAGTCATCATTGGCCTGAAGAAAGTAGCCTCAGGTAATCACATACTCGCATAGCTACTATAATACTTACCTATATAGTTTTGTAGATCAACTAATGACCACATGGGGACTTCTACAAGTTTTGAAATACATTATAAGTTTAGAAATACATGCATAGAACAAAAAAAAAGTATCCTCTCCAATAATTGAAAGACTCGAGCATACCTATTCTGTTCATCCATCTTGAACCTAATGTGATTGATTATAACCTTAAATTTTCATTAGAATACAAGGCTCTGGGAATCATACAGCAGTGAAGGAATCATGAATGAAAAAGCATACACACAGACAAAGTAACATTAGCATGGATTAAGATGGAATAAAACAATAGATGGTAGTTTTCATCTATCACAAGATTCCATCACATGGAAACCCTCACACCTCACTCTGAAGTCTGAACAATAGCCTAGTAATAATATACACCTCAATTTCTAATACTAATACTATTAACGTTTTACTGGAGGACAGATTAGCAGGGTTTACAGTGACAATAGTTAAAAATAACTTATCATAATAATTATAAAAAATTAAAGATATTCTCGCCTATACATTCACATTCTAAGACCAAAATATCTCCAAAGCAGAAGTAATTAAGAAATGCTTACCAGCAGTACTGCTCCATGGGTTGGGCAGTGGATTAGAATTTGGGACAGAAGATCCACTATTAGCATCTGAACCCATGGTTGAAAAGGTAGTTGATCGATCTTCAACCTGTCCCTGAATTTGGTTTCCCACAAGAGCTGCAAATGGGTTTGATCCTGGACCAGTTCCATTGTTCCCGGTCATACTAGCAATATTTTGAAGTGGCTCTTGCACATTTTCATACATACGCCTTAGCATGTTGAATCCCTCGGGGCAAAGATTCAATGTTACTCATGGCCCTGTCAGTGTTTCGCATCATCTCGCTCATGAGTTCAGGGTTCCTTGCAGTTTCCATTGCTTGACGAAGAGTGTTTGGGTCATTAAGAATGTGGGCAAGTTCAGGATTTTGATCAAGGACTTCACGCATCCGAGGATTGTTCATCATAATAGAGTGCATTATACCAGAGTCACTGACTAGATTTTGCATAGCACACATGTTCATCAATTCGTTTATCATGTTGGGGTTGCGACAAATTTGTTGCTCCACTTGTTCAAAACCTGGAAGACCAGCACCAAACAAACCAGATGCTCCAGTTCCACCTAGTCTGCTACAATCAAGACCAGTAAACAGAGAAGCTACAAGACCATCTCCAAATTCCTGATTTTCATTAGACCTAACTCCCCTTCCAATGTTGAGGGTGCTGTCTGGACCTACAAGAGCAGGAGTGCCAACACTTGTGCTGTTGGCAAAGCCACGAACCAGGTGAACCGTGTGTTCTTCCTGCAATCCTTCATAACAGGAGAATAATGCAAAAATGAGGTTTCAAATATATAAAAAAAAAATTGATAGAGGGTGAGAGTGGAAATGATGTGCCCAAAGAAAAATATGTCATGGACAGTGAACTATAATTTCTGAGAAAATTATATAATGCCATGATACAATACTTGCTCTTAGAGGAACTTTTACATCCTCAGTAGCCAAATATTATGAGGGTAAACCAGTACACTCTCATCATTATTGTTATTATTTCTATTATTATATTTGATAAATTTTAGTATCTACTCTATAAAATTAATTCAACCCATCAATTGGTATGGCATGTTACACCAAACTCCCAATTCACAAGACACTTGTGTAAACTTAACCTTTTTTACTTTGTATGTCGGCCACGCAGTAGTTATTTCAATCTAATTGTTTTCACAACTCTTCTGCAATTACCTACTTGAGTCAAAGCAAAATATGCCGCCCATGCATGTAACGTTGAAAGATACCACAAACGACTAACCACATGGAAGACAGTAACGTGTTTTAAAACAAATGGAACCTTATAATTTTGTCCAGAAATAAACAAACTAACCAAACCAAATCCAAATTTCACAATTGGACAGTTATAAATGTAATTTGAAAGAAATCAACAAGGAATTAAAACCATATATTGAATGAAAGAATAGAATCATCATTACCATAACTCTCTAGGGTTTGATCGTCCTTGAGGATACGACCCTTGTAAATCAAACGCTGTTGATTAGCTGGTATATCGCAATTCTGAGCGACTAGGGTTTTGAATGCCCCAACTGTTGATTTGACTCCGGTCCGCACCGCGTACTTCAAACCGTTTGAAGATCGGATGTTGATTGTAACTACGTGGCCAACGCCGGAGTCCGTTTTAATACTTTAATTACCTTCGGCGACACCCGTTATTTTGACGACGGACGGTGATTTTAGAGAAAAGTAAAAGCCCTCTGCTCCGACAGAAAAAAGTCGGAGGAGGAAAAGAGAGAGGGGGAGAGAGACTATATATAATGTCGGGATAATACATTTTTTGGTGGATGTACTAAGGTGACCGAACTTATTTTTTTTTTGTTAGAATCAAATAATTATACTGTCAAAAATTATAAAAATGATCATTATTTTTTATTTTCTTTAAAAAACGAATGAAAAAGCTGACAATACATAATTATCAAACGGTAATTAGTGACGTAACTTTGACAGGTGACATAATAATATTTATCAGTTAAAAAAATTATTTTATAATTATTTAAATTATTTTATTAAGTTAAGAGGGTTTAAATATAATAAAACATTATATTTTAAATTTTAAAAATCTTTTGTCCTTCTTCTAAATGATCAGAAGCCATCTGCAAATTCTCTCGCCTACAACTTTCCTTTCAAGATGACGCACCACCATTATCACCGCCTGCAGTTCTTCACTTCTTCATGATTTTCTCCTGTATTATCTCTCCTCCAAAATGGCCTCACACCTACACAACGGCATCAAAAACCCCATCATTCCCCGCATCACTCCGCCGGAACTCAAATCGGAGTTCTCCCACCACGACCCTACCGTTGCCCGTATCAACACCGACAGCTTCGGCTCCTGCCCAGCTTCCGTACTCGAACGCCCAACAACAACATCAGCTCCAATTCCTCCAGCAACCCGACCGCTGCTACTTCAAAACCCCCATTTCAAAACCCTTTTATTTCTCTATCCAAAATCGAAACCCAATTTGATTCTATATCTATTTGTAGTAGATAGATCTGAGATGTAGAAAATCTTTAGCCACTTGATAGATAGACAGATAGATCCACTTGATAGATAGACAGATCTGAGATGGATCCATTTGATAGATAGACAAATTATAATAATAATTACTTAGCTTGCACTAACAATTTTTATTTTTTTTGAGATTTCACCCAACGAAGCCACCATCGACGACAGAGAATGAAAAAAATAGGTGTAATTTGTATAAAAACAAACACGAGTAGCAGAAAGAAATTATTATTATTTTGAAATTATTATTTAAAAATTGTTATTATTATTATTATGAAATTATTATTATTATTATTTAAAATTTGTTATTATTATTATTATTATTATTTTAAAATTATTATTATTATTATTTTGTAATTATAATAATTTTTATAAATGTATTTATATAAAATAATGAATTTATATTATTATTGTGATTATTTGTGCTCATTTAAGTAAATTTTAAAATTATTATTATTATTATTTTGAAATTTTTAAAAATTTATTATTATTATTTGAAAAATTATTATTATTATTATTATTATTAATATTTTTATTATTATTATTTTAAAATTATTATTATTACTATTACTATTTTTTTTTAAAATTATTATTATTTAAAGATAATAAATTTTACTACTCCACTTTGTTTAAAGATAAAAGAAAAGAGAAGTGATATGACATTTTATGCTCGTACAAAGTAAAAAAAGGTCCAGAACTTGCGGTCGGACTTTTTTCATCCGGCTTTTTTTTGGACGAAAATTTTAAATAATAATCATTTGTAATTTTTGAAGTCTGATTCTTCGATTATAAAAAAATCGATATGGATAAAAATCGAATCGTAGTACAGTAATCAAAAATTGTATTATCTCATATAATGTCGGAGAACTCGTCACCGGTAAATCAACAAATGACACGTCGCGTTTTATTTTGTTTTCTATTAGGACTCGTAATATTATTTTTTTGGATTTAAGTCATTTTTCATTTTAGTTTTCATATACCAGTAGTCTGCTACAAAGGCAAAAATAATAATTGAGAAAGTCAATTTTTTCCTAAATCCTTGTATATTAATTGTAAAAGGACTTTTCTAATATTATACTATTTACGTTCCAAAATTTAATATACATTTTGATTTTTTGAGTTAATTTGTGAAATATTAAAATTCAAAATTGATATAATTTTGTTCAAATTTTAAAAAATAACAAAATAATAATTAGTAGTCTTTATATAGTTAGTTTACGATTGTTATATTTGTTTATCTAAAACTAAATAATTTATATAATTTGAATTTTAAAATTTTTCAACTTTAAAAAATCAAAAATATTTTAATTTTAGAACATAAAGAGTATATTTTGCAAACTTAAAATGAATTTTACATTGAGAACAACAATATTTTGACATATTATTTGACGATTTACTTTTTTCGAAAAATATTATTTGACATAATATTTTGACATGTTTTGATATATAATATATATATATATTTACTTTTTCGTAAATATATATATATATATAATATGGATTATTTAAAATGTTCATTTAAAATTCTCAACTTCAAAGCTAATAAAATTTGAAGGACAAATGAGCATATAGATATATAATGTATAGTTGTGTAGGTTTGTTTTCGTTAAGTAATTATTTAATATGAATATTTATTTATCATTTTATATTTAATTACCTTCTGCATAGAAAATTGTGTAGTTCGTACACCACAAATTCTAAAATTCACATGTCCTTTACCTTTATTAAGGTGTATTCATATTAATTCTCATGATTATATTCTTTAGTAGGACGAGCAAAATATGAATGTGATGTTTGACGAAGGAAATCATAACTATTTTGATTGTATCTTAATCTTGTTTATATTTTATATTAATTTTTTTTTAAAGTTTAACTCATATTTTTTTTAATGCATGATCTATTTTTATATTCAACAAGCCATATTTTTTGTACTCATGTAATTAAAAGTATTGGACTCAAGATCTTAAGATATAATCTATATAAAATGAAAACTATTCATGAGTTGAGACTAAACATATAAATGCAAATAAAAAAGAGCTCAGTATTTTGAGTATTTGATATCTCAAGTAATTGAGACTCTCTTAATATCTATATAAAAAGTTTGTGTTTGAAACAATAAGGAAACAACAAAGTAGGTTGCCATATTAAAGGATAGATTGGTGCAAATCAAGGACCAAATATAATGCCTTTATATACTACATAATTAAATAAATTTTGGGTTCTGCAACTGCAAGTATACAAATACTACAATATATGTTCTTTGGGACTTGCATATGGAAACCAGGGAGGGGACGCTTTGCTTTTTATTCTTTTCTGCATTTTCCTCTTTGATAGAATGTAATACACATGTTTTGATCCTCATAAAATTTTAAAATAAAATAAACAATAAGATGATCGAATGTATATACATCTGTCTATTGAAATCTCAGTTTTATAAAGCAAATGCCCCAAGGTTCTTGAGTTTTTTCTTCTTTTTTTCAAAGTGAGCTACACATTCAATTGAAATATACTTCAGTTTCCTTGCCGTTCTTCTCATTCTCGATCTGTCTGCTATGATTCATCATCAGAAATTTTGGATCAATAAAAATACCTTTTGAGCCACAAAAAAAAAATTGCAAGATATCTTAAATAAAATAGCTTGGTTTGTATTCACATAAATGAACCGGAACTAAATGGTGAACTACAACCAATAAACACACATCTTGGAATCCCAGTGAACATATTACAGAGTATAATTGCAGAAAGGCACACTTATTCACCTTTATTTATTTTTCCTTTCTCTATTAACATCAAATCTGCTCAGAATCACGTATTAGCTGTAAGAGGGAGTTTGCTTTCCTTCGAGCCCTATCTGTCCCACTGTTAGCAACTTCAGCTAGATGCTCATAAACACCATACTGCAGTGCAGCCAGCAGGAGATTTGAATTGTGTGTACCCAACTCAAGAAGAACTGCTGCTGCGCATTCCCTATTCTTGGGAGTCCCTTCTTTAATGAAATCAACAAGAGTTTGAATAAATGTAAGCTGTCCGATTTCTTGCCTCCCGTCTGAATGCGATGAAAGAAGTAACAAAATGGAAAGTGTCTCATCAACCATATCCAAGTGGTTGTCCTTGAGTATCTGGAGTAGAGGCGCCACTATACCAGCTTCAATAGCCCTCGACTTATTTTCATGGCCGAGGGCGAGGTTGAAGAGTGCAGTGACAGCGTCTTTTTTACCTCTAATTGTCCCGCTTCTTAACAATTCTACCAACGGTGGGATCCCATTTAACACCCCTATCGTTGATTTATTCTCATCGAGCATTGATAAGCTAAATAATGCTGCTGCAGAGTTCTCTTTGGCTCCAATAGTTCCATTCTGCAAGATTTCAATTATTGGTGGAATTGGACCTTCTCTAGATATGAGTATCTTGTTTGACTCATCAATTGACAAGTTCAAGAGAGCTGTCACAGCATGCTCTTGGATTTTAGAGTCGGGATAGGACAGAAGCTGCACTAATGGTGGGATTCCTCCATTGTTGGCAATCAAAACTCTGTTCTCTGGACTCTCTCTCGAGAGCCTGCGAATCTTTGTCACTGCCTTTCTCTGCACCTCTAAATGACTTGAGGATAGATTAGCAACCAAGGACAACATTTTCTCGTCTTGTGTAACGGAGGACTTCTCAGGGCTTGAAGGCGGTGGTGTTGGTGGTGCCTCTTTTTTGGGAAGTTCAAAATTGTTCTTCTCACACCACTGTAGAATTAAGTTCTTCAATGCAAAATTTGGTGCTAGTGAAGTGTGAGTCAAAAGTTGCCCCGATTTTGGACACGTTCGGTGATCAGAATCCAACCACTGCTGTATGCTTTCTCTTTCGTACGTCTAAAATAAAAAAAGATGAAAACTCAAAATTTAGTTTACATCAAGTAACAAAGAATTTTTCTAATCTACATGAGAAAAGTAAATACACTATTGACACTAAGTAAGAGTGGAAAAAGGAAGGGGCTACCAAAATTATGCATAGAAATCAATCATATGGCGAAACAGACGTTTGTGTTCTAAGAGTATAGTTTTTATTTTTCTCACTGAAAATACATGTTACTTGCTAACGTACTGTAATAAAATTATTGAAGAGGTGAATTACATTTGATACCTGTCCAGTCGAAACAATAACAGGATCTGTCATAATTTCTAGAGTGATCGGACACAGGAATTCGTTAGGGATTGCCAAAGATTGACATTTGTCAAGAGCTTTAGGCACAACAGGATCATCATGAACATTTGCCTCATCAACTTCAATTCCAGCAAATCTTTTAAATTTGCTCAGGATATCTAAGACTTGCTGAGTTGCCTCGGCATTATGTCCACGCTTTTCTTTAACAAATTTTCTTACAGCTGCTGTTTCAGTGTTAAGGTCCTCAACAGTACGTAGGCCCAGCTTGTTTGCCAACCTTTCTATACTGACACTGTCTGCATTCCGGTCATTCTCTGAGGACAACACCATCATCATATCCATGGCAAGTTCCATATCCTGGCTATCAGTCCGCGTCTTCGCCCTTCTCATTTGCATGCACATTAGCTCAACCTAGAACGAATTACAAAACTTCCCTTAGAATTTGGAGAAATTGTTATGCATTTTCACCGGCAAGATTATTATCCCCTTTATTTCAAATCTGTTTTGCATAAAACTGTTTGAAAGCATTTATTATAATATTTCAAACTGTCCCTTTCTATATGTTTGCATAACCACATACAAATTCAGATTTCAACAAAGTGAAATGCGGAACTCCTTTTTCCCTAATAAATATTCCTAATAATCTTGTCAACATAAGAATTTACATGCTGAATGATCAAGTCAATACAAAATACAGGCTAATGTAATAAAATGTTCGTCACCACAAATCATTCTCTCTTTCAAAATGAGAAACTATAAGATAATGATACTGGAAAAATATAGTATATCTCGAATTTATCCAAATGTGAAGAATGAAAATATGTTTACATGTTATCAGCAAAATTCACCAATAAATATAGGAGAGGGTAAGAACTGACCTGCTCTTTCACTTCTTCCGATATTCCAAGCTCATCATGAGGCATACCATCCAATGCTTGACTTATTTTTTCATAAACAGACCGAAATCTAACCATCACTGCCTCATTCTCAAATGCCTAATTAATTAATCACAAACAAAAATAAATAAATAAATAAAACAGAAACAAATTAATCAGAAAAAATAAAAATCCTAACCAGGTAAATCTTGCTTCCAACATAACAAGCTTTCAACAATTTCTTGGCGGAATGAAAAGCCTTCTTCAATTTACGTAAACAGGCCAAACAATCCTCGGGAATGGGAGTAGTATTAAGGTCCTTAATCTCCTCCAACAATGGCATCAAAAGCTTCAATCGCCTCACCAGGCCATGCCCCTCTTTTCTCTGCGTCACTCGAAATTCCCCAATTGCCTTGACATATTCAATTACCCCAATCAGCTCATCGATCACTTCAGATGATTCGTCTCTTTGTTCTTCTTGTTGATCCATAATTATCTTTTTATCCGCCCAAAACTTGAAGTCTCCTAATTCGCATTCGTAAGCCGTCACCATCTGAAGAGCCTGATACTAACAATCCTCCCCAGAAATTCAAGCTTTTCTGGAGCGATTAAGCAAAGTAATTAATTAATTTATATATCAATTAACCTAATCTAATCTAATCACAACGATAATTTAATTGAGACAGATTATCCTAACCCTAATTTGACAGAACTTTAACTGATTAATTTCTTCCTTCCCCTGTTTTAGAGGAGTACCGAAGCGATGTTTACGGGTGTGCACAATTGAGAAGAAGAGTCGTTTTTTCGCGGCTAAATATAGAATTCCTTTTCAAAAGTTGGTTATTTTATTTTATTTTACCATTTCAAAATATATCGGATATATGGTATTATGTATATAGAGTACACCCTTCGGCCTTTATTCAACATACTTTCCATATTCTCTTTAACGATAACGATGGATGGGGCGACAGTTCGATCTGTCGTTATAAGTTCGATTCGTAGTTATATGTCTATCGTTAAAAGTTAAAATATCGGTTCTATTTATAAACGAACCGAGATAAATCATCGCGATCATTCTTAAAGTATAATCTAAAGCATGTAAGGTATCTAAATAATAATCTTTCATTCGATTAAAAAGATGAAACGATTTGATTTCATCTCAATTTTTTCAACTTCATGTAAAGGCTCACATTTCATCTCACACTAAAAATTCCTGCCCAAATCAAATAGCAATAATGATAATAATAAAATAATAATTATAATTATAATAGTAATAATAATAATAATAATAATAATTATTATTATTATTATTATAATAGTAAAAATTATTACCTAAAGACTAAACAAATATTATTATTATTAGTACTATTATTATTATCCTTCATTTTATTATATTATTACTATTATTATAAAACAGAACCCATTTTAAATCTTTCATTTGACAAAACACAATAACGGTTCATCTCAATTCTTTCAACTTAATCTAAAAGCTCACATTTCATCTCATACTAAAAAATTTCACCCAAATCAAATAACAATAATGTAAGACCCCAACTTATTATTTAATGAAATTAAATTTCTTCTATTTATTATCTTGAAATAGTAAGGGTTGATTTGATTAATGTGGTAAGTTATGGGTAAAATGCACAATTATTTCAAACAAGCAAGTGGTTTTAAAATATTCATTGTTGACGGGGAATATTCGTTTGGTCGTGAAATATTTTTACTGTCGGGAAATATTAAATGCGATGGCGCAGCGACCTTATGTGGGCCCATGTGAAAAGCGATTGGATGAAGAAAGCGACAAGAATAAGTTGGTTATAAATAAGCAGGCGTAGTTATTACAGATTATCTTGTTGGAATACCCGTTGGTTAAAACACTTTGCGGTATTACACCAATTATTGATTCTTACGTAAGAAGGCATTACTCGATAATTATTACGATAATTCTTATTCAAATATTTTATTTTATTGATTCAATAATTCTTTGCGTTGATATTTTATATTCTTGTTATTTTAATAATTGTCATTTTGCAAGATTTTCTATTATCAGAGCAATAATTCATATTATCTGAATAATATTATTAGATAACATTATTGGTAATGTCTAGAAAATTCTGTCTAAAGAGAGGTATGGTCATCTAATTGTGCGCCAGTAAGGAGAGATCCTTATTGGAAAGCCCCCTCTTTCCTTGAAACTGTCTGGTTGTTAGTATTGTGATTCTGTAATATTATTTGTGAATAATTAATTATTGATTTATATGATGAGGAAAATATTAATTTTATGTGGATATAGATGAAGAAAATTTTTAATGTGACAATTGTTGAAAATTAATATTTTATCTTTTTCTGATAAAATAATTCAATTAAATATATTATTTTAATAATATATTGATGGTGATATTTTTACAATGAATGTGAGATATATGAGTATATGAGGAGGAAGAGTATTTTTGTGGCATTAAATGATTAACACATATTTTGTGAGTCGGTAGACCCCAATTCTTGACCGAAATTTGATTATAGCCTGTAAAATCGTCCGTTTGTGAATTTCGATTAATTTCTGTTTGGAATTTGGAAAAACTTTCTTCTGCAAAGTTGTAGAGAATGAAATTTTCTATAAAAAGGACATGTGGTTTGAATTTTTCTGACAAAAGGGCTATTTATTATGAATTATTGAAGTTCTGAAGTTCCGAAATAATTGATTTTTGGAAGTTTTATTTATTTTTATCAAGGAAAACATTTTTTCCATTTGAGTGGCACATGTTAATGGTTGAATTAGCTGGTGAGGTGTGCTAAGGAAATTAAGAAAAGTATATTATTATTTTATTAAATTTTTTGCTTTGGTGTTCTAAACATTTTTCTATAAATAGGGTGCTTAGGTTAGAATTTAAAATCACACCAGAAACTGAAGTTTTCTCTCTATTTCTCTCTCGATATATTGGCGTATTCTTGTGAGTATTTTGATACCTTGAGTGTTCTTTACTCTGGTGCAAGTTTCCTTTAAAGACTATATCTAGTATTCCAATCGTGAGTCTGCGTCTTTTCGAGGTAAGGGATGTTATTTTCTTTTCAAATGATATTATTTTATTCAATATCATTATGCCAAAATATTAGTTTGAACTTTTAATCAAATTTGGAATTTTTTTGTTTAGGGAGTTACTTATTCACGATATCTGGTGACTATTCACGATATCTGAGATTATTCACGAATCGACATTATTCATTGAAAAATGAAATTTTTTCCTTTTCGTCCAAAATATCTATTATGGATACTAGCTTTAATTGTATCCATGTTTTGATCATTCTTGAATTTTACTTCACTATGATTATTTATGAGGTATTTTTGGACATAAAATAGCTGAAATACGAATCCTTGATATTTATTCTTTTGTTTCACTGGATTCGTTTCCTTTAAAATATTTTTCATCATCCTCAGTCCTAAATGATGATATTATTGAATATCTTTGGCCTGTAGTGCAAAGATAAATGATTTTATAATGATTTATTTGGGTATGAATATTGTCTAGAAGACAATATTTGTATTTAAACTCACAATTTTTATGATGTATTAATAAAGTTGTAGTTGTTTCTGTACCATGTTATTGACGACTCAGAATGAGTGATGTATACCTATTTTGGGGGCGTCACAGTTGGTATCAGAGCTTAGGGATATGATCTCTGGCGGAGATCGGGGAATAGAACTAGGAGGAGAGGCGAGTAAATCCTTTATTTAGTGTGTCCTACTAAGCTTATTTGTTAGTTCGTCAATATATAGGATATTATGTAATATGTTGATTTCTTTAATTAACCCTTATTTTATGACGATGATTTGAGAATATCGATTGAGAATGTTAACGGTGGAGTTGAGACCATGGAGACGCTGTACTCACCAATGAGGGAGAACGTCGTGATAAGTCGACAATGTTCCTCCCTGTGAACAACGCCATTGGCGGTGATGAGCAACCAGGATGTTTAGAAGTTTTTTGCGATTCATGCAAAATCGACGAGAAGAGATTCGTGCACAAAATACAGGTGGAAATGATAACAACGCATACGATTTGTCACGGCCAAGCAGTTCAAAGAGTTGGGACCACCAAAATTTTGGGGAAGCGGATCCGATTAAAGAAGCGAGGCGTGGGTCAAAACAAATTACCAAGATATTCGATGTCTTGGGATGCACGAAAGAAATGAAGGTTCCATTCGCTACTTTTATGTTAAAGTAATGAGGCGATTCTTGGTGGGAATCGTAAGCGTATCCAAATCCAAGACTTTCGCGTATGTCTTGGGACGCGTTTTAGAAGCTGTTCAATGACAAGTACTTTCCGAAAGTATTCGTCTATATGAAGGAAGTGGAGTTTATTAGATTGGAACAAAATAAATGGCGGTGTCCCGAAGATGAGGCAAAGTTTGCAGAGTTGTCGAGTGTTTGCACCTCATTTGGTGGAGAATGAGGAGCGTATGACGCGGATATTTACGAGAGGTTTGAAACCCGACATACGTCGGTATCTCATTTCTCATAAATTTTCTCTATTCGGATGTTGTCAATGAGGCTCAATTATTAGAGCGAGATAACGAGTACGTTCAAGCGAGGACCATGCTTGAGGATCATACCGGAGATAGCGATCAATGGAATAACGATAACGGCGGAGAAAGAAAAGAAGGACAAAATGGTAACCACTCTGGTAGTAGTCATGGCCATGAGAATAGAAGAAGCGAGTCGGGAGGAGATTTTAAAAAGAGGAGATTTAACAATGACCATGTGAAGACGTCAACACCAGAAGCAACTGGTTCCAAGGGAGGAGAACGACCACCGGTCATATGCTATAAGTGCGGGAAAGAAGGACATATCGATTCAAACCGCCCTGACGATTCAAGGTATGTTATAATTATGGAAATGAAGGACATATTGCTCGAGATTGTACAATAAGCGAAACCAAGTCGAGGGGACGATGACTCAAAATTTGTCCCGAGAAAAGTCAAAGTCAGCGATTCTGGAAGAAGCGTTTGTCGTGATGGTCAAAATCTGAGAACCCAAACGAGGTGATCACGGGTAAGCTAATCATTAATTCTTGTGAAGTTTATACCTTACTTGATCTGGGTGCTACCCATTCATTTATCTCTCATGCTTGTGCTCAACGTTTAAACTTGACTCCGGAGAAATTAGACTTTGATTTATCTGTGGAGACTCCATTAGGAGAAACTTTCATCACATCCACTGTTTATAAATCTTGTTTGATTCAAGTTGGCACCATCACCTTACCTGTTGACCTTATCTCTTTAAAGATACTTGCTTTTGATGTGATTTTGGGGATTGATTGGTTATCTACTCATCATGCCAAAATTAATTGCTTTCGTAAGGTTGTTAGTTTTCATATTCCTAACCAACCTGTTGTTCGAATTCAAGCAACTAAACCATTAAAATCAATCACTGTCATATCTAGTCATAAAGCTATTCGTTTATTGAAAAACGGATGTCAAGCTTTCTTAGCCCATGTTATGGATTTGAATAAAGACACGTCGATTTGAATAATATTCTGTTGTTATTGATTTTTAGGACGTATTTCTGAAGAACTTCCTGGCCTACCCCGAGTAACGTGAAGTTGAATTCTTTATTGATCTTGAGTCCGCATACAAAGCCCATTTCTAAAACCCCATATCGAATGGCTCCTATTGAACTTCGTGGAGTTAAAGGTTCAACTTCTGAGGGGTTGTTGGACACTCCGGTTTCATTCGATCCTAGTACATCTCCTTGGGGTGCTCCCTGTTTTATTCAGTAAAGAAGAAAGACGGGAGTATGCGACTTTGTATTGACTATCGGGAATTGAACCATATTACCATCAAGAATAGGTATCCGCTACCTCGTATTGATGACCTGTTTGACCTGTTGCAAGGAACACAATTCTTTTCAAAGATCGATCTTCGTTCTGGATATCATCAGTTGAAGATTAGAACTGAGGATATTCCAAAAACTGCCTTTAGAACTCGGTACGGGCATTATGAATTCTTAGTCATGTCTTTTGGATTGACTAATGCTCCTGCGACTTTTATGGATATGATGAACCGAGTATTCAAGGATTATTTGGATCGGTTCGTTGTTGTCTTTATTGATGACATCCTCATATATTCCAAAAGCCGTGAAGATCATGAGCACCATTTGAAGTTGGTACTCCAAAGGCTTCGTGAAAACAAGTTATATGCCAAGTTGAAGAAATGCGAGTTCTGGCTTGAGGAAGTAGCATTCCTTGGGCACGTGGTATCAAAACATGGAGTATCTGTTGACGTGCCAAGATTGAAGCAATACAAAGTTGGAGCAGCAACCAAAGGTGGATCAAGTACGTAGCTTTTTGGGCTTAGCTGGTTATTATCGGAGATTCGTGGAAGGATTTTCTCGAATTGCTACACCGTTAACTCAGCTGACTCGAAAGGATACAAAATTCGTATAGAGCGAAGAATGCGAGAAGAGTTTCCAAGAGCTTAAGAGGAGACTCATTTCGACACCTGTTCTAACAATACCATCCGGTTGGATGGATTTGTTATCTCTGATGATGTTTGAGCAAAGGGTTAGGATGTGTTCTCATGCAAGCGTGAGAAAGTCATAACCTATGCCTCATGACAACTTAAAGAATATGAGAGGAATTATCCTACTCATGATCTAGAGTTGGCGGTGATCGTCTTCGCGCTTAAAGATCCTGGAGGCACTTATCTATATGGGGAGAAAGTGGAGATATATTCAGACCATAAAAGCCTCAAATATTTCTTCACTCAAAAGGAACTCAACATGCGGCAACGATGTTGGCTCGAGTTGTTGAAAGATTATGACTACACTATTCAATACCATCCTGGAAAAGCGAACGTGGTAGCTGACGTGGTGAGTAGAAGATCATATGTAGGAACGAGTGCGATGATGTCAAGTATACGCATAGAGCCAACTTTAATAAAAAAAGTTAAAGTTGCTCAAGCCACCGACCCGGAGATGATGCGTATGAAGAAGAAAATCTGAAGGTCTTTATTCGGAAGCGAGAATCGATGAAGAAGGAATACTTCGAGTCCACTCCAGACTTTGTGTTCCTAACGACTCTGATTTGAAGTACAAGATTATGACGGAGGCACATAATACACCGTTTGCAATCCATCCTGGAAGTACCAAAATGTATCGTGATCTTCGACATACATTTTGGTGGAATAATATGAAGAGAGAGATTGCAAGTTTATATCGAGGTGTTTAACTTGTCGGCGTGTAAAGCGCGAGCATCAAGTGCTTAAGGGTCCATTGCAACCACTTGAGATTCCGAAATGGAAGTGGGAACACATTACCATGGATTTCGTTATGGGTCTTCCTACGGTTTCTCAAGGCAACGATGCTATTGGGATTATTGTTGATAGATTAACCAAGTCTACTCATTTCTTGCCGATACGGGAGACTTATTCCCTTGAACGTCTTGCACATATGTATGTGAATGAGATTGTGAGATTACATGGCATGCGAGTATCCATAGTTTTAGATCGTGACCCAAGATTCACTTTACGATTTTGGGTTAGCTTGCAAAAAGCTATGGGCACGGATTTACGATTCAGTTCGGCATACCATCCTCAAACGGACGGACAATCAGAGAAGACTATTCAAACTCTTGAAGATCTATTAAGACTCTATGTCCTAGACTTCAAAGGAGTTGGGATAAGTATTTACCATTGGTGGAATTCTCCTACAACAACAGCTTATCGGCAAGTATAGGTGTGGCTCCATTTGAAGCATTATTTGGGACGAAAGTGTCGCTCTCCAATATATGTTGGGATGAGGTGGGTGAAATACGGTGTTAAAAAATGCTGAGAATACGGCGTGGTTGCATAGTAGCTTACGACATTGATTATTGATGCTTACGTGAGAAGTCACTCGGTTTTGTTCAATTATTGCTTGATGAATTGTTGCGTAGTATCTCACGTTAATTGATTCAATTATTTTTGATATTTTATAATTGAGATGACGAAGTTATTAATATTATTATTTGCAATATTAACAATGTCTAGAAGTTCTGCCAAGGAGAGGTTTGGTTGTGAGACCCCAGATTTTATAAATAAAGATTTAAATTTCTTGAAATATTTTTTTATATTATGGTGTGGATTTGAGATAGTGTTACAGTTATAGGTAGTATTTGAAAATTTTGCAAAGTATGCAAGTTGTTATAAATATTCGTTTGGTCGTGGAATATTCTTTTTGTCGGGAATATCCGTACGATGGCACAATCATTGGTGGACCCCACAACAGAAGTATTGTCGTAGTTAGAAAATGACAAAAATATTTTATGGAAATAACGACGGAGGTTTTACCATTAATACTGTTGAATTACCCGGTAGTAAAAAATCTGATAATACTGGCGTGGTTGCGTAGTAGCTTACGGTATTGATTATTGATGCTTACGTGAAGTCACTTTCGGTTATCTTGCATTATTACTTCTGATAATTGCTACATCATATCTCTCGTATTATTGATCCAATTATTATCATAGTATCGTATGCATAATATGTTATATTATTAAATTAATAATTGAGACAACAAAGTTATTCATATTATTAAATTACAATATTTACAATGTCTAGAAGTTACATCGAGGAGAGGTTTGGTCACCTAATTACGCATGATATAGGGAGAAATCCTTATTAGAAAGCCCCTCTTTCTGAGAACGACACGGTTGTTAAATATTGTGAGTTATGATATTAAAGATGGATAAGTTCGTGTTGATTAAAGATGAATTTGATAGTTCCATTGTGTTAAAATTATTTATATTAGTGAAAATTAACATTTATTTTGATAATAATTGATGTGCGGAGGTTATATTGTTGATCGGGTATTTGGGGAACTTTTCGTTATTAGTTTCTTATTCACGATTCTTATTACGAGTTATTATTCACGAGTTCTTATTCACGATTCTTTATTCATGAGTTCTTATTCATGAGTTTTAATAGTAACTTGACCCTTGACTTTCAAGAGTTATTTGCCTCTTGATTGTTCGAGAGTTAATTACCCCTTCCATGAAATAGTAGTTGCCTCTTGATATTACCAAAGTCGTTTTGACCCTTCGTTAAGACCAAGAGCCACTCTTAGTTTTTCTATAAATAGAAGCTCATTCCTTCATTATTTCGATGAATTCATTGAAACTCTACAGAAGAGAAATTATAGAGAGAAAGTATAGAGAGAAAATTATAGAGAGAAAGAAGAAGATTACGCTACTTCACTACTTTTATATCCGTTTTTTTTTACGGTGATGGGTGTTATTCTTTCTTATTCATGAAGAGAACTTACATTATTCCATTCTTTATTATTACATTGGAATAACTTTATAAAAGTGGCATACCAATACATACTTTGTGTATGTGCATGGCATACCTATACTTGGTGAAATCCTTATGTTATTTCATTCTTATTTATTACTATTTGGAATAACTTTGTATCTGTGGAATCCCCTATACTTGGTGATCTTCTTACGTTATTCCATTCTTTATTATTACATTTGGAATATCACATGCATGTGTTTTACAGGACACTGGTTCCATTGTTTATTATTAGCATTTATTATTATGTTGGAATATCACATGCGTGTGTTTTACAGGACACTGGTTCCATTGTTTATTATTCGCATTTATTATTACATTTGGAACATCATCGGTGTGAATTTCACTAACTTTGGTTCCGTTATTATTATTCTGTTGGAATAACTTTTATACATCTGAAAACCTTGCATGAATGGTGATTTTGTTGTTATTCCATTCTTTATTATTACATTGGAACATCTGTCGGTGTGAATTTCACGACTGGTTAGATTATTATTATTACGTTAGAATAACGCATACATCTCGAAGCACCGCGTGCGTGGTGATATGTTTTGTTATTCCATTCGGTATTATACTCAGTTGATTAAAATTTTGACTATACTCCATGAAATTAGTGGAATATCCTTGATATTTGCGCTTCATCCGATATCTTTTCATGGAAATATTCTTACGAGCATTCTTGAATTTTACTCTACAAAGAAGTATCGTGTTGACAATTTGGACGTTATTGGTTCTTGGATAAATTAATTCTTGAACTTGTTTTATTGAATTATTATGTCATTGTCATCATCCTCACGTTATATTATGTTGAAAGTCATCTTTGGCTTACGTGCATAGATGGACTTAGTATGATTATGACCAGAGATCATTCGGTATAATCATGACCTATTATAAATAATGTGATAAAAGTCCTCAGTGGCCTGTAATGCATTGATGAATAGTTTTTTGGTATGATTATGACGGGGTTTTTATTCGGTATAGTCATGACCATTGATGATTTAATGAAAATCCTTGGCCGTAGTACGGGGATGATTAGATGTGGTGGTTTATTTATTAAAATTTGAGTCTCGTGATAAAAAATGATGAAAACCTTTTAAAACCTAAAAGATAATTGACTTTATTCTCTCTTGACTCTTTTAATGGATTGCATATTCATTTGCAGTTAAACTTGATGTCTATTGTATATTATCGGTTTAACATTGTTGAAGACTAATGATAATTTATTACGTATTATCTTAGTCGTAAATATTTCTTCTTTAGGCTAGTTGAGCTCACCCTTTCCTTCTTTGTCTCTTTGAAATGAGAATATATTTGGGACGAGTCGGGAAATGGGTGAGCGGTCCAGATGATATCATTAGTAGTCCTCACTATTACATTAAATAGTGTGACAATAAATGTAATGAGGACTGAATTTGAGTTTGTATATTGTCTATGAGGACTCCATTGAGAATGAATATTATCAGAAAGCGATATTCTTGTTTAAACTCTCGGTTTATGTTTTGTCGTATTTTATACGACAACTGTATAGTTAAATTTGTATTTGTATTGTGTTCCATGTATTTGGAGATTCAAGATGGGTGATTAATACCTAATTTTGGGGACGTCACAGTTGGTATCAAAGCTTAGGGATATGATCTACGGCTAAGATGTGAGATAAGAACTAGGAGGGAGGAGGCGGAATTCCTTCGCTAGTATGACCTACTAAGTTATTTGGTATTTAATTAATTGATCGGTGTATAGGGATAATATGTGACATGTTAATTAACCCTTGTTTTTTGGCGATATTTGAAAATGGCATCCAGAAAATGTTGAGATAAATAATGGAGCACGAGAGGCCGTTGAGTCTCCAGAGATCAATAATCGGGATAATGTGTGTGACGGGATGGCGATAATCCTCCTGTAAACAACAACATCGATCAAATGAATGAGCAATGATACGTTTAGGAGCTTTTAGAATTCATGTAACATCGGTAAGGCGGCTCACATTCATCATAACGGTAAAAATAATGGCAACCCACGATTCGATCAGCTAAGCAGTTCAAGGAGCTGGGACCACCAGGAGTTTTGGGAAAGCAGAACCACTTAAAGCGGAAGCGTGGTTAAAAGCAGATGACTAAGATATTTGATGTCTTGGGATGCTCACGAGGATCAAAAGGTTCCTTTGCCACCTTTATGTTGCGTGAAAGTGGCGATTCTTTGGTGGGAATCGTAAAAGCGTACCTGACTGGCCGCTTTTCAAGATGTCTTGGGATAAGTTCCAAGAGTACATTCAACGACAAGTACTTTTCGAAAGTATTCGTCATATGAAGGAGGTGGAGTTCATCAAAAAGTGGAGCAAAATAATATGGCCGTGTCGCGATCACGAGTCTAAGTTTGCCAAGTTGTCTCGGTTTGCATCCCATTTGGTCGATAATGAGGAAGCGAATAGCGCGAATGTTTCTAAGAGGTTTGAAACCCGATATCGTCGATACCTCATTTCTCACAAACTTTGTTTATATTTAGATGTTGTGAATAGGGCTCGGTTATTGGGCGTGATAATGAGTCAAGACCAACCAAAAGGCGACGACCAACAACACGATAATAATCATACCGGTGGTAGCGGTCATCGAACAATGATAACCATCGGGGAAATTATCATGCCAAGAATGGTAACCATTTCGGTGGTAATCATGGCAAGATAATAGGAATGAGAATTTCAAGAAGAGAAAATTCAACAATGATGGAAAGGCGTCGACAAGACACCGTTGTTAAGGAAGGAGAATGACCACCTATCATATGTTTCAAATGCGGAGGGGAGGGACATATCAGTCCAAACTGCACGATGTCGTCCAAAGCATGTTATAATTGTGGAAAAGAAGGCCACTTAGCTCGATTTTGTCGTTCACCGAAGACAAGTTCAGCTAGGATGGAGGCACCAAAGACCGTTTCAGAAAAGTCAAAATCGGTAGTGTAAGGGAGAGCGTTTTTCGTGACTTCTCAAAAAAGCGAGTAACCCGAACGAAGTTAGCACGGGTTAGTTAATTATAAACTTCTAAGTCTATACCTTATAAGATACCGGTTCTACCTATTATTTTATCTCTCTTACTTGCGTTCAACGTTTAAATTTGACTCCGGAGAAGTTAGACTTTGACTTATTGGTTGAAACTTCGTTACTGTTTTTAAATCTTGTTTGATTCAAATAAACACTTTCACGTTACCTGTCGATCTTATCTTTTTGAAAATACTTGCCTTTGATGTGATTTTAGGAATCAATTGGTTTATTACTCATCATGTTTTTCGTAAGGTTGTTAGCTTTTATATTCATAACCAACCTGTTATGCGAATTCAAGTAACCAAACCACTAAAGTCAATCATTGTCATATCAAGCCATAAGTAAAGAGCCCCGAACCTTTCGTTGTTGACTTCCTTGTGTGGAATGCACCGGGGCCAGACTTTCTCTAGGCGAAATCGTGAATAAAGATGGCAAGTTGATATGTATCATTATGAGGTGCTATCTAGGTTAAGGGATAGAAGTCATAGTTGGTATCAATGTGACGTACTATCCAAGTCTTGGATGAGAGTCACAATTTTGAATGATATTTCTATTATTAATAAATTTCTTGGCGTATTCTTGAAGACTTCTTAGCCTACTTAGGCGTGAAATCGAATTTTGTATTGACCCCGATCTATGAAAACCCATTTCTTAAACCCTCAAATATTTTTTCAACTAAAATGAGCAGTTTCGTGGATTATGATGAAAGTCATAATAAAAACATTGGACTAATGAAAATTATGGGTATCGTGGTATTAGTAAATGTTATGATGAGTTATGTTGGTTATTATGTGAAAACATGAAAGTTTCTTAGAAATCACTGAGGAGTTGAAAATCAGATTTTTGGTGAAAAAGCGGAATATGAAATTCAATTGACCATATCTCTAATATATTTTGAATTTTTCGGTGTGGTCAAGTCCTAGAGTTAGATCTATGAGTTTTGTAGCATCTCCAAGTGGAATCACTGGAAAATGAGTTGTAGATTTTCGTGTGGACTGATTTTAGCAAAGGAGTCAAAAGCTGGAAATTTCAAAAAAGCTACTGATCTTATTTTTAAAAGGGCATTTTCGGCCACTTAATTTATGAGAAAAATTCTGGCCTTTTGGGACATGAAAGTATATGGTATAAAGAACATCCTGTCCAAAAATGAGCTCATTCTGACTTAAAATGAGCAAGTTATGACCATTTCAATATTTAGGTTTTTCCGACGAAAAATGCTATAACTGGAGTTCTATAACTTCAATGACCATGAAATTTAAACTGGAGGCTCACATTAACATGTGTAAGATCCTTCCAAGATTTGGGAATTTTTGGAGTTAAACTTGAGGTAGCTAATTTCTTAAGGAATTAATTGGAAATTGATTTTTGAAAAATAGTAAATGAATTTTAAAAATTCCAAGAAAAATATATTTTCATTATGGGACTATATTATGCTAAATCCCAGAAAAGAAATATTTTTGGAACTGATTTGGTATTTTCATGAAAATAATCTATTTATGAGTAAATGAGTTAAATATGTTATGTGAAGTAACAAAATTGGAAAATAGGATTTTATGGCTAGGGAATCCTATATAGAGTATATGCATATTTTTTGATGAGGGATTTGATCATTGGTGATGATATCTTATGAGTATGGCATTTTTGAATGATTAAATGCATTATATGGTAAAGCGTAAACAATTGAAATAAATTGTTTATAAGTTTAAGAAGTGATTAAAATATTGTTATAATATTAATGATATTAGATTATGAGATTATTAAGTGATTGATAACATTGGAATATTCTTAAACCCTAGATAAATTATATTATAAATGTTTAATATTTATCCTTTATCTCGTTTGATTGATTATTTATATCATTGTCATAATCCTAAATGCTTATATTGTGTTAAAAGTAGTTATACGTGGCTTACGTGTATAGATGGACTTGGTATGATTATGACCGAGGATTATTCGGTATAATTATGGTAGTAATGTTACAAATGATGTGGTAAAAGTCATCTTTAGTAGTAGTGCGTAGATGGACTTGGTATGATTATGACCGAGGATTATTTGGTATAATCATGTAGTAGTAATTGAAAACACGAATATCCTTGGCGTAGTGCATGGATAATTCGTGGTCGTGATCTTATTAAGTTGAGTCTCGACATTATTGGTTTCTGAGTTGTATATCTTTGGCACTGTAGTGCAAAGATGAAGCTATTAATTATTAGTTATCTGAGTTGACTGTAGTGCAAAGATGAATTGTTAATGAATATCTTTGGTAGGATTACAAAGATTTAATTTAATGTTTTCAACGATAAAGGTATTCAAGGTATCTTCACCTCTTTATCATACCAGTGCGTACGTAAATTCGAGGCGAAATTTCATAAGGAGGAAGATTGTGAGACCCAGATTTTATAAATAAAGATTTAAATTTCTCGAAATATTTTTTTATATTATGGTGTGGATTTGAGATAGTGTTATAGTTATGGGTAGTATTTGAAAATTTTGCAAAGTATGCAAGTTGTTATAAATATTCGTTTGGTCGGAGAATATTCTTTTTTTCGAGGGAATATCAAATGCTGACGACACTGATCATTAGTGGACCTCCACAATGAAGTTCTTGTCGTAGTTAGAAAATGACAAAAATATTTTATGGAAATAATGGCGGAGGTTTTACCATTAATACTGTTGAACTACCCGGTAGTAAAAGAAATACGATGTCTGGCTTGGTTGCGTAGTAGTAGCTTACGGTATTGATTATTGATGCTTACGTAAGAAGTCACTTATTATCTTTGCATTATTGCTACGATAATTCTTTGCATCATATCTCTCGTATTATTGATCGATTATTATGTCACGATATCATATGCATAATATGTTATATTATTAAATTAATAATTGAGGCGAAAAAGTTATTCATATTATTAAATTGCAATATTTACAATGTACAGAAGTTACTGTCGAGGAGAGGTTTGGTCACCTAATTGCGGCATGATATAGGAGAAATTCTTATTGGAAAGCCCCCTCTTTCTGGGAGCGACACGGTTGTTAAATATTGTGAGTTATGATATTAATGATGGATAAGTTCGTGTTGATTAAAGATGAATTTGATAGTTCCATTGTGTTAAAATTATTTGTGTTAGTGAAAATTGACATTTATTTCGATAATAATTGATATACGGAGGTTATATTGTTGATCGGGTATTTGGGGAACTTTTTTGTGTCGAGATTCTTATTCACGAGTTCTTATTCACGAGTTCTTATTCAAGTTACTATTCATGAGTTCTTATTCACGAATTATTATTCATGAGTTCTTATTCATGAGTTTTAATAGTAACTTGACCCTTGACTTTCCAAGAGTTATTTGCCTCTTGATTGTTCCAAGAGTTAATTACCCCTTCTCGAATAGTAGTTGCCTCTTGATATTACAAGAAGTCATTTTGACCCTTCGTTAAGACCAAGAGCCACTCTTAGTTTTTCTATAAATAGAAGCTCATTCCTTCATTATTTACGATTGAATTCATTGAAACTTTAGAGAGAAATTATTAGAGAGAAGTTTATAGAGAGAAAATTATGGAGAGAAAGAAGAAGAGTATTCTACTACTTCTTACTTTTATATCCGGTTTTTTTTTACGGTGAGGGTGTTATTCTTTCTTATTCATGAAGAGAACTTACATTATTCCATTCTTTATTATTACATTGGAATAACTTTATAAAAGTGGCATATACCTATACATAACTTCATATCTGTGGCATACCTATACTTGGTGAAATCCTTATGTTATTCCATTCTTATTTATTACATTGGAATAACTTTGTATCTGTGAAATCCCCTATACTTGGTGATCTTCTTACGTTATTCCATTCTTTATTATTACATTTGGAATATCACATGCGTGTATTTTACAGGATTTTTTGGTTCCATTATTTATTATTCGCATTTATTATTACATTTGGAATATCACATGCATGTTTTTTACAGGACTGGTTCCATTGTTTATTATTCCGCATTTATTATTACATTGGAACATCACATGCGTGTGAATTTCACGACTTTGATTTCGATTCGTTATTATTATTATTTGGAATAAAGCGTCATTCAAGAACGCGTGCGTGGTGATTTGTTGTTATTCCATTCTTTATTATTACTGTTGGAACATCTGTCGGTGTGAATTTCACGACTTTGGTTTATTATTATTATTCTGTTGGAATAACTTTTGTACATCTGCGAAGCATCGCATGCATGGTGATATCTTTTGTTATTCCATTCGGTATTATACTCAGTTGATTAAAATTTTGACTTCTATACTCCATGAAATTAGTGGAATATCCTTGATATTTGCGCTTCATCTAGTATCTTTTCATGGAAATATTCTTCTGAGCATTCTTGAATTTTACTCTACAAAGAAGTATCATGTTGACAATTTGGACGTTATTGGTTCTTGGATAAATTAATTCTTGAACTTGTTTTATTGAATTATTATGTCATTGTCATCATCCTCACGTTATATTATGTTAAAAGTCATCTTTGGCTTACGTGCATAGATGGACTTAGTATGATTATGACCAGAGATCATTCGGTATAATCATGACCTATTATAAATAATGTGATAAAAGTCCTCAGTGGCTTGTAATGCATTGATGAATAGTTTTTGGTATGATTATGACCAGGGTTTATTCGGTATAGTCATTACCATTGATGATTTAATGAAAATCCTTGACCGTGGTACATGGATGATTAGATGTGGTGGTGTATTTATTAAGCTGAGTCTCAACGATAAAAATTGATGAAAACCTTTTAAAACCTAAAAGATAGTAGACTTTATTCTCTACTTGACTCTTTTAATGGATTGCATATTCCGCTGTAATTAAACTTGATGTCTATTGTATATTATCAATTTAACATTGTTGAAGACTAATGATAATTTATTCTGTATTATCTTAGTCATAATATTTCTTACTGGGCTAGTTGAGCTCACCCTTTCCTTCACTTTGTTCTCTCTTGAAATGAGAATATAAATTGGGACGAGTCGGGGAGCGGAGTGGCGGTCAGATGATAGCATTAGTAGTCCTCACTATTACATTAAATAGTGTGACAATAAATATAACGAGGACTGAATTTGAGTTTGTATATTGTCTATGAGGACTCCATTGAGAATGGATATTGTCTAGAAGGCAGTATTTTTGTTTAAACTTTCAGTTTATGTTTTGTCGTATTTTACACGACAGGTGTATAGTTAAATTTGCATTTGTATTGTGTACCATGTATTTGGCTACTCAATATGGGTGATTAATACCTAATTTTTGGGGCGTCACATTGGTCACCTAATTGCGCGCCAATAGGGAGAAATCCTTATTGGAAAGCCCCCTCTTTCCTGGGAACAACCTGATCGATTAATAGTGTGAATAACAATAATGATGATGAAGTTTTGTTTTATTAGTATTATTAATGTAATAAAACAGAAAAGCTTTTTATATAAAATAGAATACTTTTATAAAGTTATTCTTTTTATTAGTCAATAATTAGAACATATTATATTTTATTATACATAGTTTTTCAGACATAGTGCTGCATAGTGTTTTCGAGTAGTAAAATCTTTTTAAAAGTTATTCGTTTTATTAGATTATAAATAGAATATATTATATTTTATTGTAAACCAATCTGCATCTGGTCTAGTTTAAATTAAATCGATCTCGAATAGTTCATGGATTAGTTCTTATTAGATCCATTATTCTATAAATAGAAGATCATTCCTTCATTATTTCTTATTTAATTCAATTGAAACTCTAGAGAGAGAAACTATAGAAAGAATTATTTTCTATCTTGAGCATATTTCTTTAAGTTATGTAAGACCGAAATTTTTAAATAAAAGGAATTTCCTTTATTTATTATTTTGAAATAGTAAGGGTTGATTTGATTAATGTGGATAGTTAAGGGTTAAATCATGCAAATATTTCAAAATAAGCAAGTGGTTATAAAATATTCATTATTGTGGGGAATATTCGTTTGGTCGTGGAATATTAAATCTTTGTCGGGGAATATTAAATGCTGACGGTAGCTTGACCGTGTGTGGGCCCATGCTTGAAAGTGATTGGATGAAGAAAGCGACAAATATAAGTTGTTTTTAAATACTTGGCGTAGTTATTCACAGATTATCTTGTTGGAATACACGGTGGTTAAAAACACATTGTCTGGCGTTGTTGAGCGATAGCTGCGGTATTGCACCAATTATTGATTCTTACGTGAAGGCACTACTCGATAATGGTTCTGATAATTCTTTATTCGATTATTTTATTGAGTTAATAATTCTTTGCGTTGATATTTTATATTCTTTGTTGTTTGATAATTGTCATTACACGGTATTTTTCATTATCGAAGCAATAATTCATATTATCTGAATAATATTATTAGATAACATTATTGGCAATGTCTAGAAAGTTACATCTAAGGAGAGGTTTGGTCATCTAATCAACAATTGCTTGCAAGATGAAGAAATTCTTATTGGAAAGCCCCTGCTCACAGGGCGCACGGTTGTCGATATTGTGATTACGTAATATTATTTGTGAATAATTAATTATTGATTTATATGATGAGGAAAATATTGATTTTATGTGGATATAGATGGAGAAAATTTTTAAAATGACAATTGTTGAAAATTAATATTTTATCTTTTTACGATAAAATAATTCATTTAAATATATTATTTTAATAATATATTAATGGTATATATTTTACAATGAATGTGGGATATATGAGTATATGAGGAGGAAGAGTATTTTTGTGGCATTAAATGTTTAAAACATGTTTTTGTGTGTTGGTGGACCCAATTATTGGTAGAAATTTGATTATAGCTTGTAAAATCACCCGTTTGTGGATTTGGTCAATTTCTATTTGGAATTTGGAAAAAACTTTCTTACGCAAAGTTGTAGAGAATTGAATTTCCTATAAAAACTCATGAGATTCGAATTTTCTGATGAAAGGCTATTTATTATGAATTATTGAAGTTAGAAGCTCAAAATAATTGATTTTTGGGAGTTTAAATTATTTTTGTTAAGAAAAACGTTTTTGTATTTTTTTGGACATCATTAACATGTGTGGCTGGTGTTTTGACCAAAAGGTGGGCTAAGGAAAATTTGTATAATATATATTAATATTATATTAAATTTTTACGCTTTTGGTGTTCTAGCGATTTTCTATAAATAGGGTCTTGGGTTAGAATTGAAAATCACACGTAAAGCTGAAGTTTTTCTCTCTATTTCTCTCTCGATTTTTGTGCGTATTTGTGAGTATTTTGAGTATACTTTGAGTATTGATATCTTGTGCAAGTTCATTCGTTATTATTCCGGTAGAAATCTTGATCTTCTCTTGAGGTAAGGGATATTATTTTTTTTTCGTAATGATATTATTTCTTGATATCATTATCTTTGAAATATTGATCTGAAGTTTTATCAAATTTGGAACTTTTTCATGTATGGGTTACTATTCATGGGTTACTATTTGAGTTCTTATTCACGAGAGTTCTTATTTCAGTTCTTATTCATTTAGTTTATTCATGATTCTTATTCACGAGTTCTTATTCATGAGTTCTTATTCACGAGTTCTTATTCACAGTACTATTTATATGAAGCGTGAAGATGTTTTGTGGAATTTCTATCTTTTGGTGTGAGATTCTTATTCACGTATCTGGCCTTATTCACGTATCTGACCTTTATTCACGTATCTCTGACACTATTCATAGAAAAATAAAATTTCTTCTTTTTGTCCAAAATATCTATTACGGATACTAGCTCGATTGTATCCATGTTTTGATCATTCTTGAATTTTACACCACTATGATTATTTTTGAGGTATTTTTGGGCGTGGATAAAACAGAAATACGAATCCTTAATCCTTAATCCTTGTCATTTTGTTTCCTTTGGATTCGTTTCTTAAAAAAAAAAAATATATTTTCATCATCCTCGGTCTTAAATGATGATATTATGGAATATCTTTGGCTGTAGTGCAAAGAATGTAGTGCAAAGATGAATGATTTCTGAAGAATATCTTTGGCGTAGTGCTGAAGATGAGCGGTGTTTAAATGAACATGACCAGTGATGAATATCTTTTGGCTGTAGTGCGAAGATGAATATTTGATTCAGGATGTATATTGATTGATGTTCTGAGGGGATAAAAGATGAGCGATGAACTTTTAAATTCATACATAGAAGATAGTAGTTTGCATTCTCTACTTAACTCTTCTAATGAATTATTATTTCAGCTGAATATTGATTTAAAATTTGTTGTCTATTGTATACTATTAGATTTTTCCTGTTGAAGACTAACGATAATTTGTTGTATATTATCTTAGTCATAATATTCTTTCTTGAGCTAGTTGAGCTCACCCTTTTCCTTTTGTTCCATTTTTTCTCGGGAGGCGAGAATATAGCGAGATGCAGTCTGGGGTATGGAATGAAGGTTTTAGAAAGGATTGTTTAGTAGTCCTCACACCATTTTTTGTAAAATAATGTATCGATAAATGTGATGAGGATTTATTTGAGTATAGATATTATCAGAAGATAATATTTGTATTCAAACTCACAGTTTCTTGTTGTAATAATAAAGTTGTAGTTGTTTACGTACCATGTATTGACAACTCGAGAATAGGTGATGTATACCTATTTTGGGGGCGTCGCGGTTAGTATCGAGCTTAGGGATATGATCTCTGGCGGAGATCGGGGAATAGAACTAGGAGGGAGAGGCGAGTAAATCCTTAGCTAGTGTGTCTACTAAAAGCTTATTTGTTAGTTGAGTGGAGTATATAGGGATATTATGTGATATATTGATTTCCTTAATTAACCCTTGTTTTATGGCGGTATTTGAGAATGTCGTGAGAATATTAATGATGGAGTAAATGAGGCCAGTGGAGATGCTGTCTTTACCAGCGAGGAGAGCGTCTGCACAGTGGCAATGTTCCTCTGTGAAACAACACCATTGAAGCGAGATGATGAGCGAGGGGATGTTTAGAAGTTTTTGCGATTCATACAAAATCGAGACGAGGAGACTCGTGTTCAAAATCTGAGGAGAAATGATAGCAATTCACGGGTTATCACGACCAAGCAGTTCAAAAGTTGGGACCACGAGAATTTAAGGAAAGCGGATCCGATCATGGCGGAAACATGGGTCAAACAAATTACAAGATATTCGATGTCTTGGGATGCGGAGAAACGAAGGTTCCATTCGCCACCTTTATGTTAAAGTGGCGAAGGCGGAGACCTCTTGGTGGGAATGCGTGAAGCGTACCCATCGCCGCTTTTCGGCATGTCTTGGGAGACGTTTGAAATTATTTAATGACAAATACTTTCACGAAAGTGTTCGTCGTATGAAGGAAGTGGAGTTCATCAGATTGGAACAAAACAACATGGCGGTGTCTCGATGCGAGGCAAAGTTTGCGAGTTATCGAGGTTTGCACCTCATTTGGTGGAGAATGAGGAGCGTATGACGCGGATGTTTCTTAGAGGTTTGAAACCCGGCGTCGTCGATATCTCATTTCTCGTATAACTTTCTCTCTATTCGGATGTTGTAATGAGGCTCAATTATTAGGCGAGATAGCGAGTACGGTCATTTGAGGACCCTGACCAGGATCGTATCGAGAGATAGCGATCAGCGAGAATAATGATAACCTGCGGAGAAAAAAGCGAAGACGGACAAAAATGGTTACCACTCTGGTGGTAATCATGGCCGTGAAAATAGAAGAAAGCGAGTCGGGAGGAGATTTTAAAAGAGGAGATTTAACAACGACTATGTGAAGGCAGCAGTCTTGCAGAAGCTGGTTCTAAGGGAGGAGAAGCGACCACCGGTCATATCTACAAATCACGGAAAAGAGGGACATATCGGTCAAGCGCCCTGACGATTCAAGGTATGCTATAGTTGTGGAAAGGAAGGACATATATCGCTTCGAGATTATGCGATAGCGAAACCTAGTTAGTGCGGGACGGTGACTCGAAAAAACATCCCGAGAAAAGTCAAAGTCAGCGATTAGGGAAAGGCGTTTGTTGTATTGGGTCATAATCGAGGAAACCAAGCGAGGTGATCACGGGTAAGTATTTATAAATTCTTGCGAAGTTTATACCTTACTTAATCTGGGTCTTTACCCATTCATTTATCTCTCTCTGCATGTGTGCTCAGCGTTTAAACTTGACTCAGGAGAAATTAGACTTTGACTATCTGTGGAAACTCCGTTAGGAGAAACTTTCATCACATCCTTTGTTTATAAATCTTGTTTGATTCAAGTTGGCACCATTACCTTACCATTGACCTTATCTCTTTAAAGATACTTGCTTTTGATGTGATTTTAGGGATTGATTGGTTAACTACTCATCATGCCAAAATTGATTGTTTTCGTAAGGTTGTTAGTTTTCATATTCTAACCAACTTTGTTATGCAATTCAAGCAACTAAACCATTAAAATCGATCAACATCATATCTAATCATAAAGCTATTCGTTTATTAAAAAGCGGATGTCAAGCTTTCTTAGCCCATGTTATGGATTTGAATAAAGACACGTCAAATTTGAATAATATTTCTGTTGTTATTGACTTTCTGGCGTATTTCTGAAGAAGAACTTCGGTCTACCCCGAGCGTGAAGTTGAATTCTTTATTGATCTTGAACTGATACAAGCCCATTTCTAAAACCCCATATCGAATGGCTCTATTGAACTTGAGGAGTTAAAGGTCCAACTACGGGAATTGTTGGACATCGGTTTCATTAAATCTAGTACATCTCCTTGGGGTGCTCTGTTTTATTTGTAAAGAAGAAAAAGCGGGAGTATGCGACTTTGTATTGACTATCGGGGAATTGAACCATGTCACCATCAAGAATAGGTATCCTCTACCTCGTATTGATGACTTGTTTGACCGATTTGCAAGGGCACAATTCTTTTCAAAAATCGATCTTAGATTACGGATATCATCAATTTGAAGATTAAAGCGAGGATATTCAAAGGCGCCTTGAACTTCGGTATGGGCATTATGAATTCTTAGTCATGTCTTTCGGACTAACTAATGCTCCTATGGCTTTCATGGATATGATGAGCCAAAGTATTGAGGAATATTTGGATCGATTCGTTGTTGTCTTTATTGATGACATCCTCATATATTCCAAAAGCCGTGAAGATCATGAGCACCATTTTAATTTGGTACTCAAAGGCCGTGAAAACCAACTATATGCCAAATTGAAGAAATGTGAGTTACGGCTTGAGGAAGTAGCATTCCTTGGGCGCGTGGTGTCGAAACATGGAGTATCTGTTGATCCGTGAAGATTGAAGCAATCTGAAGTTGGGAACAATAGAAAGTCGGTGGTGATTTGAATCGTCGTAGTTTTTTGGGCTTATTTGGTTATTATCGGAGATTCGGTGGAAGGGTTTTCTCGAATCGCTACTCCATTAACTTCATTAACTTCGGAAGGATACAAAATTCGTTTGGGCGAAGAATGCGAGAAAAGTTTCAAGAGCTTAAGAGGAGACTTATTTATTTTGTTCTAACAATACCATCTGGTTCGGATGGATTTGTTATCTCTGATGATCTTGAGCAAAGGGTTAGGATGTGTTCTCATGCAGCGTGGGAAAGTCATAGCCTATGCCTCGCGACAACTTAAAGAGTATGAGAGGAATTATCCTACTCATGATCTAGAGTTAGCGTGATCGTTTTCATTATTTAAAAATATGGAGGCCTTATCTATATGGGGAGAAAGTGGAGATATATTAGGACCATAAAAGCCTTAAATATTTCTTCACTCAAAAAAAGAACTCAACATGCGGCGTGACGTTGGCTCGAACTATTGAAGACTACGACCACACTATTGATACCATCACAGTAAAGCGAGCGTGGTAGGCGGCGCATTGAGTAGAAGATCATATGCGAGGAGCGAGTGCGATGATGTCAAGTATCGCATAGAGCCGACTTTAATAGAAAAAGTTAAGGTTGCTCGAAACCCAGGGGCAGGGGCGATCGTATGAAGAAGAAAGTACTGAAGGAGAGCTATAGGGCGAGAATTGATGAAGAAGGAATACTTGAGTCCACTCTAGACTTTGTGTTCTAACGACTACGATTTGAAGTACAAGATTATGATGGAGGCACACAATACGCCATTTGCAATCCATCTGGAAGTACTAAAATGTATCGTGATCTTGACATACATTTTGGTGGAACAATATGAAGAGAGAGATTGCAAAGTTTATCTCGATGTGTTTAACTTGCCCGGCGTGTAAAGGCGGAGCATCTTGTACCTAAGGGTCCGTTGCAACCACTTGAGATTAGGAATGGAAGTGGGAACACATTACTATGGATTTCGTTACGGGTCTTCCTACGGTTTCTCAAGGCATCAATGCTATTTGGGTTATTGTTGATAGATTAACCAAGTCTGCTCATTTCTTGCCGTCGGAGACTTATTCCCTTGAGCGTCTTGCTAGTATATGCGTGAATGAGATTGTGAGGTTGCATGGCATACTGTATCCATAGTTTGGATCGTGACCCAAGATTCACTTCAAGATTTTGGGTTAGCTTGCAAAAAGCTATGAGCGCAGTTTGCGATTTAGTTGACATACCATCCCCAAAGCGGACGGACAATCGAGAGGACTATTCAAACTCTTGAAGATTTATTAAGACTACGTGTCTAGACTTCAAGGTAGTTGGGATAAGTATTTACCATTGGTGGAATTCTCCTACAACAACGAGTTATCGAGGCAAGTATAGGTGTGGCTCCATTGAAGCATTATATGGGCCGAAAATGTCGATTTCTCGATATGTTGGGATGAGGTGGGTGAAGCAACATTGTTGGGACCGAGTTGAAATGCGATATGACTACAAGAAAAGATCAAATGATTCGACAAGCGTATACAAAGCGGCACAAGATCGACAAAAGAGTTATGCGGATCTTCATCGAAAAGGCGTGGAATTTAATGTAAGGGATCATGTATTGTTGCGAGTTGCTCCTGGAAGGGAGTTACAAGATTTGGGAGAGAGAAAGCTCGATCCACGATTTATTGGTCCATTTCAAATTCTTGATAGGAGTAGGAAATGTAGCCTATAGACTTGCGTTACCTCAAAGTATGTCTCGTGTTCATAATGTGTTTCACATATCGTACTTCGTAAATATGTGAAAGACCGAACCACGTTATTGAGTTAGAACCCAGGACGAGATAGTAGAAGACTTAGCGTATGAGGAGGTACTGTCAAGATCTTGGATAGGAAGGAGCATGTCCTACAGCATGAAAGGTCATACCACAAGTTAAAGTTTTGTGGAGGAATCATGCTTTATAGAGAAATGACACAGGAATTGGAAAGCGGAAATGAAAGCGAGGTATCCTCACCCTTTTGAAACACACAGTCGTCACGTCGATTTGAGAGGCGAAATTTCATAAGGAGGGAGGTTGTAAGACCCGAAATTTTTAAATAAAAAGGAATTTCCTTTATTTATTATTTTGAAATAGTAAGGGTTGATTTGATTAATGTGGATAGTTAAGGGTTAAATCATAAATATTTCAAAATAAGCGAGTGGTTATAAAATATTCATTATTGTCGGGGAATATTCGTTTGGTCGTGGAATATTAAATGCTTGTCGGGGAATATTAAATGCACGGACAGTAGCTTGACGTATGTGTGAGCCCATGTGAAAGCGATTGGATGAAGAAAAGCGACAAATATAAGTTGTTTTTAAATAGCAGGCGTAGTTATTCTGCAGATTATCTTTGTTGGAATACCGGTGGTTAAAAACACTAATGTCTGGCGTTGTTGAGCGGTAGCACACGGTATTGCACCAATTATTGATTCTTACGTGAAGGCACTACTCGATAATGGTTACGATAATTCTTTATTCGATATTTTATTGAGTTAATAATTCTTTGCGTTGATATTTTATATTCTTTGTTGTTTGATAATTGTCATTTACGGTATTTTTCATTATCGAAGCAATAATTCATATTATCTGAATAATATTATTAGATAACATTATTGGCAATGTCTAGAAAGTTACATCTAAGGAGAGGTTTGGTCATCTAATTGCTTGCAGGTGATGAAGAAATTCTTATTGGAAAGCCCCTCTTTCACAGGGCTGCACTGGTTGTCGATATTGTGATTACGTAATATTATTTGTGAATAATTAATTATTGATTTATATGATGAGGAAAATATTGATTTTATGTGGATATAGATGGAGAAATTTTTAAAATGACAATTGTTGAAAATTAATATTTTATCTTTTTACGATAAAATAATTCATTTAAATATATTATTTTAATAATATATTAGCAGTGATATTTTACAATGAATGTGGGATATATGAGTATATGAGGAGGAAGAGTATTTTTGTGGCATTAAATGTTTTAACACATGTTTTGTGTGTTGGTGGACCATTTATTATTGGTGAAATTTGATTATAAATTTTGTAAAATCACCCGTTTGTGGATTTGGTCAATTTCTATTTGGAATTTGGAAAAACTTTCTTACTGCAAAGTTGTAGAGAATTGAATTTCCTATAAAAACTTGCGAGATTCGAAATTTTCTGATGAAAGGGCTATTTATTATGAATTATTGAAGTTAGAAGCTCAAAATAATTGATTTTTGGGAGTTTAAATTATTTTTGTTAAGAAAAAACGTTTTTTGTATTTTTTTTGGACATCATTAACATGTGTGGCTGGTGTTTTGACCAAAAGGTGGGCTAAGGAAAATTTGTATAATTATATTAATATTATATTAAATTTTACGCTTTTGGTGTTCTAGCGATTTTTCTATAAATAGGGTCTTGGGTTAGAATTGAAAATCACACCGAAAGCTGAAGTTTTTCTCTATTTCTCTCTCGATATTTTGGCGTATTCTTGTGAGTATTTTGAGTATACTTTGAGTATTGATATACGGTGCAAGTTCATTCATTATATACGTTATTCGATTAGAAATCTTTGATCTTTTGAGGTAAGGGATATTATTTTTTTCGTAATGATATTATTTCTTGATATCATTATCTTTGAAATATTGATCTGAAGTTTTATCAAATTTGGAACTTTTTCATATCGGGGTTATATTCATGGGTTCTTATTCATGGGTTCTTATTCATGAGTTCTTATTCACGATTCTTATTAATGAGTTCTTATTCACGAGTTCTTATTCATGAGTTCTTATTCACGATTCTTATTAAGTACTATTCATGAAGCGTGAAGATGTTTTTGTGGAATTTCTATCTTTTGGTGTCGGAGTTACTTATTCACGTATCGGCCTTTATTCACGTATCTGACCTTATTCACGTATCTGGTCTTATTCATAGAAAAATAAAATTTCTTCTTTTTGTCCAAAATATCTATTACGGATACTAGCTACGATTGTATCCATGTTTTGATCATTCTTGAATTTTACACCACTATGATTATTTTTGAGGTATTTTTGGGCGTGGATAAAACCAAATCTGAATCCTTAATCCTTAATCCTTGTCATTTTGTTTCCTTTGGATTCGTTTCTTTAAAAAAAAAAATATATTTTCATCATCCTCGGTCTTAAATGATGATATTATGGAATATCTTTTGGCTGTAGTGCAAAGATGAATGATTTCTTAAGAATATCTTTGGCTGTAGTGCAAAGATGAATGATTTCTGAAGAATGTTGAAGAATATCTTTGGCGCGTAGTCTGAAGATGAGCAGTGTTTAAATGAACATGACCCGGTGATGAATATCTTTGGCTGTAGTGCAAAGATGAATATTTGATTCGGATGTATATTGATTGATGTTCTGGGGATAAAAGATGAGCGATGAACTTTTAAATTCATACATAGAAGATAGTAGTTTGCATTCTCTACTTAACTCTCTTACAATGAATTATTATTTCATTGCGAATATTGATTTAAAATTTGTTGTCTATTGTATTCTATTAGATTTTTCCTGTTGAAGACTAACGATAATTTGTTGTATATTATCTTAGTCATAATATTCTTTCTTGAGCTAGTTGAGCTCACCCTTTTCCTTTTGTTCCATTTTTTCTCGGGAGGCGAGAATATAAGCGAGATGAGTGGGGTATGGAATGAAGGTTTTAGAAAAGGATTGTTTAGTAGTCCTCACCATTTTTTTTGTAAAATAATGTATCGATAAATGTGATGAGGATTTATTTGAGTATAGATATTATGCAGAAGATAATATTTGTATTCAAACTCACAGTTTTCTTGTTGTAATAATAAAGTTGTAGTTGTTTACGTACCATGTATTGACAACTCGGAATAGGTGATGTATACCTATTTTGGGGCGTCGTTAGATTATTTATTATTCATTGGAATAACTTTGTCCATGCAATCGCATGCATGGTGATTTCTTTTGTTATTCCATTCTTTATTATACTCGGTTGGTTAAAGTTTTGACTTTTATACTCCATGAAATTAGTGGAATATCCTTGATATTTTGCGCTTCATCCAAATATCTTTTCATGGAAATATTCTTACGAGCATTCTTGAATTTTACTCTACAAAGAAGTATCATGTTGACAATTTGGACGTTATTAGTTCTGAATAAATTAATTCTTGAACTTGTTTTATTGAATTCTTATATCATTGTTGTAAGACCCCAACTTATTATAAATAAAATCAAATTTTCTCTATTTATTATTTTGAAATAGTAAGGGTTGATTTGATTAATGTGGTTAGTTATGGGTAAAATGCGCAAATATTTCAAATATGCAAGTGGTTATAAAATATTCATTTTTATCGGAGAATATTCGTTTGGTCGTGGAATATTCTTCTTGTCGGGAGAATATTAAATGACGACGGCCAAGTAGCCTTTATGTGGGCCCCATAACGGAAAGCGATTGGATGAAGAAAGCGAGCAAGTATAAGTTGTTTATAAATAACGACGTAGTTATTACTGAATAATCTTGTTGGAATACTCGGTGGTTAAAGCACAGTAGCACACGGTATTGCACCAATTATTAATTTTTACGTAGGAAGGCATTACTCAATAATTGTTACAGTAGTTACTGTTCAATATTTTATTTTATTGATTCAATAATTGCTACGTTGATATTTTATATTATTGTTGTTTCAATAATTGTTACTACACAATATTTTCATTATCAGATCAATAATTCATATTATTTGAATAATATTATTAGATAACATTATTGGCAATGTCTAGAAATTTTCGTCTAAGGAGAGGTTTGGTCACCTAATTCAAGCGCCGATGAAGAGAAATCCTTATTGGAAAGCCCTCTCTTTCTTAGGAACCGCCTGGTTATCGAGATTGTGATTACGTAATATTATTTATGAATAATTAATTATTGATTTATATGATAAGGAAAATATTCATTTTATGTGGATATAGATGGAGAAAATTTTAATGTGACAATTGTTGAAAAATTATTATTTTATCTTTTCCGATAAATAATTCATTTAAATATATTATTATATTTTAATAATATAATAATGGTGATATTTTTACAATAAATGTGGGATATATGAGTATATAAAGAGGAGGAGTATTTTTGTTACAATTAATGTTTAAAACATGTTAAACATGTCGGTGGACCCCATTTCTTGACTGAAATTGGTTAGTAACCCGTAAAATTGTCCGTTTGTGGATTTCGGTCAACTTCTGCTTGAAATTTGGAAAAACTTAAACTTACAAAGTTATAGAGAATGGAATTTCCTACGAAAAAGACATGAGGTTTGAATTTTTCTGATAAAAGAGCTATTTATTGTGAATTATTGAAGTTCTGGTGTATCGGGTGTGACGACCCCAAAATAGGTCCATTCCATCCAACCCATTCTGAGTCGCCAAATATATGGTACGAAAAATAACTACAACTTTATTACAACAATTGTCGTGCAAAATACAACAAACACGTATCTGCTATGAGTTTGGATACAAATATATACCAAGCGTGAAGACGTCACAATGACACCTTACATAAAGGTATAGTCAAAGCTGTTTTAGAAATTAGAATCTTTGGGAAGTGCTCAAGAAACCTTCGTATATGGGAGGCCATGCTTTTAGGTTATGGTAGATATCATATGGCCACGTAATTATCCTTGGTTGACCCAATAGACCCCTAAAGAAAAAGCGAGAAGATTACTATCATATTCTTCCCGATGGTGAGTCTTTTCTTGACATATCATTATCTCCAGCTTTGTCTCTAATTGGGTATTATACTCCAAACAAACACCAAGATTATATAGGTAGTGCTTGTAAATATACTCAGCAAGTGGATGTGCACAACCTTGTCTTATGATAACACGAGTTTGTATGTCATTAGACATCTTGTATGATAGTGGCAAAACACCCTTCCAAAGTTAAATTCACCTCACCCTCAACATCTATAGACCACCACTCTATTCCCTCGCTTATCCTCGCTCAAACCCAGCTACACTTTTATTACCTGAAAGGAATTGTGAAACAAAAGGGTGAGCACAACTAGCTCAGTAAAGAATATTATGACTAAAGATAAATAAATTATCAATAGTCTTCATCAGTAATAAATCAGAGATTTAGAACATATGGTAGATGATAAAACTTTTCAACCATAGTTGCAGCGGAATGAGCAATCCATTAGAAGAGTCAAATAGACCATAAAATCTATTATCTTCTCCATGTTAAAAGTCCACCAACAATGTTTTATCCCTGTAACATCAATCAACAGTTCCTTTCCACAATCATATGAATAACTCATAATCATAATTGTGATTCTAAATTCCTCTTCTCATCCAGGACGAAGAAAATTTTCATCACCTGTCTTTACCTGAAACATCAAATATCATGGTTATACCAAATCACAGTTCCTGTTCATAATCATATTAATAAATTCATCTTTGCACCACGGGTCAAAGATATTCATCAACAGTTCATCTTTACACTACAGGCTAAAGATATTCAACAATGTGTCATCTTTGCATTCTGAGCCAAAGATATTCATCAATAATTCATCTTTTGCACTACAAAGCTAAAGATATTCAACAACAGTCATCATTTGCATTACGAGCAAAAGATATTCATCAATAATTCATCTTTGCACTACAAATTTAAGATATTCATCAACAAGTCATCTTTGCATTCTGAGGCAAAGATATTCATATATCAAAGAAATACATAATCATTTCGGAAGTTATATAACAATAATTATAACCGTGTTGATCAATTCACCTTTGCACTTAAGCTAAAAATATTCAATTGTAAATTCAATGGTCATGATCATACCAATCAACAATTCAACTTTTGCACCATCGGCCAAAAGAGAACCTATAGTCACGATCATACCAATAATCTACTCATCTTTACACTCAAGTCAAAGAGAAATATCATCATTAGGGTTATAAGAATGTTATATAAAAACAATATAATCAAAACATGGTTTTAATTTCAAGAGTAAGATTCATAAATCAACGATAATTTGGTCGAGAGAAGAAACCAATTTGTCGTGAATAGTACCCGTATTAAATACATAGTACCGTAGTATCGTGCGTAGTAATCTACAACCTAAAAGATAAAGTTTCATAATAAAATCCATATCAATATTTATAACACCTTAATCCAAATGTTATAAAATCACTTAATAATATCAAAATCTTAATATTCTTAATATTACAACAATATTCAATAATTTCTAAAACTTATAAACAATTTAATTAAATTGCTTACACTTTACTAATTAATGCATTTAATCATCATAAAATGCCAAACTCATAAGATTTCATCACCAATAACCAAAACCCTCATCAAAAATCTACATATACCTCATATATGATTCTCAAGCCATAAAATCATATTTTTCAATTTTCTTACTTCACATAACATATTTAATTCATTTACTCATAACTAGAACATTTTCATGAAAAATACCAAATCAGTTCCAAAAATATTTCTTTTCTGGAATTTAGCATAATATAGTTCTATATTGAACATATATTTTTCTCGGAATTTTTAAAATTCATTTACTATTTTTCACATGGCCAAAACCACCGAATATTTAAACATTTATCATAAATTATACTTTTATCCAAAAATTCTAAAATTAATACGGTATACTGATATTATATAGATGTACTCCCAATAAAAATTTCATCAATTTTGGAGTTAACCACAAGGAGTTATAAGCAGTTACTTTTAAAATAGTCTTTTTTCATAAAATCCATAACTCCTAATCTATACATCCAAAAATCGCCATTTTTGGACACACTCTACAAAACTCATCAAAATATCATTTCGAATTTTTCCAGAATTTTTGAAGATTCAGAAAAATTGCGAAACTAAAAACATAATAACCCTTAAAATCCCTTACTATCCCTTACCTCAAAAAAATGTACTTACATTTTGGAATAACATTTGAAGCGAACTTGCACCGTATAGCAATACTCAAAGTATACTCAAAATACTCACAAGAATACATTTCGATAACATAGAGAGAAAACTTGGTTTACGGTGTGTTTTTCAATTCTAACCCAAGACCCTATTTATAGGAAAATACTTAGAACACCAAAGCAGATAATTTAATAAAATATTAATATATATTATTTTTATTCCAAAGCACACTTATTTTGCTTCAAAACCTCAGCCACCAAACAGCCCACCTCACAAGACTTGCACAAAAAATGTTTTTGTTATTTAAATTATTTTAAACTTCCAAAAATCAATTATTTCAGAGCTTCAGAACTTCAATAATTCATAATAAATAGTCCTTTTATCAAAAAATTCAAATCTCGCGAGTTTTTATAGGAAATTTAATTCTCTACAACTTTACAGAAGAAAGTTTTTCCAAATTCCAAATAGAAATTGACCGAAATCCACAAACGGACGATTTTACAGTCTATAATCAAATTTCAGTCAAGAAATGGGGTCCACCGACATGTTTAACATGTTTTAAACATTTATTGTAACAAAAATATTTTTCCTCCTCATATACTCATATATTCCACATTTACTGTAAAAATATCACCATTATTATATTATTAAAATAATATATTTAAATGAATTATTTTATCAGAAAAAGATAAAATATTAATTTTCAACAATTGTCACTTTAAAATTTTTTTCCATCTATATCCACATAAAATAAATATTTTTCTCATTATAAAAATCAATAATTAATTATTCACAAATAATATTACATAATCACAATATTAACAATGAGGTAGTTCAAGAAAGAGGGGGCTTTCCAATAAAGATTTCTCCTTACCTGTGCAAGCAATTATGTGACCAAACCTCTCCTTGAAGACAGAACTTTCTAGACATTACCAATAATGTTATCTAATAATATTATTCGGATAATATGAATTATTGCTTCGATAATGGAAAATCTTGTACGTGACAATTATTGAAACAACAATAATATAAAATATCAGCGTAGCAATTATTGAATCAATAAAATAAAATATTGAGCAAAGAATTCTTCGTAACAATTATTGAGTAATGCCTATACTAAAAAAAAATTATCATGCTTCATGAATAGTACTCGTGAATAGTAACTCGTGAATAAGTAACTCATGAATAGTAACTCGTGAATAGTAACTCGTGAATAGTAACTCGTGAATAGTAACTCGTGAATAGTAACTCATGAATAGTAATTAAAAAAATTGAATACTTTTATTTCATAAAATTCGGGGTCTTACATCGGGTCTGAATTGATTTTTGGAGTTTTAAATGTTTTTGTTTAGAAAAACGTTTTTTGCATATGTGTGGCTGATGTTTTGGTCAAAAAGGTGGGCTAAGGAAAATTTATATAAATATATTTATATTTTATTAAATTTTCTGCTTTGGTGATCTAAGTATTTTCCTATAAATAGGGTGCTTAGGTTAGAATTGAAAATCACACCAGAAACTGAAGTTTTCTCTTTCTTTCTCTCTCTATATTATCGAGCGTATTCTTGTGAGTATTTTGATACTTTGAGTGTTGTTATACGGTGCAAGTTCCATTCAGCACTATATCCGATATTCCAGCTAGAAGTACTGTATTTTCGAGGTAAGGGATATTATTTTTTTAAAATGATATTATTTCTTCTAATATCATTATGCCGGATTATTGGTAAGATTTTTCTTGTGAAATTCTTGTCTTTTAATGTCGGGATTACTATTCACGATATCGACATTATTCACGATATACGACCTTTATTCACGAATCTGGCACTATTCACGGAAAAATTAAATTTTGTTTTTTGTCCCAAATATCTATTATGGATACTAGCTTTGATTGTATCCATGTTTTAATCATTCTTGAATTTTACTTCACTATGATTCTTTATGAAATATTTTTGAACTCAGATTGTTTAAAGTACGAATCCTTAATATTTGTTCTTTTGTTTCATTGGATTCGTTTTTCTTTAAAATATTTTTCATCATCCTCGATCCTAAATGATGGTATTCTTGAATATCTTTGGCTTTGTATTGCAAAGATGGTTGATTTTTTATGAATATCTTTGGCGTAGTAGTGCAAAGATGTCACAGTGTTGAGATGAATATGACCGACTGATGAATATCTTTGGCCTGTAGTGCAAAGATGAATATTTGATTCATATTGATTAATGTTACAGGGATAAAATAATGATGATGGACTTTTAAATTCATAGATTATAGTATATTTCATTCTCTACGTAACTTATCTATGAATTATTATTTCCGCTGCGAATATTGATCTGAAACTTGTTGTCTATTGTATTTTATCAAAATTTTCCCTGTTGAAGACTAACGATAATTTGTTATATATTATCTTAGTCATAATATTCTTTACTGGGCTAGTTAAGCTCACCCTTTTCCTTTTTATTCCATTTTTCTTCTCAGGAGACGAGAATGTAACGAGTACTAGTCGGGGTATGGAATGAAGGTTCTAGAAAGTTGTTTAGTAGTCCTCACCATTTTTGTAAAATAATGTACCAATAATTGTAATGAGGACTTATTTGGGTGTGAATATTGTCTAGATGGCAATATTTGTATTTAAACTCACAATTTTTATGTTGTATTAATAAAGTTGTAGTTATTTTTGTACTATGTTATTGACGACTCAAAATGGGTGATGTATACCTATTTTGGGGGCGTCACAATTGTCATCATCCTCATATTTATATTTTGTTGAAAGTCATCTATAGCCTGTAGTGCATAGATGGACTTGGTATGATTATGACCATGGATTATTCGGTGTAATCATGACCATAATGTTACAAATGATGTGGTAAAAGTCCTCATTGGCCCGTAGTGCATTGATGGGACAGTTGTTGGCATATCAATGACCATTAATGAATACCAAATATCCTTGGCCCGTAGTGCATGGATAAATTATGGTTGTGATACTAATGAATATCCTTGGCCGTAGTGCAGGGATGATGTGGATTATTTATTAAGTTGAGTCCTAGCGATAAAAGTGATGAAAACCTTTTAAATAAAAAAAAATAGTAGATTTTATTTTCTATTTGACTCTTTTAATGGATTGCATGTTCTGCTGCAGTTAAACTTGATGTCTATTGTATTTTATCAGTTTAACATTGTTAAAGACTAATGATAATTTATTCTGCATTATCTTAGTCATAATATTTCCTACTGGGCTAGTTGAGCTCACCCTTTCTTTCACTGTTCTCTTCAGGAAATGAGAACGTAGCCAGGACTAGTCGGGGAACGGAGTGACAGTCCATATGATAGTATTAGTAGTCCTCACTATTTTGTTAAATAGTGTGTTAATAAATGTAATGAGGATTTATTCTGAGAGTGGATATTGTCTAAAAGATAATGTTTGTATTAAAACTCACATCTCTCTTGTTGTATATTTAAGATTATATTTATATTACGTACTATGTATTTGGCGACTTCGAATAGGTGATGTATACCTATTTTGGGGCGTCACAGATTAATATCAAAGCTCGAGGATATGATCCTGGTGAGATGTGAGACAAGAACTAGGAGGGAGAAGCGGAAATTCCTTTGCTAGTATGACCTACCTAAGTTTATTTGATATTTAATTGGTTGATCAGAGTATAAGGATTATATGTGATATGTTAATTAACACTTGTTTTGTGGCAGTATTTGAAAATGGCATCCTAGAATGTTGAGAACATCAATGGAGCACAGGAGATCGTTGAGTCTCCACAGATCAATAATTAGGATAATGTGCTTCAAGAAGGCGACAATCCTAATGCAAACAACAACACTGACCAAATGATGAACGATAGAATGTTCCGAGGCTTCATGCAATTCATGCAACATCAGGCGAGAGCGGCTCCTGTCCAAAATGCAAGTGGAAACACTGGTAACTCTTGGACGGTCACCGCCAAACAGATTCGAAGCTGAGCCACCGGAGTTTTTGGAGAGCCAAAATCACTTAAAGGCGAGAGGCGTGGATAAAGCGGATCAACAAGATATTTGATGTCTTGGGATGCTCAGGAGCAAAAGGTTCCTTTTGCCACCTTCATGTTGCAGTGAGGCGATTCACGGTGGAAATCGTAAAGCGACTCAACTCGCCGCAGATGAAGATGTCTTGGGAGAAGTTCCAAGAACTGTTCAACGACAAGTACTTTCCGAAAGTATTCATCACATGAAAGAGGTAGAGTTCATTAAACTGGAACAAAACAACATGACCGTGTTGCAGTATGAAGCCAAGTTTGCCGAGTTGTCCCAGTTTGCGTCCCATTTGGCTGATAATGAGGAGAGAATGATGTGAATGTTTCTAAGAGGTTTGAAACCCGAGATACGTCAATATCTTATCTCTCATAAACTGTGTTTGTATTCGGATGTTGTTAATAGGGCTTAGTTATTGGAGCGTGATAATGAGTAAACCCAATAGAAAGAAGCAAAGTTGCAAAAATGATAATACCGGTGATAACAATCATCGAGCGGTGACAATAAGCGTAGAGGGAATCAACATGCCGAAATGGTAACCACTTGGTGGTAATCATGGCCAAAGCAATAAGAATGGACATTTCAAGAGCGGAAGATTCAACAATGATGGAAAGATGTCAAGACTGCCTTTTTGTTGTTAAGGAAGGATAACGACCACTATCATATGCTTCAAATGCGGAGGGAGGACACATCAATTCAAGCTGCGATGATGCCGTCCAAACCATGTTATAATTGTGGAAGAAGGTCACCTAGCCCGATTTTTTCGTTCATCAAGACAAGTTCAATTTAGGATGGAAGCACCAAAGGACGCCCCAGAAAAGGCAAAACCAGTAGTGCAAGGGAGAGCGTTTGTCGTGATCTCCCAGAAAGTAAGGAACCCAAATGAGGTCATCACGGGTAAGTTTATCTTAAACCCTAGCAAAGTATATACCTTATTTGATACCGGTTCTACCCATTCTTTTATTTCTCCTACTTGCGCTCAACGTTTAAATTTGACTCCGGAGAAATTAGACTTTGACTTATCTTTTAAAACTCCGTTGGGAGAAACCTTCATTACATCCACTTTTTATAAGTCTTGTTTGGTTCAAATTGGTACCCTCACATTACCTGTCGATCTTATCTCATTGAAAATACTTGCATTTGACGTAATTCTAGGGATTGATTGGTTAACTACTCATTATGTAAAAATTGATTATTTTCGTAAGGTTGTTAGCTTTCATATTCCTAATCAACCTATTATGTGAATTCAAGCAACCAAACCATTAAAATCAATCATTGTCATCTCAAGCCATAAAACTATTCGTTTATTAAAAAACGGATGTCTAGCTTTCTTAGCTTATGTCACGGATCTAAACAAAAATACGTCAATTTTGAATGATATTTATATTGTTAATGAATTTCCTAACGTATTCCCTGAAGAACTTCCTGGCCTACTCCCAGAACGTGAAATTGAATTTTGTATCGACCTTGAACCCGGTACAAAACCCATTTCCAAAGCCCCATATCGAATGGCTCCTATTGAACTTCAGGAGTTAAAGACCCAACTGCAGGAATTGTTATACATTGGCTTTATTCGTCCTAGTACTTCTCCTTGGGGTGCTCCTGTTCAATTTGGATCATTGTTGATAGATTGACCAAGTCTGCTCATTTCTTACCTATACGAGAAACTTATACACTTGAACGTCTTGCTCGTATGTACATAAACGAGGTTGTAAGATTGCATGGTATGCCAGTATTCATAATTTCTGATTGAGACCCAAGATTCACTTCACGATTTTGGGTTAGTTTGCAAAAAGCTATGGGCACGGATTTACGATTTAGTTCAGTATATCATCCTCAAACGGACGGACAATCAGAGAGGACTATTCAAACTCTTGAATATTTATTAAGACTCTGTGTCCTTGACTTCAAGGGAAATTGGGATAAGTTCTTACCATTGGTGGAGTTTTCCTACAACAACAGTTATCAAGCAAGTATTGGCATGGCTCCATTCGAAGCGTTGTATGGAAGAAAGTGTCGTTCTCCAGTATGCTGAGATGAGGTGGGTGAAGCAACATTGTTGGGACCTGAGTTAGTACGTATGAATACGGAAAAGATACAAACGATCTGGCAACGTATAAAAACCTCCCAAGTTCGACAAAAGAGTTATGCTGATCATCATCGAAAGGACGTGGAATTCGATATTGGAGATCATGTTTTGTTACGTATTGCTCCATGGAAAGGAGTAACGAGATTTAAAAAGAGAGGAAAGCTCAATCCTCGATTTATTGGCCCATTTTTAATCCTTGATCGAGTAGGGACTGTAGCCTATAGACTCGCTTTACCGCCAAGTATGTCTCGTGTTCATAACGTTTTTCATATATCCATGTTACGTAAATATGTGAAAGACCCGAACCACATTATTGAGTTAGAACCGGACAAAATAGCGGAAGATTTAACGCATGAAGAGGTTCCTATTCAAATCTTGGATAAGAAGGAACATATTCTACGCTCCAAGGTTATACCTCAAGTTAAAATTTTATGGAGGAACCACGATGTTGAGAAAATAACCTGGGAGTTAGAATCTGAAATGAAATCAAGGTATCCTTATCTCTTGACACACAGTGCGTATTGCCACTAATTTCGAGGCGTAAATTTCATAAAAAGAGGAGATTGTAAGACCCCAACTTTTATAAATAAAGATGAATTTTCTATAATTATTGTGACGCCCCCAAAATTAGGTATACATCACCCATCTTGGGTCGCCACTTACATGGTACAGAATTTAAATACAACTTAATACATAAAGCTGTGAGTTTAAATACAAATATAAATCTACTAGATATTATACTGAAACTCAAAAAGGAGTCCTCATTACAATTATTATCACACTATTTTACGAATAGTGAGGACTACTAATCTTATCTTGAGGACCATCACTCGTTTTCCCAGGCTTCGTCCCATTTATATTCTCATTTCACGAAGAGAAACGGTGAAAGAAAGGTGAGCTCAACTAGCCCGAGTAAGAAATATTATGACTATGATAATGCGAATAAATTATCAATAGTCTTCAACAATGTTAAAGCGATAAAATACAATGACAACCGGTTTAAGCTGCGAATGAATATCTGATTCATTAAAAAGTCAAGTAGAAAATAAAGTCTACTATCTTTTAGGTTTTAAAGGTTTTCATCACTATTTATAGGTGAGACTCGACTTTAATAAATATTCCACATCATCGAATCACCGCACTACTACGGCGAGGATATTCTTTAGTATCACGACCACAATTATTCATACGCTACGGGCCAAGAATATTTGTGTATTCATTAATGGTCATGATCATGCCAACAAGCATCCATCGATGCACTACGACCTTCGAGGATTTTTATCACATCATTTGTAACATTACGATTCATGATTACACCGAATAGTCTACGGTCATAATTATACCAAGTCCATCTATGCACTTCTGAGCCACGAGATGACTTTCAAAAAAATATAAACATGAGGATGATGACAATGATATAAGAATTCAATAAAACAAGTTCAAGAATTATTTTATCCAGGAATTATTAACGTCAAATTGTCAACATGATCTTTGTTTTGTAGAGTAAAATTCAAGAATGATCGGAAGAATATTTCCATGAAAAGATCTTTGGATGAAACGCAAATATCGAGGATATTCTACTAATTTCATGGAGTATAGAAGTCAAAGTTTTAACCAATTTGGGTATAATAAAGAATGGAATAACAAAAGAAATCACCATGCATGCGATAGACCTTATGCAGACGGAGTTATTCAATGAATAATAAATAACGGAACCGGTCAGGGTGAAATTCAAACGGGATGTTCCAATGCAGAATAATAAAGATGGAACCGGATCCGGTGTAAAACACATGAGATAGGATGTTCCAGCAGAATAATAAAGAATGTCACCAAGTATAGGGTAAACTGGCGTATCTGAGTTATTCCAACGAATAAATAAGCGATGGAATAACACGAGTTCTCTTTATGAATAAGAAAGAATAACACCCCTTACTTTTGGTAGGAGATTGAATCTGCTGCGGTGTAGTAGTAACAAAATACTCTTCTTCTTTCTCTCTTATTCTTTCTATACTTTCTCTCTCTATATCTTGAATGAATTAAGTGAAAATAATGAAGCCCTAGGCCTCTATTTATAGAAGATTTCTAGCTTAGCACCGCTTCTAGTGTGAAAAGGCAAGTGGCTTGACGAATTGGTTTGGCCTTTGTAATGTGAAATGACAAGTGGTTCGACGTCTGGTAAAGGTAATTACTATTAACGAAGGTAAATACTATTGACAAAGGTAAATACTATTCACAAGGGTAATTACTTATTGTGAAGGTAATTACTTATTGCGAAGGTAAATACTATTCATGAGGGGTAATTACTATTGTGAAGGTAAATACTATTGTGAAGAGACTCTTAGATGATGACATATGAGCCCCCCATAAAATAATCAAACTTACCACAAATCATAACACATATTAATCATTTATAACTTGTCGTCTCAATTATTGATTTAATACTATAAATATTATTATACTGATGATCTTGTGACAATAATTGAATCAATAATATAAGAGATATGATGCAAGCCAATTCTTGTAGCAATAATTGAGCATATTTGAGTGACTTCTCACGTAAGGATCGATAATCAATCTGAGTGTACTTCTTAACCGACGCAGCGTATTCTTTTGTACTTTTACCACTTAGGGTAGTTCAGCAGTTTTAGCGGTAACACCTCCGTAGTTATTTTTATAAAATATTTTTGTCGTTTTTCTCAATCAAACAATAATGTTGTGGGGTCCACCAATGATTGAGCTATTATGCGAATATTCCCTAACAAAAGAATATTCCCAGGCAAACGAATATTTTATAACAACTTGCATACTTTGCAAAATTTATAAATATTACCCACAACTATAACATTATATCAAATTTATTCCATAATATTCAAAAATAATATTTAAAGAAAAATTCATCTTTATTTATAAAAGTGGGGTCTTCTGACCTCCCTTCTTATGAAATTTAAGCCCTCGAAATTAGAGTGCGATATACTGGTATGTCGAAGAGGTAAGGATACCTTGATTTCATTTTGATTCTAACTCCCAAGTCATTTCCTCAACATCGTGGTTCCTCCACAAAACTTTGACTTGAGGTATAACCTTGGAGGCGTAGAATATGTTCCTTCTTATCCAAAATTTGAGCAGGGAACCTCTTCATACGTCAAATCTTCCGCTATTTAAATCCGATTCTAACTCAATAATATGGTTGGGTCTTTCACATATTTACGTAACATAGATATGTGAAAAGCGTTATGAACACGAGACATATTTGCAGAAAGCGAGTCTATAGGCGCGATTCCTACTCGATCGAGGATTAAAATGGGCCAGATGAATCGAGGATTAAGTTTTCCTCTCTTTCCAAATCTTGTAACTCCTTTCCATGGAGCAACTCTTAACAACACATGATCTCTATATCAATTCCACGTCCTTTCGATGAAGATCAAGATAACTCTTTTATCGATTTTGTGAGGTTTTTTTATCGTTGTCGGATCATTTGAATCTTTTCCGTATTCATGCGTACCAACTCCGGTCCCAACAACGTTGCTTTCACCCCACCTCATCCCAAATCTTGGAGAAGCGACACTTTCTTCCATACAATGCTTGAATGGAGCCATGCGATACTTGCTTGATAAGCTGTTGTTGTAGGAAAACTCCACCGATGGTAAGAACTTGTCCCAACTCCTTGAAATCAAGGACACGAGTCTTAATAGATCTTGAGTTTGAATAGTCCTCTCCATTGTCCTGGTCAAATGCGAGGATGATATGCCGAGCTAAATCGTGAAATCGTGCTGCCGTAGCTTTTTGCAAACTAACCCAAAATCGTGAAGTGAATCTTGGGTCTCGATCGGAAACTATGGATCTGCGGCATACCATGCGATCTTACAATCTCGTTTATGTACATATGAGCAAGGCGTTCAAGTGTATAAGTTTCTCGTATCGGTAAGAAATAAGCGAGACTTGGTCAATCTATCAACAATGACCCAAATCGCATCAATGCCTTGAAACCTTAGGAAGGCCGTTGCTTGAAATCCATGGTAATGTGCTCCCACTTCCATTACGGAATTTCAAGTGGTTCTGATGGACCTTTTGGTACTTGATGCTCGCTTTAACTTCGTTGACAAGTTAGACACCTTGAGATAAGCGGTATACTCTCTCTCTTCATATTGCTCCACCAAAATGTAGCGAATATCATGATACATTTTGGTACTCCCGAGATGGATTGCAAATGGTGTGTTGTGCGCCTCCATCATGATATTATACTTTAAATCGGTCGTTAGGAACACAAAGTGCGGAGTTGACTCGAAGTATTCCTTCTTCATCGATTCTTGCTTCGGCGTAGCACCTTCTTGCACTTTTTTCCTCATACGCATCGGCTCCAGTGCGTAGCTTGAAGCGACTTTAACTTTATCGATTAAAAGTCGGTTCTACTCGTATACCGCTTATCATCACATGCGTCCACGGAGTCTTTAACTCTATCTCCATCCTTTGCAAGTCACACAAAATGGGCCTTTCGTTGACAATATCGCTTTTCGTACTTGCATATGATTTTCTACTTCAAATCGTCACTACCACATTCGCTTTTTCGAGGATGGTATTGGATGGTATGATCATAATCTTTCAATGAGTTCAAGCCAGCGTCGTTGTCGCATGTTGAGTTCCTTTTGAGTGAAGAAATATTTGAGGCTTTTATGATCAAGTAAAGATCTCCACTTTTCTCCCATACAAGTAATGCCTCCAAATTTTAAGTGCAGAAGACAACGGTACCGCTAACTCTAGATCATGAGTAGGATAATTCCTCTCATATTCTTTGAGTTGTCATGAGGCATAAGCTATAACTTTTCCATGTTGCATAAGAACACATCCCAACCCTTTGCGAAGCATCTTTGTAGATGACAAATCCTCAAGGCAGATGGTATTATCGAGCAGTCTTTGAAATAAGTCTCCTCTTGAGTTCTTAAAACTCTTCTCACATTCTTCGCTCCAACCGAACTTTGTATCTTTCAAAGTCAATTTGAGTCGATGGAGTAGCGATTCGAGAAAATCCTTCCACGAATCTCCAGATAATAACTTGCCTAAGCAAAGAAAGCTACGACTTGATCTTCGATTTAGAGTTGTTCCCGACTTTGAATAGCTTGATCTTTCTTTGGGTCAGCGGATATTCCATGACTTGATACCACGTGCCCAAGGAATGCTACTTCTTCAAGACGAACTCACATTTCTTCAACTTGGCATAAAGCTTATATTCACGAAGCTTTTGGAGTGTCGACCTCAAGTGTTGCTTTCATGATCTTCACGGCTTTTTGGAATAAATAAGGATGTCATCAATAAAGGCGACCACAAAGTGATCTAAATATTCCTTGAATACTCGGTTCATCATATCCATGAAGGCGTTAGGAGCATTAGTCGATCCAAAGGACATGACTAGGAATTCATAATGCCCGTCTGGGAGTTACGAAAGTCTTTGGAATGTCGGTGGTTCTAATCTTCAATTGGTGATATCCGGAACGAAGATCAATCTTTGAAAAGAATTTGGCTCCTTGCATTTGGTCAAACAGGGTCATCAATACGTGGCAATGGATACCTATTTTGATGGTGACATGATTGACTCCCGATAATCAATACAAAATCGCATACTCCCATCTTTCTTCTTCACGAATAGAGCAGGAGCACCCCAAGGAGAATTACTAGGACGAATAAAGCCGATGTCTAACAATTCTGCGGTTGGGTCTTTAACTCCACGAAGTTCAATAGGAGCCATTCGATATGGGGCTTTGGAAATGGGTTTTGTCTAGGGTTCAAGGTCGATACAAAATTCAATTTCACGCTACTGAGGATAGGCGGGGAAGTTCTTGGGAATCGTCGGGAAATTTATTAATAATAGAAATATCGTTTAAAAGCGGCGTATTTTTATTTAAATCAGTATACGCGTATGTGTGAGACCCCAGATTTTATCAATAAAGATTTAAATTTTGTTGAAATAATTTTTAATATTATGGTGTGAATTTAAGATAATATTATAGTTGTGGGTAGTATTTATAAATTTTGCAAAGTATGCAAGTGGTTATATTATATTCGATTAATTGGGAATATTCGGTTTAGCGAGGGAATATTAAATAACTGGCTCAATCATTGGTGGACCCCTAGCAATGTAATTATTGTCGGATTGAGAAAACGACAAAAATATTTTATTGAAATAACGGCGGAAGTTTTCACAGTAGTTCTTGTTGAACTACGGTAGTAAAAGTAAAGTACGATGTCGTGTGGTTGCATAGTAGCACGGTATTGATTATTGATGCTTATGTGAGAAGTCACTCGGTTTGATTCCATTATTGTCGATTAATAATATGAATTATTATAGCGATAATGGCGTTTTGTTTTATTCGTATTATTAACGTAATAAAAGCGAAACATCTTTATATAAAATAGAATACTTTATTAAAGTTATTACATAAATAGAATATATTATATTTTATTATGCATAGTGTTGCGTAGTGTTTTGCATAGTGTTTTTGCATAGTATTGCATAGTGTTTGCATAGTAAAATGTTTTTATATAAATAGAATATATTATATTTTATTTAAAAGATTTTTCTTTAAATATGGACCATGATTAAAGTAAATCAATCTGGACCGTTCATGGATTAATTCTTATGCATTCCATTTTCCTATAAATAGAAGCTCATTCCTTCATTATTTTCTTACAATTCATTGAAACTACTAGAGAGAGAAATTATAGAGAGAAGCTATAAAAGAAAATTATAGAAAGAAGAAGAGTATACTCGCTACTTCACTACTTTATATTAGGTTCTTTTACGGTAAGGGGGTGTTATTCTTTCTTCTTCTTGAAGAGAACTTACATTATTCCATTCACTTTATTATTACATTGGAATAACTTTGTAAAAGTGGTATACCTATACATAACTTTGTATCATGGCGACATACCCTATACTTGGTGAAATCCCTCTGTTATTCCATTCTTTATTTACTCTGTTGGAATAACTTTGTATCATGGTTTACCTATACTTGGTGACATTCTTCTATTATTACATTTGGAACATCACATGCGTGTGTTTTACAGGACTGGTTCCGATTTTTATTATTCTGTTGGAACATCACATGCATGTGTTTTACAGGACTGGTTAAAATCTTTATCATTACATTGGAATATTCTATCTCGTGTGTTTACACACGGATCTGGTTCCATCTTTATTATTACTGTTGGAACATCACAGTCGATTGTGAATTTCACATTTTGGTTCCGTTATTATTATTATGTTGGAATAAACATGCATCTGCAATCTGCGCATGCATGGTGATTTCTTTTGTTATTCCATTCTTTATTATACCCGGTTGGTTAAAACTTTGACTTCTTTACTCCATGAAATTAGTAGAATATCCTTGATATTTGCGTTTCATCCGACATCTTTCATAGAAATATTCTTACGATCATTCTTGAATTTTACTCTCTTTAAAGCGATATCATGTTGACAATTTGGACGTTAATAATTCATGGATTAAATAATTCTTGAACTTGTTTTATTGAATTATTATGTCATTTTCATCATCCTCATGTTATATTATGTTATCTTTGGCTTACGTGCGTAGATGAACTTAGTATGATTATGACCGAGGATCATTCGGTATAATCATGACTTGATATAAATGATGTGACTAAAGTCCTCGATGGCACATGTAATGCGGTGATGGATAGTTTTGGTATGATTATGACCGGGGTGATTCGGTATATAGTCATGACCATTGATAATTTGATGAAAATCCTTGAATAGTAGTGCGGGGATGATTAGATGTGGTGGTTTATTTATTAAAATTGAGTCTCTCGTGATAAAAATTGATGAAAACCTTTTAAAACCTAAAAGATAGTAGACTTTATTCTCTACTTGATTTTTTTAATGGATTGCATATTCAGCTATGATTAAAGCCGGTTGTCTATTGTATTTTATCGGTTTAACCTTTGTTGAAGGCTAATGATAATTTATTACGCATTATCTTAGTCATAATATTTCTTCTTGGGCTAGTTGAGCTCACCCTTTCTTTCACTTTATTCTCTTTGAAATGAGAACATATTTGGGACGAGTCGGGGAGCGGAGTAATGGTCCGAACGATAGCATTAGTAGTCCTCACTATTACGTGAAATAGTGTGATAATAGTTGTAATGAGGACTCCTTTTGAGTTTGTATAATATCTAGTAGATAATATTTGTATTCAAACTCACGGTTTATGTCGTATTGTACCAGCAGTTATATTAGTAAGTTGTATTTGAATTTATGTACCATGTAAGTGGCGACCCAAGATGGGTGGCGTATACCTAATTTTGGGGCGTCACGGTTGGTATCGAGCTTAGGATATGATCCACTGGCTAAGATCTTGAGATAAGAACTAGGAGAGAGAGGCGGGAATTCCTTATTTAGTATGACCTATCTAAGTTTATTTGGTATTTGATTGGTCACGGAATATAGGGATAATTTGTTAAATGTCAATTAACCCTTGTTTTGTGACAATGTTTGAGAATGGCATCCGAAAATCTTTGAGATAAGCAATGAAGCACATGAGAGTGTTGATTGAGTTCAAACAAAAGGTAACGACCAACAACACGATAATAATCATCTTTGGTGGTGGCAATTTATCGAACAATGATAACCATCGTGGTGGAAATTATCATGCTAAGAATGGTAACCACTTCCGGTGGTAATCATGGCAAAGATAATAGAAGTGGAAATTTCAAGAAGAGAAGGTCATTTAGCTCGATTTTTTGTCGTATAGTGAAGTCAAGTCCATTTGGGATAGTGGCACCAAAGGCGGATCTGGACAAAACAAAATCGATTGGTTTCGGGAAGAGCGTTTTTCGTGACTTCTCAAAAAGTGGGTAACCCGACGAAGTTAGCACGGGTTAGTTAATTATAAATTCTTGCGAAGTCTATACCTTATTAGATACCGGTTCTACCCATTCTTTTATCTCTCTTGCTTTGCGTTCAACGTTTAAATTTGACTCAGGAGAAATTAGACTTTGATTTATCTATTGAAACTTCGTTGGGAGAAACCCGTTACCTCCATTTGTTTATTAATCTTGTTGTTTCAAATAAACACTTTCACGTTACTGTCGATCTTATCTCTTTGAAAATACTTGCCTTTGAGGTAATTTTTGAAAGCGATTGATTAACTACTCATTATTCTTTTTGTAAGGTTGTTAGCTTTCATATTCTAACCAACTGTTTATCTGAATTCAAAGTAACCAAACCTAAAGTTAATCTTTGTTATATCAAGCCATAAGTAAAGAGCCCCGAACCTTTCGTTGTTGACTTCCTTGTGTGGAATGCACCAAGCGGACTTTCTCAGGCGGCGTCATGATTTGAAGATGGCAAGTTTATAGGTATCATTGTGAGGTCTTTATCTAGGTTAAAGGATAGAAGTCACGGTTCGTATCAATGTGACGTCTTATCCAAGTCTTGGATGAGAGTAATGAGTTTTGAATGATATTTCTATCATTAATAAATTTCTTGACGTATTCTTGAAGATTTCTAGCCTACCCTAGGCGTGAAATCGAATTTTGTATTGACCCGATCTAAAAAACCCATTTCTTAAACCCTCAAATATTTCTTCAACTAAATGAGCAGTTTCGTGGTTTATGATGAAAGTCATAATAAAAGCATTGGAATAATGAAAATCATGGGTATATGAAGTATTAGTAAGTTTTATGATGAGTTATGTTGGTTAGTATGTGAAAACATGAAAGTTTCTTAGAAATCACAAAGAGTTGAAAATCGATTTTGGTGAAAAGCGTAACATGAAATTCAATTGACTATATCTCTTATTATATTTTGAATTTTTGAATGTGGTCAAGTCCTAGAGTTAGATCTATGAGTTACCTAACTAATCCAAGTGGAATTACTGGAAAAGGTGTTGTAGATTTTTGTGGGGACTGATTTTAGCAAAGGAGGCCAAAAGCTGTAAATTTGAAAATGCTCTGCGCCAGAAACTTTAAGGGACTGTTTCGGCCACTTAAATTATGAGAAAAATTCTGGGCTTTTGGGACATGAAGGTATATGGTATAAAGTATCTCCTGTCCAAAAGTGAACTCATTCGACTTAAAATGAGCAAGTTATGACTATTTCAATATTTAGGTTTTAGGCGAAAAAAACGCTATAATAGGAGTTCTATAACTCAGATGACCATGAAATTTAAACTAGAAGCTCACGTTAACATGTGTAAGATCCTGCCAAGATTTGGGAATTTTGGAGTTAAACTTGAGGTAGCTAATTTCTTAAGGAATTAATTAGAAATTGATTTTTGAAAAATAGTAAATGAATTTTAAAAATTCGAGAAAAATATATTTTCATTATGGGACTATATTATGCTAAATCCCAGAAAAGAAATATTTTTGGGACTAATTTGGTATTTTTCATGAAAATAGTTTAATTCTGAACATATGAGTTAAATATGTTATGTGAAGTAACAAAGTTGAAAATAAGATTTTATGGCTAGAGAATCCTATATAGAATATATGCATATTTTTTTGATGAGGATTTGATAATTGGTGATGATATTTTATGAGTATGGCATTTTGAATGATTAAATGCATTATATGGTAAAAGCGTAAACAATTGAGATAAATTGTTTATAAATTTAAGAAGTGATTAAAATATTATTATAATATTAATGTTATTAGATTATGAGATTATTAAGTGATTGATAACATGGGAATATTCTTGAATCTGGATAAATTATATTATAAAAGTTTAATATTTATCCTTTATCTCATTTGATTGATTCTTTATATCATTATCCTCGTGTTTTATATTATGTTGAAAGTCATTTTGTGGCTGTAGTGCGTAGATGGACTTGGTATGATTATGACCGAGGATTGTTCGGTATAATCATAATAGTAAATGAATACACAATTATCTTTGGGCGTAGTGCATGGATAATTTGTGGTCGTGATCTTAATGAAAACACTGATTATCTTTGGGCGTAGTGCATGGATAATTTGTGGTCGTGATCTTAATGAATACACAATTATCTTTGGTAGTAGTGCGGGGATAATTTGTGGTCGTGATACTTAATGAATACACAATTATCTTTGGTAGTAGTGCATGGATAATTGTGGTCGTGATACTAATGAATACACAGTTATCTTTGGTAGTAGTGCATGGATAATTTGTGGTCGTGATCTTAATGAAAACACAATTATCTTTGGTAGTAGTGCATGGATAATTTGTGGTCGTGATACTTAATGAATACACAATTATCTTTGGTAGTAGTATGGGGATAATTTGTGGTCGTGATCTTAATGAATACACAATTATCTTTGGTAGTAGTGCATGGATAATTGTGGTCGTGATCTTAATGAATACACAATTATCTTTGGTAGTAGTGCATGGATAATTTGTGGTCGGTCGTGATCTTAATGAATACACAATTATCTTTGGTAGTAGTGCATGGATAATTTGTGGTCGTGATCTTAATGAATACACAATTATCTTTGGGTAGTAGTGCATGGATAATTTGTGGTCGTCGATAATCTTAATGAATACACGATTATCTTTGGTAGTAGTGCATAGATAATTCGTGGTCGTGATCTTAATGAATACACAATTATCTTTGGTAGTAGTGCATGGATAATTTGTGGTCGTGATCTTAATGAATACACAATTATCTTTGGTAGTAGTGCATGGATAATTTGTGGTCGTGATACTAATGAATACACGATTATCTTTGGCCGTAGTGCATGGATAATTCGTGGTCGTGATACTAATGAATATCCTTGGCCTGTAGTAAAGAATGGAATAACAAAAGAAATCACCATGCATGCGATAGGCGCATGCATGAGACGAGGTTATTCAGCAAGAATAATAAATAACGGAACCGGTCGGTGAAATTCACACGCAAGCAGGATGTTTCAACAGAATAATAAAGATGGAACCGGATCCGGTGTAAAACACACAGATAGGATGTTCCAAGCGAATAATAAAGAATGTCACCAAGTATAGGGTAAGCCAGCATTATCTGAGTTATTCCAACAGAATAAATAAGCGATGGAATAACAATGATTCTCTTCATGAATAAGAAAGAATAACACCCCTTACTTTTGGTAGGAGATTGAATCTTTGCGGCGATTGTAGTAACAAAATACTCTTCTTCTTTCTCTTATTCTTTCTATACTTTCTCTCTATATCTTGAATGAATTAAGTGAAAATAATGAAGCCCTAGGCCTCTATTTATAGAAGATTTCTAGCTTAGCTTTTCTTTGTGTGAAAAGGTGAGTGGCTTGATTGGTGGTTTGGCCTTTGTAATGTGAAGCGACAAGTGGTTGACGTCGGTAAAGGTAATTACTATTAACGAAGGTAAATACTATTGTGAAGGTAAATACTATTCACAAGGGTAATTACTATTGTGAAGGTAATTCTTATTAATGAAGGTAAATACTATTCACAAGGGTAATTACTATTGACGAAGGTAAATACTATTGTGAAGAGACTCTTAGATGATGACATATGAGCCCCCCCATAAAATAATCAAACTTACCACAAATCATAATACATATTTAATCTTTCAACAATTATTAATCATTTATAACTTGTCGTCTCAATTATTGATTTAATACTATAACATATTATACTGGATGATCTTGTGACAATAATTGAATCAATAATATAAGAGATATGATCGGACAATTCTTCATAGCAATAATTGAGCATATTTGAATGACTTCACCGTAAGCATCGATAATCGATCTGGTGTCTTCTTATCGACGCAGCGTATTCACATACTTTTTACCAGGGTAGTTCAGCGGTTTTAGCAGTAACACCTCCCATTATTTTTATAAAATATTTTTGTCGTTTTCTCGATCAAACAATAATGTTGTAGAGATCCACCAATGATTGAGCCATTATACGAATATTCACTAACAAAAGAATATTCCCAGAGCCAAACGAATATTTTATAACAACTTGCATACTTTGCAAAATTTATAAATATTACCCATTAACTATAACATTATATCAAATTTATTCCATAATATTCAAAAATAATATTTATAGAAAAATTCATCTTTATTTATAAAATTTGAGGGTCTTACAATTATCATTTTTAAATTTTATGGAATAAATTTGATATAATGTTATAGTTATGGGGTAAATTAGAAATTTTGCAAAATACGCAAGTTATTTATAATATTCGATTGGTGGGGAATATTCTACGATTTTGGCCTGATCATTAGTGGACTCTCCTGGCGGAATTATTGTCGAATCGAGAAAGCGACAAAAATATTTTTATGAAAATAATGGCGGAAGTTTTTTAGATTAATCGTTGAAACACACGGTGTTAAAAATGCGAAATACGCGTGGCATAAGAGTAGTAGCTGCGGTATTGATTATTGATGCTTAATATGTGAGAAGTCACTCGTTTTTTGTTCAATTATTGCTCGATGAATTGTTGCATAAGTATCTCACGTTAATTGATTCAATTATTGTTGATATTTTATAATTGAGATACGAAGTTATTAATATTATTACTTGCAATATTAACGATGTCTAGAAGTTACGCGAGGAGAGGTTTGGTCACCTAATTGCGGGCTGATAGGGAGAAATCCTTATTGGAAAACCCCTTTTCTCGGAGAGCGACACAGTCGATTAATAGTGTGAATAACAATAATGATGATGAAGTTTTGTTTTATTAGTATTATTAATGTAATAAAAGCAGAAAAGCTTTTATATAAAAGCAGAATACTTTTATAAAGTTATTCGTTTTATTAGAAAATAATTAGATTATATTATATTTTATTATCGTAGTATTTGTATAAGTACTGCGTAGTGTTTGTATAGTAAAATCTTTTTAAAAGTTATTCGTTTTATTAGATTATAAATATAATATATTATATTTTATTGTAAACCAATCTGGACCAGATTCGTTTTAAAGTAAATCGATGCGGATAGTTCATGGATTAGTTCTTATTCGATCCATTCTTCTATAAATAGAAGTTCATTCCTTCATTATTTCTTACGAATTCTCTGAAACTAGAGAAAGCGTAGAGAGAATTATTCTTTTATCTGGCGTATTTCTTTAGCGTTAAGAAAGCTTTGAAGCGTAGTGCAAGTTTCTTCAACTATATCCCCGCCTCTACCGAGTTGAGTACTCTTCTTTATAAGGTAAAGGGTATTATTTTTTTCATATTCATGAAGAGAACTTACATTATTCCATTATTTATTATTACATTGGAATAACTTTTGTATCTGTGATCTACCCTATACTTGGTGAAATTCTTACTGTTATTCCATTATTTATTATTTCGCTAGAATAACTTTTCTCTACATCACAATCACCGTATACATGGTGAAATTACATTGTTATTCCATTCTTTATTATTACGTTAGAATATCTCGTCAAATGCTTTTCTTTTGGGACACCTGTTCCAAATCTTTATTATTACATTGGAATATCTTGTTTGTGCGTTTTCTTTGGGACTGGATTTCGTTATTTATTATTATGTTGGAATAACATCATGCATGAAATCTACCGCATGCGTGGTGATTTCATTGTTATTCCATTCTTTATTATTACATTGGAATATCACGCTTGCGGTCGTAATACGCTTTGACCGAGGATTAAGATTATTTATTATTACTGTTGGAATAACTTATATCCAAGCAATCTGCGTGTATGGTGATTTCTTTTGTTATTCCATTATTTATTATACTCGGTTGGTTAAAGTTTTGACTTTTATACTCCATGAAATTAGTGGAATATCCTTTATATTTTGACTTCATCCAAAGGTATCTTTTCATGGACATATTTTTACGAGCATTGTAGAATTTTATTCTCACAAAAGTATCGTGTTGACAATTTGGACGTTATTAGTTTACGAATAAATTAATTTTTGAACTTGTTTTTTATTTAATTCTTATATCATTGTCATCATCCTCATATTTATATTTTGTTGAAAGTCATACGTGGCTGTGGTGCGTAGATGGACTTGGTATGATTATAATGAGGGATTATTTGGTGTAATCATGGTAGTAATGTTACAAATGATATGGTAAAAGTCCTCATCGTTGGGCGTAGTGCATTGATGGATAGTTGTTGGCATGATCGTGACCATTAATGAATACACAAATATCCTTGACCGTAGTGCGTAGATAAATTGTGGTCGCATTGATCTTATTGAATATCCTTGGTAGTAGACGGGGATGATGTGGATTATTTATTAAATTTGAGTCCCCGTGATAAAAGTGATAAAACCTTTTAAAATCATAAAAATAGTAGATTTTATTCTCTACTTGACTCTTTTAATGGATTCGATGTTCATTTGTAGTTAAACTTGATGTACATTATATTTTATCGGTTTAACATTGTTGAAGACTAATGATAATTTATTCTGCATTATCTTAGTCATAATATTTTCTTTGGGCTAGTTGAGCTCACCCTTTCTTTCATTTGTTCTCTTAAGAAAATAACGAAGCGTTAAGTCTTAGTCGGGAAGCGGGTGGACGGTCAGGATGATAGTATTAGTAGTCCCCATTTATTACATTAAATAGTGTGTTAATAAATGTAATAAGGATTTATTACGAGAGTGGATATTATCAGAAGACAATGTTTGTATTAAAACTCACAACTCTCTCTTGTTGATATATTTAAGATTGTATTTGTATACTACATCTTGTATTATATTTGCATTTCAGGAATAGGTGATGTATACTTATTTTTGGGGGTGTCACGTGATACATATTTTTTTTTTCTTGATATCAAATGTTTAAAACTTCATATTTTCATATCATAAATAAAGATATAAATCTTCATGGTTATTTTTTGTAGGCTTAAATATAATTTATTATCCTAAACTATATGTCATATTCCATTTCGGTGATCGCTTTCGATTTTTGTCGATTAGGCGATTGAAGCTATTATTTTTTCAATTCCAACAAATTGAGTTTTTAGTATAGAAAATCTTTGGCGTGGATTATTTATTTAAATGGTAGTAGAAAGCTGATGTGTGTAAAAAATAGTTTTTTAATTATAGATTAAACAATTATGATATAATGAAGGGTAAAATGGTCACAACCCATACATTCAATTTATTTTATTTTGCTAAATTACATTCAGACAAATTAAAGAAATCAAAATCTTCAAAACAATAACAATCAATCTAAACAAAGTCATCAAAAAAAAAACCCAACTCTGAGAATCACAAATTGTTCAACGATTCCGATGAAGGACTGAGAATTAAAAATTTCTCAACTATTCTAGCCAAGGATATGGAGACTGTTCATCGTCATCTGTGTCCTCCATTTTCTCTCTAAAACTAAATAAAACCCTCACCCCTTTCACTCACTGACTCTTCAATAGCAGACAGAAAATGACTACTTTGGAGTCTTCGCTTTCCTTTTACTTCTCTTATCCTTTTCCCCCAGTCTATCTAAACCAGATATGCTAATAAAATTTTGTAAACCCATATAAATATATATATAGAAATAGAGACAGGAGAAAGTTTATGTGTATGTGGAAGATATATAGAGAGACATTTGATTAGGGACAACAATGATTGTCGAAAAGGTAAAAAATGCAACGGGTTTTCAAAAATCACATGCAAATCCTAAACCAGACCTACCCAAAGTCATCTCTTTTGCTAAGCTCAGCCAAGGCCTAGCAAAAGGAGCCGTGTTCTCGTGCATACTTTACATGCGCCTCCGCGCAGGTGCAACCTCGTTCGCCAGACGTGATGGAGCTCCTTCACCTAGTCGAACAATTACGCAAGAGAGTCTAGTTTAAAAATAGAGCTTCTAGAACAAAAGCTCCTAAAAGATTCTCAGATCGACTTTGGGCCGTCCTTTAGATATAGATGAATTGTTATTGTTTTGAAGATTTTGATTTGTTTAATTTTTTTAAATGTATGACTTGTGACCATTTTACCCTTTATTGTATTAGAATTGTTTAATTTATAATTAAAAAACTATTTCTTTACACACATCAGCTTGTTACGGTCTCACCCAGATAGTCACGTTAGCAATTTCTAACGTGGCAGACTCAATTTGTTAGAATTAAAAAATAATAATAGTTCAATCATCTAATTGGCAAAATTGAAATGTGAATCACCGAAGTGGAATATGGCATAGAGTTTAGGGTAGTAAATTATATTTAAGCCTTTTTTGTATGATTGATATTTTTAAAAAAAGATCTATAAAAAAACCATTTAGTCTAATTAATTACCAAATTATATATACTAACTTAAAATATCTCTATTTTTCACTTTTTATTACTATAAGGAAATGATTTATATTTCAACAAATATATGACGAAATTGTATTACAACTAGCTGAAACTTTAAGTGATAAAATATAATAAATTAGGGAGATGTTTTAATTTATGCTTATCTCATGTATATACATAAGTTGTTAGTACTATAAACACAAATTTATCGTTATAGATAATAAAACTCTTATTATAAAGTGTCTTATAATATAACATTTATATGAGAGTGAAGCTTCTATAAACAACTCTGAGAATAAATTAAATTGTCTTTTTAGTTAAAATATTACAACAACTTATGCTACTTATTATTCTATATTTGTAAGAGATATCATATGTAAGACCCCAACTTTTACGAATAAAGATGAATTTTTATAATTATCATTTTTGAATATTATGGAATGAATTTGATATAATGTTATAGTTGTGGGTAATAGTTATAAATTTTGCAAAATCATGTGAGTTGTTATATAATATTTGATTGGTTGGAAAATATTCGTTTTAACGAGGGAATATTAAATGCGACGGCACAATCATTGGTGGACCCCACAGCGAAATTATTGTCGGATTGAGAAAATGACAAAAATATTTTATGAAAATAACGGTGAAAGTTTTATCGTTAATTGTTGAAACACCGTTGATAAAAGAAATGCGAGGAATCTGGCGTGGTTGCGTAGTAGTACTACGACATTGATTATTGATGCTTACGTGAGAAGTCACTCAGTTTTGTTCAATTATTGCTTGATAATTGTTGCATAGTATCTCCGTTAATTGATTCAATTATTATCGATATTTTATATATTATTAAATCAATAATTGAGATGACGAAGTTATTAATATTATTATTTGTAATATTAACGATGTCTAGAAGTTACGCTTGAGGAGAGTTTTGGTCACCTAATTTGCGCGCTTGATAGGAAAAATCCTTATTGGAAAGCCCGCTTCTTTCACAGAAGCGACACAAGTCGATTAATAGTGTGAATTATAATAATGATGATGAAGTTTTGTTTTATTAGTATTATTAATTTAATAAAAGCAGAAAAGCTTTTTATATAAAACAAAATACTTTTGTAAAGTTATTCGTTTTATTAGACTATAAATAAAATATATTATATTCTATATTATCATAGTAAAAAATTTTATATAAAACAAAATACTTTTATAAAGTTATTCGTTTTATTAGACTATAAATAGAATATATTATATTTTATTATGCATAATATTTGCGTAGTGCTTTAGTAGTGTTTTGCATAGTAAAAATCTTTTTATATAAAGCAGAATACTTTTATAAAGTTATTCATTTTATTATATTATAAATAAAATATATTATATTTTATTTAAAAGATTTTGTTTTATTAGAATATTTTATAGTAAACTAATCTGGACCGTCAGTTTAAAAGTAAATCAATACGGGATAGATTCGGGAATTAGATCTTATTAGGTCCATTCTCTATAAATAGAAGCTCATTCCTTCATTATTTCTTACGAATTCAATTTGAAACTCTACAGAGAGAAACTATAGAGAGAAAGAAGAAAAGTATTACGCTACTTCACTACTCCTATATCTAGTTTGTTTCTAAGGTAAAGGGTATTATTTCTTTAGTATTCATGAAGAGAACTTACATTATTCCATTTTTTTATTACATTGGAATAACTTTTGTGTATCTGATACACCCTATACTTGGTGAAATTCTTACATTATTCCATTCTTTATCATTATGTTGGAATAACTTTTTATACATGCAATCTTGCATACATGGTGAAATTCTTACATTATTCCATTCTTTATTATTACTGTTGGAACATCCGCATGCAATGCGTTTACGTGATGAATTGACTGAATTCCGATTATTTATTATTACATTGGAATATCACAGCCGGTGCAATAATTTTACTTTGACACGATTAGATTATTTATTATTATATTGGAATAACACCATGCATGCGATTCTATCACATGCACGGTGATTTTTTTTTATTATTCCATTCTTTATTATACTCGGTTGGTTAAAGTTTTGACTTTATACTCCATGAAATTAGTGGAATATCCTTGATATTTTGCGCTTCATCCGATATCTTTTCATGAAAATATTCTACGAGCATTCTTGAATTTTACTCTACAAAAGAAGTATCGTGTTGATAATTTGGGCGTTATTAGTTCTGAATAAATTAATTCTTGAACTTGTTTTATTGAATTCTTATATCATTGTCATCATCCTCATGTTTATATTATGTTGAAAGTCAATCGTGGCTGTAGTGCATAGATGGACTTGGTATGATTATGACGAGGATTAATCGGTATAATCATGGTAAGTAATGTTACAAATGATATGGTAAAAGTCCTCATTGGCCCGTAGTGCATTGAAGGACAGTTGTTGGCATGATCATGACCATTGATGAATACACGAATATCCTTGACCCGTAGTGCATGGATAATTTGTGGTTATGATACTAATGAATATCCTTGGCCGTAGTGCAGGGATGATGTGAATTATTTATTAAGCTGAGTCTCAGCGATAAAAGTGATGAAAAACCTTTTAAATCATAAAAGATAGTAGATTTTATTCTCTACTTGACTCTTTTAATGGTTTGCTTATTCCGATGGAGTTAAACTTGATGTTTGTTATATTGTATCAGTTTAACACTGTTGAAGGCTAACGATAATTTATTCAGTATTATCTTAGTCATAATATTTTTTACTGGGCTAGTTGAGCTCACCCTTTTACTTTCATTGTTCTCTCGGGAAATGAGAGCGTAGCGAGGGACTAGTCGGGGAGCGGGTGGCGGTTGAGATAATAGCATTAGTAGTCCTCTTTATTACATTAAATAGTGTGATAATAAATGTAATGAGGACTCGATTGAGTGTGGATATTATCAGATGACAATATTTATATTAAAACTCACAACATATATTTTTTGTCGTATTTTTACACGACTGTTGTATAATTAAGTTGTATTTGAATTTTGTACCATGTATTTAGTGACTTAAGATGGGTGATGTATACCTATTTTGGGGGCGTCACAGTTGGTATCAAAGTTTAGGGATATGATCCAAATTTGGGATGTGAGACAAAAACTAGGAGGAGAGGCGGAAAAATTCTTCGTTAGTATGACCTACCTAAATTTATTTGATATTTAATTGGTCGGTCAGAGTATAGGGATAATATGTGATATGTTAATTAACCCTTGTTTTGTGGCAGTATTTAAAAATGGCATCCAAGAATTTTGAGATTAGCAATGGAGCATAGGAGACCGTTGAGTCTCCACGAGATCAATAATCGGGATAATGTGCATCGAAGGCGACAATCCTCGTGCAAACAACAACACCTTGACGGATGATGAACAATGGAATGTTGAGTCTTTATGCAATTCATGCAACATCGCATAAAGCGGCTCTGTACAAAATATATGTGGAAACAACTGGCAACTCTCGGACGGTCACCATTAAGCGATTCGAGGCTGGGACCACCGGAGTTTTTTGGAGAGCCAAAACCACTTAAGGCGGAGGCGTGGATAAAGCAGATCTGCAAGATATTTGATGTCTTGGGATGCTCCGAGGAGCAAAAGGTTCCCTTTGCCACCTTCATGTTGTGTGCAGAGGCAAATTACTAGTGGGAATATGTAAAACATACTCAACCTGCCGCACTGAAGATGACTTGGGAGAAGTTCCAAGAATTGTTCAACGATAAGTACTTTCCCGAAAGTATTGGTCACATGAAAGAGGTAGAGTTCATCAATTTGGAGCAAAATAACATGACCAGTGTCAGAGAAGCGAAGCCAAAGTTGCCGAGTTGTCGGTTTGCGTCTATTTGGTTGATAATGAGGAGAGAATGACACAAATGTTTCTAAGAGGTTTGAAACCCTAGATACGTCAATATCTTATCTCTCATAAACTGTGTTTGTATTCAGATGTTGTTAATAGGGCTCAGTTATTGAAGCGCGACAATGAGTGAACCTAACGAAAAAGAGGTAAATGCAAGAAATGATAATACTAGTGATAGCAGTCATCAAAGCGGTGATAATAAGCGTGGAGGGAATCAACATGCCAGAAATGGTAACCACTTCGATGGTAATCATGGCCAAAATAATAAGAATGGACATTTCAAGAAGAGGAGATTCAACAATGATGGAAAGAGCGTCGTCAAGACCAAAGACTTTTACCGTTGTTAAAGAAGGAGAAGCGACCACTATCATATGCTTCAAATGCGAGGTGGCGATGTCAGTCTAAAACATGTTATAATTGTGGAAGAGAAGGTCACCTAGCCCGATTTTGTCATTCACCAGAAGACAAGTTAAACTAGGATGGAGGCACCAAAAGGACGTCCCGAGAAAAGTCAAAGCCCGGTAGTCAAGAGGAAATCGTTTGTCGTGACCTCCCAGAAAGCAAAGAACCCGAACGAGGCCATCACGGGTAAGCTTATCATAAACTCTAGCGAAATTTATTCCTTATTTGATACCGATTCTACCCATTCTTTTATTTCTCCTACTTGCGCTCAACGTTTAAATTTGACTCCGGAGAAATTAGACTTTGACTTATTTGTTGAAACTCCATTGGGAGAAACCTTTATTACATCCACTGTTTATAAGTCTTGTTTGGTTCAAATCGGTACCCTCACATTACCTGTCGATCTTATTTCATTGAAAATACTTGCATTTGGCGTAATTCAGGGATTGATTGGTTAACTACTCATCATGCAAAAATTGATTGTTTTCGTAAGGTTGTTAATTTTCATATTCCTAACCAACCTATTATGCGAATTCAAACAACCAAACCATTAAAATCAATCATTTTCGTAAATCTCAAGCCATAAAGCTATTCGTTTATTGAAAAAGCGGATGTCAAGCTTTCTTAGCTCATGTCACGGATCTAAACAAAAATACGTCGATTTTGAATGATATTTCTATTGTTAATGAATTTCACGGCGTATTCCTCGAAAAACTTCTCTGGCCTACTGGGCGTGAAATTAAATTTTTTATCGACCTTGAACCCGGTACAAAATTCATTTCCAAAGCTCCATATTGAATGATTCCTATTGAACTTCAAGAATTAAAGACTCAACTGCAGAAATTATTAGACATCAATTTCATTAGTATACAACAGCGTATACAACATTAATTGTTAGGATTATTTATCACAATCTACTTACAAGGCCGTATGTTAATGAGTACTACAGCGTATACAACATTAATTGTTAGGATGGAAATTTTGCATATTTTTCTTCATCGAAAAAAACAGATTTAAAATTCTCTCGCTTATGAATATTAGTTCGGGCTCTTTTTTGGTGAAGAAAGAAAAAGTCAAACTAAAACACCATTAATAAGGATGGATGATAAAATTATTAGGTTAATTTATTGTAAGATTTTATTTTTAAAAATAAATAAATAAATACTCCCTCCATTGAAAAATATAAATTCGATTGGAGATAAAAATGATACTACTTTGTAATTATTCAAAATCTAAACCAAATTTCTCCAATAGCTAGATGCAACTACTCGAACTAAAAAGATTGGTACTTCCTTATGAAATAGTGTAAATGTGAAAAATGAGTAATTTGCTTATTGTTAACTATTAAACACATTTCATAGTTTTTTATATTGAATTGAAATTTATAAGTATATACGGATATTATTATTAAGTTTATGGGTCAGGAATGAGAAGTTTAAAATAGGAAAATAATTTTTTTATATATATTTTTGATATTTTATATAATTCTTTGTCACATATATATATATATATATATATATATATATATATATATATATATATATAAAAGTTCGACACAGTATTCCCCTAAAAAATATTAGTGAGAGCGTTACCTTTTAATAGAGCTCAACTTTAAGATAGATTGAGAAAATAATGTGAAAATACAAAATAAAAATTTGAAAGCACGTGGTAATACAACCGTTAAGAAGGCACGCGACTTTTGGCTTTTGATCTTAGGATCGGGCGGCTACAATTTACTAGCCGTTGTTTTTAAAAGTAAAGAGGGCAAGTGCGGACATATATCCGCTGTTTACGACTCAATTTCGTTTATCCAGTTCATATACAATTTTTTTTTTTCTCATTTTTTTTCTTGGAATTGAAACAAAACCTAAAGACCCAAGTGAGAGAGCGTGTTCAGATAGATAGAGAGACAAATTTCAAATTAATCACTCGATTGATGGAGTTTTCTGTTTAGTCTCTCTCTTTTTGCGGATTACAAAAAGGGTATTTTCTTATCTGCAACTTTGACTCGTTTCGTTGAAATTGACACCGAGATTTGAGGTAATCTTGATTTTTTATTGCTCATTTTTTCAATTTTATGATCTGGGTTTTGTTTATGTTAAAAAGAAAAATATTGGGTTTTGTTCGTCTCTCTTAAATCTTGATCCGTCGATTTCATTGCATTATATGAACGCTTTCGATTTTTAAATTAATGGATTAATGTTCTTGTCTATGTGTTTTGATTTATTTGATCAGTTTGTAAATGAACTTCCTTCCCATTTTCTTTAGCTGTTAATTGCAGATAGTGAAAATGGCTGGATCAGATGAAAACTGTCTCGGTGCGATCAGGCCCGCAAATGCTCAAGGTAGAATGAATTTGCTTGTTCTCTATTAGAAAGTATCAGCGTAGACATTGTATTTGGTTGTTTGTGTATGTATATGAATGTGACCACTAAACCATAATCTAATCTATAATGGGATTTGATTGTAAACACCATAGGGGGTCTAAGTCTAAGGGCCGGAAGTGGGAAGTTCACAGCGGGAATTGGGCATAATAGGAGGGCACTGAGTTCTATTAACCGGAATATAGTCGAAGCTGCACCATACCCATACGCAGTTAGCAAGAGGGGTGGCTTGTCAGAGTAATTTCTGAGACCCTTTTCTTTTATAATTTTCCTATAATATCTTTTATTTTGTAGGTACCTTTTCTGATCTTTTGGGGTCATTTTTATTGTTATTGCTATTCAGGAAACAGGTAATTCCATATAAGAACCAGCCCATTCCGGTGCATCGACCAATGACTAGGTCTTTAGCTGATGCTTCTTATTGTTGGTTGTAAAGTGTTTGTTTTCACATATATATGAATTTGGATTATCCCTGTTGGCATTAATGTTGTATATATGTTTTCTTTCTTTTTCTCTGTACTTTTTTTAGGAAGCTGTCTGCACAAATGTCTAGCAAGCAGCAGCAACCAATGGTGCAGGTATAGCTTCCTTGTAACCATTGAACTTCTTTATTCACCTAAAATATCGAACTATTTTTTTACAAGGTTAAATATCTGCAATTATATTAAATAGGAAACAAAGCAACCAGCCCCATCATTCCCAAAAGTAAGTGGAGTAAAAGACTGTCCCATAATTGATGTGGATGATTACACGACCAATGATGACTTCCCTGTGCCGATGTTTGTGCAACACACAGAGGCTATGATGGAGGAAATAGACCGGATGGTATGCTGATCTTTCTCAATTTTTATTTATTTTTAGCATTTCTGATACAGAATTTTATTGGCAATGAGCTTAAGAAATAATATGATGATTTTATGTAGGATGATGAGGTTGAGATGGAAGATGTAGATGAGGAGCCAATTTTGGACATAGATAGTGGTGATAAGACAAACCCACTTGCTGTAGTTGAGTACATTGATGATCTTTATGCTCACTACAAGAGAATAGAGGTGACTGAACTTTACGTCCCTGATATTTTTGGAACCTAATAGATTTATGAAGAATTTACTAAATTTCAAGATTTGTTGTCTCAATGTAAAAGATTATCTTTTCAAAATTGTATCACTAATTGCCTTAAAAAATTAGAAATTTTACTGAGTCAATATGTTGAAGAATAAATTATTATGAGCCATGTCTTTTACCAATACTTAGTCTCTCTCTCGGAACGCCTGAGAATTTTGGGCATAAGCAGGACAAGGCACTGCCCATTTAGATAGTTATTGTCACTTGATTCTGTGTATGATATTACATATCTGAAAATTTTCTAACTTTAGGCCAAATTCACTGATTTTGTGGCTTGTTTGAGTGGAAGTTTTTAGTAGTATGTAACTTTCGTACTGGGTTCTAGCCAATGATGTCCTCACTGTTGTTGATCTTTTTAGTTATTATTTTTAAACCCTTTAATGCAGAGTTCTAGCTGTGTCCCACCAAACTACATGATCCGTCAATCTGATATCAATGAAAGGATGAGAGGGATTCTCATTGACTGGCTGATTGAGGTCAGTATAAAATCTATAATGGTGTTACAAAATGTAATATGCAGCATCATTAACTCTTTAAAGAATTGAACAGGTTCATTACAAGTTCGAATTGATGGAAGAGACCTTGTATCTGACAGTCAATCTGATAGATAGATTCATTGCTGTGCACCCTATAGTGAGAAAGAAACTTCAGCTTGTTGGGGTCACAGCCATGCTTCTCGCTTGCAAATATGAAGAAGTATCTGTTCCTGTTGTGGATGATTTCATCTTGATATCTGACAAGGCTTATACCAGAATTGAGGTGCTTGATATGGTAAGTTTTACAATAAATGTTCTCTTAGTGCTATAGTTTTTCTGTTATAATCCAAGTATAATTGGCCTATAATATCTGAATTCCCGTCGCCTACAGGAAAGATTAATGGTCAACACACTGCAGTTTAACCTATCAGTTCCCACTCCATATGTGTTTTTGAGGAGGTTTCTCAAAGCTGCTCAATGTGACAACAAGGTTTGTATGGTAATTCAATGCTTACTTGTAGTTTTGTAGATTTTTATACCTAGCATAGCACAGCAAGGCAATTAGGAAATCCTCATGAACATGGTTTGATGGACCAGCTGGAGCTTCTGGCCTTCTTTATAACCGAGCTTTGCCTGGTGGAGTACGAGATGCTCAAGTTTCCACCCTCTCTGCTAGCAGCTGCTGCTGTTTTTACTGCTCAGTGTACTCTTGGCAGGGCAAAGCAGTGGAGCAAGACAAGTGAGAAGCATACCAATTACCATGAATATGAACTGCTGTAAGTGGTTTTCGGCCTTGAGAACCAACTAAATACAAGTGACGGTTGATGAGAATAGTTGACTAACTAGTTCTGTTTATTTGACTGTTTACAGGGAATGCTCGAAGATGATGGTTACTTTTCATCAGAATGCAGCCACTGGGAAGCTCACAGGCGTGCACCGAAAGTACAGCACATCCAAATATGGCTATGCTGCGAGATCAGAACCTGCTCATTATCTGTTAGAGGGTGGATTCTAAGCAATGGAGAAGAAAGGAGCAACTAACTTTGACTTGGGTTGGGTGGGGCTGAAATTGAGCAACAGAAAAGTTGCCCCGGGGACGGTGGTGGTGGTTGGAACTTCCATACCACAAAACTTTGCTGAAGTTGTTTACTAATTACTATAGATATCCTGCGTCTCTTGTTTCCAGTAAATGTTCTTTCTGGATATGATAGGATGTTATTGTTTAAACATTATAAAGTTCCCCTCCTCAGGCTTTTGATAATATGTATATTTTATTATATTTTATTTTTATAATTTATCATTGGCAAATAATATCAGTATTACAAGAATTTTGTTTAGCATAATCAGATTATATGTTATCAAATCAAACAATTAATATAAAAGAGTTTATATTTATAAGCTTTTTTAAATTAAAAAATAGCCTTATGACTGACTTTTCTAGCATCTACATGATAATGACTTCGATTTGATAATTTGATAAGTCAATAATTTTTATGGTTAACTTCTAGTTACAAACTTGATGTTAAATTTGGTGGGTTTTTTTTTTTTAAAATATTTGTTACAAGCTAGTTATTATTTCATTTGAGTATATGAAAATCATAAAAATGAGTGAAATAAAACTGAGATATCATCTAATAGACAAAAAATTGAATATCTAAATCATTACTGTCTAGAAATTAACATGGAGTACCATAAACCAAATTATTTCTAATAATGTCATAACTATAACTTTTTTTTTTGATAAAAATCAAGAATGGGAAAAACTTGTCAAATTAAGTATGTCTAACTGTGTCCTTTTGAAAATTTTATTTTATTTTAATTGTCATTTTTGATATTTATACATAAAACAATGTGAAAATATAATTCCAATCTCCGGGAAAGAAAATATCCTCTTCTTTTTTTGCAGCTCCCATTAGAACTTCAGAAAAAATATGCGACTAGGCAAACCAAAAGATGTGAGGTGAGCCATGACACGTGTCGATAGCCAACGTTCTGAAGGTGATCCTCTGATCCCAATCCAACTTATTTACTAAATCAAGTCCTTATACTAAATGTTGCCCATCCTCCTCTAGTTTTATTGATTTACTGCAATATTCACACAAATGGTTAAAGAAAGAAACATCTGCTCAGGTTCTCTAGTTCAGTTTTGATGAAAGAGATGGTTTCAAGGTTCAATGGCATGGTAAGGTGACCCCACCATGATTTTCTTTTAATAATGTGGTTAGAATCTGAGTTGGGTTTTTAACTTTTACTTTCAAAATCTGATATTTTTGGGTTTTCTATTTTCCATTTTTTCTGTCCATCAACTCCTCTATCTGTCCTTGCTCCTGATTTTTAAAGCTCAATTGAGGACATCCATAGCAATTTGTTGCATTGATAGCAACGTGGTGGAGGACCCCCCCCTCCCCCTCTTTTTGTTTTTCCATGTTTTGTGAAGCTGCCACCATTTTTATTTCTAAATACGGTTGGTCTTTCAGTATAACTGTTGAGTGAGTCAAGCAAGTTTGGTTGTTTATAAGGAAAAAATGATTGAGAAGAAGCAGAAAAAGTCCTTTTTTTGTTCTAAATTCAAGACTATTAAAAAGAAAATATTTACAATAGCAAAGGGCATATCCCAGATCAAAATAGTGAGAGCCTCATATGCAACTCATATGAGATGCCAACTAGAAATCAAGAGCACACTATACATCCCAAACAAAAAGAGAATTATCAACAAACTTAGCCTTTTGAAATTTAACAACAGAAACTAATTTGCATTTGACTGAATAATAGAAGAGAGGATCTCGAATGGTAGTCTTGGGTTGAAGTGAAGCCTGAAATTGCGCTCAACCCAACTGGAGTAAACTGTTGCAATAACTGGAGTAAACTATTGCAACTTCAAAATAAGCTTGTGAACTCCCTATGCTGAATTACTAATAGCCTAAATAAGTAAAGCATACCAACTTGCACATTAGCTCAGCTTCCATAATTGAGAAAGACAAAAGGATGGAGAGGGAATACTCACATTCAAAGAAAAGATGAGCATGATTGTCATTGTAAAGAGTGCAAAGATAACATCTAGGATCCACAACACAATATAAGAATATTTTGCAATGCGATAAAGGGTTTGAAGCTTTTATAAAGTTGCCATCCACATAATAAAGGAGAACCCGGGGACCTGCAATTTATGTCATATCTGCTTGTGCCACGGGACAAGAGTTCTTTTAGATCTGATCGAGTACCAGATCAAAGAAGTTTTGACTAGACCTTTCTGGATGGTCCCCCATTGAATTGAGTCCTCACAGATATTGAAAGATTTGTTGAAATCAAAAGCTTGCCAAAATTGAAGCATGATGTTGTGATTGAATTGAGGCAGTTGCCAGCCATCCTTCGAGAGAATGTCTTTAACTTTGGCCTAGGGACCCAACCTAGAAATACGAACAATAGGGGCCGTGGGAGAAGAAGCTATAGGAACACCATTATACCATGGATCAAACCAGAGACTTGTGCTTGCCCATTTCCAATCTTGTAGAAAATATGTTGTTGTGCAAGAATTCTTAAATTCATAATTTTTCTCCATATCCATGAGCAATCATTTGAAATTTTAATCACCCAAACGTTTTGGTCTTTGAGCATATTGGAATGGATCAAAGTAGCCCAAAATCTAGAGGGTTAGGGTTGAATAACCTACCATAAGTGAAAGAAGATAAGAGACTTATTCCAATCCACAGGTTTTTAATGCCAAAACCTTCAATAGTCACGCTTGACCTATTCCCAAAAAATGATGATAGCAAAATAAGAAAAATATGTTTGTGATAATGAAACTCACATAATGACTATATGTCAAGTTCAACAAATCATGATCCATCAAAACAATAAGCACATATAATAATTTACTAAATAAATATATACCAAAGTAAAACAAGTTCATACAAAAGTTATGGCCATCGATCCAAAATTAACCCTTTGCACCCAAAAATAATAAGTTTTGGTCATCGATCCATACAAAATATTAAAGTTTTAACTAAAATCATCAAATAGTAAATATTTAATCCTCGAGGTAGGGTGAGTAATCGGTCTTTCTTTTAGTTGACACCATGCAAAGATATTTTCCCTTATTCATAACGATTTTTCATTTGCTTATGATCTACAATAAAGTTGTGGTTGCTCTTCAAGATTTCTCCCACTTTTGACCATGAATACGCAGCTTAAGACTACCACCTAGCCTACCATTTTCCGTAACCTCGCTAATACATGCTTCAAGAAAAAATTTCATTACATTTTCATTATCCAATGCCACTTTTCCATTTTACCCACATCATAATGCTATTTTCGCAACCAACTCTGACCTCTTATTGTGTGTAATAGATTTTCACTTTTATGACTCCCCCTTGAAATATTAGGTGCAGTGCAGGACCTTAGGGCAAGATGGGGGAAGCCAAGGTTATTATACCCTGCTCATCTATACCATAATCCTTGACAAATTGGGAACACAGGGTAATACTCTTTTCTCAGTGGTAGAAATGTTCTTTCATGAATTAATCTCTCCATGATTTAAGGTTCCATAGAAATCTGCATAGGATTATTCGGTCCATTCAGTGAAAATCTGTTGCAAGAGAAGCCCCTTTCCATAGAAATCTGCATAAAATCTGTTGGAGCACAGACAAAACTCCCTTCGGAAGGATAAAGTAAGCTGCCTAATAAGATTGAATAGAGAATAACACAACTTTAATAAGTTGAAGTCTGCCAGAGTAGGAAAGAGTGCAGTTGGTCCACGAGGTAACTCGAGCAATAATTCTTGGATGCAATCGTGGAAGGACAACCTTGAAGAAATAAGAGGAACACCCAGAAATTTAACTGGAATAGCACCCAAAGGATCTCCCACACAATCAAGGATATCAACTTTTTCAGCATCCGGAACATTAGCAAGATAACAGTGGCTCTTATTAGGATTAGGATGCAGCCCAATGTATAGAGAGAATTCAAGAATGCATGCTTGCATAATTTGAACAGACTTCAAATCACCCTTGTATTATAAGCCTTAGCCCTCCAATGATGAGAGAAATCTAAGTGACTTGAGCCTTGGAGAATGATTCTAGACAAGACTTCCATGGTCATAACAAAAAGGTAAGAAGAGAGAGGGTCCCCTTGTCGAAACCCTCGACCGTTGTTAAAATACCTATATAAGCTGCCATTGAGCTTCACTGAGAACATAGCAGTAGAAATACAGGCTCGGATCCAATTAATAAATAGAGGAGGAATTTTGAAAAAGTTAAGAGCCTTAAAGAGGAAATGCCAAGACACAGTGTCAAAAGCCTTGCGCAAATCAATTTTGAAAGCACAACGAGTAGGGTCTCGTCTTTCTGTTATATCCTCTGAAGAGTTCTCGGGCAATGAGAATATTGTCCCCAATCCTCCTGCCTGGGACAAACGCAGATTGAGCATTAGAGATCAAAGAAGGAAGCATAGGCTTAAGTCTAGTAGCGATAATCTTGGAAATACATTTGTAAGTGAGGGTGCCTGGCATGATGATTTGAGATTTAGGGAAGTCGGAAGGGGTTGTGTGGCTTTTGAAGCTTTTGCTCACAACGATGTCACAGTTGTGTTTTGTGAGCATGTTGGTTGTGTGCATTACAGAAGGGACAATAGTCCACACTATACTGTGATGATTGTTAGCCATAGGAATCGTAGATTGAAAATTGAGGTCAATGGCAAGACAGTGGTTGATAAAGCAGAGGGCGGGATATGATTTTCTGTTATGGAATTGTAGCTCGATTTGAGTAAGCTTAGCATGCAGATTCCTACGTTTGGTTGTCTGGTAAGCCAGACCCTTCTTCTTAGCAGACACATTTTTGTACAGAAGTTTCATACTTTCATTCCATGTATCAGCGATTTTGTTCTATTTCCGTGCAAAATTTTCCTGGGATAATGCAACAGGTGAAAGAGGCTATGAGTTTCTTAGAACTTGGGTTAGCTAGCGCAGAAAAAGATCTATAGTAAGTATTTCACTTTAGATTAAGTGGATAGTAAAGATCTATAGTATATTCTCATTGTGATATTAATTTCCAATCTAGTATCTTGCTTATTCTATCTGTTTAACAGAAGATCATTTAGTAAACTGTACATGATGTGCAAAGCCAAGTTCTAAGAGGAGTAGCTCAAGTTGTAGTGAGCTTCTTGATATTTGCCTTTTGTTAGGTCCCTGTCATGGTTCAAAACCCGACATTAGCACTTTAGTGCTAGGGGTTACCCAGAAAACACCAGAAGGGTAGTGGCCCCAGGTGCCTCATGCAGGCAAAATAAAATCTTATAAGCCGAAAATAAAGTGTAGATTGCACAGTTAGCCTCAGATATAAGTTATACTTATACATTTGAACCAAAGTTCTAGTTTAACCAACCCTCAATAGCAGATGAATCCAGTCCTTCCTGCCTAGCAACATAGAGAATAAGTAGAACCAGTTGGACTTCTTGAATTTTTTTTATTTGATGTTGATGTATTATAGATTGAAAAGGTCTTGTAGACTGCTATTGCCATTCACCTCTACCATGGCTGTTTCACCAATACGGCATTACCTCTCTTATTACTTCCCCTGGTTCACATTTATGTACACCTTTTTTGTGGTGGAGTCCCAACTCTCTGCAGTTTGATAAATACACTAGCGATTTATTTCATTGTGACATTGTGGGCTAGAAGTTTCTACATGTTATGCCCTAAAGTCTTGGGAGAAAAAAAATTGACATGCAAAGGGATATGGTGTATCCCTCCCTCCACACCAAAACCCTTGAACCAAGGCCCAGGAATAGTATTACCCATCCTATGTTTACCAAATTGACTAGTACAGACTGTACAGTTATGAACCTAATAGGTTATACATATGCGTGTATGATTTTTTATATATAAAATTATAAATCTGTTCTTATGTGATTTGAACATTTTAGGTTGAGTTATTTGAACTCTCTAAATACCAAATCTGGACTTTGTTTCGTCATATAATGACAAATTTTGACTGAACCCAGACTGCATAATTTTACTTTGTTGACTGTTGTTATGTGATGCTACGCAACAATTCAAATGAAAATTTGTGTAGCACTCACCCCTCCCTTGTGGCAAAAATAATTGATTCCTGATGCAACTATTAGAAGTGGATGTTGTCTTCATGATAGTAGTGTTGTATTGCTAGCTCTGCCTGTTACACTCTTTACTTCTCTATTTTATATTGTTGTTGACTTTAATATGGATAGCTTTTTAATGTAAGCTGTCCATCATGTGAACATCTCTGATCATCTTTTAACAAATGACTTAAGTTATATTTACACTGTAAGGCTTCATCATAGACGATCTAGTTTTAGGGAGCTCTAGTACATATGTGATGGGGATAGCGATGGAGTTTGTATACTATGCGGGCACATCATATGGGGACCATCAGTGGGTAAATCCTGCTCTATCTACGGTAAAGCCTTCATACCACCATTTCGCTCTCTTTATACTCCAATACTGCCTTTTGCAATTTGATCAATTCCAAATTTACATGTTTCATAGAATTACTGTAACTGCCAGCAGTCCTGTTTCAAGATATACTGATCCTAAGGTTTTGGCATCAAGGACTTACCAGGAATGACATATGATGGATCAAAATAATGTTAGATCTCTTTCACTATGAATTCTTTAGAACCAGAGGGAATAAAATTGTTATGCGTCAGGGAACATCCTTTGTTGGGCCTCTCATTGTGGATCAAAAGATTAGTTCGTGGTTGGACAAGATCACCAGTTATAAGTCTCTTTAGTTATTGTTTGGAGGATAACTTGTTGAATGCCAGTACTCAGTGATGAAGCTACTTTTTGCTGCCTCTACCACCGGACGTTTGATGCTCCAACTAATGCATAGAGGGGGATCCACCTTCGGTAAAGTCAGTAATAACTTTTAGGAGGTTTTAGGATTCTGAGAGAGAGAAAGAGTGTAAAATACATACCAGAGGTCTCTCGTTATAAATAGTCAAATGTTAAGGTCACGTGTCTACGTCGTTCTCGGATACGGTTATATTCATGATAAATTCAAATATGATTCTGAATAATTTATTTGGATGAAAGTCCAAAAGTACCCAAACTGATCTCCCAATTATTTGTTGAATTGTAGAATGTCTTATGCATTATGCTTCGGGCAACATGAGTTCAGCAGGGGAGTCGGGCATTATGCTAAGATAGCTTTTGCATGCGCCACCCTAAGGTGGGCAGCCTCCATGCATCCATGCGTGGCGCCACACTTATTACATGATGACCTCGTGCATGCCTATGCATGGTTAGTATACTTTGAACTTGAGAGCCAATGAGGTCGTGCATATAATAGGGCACCCCAAGTTTGGACTCAGGCATGTCAACAGTCGGGATACATAGTGATTTAGGGAACCGGGTTATCACTCCTTAACAAGCCCCCACTCCCAAGGCGTATTTTCAATATGGTTTGGGAGTATAGATAAATAAGATTGTGTCACGTCCTTCCTGTGGAATGTTCCCGTCTCGAGCATGGGTATGCACTAAGCCCCCACTTTAGTATGTCAATGAGGCCCTTAGGTCCACCCGAGTTTGGCTAGTACACCATAAGTATGCCTCGATAACAGACTAAGTACGCAAAATACTGGTGGATAACGGGAGCTTGGTGAATATCTTGTATCACCATACTTTAAGTAGAATAGACCTACTGGGGATGTAGATGGAGCCAATGTAAGGAGGAGTCGATATTGCAGGAAGTATAACGTTGACGGTAGTGGTTGGGTAAGCCCCTACAGGGCGAAGTTCTATGTGGTAAAGGTTCCCTCGGCTTACGATGTGATCTTTGAAAGAACCACCTTGACAGCATTGTAGGCAGTCACTTCAATCCCACACTTGAAGACGAAGTTCCCGACGGAGTTCGGGATAGGGGTGGTATGTGGATGCCAGAAAACATCTAGGCAATTATATGTTGATGAATTGAAGCATGTAGAGCCCGAGTTGGAGAAGGGCAAGGGAAAAGAAATATGCACGGTGATTAAAAATATCGAGATGGAGAAGTTTGAGGAAAGCTTTACAGAACCCCTAGGGGAACCCAAAGGTGAGACAAAGGATATTGAATTGGTGATTGACAAAAAAAAAAATTACTTAAGATTAGTAAAGGTCCCATACTAGAGAAATGACTCCCTACAAGCATAAATCCTAGGAGAACTTATAGCAATTACATACATCTCAATTAAGGAATGATCATCAACAGTAGATTAAGGAAATTTGAGTTAGAAAATATGTAATACTTTCGTAATTCCCGAATTATCAATAAAAGTGTAATATTTTATACCAAGACTCGCCAATTGTTCAAATCATTAGTCTAAGCACAAAAGTACAAACACCTTGTGAGTAAGAACACTTCTATCATAAACAGAAACCCACCCTTTGTAAAAACCCAGACCTCGTCGTACAAACAAAGGGAAACCTTCGTGCAAATTAAAGTCGGAGTAGGGAATGACACTTGTATAAACTCCACATACGAAAAACATTGAGTAAAACAAGTAAACAAATTCCTTGCATAGTTATGTTCAATAGTAACGTGTTATTCGGGAAGGCTAAACTCACCTTTTGCAAAATCTCAGACCTCGAGTACAAGCAAACCAAAAACTCCATGCAAAGCTCGAGTGTGAAACCCTGAATTTTATGAAATAAAAGTATTCAATTTTTCTATTTTTGTAAATAGTTAAATTGATAAAAATTTAAAGTTAAGGGTGACATTTGAAAAGTTTTCAAAGTAAACAAGTTGTCATAAAAATAAATTGGTAAAATCTGGCATTGGTTGCATAATAAAGAGCGCGGTATTGATTATTAATGCTTACGTGTGAAGTCATTTCAGTTTGATTCAATTATTGTCGATATTTTATATATTATTAAATTAGTAATTGAGATAACAAAGTTATTAATATTATTATTTGCAATATTAACGATGTCTAGAAGTTACGCCGAGGAGAGGTTTGGTCACCTAATCATACGGCTAATAGGGAGAAATCCTTATTGGAAAGTTCTCATCTTTCACGAGGAGCGACACAGTCGATTAATAGTGTGAATTATAATAATGATGATGAAGTTTTGTTTTATTAGTATTATTAATGTGATAAAACAGAAAAGTTTTTTTATATAAAAGCGTAATACTTTTTATAAAGTTATTCGTTTTATTTGACTATAAATAGAATATATTATATTTTATTATGCATAGTGTTTTGCATAGTAAAATCTTTTTATATAAAGCAGAATACTTTTATAAAGTTATTTGTTTTATTAGACAATAATTAGAATATATTATATTTTATTATGATAGTGCACCGTGATAGTGTTTGCAGATAGTAAAATCTTTTTATATAAAATGAATACTTTTATAAAGTTATTCATTTTATTAGATTATAAATAGAATATATTATATTTTATTTAAAAGATTTTGTTTTATTAGAATATTTTATAGTAAACCAATACGGACCGTCTCGTTTAAAAGTAAATCAATCTGGACCGATTCAGAATTAGTTCTTATTAGGTCCATTCTCCTATAAATAGAAGCTCATTCCTTCATTATTTCTTACTTAATTCACTTTGAAACTAGAGAGAGAAACTATAGAGAGAAAGAAGAAAAGTATTCTCGCTACTTCACTACTCCTATATCAGGTTTGTTCTAAGGTAAGGGATATTATTTGTTGTACTGCATGGGTATTATTTCTTTCGTATTCACGAATAGAACTTCGTTATTCCATTCTTTATTATTTTGTTGGAATAACTTGTATATACTGGACTTTACCCTATACATGGTGAAATTCTTCTATTATTCCATTCCTTATTATTATGTTGGAATAACTTTGTCTATGCCAATCTTTGCATACATGGTGAAATTCTTCTATTATTCCATTCTTTATTATTACGCCGGAATATCACATCTCGTGCGCTTACGCATGACTGGTTCCGATTCTTTATTATTCTGTTGGAATATCCTCGGTCTGCAATTACGCTTTGACTCGGTTCCGATTCTTTATTATTACATTGAGAATAACTTTATCATGCGATCTATCGCATGCATGGTGAATTCTTGATTATTCCATTCTTTATTATTCGTTGGAATAACTTTTGCCATGTGGATTACCACATGCGTGGTGAATGATCCTTTGTATTCATTCCTTATTAAATTGTGAAAATGATCTGTTTACATGGATTATGATGAAAGTCATAATAAAAGCATTGTACTGATGAAAATCATGAGTATATGTAGTATTAGTAAGTGTTATGAGGAGTTATGTTGGTTATTATGTGAAAATATGAAAGTTTCTTAGAAATCACAAAGGGTGGAAAATCAGATTTTGGGAGAAAATGGAACATGAAATTCAATTGACCATATCTCCTATTATATTTCGAATTTTTGAGTGTGGTCAAGTTCTAGAGTTAGATCTATAAATTTTCTAACTTATCCAGGTGGAATCACTGGAAAAGGTGTTGTAGATTTTCGTGTGGACTGATTTTAGCAAAGGAGTCAAAAGCTGCAAATTATGAAAAAGCTACTGCCCAGAAATTTAAAAGGGCATTTTCGGCCACTTAATTTGTGAGAAAAATTCTGGCCTTTTGGGACATAGAAATATATGGTATAAAGTACCTCGTGTCCAAAAATGAGCTCATTCCGACTTAAAATGAGCAAGTTATGACCATTTCAATATTTAGGTTTTTCGATGAAAACGCTTATATAGGAGGAGTTCTATAACTCCGATGACCATGAAATTTAAACTGGAAGATCACGTTAACATGTGTAAGATCCTGCCAAGATTTGGGAATTTCTGGAGTTAAACTTGAGGTAGCTAATTTCTTAAGGAATTAATTAGAAATTGATTTATGAAAAATAGTAAATGAATTTTAAAAATTCCGAGAAAAATATATGTTCAATATGGGACTATATTTTGCTAAATCTCAGAAAAGAAATATTTTTGGGACTGATTTGGTATTTTTCATGAAAATGCACTAGTTATGAGTATATGAGTTAAATATGTTATGTGAAGTTAAAAATTGGTAAATAGGATTTTATGGCTTGGGAATCCTATATAGGGTTTATGTAGATTTTTGATAAGGGATTTGATCATTGGTGATGAAATCTTATGAGTATGACATTTTTGAATGATTAAATGCATTTTTTGGTAAAGTGTAAACAATTAAAATAAATTGTTTATAAGTTTAAGAAATAATTAAAATATTGTTATAATATTAATGATATTAGATTATGAGATTATTAAGTGACTGATAACATTGGGATATTCTTGAACCCTGAATAATTTATATTATAAATATTTAATATTTATCCTTTATCTCATTTGATTGATTCTTTATATCGTTGTTATGATCATCATGCTTATATTGCGTTGAAAGTTATCTGTGACTTACGTGCATAGATGGACTTGGTATGATTATGATCGAGGATTATTCGTATATAATCATGGTAGTAATGTTACAAATGATGTGGTAAAAGTCATCTTTTTCCCGTAGTGCATAGATGGACTTGGTATGATTATGACCAAGGATTATTGATAATCATGGATAGTAGATTGAAAACACGAATATCCTTGGCCGTAGAAGTGCATGGATAATTCGTGGTCGTGATACTATTAAGTCGAGTCACAGTATTATTGGTTTTATGATTTGTATATCTTTGGCCTGTAGTGCAAAGATAGATCATTGGTTATTAGTTTCTGAGTTGTATATATTTGGCTTGAAGTGCAAAGATGAAGCTGTTGGTTATTAGTTATCTGATTTATATATCTTTGGTCGTAGTGCAAAGATGAATTTATTAGTATGATTATAAGCAGGAATTGTGATTTGGTATAACCATGATTTTTGATGTTTCAGGTGAAGATTGGTGATAAAAATTATCTTCGTCACGGAGTGCGAAAAAGAATTGAATCACAATTATGATTATGAGTTATTCATATAATTGTGGATGAGGAATTGTTGATTGATGTTACTGAGGATAAAATATTATTGGTGGACTTTTAACATGGAGAAGATAATAGACACGATGGTCTATATGACTCTTTAATGGATTGCTTCGTTCACCGCAACTATGATTGAAAAGTTTTATCATCTACCGTTAACGCTTGTTTTCATTGCAGCGCGTCCAATCACGAGAATCCACGCTTAGAACCTTGCATGATAACAGATCACGAAGCTTGACGGCTTGTGCCGCCAGGGATAGCTCCGGTGTGAGAATAAGTACAGGCCGTTCACAAGGTTTAACAATGGAGGCTAAGTGTTTAGTGCTCAAAAGTAGGTATTACCTGTTAATTGTAACATTGGCCTCGTATTTATAATGCTCACCACCTTTTGAATCCTTCTCCGAGTCGGATTAGGACTCCTAGTCATGGTAGTTACTATAACTTGGGTCCAACACAATCTCCTTAAAAGGTGCAAGTGGAATCCAATCCAACCACTACCTTTGGAGTTACCTTATTCAATTATGATTAGGATTCTGAACTCTGCACGCAGGAGAGCCCACTGTGCAGGCCCAAATAATCCCACCATCAAGTCTAGGCTTCGGCCCAAAGGACTCGAAGACCTGACCTCGAACTCCACACGACAGGGTAAGGCTCCGGCCTGAGGGGCTCGGATACCGAACCCGACGACCTCCACTAAGATGAGGCCCCTACCAAAAGGACTTGACGCCTTTGCTCAAGCAGCTCCAACCTCTCCATGGGCTTCAGTCCAATGGTCTCCTAATGCCCTTCTAATGTCAGGCCTTCGGCCCATGTGAAGATCGGTAAAATGCTCCCGAACATTGCCCCCCAGTCTCTGATTGTAATATACTTATAATCGGAGACTTGAGAGGTCAAGTATACGAAAAGTCACGCCAGCTAATGAGTTGTCTGGGAAAGCCAAACGGTCTGGCCTCGATTCTCGAAACGCTGCACGCCTTTCCACGCTTGGCCCCACCTTGAGCATTTAATAGCCGCCCTTGGGTAGCGTGCACCTACACCTAAAAAAACCCCCTTTTCCCCCTCATTATCACTTTTCCAGATTTCTCAATTTCAAACTCTCTGTCTAACTTTTCCGGCAAGGCGATTTCCGGCGAGCTCATTTCCTCTCCTGATTTCATCTACTCTGCTTCTTTTTAACCTTCGTTTTTGTCCGTTTCCTTCCCCAAAATCTCACATTTGAGTCTTACTCCCTACAACTTCAATGCCAAATGGCCGATTCTAGCACTCCTCCGGCTACTGAGCCAGTTCCTCCCTTCGTCACCACCGGCGATCTAATCCCGGTTGAATTACCAGTTGCTCCTTCCGATAACCCTTCTTCCTCGGTACTCCCTACCCCCATCAGTGCCGAGGCCAAAATCCGCAACGCCTACCACTCTGAGACAGAGTTCTCCCATATCAATACCCCTTCTTCCATCACACCCTCCCAAATTTTCAACATCCTAACACTTTTCAACATTACACAAGAATACAAGCTTTGGGCCCCAAAACTCGATGAGAAAATGTTTTGGAGGCCCGAAGGTGAATGGGTGGCCGTTCCCCTATATCTTCTGAAATATGGGGTTCGGTTCCCACTTCATGAATTCATCTCTTCCTTTCTTTCGTGAGAATCGGGTTCGCACAGCTCGTGCCGAACTCGTACATCCACCTGGTTGCCTTCATTGCCTTGTGCCAGGAGCTCGGGATCATGCCTGGCCTCGACTTCTTTTTCGCCCTATTCACCGTAACCGGGTCGAAAGAACCCGGCTTGAAGCAATTAAACAAAAGGCCCTCCAGAACCGTTCTTATCAAAACCCCTTCGAGCAACAAGGGTTGGCATGACAAATGGTTCTTTGCCAGGGGAACCGACCTCTGTCTGCTCCCTCAATGGGCCCATCCTGAGGATCCCGTAGCCAAGGTGTCCAAGTTCCCTAAGGATCTGGCCGATGCCTTCAAATCTTTCTACAAGAAGTGGAGCAAAACCGAATGGAATCTGACCGCCTTGTCCAATGAAGGCTGGTTATACAAACACGACTGTAAGTACCTCCCTTCCCCCCGTTGACTTCCCTTCTTATTTTATGTCTCAACCCGTTCTCTTTTATGCAGTGACAAATTTCAAGCCTGAAGGGGCCGCTGAATCCTTAACTCCTCTCCCCATCACCATTGAACCGATCTGCCTTCCAGTCACCGACGAGAGGGCTGAGGAAGAAACCATCCCGATAGTGGAGCTTTCAACTGGTTCCACGACTGCCCAAAGCCCGCCCACTTCCGCTAAACACGCCAACAAAAATCTTACGAAAATGAGTCAAAGGAGAAAGGCAACACTATTAAAGAAAACCAAGAAGCCTTCTGCCAAAGCACCCGCTAAATCCATTACCCCAATACCCCAGAAACTGACCCCTCCTCCAACTCATGCCGAGGTGATCGAGGACTCGGAGGACACCCTAGAGGCTCCTCTTGAGCCCCGATCCAAGAAACCACGGCTCGCCGAAGACCCTGCACCGCAACAGCCTGAACAATAAGTTGTTATTGCTGACCCCAACACCACCGCCACTCCTACCTCCGGACCGAGCTCATCCCACGGTTCGCCGACCACTTGTTGGCCAAAAAGCCCTTCGGAAGTGTTCCCGTTCACTTTGTTCGATCACTTTAGCTTTCGGGCGATGACGAACGATTTAAGGGGTTTTCTTCCGAGGAGTATTTGGTGGCCTACGTCCGGGCCCAGTGCCAGGTAATTTTAATATTGTTTAACTTGTTCTTGCAGACTTAGAGCTTAATTTCGATAGCTGATGTATATGTTTATTGCAAGCCAACACCATTCTTGTTCGAGCTATTCCTCCCCTCGCTCAAACCACAAAAAAGGAAGTTTAGCTGAGGTCGGACGTGATGCTGCTTGAAGCTGAGGTTCGAGGCCTGAATACGGACGTGAAGAAGGAAAGGGATCTCCACGCTGAGACCCGAAATAAGGCATCCCAAGCTGAACGCCATTCTGAGGAGCTCGGGAAGATGTACGCATCACTTCTGGTGGATAGGGATCATCTAACCGAGGAGGTCAAGGATCGGGAAAAGGCTGTTGATGCCCTGCAGGAGAAATTTTCAGAAATGATGGCTAAAATGATGCAGGTCATACGGGAGAACACCAGTTTAACCGCTGAAGTCAACTCTTTTCCTGAGAAGATCATCGAGGCCCAGCAGCAAGCGGTGACCGAATATGAAGAGTCCGAGGCCTTGAACGAGAAGGTCATGGCCCAGTTTGGTGATGGGTATGAAGCTTATCGTGAAAAGGCTTGGGCCAAATTGACTGCTGCTGGGCTCGATGCCTCCATCCTTGATTCCTCTGATGAAGAATTCGAAGCCGAAGATGACCTTCCTCCTGAATAAATTTATTTTTTATTTTTTATTTTTTTTTACTTTTTCCATTTTACTTTTTATTTGTACTTTGCCCGAATCGTAAGCGATCGGGTTTTATAAAACTTCAAAGTATGAATGAAATAGAATATTTTTGTTTATAAATTTTTGTAATCAGTTAAACTTGTGACTTATCTCGATCAGTGGTATCTTCCCGAACCTCTTGATCGGATAATGCCCAAAGCTTGCCTGAATAAAAAATCTACAGTTTTCTCGATCAGTTGTACTCGTGACGTATCTCGATCAGTGGTGTCTTTTCGAACCTTCTGATCGAATTGTGTCTGAAGTTTGTCCGTTCGAGTATTAAGAATCATATGAATATAGATGAAGTTAAGCATCTCCAAAGGGAACTTTCATTTATTTCATTTAAGATTGAAAGGTTACATGGATAAAGAAAAGAATGACATAACTATTACTGGTAAAATTTTCTAAGTCTTCCAAAGATGCCATGTATTCTTTACTTCGAACCATCCATTGCTCGAAGCCGGTATGTACCTGGCTTCGGCACCTCTACCACCTCATAAGGTCCCTCCCAGTTAGGCATCAGCTTGCCAGTGTTCTGGGGGGTTGATGCCTCCGACTCCCGGAGGACCAAATCACCTACTACAAACCTCCTTCGCTTCACCTTTTGGTTGTAGTGTCGGGATGTTCTCTGCTGATAGACAGCCAACCTCAACATAGCAGAATCCCGAACCTCTTCAAGCAAATCCAAATTTGTCTTCAGACCGTCGTCATTGTATAGCTCTTTGTACTGACTAACCCGAATAGTGGGGGATCCAATCTCCACTGGTATGAGTGCATCGGTCCCATATGCCAATCTGAACGGAGAGTCCCCGGTTGTTGTCCTCGGAGTAGTCCGATATGCCCACAAAACACTTAGTAGCTCTTCGGGCCACCGACCCTTCAATTCATCCAACCTTCGTTTTATCCCGTTGAGCAGGGTTCGGTTTGTCACTTCCACTTGACCATTCGACTGAGGATGAGCGACCGAGGTTTTGCGATGCTAAATTCCCAACTCCTTCAGAAAGCCCTCGAACTTAGATCCTACGAACTGTCTACCATTATCAGAGACCACCGCCATCGGGATGCCGAAACGATACACCACTCTTTCTTTGAAAAATTTTAGGCATTCTTGTTCGGTGATCTTACTGATCTGAGTTGGCTTCGACCCATTTAAATCATATAGTCGATAGCCACGATCACAAAGCTAACTTGTCCCTTGGCCTTGGGCAGAGGTTCCTAGGATGTCGATTCCCCAAACAAAGAAAGGGAATCGGGGATAAAAAGGAATACAACTCTTGGGAGGTTGATGTGGGATGGTCTTTGTTCGGTGACACTTGGTATACCTTTCCGACGAATTCCTTGGCCTCGGTGTAGATAGTTGGCAATAATACCCCCGCCTCAAAATCTTATGCGCGGTGACTTGGCCCCATGTGATCCCCACAAATCCCTTCATGTACCTCCCTAAGTGTATAGTCCGCTTCGAGGAGTCAAGCATTTGAGTGAGGGGGAGGCTCGAAAGCCCTTCAATATAGATCCCCATCAATGAGGACGAAGTTTGAGCTTGATTGTTTGACTTGTCTTGCTAGGATTCGGTCCGAAGGGAGGATCCCATCTGCCAAGTAGGAAATATAAGGCGTGAGCCAGCAGTCAAGTCGATCCAGAGCTAGCACTTCTGTCTTTGGAACACTGGGTCGTTCTAAAACCTCCAGGTATACCGATCCGTTAAAGGAGCTTGCTTCGGTGGTTGCCAATCTCGCTAGGGCATCTGCTATTGTGTTATCTGACCGATCCACCCCTTGACAACTGTGCGATGCGAAATATGCGAGCTTATCCTTTACTTCAACCAGATACTTTGACATTCTTGCCCCCCGAGCCTCATACTCACCCGACAACTGTTTGACCACCAGCTGCGAATCACTGTAGATGACCAACTTCTGTACCTCCAAGCTCTGGGCCAACCGAATTCCAGCTAAGATGGCCTCATACTCTGCTTCGTTGTTCGTGGCCTTAAACTGAAATCGAATCGCCTGCTGGACTTTGAACCCTTTGGGACTTGTCAGAATGACCCCTGCTCCACTGATGTCCGAAGTCGATGATCCATCCACGTACAACGTCCACGAGGTCGGCCTTTGCTGAGTTTCGGCCACCGTGCTCACGTCTGACTCTGTAAAGGAACATTCTACTACGAAATCTGCTAAGGCCTGCCCTTTGATTGCCGTTCGGGGATGATATTCTATAGCAAACTGTGTTAATTCCATCGCCCATGCGGCCAATCGACCTGATACCTCTGGCTTATGCAAAATCTTCTTTAACGGCTGATCCGTGTACACCACTATTACCGAGCCACGGAAATAGTGTGCGAAGCTTCGCCTGGCAATTATTAAGGCATAGGCGAACTTCTCCGAGGTTCGGGTATCTTATCTCGCATCCCGGCACGTGGTCGACGTAGTATATAATGAAGCGCTTTCCTCCTCGCTCGCTCGTACCAATGTTGCCCCTACTGCCATCGGGCTCGCAGCCAAGTATAAATATAAGGGTTCCGAAGGGATTGGCTTCATCAGTAATGGCGTTGAAGACAGATATGCTTTGATCTCTTGGAACGCGTCTTCGTACTCTGACGTCCACTGAAAACTTTTTTCGTTCTTCGGCCCCTTGAGGGTGTCGAAAAAGGGCAAACATCTTTCGCCTGACCTTGACACGAATCTCCGAAGGGCAGCTATCCGACCCGTCAACCTCTGCACATCTTTGAATGTCTTTGGAGATTTCATGTCTAAGATCGCCGAAATCTTCTCTAGATTGGCTTCGATTCCTCTTTTGCTGACCAAGTATCCCAAAAATTTTCCTGAGCCCAAACCGAAGGTACATTTGGTCGGGTTCATCTCGGTTGTGGTTTCTTCTTGTTTCAAGCGGTCTTAGGTCTTCTAAATGATTTCGGACTGACATGCTTTTTACGATCATGTCGTCCACATACACTTCCATACTTCTGCCCAACTGCTTTCTAAATACAAAGTTTGTCATCCGTTGATAAGTTGCCCCTGCGTTTAGCAATCCGAATGTCATCTTCCGATACGCATATATAGCCCGATGTGTGATGAAGCTCGTCTTCGGGATGTCATCCTTACTCATCGAAATTTGGTGGTATCCCGAGAAAGCATTCATGAAACTTAACATTCCATACCCTGAAGTGGCATCAATGAGCTGGTCTATGTTGGGTAGAGGATAAAAATCTTTTGGGCATGCCTTATTCAGATCCGTGTAGTCGATGCACAACCTTCACTTCCCATTTTGCTTCTGAACCAAAACCACATTCGCCAGCCATTCGGGATAGTCGATCTCAAGAGATGAATCCGCCTCCGATGGTTTACCAATCTCTTCATCTATGATCTCTCTGTCTTTCCGGAGTAAGAAGATCCTTCTTTTCAGTATCACCGGTTTCTCTTAGGGTTTGTATCACGATCTATGCGGTAGCTAAGAATCGCTTACTCCAGGCATATCACTAGGCTCCCACGCGAAGATATCGGCATACACCCGAAGCAAGTCCACCAGACCTATTCGCAACGGTTCTATTAATCATGCCCCAATTTTGATCAGCTTTTCCGGATTCTCAGGTATCAATTCCACATCTTCTGTCTCTTCTGCCGGCAGTGTCATGGGTTCAGTACTACCCTCAGTGAATGGCTCTATCTCGATGGCCATTGTCTGTTTCTGCTTGCTGACCCCGACCCCTGAGGAAATCAAAGTATTTCGGTAACACCTTCGGGCAATGTCCAGATCACCTTTTACCTTCCCGATCCCGTTCGGTGTCAGAAACTTCATTTTGAAGTGAGGCATAGACGTCACTGCCTGCAATGCTGCTAATGTCGGTCTCCCCAAGATGGCGTTGTAGGCCGAATCCACTTGTACTACAAAAAATTTCACCAATATTTACATCGAGGGTTTGAGAAATTTGTCCGTTTGTTAGTAACTCGATAGTGCCTGAGACATGCACCGGGTCCCCGCTAAAACCGTACAACGGGCCTTCTCCACCCAATTCCATCTTCTTACCTTCTAAATCCATCATCTGGTATGCGTGCGTATACAATATGTCGATCGAGGATCCATTATTGATCATCATCCTTTTCATGTCTACTGGCCCGACCTGTGCAGTTATTACCAGTGCCCCATCATGTGGCTCAATATGGTCGGCATGATAGTCTTTATCCTAGAAAGAGATGGATACTCCTGAATATGCCCTATCATTTCTGGGCGATGAACCAGCTACCGACAACACGGCCTCGAGATGTCCGCTCCTCTTACACGCCCTACCGATCTGCCTGATATCACATCAATAACCCCTTGGGCTTGTGGGTGCGGTTGCGGCTGTGCTTCACTAGTCGGTTCCCTGTTCTCCTCCCGGGGGGCTCCCGAACCTTCGCGACCGACCACATACTGCACCAGTTGTCCATTCTGGACGTTCTTCTCTATTAGATCTTTCAGGTTGTTGCACTCCTCCGTCGTATGCCCCCGACACTGATGATATGCGCAATATTTGTCCCGACCCCTCTTCCCAGGCTTCGAGACTGCTTGGCATGATTCGAAAAAGGGCTTGTTCCGCATCTCCTCTAATATCTTCGCCCGGTCAGTGTTGAGTGCAGTGTAGACTTTGTTTACATTTTTATTCGGGAAAGGTGGTCCACCATTGTAGCTTTTCTTACTATAATTATCCGACCTCCCCTGATTATCTGACTTCTGATAGTTCTGTTTGTCTCGATCTTTGAACTTCTCATAAGATTGGGAGTGTGGTTTGAAGTTCCCCATCGCCTCCTCTATTGTTATGTGACCCTCGACTCGGTGGAAAGCTTCATCAAGTCACCGAGGGGTTGATCACCAAATCCTTCATCAACTTCTTCGACTTCCGATGTCCAAAGCCAAGAAGGAAAAATCTCGGGGCTTGCGGGGAAGTTTAACTCTCATCTGAGCCACGACCTCTCGGAACCTTTTGACGTCTTGTCCCTAGGCTTTCATCGACTTACATTTGACTGCATGAGTGTGAAGTTGTGATCTTTTCCCTTTCTTGTTACTCCCGAACCGAGCATGAAATTTCTCCCCAAGATCATTCCACGAATTAATTGATCCCATCGCCAAGGTCCCCATCCATTCTCGTGTGCTCTTCTTCGAGTGGTTGCGAACACGTGACACTTGGGCGCATCGTAATGGTCAGTAGTATGTCATCACCAATCATACCCATCCGAATGGTTATCTGCATCCCCACCCCATCATAGGTCTCCATCGGGGCATCTTCTTTTGGGATCGGTACATCATTTGTTGATTTCAAAAGAAGAAGCGACCTATGCAATGTAAGACCCCAAATTATTAATAAATGAAATTTATTTTCTCTATTTATTATTTTGAAATAGTAAGGGTCGATTTGATTAATGTGGATAGTTATGGGTAAAATACATAAATATTTCGAATAAAGAAGTGGTTATAAAATATTCATTATTATTTAGGGAATATTCGTTTGGTCGTGGAATATTAAATCGTCGGGGGAATATTAAATGCTGACGACGCATGTAGCTTTTTGTGGGCCCCATAACGGAAAGCGATTGGATGAAGAAAACGACAAATATAAGTTGTTTATAAATAACGGCGTAGTTATTATCAATTATCTTGTTGGAATACCGGTGGTTAAAACACACTAATACGCTGGCGTTGTTGAGCAAGAAGCACCGGTATTGCACCAATTATTGATTCTTACGTAAAGAAGGCACTACTCAATAATTGTTACGGTAATTACTTATTCGATTATTTTATTTTATTGATTCAATAATTGTTGCGTTGATATTTTATATTCATTGTTGTTTCAATAATTGTCATTACACAAGATTTTTTTATTATCGAAGCAATAATTCATATTATCTGAATAATATTATTAGATAACATTATTGGCAATGTCTAGAAAGTTTCTGCTCTAAGGAGAGGTTTGGTCACCTAATTGGCGCCAAGAAGAAGAAATTCTTATTGGAAAGCCCCTCTTTCCTGAACCGCTCGGTTGTCAATATTGTGATTCGTAATATTATTTGTGAATAATTAATTATTGATTCATATGATGAGGAAAATATTGATTTTATGTGGATATAGATGGAGAAAATTTTTAAAATGACAATTGTTGAAAATTAATATTTTATCTTTTACGATAAAATAATTCATTTAAATATATTATTTTAATAATATATTAATGGTGATATTTTTTACAACGAATGTGGGATATATGAGTATCTGAGGAGGAAGAGTATTTTTGTTGCAATAAATGTTTAAAACATGTTAAACATGTCGGTGGACCCCATTTCTTGATTTCGAAATTTGATTATAGCTTTGTAAAATTGTCCGTATGTGGATTTTGGTCAATTTTCATTTGGAATTTGGAAAACTTTCTTACGAAAAGTTGTAGAGAATTGGATTTCCTATAAAAACTCGTGAGATTCAATTTTTCTGATAAAAAAGCTATTTATTATGAATTATTGAAGTTCAAGTTCCGAAATAATTGATTTTGGAAGTTTTAATTATTTATATCAACAAAAACGTTTTTATTGTTTTGGTTGGCCCCCATGTGTTGTAAACATGCTGATTTCAGGAGTCTTGGTTGGTAGTGAATATATATATAATATATTATTATTATATTAAATTTTTCGCTTTTGGTGTTCTAAGCAATTTCTATAAATAGGGTGCTTAGGTTAGAATTGAAAATCACACCGTAAACTCAAGTTTTTCTCTCTATATTATCGAGCGTATTCTTGTGAGTATTTTGAGTATACTTTGAGTATTGCTATATACGGTGCAAGTTCAAGTCATAGCCTATATCAAGGTGTTTCAACTAAAATCTTGTCTTTCGAGGTAAGTGGATGTTATTTTCTTCTCAAATGATATTATTTCTTCAATATCATTATCTTTGAAATGTTGGTTGGAACTTTTTATCAAATTTGGAACTTTTTCATGTATGCCTGAGTTCTTATTCATGAGTTCTTATTCACGAGTTCTTATTCATGAGTTACTATTATTCACGAGTTATTATTCACGAGTTCTTATTCACGTGTACTTATTCATGAAGCGTGAAGATGTTTTTTTTTGTGGAATTTCTATCTTTTGGTGTCTGAGTTACTATTCACGATATACGGACTATTCACGATATCGACACTATTCATAGAAAAATGAAAATTTTTCTTTTCGTCTAAAATATCTATTCGGATACTAGCTTTGATTGTATCCATGTTTTGATCATTCTTGAATTTTACACCCCTATGATTATTTTTGAGGTATTTTTGGACATGGATAAAATAAAGTACGAATCCTTAATCCTTAATCCTTGTCATTTTGTTGGATTCGTTTCTTTAAAAATATTTTCATCATCCTCGGTCTTAAATGATGATATTATGGAATATCTTTGGCCCTGTAGTAAAAGATGAATGATTTTTGAAGAATATCTTTGGCCCAGTAGTGCAAAGATGAAGCAGTGTTTAGATGAACATGAATTAATGATGAATATCTTTGGCCTGTGAGTGCAAAGATGAATATTTGATTCCAGATGTATGTTGATTGATGTTACGAGGATAAAAGATGAGCGACGAACTTTTAAATTCATACATAGAAGATAGTAGTTGCATTCTCTACTTAACTCTTCTAATGAATTATTATTTCGCTGCGAATATTGATTTAAAATTTGTTGTCTATTGTATTCTATTAGATTTTTCCTCGTTGAAGACTAACGATAATTTGTTGTATATTATCTTAGTCATAATATTCTTTCTTGGGCTAGTTGAGCTCACCCTTTTCCTTGTTGTTCCATTTTTCTTCTCGGGAGGCGAGAATGTAGCAAGTACTTAGTCGGGGTATGGAATGAAGGTTCTGTAGAGAGTTGTTTAGTAGTCCTCACCATTTTATAAAATAATGTATCAATAATTATGATGGGGATTTATTTGCGTGTGGATATTGTCTAGATGGCAATATCTCGTATTTAAACTCATGACTTATATGTTGTAATAATAAAGTTGTAGTTATTTCGTATCATGTATTTTGGCTTAATTCGAATGGGTTGGATGGAATGGACCTATTGGGGGGGCGTCGCGGTTGGTATCGAGCTTAGGAATATGATCTCTGGCGGAGATCGGGAATAGAACTAGGAGGGAGAGGCGAGTAAATCCTTCGCTAGTGTGTCCTACCTAAGCTTATTTGTTAGTTGGTTAGTATATAGGGATATTATGTGATATATTGATTTCCTTAATTAACCCTTGTTTTATGACATGATTTGAGAATGTCGATCGAGAATATTAATAAATGGAGTAAATGAGACCGTGTGGAGATGACCTGTATTTACCAACGAGGAGAAGCGTCTGTAACCTGGTCGGCAATGTACCTCCGTGAATGAACAACACCACCGAAAGAGATGATGAGCGAGGGATGTTTGAAGCTTTTTTGTAGTTCATGCAAAATCGCACGAGGGAGACTCGTGTTCAAAATACAGGAGGAAATGATAGTAATTCATGGGTGGTCACAACAAGCAGTTCAAAGAGTTGGGACCACTGCAGTGCGGGAAAGCCGGATCCGATTAAAGGCGGAGACATGGGTCAAACAAATTACCAAGATATTCGATGTCTTGGGATGCACGGAGGAACAGAAGGTTCCATTCGCCACCTTTATGTTCCGTGGCGGCGAGGCAGACATCGGTGGAATCGTGAAGCGTATCCATCCAAATTTGCGCACTCAAAGATGTCATGGGAGACGTTTTGAAGCAGTTCAATGACAAGTACTTCCACGAAAGTATTCGCTATATGAAGGAAGTGGAGTTTATTAGACTAGAAAGAGAATAACATGACGGTGTCCCAAAGACGAGGCGAAGTTCGCGGAGTTATCCGTGTTTGCACCTCATTTGGTGGAGAATGAGGAACGTATGACGCGGATGTTTCGAGAGGTTTGAAACCCGACATACGTCAAGATCTCATTTCTCATAAATTTTCTCTATTCAGGATGTTGTCAAGCGGGGCTCGATTGTTAGAAGCGAGATAACGAGTACGTTCAATCGAGGGACCATAACCGTGGATCATCTCAAGATAATGATCATCGTAATAACGATAACCGGCGGAGAAAGAAGAATACGGACAAAGGTGGTAACCACTCTGGTGGTAATCGTGGCCATGAAAATAGAAAAGAAGCTAGTCGGGAGGAGATTTTAAAAGAGGAGATTCAACAACGACTATGTGAAGACGTCGGCGCCGAGAAGAACCGGGTTCGAGGAGGAGAAAGACCACCGGTCAGTATGTTACAAATGTGGGAAAGAGGGACATATCACCCAAACCGCCCAACAAGTTTAAGGTATGCTATAATTGTGGAAAAAAGGACATATCGCTTCGAGATCAGACGATATCGAAAACCGATCCAATGGAATGGTGACTCAAAAGGATGTCCCGTAAAAGTCAAAGTCAACGATTCACGGAAGCGTTTGTCGCGTGGCCGGTCAAAATGCGAGAACGAGAACGAAGTTATACGGGTTAGTTAATTATAAATTCTTGCGAAGTTTATACCTTACTAGAATCTGGGTTCTACCCATTCTTTTATCTCTCTTGCTTTGCGCCAACGCGTTTGAACTTGACTACGGAGAAATTAGACTTTGACCTATTTATGGAGACTCAGTTAGAGAAACTTTCATTACATCCGTTGTTTAGAAATCTTGCTTGATTCAGGTTGACACTATCACATTACCTGTTAACCTTATTTCTATAGAGATATTTGCTTTTGATGTGATTTTAAGGTTAACTACTTATCATGCCGAAATTGATTACTTTCGTAAGGTTGTTAGTTTTCATATTCCTAAGCAACCTGTTATTCGAATTCAAGCAGTCAAACCATTGTAATCAAACATTTTCATATCAAGCCATGAAGTCATTTGTTTATTATGGATGTCAAGTTTTCTTAATCCATGTTATGGATTTGAATAAAGACACGTCAGATTTGAATAATATTCCTGTTGTTATTGATTTTTCCTGACGTATTTCCTGAAAAATTTCTTGGTTTACTCCCAAAGACTGATATTAAATTTTGTATCGACTTTGAACCCAGTACAAAACTCATTTCTAAAATCTCATATCAAATGGCTCCTATTGAACTTCGGGAGTTAAAAATTCAACTATAGAATTTGGTACCTGAGCCTTTATCTGGTGACTTCCTTTGTGGAATGCACCAAGCCGACTCTCGTAGGGGACACCATATTCGCAATGCGATAAGAAACCGACAGTGTCATTGTAATGTGCTATCCAAGGTTGGGATATGAGTCACAATTGAGAACAACCTAAATTCAGAATCGAAATACGTAGCTTTCAGGCTTAGTTGGTTATTATCGGAGATTCGTTGAAGGATATTCTCGAATCGCTATTCCATTAACGCAAATGGTGACTCGTAGAGATACAAAATTTGAATGGAGCAAGGAATGTGGGAAGAGCTTCAAGAACTCAAGAGAGACTCATTTCAAAGACATGTTCGACCATGCCATCCTCGGAAAAGTGAACGTGGTAAATGACGTGTTGAGAAAGTAAGATCGTATACAAATACGAAAGTACGATATCATCAAAGACTCATTTCAGTATAATTTACAAATAATAGAGATGGAGATGAAAACTCTAGTTACCCACGCGATGATGATATACGAGTATAATCGATTTTAATCGATAAAGTTAAAGTTGTTCAAGCTACACACCGGAGTGATGAATTTGAAGAAGGAGGTGCAAGAAGTTGTTATTTCAAAAGCGAGAGAATTCCATGAGGTGAGGAAAGCTCAAACCTTCGATTTATTAATCCATTTAAAATTCTCGATCGAATAGGGCGTGGCCTATAGACTCGCTTTTTACCGCCAAGTATGACGCGTGTTCATAACGTTTTTTCACGATCGATGTTACGTAAATATGTGGACTAACCGAACCACGTCTATGAAGTTAGAACCGACGAGATAGCCAAGACTTAACGTATGAAGAGGTACCTGTCAAGATTTTGGATAGGAAGGAGCATTTCCTACGTACGAAGGTCATATAAAGAGGCCTTAACTATTAATTTGTTGTTGTTAAGATTTGATCTCCAAACCTCCCGCTCAACATACAAACCAATTGACCACCCAAGCTACACCAATTGACCACAAGTTAAAGTTTTGTGGAAAAACCATGCTATTGAGGAAATGACCTGGGAGTTGGAAACGGAAATGAAAGCGAGGTATTCTCATCTTTTCGAAACACCAGGTACGTACGTCAATTTCGAGGACGAAATTTCATAAGGAGGGGAGGTTGTAAGACCCCAAATTATTAATAAATGAAATTTATTTTCCTCTATTTATTATTTTGAAATAGTAAGGGTCGATTTGATTAATGTGGATAGTTATGGGTAAAATACGCAAATATTTGAATAAGCAAGTGGTTATAAAATATTCATTATTCATTAGGGAATATTCGTTTGGTCGTGGAATATTCGATCGTCTTGGGAATATTAAATTTACTGGCCAGATCTTTTGTGGGCCCCATAACTGAAAGCGATTGGATGAAGAAAACGACAAATATAAGTTGTTTATAAATAACGGCGTAGTTATTACCAATTATCATTGTTGGAATACCCAAAGGGTTAAAACACACTATCTAATCGCGTTGTTGAACAAGAAGCATTTGCAGATTGCACCAATTATTGATTCTTACGTAAGAAGGCACTACTCAATAATTATTTCAAAGTAATTAATTATTCAATATTTTATTTTATTGATTCAATAATTGTTGCGTTGATATTTTATATTCTTTGTTGTTTCGATAATTGTCATTACACAAGATTTTTTATTATCGAAGCAATAATTCATATTATCCGAATAATATTATTAGATAACATTATTGGCAATGTCTAGAAAGTTACATCTAAGGAGAGGTTTGGTCACCTAATTGCGGCGCCAAGAAGAAGAAATTCTTATTGGAAAGCCTCCTCTTCCTGGGACCCGCCTCGTCGGTTGTCAATATTGTGATTACGTAATATTATTTGTGAATAATTAATTATTGATTCATATGATGAGGAAAATATTGATTTTATGTGGATATAGATGGAGAAAATTTTTAAAATGACAATTGTTGAAAATTAATATTTTATCTTTTTTGATAAAATAATTCATTTAAATATATTATTTTAATAATATATTAATGGTGATATTTTTACAACGAATGTGGGATATATGAGTATACGAGGAGAAGAGTATTTTTGTTGCAATAAATGTTTAAAACATGTTAAACATGTCGGTGGACCCCATTTTTGACCGAAATTTGATTATAAACTGTAAAATTGTCCGTATGTGGATTTCTTTGGCCAATTTACATTTGGAATTTGGAAAAACTTTCTTCCGAAAAGTTGTAGAGAATTGGATTTCTATAAAAACTCGTGAGATTCGAATTTTCTGATAAAAGAGCTATTTATTATGAATTATTGAAGTTCAAGTTCAAATAATTGATTTTTGGAAGTTTTAATTATTTATATCAACAAAAACGTTTTTATTGTTTTGGTTGGCCCCCATGTGTTGTAAACATGCTGATTTCAGGAGTCTTGGTTGGCGAGGAATATATATATAATATATTATTATTATATTAAATTTTTCGCTTTGGTGTTCTAAGCAATTTCTATAAATAGGTGCTTGGGTTAGAATTGAAAATCACAATTTAAATCAAGTTTTTCTCTATATTATCGAGTTTATTCTTGTGAGTATTTTGAGTATACTTTGAGTATTGCTATACTGGTGCAAGTTTAAGTCATAGCCTATATCCCGGTGTTTCAACTCTGAAGTATTGTTTTCGAGGTAAGGGATGTTATTTTCTTCTTACCAAATGATATTATTTCTTCAATATCATTATCTTTGAAATGTTGGTTGGAACTTTTTATCAAATTTGGAACTTTTTCATGTAAGGGTTCTTATTCATGAGTTACTATTCACGAAGTTACTATTCATGAGTTCTTATTCATTAAAGTTATTATTCACGAAAGTTACTTATTCATTAAAGTACTATTCATTCATGAAGCGTGAAGATGTTTTTTTTTTGTGGAATTTCTATCTTTTGGTGTTTGAGTTACTATTCACGATATAAGACTATTCACGATATCTAAGACTATTCAATTTAGAAAATGAAAATTTTTTTTTCGTCTAAAATATCTATTCGGATACTAGCTTTGATTGTATCCATGTTTTGATCATTCTTGAATTTTACACCCCTATGATTATTTTTGAGGTATTTTTGGACATGGATAAAATAAAAGTACTTAATCCTTAATCCTTAATCCTTGTCATTTTGTTGGATTCGCTTTTAAAAATATTTTTCATCATCCTCGGCCTTAAATGATGATATTATGGAATATCTTTGGCCCAGTAGTGCAAAGATGAATGATTTCTGAAGAATATCTTTGGCCCGTAGTGCAAAGATGAACAGTGTTTAGATGAACATGATTAATCGATGAATATCTTTGGCCTCGTAGTGCAAAGATGAATATTTGATTCCGGATGTATGTTGATTGATGTTACGAGGATAAAAGATAGACGATTTAACTTTTAAATTCATACAAAGAAGATAGTAGTTGCATTCTCTACTTAACTCTTCTAATGAATTATTATTTCAGCTGCTAATATTGATTTAAAATTTGTTGTCTATCAGATTCTATTAGATTTTTCCTGTTGAAGACTAACGATAATTTGTTGTATATTATCTTAGTCATAATATTCTTTATTTGGGCTAGTTGAGCTCACCCTTTTCCTTGTTGTTCCATTTTTCTTCTCTCAGAGGCGAGAATGTAGCAAGTACTTAGTCGGGTATGGAATGAAGGTTCTAGAGAGAGTTGTTTAGTAGGGTCCTCACCATTTTTATAAAATAATGTATCAATAATTATGATGGGGATTTATTTGCGTGTGGATATTTATCTAGATGGCAATATCTATATTTAAACTCACAAACTTATATGTTGTAATAATAAAGTTGTAGTTATTTCTGTACCATGTATTTGGCGACTCAGAATGGGTTGGATGGAATGGACCTATTTTGGGGGCGTCACATGCAAGCCGTAGGCACCCCTATCAAGTTCTTTGCCAACAACAATTTTTCCAATTCTGCCACCCTTCGAGCGAGGGGGTCGGACTCTTCCTCATGGGGGGAGGATCGGGGTCTGTCTCGCCCATGTTCAGGAGTCCCGTCCCTCCTCCTCAGTCCCGACCTGCCTGGATGTTCTGATCGTCGCACTGCTGAACGGCTCTTTCTCCGGCTTCGGCCATCCCTCGAGCGGTTTCGATACCTACTCTTTTCCTTATTGGCTTCTCCCCGTCGGGGTGACCGGGATCGGCTCCGATGCCTACGCCTTTTTGAGGATGCCTCCTGTTCTCCAGCCATATTAGCCATCTGCCGCTCGAGTTCGTCTTGCTGAAGACGCAGGGCCATCATGGCATCTTTGTTCTGCTGCATCTTCTTTTGCAGGATAAACTCTCTCGATCCTCGACCGCTTCGCCGCTCGCTTCTTCCCATGCACCTCCAAAGTGTTCGTGAGAGATTCTCCTCACTCGACCGGCTCGGTTGGGGGTACGCTAACCGTCGTGGAAGAGTCTTCGCCGATGGGAGGCAGGCGGTTCCACCTGATCTCCCTGGATTCTGGAACCCAGTCTATCTTTCACCGACCCTCTTACCTGGGTGGTCTGGTGTGTTTTGGCCTTTTCGTGGTCAGAAACAACATACTCTATGCTCGCCATAGCCTCTTCCCAGAAAAGTTTGACTGTGATTGATTAAGCACTAAAGCCCCTCCTTCTAGCACCAATGTTAACTCCAAGTTTCGCCGGCGCATCCAATCACAGAATCCAAGCGCTAGAACCTGCACAATAACAGATCACACAGAAGCTTGACGGCTTGTGCCGCCGGGGGATAGCTCCGGTGTGAGAATAAGTACAGGCCGTTCACAAGGTTTAATAATGGAGGCTAAGTGTTTAGTGCTCAAAAGTAGGTATTACCTGTTAATTGTAACCTTGGCCTCGTATTTATAATGCTCACCACCTTTTGAATCCTTCTCTGAGTCGGATTAGGACTCCTAGTCATGGTAGTTACCATAACTTGGGTCCAACACAATCTCCTTAAAAGGTGCAAGTGGAATCCAATCCAACTACTACCTTTGGAGTTACCTTATTCAATTATGATTAGATTTCGAACTCTCAGACGCAGAGAGCCTTGTGCTGCAGCCCAAATAATCCCACCATCAAGTCTGGGCTTCGGCTTAAAGGACTCGAAGACCCGACCCCGAACTCCACATGACAGGGTAAGGCTCCGGCCCGAGGGGCTCGGATACCGAACCCGACGACCTCCACTAAGATGAGGCCCCGGCCCAAAAGGACTCGGACGCCTGCCTGAACAGCTCCAACCTCTCCATGGGCTTCAGTCCAATGGTCTCCTAATTCCCTTCTAATGTTAGGCCTTCGGCCCATGTGAAGATCGGTAAAATGCTCCCGAACATCTACCATATGTTCTAAATCTCTGATTTATTATTGACGAAGGCGATTGATAATTTAATTATCTTTAGTCATGATATTCTTTACTGGGCTAGTTGTGCTCACCCTTTTGCTTCACAATTCCTTTCAGGTAATAAGAGTGTTGTCGAGTCGGCGGGGATAACAGGGGAATAGAACGGTGTTCTATAGCTGTTGAGGTTCTCCCTAAATAGTATGGAAATAATTTTATTGAGAACTTTAGATAAGTGTGTCGTATTGTATACGTCATTTGATATTTAATTTTGGTGAACCGAATAGGTGAGGCCAACTTTGGAAGGGTGTTTTGCCACTATCATACAAGATGTCTAATGACATACAACCTCGTGTTATCATAAGATGTGGTTTGTACATCCACTTCATTTTGAGTATATCTACGAGCACCACTGTATGATCTTGGAGTTTATTTGAAATATAATTTTCACTTGGATACAGTGGAGATAGTTATATATCAAGAGAAGACTCACCATTGGAAAGAAGATGATAGTAATCTTCTCGTTTTTCTTTGGGGTCTATTGGGTCAACCAAGGATAATTCTTTGGACATATGATATCTATCATAACTTAGATTCATGGCCTCCTATGTACGAAAGTTTCCTTGAGCATTTCCCAAAGATTGTAATTTCTAAAACAGTTATTGACTGTACTTTTATGTAAAGTACCTTTGTAAGGTGTTGTGGTCGAGGCACCATGAGAGTTGCATAGATTTTGTATTGAAACTCACAATATTATCATTGTCGTACTCTCTGCATCTACGATTCAACAACATATAAATGAAGTTTGTATTTGATTTTTATAGAGTGATATCTGGCGACTCGGAATGGGTGATGTATACCTATTTTGGGGGGCGTCACATTGAGTTCTTTTATAAAAATCCTGAAATCAGGATAGAAATAGAAGAGAAACTCCATGCAAATTAAAGTCGAGTAAGCAACGACACATGTATAAACTTCATGTATCGAACGTAAAAGTAAACAAGCACAAATTCTCCGCAACAGTGTTCGATAAGAAGGCGCCAATGCCGACCAGCCTTCTCAATCCGACCTTGAAATTAGGTTTCACCACATAGGCGCCCAACCTGAGTAGTTCGACCTATGTGCCCGATCCCACATCTGACGTCTGCCCGATAGATGTTCCCCACATAGGCACCCAACCTCAATGGTCCAACCTAGGGGTCTGACCTGGGTGGTTGACATGAGTGCCCGACTTATGTCCGACATAGGCTCCCGACCTCGATGCCCGACATAGGTGCTCAACCTCGGGGTTCGACCTAGGAGCTTGACAATGAGCGCCCAACAAACATCCGACATAGATTCCTAATTTAGGCGCCTGACTCCTGACCATCTGGCTCCCGACCTAGGTGGACTTAGGTCGCCTGGCGGCATTTCTACAATTCAACAAATCCGTACCCCATGGGTGACTTTCATTTGGTACGTATGAACCTTTATGTACAAAAGAAAAGATGAGGTGATTATGAAACAATTTCTTTTTTAGTATACAAAAAAAAAACTCGGCATCCTGAACCCGTATATGGTCCCTGAATATTACATGTAAGGGTTCGGGAGTGGGGAGGAATTGCCTAGCCCGACCTATTTATTGTTATCTACTACGTGACCCCGAGCATGAGCCTTAAAATCTAAATTTCTCCACTTGGGTTGCAGAGAGGAACATGCCGCATGGAGGAACTAGCTCTACTATAGTACTAGTATACCTGGAACAAACCATAGTTTGACAACCTTTGCTTTACAATCACTTATCGACTAGTTGTAAGTCAACCGTTAATCGCTATCTATTATTGACTTTACTGGCTCTTATTAAACTTTCTTTCTCGATGGTCAAAGAATTCATTCTAACATATCCTCCCATTCTTAGTTATTTCATGCATGCTGCACGAGCTCAACATACGGGAAAGTGCCCAAGTTCCATAATGGTGAACTCTAATCCCAAACCCAAATCTACATCAGGCAACACTGTGGTGGTTGAATCCAGGTCCATGCCCATCACGATGCCGAACTTAACATATGGTGCATGGTAGCCCGAACCATGTATGAGTAGACCTGACAATATAGTTAGTTAACTGTTGGGTCAAACCATATTAACTAGAACTAAATGGGTTCGTTAACCATTTTTATTTATTCAGGTTGGTTAAAGTTTGAACTCATATTTTTTAAAACAAATATAGTTAGTTAACCGGTTAACTATTTTTCAACCCATATTCCATACCATACCATTTTTAGATTCATGCTATGTCTTGTTTTTCTCTAATAAAATGTCATGTCTTGTTTTTCTCTTTCTACAAGTGTGAAAAAGTGATGCTCAATTTGACTTTTTTGGGAGAGAGAAGGTTTATTTCATTTGGTCACCAAAGTTTGTAGTAATTAAAAGGAAAATGATATACGAATCTCACATGAAATGAGAAAATTTTTGTGAAAATATTAATTTTTTTTATCTCTAAATAATATTGGTTTTAAGAACATTTGTAATTGGATATTGGGTGCTTGCGTTTTGGTGTATAACTCTGAATATTTAATCATGTTTTAGAGCTTATTGTCAAGATTACTAGTGTATTTATTTAAGTGCAGGATAGTTAATTATTGTTAATTTCCTCCATATGTAAAATATATTTTCTACTAAATTTAAAAAAGTATATTTGAAAAAAAATAAACAATTTCTACGCGCACTAATTTAAAAAGTCTAGTTCAACAATAATATAATCGTAATTTGACCCCAAAATAGGTCCATTCCATCCAACCCATTCTCGAGTCGCCAAATATATGGTACGAAAACAACTACAACTTTATTACAACAATTGTCGTGGCAAAATACAAAAACACATATCTTTATGAGTTTGGATACAAATATATACCAATCAGAAGACGTCACAATGACACCTTACATAAAGGTATAGTCAAAACCTGCTTTTAGAAATTAGAATCTTTGGGAAGTGCTCAAGGAAACCTTCATACATGGGAGGCCATGCTTTTAGGTTATGGTAGATATCATATGGCCACGTAATTATCCTCGGTTGACCTAATAGACCCCAAAGAAAAACGAGAAGATTACTATCATATTCTTCCCAATGGTGAGTCTTCTCTCGACATATCATTATCTCCACTGCCTCTAATTGGGTATTATACTCCAAACAAACACCAAGATTATATAGGTAGTGCTTGTAAATATACTCAAGAAGTGGATGAGCACAACCATGTCTTATGATAACACGAAGTTTGTATGTCATTAGACATCTTGTATGATAAAGTGACAAAACACCTTCCAAAGTTGGGTTCGCCTCACCTCTTTAGGGAGAACCTCAACAACTATAGACCACCGATTCTATTCCCTTGTTATCCCCTCGGCCAACCCCGCCTACACTTTTATTACCGAAAGAAATTATGAAACAAAAAGGGTGAGCACAACTAGCTCAAGAAAGTATATTATAACTAAAGATACATAAATTATCAATAGTCTTCATCAATAATAAATCGTAGATTTAGAACATATGGTAGATGATATAACTTTTCAACCATAGTCGCAGTTGCGGCCGTGAACGAGCAATCCATTAAAAGAGTCAAATAGACTATAAAGTCTATTGTTTTCCACGTTAAAAGTCCACCAACAATATTTTATCCTCAGTAACATCAATCAACAGCCTCCTTTCCACAATCATATGAATAACTCATAATCATAATTGTGATTCTAAATTCCTCTTCTCATCCAGACGTAAGATAATTTTCATCACCGCCTTTTACCGAAACATCAAATATCATGGTTATACCAAATCACGTTCTTGTTCATAATCATACTAATAAATTCATCTTTGCACCACGGGCCAAAGATATTCATCAACAGATTCATCTTTACACTATGTGCTAAAGATATTCAACAACAGTCATCTTTGCATTACGAGCCAAAGATATTCATCAATAATTCATCTTTGCACTACAAAGCTAAGATATTCATCAACAAGTCATCTTTGCAGACTACGAGCCAAAGATATTCATACATAAAAGAAATACATAATCATTTCGAAGTTATATAACAATAATTATAACCACGTTGATCAATTCACCTTTGACTTAAGCTAAAAATATTCAATTGTAAATTCAATGGTCATGATCATACCAGTCAACAATTCAACTTTTGCACTACTGGCCAAAGAGAACCTATGGTCACGATCATACCAATAATCTACCCATCTTTACACTCAAGTCAAAGAGAAATATTATCATTAGGGTTATAAGAATGTTATATAAAAACAATATAATCAAAACATAGTTTTAATTTCAAGAGTAAGATTCATAAATCAACGATAATTTGGTCAGAGAAGAAACCAATTTGTCGTGAATAGTACCCCGTATTTGTACATAGTATCAGATAATGCGCATAGTAACCTCGATAACGAAAAGATAAAGTTTCATAATAAAATTCATATCCATATTTATAACACCTTAATACAAATGTTATAAATCACTTAGAAATCTCATAATCTAATATTATTAATATTATAATAATATTTTAATCATTTCTTAAACTTATAAATAATTTAATCCAATTATTTACACTTTAATAATTAATGCATTTAATCATCTAAAATGCCAAACTCATAAGATTTCATCATCATTAACCAAAACCCTCATAAAAATCTGCATATATACCTCATATATGATTCTCAAGCCAATAAATCATATTTTATAATTTTCTTACTTCACATAACATATTTAATTCATTTACTCATAACTAGAACATTTTCATGAAAAATACCAAATCAGTTCCAAAAATATTTTTTTCTGGGATTTAGCAGAATATAGTTCCATATTGAATATATATTTTCTCAGAATTTTAAAATTCATTTACTATTTTTCACATGGCCAACACCACCGAATATTTAAACATTTATCATAAATTATACTTTTATCCAAAAATTCTGAAATTAATACGGTATACTGATATTATATAGATGTACTCCCAATAAAAATTTCATCAATTTTGGAGTTAACCACAAGGAGTTATAAGCTTGTTACTTTTAAAATAGTATTTTCTCATAAAATCCATAACTCCTAATCTATACATCCAAAAATCACCATTTTGGACACAATCTACAAAACTCATCAAAATATCATTTCAAATTTTTCCAGAATTTTGAAGGTCCGGAAAAATACAAAACTGAAAAACATAATCACCCTTAAAATCTCTTACTATCCCTTACCTCAAAAGAAAGCGATTTCCGACCGAATAACCGAATCTAACTTGCAATCAGAGATAGCAATACTCAAAGTATACTCAAAATACTCACAAGAATACGCCGATAATATAGAGAGAGAAAACTTCATTTACGGTGTGATTTTCAATTCTAACCCAAGACCCTATTTATAGAAAACGCTTAGAACACCAAAAAGTAGAAAATTTAATAAAATATTAATATAATATATATTAAATTCCTACGCCCACTCTGACCATCTGACCATCTGAATTCAGCCACTAATAATGACAAAAACAAAAAAAACGTTTTTGTTATTAAAATTAATTAAAACTTTCAAAAATCAATTATTTTGAACTACTTAACTTCAATAATTCATAATAAATAGCCCTTTTGTCAGAAAATTTGAATCTCATGAGTTTTTATGGGAAATTCAATTCTCTACAACTTTACGTAAGAAAGTTTTTCCGAATTCCAAATGTAAATTGACCGAAATCCACAAACCAAGCGATTTTATTTGTGTTATAATCAATTTTCACCAATAAATGGGGTCCACCCGACATGTTTAACATGTTTTAAACATTTATTGCAACAAAAATACTCTTCCTCCTCAGATACTCATATATCCCACATTCGTTGTAAAAATATCACCATTATTATATTATTAAAATATAATAATATATTTAAATGAATTATTTTATCGTAAAAAGATAAAATATTAATTTTCAACAATTGTCACTTTAAAATTTTCTCCATCTATATCCATATAAAATAAATATTTTTCTCATCATATAAAATCAATAATTAATTATTCACAAATAATATTACATAATCACAATATCGACAACTGTGCGCTTCTCAGGAAGAGGGCTTTCCAATAAAGATTTCTCCTCATCTTGCCAAGCAATTAGGTGACCAAACCTCTCCTTAGATGTAACTTTCTAGACATTGCCAATAATGTTATCTAATAATATTATTCAGATAATATGAATTATTGCTTCGATAATAAAAAAAATCTTTGTGTAATGACAATTATCAAACAACAAAGAATATAAAATATCAACGCAACAATTATGAATCAATAAAATAAAATATTGAGCAAAGAATTATCGTAACAATTATTGAGTAGTGTCTTCACGAAAAAAAATTATCATGCTTCATGAATAGTACTCGTGAATAGTAACTCGTGAATAAGAACTCATGAATAAGAATCGTGAATAAGTAACTTATGAATAAGAACTCGTGAATAAGAACTTCGTGAATAGTAACTCATGAATAGTAACTCATGAATAGTAATTAAAAAAAATTGAATACTTTTATTTCATAAAATTCGGGTCTTACAATCTCCCTCCTTATGAAATTTCGTCCCTAAATTTACGTATGCACTGTATTTCAAAGAGTTGAGAATACCTTGTTTTCATTTCAGATTCTATCTCCCCGCCATCATGATTTCTCCATTGCTCATCTCCGTATTTTAGATATCATTCTAGAATACTGACTTCAAAATAAGGGTTAATTTAACAAATTAATATATCACATAATATCCCGATATTATGACCGACCAACAAATAAGCTTAGGTAGACACACTAAATAAGAATTTACTCATCTCTCCTCCTAGTTCTAATCCCGATCTCCGCCAGAGATCATATCCTAAGCTCGATACCAAATGTAACTCGGACACCAACTTATGTCAAGACCTCACATCGATACCTATCGGTTTACACCGCAGAATCCAAGGCCCCCACGAGAGAGTCCGGCCCGGTGCATCCCCCATCAACAGGAAGTCACCAGCGAGAGGCTCGGGGCTCTTTACTTATAGCTCTGATACCAAATGTAACGACCCCAAAATAGGTCCATTCCATCCAACCCATTCTGAGTCGCCAAATATATGGTACGAAAACAACTACAACTTTATTACAACAATTGTCCGTGCAAAATACAAAAACACATATGCTATGAAGTTGGATACAAATATATACCAATCAGAAGACGTCACAATGACACCTTACATAAAGGTATAGTCAAAACCTGCTTTTAGAAATTAGAATCTTTGGGAAGTGCTCAAGGAAACCTTCATACACACGGGAGACCATGCTTTTAGGTTATGGTAGATATCATACGGCCACGTAATTATCCTCGGTTAATGATAGACCCCAAAGAAAAACGAGAAGATTAATGTGGACGCCCTAAAATTAGGTATACGTCACCCATCTTGGGTCGCCACTTACATGGTACATAAATTCAAATACAACTTACTAATATAAGTCGTAGGTATGTAATAATGACGACAAAAGCGTGAGTTTGAATACAAATATTGTCTACTAGATATTATACAAACTCAAAAGGAGTCCTCATTACAACTATTATCACACTATTTCACGTAATAGTGAGGACTACTAATGCTATCCTCTCGGACCATTACTTCGCTCCCCGACTCGTCGTCAAATTATGTTCTCATTTTCTCAAGAGAACGGTGAAAGAAAGGTGAGCTCAACTAGCCCAAAGAAGAAATATTATGACTAAGATAATGCGAATAAATTATCATTAGCCTTCAATGTGTTAAACCGATAAAATACAATAGACAACTAGTTTAACTGCAATGGAATAAGCAATCCATTAAAAGAGTCAAGTAGAGAATAAAGTCTACTATCTTTTAGGTTTTAAAAGGTTTTCATCAATTTTTATCATTTGAGACTCAAATTTTAATAATAAACCACCACATCTAATCATCCCGCATCACTGGCCAAGGATTTTCATCAAATTATCAATGGTCATGATTATATACCGAATCACCCCCGGTCATAATCATACCAAAAACTATCCATCAACTGCATTACAGCCACCGAGGACTTTTGTCACATCATTTATATCAAGTCATGATTATCTTAGAATGATCCTCGGTCATAATCATACTAAGTTCATCTATGCACGTAAGCCAAAGATAACATAATATAACATGAGGATGATGACAATGACATAATAATTCAATAAAACAAGTTCAAGAATTATTTAATCCATGAATTATTAACGTCCAAATTGTCAACACGATCATCGTTTCAGTAGAGTAAAATTCAAGAATGATCGGAAGAATATTTCCATGAAAAGATATCTTTGGATGAAACGCAAATATCAAGGATATTCTACTAATTTCATGGAGTATAGAAGTCCAAGTTTTAACTAACCGGGTATAATAAAGAATGGAATAACAAAAGAAATCACCACGCATGCGGTAGATTGCGACAGACAAAGTTATTCCAACAGTAATAATAATAACGGAACGTGTCGTGAAATTCACACCGATGTGGATGTTCCAATGTAATAATAAAGATGGAACTGCATCCGGTGTAAAACACATGAGATAGGATATTCCAACAGAATGATAAAGAGGCGGAACCAGGAGGTGTAAAACACATGCATGTGATGTTCCAACGTAATAATAAAAACTTAAACCAGTCCGGTAAAACACACGCATGTGATGTTCCAATGTAATAATAGAAGAATGTCACCAAGTATAGGGTAAATCAGCGTTATACAAAGTTATTCCAATGTAATAAATAAGAATGGAATAACATAAGAATTTCACCAAGTATAGGATATACGCGTATATATAAAAGTTATGTATAGGTATATCACTTTTTTACAAAAGTTATTCCAATGTAATAATAGTGAATGGAATAATGTAAGTTTCTTCAAGAAGAAAGAATAACAACCTCACCAGTAAAAGAACCGAATATAGAAGTAGTGAAGTAGCAGAATACTCTTCTTCTTTCTATAATTTTCTCTTTATAGCTTCTCTATAATTTCTCTCTAGAGTTTCAATGAATTAAGTAAGAAAATAATGAAGGAATGAGCTTCTATTTATAGGAAAATGGAATGCATAAGAATTAATCCATGAACGGTCCAGATTGATTTACTTTTAATCGACGGTCCATATTTAAAGAAAATCTTTTAAATAAAATATAATATATTCTATTTATATAAAAACATTTTACTACGCAAAACACTACGCAATACTATGCAAAACACTATGCAAAATACTACGCAAAGACTATGCATAATAAAATATAATATATTCTATTTATAGAATAACTTTAATAAAGTATTCTATTTTATATAAAAGATGTTTCGCTTTTATTACGTTAATAATACTAATAAAACAAAACGTCATTATCATTATAATAATTCATATTATTAATCGACAATAATGGAATCAATGGTGAGTGACTTCTCACATAGGCATCAATAATCAATACCGTGTGCGCTACTATGCAAGCAACACACATATTATTCATCGTACTTTTACTACGAAAGTAGTTCAACAAAGATTCAATGGTAAAACTTCCGCCGTTATTTTAATAAAATATTTTTGTCGTTTTTTCAATCCGACAATAATTTCATTATGGGTCCACCAATGATTGAGTAGTTATTTAATATTCCCGCTAAATCGAATATTCCCACCAATCGAATATAATATAGCCACTTGCATACTTTGCAAAATTTATAAATACTACCCACAACTATAATATTATCTCAAATTCACACCATAATATTAAAAATTATTTTGACAAAATTTAAATCTTTATTGATAAAATCTGGGTCTCACAATTACTATCATATTCTTCCCAATTGTGAGTCTTCTTCGACATATCATTATCTCCATTGTCTCTAATTGGGTATTATACTCCAAACAAACACCAAGATTATATAGTAGTGCTTGTAAATATACTCTCGTTAAAGTGGATGAAAAGACAACCATGTCTTATGATAACACGAGTTTTGTATGTCATTAGACATCTTGTATGATAGTGACAAAACACCCTTCCAAAGTTGGGTTCGCTTTCACCCTTTAGGGAGAACCTCAACAACTATATCACCGATTCTATTCCCTTGTTATCCCCGGGCCAACCTGCCTACACTTTTATTACCCGAAAGGAATTATGAAACAAAAGGGTGAGCACAACTAGCTCAAGAAAGTATATTATAACTAAAGATACATAAATTATCAATAGTCTTCATCAATAATAAATCGTAGATTTAGAACATACGGTAGATGATAAAACTTTTCAACCGTAGTTAAATGAACGAAGCAATCCATTAAAAGAGTCAAATAGACTATAAAGTCTATTGTCTTCTCCACGTTAAAAGTCCACCAACAATATTTTATCCTCGTAACATCAATCAACAGTTCCTTTCCACAATCATATGAATAACTCATAATCATAATTGTGATTCTAAATTCTCTTCTCATCCGGTGATTAAGATAATTTTCATCACCGCCTTTACCCCAAACATCAAATATCATGGTTATACCAAATCACGATTCTTGTTCATAATCATACTAATAAATTCATCTTTGCACCACGGCCAAAGATATTCATCAACAGATTCATCTTTACACTACAAAGCTAAAGATATTCAACAATGTGTCATCTTTTGCATTACGAGCCAAAGATATTCATCAATAATTCATCTTTGCACTACAAAGCTAAGATATTCATCAACAAGTCATCTTTGCACTACGAGCCAAAGATATTCATACATCAAAGAAATACATAATCATTTCGTAAGTTATATAACAATAATTATAACCATGTTGATCAATTCACCTTTCAGCACTTAAGCTAAAAATATTCAATTGTAAATTCAATGGTCATGATCATACCACCAACAATTCAACTTTTGCACCATCGCCAAAGAGAACCTATGGTCACGATCATACCAATAATCTACCCATCTTTACACTCAAGTCAAAGAGAAATATTATCATTAGGGTTATAAGAATGTTATATAAAACAATATAATCAAAACATAGTTTTAATTTCAAGAGTAAGATTCATAAATCAACGATAATTTGGTCGAGAAGAAACCAATTTGTCGTGAATAGTACCGTATTTTTACATGATAAGACCGTGATATCGCGTAAGAAACCTCGATACCTAAAAAGATAAAGTTTCATAATAAAATTCATATCCATATTTATAACACCTTAATACAAATGTTATAAATCACTTAGAAATCTCATAATCTAATATTATTAATATTATAATAATATTTTAATCATTTCTTAAACTTATAAATAATTTAATCCAATTATTTACACTTTAATAATTAATGCATTTAATCATCTAAAATGCCAAACTCATAAGATTTCATCATCATTAACCAAAACCCTCATAAAATCTGCATATACCTCTATATATGATTCTCAAGCCAATAAATCATATTTTATAATTTTCTTACTTCACATAACATATTTAATTCATTTACTCATAACTAGAACATTTTCATGAAAAATACCAAATCAGTTCCAAAAATATTTTTTTCTGGGATTTAGCAGAATATAGTTCCATATTGAATATATATTTTTCTCAGAATTTTTAAAATTCATTTACTATTTTTCACATGGCCAACACCACCGAATATTTAAACATTTATCATAAATTATACTTTTATCCAAAAATTCTGAAATTAATACGGTATACTGATATTATATAGATGTACTCCCAATAAAAATTTCATCAATTTTGGAGTTAACCACAAGGAGTTATAAGCGGTTACTTTTAAAATAGTATTTTCTCATAAAATCCATAACTCCTAATCTATACATCCAAAAATCACCATTTTTGGACACAATCTACAAAACTCATCAAAATATCATTTCAAATTTTTCCAGAATTTTTGAAGGTCCGGAAAAATACAAAACTGAAAAACATAATCACCCTTAAAATCTCTTACTATCCCTTACCTCAAAAGAAAGCAGATTTCATTTGGAATACCGAATCTAACTTGCACCAGATATAGCAATACTCAAAGTATACTCAAAATACTCACAAGAATACGCTCGATAATATAGAGAGAGAAACTTCTTTTTCTAAGTGTGATTTTCAATTCTAACCCAAGACCCTATTTATAGGAAAACGCTTAACACCAAAAGCGTAAAATTTAATAAAATATTAATATAATATATATTAAATTCTACGCCCACTCTGACCATCTGACCATCTGAATTCAGCCACTAATAATGACAAAAACAAAAAAAACGTTTTTGTTATTAAAATTAATTAAAACTTTCAAAAATCAATTATTTCGGAACTTTGGAACTTCAATAATTCATAATAAATAGCCCTTTTGTCAGAAAATTCGAATCTCGCGAGTTTTTATGGGAAATTCAATTCTCTACAACTTTACAGAAGAAAGTTTTTCCGAATTCCAAATGAAATTGACCGAAATCCACAAACAGGCGATTTTATGTGCTATAATCAATTTTCAAATCAATAAATAGGGTCCAATCGACATGTTTAACATGTTTTAAACATTTATTGCAACAAAAATACTCTTCCTCCTCAGATACTCATATATCCCACATTCGTTGTAAAAATATCACCATTATTATATTATTAAAATATAATAATATATTTAAATGAATTATTTTATCGTAAAAGATAAAATATTAATTTTCAACAATTGTCACTTTAAAAATTTTCTCCATCTATATCCATATAAAATAAATATTTTCTCATCATAAAAATCAATAATTAATTATTCACAAATAATATTACATAATCACAATATCGACAACCAAGGCAGGTTCAAGGAAGAGGGGCTTTCCAATAAAGATTTCTCCCCATCGGCATGCAATTAGGTGACCAAACCTCTCCTTAGATGTAACTTTCTAGACATTGCCAATAATGTTATCTAATAATATTATTCAGATAATATGAATTATTCGCTTCGATAATAAAAAAATATCGTAATGACAATTATTGAAACAACAAAGAATATAAAATATCAACGCAACAATTATTGAATCAATAAAATAAAATCTTGAATAAAGAATTCTTGTAAGAATAATTATGAGTAGTGCCTTCTTTACGAAAAAAAATTATCACGCTTCATGAATAAGTATTTCGTGAATAGTAACTCGTGAATAGTAACTCGTGAATAGTAACTCATGAATAGTAACTCGTGAATAGTAACTCGTGAATAGTAAATCTGAATGAATAGTAATTAAAAAAATTGAATACTTTTATTTCATAAAATTGAGGGTCTTACATACACTAACAAAAATTCAAAGATTATGATAAAATTTAGTGAGACAGTTTTTTTTTTTAAAAAATAGGGTGACAAAGTAAAGTGTTTTAGAGATATTAAGTGGAATTTTTCATAACTTAATATCATTTCATAAATAATTATATTTTATAAATTAATATAATTGCACAAATAATTTATTTTTAAGTAGAATTAATAATTTTAATTTAAAATTTTATTAGTATAGTTTTTTAGTAATTAAGTAGAATTAATTTCAATTTAAAATTTTATTAGTATATTTTTTTAGCATTTTATTATTTATATTAATAATTTTTATATCATATTATTACTTAATTAATTTATTTGTGACGGTCACAATTTTATTTTTCAAAAGTTCTGTTTAAAAGTCAAAACATCTTAAAATGATTAATATGGTTTTGAACCATAACCATATATTTCCAATCCAACCCAACCCATATTAAAAATGGTTAATATAGTTTTAGTTCTTAAATGGAACCATAACCATATTTTGAAAACCAAAACCAATCCATAACCATATTTTTGCCGGTCCTATGCATGAGCATAGTCTCTTGCATGCTCGAGCTCACATGGTCATGATATCCTCCTTTGAAAACATATGAATTCCTTTAATAAAAACCCTCCTAACAGATTAAGGGTATCTTGTACATGTATATTTGTTGGCAGCCACTAGAGAGATGCATGGATACAAAATTGCAGGTAGGTGGTGTGTCTGTCTCAACGTGCATGGATTTGGAGCACTTTCTTTCTTAGTATGCAAATTCCATAAAAGAAAACAAAAATGTGAGGAACCATGCATGCAAATTAATAGCACATGCATGCATTGGGGGCTTGGTATAAACATATAAATGCTATTGCTTTGATTCCTAAAGTCCATAAACCCTCAACCATGAATGATTACCGCCCTATATTACTTATAAATGCATATCCAAAATCATTGTGAGAAGGTTAAAAAGGGTTCTTCCTAACATTATTTCCCCTTCTCAAGCTGTTTTTGTTCCTGGGAGGAGAATTGGGGATAATATCATGGTTGGCCAGGAATTATTTAGGGGTTATAATCGATCTTCTGGCCCCCTAGATGTGCTCTGAAAATTGATTTAAAGAAAGCTTTTGATTCTTTGTCTTGGGACTTTCTACTCAAAGTTCTTGCCTTCCTCAAATTTCCCCCTAAGTATTGGATCAAATCGTGTGTTACCACCACCTGGTTTTCTGTAAAGGTTAATGGGGATCTTTGTGGTTATTTTAAAGGCGCTAAAGGGTTAAGGCAAGGAGATCCGTTATTCCCTTATCTTTTTGTCATTGCAATGGAAATGATCTATATCATCATCCTTAGGAACTCAAAGTCCCCGGACTTTAGGCACCATCGGAGAACTAAGCAAGTTAAAATTTCTCATCTATGTTTTGCGGATGATCTGCTCCTCTTCAGTCACGGTAGATAGCAAGTCTGCTAATATCCTCAAGCTATGCTTAGACCAATTTTCTGCTATTTTTGGTCTGCATATTAATGCTTCCAAGAGCTTATGCTTTCTTTCCAATGTCCCTGCTAATCAAGCTGATGCCATCATCTCTTGTTTGGGGTTCCAACGGGGTACATTTCCTGCAAAATTTCTTGGTGTTCCTTTAATCACATCTAAGCTCACGATGTCTGATTGCCAATCTCTTCTGGAAAAGATCAAAAATAAAATCAACTCTTGGACTAATAAATTTTTATCTTATGCGGGTCGATTACAGCTGATAAAGTCGGTTCTTTTCGCAATCCAAACCTATCGGTCCGCCCACTTTGCTCTTCCTGCTGCTGTTCTAAGAGAAATACAACGCAGTATGTCTCATTTTTTATGGAATGGGTCTTCTCTGCAAAAGCATGGGGCAAAGGTTGCATGGAGCAAAATCTCATTTCCAGTTTCTGAAGGCGGCTTGGCAGTTAAAGGTCTAAGGGACTGGAATCATGTTATCCTAATCCTCTTTCTTCTTAAAGTTATCGATCCTCTTTCTTCTTCCTTATGGGCCTCTTGGGCCAGAGCTTTTCTCTTAAAGGATAAGTACTTCTGGTGTATCGGTGTACCCATGTTCCCCCCGACTGCTCTTGGGTTTGGAGGAAAGTGTTAAAGCTAAGACCCATTGCCATTAAATTCATTAAGTATCAAATTGGTAATGGTGCTCTCACTAGTCTATGGTTTGACCCGTGACTTGCTGGTTCTCCTCTGGCCAATTCTAAAAGTCATCCTCTTATCTTGCATTCTAGGCTTGGCCACTCCGTAAAAGTCAGTTCGATTATTCATAACGAGTCTTGGAGTTTGCCTCCTCCTAATTGTGCGGTCCTTATTGCCTTCCGGCAGTCATTCGACTACTCTACTCCTTGTAATCCTACAGCCCAGGACACTATTGTTTGGGATTCCCTCAATATTAGTGGGATTAAAGCGGTTACAATCTGGAACTCCATTAGACAGCGTGGGTTGACTCTCGACTGGTACAAAATTGCTTGGCATAAGAGTTTAGCCCCTCGTTTTTCTTTTTTGCTTTGGATGTGCTTCCACAGAAGGCTTCGGACAAAAGATCGGCTTATTAGCTACGGTATCCATCTGGACCCTACTTGTTTGCTCTGCAATGCTTTTTCCCGAAAACTTTGATCACCTTTTCTTTCATTATCCTTTCTCCTTCCAAGTTCTTATCCCTGATCTCAGATTCTGTGGTTGGATGGGCTTCAACCGAGACTGGTCTGCTATCACGAGTTTTCTTATTTCTCCCACCCGGAGTAAATTTCCCCACCATTTGCTGCACCTTGCTTTTGCTATGGTTGTTTATAATTTATGGCGAGAGCACAATGCTAGGCTTCATGATAATGCGTATTGCCCTGCTAGAACCCTAGTGCAAAATACTCTGATTTTAATTAAATGTAGGCTGCACTCTTATGCTAGTTTTCATAGAGGCAGTGAAACCTAGCTTCATCACTCAGGACCATAAATGCCCTAGTTCTTTACTAAATACATGATTATCAATTAAATTGGATGATTGCTTTACCTATTATGTCAATCTTGGGTGATTTCTAATTATGAAAAAATTCCATTGTTTGAGGATGTCATGCCTTTTAAAAGAGGTCTCACTATGTGCTCCATAATTTGTATCGAATCTTTTACAATGTAGAAAAGTATATTGGAACGAGAGTAGTATTTTGTAGATGCATGACCATAAAAAAAGTTTGCAAACTTGATTGATTGTTTTCACTTTGGTTAGTTCCCTTGCAATTGAGATGCAAGTTTGTTGGGGTTCAAGTTGAAAACTGACTCATATCTAAACTTTGGGGTTAAATTAGGGTGCATGATAGCCATGTAGTTTAGATTTCTGTTGAGGATTCAGGATAGCAGTTAGAGCTTGGTTTAGCTTCAGGGGAGACTAGGTTGTGTGATTTTTTTTGCTGGGCTCGGGTCATTGCCTCCATTGCATTGACTGGTGTACTTTGCTGTCTGAGTTGATACCACATTATCTATCAGCCAAACATTCTTAACATGTTTTAGAAAAGGAAACCAATTGATAGAAATTTAGAGTAATAAAATGTAATTCTCCAAGTTTAGAAACCAAGTTATTTTGCCTGCTCACAAGTTTGAGCAGGCAAAAGACCAACTTTTGAATTACTAGACAGATGACTGAGATGGCTTATCAAGTAAGAAACATAATGACACTTGAGGTGCTGAACCATTTTGATTATTACTGTTGCTTGTTATGACTAATTGTTTACTGCTTGATTATTTTTCTATCAGTGTAAAGCTAGAGTAATTGTTGGACATTGTTGATTGTTCCTAGTTTCTAAGTTTTATCAACTTTTTCCTATTTAAACTTTTAATTTGAGTTATATTGGCTTTATGATGCAGCTCATTTGCAACTATTACACACAGGATGGCTCGAGGGCCTAAATAAGAAGCTGGATTTTTTTGCATAAAACATATATTTTTCCTATTTAGTTTCTGAAGTTGGACATGAAGTATACTTGATGACAAAGTAACAGTTATATTTCTGAGACCCCTATCAGGGATCTGGGGATGGGAAGAGCTGGACAAACTTGAGAGTAGATGAGAACGACCAAACTATGTGCAAGCCTGCTCAATTTGCATCATGTCCCATTAATGGCTCCAATGCTCTCCTTCCATTCCGATTTTTCATAGTTTGACAGCTCCCACCATAGATTATACTAACCCTTGGTCATTTTGCATTTGCTTGTTGGAACTCTTTGGTTATTTTCGTTAACTTGAAAGCGTTACAAGTAGTTAGTATACTTGTTCAGTTGTTCTCCGGTAAGGGCGGTACCTTAAAACTCATCATGTCCAGTCCTCATTTTGAGAATAAAGCATGTGAATAAAACAAGGCACGTGTATCCTCTCATCTTTATATTTCTACAGTTAACATTGTTCAAACATATTTTGGTTGGTTAATCCATAAAAGGAAATAACAAAGATAATTTGTTTAAGTAGAATACGAATAACATCGGCTTTAAACAAATCCAAACACGGACAAATAGTTTTGAAAGGCAACGGAAGAGAATTGTGTGGGCATTTGAGTCCTGGGCATTTTGTTGATCACTTGCACCAGATTTGGTAGGAGCACTTAAGATGATTACTGGAATTGGAATAACAGGTATGGTTCCATCTTTATTTCTGTCCCCCCCCCCCCCCCCCCCCACCCAAAAAAAAAACAAAAAAAAAGGAAGAAAAAAAGAGCCATACCTGTTCCAATTCCATAATACGACTTTATCTACATTTTACGTCGATTACAATATCATTACTGAATTTTTTTTGTTCAAAACAGTAACTTCTGACCGTTTAAATATTTTAAATGTTATTAAGCAGGAGTTCATGAACATCTAAGTTTAGCCAAAGCAGCAAAAAGCTTGAACAAGTCTTTGCTCAACTCAATTTATTTGCAGCCCTAAATCTGACGATTTTGGCTCAAGCAATACAATCTCAAAAGTTAATAACCACCATAATATTTCTAGAATGCCCTCAAGTTTAACACAAACTGAATATGGTAGTATATAATAACGTGTCAAAAATTCATAATTCAATAGAGCCCAAATATAACTCCAAAGTATCTATTTCTTTGCTACAAGTCTACAACTAACAACTTCAGTAATGCAGTAACTAGTAGTACTGTAGTAGAGAACTAGAGATGCCCACGTGTTGAAGATATTGTCACTATTGGAAGCTGAAAGGAAAACTGCGCCCTGTTGATCTCAGGCAGGTCACTTAATATCATAATCTGGGAAATTTGAGCATTTTCTATATCATTGCAACAATGTAGATACGTGATATATGTCCGGTAAAAGTTACTCCTTGTTAGAGACCCACTCAACTTACAAAATCAAGGATATATCACGGTAAAAGTTATTCTCCTTGTTAGAGACCCACTCAACTTACAAAATCAAGGACCTACGCAAAGTAATCACAAGAGCCAAACAGCTACAACGAGGCATCATCAGAGCAAGTCTTCAGGGCATCCCACTTCAACGACTTAGTTTTATCTCCGTAGTGGGGGTACAACACCCCTACCAGGTGGAGCTCCACGACCAGCTGCCTGGGCCTGCACAAAAGAAAAAGATTTAATATTCAGACCGTCACCACATAGCAATTAAAGAAAAGGAACTGCAATCCAGTAGGTTCAAGGCAAAAACCTATTTCCCTCGAATTTGCTGGTTCCTCTAGTACTATTTATACATGTCATATGATTAATAACACATTAACATTAAATCCCATGTTTCACCTAGTTACTATAGCTATGTAAAAGTACAACAAAAAAACACTTACTCTAGCTCGCATACCAACAGCACGGCCCCTACTAACTCCAATCGAAGAGCCCTTGCCCTGTCATAGATGAAGTCAAATAAATCAGAGAAAGTAAAGGACATGAAAGAAGAAAATAAACACACATGCCAGAAAGAATAAGCCACATGTAGGAGACAAGGATACCTTGATTCTAGCTTCCAGACGCTTGAACATTGGAGCATTCTTAAGCATGTCTGGGATCACCATGAACCTGTTGAGGTTTCACCTTACTTTCAGACTGATGTCACAAACTAATGCACTTAAAAATAAATAATCACCATAAAGAATGAATACTTACCTGACTTTGCTGCCTCTGATAAAAACATGCTCAAGTTGTGACACCTTCCCATCCTGCAATTGAGTTGAAGTAATTGATGAGAGTCAAATGAACAGATAATGAAACAAAACATAAGCATATCTGATTAGCATTTGTAAAATAATAGGGCTAAATGTGTGTTACCTAATGCCTCCCCAAGCTAGTCATATAACTGGAACCACCAATAAGGCAATAACAAACGATTGCAAAGATTGTGAGGCAAAAATATGGGACAAATAACATTGAATGCATACAGGGTCAGATTGAAGCACTATGAGGTGACAAACAGAGCAAACAAAATCATATCTAATATTTGTATACAAGCATAAGAACATTGGCTGAACAGGAAGCTCTAACATAATTTAATTAGTGTCTTGTTGGCCCAGATAGTACATGATCCATAGGTCTACTACAATTGACTTTTGGCTTATAGAAGCAGTGAAAATAGTAATAACTCTTTGAATAGTCCCCGTGGCCCCCCAAATACTGGTTTAATTACCAAGAATGCTCATGTAATATTTTTTTTTTTTTTTTTGTAAAATCAGGTCCATGCTTAGAAAAAATGGAAAGAATTCTCTAACTAGTTGTATTACTACATCCTGTCTCTTAAGTTCTTTCTTATATGTTTTTATTTTTGACATCATTGGCTGTCAGTCTTCTTTGGATCATTCTTCTTTTATTCAGACAACTTTCCTCAGCAGACGAACTGGAGAGTGGAGACTTTAACTTATGTAACAAAAACCTCAAGTATGCTAGGGAGGAACTTTAACAGAAACCCTAAAATCTATAAAATATATGCCGAAGGATGCTAAACTGAATGAATTGTCAACACACAGCAATTGGATAGAAAGGAATAGTCTGAGATCAAACAATACAAATTTGAGTAAATATCAAAACAAAATAACGCTAATTTTCAAGCTTTAAAAATTTCACTACTTCGAGAACTGGAAAAAAGAGTGAGCAAAACACCCCACTGCCTAATTACTCAGAGTTATAAGTTAATTTTAATTTCTCAAGGAACAAACGGCGGGCGTAAAGCCACTCGACTATCAGCTTAGAGCATGGAATGGCCGAATGGGGGTTATCCTTTCTGAGGGGGAAAAGTGCAAATAATCTAGGGTACAAAAAAAACACTACGGAAGAAGAATAGAATAAACACGCAAATTACCCTAAAACTACGCTAAAATCAAGTTGTGGATTGATATGGTTTGAAAAAGAAGTACCTTGGCAGTGTAAGTGATGTTTTCGAGTTGGCAATTCCAGTTGTCTTCACACTCGATCATGCTTCCCCTGTAGAGCTCACCACTCTTCAGTTCGACGGTCACTATGTGACCAGCTGCCTCGTGTAGAAGCTTCACCGGTATCCCCAAACTCCTACTTGGCTATACCTACCAACCCCTCTTCTTCTCTCTCTTCCTCCCTGAAAAGCTTTTGTTTTTGCTCTGTAAAACCCCAAGTTTGGCTTTACTCAAAAGCGGGAGGTGGGAATTATTTTATATCCGACTGCCGAATTCGGGTCCATAACAACGTCGAGACCCGATGGTAATTATATGATGATTATGTTGGTAATTATGACTAAATTGCAAATCTCACTCCCTATAGTAAGTAGTAGTAGTACTAAATATGCTTTTACAAAAGTGTTCCTTAAATAAATAAGGTCATTGTAATTTAATCATTATTACGAATAAAATGACTTGATTACCATCATTTATTTTGGAAAATTTCCATAGTAGTATATACTTAAACTTTTGTAAAAAATGGGCAAAAAAATTAATCATTTTTTCCCTTAAATATTTTGTTAAAAAGACGAATTTCAATTAAAAAATAAATAAATAAGTACCTATATGATAGAGTAGCAATTTAAATATAGAATTTTTAATTTATAAAACTCATAAAAACCAACATGAAAAAAAATTTGCAAACATTTATTATTGTTTATTTTTAATTTTATTTAAATAAAGAAAAGTTATCTATATAATATGTTTTTACTATATAAGTTGGTTTGAAGATTTAATGAAATTAAACTCAACTCCTATGTGTCAAACTGAATGGGTTGAAGTTGTATCCAAATTGAATTGATTAATGTAATGTAACCAGGTTGGCGACTCGGGGCGGCTGTGATATATGGTTACGGGTCCGGCCAGTGCACCCTGCACAGAACTTCTTTGCGTGATAAACTAGAATTTAAGTCCAGAAGTCTCCATCCAAGAAGAAGGCGGCATGATATCCATTATTGATTCTCTCCGCCTCTCTGTTTAGGGTTTTGAATCTTTTGATTGAGAAATGAAAGAAAAGCAGCAGCAGCAGAAGAAGAACAAGTACGGTATTATAGTACATACAACGAACGTTTCAACATCCCACTCATTGTCTACCTCGTCTTCAATCATATACCGTAAGATTCTTTCTCTCATAATCGATAATCTTTAATTTCAAATTTTGCAGGACTAAAGTTATTGTATATTTTTTAAACTGTTTATTTGTTGTTCTTTGGAGTCTCAAATTTTATCCTTGTTTTTTTTCTTCCAATTTCTCTGATACATCCTTTTAACTCGTTCGGCAACAACTTGTTAAAATATAAGTTGACTTATAAATTCTTTTAAGTTTAATTTCACTTATAAATCAGAAATTAAGTTAAAACAAGTTATGAATTAAGTTTAAAATATGTTCAGTTCATGATGACTTACAAGTTATAATTACTAAATAGGACATTAATAAAAATAGAGGCAAAATAGACATTATATTTTGTCAAATTAACTTATTTTAAAATAACTTATAGTTATTTTAAAATAAGTTACAAATACTTTGCTTTTTTTTTTTTTACTTAAAAATTAACTTATAAATAGAAAAATAAGTTATTGCAAAAGGAGAAGAGTGGCAAATGACTTATAAGTTGGTTTGACCAAACTTATAAGTCACTGTCGAACAGGCTCTAAGTGATTTTAACACTCATGTGCTCGCGGAAGGCAAAACGAAATTGTTTCTTCGGTGGACAAGGACAAATCTCCCCTGAAGCCAAACCGTTCAGACAAAGGAAAAGGCAAAATGAACGGGTTTCTTCGATGGACAAGGACAAATCTCCCCCGAAGTCAAACCTTTCGGACATAGGGAAAAACACTCACGTCCTCGCTGAAGACAAAACGAACGCGTATGTTCAGTGGACAAGGACAAATCTCCCCTTGAAGACAAATTTTTCTAACAGCAGCAAAATAAATTTCTTATACTCCCCCATCCCACTAAAGTAAGGGAGTGGGGGCAATGTTAAGATATACCACATTCAAACTTTGGCTATAAGTCTAATGCCGAAGATCCAAATAATTCGGACACTTGCCATCGTCTGTAACCAAAGACCACAGCCCAAATGGTTGATCAAAGTCTATCACACATTAAATGCACAACAAGAGCATAGAGCATTGGGCATGTCACGTCAAAACCTGGTGACAGCTATCTCATCAGTCACATCAACCAGCACTTTGCATGGCGCGCATAACAAGGTCGAACATCCAGGTAAAAAAATAAGTCACTATTCATCCTTTTGCTAGTTCTAAGGACCTCCATTGTTAATCTCTTTCTCACAAAGACCTGATGCTTACTCTCACACCGGAGAGCATCCTCGATAGCAACGTTGGGTCACCAGTTTGTTTTCCTTGCATAGGTCCGAAGCCAGCTGGACGAAGCCAATTAACAATTACATTTGTGAAAGATGAGATCTTTACAAATTAAGAATAGTATAAATGTCTCCAATTATAAGGAAATCAGCAAATAAAATTGAATATTACATAGCTTTAATAGTTGAAGAAGTGGCACAGGGCTGGTGTATTCTCAGGGTTGTGTTTGAACAGTTTCTGCTTGATTTTGAAAGCTTCCATCAGAGGGTTTTTCTGTACTCATACTACCCTTTCGGCAAAATATTTTTGAATTGATGTATGGTGTTGATTGCTACCTTGGTGCTGAAGGTCTGCGGCCTAATGGAATGGGTTATTCTATAAGATAATTTACAGATTGATGTCAGTGTGGTAATTGCTGATGGATCTAGTTCTATATGTTATGGAATCTCTTGCATGTGAATATCTAGCTCAAATGCCTCTTTGATTTTTTTTCTTTTAATGTCTTAATCTGAGCGCGTCGATTTTAATGAACAACAAATTAGCAAGCGTTCTTGAATTATAGTCATATTGAGGTGCAATATATTGGCAAGTGTGGACCCATACTTGGCTTATATTTTGGTTCATACTTAGAGAAGTTGACATATTTTTTTTTACTTATAATACTCCCTCCGTCCCAGGATAAAAGTCCTGGTGGACGTTTCACGCATATTAAGAAGATGAATGAAATGATAAAATTGCCCATAATAATATCATTAAACATGGAGAGAGAATTAGAATAAGAAAAGTATGAAATATTTAATGCTACGGGTAATAGGAAAATATGTGTAAAAGTTTGGTTATTAAAGGATGGGACTACTCAAAATAGTAATAAGGTCTTTTATCATGGGACGGAGGGAGTAGTAAATAGTAATAATATAGCTGTTGTCAGTTTTTTTAAGTGAAAAGAACATTTTTTTTTGTTTTCTTTGTCTTTATTAAGTTTGTAAGACTTGCATATACACCCCAAATGACAGGATCTATTGTAATCACATTTGTGGTGTTCTTGAGTGAAGACTTAGTGGCATTCGCTACTTAACAATCTAAATCCGTCTGGTAATAAGTATTAAATGTAAGTATGTGAAAATTGAACTACACTGCTTTTGCTTTGGGTACTGAACTTTTTTGGTATTGATGACATTCCTTGCTGCCTGGTTTGGGTTGTTGACTTTGAAATCATCATTGTTGGATGATGGAAGTCCTGATGGAACCCAAGACATTGTCAAACAGTTGCAGCGGGTGCGTGGAGAAGATCGTATTGTAAGTACAATGATAGTTAATCAACTCATTTACGTTTCTTAGTTTGACCCTGTCACGACCATACTATTGCCTTTCTATGATGGCAGCTATTAAGAGCTCGGCTGAAGAAGCTTGGATTAGGTAGAAATTTTATTTTAGTTTAGTTTAAAATCCAATTTGAAAACCACAGAAGCAGTTTTTATACAGATGTCATTTCAGGTATTGCCTATATTCATGGTTTGAAGCATGCATCAGGCAATTTTGTTGTAATCATGGATGCTGATTTGTCACACCATGTAAGTTTTCTTTTTTTTACATACAATAGATGTTATAAGTTTAGTTGGAAAATTAAATCATCGATCGGTTGTGCTTTAATTCCCCTAAAACTAACCAGTTTTTTCCCCTTCCAAACCCATCATATAAAACGCGTATTGAGGAAAATGTAGGAAGAAATAACAAAATAGTCGGGGTTTTAATTACAATAAAGTTATATCAGAATCAAAACTTTCAAGTTTTCTGTGGAATATTTGGGCATATGTTTATTTTATTGCATTTACTAAATTCTTGCTATTGTAGTCCATTTACTGAATATACTTTTCTTTTGATGAGTATTTACTGCAGCTACTTGCTCATTCTTCCTCATTTAATTCATGCCCTTTATTTGGATTCCTATTTCTGTTTTACCCAGCCAAAATACCTGCCAAGCCTCATCAAGTAACTTTGGCCTTAAGTTTTGGATTTTCTGTCAACATCTGCTCATTAACTTTTAACATTTTTGAATTCAGAAAGCAGATGGAGACAGGTGCAAGTATTGTAACTGGAGATCGATATGTTAAAGGTGGTGGTGTGCATGGATGGAACCTTATGCGCAAACTGACAAGTAGGGGAGCGAATGTTCTTGTGCATACACTGTTTTTGCCTGGTGTATCTGACTTAACTGGATCTTTCCGGTACACGATCTAGAATATTGAGTTACTGTTTCCTCACACTCTTATGTCTCAATTATGAGATACTGACATTTGTTTGTTTTAAAGGCTTTATCAGAAATCTGTGCTAGAGGGCATCGTCATAAGGTCTTGCGTTAGTAAGGGATATGTTTTCCGGATGGAGATGATAGTTCGGGCTTCAAGAAAAGGGTGCCATATTGAAGAGGTGGGTTTACATTTTTACTCCATCATCTAATGGCGAAGATATGCAAACATGTTATGTGAAGATATGTAGCTTTTTTCCTAGTTTGTAGAACTTGTACACATTGCATAACATTCTTACATTTCTACTTAATTAAACATGAACATGACCATGTATTGAGTTGTTTGCATATAATTTTCTGGTGGTCGGTGGTCCTGCGTTTTTGATATGTGAACTAGGTTTGTGAATGCAGCTTTCTCATCAAACACGACTGATCTAAAAGGAGGTTCCTTTTTATGTCTCGTATTATTGATTATTTGAGGATACAGAAAGAATAGCGGACATAATATTTTTCTTTTCGCATTTTTATGTCAACTAGCTAAGTGCCCATGCGAAGCACAGGTTTATTTTTTAAATAAATTAAAAGTAAAAATTTTATTTGTTCTATATATATGATAATTGTAAAATATTTTTTTGAATTTCAATTTAACTTGCTATTATTATTAAATCTTTCGAATTTATATATAGTTTTGAGTTCATAAATGAATAGAATCCAAAAGTCTAATCTTGGTGTTTAAGGAATTCTAAATGAAATAAAATTATTGTAGTAATTTTAAAATGTAACTAAATTTTAATAACTGATATTTGAGTATGAATTTTTTTAAACATTAATTAACTAAAGATCTCCTATTTGAAATAAAATTGGTAACTAAAGTTTAATCATTAATATATTTTACAATATATATTATTATTTTCATAATTTTTAATATATTTTTGGTATATAATTATTTAGAAATAAAATTATTGTAATATAATAAGTTACTCTTTATGTGCCAAGAATATTGAATGGATTAGTAGTTAAAAATTAATTTACTGAATTGTCATTTGCTATTAAATAATTGTGTGCGGAGAAAGTGTTTTAATTGTAGTTAAATTAAGCCTATTTAAAATAAATAAAAAATAAAATTAGGGAGACTTTATAAAGTGTTTTAGTAGTAGTTAAATTCTAGTCACGCCAAGGATCAAGGACCAAAAAACTAAGTTTTTCCTTATTATATATGTATATAGATATAGTTTTTTCCTGGAATGCATATTCTTATGTTTCTAGAGCTTTGATTTGGACTCCTCATTTTCACCATCGCTAAGCAACCCCAAGACAGCATCAGTCTGCGAAAACATTAATATTAGTTGAATGTATATTAGCTCGTTATATTTCTCTTGATGATGTTCCTGTTCTTCCAGAGTGTCTTCCATTACCTAAATGGTACATATTGGCTTATACAATGCTTACTTATGCCAAATAACTCTAAACATTTTGAATTTCATCAAGTAAATAATTGACGGAGCTGCTATATCTGAATTCTCTCTCATCCACATTGCATTGGTGAACCTTGGTATTGTCTTGCACACAAGTAGCGTGAATCTTGCTTTTTACCACATTTTCTGACCTTTATTAAAAGCATAATTTTCCTTTTCCTTCTTAGAGATTAAAAAATTAGAGTCAATTCTATTTATTAAATTCATTTGAATATATCAACATCCGGCTTGTAAATTACTTAGGTGTAGGGTGATTAGTTTGGCTATCATCAGAGTACTGTTGATTTTTGAATATAAGAGTGATGGGAACTAGTTTTTGGTTAATCGTCAGGGTAGGTAATTGTTGTACTTTTATATTAGGTTAAAAGTTGATCGAATACATACATATATATCATGTATCTGTTTGAAGTTTTTGCTTTTTGGCTTCTTTTTTTTTCTACAAAAGAGTGATGAACTTGTCAATTTGAATTAAAATCTGCCTTGATTATTTATTCATTTGCTATGCACATAGATGTCTTACTTTGAATTTATGCTTGTTCATAGGTTCCCATTACTTTTGTAGACAGTGTATGGGAGTTCAAAGCTCGGTTGATCAGAAATAGTGGAGTATCTAAAAGGTCTTGTATTTCTTCTGGTTATGACTTGAAATGGAGGAACGACGACTATTCCTTGTAATTCAACTTTCTGCAGAGCCATCATTTTTGTCTATTTGAAAGCTTTAACTATACAAATAACTGCTGCTGTAGATCTGATTGACAACTTATCCTAGTTTCTCCACCATTGCCCCTCAATCCTCCAAAAATATCCATGCGTAGCCCTCAAGCCCCCAGAAACTCACCAAAAGATACGAAAGAGAGGCTGCTTTTTCTTTCTTGTATCGGTAGTTTCTAATTGCATCCTTTCTACAAATTTTATATTGGTCACCTTTCTCGGTAAGCGGGGACATAGGTGATAGGCTTTGTGAAATGAGTGCTTTATATATATATTTTTTGTTTGGTTGTACACTCTATCCAATATTCCAATGTAATTGAATATTTCAGCAATTTGTGATGTGCTTTGTACTGAGGGAATGGAATGAAATGAAAAAATCTATTTAATAACATTTTCGTGAATAAACCATTCTAATAGAATAAAAATTCATTCTACCGCGTGGAATGTGATGGACTGAATATATGTTGTCATCATATACGTGAGATTAATATATTAGGATTGTGATTGCAATAACAGCTTTGTTGACCGATCCGTGAGTGTGTTATGTACGTATGATGCTGGTGGAAAAGTATAGGATAAAAACACGAGAATCTCTATCGGTTGTACATTTCCCTCGTGTTTTTTGGTTGAGAAGGATTCCTTTTTTTATCAGTTTGAAGATTCATTAATCACTTTGCGCAAAAATCCAACTTTCCATCCACTTTTCTGGACCTATAATTGAGTCAATAATGATCTAGTTTGGAAGGGAGGGAGTATTTTTTAAGTATTATATTTCATGCGTCACCGGGCAGAAGCATCTTTGGCTGATTTTCCCTGTTAAACAAAGGGAGTGGAGTGGAGTGGAGTGCAGCCAACTATTGATAATTGATATGATGGCTAAAGAAAACCACACTTTGTAAATTGTTCTTCAAAACACATGAAATCAAAATGGAACGGAGGGAGAATATCAACAACAAAAAAGTTCAGGCTGATTCAGGTAAGCCTGCCTGACCTGTTAATAAACACAGATCAACCTGGTTTTGAATTGTCAATGGTGCCACTCTGAAATACTACTTCAAATCTACTGCAACCTAATTAATTGCAAAGTTTCATAGAGTCCAACAATTATTGTAATAAATATAATCCAACGGCAACCACAGACTGCTAATAATCACCATTAAAGATAACCAACCATATCAGTTTTCTCAGCAAAATTACATAATTTTTCCTCACTTGTATACCACTACTAAAAGAAAATCCACACAGGGATAAACATATTCACCAGGGAAAAACAACTCCAAATTCATCAACTCATATTTTCCTAATCCTTGTTAGCGCTCCAATTTTGCTCTGAGTCACACTCGCAGACAGGGGAGGCTTCTTAGTTTCCTTGCCGGTACTGCTTCTCAGCGAGTATCTCGGATTCTCTCTCCTCTCTGTGAGGGGCGTAGAGGAAACCACTTTCCTCAAGCTCTCAAATTTCTTCGTCTCTGTTCTTTTCGCAGATTCAACTCTCACGCCAAGATCATAAACATTTTTCTTTTCATCCCCTGTTAAACCCTTCTTCCGTTTCAGCCTCTCATTTCTTCTTGCAGAATATTCCTCATAAAACTTGCCCCTTTGAAACAGAGGATTCCCATTAACATTAGAAGAATCACCAATTCCAGCATTTCCCATTTCACTGTCTTTGAATTCTTCCTCCACCATTTTCGCCAAAGCCCTTAATTCGCAAGTAATTGTACGGTATTCGGGCCGAAGCTCCAACTCTTCCGCATCCCAAGTGCGTTTAGGCAATTGGGTTTTCGTTAAAGAACCTGTTTTAACATTGATTGCTCCCTCCCAATTCAAATCAAGAAAAACTAGAAAGAAAACAAATGAATTTGAAAGATATGAAGTTTCTGCTATGAATTTTAAAATTACCTGGCGGGGTTTGCATAATGTTGGTACTAGATTGGAGAACGCGACGAGGGCGAAGGCGTATCGGAGATCTTGGAAGTGGTGGCTTGCGATTCGATATCATCATTCTGGACATGGATTCTGTTCTAAGAAAAATTGCAGAAAGAGAGAGAGTTTGCCCTTTTTGTTTGAAATAAATCCCTGTTCACGGGATTTTATTGTGTCCTGGCATTTGATCAAATTTTGGGGGAACTAGGGAGCGTCACAACGGCCATATTCTTTGATCCGACGGTCTTGGATTATTTGAATACTTAACAAGAATTGATTAGGTTTTCAAAATTTTAAATACTTACCAAACTTAATATAGGAGTCAGCTTTTAATTCAAAATTAAGACATTGCTATATCAAATTGCTAAGTTTGATAAAGATTTGCTATATCATCTAATAAATGCGCATTAAAAACAAATTTCTTAAAATAACAAGTAAAAGAAAAAGGGATGCTGCCTCCCCCTCCCTCCATCCATTCCAAAATTAATGATGAAGATTTGGTTTTTGAATTGATGTGAAATTATTTAATTTTAATTGTTATAATTATTAATTAAATAAAATTATTTTAAATCATTAATTTTAAAATTTAATATATTATTATTTGACCTCAAAAATTATATATATTATATCACTAGTTTTAAAATATAGTTAGTAGATTCAAAAATTATATTATATCACTAGTTTTAAAATATAGTTAGTAGTTTTAAAATATAGTCACTAGTTTGGTATCATATAAATATAATTATAATTATATGATACCAAATCATATAATTAGTTTTAAGGCAAGTATAATATGGGCAGAAGTGGATATATAAATGGAGTATTTGAAAGGAGATATTATAATTTCTGTTAAATTATCTGAAAATGTTGAAATTTACGAAGCCGAATAATCAACTAAAATATTTGATTGAGTGTCCACATGTTAAATAATCAACTTAAATTTGTGGGATCCATATGTTACTTGGTTATTATTTGGCGTGTTTACATGGGCAATTGGACAAAAATAATATTTTTTTATTAAAGTCAACTTTTTTTGTTACTGTAGTTTTAACAATTATTTTTTGTCAGGCTTAATTTAAATCCAATAATGTACATAATTACGTGAGTTGATGCTGTAATCTTATATATTCTTCCATGCGAAGAACGAGAAACAATGTGTAGTATTTGATTTAAATAAGACTCATGATTAATTAAGGGTAAAATTGGAAATTTGAAAAGATGTAATGTTGTTTTGAATTTATTTAGTTCTATATTAGATAGAAACAATACAATTTAGTATTTAATATATATGAGTAATAGTTTATTTACTTGTTTACAAAGGGAAGGTTTGGAAATGGTCACTACCACCTGGTGACGAGGGCCGAAGAGTTTGTGCAGGGGATAAGTGTAGCAAATAAAAAGATAACTTATATTTTTAAGTTGTTTTACTTAGTTATTTTAATTTATTTAATTTAATCTAATGAAAGCAATAAATCGAAGGAAGAAAAAGCACACAACTGTCACATATAAAGGACACCTCGTCATTAATTAACTTTGGTAGGAGATTTTAGTCAAAATAGTTTTATGAAGGTGTAATTTGTTTCAAAATTGTTAATTATGAATTTGCAATAGTTAGGGGTAAAAATGAAATTAAAATACACAAAAAAATTAGATTATACCCTAAATAATAGTTAAGAGTGCATGAATTGTTGAATATGAATTATGCAGATATGAATGCGGTACTTTCATTGCGACTTGTTCTTCCGTTGTCGTTGTGAACGATTTGAATATATGTATTCTATTATTAATTTTGGGATATTACTGTGTTTCAAGAGTTTATTTAGTGTTTACTAGCGTTGTTGCTACGATTGACACTTTATCCTGATTATCTGTTATTTTATTTGGAATAATTATTTTTTGAGTTTATTTTTTGTAATCCTTCTATCTTTTGTAAGTTTTAATATATTTTAGTATTTTGGACTGTTTGATCAAACAAAATAAATCATTTAAGTTTTATACAATAAAAAAAAATTGTAAGGTAATATGGGAGGAGAATATATAGCAAAAATTTTAATGCCAAAATCTAAGTAGATAAAAGTAAAGAAGTAGTAATTTTTTTTGGGGTTAAATTCAGATGACCATCTGGGGTTTGGGCGGTTTCCCACTTAATCAATGTTTTCAAACCCGGGAATGGGATCATGGGTTGAGCCAGGAAAAAAATCGGACCGGTTCACTCAGCGGTCGGTTTGGACCACTAAACCACTTCGCTCAAAAATCGTTCGAAGCCAAATGAAGCCGGTGGTTGAGCCGGTTGACCAGTGAACCGATGGCCGGTTCACGGGTTTCCGATTCTCTCCTTAAAGATTAAAAAAAAATATTACTGGATTTTATTTTATTTTAGTAATTTAGTTGAGACTTTGTTTGGTATTTTACATATTTTTGCATTCATTTAATCAAACACTTGAACTTGTGGTTGAATTTCGGAATTTGAATGTATCTTAGAGATGTTTAGTTTTTTTTTTTGGTAGATAAATTGATTAATTTTACATATTTACTAAATATTATATAATATATAATAATAATTAATATAATTAATTATTTATTATTTATTACATATTAATAGCGTCATTTGGGTCAATAGCGGTCCCCACCCTTTGGTTGGACCGGTGACCCATCCACCCAAGATCTTGTGAGTTTGAATACAAATATTATCTTACTAGACAATATCTATACTCAAATAAATCCTCATCACATTTATTGATACATTATTTTACAAAATGGTGAGGACTACTAAACAACTCTCTCTCTAGAACTTTCATTCCATAATACTCGACTCACTCACTTATATTCTCGCCTCCCGAGAGAAGAAAAATGGAACAAAAAGGAAAAAGTGTGAGCTCAACTAGCCCAAGTAAAGAATATTATGACTAAGATAATATACAACAAATTATCGTTAGTCTTCAACGGTTGAAAAATCTAATAGAATACAATAGACAACAAATTTTAAATCAATATTCGCAATGAAATAATAATTCATTAGAAGAGTTAAGTAGAGAATGCAAACTACTATCTTCTATGTATGAATTTAAAAGTTCATCGTCTATCTTTTATCCCCTGTAACATCAATCAATATATATACGGAATCAAATATTCATCTTTTTGCCTTACGGCCAAAGATATTCATCGATTGGTCATATTCATCTAAACACTGCTCATCTTTTGACTACTGGCCAAAGATATTCTTGAGAAATCATTCATCTTTGCTGACTACTGGCCAAAGATATTCCATAATATCATTATTTAAAATGAAGATGATGAAAAATATTTTTAAAGCGAATCCAATTGAAACAAAATGATGAGGATTAAGGATTAAGGATTGATACTTTTGTTTTTATCCACGTCCAAAAATACCTCAAAAATAATCACGGTGGTGTAAAATTCAAGAATAATCAAAACATGGATACAATCAAAGCTAGTATCCGAATAGATATTTTAGACGAAAAGAAAATTTTTCATTTTTTCGATGAATAGTGTAAATCGATTCGTGAATAAGTGTCGATATCGTGAATAGTAGTCTTGGTATCGTGAATAGTAACTCAGACACCAAAAGTTTCAAATTTGATAAAACTTGGATCAATATTTCAACATAATGATATTGAAGAAATAATATCATTCTGAAAAAATAATATCCCTTACCTCGAAAGGCAAAGACTTCTAGTTGAAACACCGGATATAGGTTATGACTTGAACTTGCAATGCATGCCAATACTCAAAGTATACTCAAAATACTCACAAGAATAAACTCGATAATATAGAGAGAAAACTTGATTTTCGGTGTGATTTTCAATTCTAACCTAAGCACCTATTTATAGAAATTGCTTAGAACACTAAAAGCGAGAAAATTTAATAAAATATTAATATATATTTATTAAATTCTTACGCTTTTACTTTTATCAACTGAATTCAGCATTCAACACAAGTTTCCCACCTCACAAAACTTTTAAAAAACATTTTTGTAATTAAAAATATTTTAAACTTCCAAAATTAATTATTTTGAACTTGAACTTCAATAATTCATAATAAATAGCTCTTTTATCATAAAATTGAATCTCATGAGTTTTTATAGGAAATTCAATTCTTTACAACTTTACTGAAGAAAGTTTTTCCAAAATCCAAACAAAATTGACCGAAATCCCCCAAACAAAGCGATTTTACGGTTTATAATCAAATTTTAGCGAAGAATGGGGTCCAAAGCATGTTTAACATGTTTTAAACATTTATTGCAACAAAAATACTCTTCCTCCTCAGTATACTCATATATCCCACATTCGTTGTAAAAATATCACCATTATTATATTATTAAAATATAATAACACATTTAAATGAATTATCTTATCGGAAAAAGATAAAATTTCAATTTTTAACAATTGTCACATTAAAATTTTCTCCATCTATATCCACATAAAATCAATATTTTCCTCATCATATGAATCAATAATTAATTATTCACAAATAATATTACGAGAATCATGATATTGACAACCAGTTAGGGTTCAGGAAAGATGGGGCTTTCCAATAAGAATTTCTCATCTGGCCGTGATTAGGTGACCAAACCTCTCCTTATGCAGAACTTTCTAGACATTGCTAATAATGTTATCTAATAATATTATTCAGATAATATGAATTATTGCATCGATAATACTGTGTAATGACAATTATTGAAACAACAACAATATAAAATATCAATAAAGCAATTATTAAATCAATAAAAATCTTGAATAGTAATTCTTTGTAACCATTATTAAGTAGTGCCTTCTTACGTAAGAATCAATAATTGGTGCAATCTGGGTGTCTTCTTGTGTTTTAACCACCGAGTATTTTAACGAATATTAATCTGTGAATAACTACTGTAGATATTTTTAAACCACTTATATTTATCGTTTTCTTCATCCAATCGCTTTCAGTTATGGGGCCCACAAAATCTCGCTACCGTAAATACGAATATTCCCCAAACAAGCAAAGAATATTCCACGACCAAACGAATATTATTCGACAACAATGAATATTTTATAACCACTTGCTTATTTTAAAATATTTGCGTATTTTACCCATAACTATCCACATTAATCAAATCAACCCTTACTATTTCAAAATAATAAATAGAGGAAAATAAATTTCATTTATTAATAATTTGGGGTCTTACAACATGTCTATGCGAAATACCACATGCATGATGATTTCTGTTGTATTCCATTTTTTATTATTCTGTTGGAATATCCTGTCGGTGCGTATTACGCTTTGACACAGTTCGATTATTTATTATTACGATGGAATAACTTTACATACTCTGCACCGCATGCATGGTGATTTCTTTTGTTATTCCATTCTTTATTATACTCAGTTGGTTAAAGTTTTGACTTCTACACTCCATGAAATTAGTGGAATATTTTTGATATTTGCGTTTCATCCAGTATCTTTTCATGGAAATATTCTTCTGAGCATTCTTGAATTTTACTTTACAAAGAAGTATTATGTTGATAATTTGGACGTTATTAGTTTCTGAATAAATTAATTCTTGAACTTATTTTTATTGAATTCTTATATCATTGTCATCATCCTCGTGTTTATATTATTTTTGAAAGTCATTTGTGGCCTGTAGTGCATAGATGGACTTGGTATGATTATGACGAGGATTATTCGATTGTAATCATGGTAGTAATGTTACAAATGATGTGGTAAAGTCTTCGTTGGCGAAGTGCATTGATGGACGAGTTGTTGGCATAATCATGACCATTGATGAATACACAAATATCCTCGGCCGTAGTGCATGGATAATTTGTGATCGTGACCTAATGAATATCCTTGGCAGTAGTGCGGGGATGATGTGGATTATTTATTGTCGAGTCTCAATGATAAAAATGATGAAAACTTTTTAAATCATAAAAGATAGTAGATTTTATTCTCTACTTGACTTTTTATGGATTGCATGTTCACTCTTTGTTAAACCCGATGTCTATTGTATTTTATCGGTTTAACCATTGTTGAGGACTAATGATAATTTATTACGCATTATCTTAGTCATAATATTTCTTCTTTGGGCTAGTTGAGCTCACCCTTTCTTTCTTTGTTCTCTTGAGGAAATGAGAGCGTGGCGGGACTAGTCGGGGAGCGGAGTGATGGTCAGAGATGGTGTCTTAGTAGTCCTCACTATTTTGTTAAATAGTGTGATAATAAATGTAATGAGGACTAAATTGAGTGTGAATATTGTCAGGATGACAATATTTGTATTAAAACTCATGACATGTATTTTGTCATATTTTACATTGTTGTATATTCAAGTTGTATTTGAATTTAGTACCATGTATTTGGCGACTCAAGATGGGTGATGTATACCTATTTTGGGGGCGTCACAATAGAGGTAGTAATAAATATTATTATATTTTCTTTTATTCAATATTGTACAAAAATAACGCCAACTGTATACTAAAAATATAATTAAAATCATAAACATCCCAAATTTTGACATATACTCAAAAAAAATTTAACATGTAAAAATCAAACTATAAAACTAAAAATTCAAATAATATTTGTTGTTGTTAAACACCAAGTACTAAATTATCAACATACTCAATCACTTTAATTAGAAAACCTCCATTAATAATTTAATTTAAAATTCTTAATATTTGTATCTCTTATCCAAAAATATGTGTTAATTAAATTAAATTATTTAAATGAGAACAGATCTTAATTACAAATAAAACTATAATTAAAATGTATTATATTAAAAATAATAATTAAACATATATATATATATATATGTATATATATTATTCAGAATTAAAATTTGATAACATACAAGAATAAATATATAATTTTATCTATTTAGTCAACTCTAAAAATTTATAGTAGTACTAACTGTTATTTAAAAAACTATAGGGGAGATGAGTGTTATTATGGTCATCTAGAGGGGTGTAATTGTATTTTACTCAAATAATAATATATTATTTGAATTATTTTTTCTTTTTAAATTCACAGATACAAAAAGAAATAAATAAATAAAAATTCCCAAAGTTTTAAGTTTTTTATTCTCCCTCTCCTCGAACAAGTTCAAAGGGTTGTTGTATTTGTAGTACTCCCGCGCTCTCAGAATTCTACCGCTCTACGGCTCTACCCACCTCTACCCTCCCTTTGACAGCCTGGATCGGGTTCGGGTTCGGGTTCCCTTTTGCGGTTGCTCTCCGCTCTGGTGTCTAGTAGCGGTCTCTCTCTGTCGATCAAATCTCCCCCAAAATAGATAAAAATACTTTTATTGTAACCCTAGGGTTTCTCATGTCTAGCGTGGCAATCTGCTTCTCTCCATCTGAATCTGAAGATTCTTCCACTATTACAAACGCCGGTTTAGTGGTATATATATCTCAGTTTATCCATATATGTATTGAATATGCGGAATTTACAGGCCTCATGTGTTCATCCTAACCTGATCTTCGTTTGTCCCCCCTCTTTCTGAAATTTAAAGGATTAAACTTTATATGTTATTGAATTTTGTTCAATTCATTTATATTTATTTTTTTAAACAAAAAAAGTAGATAATATGCTCTATTGGGTTGCTGATAAACATATTACTTCAAGCTAGGCTTCCAACAATTTGAATATGTTTATTCAAACTAGTTTGTGAATTTTATAGTAATATGTTCATGTATATGAGTTGTGGAATTTGTGATCTGTCATCGTTAATGACATATGGTTTGGAGGCCAAAATTTCATATGTTTATTGATTCTACTATAATTTACTAGGTAAAACCTTGAATTTGCACTAGGGTTGACAATTTTACGAGATGAGCACAAGAAGAACAAGTACACACGATATAGAATACGAGTTTCTGGGTGAAATATAAAAAAATTAGCTGTCAAGACGTTTGACACGAATTTAGTTGGATTGGTATTGTGCCCCAAAGATCACCACAGATCAACCCATTTAACAAAAATAAAGTAAGTTTAATTATAATGATATCTGAATAATTAGGATATGAAAACGATATGGCACTATAAGTTGTCTTTAACAATCAGGTTGAACTTTATTAGTTATTTATTTAACTATGTTATTTCTGTTTAGCCATTTATAACACATTTTATTAAATGATTTGTGTTTCATGTTAGGTAGGTCATGTTGTTATTTGATAAATAGACAAAATGAATTGTGCTTCAGCTTCTTTGTGCAACAGAATCTGTTTATCAAACGGGTTAAATGGGTTTTGACCTGTTTAACATGATCATAAACGTGCAAGAGTTTTGGTGAAAGAAATTGTCACGATTAGTTTTGACTTGTTCTGTGTTCTGCAAATGATTGTGCTAAGATGAGACAATTTTATGCTGTATAATGGTGTGTTGCTTAAAGCAGTGGTATTTTTGGTTTATGTTAAATAAGGAGACTCGTGCATTTTATTTCTCATATTAAATTCTTTTGTTTCTTGTGGATGGACAGGATAACACTTCTGTAATATCTATGGGAGGAGGAGATATGGATGATAATGTCTCTGCTGTATGTCATTAACCAAGTGGATAAATAATTTCAGGGTTACACAAATAAACTGAAGCATAATTTTGATTCATTTTGTCTATTTATCGAATAACAACATATATAAACACGCAATTGTTATGGTAAAGGATCTTGTCACGATTAGTTAAATGGGTTGTGGTAGTTTTGACCTGTTTTGTATTCTTCAAATGATTGTTCTTGAGACGAGAAATTTTTTATGCTTTCTGGTCCTTTTGGTAACAGTGTGCTGCTTTAAACAGAGTTTCTTCTTTATTTATTTATTTATGTATTTCTTTTTTTTTTTTTTTTGGGGGGGGGGGGGGGGGATGATATGTAAATAAGGACACTTGTACATTTAATTTCTTCTATTAAATTGTTTTGTTTCTTGTGGTCTTGTGGATGGACAGGATAACACTGCCCTAATATTAATGGGAGGAGGAGATACGCATGACGGTATATCTGCAGTAGGGTCATTAACCAAGTGGATAAATAATTTCAGGGGCATTTTGTCGCAATGCGTTTTTCAAATTGTGCCTTATCTATTTCTGAGATGGATGGTAACTATGGCTCTTGGCAATGTTTGCTCTGCGGGTTTATTATGATCCAGAATATGATATGATAGCCTTCTTGATAGGAACGTATGCGGTTATGTGTTTAGGATTATTTCTTACACCAAAAGGTGACCTTGAATTGGAAGAATTGGGCTCTGCTTCATTGCCAGTAAAGTGCTCAGATGAATTCAAGCCCTTTGTTTGCCGTCTTCCTGAGTTTGACTTTTGGTAGTTGTTTCTTCTTTTGATTTATTACTTTATTTCAGTGTTGCTTCTACTGCCATTATTTCTTACTACTAAATGTTTGTTTGCCAGATTTAGTGAGAGTAAATTAGATTTCAATTTCGAAAAATGGTTTATTACTTCAAAGGTAATTGCCAGATTTAGTGAGAGTAAATTAGATTTCAATTTCGAAAAATGGTTTATTACTTTAAAGGTAATAGCAAGACTAGTAGAATTATTAATGATAATTGTAGTAGTGAGCGTTTTATATAGGTTACTAGAAGTGTAGATAGTTATTAAAAAGAAACTTTTTAAGTAGGGAACTAGTATACAAGCAATCCGTAATTAGTCTACTATAAAGAAAAATCTATATCAAAAAAGTTAATATTGGTGAGGTTTGAAGGTATAAACGAGGTGTTTGTGTGTATACAGGGTACTACATATTATCCTTTACTGTGTAATTTTCTGAGTTAGTACTGCAGTACTGACAAATAAGTTGCTTTGCGTTTTATGGTTTCAGGTCTCTGTTGACATTTTTAATCTCCAGATCCATCATCCTGACCTTTTGTCCTTCTTTCAAATTTCATGGGCACCGAGTGGTTTTATTGTGTATTTTTTTAGGTTTAACCACTTTAGTGATTTTGATGTGTGTGAGCAACATGATAATGTACAAGTACGTGCCATTCAGCTTTGGGAAGCAGGTGAGAGCTTTAATTTTGTAATATCAGTTGTTTGTTCCGGCTATGAATGATTATCATTACTACTACCTCCGTTCCTAAAAGATCCCAATGAGAGAAGGTAGGGGTAATATAGGAAAGTAAATACTTTATTCTTCTTGAAAGTTGTAAACGACAAACTTTTTAGAACAAATTTTTTCTTCTAAAACGACAATCTTTTAGGAACGGAAGGAGTATTTAGTTAATACTCAGATCCTTGGTTTTGTCAGATGCACACTGGGAAGAAGACTGGGAGTATGGGCTGGCTGAAGCTGTGCTACATTCCCCTACCCTACATAGGATCGATAGAAAAGTTCTTTGTCAACCGCTGAGCCTATACATACATTTTTGGTATGCTATATTACTCTGTCGTTTGCAAATTTTAAGTCCCTATGTTATGTTATATGGGGAAGGTAGATCCCAGTTTGTTTGTTATGTCAGTTTGTTATGTTATGTTATATTATGTTATAAATATGCACACAAACATATGCTTGTGATGGGTTTGAATTTTGATGGTCATCATCTTTATTAACCATCACTGACGTTCAGGTCAGCTTGCTAATGTCAAGCTGGCAATTAAGTGAATGGGCCTTACTTTTCAGCTGACAATTAATACGCTTATTTATTTGTTCACGTATCTTTTAAGAGTCCTTCTACAAGGGCATTTTTTTTTGGATATGTTTAATTTTTTGCTTTTGAATCTCAAAAAATTTATAATATTTATTCCAACTGAAATTTTTATAGAATATATAGTGTTTTAGGTATAATTTGGATAAATATAAAAAATAGGATTATAAAGTGTGTACAATCCTGTTCTTGTATATATTTGATAAAATTTTTAATTAAAATAAATACTATACATTTTTTGGAAGTCGAAAAAAAAAACTTGGACTGGTCCAAAAAAACATGTCCTTGTTGATTTTTTAATTTCAATCAAAGCTGCAAGCCGGATGGATGGATAGGCTAAAATGTTTTTTTTACGTATGAATTTGATTTACACAGTCGTCTAGACACAAATATCATTAGTTGAGGTCAAAATTTCCAACCATTGATTTTTCCCGAGGAGGTTTGCAAATCCTGTCCCTAACTGCACCTGTTGCTGCAAATGGACATTTTTTCATAGTTCATACAACAAATTTTGAAGCCCATGGGATCGGACTATCAATCAGTACTAAACCCTCTTCTACCAACTGGGCTTTGCTGGGTGCCTTCGATCACGTCGAGCTCCGGTTACAGGACCGGCGTTCCTGCTTTGCGAAGAACGATTATGATTATGATTGCGAGTGTAGTTGGGCCGATTTTCTTCTTTAGCATTGTTGGTTTTGGACTCTTTGGGTGTCGTCATCTTGATGGTACTAGTAATATGTTGTAAAGTCTCCAAGACATGATTAATGGATGGCCGATTTTTAGGGTCGGATTCTATGCATTTTAGTACAAGTGCAGCTAATTCAAATGCACCCTTGATAGTAGGATATTGGTTTGGAACAATTACATTTTATATTACATTTTAAAACATAATTACATCAATAGTGCACTCATTAAATATTTACACAATTAATGTCTCTAAAATTTTATTTTCTTTTTTAGTACATATTTATGCTTCCTTTAATTATGGGATGTGTTTTAATTTCCTGATGACATGACAATTCAGTTTTTTTTTTAAAAAAAACTGAATTCGTGTTTTTTTTGGGATTGTGTTCATTTAAATTTTTTTTTTTGTTCCTTATGTCGTCTCTTTTCTTTTGGAAACCCTTATTTGGTATTTTTGCAACTTTCTAAGCAAACCCTTATTCATCTTCTTCTCTGTGGGTCTATCGATTTTTACGGTTTGATTTTTTTGTTGTCGGCGTTTGATTTTTACTTCGTGTTTGTCGTATTTTGCTTCAGGTCGTGTTATTCTTAAGTTTTTTGGTTTATTCCTATTTATCGGTACTACATTTTTTGATTTCTTCTTCTCTTGTTTCGTGATGGTTTCTACGAGGAAGAGCATGGAGGGAATGGGGGTTAAGAAACCTGATAGGAAGAGGAAAAGAGTTTCAGATGATTATTATTTGGAGGATTCGAAGTTATCTGTAATGGTGAAGGGTAGTAGTCCAAAGTCTTCTAAACAGGGGAAGAAATTATTGTTGAAATTAGATGGTGATGATAAGAATATTGGGAGACATACAAAGAAGAAGACTAAATCATTGGTGTATATTGATTCCGATTTTGAAGGTTCTGCCGAAAAAGTTGTCAAAGAAGATAAAGTTGAGGCTCATAGCCGGAAAATGGTTCCACGGCAGAAACATTTGAAGGTTTGTTAATTTTTTTTTAAGAATATATATTTTTTAGTTGTTTTTTAGTTTTTTGTGTTTTTCTTTTCTGCATGGTGGTGTTTTGGTTTATGTTGTTTTTTTTGTTGTTCAGTATTATTATTGATGTTGAAGTTGTTGTTTGATAAAATCATTGTTTCCATTCCGAGCGTATTTTCTGAAACACATTTTATTATGATTTAAGTTTTGTTCAATTTGTTGTTAAAATTTTTGTTTTCATTCATATTTTAGTATCTGATAAAAGTATATTTTTGGTTGGTCCCTAAATTTCCTTTCTGTGATCATACAGGATGTTATTTTTTTTTAGTAACTTGCTAATTGTTGTTTGGTTACCTTCGTATATATGTTTGGTAACTGATTTTTGTAATATTTGTTAAAATGTATTACATTTCATTAGAGTTTGTGTTGTTTTAAGGATTGTTCAAATTGTTCTTGTTTAAATCATTGTTTTCATTCTATTTGAGTTTAAGATACTATTACATTTATTTTTGGATACTACATTACATTATTGTTATTATTTAGATTTACATTATCTTTGGTAACTTGCTATTTTATTTTTGTTAATAATATTGAAATGTTTGAAGCTAGCGATATCATAGTTGTTAACATGTATTTTATTTCAATAGAAGTAACTTGCTAATTGTTGTTTGGTTACCTTCGTTTATATGTTTGGAAATTGATTTTTTTAATAGTTGTTAAAATGTATTATATTTCATTAGAGTTTGTGTTGTTTTAAGGATTATTCAAATTGTTCTTGTTTAAATTATTGTTTTCTTTCTATTTGAGTCTCGAGATATTATTAGATTTATTTTTGATTTCTACATTATATTTATGTTATTATCTAGATTTATATTATGTTGGAAACTTGCTAATTTATTTTTTGTTACCAATATTGAAATGATTGGAAACTGTAGATATCATACTTGTTAACATGTATTTTATTTCAATAGAAGTAACTTGCTAATTGTTGTTTGGTTACCTTCGTTTATATGTTTGGTAACTGATTTTTGTAATAGTTGTTAAAATGTATTATATTCTATTAGAGTTTGTGTTGTTTTATGGATTGTTCAAATTGTTCTTGTTTAAATCATTGTTTTTATTCTATTTGAGTCTCGGATACTATTAGATTAATTTTTAGTTACTACATTACATTATCGTCGTTATATAGATTTATATTATCTTTGGTAACTTGTTAATTTATTTTTGGTAATCAATATTGAAATGCTTGAAAATTGCTGATATCATAGTTGTTAACATGTATTTTATTTAAATAGACTTGGAGATTGATGATTGTTTATGATTGTTTATTTAAATAGTCTAACTAATTTGGGTTATGATCAATTGCTGAAATTATTTTGGTTATCATTGATATTGTTCATTTATTAGTTTTTGATTTAAAGTTTTAAAGTTGTTTTTTAATTTGGTTAATTTGTTTGTAATGTAAGTTTTTGCATTTTCAGATTTGGGATCTATTTTATGAGGAGCATAATCGAAATTTTTCAGCAAAAGTTATTTATTGGTGTGATATGGAGGTTCCAAATATTATCAAGAACAAATTGTCTGAGGTACAATTGAATAAGTTTAAGTTGACATGTTTTGGAAAAATTTTAGAGTTTGGGCAGCCACATATGTTTTCACAGATTATTCATCAGGCTTTAATTAGGGAAGTTTATCAAAGGGATGATGGGGAGTTGTGGTTTTTATTTGGTGAGAGAAGGGTAAGGTTTGGATTGCCCGAATTTTGTTTGATTTCTGGTTTGAATTGGCAAGGAAATGAAGACATTGATAGTTTTAAGGGGATTCAAAATTTGTTGGTGGAGAAGTTTTTTGGTGATGAGGTTGTAACCCGTTCTACTATCGGGAGGATATATAGGAACGTTGTTTTTGATGATGATGATGAGGCAGTTAGGATGTCCATTATTTTATTGGTTTTTAATTTCATTCTAGCTTCTGTTTCTGACAATTATGTTGATGTAACTTTGTTTAACTTTTTGTCTTATGGGGATATTGAAAGTTATCCATGGGGTAAATTTGCTTTTCAACAAACAAAGAATTCTTTATCCATTGCGGTCAAACTAAGGGTCGTATAAGGAAGGATAAGCATGGTGGGGTGATTTACAATTTTTATAGGGATGACTATTGTAAATCTTACAAACTTAATGGATTACCTTATGTGTTTCAAGTTTTTCTGTTTGAAACAATACCTACTTTGAAAGTCAGAGGCTTTTGTGTTGATAATCATGTTGCAGAGTTGAGATTATTTAGATGGAGGGAGTTAGGAAAGCCTCCCAAGAATGAGAAATTGAATGACCTTGTTTTTGGATCTGGTCAAGTATGTTGGTTTCCATTTGTTTTATATTTGGTTTCCTTTTATATATGATATTGGTTACTGTGTTTTTTTTTGTTTACTGTTTTGTTTATGTTTTATATTTAATGTTTTTGACATGGTATATTTGTTGTTATTATTATGTTTCAGTTGATCATTCAGAATATTGTTCCTACGGAGGATGAAAAGGTTCGGTTGGGGTTAGGGGGTTTTCATTTTTTTAATGGAAATGATAGTGGAGGTAAAATTTCTGATTTTAAAGTAGAATCATCGAGGAAGTTTAAAAATATTGGGTTTTCTATTTCTGATGTGGAAAAAGTTATCGATGCACGGGTTAAACCTTTGGAAGGTAAGGTGCTGGAGGTGAAAAAAGAAATTGAGAATTTGGGTGTTGAGTTAAAAGATCAACTGCAAGTGTTTCAAATTTAGATTTGCAGTGATGTAAATAAGATGATTAGAAAGTATTTATATGGTCAGTCTAGTTATAGCAAACATAGAAATGTTAATGTTGTTGAAGATAATGATGATGATGATGATGATGATGGTGTTGATGATGATGATGGTGTTGATGATAATGATGATGATGATGATGAGTTGGGAGAGAACGTTGATGGTGATAATGTTAAAGGAAGTGTTGATCCTCTTGTTGTTGGTGTTGTTAGAAATCAGTTTGAAGAAGAGGATGAAAAGGTTTACATTTATTTAAGTTTTTCATTTTATTTTTCATGGTTAATAATTAAATGCTTATTTTTTTTCTATTTTTGTTTACAGATTGAGTGCAAGAATGTCGGTTTAAATTCTGATGGGAAAGAGATTGTTGTTTATACGCCTAGAGGGGTTCACAATCATTTTGAGGATGAAAAGGTTAAACATTTTTATTAAAATGTTATTTTTTTTAATGTGTTATACTTATAAATTGTATTTTTTTTAACAGGTTGAAAAGTTCAATGACCTTCCTAGTTTTGATATTTTAAGTCAATCTAGTGGAAAAGAAATTATTGTTTTTACCCCCATTGAGGTTTGTTATTTTTGTTATCAGCAGTTTCCTTCATTTGTTGTATTAGTTAGTTTGCCATAGTGTTTATGTTTATATTGTTCAAAAGTTTTGTATTTTTAATTTGCTATTGACCTTGTTTTTTGTGTCATATATTGTAAAACATTATAGGGTAATAAATTTGAAGAATTAGACATGTCGATACTTGATGAGATAGTGTTAACAACTCAGAATTTAATTCATTGTGCTGAAATTGAGAAATCTGCAGCAAAACCAATTAGCAGGCTTGTTCGTACGGTTGCGAAAAGTGCTGTTTTGAAGAGTCCTTTTACTTCAAAGTTCGGTTCTACTGATTCAACCTCTTCAGATGTGGATGTTAGTCAATTACGCACAGGAATGTCAGCATTTCCAGATATCTGTATGGGTATTCCTTCGAAAGATGAAGATGTTCTTTTGAAAGCGATGGTTTAAGATTGGATTAAATAACGTGAAAAGGTAAGTATATTGGAGTTTAATATATTTGCATTATGTTTTTTAATAGGATATAAAATCATTTCTTTTATATTTCCAATATGTTATTGTTTTGAAGGACTGAAAAATTTTCGGGTAAAAATGACAAAATTGAGCCTTCATTCAGATTTGGGTCTGTGTCAATAGCCTCAAAAATGTGGTTTTACAAGCTTAAGACCCCAGGGCAGTGGCTTGATGATGATGTGAGTTTTTTTTATTACTTTTGAATCTATGTTTGTTAGTTTTGGTTACCTTATATAATCATATTGGTTACTATGTGTATGTATTGGTTACTATTATGTTTCAGTATTATTTTTTTTCCTTTGTTTATCTCTCGATTGTTATTTTATTTTTAATTTTGTTCAAAGACATCAACATCGCTTGTATTACATTAAAAACTGCTAGGCACTCGAACAAAATTCAAATAAGGGTTACAACAACAGATTGTTGGTTCCATATCAAGTTGACCAATTTATATGGGATAGATTGTAATAGAAATTGTGATAAGAATCTGTTGTTGGGCTCTGGTGATATAGCTAAGTATATTCATGGCTTTCTTATAGAAGTCAACACACCGTGGGTTACAGTTGATTTTGTCATGTTTCCTGTAAGACCCCAACTTATTATAAATAAAATTAAATTTCCTCTATTTATTATTTTGAAATAGTAATGGTCGATTTGATTAATGTGGATAGTTATGGGTAAAATGCGCAAATATTTTAAATAAGCAAGTGGTTATAAAATATTCATTGTTGCTTGGGAATATTCGTTTGGTTGTGGAATATTCTACTACGTCGGGGAATATTTTATGATTTATAGCAGACCTTGTGTGGGCCCCATAACTTGAAAGCAATTGAATGAAGAAAAACGACAAGTATAAGTTATTTATAAATAACGATTGTAGTTATTCTGAATTAACACTTGTTGAAATACTAAATTGGTTAAAACACATGAAGATGCGAGATTGTACAATTATTGATTCTTACGTAGGAAGACATTACTCAATAATTATTACGATGAATTACTATTCAAGATTTTATTTTATTGATTCAATAATTCTTTGCGTTGATATTTTTATATTCTTCGTTGTTTCAATAATTGTCACTAATTGCACGCATGATGAGAGAAATCCTTATGGAAAGCCCCTCTTTCCGAGAAGCGCTGGTTAGTTCGGTGATTGTGATTCTGTAATATTATTTGTGAATAATTAATTATTGATTTATATGATAAGGAAAATATTCATTTTAAGTGGATATAGAGATGGAGAAAATTTTTAATGTGACAATTGTTAAAAATTGGTATTTTATTTTTTTCTGATAAAATAATTCATTTAAATATATTATTATATTTTAATAATATAATAATGGTGATATTTTTATAATAAATGTGGGATATATGAGGAGGAAGAGTATTTTTGTTGCATTAAATGATAAACATATGTTTTGTGTGTCGGTGGACTACATTTCTTGACTGAAATTTAATTATAGCCTGTAAAATCGCCCGTTTGTGGATTTGGTCAATTTACATTTGGAATTTGGAAAAACTTTTTACGTAAATTTGTAGAGAATGGAATTTCCTATGGAAAGGACATGTAGTAGTCAATTTTTACGATAAAAAGGCTATTTATTATGAATTATTGATGTTAAGTAGTTAAAATAATTAATTTTTGAAGTTTTAAATATTTTTTAAAGAAAACCATTTTTTTATTTTGTGGGCATCTTTAACATATGCAAGGTGGTTGAATTGAGTTGGCAATGGTGTATGCGTATTTAATTTGGTTAATAAATATTATTAATTTATTAAATTTCGCTTTGGTGTTCTAAGCAATTTCTATAAATAGGGTGTTTAGGTTAGAATTGAAAATCATTTAAACTGAAGTTTTTCTCTCTTTTCTATCGATATATTGAGCGTATTCTTGTGAGTATTTTGATACTTTGAGTGTTGTTATACGGAATGCAAGTTCCTTCAAAGACTATACCCCCGATATTCGGCCCAAAATAATATTATTTTCGAGGTAAGGGATGTTATTTTCTTCTTAAATGATATTATTTTCTTGAATATCATTATGCCAAAATATTGGTTTGAACTTTTAATCAAATTTGGAATTTTTTGTGTTGGGGTTACTATTCACGCATACGACACTATTCACGCAAGTTCCCTTCAGCACTATACCCAGTATTCCAGCCAAAAATAATATTCTTTCGAGGTAAGGGATGTTATTTTCTTCTTAAATGATATTATTTTCTTGAATATCATTATGCCAAAATATTGGTTTGAACTTTTAATCAAATTTGGAATTTTTTGTGTTGGGGTTACTATTCACGCATACGACACTATTCATCGAAAAATGAAAATTTTCCTTTTCATCCAAAATATTTATTATGGATATTAGCTTTGATTGTATCTATGTTTTGATCATTCTTGAATTTTACTCCACTATGATTATTTATGAGGTATTTTTAGACATGGATAAATCGAAATATGAATCCTTAATATTTATTCTTTTGTTTCACTGGATTCGTTTTCTTTAAAATATTTTTCATCATCCTCAGTCTTAAATGATGATATTATTGAATATCTTTGGCATGTAGTGCAAAGATTAATGATTTTGTGATGAATATCTTTGGCCCGTAGTGCGAAGATGAACATGTGTTGAGATGAACATGACCAACTGATGAATATCTTTAGCCTGTAGTGCAAAGATGAATATTTGATTTATGATGTATATTGATTGATGTTACAGGGATAAAATATTGATGATGGACTTTTAAATTCATAGATAATAGTAGATTTCATTCTCTACGTAACTCTTTTATGAATTATTATTTTCGCTGCGAATATTGATCTGAAACTTGTTGTCTATTATATTCTATTTTTCCCTGTTGAAGACTAACGATAATTTGTTCTATATTATCTTAGTCATAATATTCTTTACTGGGCTAGTTGAGCTCACCCTTTTTCTTTTTGTTCCATTTTTCTTCTCATGAGGCGAGAATGTAGCGAGTACTAGTCGGGGTATGGAATGATGGTTCTAGAAGTTGTTTTAGTAGTCCTCACCATTTTTGTAAAATAATGTATCAATAATTGTAATGAGGACTTATTTGGGTGTGGATGTTGTCTAGAAGACAATATTTGTATTTAAACTCACAGTTTAAGTGTTGTCGTATTTTGCACGACAATTGTAAAAATAAAGTTGTAGTTATTTCTGTACCATGTATTTGATAACTTAGAATGGGTGATGTATTCCTGTTCATATGTCAGCTCATGGTCATTGGTTTTTGTTGGCTTTTGATGTGCATCGCAGAGTATTAGTGATTTATAATTCTCTACAATAGGACAGGAATGTAATGCGCACAAATATTATGGATGTGTGTGAGCCTTACATATTTATTTTTCCCATAATTTTGTCTAGTTGCGGGTTTTGGAAGAATAGATCTGATATCGATTTCAATAGTGTTCCATACCGCAACAAAGGAGAACATGATATCATTGATCTCGAATTTGCCGAGGGTCTTCCGGAACAAATTGAAGGGTAAGTTTACATTATTTTTATTTTATCAGTTTTCCATATATCATGAAGTTTGTTTTGATTTGTTTTATATCTTTATTGTTGTTTCAGCGATTGCGGAATGTTTACAATTTGTTTTGCGGAACATTTCCTTCATCAGACAATTTATGAAATGCCAAAACCATTTCCAATCCTTCAATACCGCAGGAAGCTATGTGTCAACTTATTTAATCATGCGAGGAACAAACATGTAGGTGGATATGAATCTGACTTAGAATATCCAAGAAGATTCGCTAGTGAAGACTAGTATGCTTATGTAACTTGTTATTTTTATTTTTTTTCTCTATTTCATACTATTTGATATGGTTATTGGTTGTGGAAATGTTTTGTAATTATTCTGATTTGATATGGTTTTTGGTTTTAGAATGTTTTGTAATTATTTTAATGATTGAATGATGTATTAATTTTTACTATTGGAAGTATGAGTATGTTTTGTTGGATCAAATTGTTGTTTTTTATTTTGTATTTAATTTTCATAAATATTATTGTTAACATTTTTATTTATGGTACAGTGGGTTGCTAAATTTGAATATTAAGGTATCTATTTGAATTGGTATTGGTATCCAATTAGTATTAATAATATATTATAAAAAACATTTACAAATTAATAATGTTGTTTCCTGTTATGATCATCAGTTTTTGTGGGTGGGTAAATAGTTGTACTTATGTACAAATTTAAAATTCAATTTGTTAGATTTGTTGCCAGGTTTGTGGGTGTGAAAATAGTTGTATTTATGTACAAATTTAAAATTCAATTAGATACAATTTGTTGCCAGATTTGCATATAAAGTTAACACTTTTCGTTGCCACCAATCATGTTTTTTACATGGTACAGTTGGTAGCCAAAATTTCAATTACAGGTAACTATTTTAGTTTTAGGTAGTAACTAAAATATACATAAATATGACTGTTATATATTATTTTATTTGAAGTTAGAACTACTTGTTTTTTAAAAGAAATTAATTAAAATAAACACATTTCAAATCGGGGAATCACCATAACAGAAATTATATCACTGATTTACACCTTATATTATGTTTTGTTTTGTTATGGTTGTTTTGGTTCACAAACAACATATATTGTTTATAATAAACAGCATTTGTGGTTTACCAAACAGTTATATTAATTAAAAATTACTCTATTAATGTTTGTAATTGCATATGTTTTTTACATGGTACAGTTGGTAGCCAAAAGTTCATTTACAGGTAACTATTTTAGTTTTAGGTAGTAACCAAAATATACATAAATATGTTTGTTATATATTATTTTATTTGAAGTTAGAATTACTTATTTTTTAAAAGAAATTAATGAAAATTAACACATTTCAAAACAGGGAATCAGCCATATTAGGAAATTATATCACACTTTACACCTTATATTATGTTTTGTTATGTTATGGCTGTGTTGGTTCATAAACAACATATATTGTTTGTAATAAACAGTATTTGTGGTTTAACAAACAATTATATTAATTAAAAATTACTTTATTAATGTTTGTAATTGCATATGTTTTTTACATGGCACAAATTGGTAGCAAAATTTCAATAATGTGTAATCTATTTTAGTTATAGTAGTAACCAAAAATATACATAAATAGTTATGTTATATATTATTTTATTTGAAGTTATAATTACTTGTTGTTAAAAAGAAATTAATGAAAACAAACATATTTCAATATTGTGCAATATAAATTTTGTTTTATTTAATCAATAAAATGATTACAATATGAATGTATATTGAGCAACCTCAGTAAACATCAAGGAGCCTGTTACATTTTTTTTGATGTTGAAGTATATCATAATGTTTTTGGCCTCAAAATTGGTGGATTATTGCATGTTTTTTTGTTGTGTCCTTTTTCTTGGCATCGTCTGCATTTATTTTGAATCAGTATTTTCGCATACACGTGCATACCTTCCAATCTTTGGTCGTCCAAGTAGGTCTTTTTGTATTTGGTGGTTTGACACATATGTTTTTAATCTAAATCCCGAACATCCCGATTCTCTTTATCATCCAACGGCATGATGGAAGTTGAATATGTGTCTACCAAAGTTTTTTTTTAATAGTATTTTGAGCAAAAATTATAACAGCTCATATTCCTTTTGCTAATAATAAAGAAATAGGCGTGTGAAGCAAGGCATCTCATGGTATTGAAATTTACGGCATGTGCATGTCTTTTGTTCCATATCCACGATAAATTGTTTGGTGACATCGTAAACAGTAAAAATGACTAGATTCGATGTCTCAACCTACAACACAATTTAATAGTGTAGTTAGTATGTATAATAATTACTTTTTTTTTGAATATATGGAATAATTTAAGTCATATGTACTATTGGTAATTGTTACAGTTTATATTGGTAACCAAAAATGCATATTGTGGTTTTATATAAATATTAATGCTATTTTTTTCGAAGATATGCAGTAACAATATAGGGGTTTTATGACTGACCTTAAGTTTCTTTGACTTGTTGATATTATCTTGCAATCTTCTCTCAGCTGTTGTGGAAAGGTTTGTGAAAATTGATATTGCTGATTGTTTGTTTGTGAAATACCACATTTGAACCATACAACGTAGGCATTCAATCATCGACGCAACTGGAAGATCATTGATTCCTTTGATTGCATGGTTAATAGATTCAGCGGTGTTTGAAGTCATTGTTGAATACCTGCTTACAGTTCCATGGAGCCTCGTGCACTTTTCTAGCTTAACCTCTTCCTCCAGGTATGTCCTTATTCTAGTATCAATTGCATCAAGTTCAGCCATATGTATGTTGAATTCTTCTATAGTGTAAGCCCTACAAGCTGCGTTGTATGCTTTTTTTATCTCTTCTCCTTTCTTTTTGAATCTGTTTTTTATATTTTTTAAAATATGGTATGTGCATGAACCGTGCATGACATTAGGGAACACACAGTTAAGTCCCTTGATAATTGCTAATGTCTGTCTGAAATGATGCATTGTCTCAAATTGATGAAAAACCATCTCCATGATGATTCATTTTCACTGTCAACAACTGCAAAAGCAATCGGTATGATGTTCCTGTTTGCATCTTGTGTGCTTCTTGAAAGCGATGTATTTCGTAGAGTTGATTGTATGAATGTCCCATCAACTACAATGATTGGAAAACAATGTTGCCATACTTCAATGGATGCTCCTATTGCGAAGAAGAGATATTTGAAGCGACCATTTTTTTCCAACTCCAAGGATGTGATGGATCCTGAAATGAATTTTAAAGTAAGGTTAATGTAATTATATGTAATAAATAATGTCCAAATTTGTAGTTAGGATTACTATGTGTATTACTTTTTCTATATAATTACTTATATTTTAATGTCTTTCATAGTGTTCAGATGGTATCTAAAATGCTATTTAATAGTTTCATTTCATGTAGATATTTGTCTACTGCAAAAATCAGATTTAGTTTTACTTCATTAAAATAGGTAGTAGCCATTCATGTATCTGTAAGTAACTAAATTACTTATTTTGAGTAACCAAAATATTTGAAACATTTAATAAATAGTTTCCAATTGTTACCTGGATTTTTTTGCAACACGCGTATGCTGAGAAGAAGGATCAGAGTGTAGTCGTGTGGATTTCCTCTTACTTTTCCATTGCTTTTTCCCTTGATCTCCATGCTTTTTGGTAGGAGATGGACACATTATACTCAGTCATCATGTCTTCCACAATGTCGATTGGTGTGTAAATTTTCTTGAAGTTAGTTAGCTTGTGCTTTATGCACTCACTAACCATCTCACTGTTTGCTTGTCTGTGATCTCCAAGCAGTATGTTGGACGAACAAGTGTGTACATCATTAAATTCTCTTACCTTGAACATAGTTGTTTTCCGAAACTTTGATGCTCTTAGTTTCCATTTGCAATTTCTATTGTCTATGCATATCAGAACAAAATCTCGACCACTTGTTCTTTCAACCTTGTGTTGTCTGTTTTGGCTTATGGAATGTAGCCTTATTGCTTATGAAAGAATTTTCTTGTTTATGTAAGTTTGATGTATTTTGACTTCAAACTTATTTGGATCTGAAATGACCTCATCACATTGTTTTGCAGTGTTTGCTATGTTCTGGTTTCTGACTTTTTCTTTGTCAATTACTTCAATTGCCAGTTGCTCAACATATTGTGATCCATTTTGGTCTTCTTGTGTTGCCAACGAAAAAAGTTCAGAATTCCACCGTGTCAATCTCATTTGCGTCTTTGCTTGCACTATATATTCTTCTCCATTTATCACGTTATGTAAGCTTGTATTCCCTCCAATGCTGTGTTCATAATCTATAATTAGTGGAAACTTGCCATGTTCATCTGATATTTTACTAACTTCCATATAGAATCTTAAGGTTGCTTCATTTGTCACCTTGATCGGAGGAATGTTGCTTTTGATCTGAAATTTGATTGCCAATTCTGTTGTGTTGTAGTCTAGATTTAATGCAGTACATATCATGTTGTGCATTTCTGTGAATGAACAATTTGAAGGGGCTAGTAGGCCGATAACTTCGAAATTTTGATATCACATCTTTTTCGGTCCACGCCCGTTGAAGTAAACTACAATTGGAAGCATATCCACGGGTAGAATCATCAAAACAAAGAATATTCACACAATAATGTAATTAGTATCCAAATCTATATATGAATGTTTCCAAAACTTTGTATGCGCAACGAAATATGAATGTTACTATTTCAAAAGCTATTTTATAACTGATATAATTTATATTCACTATTTAGATACTAAAGCAACTTTTTTCAGTAACCAAAGTAGACGTATTTAGTATCATTTATTATGCATTAAACTGCTTTCAGTTTGTTTATAAACAAATCACAATTTATAATGCCCTGAAAATGAAATACTAAATATTAACACTAAAAATAAGGAATCCAAATATTTATATGAATGTTGCCAAATTTTTATATAAATGCTTCCAAAATATGCATTTGTAACAAAATTTTTTGGTTACTGAAATTACAAAAGCTATTTAATTGGTTTCCAAAGTAACATTATTCAGTAACCAAAATATACGTTATCGGTATCTCTGTTACTGTAAAGTAATGTTTTCATTCCTTCCATATTCAAAACACAAATTATAATATCGTGAAGGTGATTTGCCAAATATTGAACACTAAAAATAAGGTAAACAAATCTTTATATGAATGTCCCCAAAACTTTGTATGCGCATCAAAATTGTATTGAACAACAAAGAAAAATTTAAAATTTATTTCATACAGTCGCTAATATTACTGATATGATATATACTAATAGAAATTTGAGAATTATTATATTCTGTTTTGTTTTTTGTTATTGTCATAAAAATTACACTCTCAGTTAAATTCGTAGTTAACAAAAAATGATTTCAAAATATAGATTAACTGATTCGTACCTTTGTATTCACTTTCCAGATTCAGTTTGCAATCTCTGTTTTAATCTTCGCTTTCAGTTTCGGAAACCTGTGATCGGTTTGTGCGTATGCCGCACTACGGTACTGTGTGTTTGGTTCTCTGTGTTTTTCAATTAGGCTTCTTTTGTGTGTATGTTTCTGCTTCCTTTTCGATTGATCCGATCTTGAAGATGAACAATTAGTTGAAGATGATGATTATATGTAAAAGCTTTCGGATTGTTCTCATATGGAGCATTCGTTTTGTGCGTTGTTTTTTGAATGATTTTTTTAGTAGGTAACTGACGTGAATGGTGGAGTAGTTTTCTCCTTGAATTAAGGTGTTTTGTATTTGATTGATTTGGTTTATGTGGCGTGGATTGCACTAATATTGATATTATTATATATTATTGCACTATTACTTATAATTATTTAATTGGTGCACTATTCTTGTAATATCTTTCTAATAGTTGTATACTTATGTAAAGGACCCTATTAGTTTTTCAGTGTTGGGTTCATTATTTTTTTAAGTTTTCTTCTGTCAAGAAGAGATGGTCTGGCCCATTCCACTAAATTATGCGCCCCAGCGGGCCGATTTGTGTCAACTACTCGGAGGCCCGTTAGTATTTCCAGCAACACCACTCCAAAACCATATACGTCACTACTCACGTACAAATGACCTGCCCGAGCCCAATTGACAAAATATAAACATCATTATTTATAGTCACTAGAGACAACTAGTAATTTGAAGTCAAATAAGGTAACGACATACCAAGAAAGCTGTGTATTCAGAGTCTGCGTACCCATAAGTGCCCACTATTGCTGTCGAAATATGAGAGTCACCATTAATTGGACCTAATTTTGCCAGTCCAAAATCTGATAGCTTTGCATTAAACTCCTGCAAAATGAAAATAAAATAAAAATATTATTACTCAATTAGCTAGCTAATATTCCAAATAATAATTATTAAAATTAATATAGGCAAATTAAACTACGTACGTACGTACGTACCCCATCTAGTAATATATTGGCAGTCTTAAAATCGCGGTTAGACATGGCAAAATATGATTATGGGTTGGTTATGGTTTTCAAAATATGGTTATGGGTTGGTTTAAGAACCAAAACCATATTAACCATTTTTAATATGATTAATATGGGTTGGAACCATATGGTTATGGTTAAAAACCATATTAACCATATTAACTATTTTAGTATTATTATAATTCCATGAGCAATCAATTGAGCTTGTTTGTTTATATGACACTGTACTGTGTAGCAATCAATATAGTTACGTGTGAAGAAAAAATATGTTATCACCACTCACTCCCTCCACACCTCACCCACCACCACCTCACCTCCACCTCCCCCCACCCCCACCTCCACCCAAAAAAAAATAATGTATACACCACCACTCCCACCCCACCCCGCACTCCCTCCCTACCCCCACCCCCACCCTAAAAAAAATAATGTGTACCCCACCACCTTACCCCACTCACCACCTCACCTCTCCACTTCACACCTCACCCCCACCTTAACACTCTAAAAAAAAAAAAATAATATGGGGTGGTGTACACATTATTTTTGGGTGGGGGGTGGGGAATGAGTGGGATGGGGAGGGGTAGGAGGAGTAAAGTGGAAGATAGGGGTAGGGTGGGTGGGTGGGGTGGGGTAGGTGGGGATGGGTGGAGTGGGTGGGGTGAGAAGGGGGAGGGGTAGGGGTGGGGGGGGGTGGGGTGGGGTGGGGCAGGGTAGGGTGGGATGGGTGGGTGGGTAAGGTGGGTGGAGTAGGTGGGTAGGGTAAGTGGGGTGGTGGGTGGGGTAAGGTGGGGTGGGGGGTGGGGTGGGAGTGGGGTGTGGGGATGGTTGGGGTGGGTGGGGCAGGGGGTAGGGGGTAGGGTGGGTGGTGGGTGGGGTGGGGTAGGATAGAAAAGTGTGGGGTAGAGTGGGTGGGTAGTATAAGATGGGTTGGGTGGGGTGGGGTGGGGTGGGTTGGGGTAGGGTGGGGTTGGGTGCGATGGGGGTAGGGTGTGGGGTGGGGTGGTGGGTGAGGTTGGGGTGGGGGTAGGTGGGTAAGGGTGGGGGTGTGGTGTGGTGTGGTGTGGTGGAATGGGGGTGGGGTAGTGGGGTGTATCATTGTATAACAGTATAATAGTGACTCAACGGAGAAATAAATTAGGAAATAAAGTGTACAGTTTAAATTAAAAAGTGTTATATAAATATGGGTTGAAAAATGGTTAACCGGTTCAGAACCATAACCGACCTGAATAAATATGGGTCCAAACTATAACCGACCTGAATAAATAAAAATTGTTAACCAACCCATTTGGTTCCAGTTAATATGGTTTGACCCAACAGTTAACTAACTATATTGCCAGGTATAATCGGTGGTATATGACTTGCTTCTTTTCGGTGTGCAGAAAAACAAGGCCTCGAGCTGCTCCTATCGTTATTTTAAGCCGCGTCTCGCATGAAAGTCGTTCTGGACCTTCTGCATATTGCCAAGAAATTAATTAGGATATATGCATTGTCCCAATCTTAATTTAATTTGTTCATTTGATTAATTAATTATGTAGATTTTTGTAAGTACATATATATATATATATATATATATATATATATATTATAGAGCAAGGATCAAGAACATTCCTTTTATCTAACAACAATAGGTGCAGTTAGGGATAGGAATGCTAGATACACACACTGTGACAGATGTATTATAGTTCTTACTTCTGAAAAGGTTACTTTCAAAGCTTCCCTTCTGCATGTATTCGTACACAAGGAGAAACTCCTTTTCTTCCTAGCAATATCCCAAGAGCTTAACAAGATTGGGATGACTAAATTTTCCCAAGAAATTCACCTCCGACTGCATCCACAAATTTCTTTGGGTCAAATTCAACATATTTAATTAACCAATTAATTTAAATAGAATAATTATAAATTTTATTTTTTTAGCATATTTCCCTCGAGAAGAATGACAGAAAGCTTGGAGGTCTTGGTCAATGGTAACGTATTTAATTAGGCATTGATTATACAATGTAAGACTGGCCTTAAACTCATAGTAGTTCGTAGGATTAGGATTCTCTTTGTTAACGCCAAGATCTTCTGCCACGTCCCAATCACATAAGACGCCCTGATCCTGCACAGTAAACACGATAAACACCACAAGCTTTCGATTTTGCGGTTCTCGTCGGGGATAGCTCAGCGCGAGAGTCGACGCGTGTTTACAAGGTTAACAATGGAGGATGTAATATCTAGTGTATTGAGAGAGATGATAATTCTCTGTGTGTGAGATTCTGAATGATAATATCTAGTGTATTGGAGGATGTAATACTCGGTGGTTAAAACACAGTAGCACACGGTATTGCACCAATTATTGATTCTTACGTAAGAAGGCACTACTTAATAATGGTTACAGTAATTACTGTTCAGTATTTTATTGATTTAATAATTGCTGCGTTGATATTTTATATTGCTGTTGTTTCAATAATTGTCATTACACAGTATTATCGATGCAATAATTCATATTATCTGAATAATATTATTAGATAACATTATTGGCAATGTCTAGAAAGTTCTGTCTAAAGAGAGGTTTGGTCACCTAATTGCGCGCCAGTAAGGAGAAATTCTTATTGGAAAGCCTCATTTTTCCTGGGAACTGCCCAGTTGTCAATATTGTGATTCTGTAATATTATTTGTGAATAATTAATTATTGATTCATATGATGAGGAAAATATTGATTTTATGTGGATATAGATGGGGAAAAATTTTAATGTGACAATTGTTGAAAATTGAAATTTTATCTTTTTCTGATAAGATAATTCATTTAAATGTGTTATTATATTTTAATAATATAATAATGGTGATATTTTTACAACGAATGTGGGATATATGAGTATACGAGGAGGAAGAGTATTTTTGTTGCAATAAATGTTTAAAACATGTTAAACATGTCGGTGGACCCCATTTATCGATTGAAATTTGATTATAACTTTGTAAAATCGTCTGTTTGTGGATTTTCTTGGCCAATTTGCATTTTTAATTTGGAAAAACTTTCTTACGTAAAGTTGTAGAGAATTGAATTTCCTATAAAAATTAGCGAGATTCAATTTTTCCGATAAAAGGGCTATTTATTATGAATTATTGATGTTCAAGTCTTCAAATAATTAATTTTGGAAGTTTAAAATATTTTAATTACAAAAACGTTTTTTAAAAGTTTTTGAGGTGGGCTACTTGTGTTGAATCTGAATTCAGTTGATAAAAGTAATGCGTAAGAATTTAATAAATATATATTAATATTTTATTAAATTTTTCGCTTTTGTGTTCTAAAGCAATTTCTATAAATAGGGTCTTAGGTTAGAATTGAAAATCACACGTAAAAATCAAATTTTCTCTCTATATTATCGAAAGCGTATTCTTGTGAGTATTTTGAGTATACTTTGAGTATTGTTATACGGTGCAAGTTCAAGTCATAACCTATATCCAATTGTTTCAACTAGAAGATTGTCTTTCGAGGTAAGGGATATTATATTTTTCAGTAATGATATTATTTCTTCAATATCATTATGTTGAAATATTGATCCAAGTTTTATCAAATTTAGAACTTTTGGTGTCTGATTCTTATTCACGATATCAAGACTTATTCACGATATCGACATTATTCACGAATACGGACTATTCATCGAAAAATGAAAAATTTTCTTTTTCGTCCAAAATATCTATTCGGATACTAGCTTTGATTGTATCCATGTTTTGATCATTCTTGAATTTTACACCACTGTGATTATTTTTGAGGTATTTTTGGGACGTGGATAAAACAAAGTACGAATCCTTAATCCTTAATCCTTGTCATTTTGTTTCTTTGGATTTCATCATCTTCATCTTAAATGATGATATTATGGATTATCTTTGGCCGTAGTGCAAAGATGAATGATTTCGAAGAATATCTTTGGCCCGTAGTGCAAAGATGAGCAGTGTTTGTATAGATGAACATGATTAATCGATGAATATCTTTGGCTCAGTAGTGCAAAGATGAATATTTGATTCCGGATATATATTGATTGATGTTACAGGGGATAAAAGATGACGATGAACTTTTAAATTCATACATAGAAGATAGTAGTTTGCATTCTCTACTTAACTCTTCTAATGAATTATTATTTCATTGCGAATATTGATTTAAAATTTGTTGTCTATTGTATTCTATTAGATTTTTCCTGTTGAAGACTAACGATAATTTGTTGTATATTATCTTAGTCATAATATTCTTTCTTGGGCTAGTTGAGCTCACCCTTTTCCTTTTTGTTCCATTTTTCTTTCGTGAGGCGAGAATATAGCGAGTACGAAGCCTGGGTATAGAATGAAAGTTCTAGAGAGAGTTGTTTAGTAGTCCTCACCATTTTGTAAAATAATGTATCAATAAATGTGATGAGGATTTATTTGAGTATAGATATTGTCAGAAGATAATATTTGTATTCAAACTCACGCTTTTCTTGTTGTAATAATAAAGTTGTAGTTGTTTACGCACCATGTATTGACAACTCAGAATGGGTGATGTATACCTATTTTGGGGGCGTCACACAGCGAGTCCTACCATACCTCCTTACACCATTGTGACCTTAGGACAAATAGGATCAGGATCAATAGTGACCATTGATTTACCACCCTGGTAAAATCAATATAGGATCATAAGGACCTTTATGGGCTGCCATCGAATGGCCAGCGAGTCCTACCATACCTCCTTACACCATTGTGACCTTAGGACAAATAGGACCAGGATCAATTATGAAAAAATGACTTTTTATTGATAATGAACAATCGTATGCATTTCTTAGAACCGACTTAATCTTTATTGAAAATATTTCCGAAGCCTGCCAGCATGCCAAGTATTCTTGATCTCGGAACCATCTAGTGCCTTTAACCGATAATTACCTAGCTTTGGTACTTCGATCACCTCATATGGCCCTTCCCAGTTCGGCATTAACTTTCCTGTGTTTTGAGGCGTAGATGTTTCAAACTTTCTAAGGATCTAAGTCTCCTACTTGAATCTACGAAGTTTGACCCCTTTGTTGTAATGTTTGGCCACCCTTCGTTGATAAGCGACCAATTTGAGCAAAGCTACCTCTCGACTTCTTCTAGCGAGTCCAGGTTAGCTTTCAGTCCTTCGTCATTGTAGATCTCTTTGAACTGATTAACCCGAAGACTTGGAGATCCGATCTCGACTGGGACTAAGGCATCAGTACCATAGGCCAATCGAAAGGGTGAATCCCTTGTGGTGGTCCTCGGTGTAGTTCGGTAAGCCCACAGCACGCTCAGCAATTCTTCTGGCCATCTCCCTTTAGCTTTATCCAGTCTGCGTTTGATTCCATTCAAGCCAGTCGTCCGGTTGGTCACCTCGACTTGCCCATTCGATCGTGGATGAGCCATCAAGTCTTCTTGTGTTGAATCCCCAGATCCTTTAAAAATCCTTCAAATTTTGAACCCACCAACTGGTGTCCGTTGTCCGATATCAACACTCTAGGGATCCCGAAGCGAAACACTACGGACTCTTTTATGAACTTCAAGCACTCTTGTTCCGTTATTGCTTCAAGTGGTTTCGCCTCTACCCACTTAGTCATGTAATCGATAGCAACTATGACATAGCTAACTTGACCTTTAGCTTTAGGCAACGGACCCAATATATCCACCCCCCAGACAGCGAAGGGTATAGGAGATAAAATCGAATATAGCTCTTGGGTGGTCGATGTGGATCGACTATTGAAATGGCATTTTCACATTTCTTGACATATTTCGTAGCTTCCATGAAAATTGTAGGCCAATAGTATCCTTGTCAAGTATTTTATAAGCTAAAGATTTGGCGACCATATGATCACCATAGAATACCCTCGTGAACCTCCCCAAGAGCATACTCGGCCTCGGGACGGAACCAAACATTTCAAAGAATGGTGAGGAAAATGCCAATCGATAAAGATCCCCATCAATAAAAACAAAATTGGCACTCTTGTACTTGATCTTCTTTGCCGACATCGATCGGAAGGAAGGACGCCATCTCGCCAAATACTCGATGTAGGGGTCATCCAATAGCCTAGATCGCTCGATACACATCACCGCTTCAGGTTTGAACACTCGAGGTTCGCCGCAAAACTTCCAAATAAACCGATCCGTTGAAAACATCTCAGATCTGCGTATTGGCTACCGACAAAGGCATCATCCAAGAATGGAATTGTCATTACGCCTATGCCCTCGAAACTCATATCTGAAGCAAAATATTGAAGTTTGCCTCTTAATTCCGCCAGATACTTGATCATCCGGGTCCCACGAGCTTCATAATCTCCCGACAGCTGTTTAACGACCAATTGAGAATCACTATAAATGATCAACTTCTGGACTTCTAGACTCCTTGCCAATCGGACACCCGCTAACACCGCTTCGTACTCAGCTTCGTTGTTCGTCGCTTTAAACCCGAACCTGATGGCCTGCTGAACCTTGAATCCCTCCGGACTCGTCAAAATAATTCCTGCCCCACTAATAGTCATCGTAGAGGATCCATCTGCATCTGACATTCAAACATTCTCGACCTCTTTGAAGAATTGCAGAATCGCCCGATCAGACGATTTCACCTCTCGGCGACTCAAGATCTGCTCGGTGAATGAACATTCCACCATAAAATCGGCCAAGGTTTGTCCCTCGATGGCAGTTCGGGGATGGTATTCGATGAAAAATTGGGACAACTCCATAGTCCATGCTGCTAATCGGCCTGAGACCTCTGGCTTGCCTATCACCTTCTTCAATGGTTGATCCGTAGGCGACCGAAGTTTACCTTGAAAATATTGTCGAAGCTTTCTACTAGCAATTATTAAGGCAAAAAAAATTTCTCAATATTTGGATACCACGGTTTCAAAGATCTCGCAGACGCGTGGGCGACATAATAAACCGGATCTTCGCTTCCCATTGATTTCCGAACCAACACCGCTGCTCCAACCGCCAATGAAACTGCTTTGCAGTACAAATATAACGCCTCTGCCGGGGACAAGCTTCACTAATTAAGGGCAAAAGATGATATGTCTTTATGCCTTGAAGGCGCGTCTTCACACTCAAGTCCACTGAACGCGTCTTCGCATTCTTCGCCCCTTCAATGTGTCAAAGAAAGGAAGGCATCTCTCCGCAGATTTGGCGACGAACCTCCTCAAAGCCGCATCCTACCGTGGCCGACGTTGAACGTCTTTGAACGATCGAGGAGTCCTCATATCAAGAATGGCCTAGATCTTCTCGGGTTGGTCTCGATGCCCTCCGGTGACCGGATAACCCGAAACTTTCTCGCACCAAGGCCGAAAGTACATTTGGGCGGATTGAGTCTCGATTGACGATAACAGACGATCCGAAAGCATTCCTCCAGTCGTCCAAATGCTTACGAATCAGATACTCTTCACGATCATGTCATCTACATAAACCTCCATGTTCCTCCCCTCACCGTCGAAGATGAAGTTCATCATCTCTCCGGTAGGTGGCTCCAGCCTTTTTATGAGGCCAAAAGTCATCTTTTTATAGGCGTACCGACGCGGTGTGTAATGAAACTTATTGTCTTTGGAATGTCCTCTTTACACATGGATATTTGATAATAACCTGAAAAAGCATCCATAAAGCTTAGTAATGCATACCCCGAAGTGGCATCGATGAGCTGATCGATATGGGGAAGAGGATAAAAGTCCTTCGAACAAGCTTTATTGAGATCGGTGTAGTCGATGCAAACCCGCCATTTCCCATTCTGCTTCTGCACCAACACCACATTTGATATCCACTCTGGGTAATCAATTTCGTAGATGAAGTCAGCAGCTAGCAACTTTGCAACCTCTTCATCAATGATTTTCTGTCGTTCTGGCGCAAAGATCCGCCTTTTTCGACGAACTGGCTTCTTCGAAGGATCTATCTCCAATTTATGCTCAGCAACCTTCCGGCTAACTCCCGGCATGTCTTGTGGTTCCCATGCAAAAATATCCGCATAGCAGCGTAAGAGTTCCATAAGGTTCGTCCGAAGAGGTTCTGGTAGACCCGAACCAATCTTCACTGTCTTGTCCGGCTTTTCGATGACCAACTCAATCTCCTCTGTCCCCCCTGCAGGGATCACCAACGGTTCCGAGCTGCTCTCAGTGAAGGGTTCGATCTCAATTGCCATTGTCTTTTTCTGTTTGCTGACCCCCATTCCGGATGAAATAACAGCATTCCGATAACATCGTCGGGCCAGATCTAAGTCTCCCGCTACCTCTCCTACTCTCTGCTGTAGTAGGAATTTGATTTTGAAATGAGGGATGGAGGTCACAGCTTGGAGAGCCGTCAATGTAGGCCTTCCCAGTATGGCGTTTTAAGCCGAATCCACATGCACAACATAGAATTTACACGTTATCTCTACCTGCTGAGGTGTTGTGCCGAAGATAACTGGGAGTTCAATAGTGCCTGCAACTCTGACTGGGTCGTTGCCCTCCTTCTAGCGCCAATGTTAACGCCAAGATCTTCTGCCACGTCCCAATCACATAAGACGCATACGATCACGCAGACAATAAACACGATAAACACCACAAGCTTGACGGCGGTTCCGGTCGGGGATAGCCAAAGCGTGAGAAGAACGTGTTCACAAGGTTAACAATTGAGGATGTAATATCTAGTGTATTGAGAGAGATGATAATTCTCTGTGTGTGAGATTCTGAATGATAATATGTGTGTACATACCTCTTTGTGAAGACTTCTCGCTAAGTTTATACTCTCGCTCGGGTTACTGGTGCCACCCACTACTACCTAACACACCCCTTGATCTCGATGGGTTCTTGACTACATGTAGTCATCCTTTGCTTTTGACTCATTGCTTTATCGCCGTAGGTTATGATCCCATCCACATTAATGCATGGCAGGTGCTCTAGTCAACCGTCATGTTTTTTCATCGTCAAAATAATATATATTAAAATGTCTAAAGGATCGATCCACTGAAACGACCCGGTCTTATAGGTTAAAATGGAAATAATATGGTGACTGGGCTCAATGACTTTCATAGTTCAATAATAAAGGCCCAATGGATTAATTAAATGAGTAAGCCCAATTTACCCGGCCCAAGGAAAGAAAATATCATGACCCAACACTCTTCATTTTAAATAAAATGAAGAGTCTCCGCACATTTTCCTATCATTATTTAAAATAGAGAAAATCTTAATTCTAGTTTGTACGCATTTTCTTCATGCAAAATAAAAATCCAACAAGCTAGCTTATGCTTTCATACCCACCCACCCGGCCGGCCTATTATATTTGCTAGACTTGTCTAACAAAATACAGGTTTGACTTGGATTCTAGAAAACTTTGTTTTTTCAAATTTCATGTGTGACGCCCCCAAAATTAGGTATACGTCACCCATCTTGGGTCGCCACTTACATGGTACATAAATTCAAATACAACTTACTAACATAAGCGCCGTGGTATAATATCGACATAAAGCGTGAGTTTGAATACAAATATTGTCTACTAGATATTATACAAACTCAAAAGGAGTCCTCATTACAACTATTATCACACTTATTTCACGTAATAGTGAGGACTACTAATGCTATCCTCTCGGACCATTACTCTGTTCCCCGACTCGTCAGCCTATGTTCTCATTTCACGAAGAGAACGGTGAAAGAAAGGGTGAGCTCAACTAGCCCAAGAAGAAATATTATGACTAAGATAATGCGAGAATAAATTATCATTAGCCTTCAACAAATGTTAAACCGATAAATACAATAATAGACAACCGGTTTAAGCATAATGGAATATCTAATCCATTAAAAGAGTCAAGTAGAAAATAAAGTCTACTATCTTTTAGGTTTTAAAAGGTTTTCATAAATTTTTATCACTAAGACTCGGTTTAATGAATAAACCACAATATCTAATCATCCCCGTACTACGGTCAAGGATTTTCATCAAATTATCAATGGTCATGACTATACCGAATCATCACCCGGTCATAATCATACCAAAACTATCCATCACGCATTACGTGCCACCGAGGACTTTTATCACATCATTTATAACAAGCCGTGATTATACCGAATGATCCTCGGTCATAATCATACTAAGTTCATCTATACACGTAAGCCAAAGATAACATAATATAACATGAAGATGATGACAATGACATAATAATTCAATAAAACAAGTTCAAGAATTATTTTATCCGAGGAATTAGTAACGCCCAAATTGTCAACAAGATCTTCGTTTTGTAGAGTAAAATTCAAGAATGATCGGAAGAATATTTCCATGAAAAGATCTTTGGATGAAACGCAAATATCAAGAATATTCTACTAATTTCATGGAGTATATAAGTCAAAGTTTTAACCAACCGAGTATAATAAAGAATGGAATAACAAAGAAAATCACCACGCATGCGGTACTTGCTTGCATGCATGAGTTATTCAATAGAATAATAATAACGGAACGGTCGGTGAAATTCACAATCGATGGATAATCCAATGAGAATAATAAATCTTTGAATAATAATAAACAATGGAACTGTGTCCGGTGTAAAACACACGACGATGTGATATTCCAATGAATAATAAATGCGGAATAATAAACAATGGAACCAGTTAGATGTAAAACACATGACATGAGGATATTCCAACGAGAATAATAAAGAATGGAATAATGAAGAAGATCACCAAGTATAGGGGATTCGCGTATATGAGTTATTCCAAAGAATAAATAAGAATGGAATAATATAAGGATTTCACCAAGTATAGGGTATGGACGCGTTATCTGAGGTTATGTATAGGGTATGCCACTTTTACGAGTTATTCCAAATGAGAATAATAATGAATGGAATAATGAAGTTCTCTTCATGAATAAGAAAGAATAACACCCCTTACGGTACAACAAATAATATTTCCTACCTTAGAAGAACCTGAATATTGGCAAAGTGAAGTAGCGGAATACTTTTCTTCTTTCTCTCTATAGTTTCTCTCAGAGTTTCGATTGAATTCGTAAGAAAATAATGAAGGAATGAAAGTTGAATGCATAGTAATTAATCCATTAAGCGGTCAGTATTGATTTACTTTAATCGACGGTCCATATTTAAAGCAAAATCTTTTAAATAAAATATAATATATTCTATTTATATAAAAATATTTTACTATGCAAACACTATGCAAAAACACTATGCAACACTATGCATAATAAAATATAATATATTTTATTTATAGAATAATTTTAATAAAGTATTACATTTTTATATAAAAGATGTTTCATTTTATTACGTTAATAATACTGAATAAAACAAAACGTCATTATCGCATTATAATAATTCATATTATTAATAAACAATAATGGAATCAAACCGAGTGACTTCTCACATAAGCATCAATAATCAATATAGGTATTACTACGCAACCACACGCGTGACATCGTATTTCTTTTACTACCGAAAGTAGTTCAACAAGATTAACGGTAAAACTTCCACCGTTATTTCAATAAAATATTTTTATCGTTTTCTCAATCCGACAATAATTACATTTATGGGGTCCACCAATGATTGAGTAGTTGCACGAATATTCCCCTGCTAAACCGAATATTCCCGACCAATTGAATATAATATAACCACTTGCATACTTTGCAAAATTTATAAATACTACCCACAACTATAATATTATCTTAAATTCACACCATAATATTAAAAAATTATTTCGACAAAATTTAAATCTTTATTGATAAAATCTGGGGTCTCACATCATGACCTGCATTGCCTTAATTAACAACGCTATATAAAAATATCACACTGACCTCCTTATCCTACCAGACTATAAAAATTAGAGAAAGAGAAAAATGACCCATTAATTAAGTAACAACATCAATTAATAATTATCTAGCTAGCCTGCATGATCAGTTATTACGGATTGCTCGTTCCGCTGCAACTATGGTTGAAATTTTTTATCATTTACTATATGTTCTAAATCTATGATTTATTATTGACAAAAGCTATTGATATTTAAATTATCTTTAGTCATGATATTCTTTACTGGGCTAGTTGTTCTTACCCTTTTGCTTCACAATTCCTTTCGGGTAATAAGAGTGTAGCTGAGTCGAGCGGTGATAACAGGGAAATAGTGTGATGGTCCGAGACTGTCAAAGTTTCTCAATACATTATAAAACGGCATGACATGCAACAGATAATTGTATTGAGGACCTAAGATGTGTGTGTCGTATTTTATACGTCACTTAATAATTGATTTTGGCGAACACCAATAGTTTGATGAGAACCCAACTTTGAAAGTGTCAAAAGTGCACCTCATTAGAATGAATATGATAGTAATCTTCTCGTTCTTCTTTGGGATCTTAAAATATTTGCTGTTGTATTTTATATGGCATTGTAACAATTTGAGTTGAATACTGTCTACGAGATAATATTGTATTAAAACTCACAACTTATCTGTTGTCGTACTCTGCACGACAGTTCAACAGTTGTATAAATAAAGTTTGTATTTGATTTTTATGGTGTGATATCTGGCGACTCAGAATGGGTCGTGTGGACCTATTTTGGGGGCGTCACAATTGTTATCAAAGCTTAGAGATATGGTCGCTGGCGGAGATATGAGTCTAGAACTAGGAGGGGAGAGACGAGTAATATACTTCGCTAGTGTGTGACTTACCTAAGCCAAAAATTTTACTTGATAAGTTAACAATTTGTGATATGTCAATTAACCTTTGTTTTGAAGATATATTCTAGAATGATATCTGAAATACAGGAGATGAGCAATGGAAAAATCATGATATAGAGGATATAACCGGGAAGGTACAATACGAAAAGAAAGCAAGGTATTGTCATTTCTTCGAATACCAGGTACGTACGTAAATTTCGAGGGCAAAATTTCATAAGGAGGGGAGATTTTGAGACCCCGAATTTTATAAAATGAAAGTATTCTATTTTCTTATAATTATTCTATTTAGTAAATGGTTAAATTGATAAAGGTTAAAGTAAAGGGTGATATGTGAAAATTTTGCAAAGTAAGCAAGTTGATATAAAATATTTTTTTGTCGGGGGAATATTCGTACGACGGTACAATCATTGGTGGACCCCGCAGCGTAATTATTGTCGGATTGAGAAAATGATAAAAATATTTTTATAAAAATAACGGCAAAAGTTTTACCGTTAAAGCTCATTGAATTACTTGCACTTAAAAATATAATGAATGTCTGGCGTGGTTGCATAGTAGCACACGATATTGATTATTAATGCTTACATGATAAGTCACTCATTTTGTTTTATTAGTATTATTAATGTAATAAAAGCGTAAAAGCTTTTTTATATAAAAGCAGAATATTTTTATAAAGTTATTCTATAAATAGAATATATTATATTCTATTATGCATAGTGTTTTGCATAGTAAATTTTTTTTATATAAAACAAAATACTTTTATAAAGTTATTCTATAAATAGAATATATTATATTTTATTATGCATAGTGTTGCATAGTATACGCATAGTGTTTTGCATAGTAAAATCTTTTTATATAAAATAGAATACTTTTATAAAGTTATTCGTTTTATTAGATTATAAATAGAATATATTATATTTTATTTTGCTTTAAATATGGACCAAATCGATTAAAAGTAAATTAATACGGACCGTTCATGAATTAATTCTTATCGCGATCCATTCTTCTATAAATAGAAGCTCATTCCTTCATTATTTCTTACAAATTCACTGAAACTCTAGAGAGAGAAACTAAGAGAGAGTTCTTCTTCTATAATCTTAAGCGTATTTCTTTAAAGTTTAAGAAAGCTTTGAGCGTAGTACAAGTTTTCTTCGAGTATATCCTCGCCCTACCAGTCTGAATACTCTTCTTTCAAAGGTAAGGGATATTATTTGTTGTACTCGTAAGGAGTATTATTTCTTTCGTATTCATGAAGAGAACTTCTGTTATTCCATTCTTTATTATTATGTTAGAATAACCTGTTTATGCGAAGTACCGCATACATGGTGAAATTCTTCTATTATTTCATTCTTTACTATTACATTGGAATATCTTGTCTACATGCATTTTTTACCGACACGGTTCCATTATTTATTATTCCGCATTTATTATTCTGTCGGAATATCGTGTCTGTGCGTTTTACGTTGGAACTGGTTCCATTATTTATTATTCTGTTGGGAATAACCTGTCTGTGCGGTCTCTATCGAATGCATGGTGAATCCTTCTGTTATTTCATTCTTTATTATTCTGTTGGAATAACCTGTCTATGTGGATTACCACATGCATGGTGAATGATCTTTTATATTCATTCCTTATTAAATTATGGAAATGATCTGGTTACGTTGATTATGATGCGAGTCATAATAAAAGCATTGGACAGATGAAAATCATGGGTATATGAAGTATTAGTAAGTGTTATGATGAGTTATGTTGGTTATTATATGAAAATATGAAAGTTTCTTAGAAATCACAAAGGGTTGAAAATCAGATTTTGGTGAAAATGGAACATGAAATTCAATTGACCATATCTCCTATTATATTTTGAATTTTTGAGTGTGGTCAAGTTCTAAATTAGATCTATGAGTTTTGTAGCATCTCCAAGTGGAATCACTGGAAAAGGTGTTGTAGATTTTCGTGTGGACTAATTTTAGCAAAGGAGTCAAAAGCTGGAAATTACCAAAAAGCTACTGCCCGGAAATTAAAAGGGCTTTTTCGGCCACTTAATTTATGAGAAAAATTCCAGCCTTTTGGGACATGAAAGTATATGGTATAAAGTGCCTCCTGTCCAAAAATGAGCTCATTCCGACTTAAAATGAGCAAGTTATGACCATTTCAATATTTAGGTTTTTCCGACGAAAAACGCTATAACCGGAGTTCTATAACTCCGATGACCATGAAATTTAAACTGGAAGCTCATTGTTAAACATGTAAGATCCTGCCAAGATTTGGGAATTTCTGGAGTTAAACTTGAGGTAGCTAATTTCTTAAAGAATTAATTAGAAATTAATTTTTGAAAAATAGTAAATGAATTTTAAAAATTCTGAGAAAAATATATGTTCATTATGGGACTATATTCTGCTAAATCACATAAAAGAAATATTTTTGGGACTAATTTGGTATTTTTCATAAAAATGATGTAGTTACGAACATATGAGTTAAATATGTTATGTGGAGTAAGAAAGTTGAAAAATAGGATTTTTATGGCTTGGAATTCCTATATAAGGTATATGCATATTTTTGATGAGGAATTTAATCATTGGTGATGAAATCTTATGAGTATGACATTTTTAAATGATTAAATGCATTATTTGGTAAAATATAAACAATTGAAATAAATTGTTTATAAGTTTAAGAAGTGATTAAAATATTATTATAATATTAGATTATGAGTTTATTAAGTGATTCATAATATTTGAAAAAATTTAAAGTTTTTGATATTTATCCTTGTTTTCGTTTGATTAATGCTTATATCATTGTCATCATTCTCATATTTATATTATGTTGAAAGTCATATGTGGCCTGTAGTGCATAGATGGACTTGGTATGATTATGACCAGGGATTATTCGGTATAATCATGATCGTAATGTTACAAATGATGTGAAAAAAGTCCTCATTGGCCCATAGTGCATTGATGGACAGTTTTTGGTATAATTATGGCTATGGATTCTCTTCGGCCAAGAATGCAAAGATCAATTATTTTATGGCATGATCAGGACCGTTCATGAAAACACGATTATCTTTGCCCGTAGTGCATGGACAATTTGTGGTTGTGATACTAAATAATATCATTGGCCTGTAGTGCAGGGATGATTCGATGATGTGGATTAATTATTGAGCTAAGTCTCAGCAATGAAATATTAATTCATGGATGTGATTTAATGAATATCCTTGGCCGTAGTGCGAGGATGATTCGATGATGTGGTTTATTTATTGTCGAGTCGGCATTATTGGTTTTCTGATTGTATATCTTTGGTGCGTAGTGCAAAGATGGACTATTGGTTATTGGTTTTCTGATTGTATATCTTTGGTGCGTAGTGCAAAGATGAAGATGAACTATTTGTTATTGGTTATATCTGAGTTGTATATCTTTGATCAGTAGTGCGAAGATGAATTTGTGAAGTATGATTATGGCGAGGAATTGTGATTTGGTATAACCATGATTTTTGATGTTTCGGTGAAGATAGGTGATGAAAATTATCTTCGTCTTCACAGGTGCGAAAAGGAAATTCAAAGACAATTATGATTATGAGTTATTCATATAATTGTGGACATGAATTGTTGATTGATGTTACTGAGGATAAAACATTATTGGTGGACTTTTAACATGGAGAAGATAATACGATCGATGGTCTATTTGACTCTTTTAATGGATTGCTCGTTTCCATTGCAAATATGGTTGAAAAGTTTTATCATCTACTATATGTTCTAAATCTACGATTTATTATTGACAAAAGCTATTGATATTTAAATTATCTTTAGTCATGATATTCTTTCTTGGGGTTAGTACAGATTTCACCCTTTTGCTTCACAATTCCTTTCGGGGTAATAAGAGTGTAAATTGGTCGAGAATGCGGGGATAACAGGAAATAGTGTGATGGTCCGAGGGCGTGAAGTTTCTCAATACATTATAAAAGCGGCATGATACGCAATGATAATTGTATTGAGGACCTAAGATGTGTCATATTTTTATCGTCACTTAATAATTGATTTTGGCGAACAACAATAGGGTGATGAGAACCCGACTTTGAAAGCGTCAAAAGTGCACCTCATTAGAATGAATATGATATTAATCTTCTCGTTCTTCTATGGGGTCTTAAAATATTTGCTGCTGTATTTTATATGGCATTGTAATAATTTGAGTTGGATACTGTTTACGAGACAATATTGTATTAAAACTCACAGCTTATCTGTTGTCGTATTCTGCACGACAGTTCAACAGTTGTATAAATAAAGTTTGTATTTAATTCTTATAATGTGATATCTGGCGACTCGAAATGGGTCGTGTGGACCTGTTTTAGGGGCGTCACAGTAAATATTAAGTAAAACGCTTGTCACAAACACAATTAAATACTCCATAATGAGAGCAGTCTCACTCATTTTTGGACCACGTACGTACCGGGAGTAGCTAGTTTGATGGTGTGAAATGGTGATTAATTATGGGATCATATGTATGATTAATTAATTAAATAAAAACATTCATATGAATCCATGCATATTCTGTATTGGAAGTGGTTAGTATGAAGTTTATTTTGGGATAAGTTGGTCAATTGACCAATAGAATACTGACACGCAGGCGAGGTTGTATGTGTGTCAGTATTCTGTTGGCCAATTGACCAACTTACCAAAAAAATAACTTCATGCTAATAGGATCCTTCTGAATTACTATAAATGAATTACCCGCCACTCTTTGAGACCTTGATCACTATTTGGGTTAGATTTCTTGACGGCGACAGGTATTCCGACGGTATTCTTGGAGGGCGCAAGCGTTTTGGCATCAACCCAGCCTTTAAAAACCCGTCCAAAACCACCCTTCCCTAGCACAGTATCAGGCCTAAAGTTCCTAGTAGCGCTCTTCAGCTCGGAGAAAGTATACACTTTCAGATTCGGAGTCACAATCCTTCCGGTGGCCGCGGGCACTACTTTTGGGACAACATCGCCATCTTCTGTGGCCAAAGGACTAGTCATAGGAGGACTTTTCCGGGGGCTAGTAGTACTGCTGCTGCTTTTGGTTTGGCTTGGAGATGATTTTTTATCAGTAGTATGGGCTAAAGTAAAATAAAAGTTTAACTATTAATTAATATATATCGTTACGTACCTAGCTATAGCCTATTATTAAAAAGGATAATTGAGAATTGGTAAATAGAATAAAGCAAATACCAGATGGAGTCCAAAGTTTGTTGGCGCTTGGGAGGCTATCTACGGGCTTTGGAAAGCAGTTGCCCATATCTCAAGCTAGGCAGCTAGATATATATACCCAGATACTCCTCTGTTTAACTAATTATAGTGTTTGTGCCCAGATACTGTATATGTAGCTATTTTAATTCGGAGTATATTTATACGGAAATGGGCTGGCTAGTTTATGTGATTAACAATATAAAGTGGTTTCAATTTCTCTGTGTTGAGGTTCTGGGAAAGTGAGAAGAAGGATGCGAGGAAAGAGAGCAAGAGGATCGCATGATATATATATATATATATATATATATATATATATATATATATATTATTGTTAACGCCAAGATCTTCTGTCACGTCTCAATCATGTAAGACGTCCTGATCCTGCATACTAAACACAAATCAACCAAAAAGCAGCGACGATACGGATAATCGGGGAATAAATTCGAGCGTGAGGAAGTCGATCTCTGACGCGATCACAAGGTTAACAACGGAGGAAAAAATATCTAGTGTCTTGAGAGAGAAAAAAAATTATCAGTTACCTTTTTTCTTGAAGACTTCCTTGCTATATTATACTCTGGAGACCGGTTTCGCGTACCACCCACCATCTTGTCGGACATACGCCCCACTCCTCGATTGATCTCTGCCATTGCGCACGCAGTCGTCACCTTTTTTCCCCATGTTTATGCCGTGCTACCGCTATAATCATATCCACATTAATGATCTGCAAACTTTTTGGTCAACAACCTTCCTTTTTCATCATTACAAGTCAAAGATGGAGATATTTAATATCTAATGGAAATTGATCATTTGGTCCGACCCAATCTTATAAAGACTTAATGAAATAAGATAGTGATTAGGCCCAATAACACATTAGGACCCAATAATGGAGACCCAATAGACTAACCGAATAATTAGGCCCAATCTATTCGGCCCAATATATGAAATATCATGACCCAACATTGACCCCTAGTTTTTTATTGAATAGAATATTTAATAAGAAACTATAAGTGGTGCACGATATGATAGGACTTACTAAAGGCCCATAATGAAAATAATTGAAATTTGTCCGGTGTAATTCGTAAGATAAAATAGAAAGAGACCGGAGGTCCAACATGAAAGGCCCAATTTGAAAAACGCTTGAGACTTAATCCGGACGCTACCCGTTCAAATTCTAAATAATTATCATCATTTAATGTGCCGCCTCATGAATCGTATGTAATCACATTATAAAAAGTAATTTCCCCAATTTCGAGCTGCTTTTACGCCAATTTGAAATTCCGGACTCTTGAGCTTTTTCTTCTCTCTCTCGATCTTTCTTCCATTCTCTCTGTAAGATTTACAATGGTGGTCCTCAACTCAAACCAAAACTCTCCTCTTCGTGTGTCCCCAATCAATCTTTGTTTCGCTTTAACCCTAGCCCCACTAAAGAAGCTTGAGCTCGAACCCCCAAACTTCCATTCCCAGAAAAAATCCATCTACGAAACCCCTTCCCAATCCTTTTGCCTTCTTTAGAAGCCAAGAACGTTATGCTCATGCCAACACTCCATCGATTGTCACTGAAATCGATTTGAAAAGGATTGTAGTCGTTGTCATATCCAGGACACCCATCTAAAGTGAGAGCTCCTGTGTCCGAGGAATGAATGTATCAATGTCTGAAGGATGGACAAACGGTATTCATTAGGTGACTATCTTGGAAAAGGGTATCGATTCCTCTCACGTGCCTTCATAGTAACCTCCTCCTAGGGTTTATAGGAGTTGGGTTTGCCCAACTAGTGCCAAACTCTTACATTCACATCCTAGCGTTCATCGATTTCTGCCATGAGCTAGGCGTCGAACCCACACTTGATTTCTTCTTCACTGTTTACAAGATCGGCCAGTCCAGAGAGAAAGGATTCAAGGCCATAAGCAAACAGTCCCCGAAGACATGGGAGAAGTTCGAGAGATGTTCGTTGGTTTTTACCCCATCTAGCAACAAAGGATGGTTCTTCGTTAAGGGACCAGAGATTGCCTCCTTGCCAAATTGGGCCACCGATGAGAAGATTTTTGCCGATTTCGGAGACATTCCTGAGGAGCGTGAGGCCGAAATGATAGAGCTCTTTAACAACTTCCCGAAGGAGGAATGGAACTATGGGCTTCTCTCCAAGCAGGCGTGGTTGTATAACCACAAATGTAAGTACTGATTTATTTTACATATATAAATATTTGAAATTTTATGTGATGTGAATTACGATATACGATTTGTTTGCTTTTATGCGATATCTCTCGATCGAATAGAACTCTTCAGAAATAAAAGAGTTTGAAAATTTCCTTTCTGGCAAATTAGTGGAAGTTGCTAAATCTCCTCTGATAAAAGCTTCTCCCGAAGAAAACCTAACCACTGCTGAACCTCAAATAAATGAACCCGAATCTGATGAACCTCCCCTACCAGAAGAGACTCTTCAACTTCGCTGGAAGAAAAGGGCCATCCGAAAACCCAGATTAATTCTCATTCCAACCTTTTCTGAACCCATCCCAGATTCTGAACCAATCGTTGAGCCTGAACCACTCACCGACCCAGCACCCACTCGAGGAAGTCTGCTTGATCTGCCAGTAGATGATAGGAAAAGGCTTCTTCGAGTTAAGAAATTGAAGACCAAGATCACTCCCTTGACCACCGAGGAGCTTCGAGTGCCTCACCCTTCACCTGATCTCCCTCCAACCATTCCTGTTGAAATTCAAGTATCTGAAGACGAAGAACCAGCTGAGTTCATCCCATCATTGTCCCAAAAACGAAAAAGACCATCCGAAAGTCAGTCGAGTTCAGCCTCTTCCATCACCACCATGCGAAATCGTTCCACCTCGGTCTCCATCACCTGAAAACATACATATGGATCCGTCTCCAACTCATGATCAACCCATGCCCTCTCCACCTCGACCTTCATCCTACGAGTTTCAAAATGATACAATGGGGTCGCCGACCTTATGGCCTCGGTTTAATGCCAATTTCCCGTTCCATCTCTTCAAAGCTTTCGTTCGGGAAACTGACAATCACCGATTTGGCAATAGTTCGATGGGAGATCTGATTGACGAAGGGATGAGCTACATAGCGAAGGTAAGTAATTGTTTCCTTAGCTTGTACACTTCTCTTTTTGCTTAAATATTTGAAACTGATGGAATGTTATCGAACATGTATGAGCAAATCACGGTTTTGGCGTTCGCCCGAGGCGTATAGAGGATGAAGCTGCAGAGGATGCCGCAAGACAAGAAAATGTCATCCTGACCTCATCATTGGCCCGAGAAAGGAGTCAGTATGGAGAACTTCTTCATACTAACGAGGGTCTACGGAGAGAGCTGGCTCAAGTCAAAGAGGGTCTCAAGGCATCCAATGATGAACTGAAGGCCAATAAGGAAGAACTAAAAACGATCAAGGCCAGCCAGCAAGATATGACCAATATGAACGCCGACCTTGTTGCCAAGAACGAAGTTCTAAGGGTCAAAAATGAAGAGCTGGCCATATTAAATCAAAGCCTGGCAATACAAGTTGACGAGCTTCAGGTGAAGGCCCATGAAGACAAGGAAAGGCATCTGGCTAGGCGTCGGAAGCTTCAGGATAAGTTAAAGGCTTTGAAGGAGTTAGGTCCTCCTCTAACTGATGACCTTCGTAAGCAAATTTAAGAAGAATCTGGCAACGAACTGATTTAATTAAATGCAGAAATCACGAAAGTGTATTACGAAGGTTACGACGTTTGCAGAGGAAGGTGGACAAGGAAAAGTTAAGTCTTGACCCACTAGATCAGGACCTTGCTTCGACTCGTCAGAAGGTGAAGACAATTCTTGAAGATGATACTGCTTTACTCTGACTTTAAGAACTTTGTGAAAATTTCTATGTTTATGTAATAGGATAATATTATGGATGAATGGATTGGTACTTATTAATGAAATTTTAACTTTATGTGTCATGACTTCTGCATAATGCTTTTCTTGTCAATAATTCAGCATCAATGGACTTGAAGAATGTATAAGGTGCTTTTGAAATTAATTTGAATTGTAAATCAGATAAGGCATATAACAGTTAAGTTAAAGAATAACACTGAACATAATAAACTGAACTCAATGAATTGAACTGAAGGAACTGAACTCAACACTTGAACAAAATAAAGTAATGCATACTTATCGTTTCCGAAGTGTGAGACAGGCCATGTATAAGGTGAATTCGGCTGATCCTCTTTGCACCATCAAGATCTTATTTACCACTCGGGGTAAAACAAGTATATAAGGATATTTGTTTACCACTCGCGGTAGAACAATTTCATAAGGACACACCTAACAATAAGACTACCATCGAATGGCCAACAAGTCCACCCGAACCTCCTTACTTCGGTGCATTTTGTTTACCACTCGCGGTAAAGCAAAATTAAAAGGACTATGGAGTTTGTTTACCACTCGCGGTAAATCGAACCCATGAGGACACTCTGTCGAAAAATTTACCATCGAATGGTCATTAGAGTCCATTTCCGAATCCTCCTTACTTGATACATTTTGTTTACCACTCGCAAGCAGTAAAGCAAAATTAAAAGGACTATGGAGTTTGTTTACCACTCGCGGTAAATCAAACCCATGAGGACACTCCTGCCGAAAAGGCTACCATCGAATGGTCAGCGAGTCCACCCCGTCCTCCTTACTTCGGTGCATTTTGTTTACCACTCGCGGTAAAGCAAAATTAAAAGGACTATGGTGTAAGGCCCCGAATTTTATGAAATAAAAGTATTCAATTTTTCTTATAATTACTATTCAGTAAATGGTTAAATTGATAAAAGTTAAAGTTAAGGGTGATATATATAATTTTTTCAAAATAAGCAAGTGGTTATAAAATATTCATTATTGTTAGGGAATATTCGTTTGGTCGTGGAATATTCTTTTACGTAGGGAATATTAAATGCGACCAGCGTGACCATTTGTGGGCCCCATAATGAGAATAACTATCGGATGAAGAAAAGCGACAAAAGGGAATTTTTATAAATAACAACGTAATTATTCTGAATTAACATTGTTGGAATACGGTGGGTAAAAAAAAGTAATACGCGTTGTTCTTGACGATGAAGACACGGTATTACATGCAGTATTTTTGAATTATTGACTCTTACGTGAAGGCTTTACTCAATAATTATTTATGTAATTCTTTATTCAATATTTTATTTTATTGATTCAATAAGCATTGCGTTGATATTTTTTTTATTCTTTGTTGTTTTAATAATTGTCACTACACGTATTTTTCATTATCGGAAGCTAATAATTCATATTATCTGAATAATATTATTAGATAACATTATTGGCAATGTCTAGAAAGTTTTGTCTAAGGAGAGTTTTTGGTCACCTAATTGCTGTGGCGATAAGGAGAGATCCTTATTGGAAAGCCCCTCTTTCTGAAGCGCACGGTTGTCGATATTGTGATTCTGTAATATTATTTGTGAATAATTAATTATTGATTCATATGATGAGGAAAATATTGATTTTATGTGGATATAGATGGAGAAAATTTTTAATGTGACAATTTTGAAAATTGAAATTTTATCTTTTACGATAAAATAATTCATTTAAATATATTATTATATTTTAATAATATAATAATGATGATATTTTTACGATGAATGTGGGATATATGAGTATATGTGGAGGAGGAGTATTTTTGTTACCAAAAATATTTAAAGCATGTTTTATGTGTCGGTGGACCCCATTTCTTGACTGAAATTTGATTATAGACTGTAAAATCGTCCGTTTGTGGATTTCGGTCAATTTTTGTTTGGAATTTGGTAAACCTTTCTTCTGCAAAGTTGTAGAGAATTGAATTTCCTATAAAAATATGTGAGATTCAAATTTTCTGATAAAATGGCTATTTATTATGAATTATTGAAGTTCCAAAGCTCCGAAATAATTGATTTTTGGAAGTTTTAAATATTTATATTAACAAAAACATTTTTTCAATGTGTGGGCCTCATTTTGCATGTGTGCAATTGCTGAATTCTGGATTCAAAAGTGTGCGTAGAGAATTTATAATATATATTATTATTTTATTAAATTTTCTACTTTTGGTATTCTAGCGATTTTCCTATAAATAGGGTCTTGGGTTAGAATTGAAAATCACACCGTGAAGCTAAAGTTTTTTCTCTCTTTATATTATCGAGTGTATTCTTGTGAGTATTTTGATATCTTGAGTGTTGTTATACGGTGCAAGTTCGTTTCATTCGGCGTTATTCCAAATGTAAGAAATCGCTTTCTTTTGAGGTAAGGGATAGTAAGGAATTTTTAAGGGTGATTATGTTTTTCAGTTTTGTATTTTTTCGGACCTTCAAAAATTCTGGAAAAATTTGAAATGATATTTTGATGAGTTTTGTAGATTGTGTCCAAAAATGGCAATTTTTAGATGTATAGATTAGGAGTTATGGATTTTATGAGAAAAGACTATTTTAAAAGTAACCGCTTATAACTCCTTGTGATTAACTCCAAAATTGATAAAATTTGTATTGGGAGTACATCTATATAATATCAGTATACCGTATTAATTTCAGAATTTTTGGACAAAAGTACAATTTATGATAAATGTTTAAATATTCGGTGGTTTTGGCCATGTGAAAAATAGTAAATGAATTTTAAAAATTCTAAGAAAAATATATATTCAATATGAGACTATATTCTTCTAAATCCCAGAAAATAAATATTTTTGGAACTGATTTGGTATTTTTCATGAAAATGTTCTAGTTATGAGTAAATGAATTAAATATGTTATGTGAAGTAAGAAAATTGGAAAATATGATTTATTGGCTTGAGAATCATATATGAGGTATATGCAGATTTTTAATGAGGGTTTTGGTTAATGATGATGAAATCTTATGAGTTTGACATTTTAGATGATTAAATGCATTAATTATTAAAGTGTAAATAATTGGATTAAATTATTTATAAGTTTAAGAAATGATTAAAATATTGTTGTAATATTAATAATATTAGATTATGAGATTTCTAAGTGATTTATAACATTTGGATTAAGGTGTTATAAATATGGATATGAATTTTATTATGAAACTTTATCTTTCGTATCGAGAGTTCTTATACGCACGCATATCACGGTCTTATGTACGAATACGAGTCTTATTCACGACAAATTGGTTTTTCTTCCGACCAAATTATCGTTGATTTATGAATCTTACTCTTGAAATTAAAACCATGTTTTGATTATATTATTTTTATATAACATTCTCATAACCCTAATGATGATATTTCTCTTTGACTTGAGTGTAAAGATGGGTAGATTATTGGTATGATTGTGACTATAGGTTCTCTTTGGCCAGTAGTGCAAAAGTTGAATTGTTGACTGGTATGATCATGACCATTGAATTTACAATTGAATATTTTTAGCTTAAGTGCAAAGGTGAATTGATCAACATGGTTATAATTATTGTTATATAACTTCTGAAATGATTATGTGTTTCTTTGATATATGAATATCTTTAGCCTGTAGTGCAAAGATGAATTATTGATGAATATCGTTGGCCCGTAGTGCAAAGATGACCTGTTGTTGAATATCTTTGGCATGTAATGCAAAGATGAACTGTTGATGAATATCTTTGGTCGTGGTGTAAAGATGAATTTATTAGTATGATTATGAACAAGAACTATGATTTGGTATAACCATGATCTTTGATGTTTCAGGTAAAGACAGGTGATGAAATTATCTTCGTCCTGGATAAGAAGAGGGATTTAGAACTAGAATTATGATTATAAGTTATACATGTGATTGTGGACAGGAATTGTTGATTGATGTTACAGGGATAAAACATTGTTGGTGGACTTTTAACATGGAGAAGATAATAGATTTTATGGTCTATTTGACTCTTCTAATGGATTGCTCATTCCGCTGCAACTATGGTTGAAAAGTTTTATCATCTACCATATGTTCTAAATCTACGATTTATTCTTGATGAAGACTATTGATAATTTATTTATCTTTAGTCATAATATTCTTATTGAGCTAGTTGAGCTCACCCTTTTGTTTCTGATTCCTTTCGGGTAATAAAAGTGTATTTGGGTCGAGCGGGGATAGCGAGGGAATAGAATGGTGGTCTATAGATGTTGAGGTGAGGTGAATTTAACTTGGAAGGTGTTTTGCCACTATCATACAAGATGTCTAATGACATACAACCTCGTGTCATCATAAGACATGGTTGTGCTCATCCACTTCTTTGAGTATATTTACAAGCACTACCTATATAATCTTGGTGTTTGTTTGGAGTATAATACCCAATTAGAGGCAGTGGAGATAATGATATGTCAAGAGAAGACTCACTATTGGAAAGAATATGATAGTAATCTTCTCGTTTTTCTTTGGGGTCTATTCAATTGACCAAGGATAATTACGTGGCCATATGATATCTACCATAACCTAAAAGTATGGCCTCCCATGTATACGAAGGTTTCTTGAGCACTTCCCAAATATTTTAATTTCTAAAAGCAGTTTTTGATTATACCTTTATGTAAGGTGTCATTGTGACGTCTACTGGTTGGTATATATTTGTATCAAACTCACACGGCATATGTGTTGTTGTATTTTGCACGACAATTGTTGTAATAAAGTTGTAGTTGTTTTCTGTACCATATATTTGGCGACTTAGAATGGGTTGGATGGAATGGACCTATTTTGGGGTCTTTACATATGGAGTTTGTTTACCACTCGCGGTAAATCAAACCCATGAGGACACTCCTGCCGAAAAGGCTACCATCGAATGGTCGTGAGTCCACCGTCGTCCTTCCTTACTTGGTGCATTTAGGACCAATAGGAGGAAGATCAATTTTGAAAAAGTGAATCTTTTATTGATGATGATCCAATATTTACAGACTTCCGGTAAACTGACTTGATTTCTACTGAAAATATTTTCGAAGTCTACCAACATGCCAAGTGTTCTTGATTTCTAATCCATCCAATGCCTTCAACCGATAAGTTCCTGGCTTTGGTACCTCAACCACTTCGTACGGTCCTTCCCAGTTCGGCATCAGCTTTCCCATGTTCTGAGGCATAGATGCTTCGACTTCTCTGAGGACGAAGTCTCCCACTTCAAATCTATGAAGCTTTACCCCCTCGTTGTAATGCTTGGCTACTCTTCACTGATAGGCTGCTAATTTGATCAAAGCTACCTCTCTGACTTCTTCTAACAGATCCAAGTTGACCTTCAGCCCTTCGTCATTGTAGATCTCTTTGAACTGACTAACCCGAAGACTTGGAGATCCAATTTCAACTGGGACTAAGACATCAATACCATAGGCCAATCTGAAAGGTGAATCCCCTGTTGTAGTCCTCGGTGTAGTTCGGTAAGCCCATAATACACTGAGCAGCTCCTCTGGCCATCTTTCTTTAGCTTCGTCCAGTCTGCGCTTGATCCCATTCAGCAGCGTTCTGTTGTTCACCTCAACTTGCCCATTTGACTGTGGATGAGCCACCGAAGTCTTCTTGTGCTTAACCCCAAGCTCTTTCAGAAATCCTTCAAACTTCGATCCCATGAACTGGCATCCGTTGTCTGATATTACCACCTTAAGAATTCTGAAACGAAACGCCACTGACTCCTTCATAAACTTCAAGCATTCTTGTTCCGTTATCAATCTGAGTGGCTTCGCTTCTACCCATTTGGTCATATAATCGATGACAACTATGACAAAACTGACTTGACCTTTAGCTTTTGGCAACGGACCAAGTATATCTACCCCCCAGACAGCAAAGGGTATAGGAGATAAGATCGAGTATAGCTCTTCTGGTGGCTGATGTGGGATCGGACTATTGAGCTGACACTTCTCACACTTCTTTACATACTCCGTAGCTTCCTTGAAGATTGTAGGCCAGTAGAAACCCTGCCGAAGTACTTTATAGGCTAATGACTTAGCAGCCATATGGTTATCATAGATACCCTCATGAACCTCCTGAATAGCATATTCAGCTTCGGACGGGACCAAACACTTTAGCAATGGTGACGAAAATGCCCTTCGATAAAGATCCCCGTCAATAAGAATGAAGTTGGCACTTTTGTACTTGATCTTTTTTGCCAGTATCTAATCCGAAGGAAGGACGCCATCTTCCAGATATTCAATGTAGGGAGTCATCCAACAATCAAAATGTTTAATGCATATCAACGCTTCATCTTTGGATACTCATTTACCCGCAGAACCTCCAAATAGACTGATCCATCAAAAACGTTAGCATCCGTAGTGTCCAGCTTCGACAATGCATCGGCAATGGAATTGTCGTTACGCTCTATACCCTGAAACTTGTAGGAGACGAAGTACTGAAGTTGGTCTTTCAATTCTGCCAAATACTTTATCATCCTCACCCCCCGAGCTTCATAATCTCCTGATACTTGCTTGATGACCAGCTGAGAGTCACTATAAATGATTAACCTCTGAACCTCCAGACTCTTCGCCAATCGGACCCCTGCCTGCACTGCTTCATACTCGGCCTCGTTGTTCGTTGATCTGAACCCAAATCTGATGGCCTATTGCACTTTGAATCCCTCCGGACTTGTCAAGATAATCCCCGCTCCACTGACGTCCGAAGTTGAAGACCCATCTGCATATAAAGTCCAAGAGCTCTGACCATGTTGAAGAACTATAACTGCTTGATCGGACGTCTCAGCAACTGGCAGCTCAGCATCTGCTTCGGAGAACGAACACTCTACCATAAAATCGGCCAAGGCTTAACCTTTGATAGCAGTTCGGGGATGATATTCAATAAAAAATTAAGATAATTCCATGGTCCATGCTGCTAATCTCCCCGAAACTTCTGGTTTGCTCATCACCTTCTTCAATGGTTGATCCGTGTAAACGATCAAGAGCCGACCATGAAAATATTGCCGAAGCTTTCGACTAGCAATTATCAAAGCAAAGGCAAATTTTTCAATATTCGGGTACCTGATTTCAGCATCTCTTAGGACATGGCTAACATAATAAACCGGATGTTGCTTTCCCCTGCTTCCCGAACCAGAACAGCTCCCACCGCCAATGAACTAGCCGCCAGATATAAATACAACGTCTCAGCAGAAGCAGGTTTCACCAATAAAGGAGCCGAAGATAAATATGTCTTTATGCCTTGGAAGGCATCTTCACACTCTGAAGTCCACTGGAACGTCTTCGCATTCTTCGGTCCCTTCAACGTATCAAAGAAGGGCAAGCACCTCTCTGCTGACTTGGACATGAACCTCCTTAAAGCTGCAATCCTACCAATTCAGGACGTTGGGCGTCTTTGAGCAATCGAGAGTCTTCGTATTTAGAATACTTTGGATCTTCTGGATTTGCTTCAATGCCCCTTTGGACCGCCGGATAACCCGGGAACTTTCCCCGCACCGAGCAGAAGGTACTGCTGCGAGATTGAGCCTCAACTTGTGATGACGGACTATTTGAAAGCATTCTTCTAGATCATCCAGATGCTTCTGAACGATCATGCTCTTCACTATCATGTCATCCACATATACTTCCATGTTCCTTCCTAGCTTCTTCTAAAAGATGAAGTTCATCATTCTCTGGTAAGTGGCTCCAGCATTTATCAAGTCGAAGGTCATCTTCTTATAGGCGTACACCGAACGGTGTGTGATGAATGCTGTCTTCGAAATGTCCTCCTTGCACATAGAAATTTGGTGATAACCTGAAAAAACATCCATAAAGCTTAGTAGTGCATACCCCGAAGTCGCATCAATAAGTTGGTCAATGTGGGGCAGAGGATAGAAGTCCTTCGAACAAGCTTTGTTCAGGTCTGTATAGTCGATGCAAACTCGCCATTTCCCGTTCTGTATCTGCACCAGCACTACATTTGCCATCCACTCTGGATAATCAATCTCAAAGATGAAGTCGGCTGATTATCGCCTTCGCGATCTCCTCATCGATGATCTCTCGCATCGCTCGGTGCAAAGATTCGTCTCTTCTTCTAGAGGCGGCTTCTTTGATGGATCCACATCCAGTCGATGGTCGGCAATCTTTCGGCTGATCCCAGGCATGTCTTGCGGCTCCCATGCAAAGATATCTGCATAGCAGCGAAGAAGTTCCATAAGGTTTGTCCAGAGAGGTTCCGACAAACCTGAACCGATCTTCACTGTTTTGTCATTCTTCCCCAGAACTAGCTCGATCTCCTCCGTCTCTTCTGCAGGAACAACCAATGGCTCTGAACTACTTTCAGTGAAGGGCTTGATCTCAATTGCCATGGTTTGCTTCTGCTTACTGACCCCTACTCCCTAGGCGATCACTACGTTCAATAACATCGTCCGGCGGATCTAAGTCCTCGCTACCTCTCGACTCCATGGGCCGTTGGGAACTTGATCTTAAAGTGAGGATGGAAGTCCTTTGCTTGGAGAAGCGATCGAGTAGGTTATCCGATATGGCATTCAGAAGGTGAATCTCACATACACAACATAGAATTTACACGTTATTTCTACTTGTTGTGGAGCAGTACCGAAGATAACTGGTAGCTCAATAGTCCCTGCCACTTTGACCGGATTGTTGTTGAAGCCATATAAAGGGGCCTCCTGCCCCACCTCCATCTTTCGCCCATCAAAATGCATACTCTAATAAGCGTGGGCATACAGAATATCAATAGAAGACCCGTTGTCAATCATCATTCGCTCCATATCCATCGAACCCTCTTGTGCTGTGATCACTAAGGCTCCTTCTTAGGTTCGATGGACTCCGAAGGATAATCAGCATCACTGAAAGATATAGTTGTCCCTGGAAACGGTCTGTCGGTCTTCGGGGGAGCACCCGCCATGGACATGACTGAATCCAGATATCCCCTCCTCTTCTTCCCTACCAACTTCCCTGGTGTCCCACCGGTTATTACATCAACGACGTGCCTTGGTGGCTGATTTGGAGCAGGTTGCACGGGTGGAACCATTTGAACCAAATCGAGCGAAGACGGTCAACATTTTTTGCTCTTATTGTTGGTCCTCCGGCCACATATTGAACTAATAGACCGCTTTGAACCTTACTCTCCACAAAGTCCTTGATTGCAACACTCATTAGTGTCGTGACCAGTGACTTGATGATAGCCACAATATTTCCGAGCATTGCCCTGTCCCGGCTTGAGGACGTCACGAGGCGATTCAAAGAACGGCTGGTTCCTGATCTGATCCAAAATCACCGACCTATCCGTATTCAGTTTGGTGTAAACCTTGTTCACCCTCGGGGTAGGAGCAGGTGGGCGATTATTTCCCTGTCGCCATGAGTTGTTGTACTTCTTCGAGCTGCCCTCTGGCCTATCATTATAACCTCCCGCCTTCTTCTGATCACCTTCAGCCTTAGGAGTATCTGCCTCCTTCATTCGGTCCAAAGAAGGACGTTTCAGGCTATTCATAGCTTCTTCCACCACAATATAGCCTTCTGCTTTATCAAAAGCTTCGGCCAAGCTCTTCGGATGGTGAAACATCAGCTTCTTCACCAGCTTCTCGGACTTCACCAGATCCAGCCCATTCTGAAATAACCCGACAGCTTGTAGATCATTGAGGTCTGCCACTTGGCCAACTGCTTCCCTGAACCACTTCATATACTGACCCAAGGACTCATTAGTAAACTGTCGGACTTGTGCCAAAGAACCTGTGGGCTTCCCTTTTTTTCGGTTGCTCCCAAAACGAGCATGGAATTTGTCACATAGCTCGGACCACGATGAGACTGAATCTGCTGGTAGAGTCCCCATCCACTGCCTTGCATCCTTCCTTAATGTTGTAACAAACGTATGACACTTGGCAGCATCGGTGAAATCATAATAGTCCATCAGCCGGTCGAACGCCTGGCTATGGTTATAAGGGTCTCCAGACCCATCGTAACTCTCCATATGAGGTAACTTTTTGGTGGTATCTGCCTTCTCCTTAAGAATGTCCGAGGAAAAAGGAGACGCCTTCTTTCCCGGAGTGTCTTTCACCGTCAACTGAACCTCAACCGCTTCCTTAGGAGCTCCTTGACTCCTTCACCAAGAAATCCATACCTTCCAGGTCATGAGGAGACTTCTTTCTCGAGAATAACCTTGACTATTTTCCGGGACATGATCAACCCATTTCACCCGAATCCACAACCCTCGATGGACTTCTGGATCTACTTCTGTGAGACCCCAGATTTTATCAATAAAGATTTAAATTTTGTCGAAATAATTTTTTAATATTATGGTGTGAATTTGAGATAAATATTATAGTTGTGGGTAGTATTTATAAATTTTACAAAGTATCAGTGGTTATATTATATTCGATTGGTGGGGAATATTCGGTTTAGCATGGAATATTAAATACAACGACTCAATCATTGGTGGATCCCTAACAAAATTATTGTCGGATTGAGAAAGCGACAAAAATATTTTATTGAAATAACGGCGGAAGTTTTACCATTGATCTTTGTTGAACTACTCGGTAGTAAAAAAATGCGATGTCGTGTGGTTGCGTAGTAGCTGCGGTATTGATTATTGATCTTTATGTGAGAAGTCACTCGGTTTGATTCCATTATTGTCGATTAATAATATGAATTATTATAGCGATAATGGCGTTTTGTTTTATTCAGTATTATTAGCGTAATAAAGCGAAACATCTTTTATATAAGCGAGAATACTTTATTAAAGTTATTACATAAATAGAATATATTATATTTTATTATGCATAGTATTTTTGCATAGTGTTTTGCATAGTGTTGCATAGTGTTTGTATAGTAAAATGTTTTTATATAAATAGAATATATGATATTTTATTTAAAAGATTTTGCTTTAAATATGGACCGTCAGATAAAAGTAAATCAATCTGGATCGTTCATGGATTAATTACTATGCATTCTATTTTCCTATAAATAGAAGCTCATTCCTTCATTATTTTCTTACAATTCTTTGAAACTCTAGAGAGAGAAATTATAGAGAGAAGCTATAGAGAGAAAATCTATAGAGAAAGAAGAAGAGTGATACAGTACTTCACTACTTTGATATCCGGTGTCTTTTACGGTAAGGGATATTATTTGTTGTACGTAAAGGGTGTTATTCTTTCTTATTCATGAAGAGAACACATTATTCCATTCTTTATTATTACATTGGAATAACTTGTATCTGACATGGCATACCTATACTTGGTGAAATCCCTCTGTTATTCCATTCTTTATTATTACATTGGAATAACTTTTGTGTCTGGCATATACCTATATCATGATCTGTATATCGTGGTTTACCTATACTTGGTGACATTCTTTATTATTACATTTGGAACATCACATGCATGTGTTTTACAGGAGGACTGGTTAAAATCTTTTTATTATTATTACATTGGAACATCACATGCATGTGTTTTATAGGACTGGTTAAAATCTTTATCATTCATTTGGAATATCCTATCGTGTGTTTTACACGGATGCAGTTCCATCTTTATTATTACATTGGAACATCTGTCGGTGTGAATTTCACGACTTTGGTTCCGTTATTATTATTACATTGGAATAACATACATCTGCAAATACCGCATGCGTGGTGATTTCCTTTGTTATACCATTCTTTATTATACCCGGTTGGTTAAAACTTTGACTTCTATACTCCATGAAATTAGTAGAATATCCTTGATATTTGCGTTTCATCGATATCTTTTCATGGAAATATTCTTACGATCATTCTTGAATTTTACTCTACAAAAGCGAGTATCTTGTTGACAATTTGGGCGTTCTTAATTCTGGATAAAATAATTCTTGAACTTGTTTTATTGAATTATTATGTCATTATCATCATCCTCATGTTATATTATGTTATCTTTGGCTTACGTGCATAGATGAACTTAGTATGATTATGACCGGGGTTCATTCGGTATAATCATGGCTTGATATAAATGATGTGACAAAAGTCCTCGGTGGCTTTTGTAATGCGATTGGTGGATAGTTTTTGGTATGATTATGACCGGGGGTGATTCGGTATAGTCATGACCATTGATAATTTGATGAAAATCCTTGGCCAAGTAGTACGGGGATGATTAGATATTGTGGTTTATTCATTAAAAAGTGAGTCTCGAGTGATAAAATTGATGAAAACCTTTTAAAACCTAAAAGATAGTAGACTTTATTTTCTCTTGACTCTTTTAATGGATTGCACATTCATTGCTGATTAAATTTGGTTGTCTATTGTATTTTATCGGTTTAACTTTGTTGAAGGCTAATGATAATTTATTACGCATTATCTTAGTCGTAATATTTCTTCTTGGGCTAGTTGAGCTCACCCTTTCTTTCCTTTATTCTCTTGAAATGAGAATATAGTTGGGACGAGTCGGGGAGCGGAGTAATGGTCCGGAGGATAGCATTAGTAGTCCTCACTATTACGTGAAATAGTGTGATAATAGTTGTAATGAGGACTCCTTTTGAGTTTGTATAATATCTAGTAGACAATATTTGTATTCAAACTCACGGTTTATGTCGTATGTTACTGACGGATGTATAATTAAGTTTGTATTTGAATTTATGTACCATGTAAGTGGCGACCCAAGATGGGTGGCGTATACCTAATTTTGAGGCGTCGCGGTTGGTATCGAGCTTAGGGATATGATCCTGGTGAGATGTGAGATAAGAACTAGGAGGAGAGGCGGGGAATTCCTTTTGCTTAGTATGACCTACCTAAATTTATTTGGTATTTAATTGGTCGGTGAGAGTATAGGGATAATATGTGATATGTTAATTAACCCTTGTTTTGTGGCGGTGTTTGAGAATGGCATCGAAAATCTTGAGATAAGCAATGAAGCACATGAGAGTGTTGATTGGCTCAAACAAAAGGTAACGACCAACAAACACGATAATAATCATCTTTGTTGTAGCGGCTATCGAATAATGATAACCATCGTGGGGAAATTATTATGCTAAGAATGGTAACCACTTGGTGGTAATCATGGCAAAGATAATAGAAGTGGAAATTGCAAGAAGAGAAGGTCATTTAGCCCAATTTTGTTGTGCACCAAAGTCAAGTCTATTTGGGACGGTGGCACCAAAGGTGAATATGGACAAAACAAAGTCGTTGGTTTTAGGAAGTGCATTTTCATGACTTTCTCAAAAAGCGAGTAAGCCGACGAAGTTAGCACGGGTTAGTTAATTATAAATTGCAAAGTCTATACCTTATAAGATACCGGTTCTACCCATTATTTTATCTCTCTCTTGCTTGCGTTCAGCGTTTAAATTTGACTCAGGAGAAGTTAGACTTTGACTTATTGGTTGAAACCGTTAGTAGGAGCCTTCGTTCTGCTTACTATTTTTAAATCTTGTTTGATTCAAATAAACACTTTCACGTTACCTGTCGATCTTATCTTTTTGAAAATACTTGCCTTTGATGTGATTTTAAGAATCAATTGGTTAACTACTCATCATGCTTTTCGTAAGGTTGTTAGCTTTTATATTCATAACCAACTTATTGTGCGAATTCAAGTAACAAACTACTAAAAGTCAATTATTGTCATATCAAGCCATAAGTAAAGAGCCCCCGAACCTTTCGTTGTTGACTTCCTTGTGTGGAATGCAAAGCGGACTTTCGTATGGCGACATCGTGAATGAAGATGGCAAGTTTATAGGTATCATTGTGAGGTCTTTATCTAGGTTAAGGGATAGAAGTCACGAGTTGGTATCGATGTGACGTCTTATCAAGTCTTGGATAAAGTGTGAGATTTTGAATGATATTTCTATTATTAATAAATTTCTTGGCGTATTCTTGAAGACTTCTTAGCCTACTTAGGCGTGAAATTGAATTTTGTATTGACCCCGATATAAAACCCATTTCTTAAACCCTCAAATATTTCTTGACTAAAATGAGCATTTCGTGGTTTATGATGAAAGTCATAATAAAAGCATTGGACTAATGAAAATCATGGGTATCGTGGTATTAGTAAGTGTTATGATGAGTTATGTTGGTTAGTATGTGAAAACATGAAAGTTTCTTAGAAAATCACAAAGAGTTGAAAATCGATTTTGGTGAAAAACGTAACATGAAATTCAATTGACCATATCTCTATTATATTTGAATTTTTTGAGTGTGGTCAAGTCCTAGAGTTAGATCTATGAGTTACCTAACTAATCCAAGTGGAATTACTGGAAAAGGTGTTGTAGATTTTTTGTGTGGACTGATTTTAGCAAAGGGTGCAAAGTTGTAAAAAGCAAAAAAATTGCTTTGCCATGATTTTAGAGGGCTGTTTCGGCCACTTAAATTATGAGAAAAATTCTGGCCTTTTGGGACATGAAGGTATATGGTATAAAGTACCTCCTGTCCAAAAATGAGCTCATTCGACTTAAAATAAGCAAGTTATGACTATTTCAATATTTAGGTTTTTAGAAAAAACGCTATAGCTTAGGAGTTCTATAACTCAGATGACCATGAAATTTAAGCTGGAAGCTCACGTTAACATGGGTAAGGTCCTTTCAAGATTTGGGAATTTTGGAGTTAAACTTGAGGTAGCTAATTTCTTAAGGAATTAATTAGAAATTGATTTTTGAAAAATAGTAAATGAATTTTAAAAATTCGAGAAAATATATTTTCATCATGGGACTATATTATGCTAAATCCCAGAAAAGAAATATTTTTGGGACTGATTTGGTATTTTTTCATAAAAATAGTTTAATTCTGAACATATGAGTTAAATATGTTATGAGAAGTAACAAAATTGGAAAATAGGATTTTATGGCTAGAGAATCCTATATAGAGTATATGCATATTTTTTGATGAGGATTTGATCATTGGTGATGATATCTTATGAGTATGGCATTTTGAATGATTAAATGCATTATATGGTAAAAGCGTAAACAATTGAAATAAATTGTTTATAAATTTAAGAAAGTGATTAAAATATTGTTATAATATTAATGATATTAGATTATAAGATTATTAAGTGATTGATAACATGGGGATATTCTTGAATCTGGATAAATTATATTATAAATGTTTAATATTTATCCTTTATCTCATTTGATTGATTCTTTATATCATTGACATGATCCTCGTGCTTATATTATGTTTGAAAGTCATACGTGGCTGTAGTGCATAGATGGACTTGGTATGATTATGACGAGGATTGTTCGGTATAATCATAAGTAAGTAATTGAAAAACACGATTATCTTTGTACGTAGTGCATGGATAATTCGTGGTCGTGATACTAATGAATACGATTATCTTAATGAATACACGATTATCTTTGTACGTAGTGCATGGATAATTCGTGGTCGTGATCTTAATGAATACACGATTATCTTTTGTACGTGGTGCATGGATAATTAAATGAATGTCGTGGATATCTTAATGAATACACGATTATCTTTGTACGTAGTGCATGGATAATTTGTGGTCGTGATCTTAATGAATACACGATTATCTTTGGTAGTAGTGCATGGATAATTTATGGTCGTGATCTTAATGAATACACGATTATCTTTGGTAGTAGTGCATGGATAATTTGTGGTGCGTGATCTTAATGAATACACGATTATCTTTTGGTAGTAGTGCATGGATAATTTCGTGGTCGTGATCTTAATGTATATCCTTGGCACGTAGTGCGGGGATGATTCGATGATATGGATTAATTATTTGGTGAGTCTCGTGATGAAATATTAATTCATGGATGTGGTAAAAGTCATCTTTGGTAGTAGTGCATTGATAGACATGGTATGATTATGACCCGAGGATTATTCGGTATAATCATGGTAGTAATTGAAAACACGAATATCCTTGGCGATTGGTGCATAGATAATTAGTGGTCATGATCTTATTAAAGCTGCGTCTCGGCATTATTGGTTTCTGAGTTGTATATCTTTGGCTGTAGTGCAAAGATGAATTGTTAATGAATATCTTTGGTAGGATTGCGAAGATGAATTTAATATTTTTAACGATAAAGGTATTCAAGGTATCCTCACCTCTTTATTATATCGAGTGCGTACCCTAATTTGGCGAAATTCCATAAGGAGGGAGATTGTGAGACCCAGATTTTATCGATAAAGATTTAAATTTTGTCGAAATAATTTTTAATATTATGGTGTGAATTTGAGATAAATATTATAGTTGTGGGTAGTATTTATAAATTTTGCAAAGTATCACAGTGGTTATATTATATTCGATTGGTGGGGAATATTCGGTTTAGCGAGGGAATATTCGTACAACAGCTCAATCATTGGTGGACCCACAAGCGAAATTATTGTCGGATTGAAAGCGACAAAAATATTTTATTGAAATAACGGCGGAAGTTTTCTGGTTAATCTTGTTGAACTACTCGGTAGTAAAAAAATGCGATGTCGTGTGGTGGTTGCGTAGTACGCGGTATTGATTATTGATCTTATGTGAGAAGTCACTCGGTTTGATTCCATTATTGTCGATTAATAATATGAATTATTATAGCGATAATGACGTTTTGTTTTATTTCGTATTATTAACGTAATAAAAGCGAAACATCTTTTATATAAAAGCAGAATACTTTATTAAAGTTATTACATAAATAGAATATATTATATTTTTTATTGTGTATAGTGTTTTTGCATAGTGTTTTTGCATAGTGTTTGCATAGTAAAATGTTTTATATAAATAGAATATATGATATTTTATTTAAAAGATTTTGCTTTAAATATGGACCGTCAGATTAAAGTAAATCAACCTGGATAGATTCATGGATTAATTACTATGCATTCTATTTTCCTATAAATAGAAGCTCATTCCTTCATTATTTTCTTACGAATTCTTTGAAACTCTGAGAGAGAAATTATAGAGAGAAACTATAGAGAGAAAATATATAGAGAAAAGAAGAAGAGTATGATACGGTACTTCACTACTTTGATATCCGGTGTCTTTTTACGGTAAGGGATATTATTTGTTGTATGCCGTAAGGGGTGTTATTCTTTCTTATTCATGAAGAGAACTTACATTATTCCATTCTTTATTATTACATTGGAATAACTTTTGTCTGTGGCATACCTATACTTGGTGAAATCCTCTGTTATTCCATTCTTTATTATTACTGTTGGAATAACTTTGTATCTGTGGCATACCCTATCATGATCTGTATCGTGGTTTACCTATACTTGGTGACATTCTTCTATTATTATACATTGGAACATCACATGCATGTGTTTTTACAGGACTGGTTTCCATCTTTATTATTATTACATTGGAATCATCACATGCGTGTGTTTTACGGACTGGTTAAAATCTTTATCATTACATTGGAATATCTATCGTGTGTTTTTTTAGGATGCAGTTCCATCTTTATTATACATTGGAACATCACATCGGTGTGAATTTCACGACTGGTTCCGTTATTATTATTACATTGGAATAACTTTACATCATCTGCAATCTGCGCGTGCGTGGTGATTTCCTTTGTTATACCATTCTTTATTATACCGGTTTGGTTAAAACTTTGACTTCTATACTCCATGAAATTAGTAGAATATCCTTGATATTTGCGTTTCATCGATATCTTTTCATGGAAATATTCTTACGATCATTCTTGAATTTTACTCTACAAAGCAGTATCTTGTTGACAATTTGGGCGTTCTTAATTCTGGATAAAATAATTCTTGAACTTGTTTTATTGAATTATTATGTCATTGTCATCATCCTCATGTTATATTATGTTATCTTTGGCTTACGTGCATAGATGAACTTAGTATGATTATGACCGGGGTTCATTCGGTATAATCATGGCTTGATATAAATGATGTGACAAAAGTCCTCGATTGTTTTGTAATGCGTTGGTGGATAGTTTTTGGTATGATTATGACCGGGGTGATTCGGTATAGTCGTGACCATTGATAATTTGATGAAAATCCTTGGCCAAGTAGTACGGGGATGATTAGATATTGTGGTTTATTCATTAAAATTTGAGTCTCGAGTGATAAAATTGATGAAAACCTTTTAAAACCTAAAAGATAGTAGACTTTATTTTCTACTTGACTCTTTTAATGGATTGCACATTCATTGCAGATTAAAGCTGGTTGTCTATTGTATTTTATCGGTTTAACACATTGAAGGCTAATGATAATTTATTACGCATTATCTTAGTCATAATATTTCTTCTTTGGGCTAGTTGAGCTCACCCTTTCTTCTTTCTTTGTTCTCTTTAGGAAATGAGAATATATATTTGGAGACGAGTCGGGGAGCAGAGTAATGGTCGAGAGGATAGCATTAGTAGTCCTCACTATTACGTGAAATAGTGTGATAATAGTTGTAATGAGGACTCCTTTTGAGTTTGTATAATATCTAGTAGACAATATTTCTATTCAAACTCACGATTTATATGTCGTATGTTATCTGACGGATGTATAATTAAGTTTGTATTTGAATTTATGTACCATGTAAGTGGCGACCCAAGATGGGTGGCGTATTATACCTAATTTTTGAGGCGTCATAACTTCTTGATGTAATTCTATCCTTATGGTGAGAATATTCACGTTGATGTTCTCTCTCTATTCTCGGTATATGCTTTCTCTTGGTGGCTCCTGCATACTACCGCCATCTCGACCTTGAGAACCAACGGTATGCTTTCTTTGATAGATTGATCTCCTTCTATAATTAAGTTTGTATTTGAATGCTCCGGCTCCTTTATGGTGTACATCCTTATGCCTACTACGTGGCGAACATAAGTGGAGATGGGTCGGCGTATACCTAATCTTTTGAAGAACCTCTAAAGGCGTCCATCATCTTCGCTAACTTGGCGGTTTTGTCATCCCGACCACTTCGGTGATGGGTTTTAAGCGGAGAACCTTCCACCTCCATCCGATCTTGATCACGGCCTTTATCATCTAAGAAACACCAACCTTCGTCTGGCTCCACCATGAGCTCTCGAACGAGAACCCTTGGAAACATGTTTGGAAATGGTGCTCTCACGAGCACGAGCACTCTTTGAAGGACCCAGACGATCCTTAACAGAAATGTGTTGGAAAGATGAGCTCCTGACCCTGGTACATCCTTGATGTATCCATTTCTACTTCTCACCATCTTCTCCGACGTAGAACAAATAAAGTTTTGTGATTGAAAACTACAAGACACTAGAACACAGCCCTCCTTCTATCGTCAATGTTACCGCCAAGATCTTCTGCCAGGTCCCAATCACGTAAGACGTCCTGATCCTGCACACTAAACACGGTCGACACAAAAGCAGCGGCTTTGGCCAATCGTCGGGGGGATAGCTCAGGCGTGAGAGTCAGTACAGGCGATCACAAGGTTAACAATGGAGGATAAAATATCTAGTGTCTTGACAGAGAGAAAATTATCAGTTGCCTTTTTCTTGAAGACTTCCTTGCTATGTTATACTCTCGGGCCGGTTTCTGGTGCCACCCTTCTTGTCGAGACCACACCCCACTCCTCGATCATCTCTGCCGATTGCATGCGGTATCACCTTTTTTCCCCATTGTTTATGCCACCTAGTGCTATTTATAATTACATCCACATTAATGATCTGCAGACTTTTTGGTCAACAGCCTTCTTTTTTCATCATTATAAGTCAAAGATGGAGATATTTAATATCTAATGGAATTGATCCACTAGTCACCCAATCTTGTAAAGACTTAATGTAAATAAAATAGTGACTGGTGCCCGATAACATTAGAACACAATAATGAAGGCCGATATTGGCCCGAATAATTAAAGCAATCTATTCAACCCAATATATAAAATATTATGACCCAACAATTATATTTTTGGTTAGAAGGATTCATCAGACATGTTGTCTCCTTCAGACTTTTTGTTCTCTCCTACCTTTGTCTCTTTCCACTCCACGGGGCCGTATTTAATTTTCCTTTTTCTACAAGGTTGGGAATTTTTTCTTTTAATTCTTCATCATGTTCATATTTATTTTCCGCAATTCATAAAACAATCAAGAAATTAAGTCATGTCACTATGATTAATGATCAACTCACAGTACTTCCATTGGACCCCATTTTTTTTAAGAAAATATATATAAATAAACAGAGTCGAACTGAATATTGAGTTATTAAGATTTGATTTATAAAATTATTGAGTATAAAATAAAATTTGTTTAAGGGTTGGTTTAACTATTGAGTCGGGCATGATTTCAAATCTAGTCCGAAAAACTTTTCAAACAAATATAATCTAAATATCAATAAAAAAAAATATAATTTTAAATCTAGCTAGATAGCAAATGACTTTTTCTATATGTACATATTAATTTTAAGTTCCACCCACTGGCCACTACTTAGCTACCAATTCTTCCATCAATTATTCCGAAGTTGACTATTTCTTTTTGTTAATTCCATGACACACCGCAAGCGCACATACACCGGTAGGGGTGTTTATCGGTAAAAAATTGAATCGAACCGAATTGTATCGTACAGAATATTGATAGTAGCTAATTTTATATATCGATATCTGGTTGGACTGGTATACCGAATCGGCAATATCGGTTCGGTACCGATTTTTATCGAAAATTATTATTATTATTATTATTATTATTATTATTATTATTATTATTATTATTATTATTATTATTATTATTATTATTATTTTATTAATATTAATATTTTTATTATTTTTAATATTATAATCATTATTTTTCTTTTATTATTATTATTAATAAATTATTACTAATAATAAAAAATTAGAAAACCGATATATATCGGTCCGGTTTGGTAAAACCGAACCATAAAAACGTCAGACCGAAACCAATACCGAAAAATCGATATATACCAATTTTTTTGTACCGAACTAAACGTGTACTTGTGTAAGAAGAGAGACAGGTGCAATATAATTCATTGACAAATTAAGGTGCTAGGGTTCATATGAACAAAACATGCTGGAAATATCATAATTTTTTTTGTCCTAGTTTATTTTTGGGTAGGTATGCGTAAGGTGGGGTGGGGAGTGCACCAAATGGGACATTTGTTGTGCACTCTCTCCATTTTAAAATTAAAGTACTTTTAATTTGGAAACGGGGGAAACAATTAAAAATAAAATGTGACATTTGGTTGAGTCGATTTTTAATAAATAAAAATGAAATAATATTTAGATATATTGTGTAAGTATACAAATAAGAATGGAATATGCATATACAACATCTATTAAAGTATATAAAATCACACTCAACTTTGGTACCTGTTTTTTTTGGGTACAAGTTTTAGTATCCATTTATGCATTTAATGCTTATTTGTATATGTATTCAAAGTAATTATGAGAATTGTTCATATTCAAAACAATAAATTTCACAACATTAATGAAAATTAATTATTCATATTTCTAGACCGTGTTCAGTTTAAAAGAAAAATGAGAATTGTTATATAGAGCAAACGAAAAAATGATAGTATATGGGTCAAAGGGTTCAAAAAGTAGAATTGCCTCTTTTTTTTTTTGGCTTTTTCAAGTGTTGCTTTTACCACCCACCCGGACCCGGCAGAGATCGAATTCATAATTGAGTGACTGAAAATTTCCTTCAGCAAAGCAAATACTACATTGACAAAGATAGATATAATAAAAGGTCCCTCAGATCATGTGTGGAGGTGCATTTTTTGTGAATAAATAATTAACAAGAGCTTGCTTTGCTTTCTGTCTTCACACTTTTTTCTTTAATATAAAAGAAAAGACTCCCAAATTTTTACACTAAAACACTTTGGTAAAAGCTATACAAAGCTTCAAGAAGTAGTAGTACTCCAACTGATTAAAAGAAATAGGCCGGCTAGTAATACCAAAACAATGTATAAGCATAATACTAGCTTGTAGTCGGTCGGTCGGTCTTTTCTGTAAATCTTAATGACAACTGTACAAGGAGAGGAGGAGGTCTTTCCACCGCATGCTTCACCATCTCCTACAACACATGAAAAATTACTCCCAAATATCGGTCTCTAGAAAAATGATTATTACTGACTCATCTCGAAGGCGATGGCTGTTGGGGAGTGTTAGATCCACCCTTTCGAGCATCCAAGCTCTCGGCTTGGGAGGCCAAGTACTCCAGCGCTACAACAATATCACTGATGAGGGGCCGGAATGTCGGTTGCTCTTGAAGACACATTGCAGTAATGGCAACAGTATGGTGCAAAGAACGGACAGAAAACTGTCCTTGCAGCAGGGGGTCAGCCATTTGAACAAACTTTCTCCGGTCTTTCAACAAAGGACGACACTGCAACAAGAACCAACAAAACAATATATTACACAAATCCAAAATTTCTAATAGATGGACCACAATTCATAGAGCTGCAAAATAAAGAACAATAGAAAAAAAAAATCTACAGAAAAACAAACTAGTTTACATACAAAAATGGTGAGAGCAAGAAACTCGAATCAATTGAAATTTCATGGGTAAGAAGAGGTGAAAGAGGGAAACCTGCTGCTTAGAATATAGAAAATTTAATTCAAGAATAGATTTCTTTTTGAGTCCCTATTATTGCAGTCAATATTTTTCAAATGAAGATCTAGTAATCAAAAAATGTAAGATAATGATAACGAATAACCCACCCAAACAACCAAGTTCTGCTCTCCAGACTTCTTAGTGTTGTCAATTGCCCTGCGCCCTGTAATCAGCTCCATCAGAACCACACCAAAGCTATAAATATCGGATTTTAGAGTCAGTTTGCCACTCATGGCATATTCTGGGGCGCAGTATCCATAAGTCCCCATCACTCGTGTTGAAACATGAGTGTTGTCACCAACAGGTCCCAGTTTAGCAAGTCCAAAGTCCGAGAGCTTTGGATTGAAATCATTATCCAGCAGTATATTCGATGACTTCAAATCACGATAGATAACAGGTGGACTTGCTTTACAGTGGAGATACTCAAGGCCACGAGCTGCACCAACAGCAATTTTCAGTCTTGTGCTCCATCCCAGTGGTTCCTTATCAGGTGCTATATCTGAGAACAGGAATCAACATACAGTCCAATTAAGACTTGTGCCAGAGAAAGGATGAGGTAATGCATTTAAATGTACATACAGCTTCAGAACCAAAACAAATGAAAATTGCATTGTTGTTAGACACAGTGAAAGGGTGCCTACTGTTTATGTTAGGAACATTGTGGTTACAATATGGCGAACTGTTTAAGGAGATCTAAACCCTTCAGATTTTCCAATGTAGCTACTTATGCATATAATCCATTGGTCAATTACTCATCATCCAAAACCAAAAACGACAAAAAGAAAATTAGCATATGAAATCACCAACATGGATTCAATTCATGATCAAGTAAATCTTACTACAGTCTCTACTTTTGCAAATCACATACAAGAAAAACAGTAATAATATGTGAAATCACCAAACGAATGTAGGAGAAGGCGATAATCTGCAATACTAGAATGTGGCACAACTTGGCCTCAAAGTTGGTTGACGTCAACCAGGACCACCTCAAAACTAGGAGAACGGATCACACTGCAGCAGAAACTGCTCAACAATGTACAGAGTAGTGCATAAAGCCAATGAATATGTACATCATTTAAATACATGCAAATTAGGACTTCACTAATTTCACATTGTTTCAAGGCAATAATGAGAACATGATTACTCTTCTCTACCAAGTTTAAGATGAAGTAAACCACATTGGACTGGCAACAGCGTTAAGTAATGAAATTATAGGATCAAAATATTCCAAAACCGTGCTATGAACTTCATTCAATATTTAATACTTCCACTGTTGAGTGGACTTTCCTTTTTTGAACGTCCCAAAATGATAGTTCACTTTCAAATTAACGTGCAAAATCTCATTATTATTACGTTTAAGACTTGTCCAATTAAAGTCAAACTTCCTTGAAAGCGTTGCCTTTTAAAGTGGTGCTCATTTTAGGATGGAGGAGGTACGTTAGTAAGGAGTGTTGAAAGCAAGAATGAATCTGGTCAAAGTGAAGTATGAGTAGACCTTGTCAACTACAAATAAACAGGAGTTGTACACATTCAATGCATATGTAAGATTCGACACTATACATTTACTTTAAAGACTTTCAGGGGATAACTAAATCTATTTTAAATTACAAAAATAGTAATTACATGTGTTTCAGAAAGAAAGAAAAATACTTCCCAGGGTATTATTTATTAACATGAAACTAGTATACTTTAATATAAATTTAAACCATACTTTCAATTATTTTGCCTTGTATGAATAGATGCGGGCAACAATATGTTTCTGATCTTATGATTAAAGAAGAACCCATACTAGGAAGCAAATCAGTAGAAGGGAGAAATAGGTGGATTATCCTAGATTATTCAACTTCAGAGCAATATTCCAATCAATATACAGGTTTTTGAATAGTCCATCCTATACATTAGTTATTAGAGAAGAAAGTGCTACACAAGGACATTCTCTTTGTAAAAAATAAAAAATAAAGAAGAGTTATGCAAATATATACATCTTTAAATTATATTTTTGAAAATTTATGTCAGAAATAAGAAGAGGAAATCAACACAATTGTGGGAGAAAACAATCTTCTGCTCACATCAAGAGAATCAACATTGAATGAAGATAAGAAATATCTTGGAATATATCCTTCAGTCAAAAGAAGCAGCACAAAAAAAATAGCCGACGTTATCAGCAGCACTTAACTAATAGGATTCATGACCTAGATTTACACAAATGAAATGTACAAAAAGTTAGTACAAAGTGATATCAGAGTAACAGTTCACAGCAGATGAATTCAAGTGTTAAACATGAAAGCAAGAAACTAAATATAGCATAGTAAGGTTGTGAGAAGTTTGAACTTTATACAAATCCAGCCTAAGAAAAATGGAAGATTTTCAGAAGAACAAAATGGTGATAAAATCAATGATAGAAAGACATTAAAAAACTTGGAATAATTATTATATCCAAAATCAAGATTAAGAAACAACATGAGAAATTAAAAAATCAAAAACCATGAAAACAACATTTATAGAGAGGGAAAAAATAAAAAATCTGATAATATACAGATACCATTAAGGACTACCTAAAAGATGATTCTCCAGGCTACCCATTGGCATGTACTCATAAACCAAAAGTCTCTGATCCCCATCAGTGCAATAGCCAATCAACGTGACAAGATTGGAATGGTGCAGCAGACTTAACATAAGAACCTCCACAATAAATTCTTGGTTCCCCTGAAGCCCGTTAAGATTAAGCTTTTTGATAGCAACAACCTGGTCAGCATTATGTTGAGACCTACTGCAAATGAGTAATGGAAGTTCATCCAGAAACTTCTGGAGTTCAAAGCTTCAAACCATAAGGATTCCTTGTGGGTTTAATGGTGTCAGACACTCATGTTAACAAATAGGAATTTATGGTCATGCACAATAGCATTAGCAGCCCTCTTGGACATAAAAAGAATTGATAGAAATTAAGAGAAACAGCTAGCTGGATGATCAGATACAAATAGCCAACTGAGGAATATCTGCCTATGGATAGATAATTGGCATCCTTTTAGGCCTCTTAAACAAAGATATGAAGAAGTGCATATGATGCAGCCAGTTCAGATGAAGATAGAATAGCTGATGCTAAAGCAACAAATGAGCTGAACTCCATATAATGTGGAATGATTTCTAACTGGCAACCAAAGGAATTAATGTCTGTGGATACATAATTGGCATTTTATTGGGCCTCTTAAACAAAGATATCAAGAATTTTTTATGACGCAGCCAGTTCAGATGAACCTAGAATTGCTTATAAGCAATTAATAACTTGTCTTTCCATCATCCAACATAGGAGCTGAACTTCATATGATGTGGAGCAATTTTGAACTGTAAATAGAAGTATAGTAGTGCCCATACTTGGGAGGATTTGAAACATCATGGAGCTGATATAATTTATGCTCTTTCTCAATACCTCTAGCTTACCAGGTTTGGGACCCACTCCTTAGAAGTTCATGTGCACAAATGCATGTGTCATCACCTCATTGGTCAGAGACATTCCTAACTGTACTTTTATCAGCAAGACTAGTCTAGACGCAAGGAACAAACAGAAGGAACAATGACAAATTTGAGGGGATTACTGTGTATCTGCTAATAAGATGAATCAGAATCCAAAACCATCTATCTTTTTAAAGTGTCCATTCTGCCTAGTGCCTGAACATGGGCGATAGCTACGCATATGCTCAAGTACTAGAGAAGCAAGGGAGTAAGACATGGTGCTACATATGGTTTTTCGTCAATTTGAAGAATGAATCAAAATGCATTAGCTATTACCATGTAGTATGTCTAGAACAGAAACTTGAGCATATACCCATAGATGCATCAAGTTATGAGCTAGTCCAAAGAAATTGAGACACTCCTCCAAGCTAGATCTTCAATTAAGATAAAATTCCTGGGAAACCAGAAAAAGTAGATTGTTCTTTGCCAGTCTTGAACAATTTTTAAAGACCTTTCTTTTAGTGGTGTTTTAGTGAGTACATTTTGTGTTGTTTGTAACATGGAAGCCCCTTAGTAGTTTGTAAATATTTAGTATTTAATAAAGAAACATACACTTAACCAACAACAAGAAAGAGAGTTGGACATGAATGAAAATCAACGTTGTGCTTACAACATGTACCACCTCTATCCCAAAACGAGAGCCCACACAGTTCATAGTTTTTAAGAAAAAGTTAAGATTTAATATAATCAACATCCATCAAATAAAACTTATTTGCATTAAGATTTGATACATGTTCTTAAAAGTGAATTCTTATTTTCAAACATCCCACAAAGGAAACTTGGACTGCAAACAATTTCAATGCATTTTATTCATATAAAAATGAAAGAAACTTCATAAATGCACAATTCACCTGTCCTGACTCCAGACGTCCCTTGTAAACACTTCCAAATCCTCCTTCCCCAATCAAATTAACATCTCTAAAATTTTGTGCTGCGGAGGCAAGTTCACGAAATGTGTAGCTACGTGCCCCCATATCCTTTTGGTAGTGCTTTCCTTGTCTTTTCCTCTCAATAAACCTGCTCCCCTCTCTCTTTCTGCACACGATTGCACAATTCAACACAAACCCAATTATACCCAAACAAGAGAAATATCGAACACCATAATATCCACCCATTAACAATATAATTATCCTTTTTACCACTTCCTTTCCCGTTTGACTTTCCCTTTCCATAAGCTGCGCAACAAATGAATAGTTAAAGTTAAGCACATTGTACAAAATAATGAAAAAGGGAATGAAAAGTGAAAACCTGAAGATTCAGCTGTTCGAATTCCGGTATCGTCATCATAATTCTGGACATCTTTCCGGCGAGGACTGAAGCAAGAAAAGCAACTCATCTGTATATCCACAAAGTAGATAGGAAAAAAGACCAAAATTCCACCTTTTATTACTGAAAAAGAAAAAAAACTAACTTTATAATAGCTACAGAATCAGAGAACGCGGCTATAGGTGAACAACCAAAAAGCTTAGAGAAATTTCATTCTCTAGCCTGCAAAACGGAGAGATCGAGAAACTTGAACCCTAGATCTACATGAGTAGCAATTTTCCGACCAAATCCAACCGGAAAAATATTATAAATTTACAACTGTACATACAAACTCCTTAACAATTACAAATAAAATTGAAAGAATTAAAGAATTCGGAACAAAACAAGAAGAAATACAAAAAAAAAATGTTGATTTGGGGTTAACGAGAGCAGGAACTGAACAGGATTTTTGTGCTGTATACAGCTACCAAATGGTAATTTACTCCACTTTCCTTCTTTAAATTAAAAGTGGTCTAAATAACAATAACTCGAACTTTGTATGTGTGTAAGAGAGAGAGTGTGGGCCTTTTTTTGGACATTAAAAGCCTTTGATGATTGTTGCAGGTCGCTCTCCTCCTCAACTTCTCTCTTTCTATTTCTTCCTAACGCGGGATTTAAACGTTTCGGTCCGGGAAAGATTTGTTTTTTACCATTATGCCATCGTCAGTCAATTGTTTTACAGAATTCCAACCGACCGTTCACTTTTACAGTTATAGTCTGGTCAACGATAAAATCACTATCAAATGACCCGTTTTTATTGTGGGAAAACAAGATTGTTTATTTAAAAAAAAATTACTATTATCATTAAATAAGAAGTCATTTTTCTGATCCTCTGAAAACATAATAAAATTTTCATACCAAACGCGTTTATTTTTATATATAATTTTTTATAAAATTTGTGATAAATTTCACATTTATAAAATAAAAATTTATTATAATATATAAAAATTTTAATAAGATATTTTCATATAAAATGAGAGATGAAAATCTTAATTCCAATGACAATAGTTGCAATAAATAAATATTTAACAATATTAAATGACCGCGTTCACGTGATCAGAAAACAAGATTGTTTTAATTTTTAATTTTTACACAAAAAATTACTATTATCATTAAATAAAGTCAAGTCATCCACTTGCATTATTCTCTAAATACATAATAAAATTTCATGTTTAATAAGTAATCTTTTTTCGTACGATAATAATGAATTTATATTTATATTATATATATATATATATATATATATATATATATATATTGTTAATATATTGATGATAAATTTTACATTTATAAGTTTTATAATAAATTTATCATGTAATATATTTAACTCTCATGAGTAGGACTTAGGAAGTCTACGTCTATTCTTGTTTATAACGGCAGAATTGTCAAACCATGTCTTTTGGGTGAGTGAATTAATTATTAAGAAATAAGTCTTCATTTAAAAAATATCTTTCATCTTGTCCCTAATTAATTATTTCTCTCTAAATTAAATGTGAGTTGTCTCAAATTCATTTTCTATAACTTTGAATTAAAATAAATTACTGATAATTAATTATTTCTCACTCTACAATTATATTTACCTCTAAGCATATTAAATAAATGGGGGTAAATTGTGGGGGAAAAATAGTTGGTTGATTAAGCCCATAGAGATTCCAAATACATGCATCTGGCATATATGTGTGTGTGTATATGAAATTATGTCATATGTGAATATCTTTTTTTATGTATGTAATAGTAATATTGTTATTTTTTTTGCGCTTACATTGTAACCGAGGCTCGAGTAACATTTACCATGAGCTCGTACTTTGAATTGGTCACAATAATTTCTCATACCGGAGGCTTGTTCCTTTCATTCATAATTAAATTAAAATAGATAAATAAACAATTAGTTAGTTTATAAAATTGAAAATTAATATAATTTAATTTTAACTAATGCGATAATTAAATAATTTAAAGAAATTCCTAAGTATTACTATATGAGAAATTTTTGAATTTTAAGACTTTTTAAATTAATTATAATATCCAAATAAAATAAGATTACCTATATTACAAAGCAGGAGGATCTATATTATAAAATGGGAGGAAAAAGTTAGCATTTAATTGGGTATAAAGAAAATTGTAAAACATTTTACTTTTCTATTTAATTAATAAGATGAATTTGGATAAAGAAAGAGCAAGTAGAAGTTGAATGAAATCACGCGACGACGTGAATAAAATCCAGTTTTAATTATTTAAAAAATAATAATAATGGGAATGAACTTTGTGTGCAACTGAAGGTCCAAGGTATTTTTATTTATTTTTACTACTCTGAACTCAACTCATATATTTCTAGTGGTTTAGACAAACATGACATGAGGGGTGAATTTAATAGCAAAACTAATGAAATTAACCCAACATTACCCATGTTCTTGATTTTCCAATTCAAACAAACTTCACATGAATGTATTATGTACTGTTTGACCCAAACCACCAAATCCAATTGATAGGATGAGGATTCAGCATACATACTTAAAAAGACTTTATGCGATTTTCCAATTCAAACAACCTTGACCCAAACCACCATTCACATGAATGTATTATGTACTTACCATAGAATGAGAACTATTTTTTTCTTCCTGTATACAATGCATACATACAGCAAAACAAAAACACTGGTTTTAAAATAAAAAGAAATTAATTCCATGTACATATTTGATTCAACTCATAAACAAAGAAAATTGAAATAATAAAAGATTTGGAAGTACAACAATTCTTTTCTTTCCTGGATCTGGATGGTTGGTGTACCATTTTTTTGGTTCACTCAACCTCAACCTACCTACATCCCAAAAAAATGATCACACATATATCCATCCCTCTCTATAAAATTTCAACATCTCTCTGCTTTATGTTTTCCAATCCATGTTGATGAATTGGCTCCAAACCATCTCTCTGACAGCTCCTTCAACCCGTTATCACGTACCTCGCAAAATTTCTCCGGCCACCCTTCGGGTTCAACTGCCAAATTGCCTAGCCCTGGTGTCCGATCATTCGAACGTAGATTAGTGCTTTGCGTCCAATCCACCACATAAGCCGAAACCCGTCTCCTAAACTTGGCCTTAAACTCGGACCACGCTTGAGATTTATAGTGATTAACCACAGTATTTTGTTTATTAATTTTCTTCGCCCTCTGTAACCTTCTTTCAATTGAAAATAATGTATCACATTAAGCAAAGAATCGTGAATAGCATCCAACAGAACAATAGACTTGTGACGATTCTCCATCCGCTTTCGACAATTGTACCCTTGCTTTACTCCCACTACCGGATGTGATTTTTGATTGGAAGGTCCGAATTCGTGACAAGCAATCATGATTTCCCCAACTTGTGGCTTCGATTCTAGTTGTGGCTCGCTATCATTTGTTAACAAAGATTGTAACATAGATTTTGATGGGTTTGACGAATTAGACCATGAATCAGAGTAGACAAATTCATCCACGTCCACGTACATCATCCATGTACATGAATCCTTTGCGCTAATGGCGCAATGAGAAAAACCGGATTCTTGTGTTTTGGGCCATAGCCAAAATTTTGTACCAACATCAAATCCCTCTTTCTTAAGCTTCTCTACAACTTTATTCAAGTCATCGTCGCTCTCATTATCATATAATATGAATTTATCAACTCCAATCTTGGAATGGTAAATTACCCATTCTTCCAAGAACTTGGCCACATTGTAAACCATGGTGCAGGCGCACAATAGCGCTTTTGGCTCTTGGGTTGCTACTAACTTGCGCGCAGGGGAGCCGTAGGCGATGGAGGGAAGTACTCGTTTATCTGATGAAAACTCGATGGATACTTTGACCAGCGAAGAGGAGGAGAGAGACACCGCCGTTGAATCCGGAAGTTGACAGCGGAATACTTCCTGAATTGAGCTCGTAACGGCTGTCCTGACGCCGTTAACCACGTCATCCCCAAACACGCAATTAAACTCTCGCGGGTCCCTTTTCATCCTTTGGCGCTTGTTCACGCCTTTTACAAACACCACGACGTCGTTGTCCGTGAACATCACATCATAGGCCAGATAGTCCCACCGGAGCATGTCCGGCAGCCTAGTAACGCTCGCCGGGTAATTTTCGACCGGCGATTTGACCAAAACAAGCTGCGGAAAAGGCAACCGGCGACGGAGTTTGTTCGGAAGCTCACAAGTAAACGTAGCCCGATCGGGATTCGGTAAAACTCCTGATGGATGAGCCGGAGAAACATCGTTGTTAAGGAAGAGGCAAAGAAATTCGCCGGAATTTACAGGTAACGGAGTATTATCCGGTGTGATAACGACGAGGACTTGCCAAGCAGGAAGGAGAATAGCGAAATTGGAGATTGACGTCGGCGACAAGGCGGGAGATGTCGAGGCCGTCGTATCAGGATTAACGGAGGAAAGATAAGAATTGGTATGTTTAATAGTAACCTGTTCTACATGGAGGAGTTGATTGTAATCAAAGGAAGTGAAAGGAAAGGGAGATTGCTGGAGAAGTTGGTCGTCGGGAAATGAATTGGAAACGATGTTGTGATAGAGTGAAGCAAAAAGACGATAGAGCCCACGATGTATAGAAGAGTCCATCGGAGTTTTCGGGCCATCGTTAAACAAGAGAGGTAGAGAGAAAAAGAAGGGAGGGAAGGAGGGAACGGGTGAATTTAAAAGGCCGACTGCGAGCTATTTTATTTTGTACCAGGGACCCACTACTAGTAATAGGAAGCCTTAAATATGATTTATGGTCGTATTCCATTTTGATAATTTATCTTTTAATTTTGTTATTCGATCAAAAATTGCTGAAGAGTCATCTGTAACTGATATATCTTAAAAAAATAACTTTTTTACCATTTTGTTAAATTAAAATATGAAATAAATTTAACAAATTATTTTTTATTCTCAATTAAAACAAAACAAAACAAAAATAAGTCAAATCTCCTTATTTCGATCGGATCTTCGTTGATGAAGAATCATCTACCTCCTCAGCTTTCTAATCCAGGTTGGTTGTCTAATCCATGTTAATACTCGTTTTAATGATATATAATTTTTTTTTAATTGACTCTGTGTATAACTGAGTCTAAATTTCCGGAGGGAGTATCAAATAAGATTGACACACTTTTTTCTAACCTATGAATATCATCAACAAAACTAAAGTCCAATATTTTATTTAATTAATTATTCTCAACCACCAACTCTGATCGAATCTTCCATTCCGACTTTATTTAAATCGTGACGTTTTGGACATGCTTAGATTGATTTGACCTGATCGAATATAACACTTAACTATGAAAATGAAGGTGATTTGGAAATTAATAAAACTAAATATAATCCTCCCGTCTTAATTAAAATTGTCACACAAATTAGGAGAGGAAAACAAGGTAAATGAGCGACTTAACTTTTTGAGAGTTATAATTCACCCCATGTGGGAGGATATATTTTCATGTGAAATATTTGTGTTTCTTAATTTTATTTATATTTTAGTTAATCTTTTCTAAGACAGAGGGAATATACGTATATTCTAGTTTATATGTTGTCTAAAATTATGTATTTCTTTTTTTTGTTGTATACTTATATTTCAAAATCATAGCTTAATATTGAGTAAATACGATGGTCACATCAATTTGTAACGTATCATTTTATGATTATTAAAAATACAAAAAAATAAAATAAAATATGATACGTAAATTTTAATTTTGAAATGAAATGGGATGGACTTATACTGGGCGGCCCAATTGTGAGTTGGGTTTTTATTGCCTATGTATTATTGTACAATGTGGAAAAGTAACCCAAATCCAAATCCAGTTGTTGGGGGTTTATGGACTTGTTGGTTATGCCGCCGGTTCATAGGAATGCAGGTGCCTCCCTCCTACACATGATATTCATAAACCTTTCATTTGGGAACATAAACTCAAACTAATAGTTGTAGTGAAATTTAATTGAAGTAGATTCTGAAGGATATTACCCATTCCAACGTCATTGCTGAGTGAAATCCCTACCGCCATCTCTCTTCCTGATTGATACCAAGTATTTAGATTAGGGTTTTATTAGATGGAATTGGGTTAAGACTTTGGAGGCAGCTTTTTTAATTTTTAGAGTTGTAGGCTTAAATTTGTATAGAAGTTGGGCTAACTTGTTGTTTTTGGGTTGGGCTGTACAGAAGTGGGGGTTAGCTTTGGGCTGGTATTGTGTCACCAGGCCTGCTGGCCAGGTCAAGCTCAGACCTTTTTTCAGGCCAGATCACATGTTAAAAATGAGGCCTGGGGCCTTCAAGCTGAGCTTTTTCAGTCCAAGTCTAGGCCGGACCAAGGTCAGGCCTCAAGTTTTTTGTGCACCTCTGCCGCCAGGCGCCAGTAATGACATGACTCCAAAAGTTAGAAGTTATCTTTTACTTTTTGAAAATAAAAGACAAATATACAAGTTGTCTTTTAATTATATTTAAAATTAAATTAATCATACCAATTTTAGTTTTGAAACTATCTCATATTCATTTTTTTAAACGACCTAAAAAAGCTTAAATATAGTAAGCATTTAATTGACGAAACAGTGCGATGTCATGAAAATATATACTTTAAAATTTATAATATTTTTTTTAATAAAAGTATTTTAGTAGGAAAGTTAAAATAATATTGATTACACTGTTATAAAAGTGTTTTCAAGAAAGTAAAAGACAAATTTAATTTTGAATATAATAATTCTTGTATTTAATAGTACTGTTCAAGTAATTTATAATGGTTATAATTGTATTGTCCAATTTAAGTAAATTTATATCAACATTGGATTTGACTCGTTTAATTTTAAATCAACATTGATTCTATATTTTAAAATAGACATATTTTAATTATATTTTCTTTTGATAAAAATTTGTAATTTGTTTCATCTGTTCCATATTATTCCATGATCGTCAATTTTTTAAAGTCAATTTAAAAAATTTTAAACTCAAAATTGATATATAAATTATTTTAATAATAAACAATAGAAGCGATGAATATTATAAATTATATAAAAAGTATTACACATTATAAGTTATTTTGTTTTGTAATTTTAATGTGTTATTTTAATTTTAATTTTAAATTGTCTCAAATTAATTTTAAAATTAATAATAATTATATATAATTTGGCAGAGAGGGTATTAATTAAAATAAATAAATAGTAAATTGATACTACATAATCACGGCCCAAATTAGAGAATAGCAATAGGGGAAGAGTATGAAATTTTGTGTATCCCGCCTAAAAACTCGAAAAGGGAAATATTTTCATATTTCATTACCTATGCTTTTCATTGATTTATTACTTCCCCAGCCCCAAGCCATACCCTTCCTCTTGTAACCTATAAACCCTACCGACTATCCTCTTTCCCCTCTGACTAACCTTAATTATTCTAGGTCTTTAATCCGGTATGTTTAGTTGGTTTCTCCCTAATTTTTTACCTATTCTTTCGATTATCGTGCTGGTATTTACTTGTTAAACTATATTAATCCAGGATTCGCCATGAAAGGAGGTAGATCCAAGGCCGAATCCGCGAAAACTGACAGCAGGTAATTGTTGGTTGTTAAGTCATGAGTATATATGTGTGTGTACGGTGTTAATTTTGTTTTCGTTGATGGTGATAGGCTTGCAGTGAACAAAGGCGGGCGAAAAACTAAGAAGGGAAAGGCCGCTAAGGACCCTAACAAACCTAAGAGGCCTCCCAGTGCTTTCTTTGTTTTCATGTATGTCACTTTTTGCTAATTTAGTAATAATGCTAATTATAAGTTTATTTTTCAGTAATTTGTTTTGATATATTTTAAATTTAAATTAAATAATTTTTTGTTGCAGGGAGGGCTTTAGAGTGCAGTTCAAAGAAAAAAATCCTGGAAATAAATCTGTGGCAGCTGTGAGTAATTATATTATAGTATTGCTATTTTCTGATTTTGTTTTCTTTCTAGTGATTCATTTATTATTAGTTTTGATTAGTTAAGTGTTGAATCATTAAACTGATTGAAAAACAGATTGGTAAGGCTGGTGGAGATAAATGGAGGTCAATGTCAAATGCTGTAAGTAATTCTGTAATTGACTTCAGAATGTTGTATATGTGAAACTACATGTTTTATTTTTAAATTATTTTACTAATATATCTATTGGATGGATAAAATACAGGATAAGGCTCCCTTTGTTGCCAAGGCAGAGCTAAGGAAGAAGGATTATGAAAAGAATATGCAAATCTATAACAAGAAACTGGTAAAGTATCCATAGTTTTTCATTTTGACCTTTTAACTTTATATATTGTATGTTGTGAAAGAAAAAAATGTAACCTTGAACTGAAATTAGGCTGGAGGTAATGATGATGAGGAATCTGATAAGTCTAAGTCTGAGGTCAATGATGAGGAAGATGAAGAGGGAAGTGAAGAGGTTTGCGAAAATAGTAGATATTTGCTTCTACTTAAATATTGCTATCCGATTGATTATTTTTTCTCCTTGTAGGAAGAAGATGATGATTGAACAAGTGGCGGGTTGTGTGTGGAAGGTGTGCGATGTTAGATCACCTTTTAGATGTCTTGTAGTTCTTAGTATATTTTAATCATTTTGCTAGTAGTGGCTATGTTGCCCCTCAAATCTATGGTTTTTGGTGCTAGACTAGTAGTGTGCACAGAATGGGTAATAATTGGTATTTTGCATCTAACTTGCATAGAGCAATTAATTTGTTACTGCAGAAGTTTCAGAAAAATGCTCTGGCTTATGTCAATTAACCTGTTTTTTTCTTCATTTGGAAAAAATCTGTAATTCTTTTGTTGATTCGTGCTCTTTAAATGATTCTTGTGATTCTTATTTTGTCTGATTTGAGATTTTTGCGGTCCAACTCCTATGTGACAGGAGAATTTGTTCATATGTTGCTTTTAACAAGGAGATATGTTAGGGATCCTGAATTGTATTGTTAATATTTTGCAGCACTTTAGTCTTGGTTTAATATCAGTTTGTTTGTTCTATTTATGTTTTGCTTTCCTGCAATGCCTATTGCAACATCTTGTGAAACCAAGTTGCACTTTACAAGCTGATCATTCAGCCAGCCATTAGGTGTCATTTGATAGCCTCAATCATTTGATCAGTTATGCTTTATGCATTGAGATTTTTGTTTTGTGATGTCTATTTTCAACTTTAATTTTTTGATCTGTTTTGTTTCTCTTGGTGAGTTGAGAAATCTGTGGTGTTTGTGTATGCACTTGTGGTGCTTGAGTATTGTATATATACTTATTTTAAATGCTTTGATAATTCATTTTGTTCCCATGAGTATGCCTTAATTTAGAAAATTGTTGCATCTTTTCCAAAGATAAAGAGTTTTTTACTTTTGAAGTTTTGCAAAATTATTAAATTGAAAATCTATTCAAATTTGTCATAACTTACTGTATTTTGTTGATTTAAAAATATCAATCTTAAATTATAGTATTTTGGAATTGACTTGAAAATTAAAATGTATTCTAATTTTGAACTGATTGAGTATTTAATACAAGAGTAATATATTATTTTGGTTATCACCATATATTTTTGTCATTAGCTCGTTATGAATGAGCAAAAGAAGAAAGTCTTTTTATGAGAAAAGTAAAATATGGGTCTTTTTATGAGAAAAGTAAAATATGGGGATAGCTATAGATGATATTGCTTTGGTGGATGCTTACTTTCCATACGGCAATTATTTGTTCCATTTATTATTTTTCTTACTATTCCTTGATTTGAGAAACTTCTTTAGTGTCTTAGATTTTATGAGATCCTAAATTTTATCAATAAAAATTTAAATTTTGTCGAAATAATTTTTAATATTATGGTGTGAATTTGAGATAATATTATAGTTGTGGGTAGTATTTATAAATTTTGCAAAGTATGCAAGTGGTTATATTATATTCAATTCAATTGGGGAAATATTAGGTTTAGCGAGGGAATATTAAATCAATGATAACTACTCAATCATTGGTGGACCCCCTAGCAATGTAATTATTGTCGAATTGAAAAACGACAAAAATATTTTATTGAAATAACAATGGAAGTTTTACGGTTGATCTTGTTGAACTACTTTCGGTAGTAAAAAATATGATAATACTTGTGGTTGCGTAGTAGTAGCGCGGTATTGATTATTGATCTTATGTGAGAAGTCACTCGGTTTGATTCCATTATTGTCGATTAATAATATGAATTATTATAGCGATAATGACGTTTTGTTTTATTTGTATTATTAACGTAATAAAAGCGAAACATCTTTTCATATAAAAGCAGAATACTTTATTAAAGTTATTACATAAATAGAATATATTATATTTTATTATGCGTAGTGTTTTGCGTAGTGTTCAGATAGTAAAATATTTTTATATAAATAGAATATATGATATTTTATTTAAAAGATTTTGCTTTAAATATGGACCGTCGATTAAATTAATCAATCTGGATAGTTCATGGATTAATTACTATGCATTTTATTTTCTTATAAATAGAAAGCTCATTCCTTCATTATTTTCTTACGAATTCACTTTGAAACTACAGATAGAGAAATTATAGAGAGAAGCTATATAGAGAAAATCTATAGAGAGAAAGAAGAAGAGTATACGGTACTTCACTACTTTGATATTCAAAGGTGTCTTTTACGGTGAGGATATTATTTATTGTACAAGTAAAGGGGTGTTATTCTTCTTATTCATGAGAGAACTAACATTATTCCATTCATTATTATTCATTAGAATAACTTTTTGTAAAAGTGGCATACTACTATACATAACTTTTGTATCTGTGGCATACCCTATACTTGGTTAAATCCTTATATTATTCCATTCTTATTTATTACATTGGAATAACTTTGTATCATGGAATCCCTATACTTGGTGATCTTCTTACATTATTCCATTCTTTATTATTACATTGGAATATCACATGCGTGTGTTTTACAGGACTGGTTCCATTGTTTATTATTCGCATTTATTATTACATTTGGAATATCACATGCGTGTGTTTTACTTTGGACTTGGTTCCATTGTTTATTATTATGTGCATAGATGAACTTAGTATGATTATGATCGGGGATCATTCGGTATAATCGTGGCTTGATATAAATGATGTGACAAAAGTCCTCGATTGGCACTGTGAATCGATGATGGATAGTTTTTGGTATGATTATGACAATGGGGGTAATTCGGTATAGTCATGACCATTGATAATTTGATGAAAATCCTTGACCGTGGTACAGGGATTAGATATTGTGGTTTATTCATTAAACTGAGTCTTAGTGATAAAAATTGATGAAAACCTTTTAAAATCTAAAAGATAGTAGATTTATTTTCTACTTGACTCTTTTAATGGATTGCATATTCCGCTGCAGTTAAACTAGTTGTCTATTGTATTTTATCAATTTAACATTGTTGAAGACTAATGATAATTTATTTTGCATTATCTTAGTTATAATATTTCTTACTGGGCTAGTTGAGCTCACCCTTTCTTTCACTGTTCTCTTCAGGAAATAAGAATATAGCTGGGACGAGTCGGGAAAAAGAGTGATGGTCCCGAAGATAGTATTAGTAGTCCTCACTATTCTGTTAAATAGTGTGATAATAGTTGTAATGAGGACTCCTTTTGAGTTTGTATAATATCTAGTAGACAATATTTGTATTCAAACTCACAGTTTATGTCGTATTGTACACGACAGTTATATTAGTAAGTTGTATTTGAATTTATGTACCATGTAAGTGGCGACCCAAGATGGGTGACGTATACCTAATTTTGGGGGCGTCACAGATTTTGTGTAGTTAGTATTGTTATTATTTGATAACAAGTTTTCATGAATTATAGGATAAAATGTGATATATCTAATGCATACATGGGTTTTATTTGTGAATAATGTTTTTTTTTTAATAATTTGTATCATTATTTGTCATTGTTAACGCCAAGATCTACTCCGACGTCTCAATTACGTAAAACGCTTTGATCCTGCACAGTAAACACGATAAACACCACAAGCTTGACGGCCGGACCGCCGGGGGATAGTTCAGGCGTGAGAGTCAGTATACGTGTTCACAAGGTTAACAAATGGAGGATGTAATGTCTAGTGTATTAAAAGAGATAATAATTCTCAGTTGTGTGTGTATGTGAATATGAATATGTATGAGAACGTACCTGTTTGTGAAGACTTGGTTGATTGGTGATACTCTTTTGCGGTGCCATCGTGCCACCCACTACCGACCGACATGACTCCGTGATGATCGATGGGTCTGCCTGCTTTGTCTCATAGATCTCTACTCACTACCTTTGGTCACTGTTTATGCCGCCGGTTGGCTATATTTCCATCTACATTAATGCATGGCAGGTGTCTTAATCAACTGTCATGCTTTTTCATCATTATAAGTCAAAGTAATAGATATTAAATGATATGATGGGTTAATCCAATGAACCGACTCGGTTTTATAGGATTAAATAAAAGTAATATGGTAACTAAGCTCAGTGACTTTCAAAGTTAAATAATGAAGGCCAAATGGATTAATTTAATAAATAAGCCAAACTTACTCAACCCAAAGAAGGGAAATATAATGAACCAACAGTCATCAATAGAAAAGGATCACAAAAAGCGGGGAGAAGACATGTTTGATTAGTTGTTACATTTAGGAGCAACTTTTGAATGTTCATTTGGGCATGCAGCTAGACAGACAGACATACAGTGTTATACTTATTATACACCTCAACTTTCTCCTTCTTGGTTGGCAGTCAAAAGTTATTAACGGTTAAAAAGTTGGTAAAGGTGATGAGCTCAAGTAGCTTGAAGATGATTGTAAGATACGTGGGGGAAAAAATGGTGAAGACCAATAATATTCCGATGATAATTGTAGTCGTAATAAGCCGGTGACCGACAACCGTAGCCGCGGGAAAAATCTTCCGGTGTGAGAATTAGTATGACATTTTAGACATTAACAATATATTAGGGATATTACTTTAGGGAGCGAGTATTTTTGTGCATAATAGAATTTACCTTATAGCATTCACAATAATTTTCCTAATAAATTCTCAATTCGCAACTTTAAAGAATATAACGGTCAAAACAGTTGTAACTTTCAAATTTTAATTTTTAATTTTTAAATTTAATTATTTAAAGAATCAATATAAGGAACATGTTAGTTACCTACTCAAATTTTTATCTTGCATAATGACCTAATAAAAATACTATTCTGAATGCTTACCTTTTGCTTAAGCCATATATATAGAGGGAGGTAGTCAGCCTAGCTACTTTGGCTTGATCACCATTCTATCTAGGCCACTTGGTTTAATTTCCATGACCAAATAAATTATTTGGGCTTCATGTTTGAGGCTCATTTGGTAATATTATACACCCTAACACATAACAAATGAGTAGTATTTTTAAATTTGTAGGGATGAGAGGGGAAGAAATTTTGTGACTGAAGGCTCCGTTTGCTGAGAAAGGAAAGGAAAAGTAGTAATAGGTTATTCTGGATCCGATTAGCATGAAGTTTATTTGTTGGTAAGTTGGTCAATTGGCCAATAGAATGTTGACTCACATAAACTTCGCATGTGTGTCAGTATTCTATTGATCAATTGACCAATTTATCCAAAAATAAACTTCATGCTAACCATTTCAGGTTATTCTCACGTGTTTAGGTGTTTTGAAAATTTTAAGACCCGTCATTAATTATTTTACTATAATTTTTTTTTCTTCTCTCAAATCTCTTTTTGTATTTTTAACAAAAATTTTACGACATGAGCAATTTTCCTATAAACTATAATGTTTATCAAACATTTACAAGAAAATTATTATTATTAATATTTTTCTTTTCCTCCACTCTAATTTTTCTAAAAAATATTTTCACAAACAAGAATCTTAACAGACTTAGACGGCTGATTGCGTGGCTTTATTAATGGAGATAACATGCATGTTGTAAGCAAAAGCAAAACCAAATTGCTGACCTTGATTTCTTATGCAAATTCAGTGGTCCGGGGGGCAGCTGCCCCTGAGGGTGGCGGCAGGAGGAGCAGGTCGAGGCGGCGACAGAGGCCTTGAGCTTGAGCAGAGTTCTTCTTGAGTTTTTTTTTTAAACTATGATGAAACGACATCGTTTCACTAAAAAAATTAATTTTTTTTTGTTTTTATTAGGTCGACTTAAGTTCTCAACCCTCATCGCCTTTAGTCGGCGGACCCAAATAAGTAACAACCGCCTCACTTCATCTCTTCTTATTTCTTAACCCTCGTCGATCGCTTGTCTTTCCACAAATTTCACGCCGTGGCCTTGTGTCTGTGTGTGGTAGGTGGCGCCTCCCGCGATCTGTCGGTGTGATCTCTTCTTTGAAATGATCTGTTTGGACTTTGGTAAGTAAAAGAATAAAAATTGATTTTATGTTAATTTAGGAATACTTGATTTTAATTGATTTTACATTAATTTAGGATTTAGGAATAATTGATATTAATTGATTTTCGCTAATTTAATTGATTTTACGTTAATTTAGGAATAATTGATTTTATTTTTAATTATCTAGATTAGTTAAAATTTGTTTAATTTCTATTTTCTTAAATAATTGATGAATGATTAAATTATTATGAAATGTTTAAATTAATGAAATTATTGATTAGCAATTGATGTTTTATTTATACTAGATTATGGATAAATACTTGATTAGTTTGACAGAGAAGCTGTTGAGTCTTCTAATAATCAAATATCAAGTTCCGAAACAAGTGGTGATTTTAATAATTCACGTGTGGAGTTTAATCCGAATGATATTGTTAGTGATCCGGGGTTACGTAAATCAATCAAGACTATTGTTAGTGATCCGGTTCCAAGCAAGGGTTTTTATTGATGTATTTTGCCCCAAGAATTATGTTCGGTTCCGCCATCGCAAATTCTTGACCAAATTGTTCTAAGCCACCCTTTATTTAATGTTTGTTTAGTAGAGCTCATAATTTGAAATTCCTTATTTTAAGGGAATTAAATGCACTCTCACACACTCACACATCCAAAATACTAATATTAAGTTATGTACAAAATTAAAAAAAAATTATATAATATTATTAATTTAAAAAAAATAAAATTCTTGACCTTGATTTCTTATGCAAATTCAAATTGGTCCTGGGGGCATTTGCCTTGGGTGAAATGTGGAAGGGGAGGGAGGTCGAGAAGTCGAGGCGGACTTGAGCAGAGCAGAGTTCTTCTTGAGTTTTTTTTTTTAAACTATGATGAAACGACATCGTTTCACTTAAAAAAAAAAATTATTTTTTTTTTGTTTTATTAGGTCGACTTAAGTTCTCAACCCTTATCGCTTTTAGTCGGCAGACCCAAATAAGTAACAACCGCCTCACTTCATCTCTTCTTATTTCTTAACCTCGTCGATCAAACATCACCTCCACACGCAGCTTTGCTTTGTGTCTGTGTGGTGTGGTAAGGACGCCTCCTATGATCTGCTTGTGATCTCTTCATCACGTGATGATTTGGACTTTGGTAAGAAAAGAATAAAAATTGATTTTATGTTAATTTAGGAATACTTGATTTTAATTGATTTTTGTTAATTTAGGATTTAGGAATAATTGATATTAATTGATTTTCGCTAATTTAATTGATTTTACGTTAATTTAGGAATAATTGATTTTATTTTTAATTATCTAGATTAGCTAAAATTTGTTTAATTTCTATTTTCTTAAATAATTGATGAATGATTAAATTATTATGAAATGTTTAAATTAATGAAATTATTGATTAGCAATTGATGTTTTTATTTATACTAGATTATGGATAAATACTTGATTAAGCGCCAGAGAACTGTTGAGTCTTCTAATAATCAAATATCAAGTTCCGAAACAAGTGGTGATTTTAATAATTCACGTGTGGAGTTCAATCCGAATGATATTGTTAGTGATCCGGGGTTACGTAAATCAATTGAAGACTATTGTTAGTGATCCGGGGTTCCGAAGCAAGGGTTTTTTATTGATGTATTTTGCCCCCCCTCGAATTATGTTCTGGTTCCGCCACTGCAAATTGCTGACCAAATTGTTCTAAGCCACCCACTATTTAATGTTTGTTTAGTAGGAGCTCATAATTTGAAATTCCTTATTTTAAGGGAATTAAATGCACTCTCACACACTCACACATCCAAAATACTAATATTCCGAGTTATGTACAAAATTAAAAAAAAAATTATATAATATTATTAATTTAAAAAAATAAAATTAATTGACCTTGATTTCTTATGCAAATTCAAGTGGTCCTGGGGCACCCCCGGTGAGAGGGTGTGTGAAAGTGAGCAGGTCGAGGCGCGAGGCCGACGACGCGAGCAGAAAGTAGTTCTTCTTGAGTTTTTTTTTTAAACTATGATGAAACGACATCGTTTCACTAAAAAAAATTTTTTTTTTTGTTTTTATTAGGTCCGACTTAAGTTCTCAACCCTTATCGCTTAAGCTCGTGAGACCCAAATAAGTAACAACCGCCTCACTTCATCTCTTCTTATTTCTTAACCTCGTTAGTGCTTGTCACCTCCATGTACCGCCTTTGTGCTGCCTGTGTCTGTGTGGTAGGTGACGCCTCCTGCATGATCTGCTTGTAGTGATCTCTTCTTTGGTGATGACATTTGGACTTTAGTAAGTAAAAGAATAAAAATTGATTTTATGTTAATTTAGGAATACTTGATTTTAATTGATTTTACATTAATTTAGGATTTAGGAATAATTGATATTAATTGATTTTCTCGCTAATTTAATTAATTTTACATTAATTTAGGAATAATTGATTTTATTTTTAATTATCTAGATTAGCTAAAATTTGTTTAATTTCTATTTTCTTAAATAATTGATGAATGATTAAATTATTATGAAATGTTTAAATTAATGAAATTATTGATTAGCAATTGATGTTTTATTTATACTAGATTATGGATAAATACTTGATTAAGCGACGAGAAGGCTGTTGAGTCTTCTAATAATCAAATATCAAGTTTAAAACAAGTGGTGATTTTAATAATTCACGTGTGGAGTTCAATCAAGAATGATATTGTTAGTGATCCGGGTTACGTAAATCAATTGAAGACTATTGTTAGTGATCCCAGGGGTTCCAAGCAAGGATTTTTTATTGATGTATTTTGCCCCCGAATTATGTTACGGTTCCGCATAACGCAAATTCTTGACCAAATTGTTCTAAGCCACCCACTATTTAATGTTTGTTTAGTAAGAGCTCATAATTTGAAATTCCTTATTTTAAGGGAATTAAATGCACTCTCACACACCTCACATCCAAAATACTAATATTCCGAGTTATGTACAAAATTAAAAAAAAATTATATAATATTATTAATTTAAAAAAATAAAATTCTTGACCTTGATTTCTTATGCAAATTTGGGGGGGCAGGAAGGCATTTGCCCAGTGAGAGTGGCAGTGAGGGAGGCGGTCGAGGAGGTCGAGGTAGGGACGACGCAGCAGAGCAGCGAGTTCTTGTGTGTTTTTTTTAAACTATGATGAAACGACATCGTTTCACTAAAAAAAATTAATTTTTTTGTTTTTATTAGGTCGACTTAAGTTCTCAACCACTACTTGCTTAGTCGTAGAGACCCAAATAAGTAACAACCGCCTCACTTCATCTCTTCTTATTTCTTAACCTCGTCGATTAAACATTGTCACCTCCATTACCACGGGGCTTTGTGCTCTGTGTGGTAGGTGACGCCTCCTATGATCTGTCATTGTGATCTCTTCTTTGGTGATCTGTTTGGACTTTGGTAAGTAAAAGAATAAAAATTGATTTTATGTTAATTTAGGAATACTTGATTTTAATTGATTTTACGTTAATTTAGGATTTAGGAATAATTGATATTAATTGATTTTCGCTAATTTAATTGATTTTACATTAATTTAGGAATAATTGATTTTATTTTTAATTATCTAGATTAGCTAAAATTTGTTTAATTTCTATTTTCTTAAATAATTGATGAATGATTAAATTATTATGAAATGTTTAAATTAATGAAATTATTGATTAGCAATTGATGTTTTTATTTATACTAGATTATGGATAAATACTTGATTAAGCGATGAGAAGCTGTTGAGTCTTCTAATAATCAAATATCAAGTTAAAAAACAAGTGGTGATTTTAATAATTCACGTGTGGAGTTCAATCCAATGATATTGTTAGTGATCCGGTTACCTAAATCATTGAAGACTATTGTTAGTGATCCGGGGTTCAAAGCAAGGGTTTTTATTGATGTATTTTGCCCCCCTCGAATTATGTTACTGGTTCGCACACGCAAATTCTTTGACAAATTGTTTCTAAGCCACCCACTATTTAATGTTTGTTTAGTAGGAGCTCATAATTTGAAATTCCTTATTTTAAGGGAATTAAATGCACTCTCACACACTCACACATCCAAAATACTAATATTCCGAGTTATGTACAAAATTAAAAAAAAAATTATATAATATTATTAATTTAAAAAAAATAAAATTGCTGACCTTGATTTCTTATGCAAATTCAGGTGAATTAAGGCAAATTTGCCCAGGTGGTGTGAAGTGGGGAGGTCGAGGCGAGACGGACGCGAGCAGAGCAGAGTTCTTCTTCAGGTTTTTTTTTTTTAAACTATGATGAAACGACATCGTTTCACTAAAAAAAATTAATTTTTTTTTTGTTTTATTAGGTCGACTTAAGTTCTCAACCCTTACGCCTTAGTCGGCGGTGAGACCCGAATAAGTAACAACCGCCTCACTTCATCTCTTCTTATTTCTTAACCTCCTCGTAATATTTGACATCACCTCCACATTACCATATTTGTGCTTTGTGTCTCTGTGTGGTAGGTGACGCCTCTGCTGGATCTGTCTGTCTGTGATCTCTTCATTGGTGATCTGTTTGGACTTTAGTAAGTAAAAGAATAAAAATTGATTTTATGTTAATTTAGGAATACTTGATTTTAATTGATTTTACATTAATTTAGGATTTAGGAATAATTGATATTAATTGATTTTACGCTAATTTAATTGATTTTCATTAATTTAGGAATAATTGATTTTATTTTTAATTATCTAGATTAGCTAAAATTTGTTTAATTTCTATTTTCTTAAATAATTGATGAATGATTAAATTATTATGAAATGTTTAAATTAATGAAATTATTGATTAGCAATTGATGTTTTTATTTATACTAGATTATGGATAAATACTTGATTAAGCTGACGAGAAGCTGTTGAGTCTTCTAATAATCAAATATCAAGTTCAAACAAGTGGTGATTTTAATAATTCACGTGTGGAGTTCAATCAAGAATGATATATTGTTAGTGATCCAGGGGTTACGTAAATCAATTGAAGACTATTGTTAGTGATCCGGGGTTCAAGCAAGGATTTTTATTGATGTATTTCCCCGAATTATGTTACGGTTCATACAACGCAAATTCTTGACCAAATTGTTCTAAGCCACCCACTTATTTAATGTTTGTTTAGTAGAGAGCTCATAATTTGAAATTCCTTATTTTAAGGGAATTAAATGCACTCTCACACACTCACACATCCAAAATACTAATATTCGAGTTATGTACAAAATTAAAAAAAATTATATAATATTATTAATTTAAAAAAATAAAATTCTTGACCTTGATTTCTTATGCAAATTCAAGTGGTTAGGAAGCGTTGCCCGGTAGTAGGGTGGCAGGCGGGAGGGAGGTCGGTCGGCGAGGCGCAGACGCCTTGGCAGAGAGCAGAGTTCTTCTTCGTGTTTTTTTTTTAACTATGATGAAACGACATCGTTTCACTAAAAAAAAAATTAATTTTTTTTTGTTTTTATTAGGTCGACTTAAGTTCTCAACCCTTACGCCTTTAGGTCGGCGAGACCCAAATAAGTAACAACCGCCTCACTTCATCTCTTCTTATTTCTTAACCCTCGTCGTGGGTCGACATCACCTCCACACATTTACGCTTTGTGTGCAGCTGTCTGTGTGGCCGGTGACGCCTCTGCTTGATCTGTCAGTGGATATCATTCTTTGGTGATCTGTTTGGACTTTGGTAAGTAAAAGAATAAAAATTGATTTTATGTTAATTTAGGAATACTTGATTTTAATTGATTTTTGTTAATTTAGGATTTAGGAATAATTGATATTAATTGATTTTTCGCTAATTTAATTGATTTTACATTAATTTAGGAATAATTGATTTTATTTTTAATTATCTAGATTAGCTAAAATTTGTTTAATTTCTATTTTCTTAAATAATTGATGAATGATTAAATTATTATGAAATGTTTAAATTAATGAAATTATTGATTAGCAATTGATGTTTTTATTTATACTAGATTATGGATAAATACTTGATTAGCTGACGAGAGAACTGCTGAGTCTTCTAATAATCAAATATCAAGTTCCAAAACAAGTGGTGATTTTAATAATTCACGTGTGGAGTTCAATCCAAGAATGATATTGTTAGTGATCAGGGTTACGTAAATCAATTGAAGACTATTGTTAGTGATCAAGGGTTAAAAGCAAGGGTTTTTATTGATGTATTTTGCCCCCCAGAATTATGTTCGGTCCATAACGCAAATTCTTGACCAAATTGTTCTAAGCCACCCACTATTTAATGTTTGTTTAGTAGGAGCTCATAATTTGAAATTCCTTATTTTAAGGGAATTAAATGCACTCTCACACACTCACACATCCAAAATACTAATATTCCGAGTTATGTACAAAATTAAAAAAAAAATTATATAATATTATTAATTTAAAAAAAATTAAATTATATAACCATGCAACAATGGTATTGGCAAGCTGGTAAAATGCAACAACAGAAACCCTATTGAAAGAGGGAAAAATGAATAAAAGAAAAGTAAAAGCAATTGATATAAAGAAAGGATAATATACATAGGTACAGATGGAAATAATAGAAGAGAACTTATTACAAAAGCCTCTTGGTTTCATTGGATTAGATGATAATGAACTACCCTATAAGCATATTTTATATTCAAAATAATTTCCACTCTTAAATGTTGTAAGTTGTACCAAAACCATACATACCTGCAGCCTGATTGAGAGCTCGAAAGGCTTGTTGACAATACCACTCACTCCCACCTAGAAGGTTCTTGGATGATTTATACGTGTCGTTAAATTTTTTCTTTTGCGCAACTTGAATGTCATGTCTGACAACAATATTTAACTGATCAGAGGAGCACGATTTATACTGTAAAGTACTTGTTCCAAATATAATACATAGAGATGCACAAATCAACAAGAAAGTAAGGATTCTTACATGTTTGGAAAGGGAATCCCAACAATAATCTGAATTAGTTAAGATACAACACTTGATAAGTTGGCATGTATTTAGTTAAACTGCAAATAACAAGCATAAGCATGATAACATAAAAATGCTTCCATTACAGTACTAGGGTCACTAAAACAACAAGTGGAAGTTGAAGCTAGCAAGAGAAACTACAATTTCTTTCAGCCCTACAATAGAAAAGTTATATAGAACAAAGCTGTTCCCAGACATTAACGAGTAGAAAAGGATACAACCACTCGAGCATTTTCATCAGAAAAGTCAATTCCTTCTGAGACCTGCACAAATCACATAGCGATATTTAGTAAAGATAGATTCAGGTTCCAAATTGCTTATACTTGAATCAAGGAAATAGGAATTCATATTGGAACATGTGTGATCAGAATTATGTCTTGAAAAGAGTTGGCAAAAGTATAAAACTTGAAGTAGTTGTGAAATTTTTACATCTTGGAACAACTGTATGAATGACATCGTGGGAAAATATTGCAAATACATCTTAGCATATAAAGCATAGATTTGACAGTTAATATTGTACTTTCACATATTTTGTATTCAAATTTTTTGAAAAAAGATGATGAACAAAAAGCTTAGGAGGCTTTTGAATCCAAATTCACTTGGTGAGAAGATCCAAGACTGACATTCTTTGATGCAAATATTAATCTGATAAGCTGTAGTTCAAAGTCTTTACTCAGCGAATAACATGTTTCCACTGGAATCCAATATGCTAAGCCAGTAGTGCAATTTCATAAACCAAAACTAAGCTAAATTTGAAAGATAAAGGAAAACCCAGGTACACTCTGCAATCCCATGAACAATTACTTTGCCAACTTATATCCAAATTCTCCATAATTAATATTTAAAGTTAATGAGGCACACACACTGTTGGATATTTTCATTATCTAAAAGTAAATAATAAATATATTATATGTTATCCATGTAACCAACAATTAATATTGGTTCAGTTGGATAAAAGAGAGGTGTTGATATTAAAGACTTGGGTTCAAGTCATGGCAACAACATTCTTATAATATTTTTTTCTTAATAAATTAATTATTATATATATATATATATATATATATATATATATATTATAAGGAAAAGGCCAACGGTAATATTCAACGTTGGTATGACCAAAATTTGAATATCAACATAACTCTGGAATGGGTGTTTGGAAACCCTATAAATAGGTTGTCAATCTAACCCAAACTCACATCAACAACTTCAATCCTTCTCAAGTTCTTAAAATCTCAAATCATTCTAAATTCTTTTCAAGTTCATAGAAAATTATTCTAAATAATTTTCATGTTATATTTTCTTCTCTTTCAGTTATAGTTTGCACTAGTTTTATTTCTACACAACAAATTTTAGTACAGAGTAAAGTATGGGCATGTCTTATCTTGGGAGACTAATTCACAGTAACCCTGTGTAAAAAAAATAAGGGGCGAATATAGTCTTCAAGAAAGAGTGGCCAACCATTCGATTCGGTAATATTGTTGTTCTATATAATACTACAAAGCGGGTTACAACAATCTTAAGACTATAGAACCATGGAGGACAACAATGCAAAAAATAGCTTGAATCAAATTAACAAACTCAAGAAATTTGATGGATTCTTCTTCAGACATTGGAAAAGCAAAATGTATTTTTGCTTAATGGCATTAAAAATCTCTCGTGTTAAATGAAGAGAAAATTGAAGAAAAGAAAAATGAGACACCGACAGAAATGAAGAGTCGAATAAAATGGGAACAAGATGAGTTCATGTGTAAAGGGTACATTCTAAATGCCATATCCAATTCGTTGTATGATGTGTATGAAGCCAAATTCATGGAAAAAACAGCAAGGGAATTATGGGAGGATCTCGACAACAAATACAAAATCGAGGACGCCGGAAATAAAAAAATTCTAGTAAGTTCATTATTTGATTATCAAATGAAAGATAACAAATCTATTATGCTGCAAGTACATGAACTTCAAATTATTATGAATCAAATTGTGTCGAAAGGCCATAGCCTTGACGAAGGGTTTCAAGTATCGATAATCATTTAAAAGTTACCATTTTCATGGAAAGATTGTCGAAAGGAATTGAAACAAAAGAAAGATGCAATGACTATGCAAGAACTTATTAAATTTCTCCAAGTCAAAGAAAATTCTCGAAACTTGGATAAATTGGAAATAGAAAACAAAAGTGTTAAAGCTCTTGTCATAGAAAATGCATCTAAACCAAGGGGCAACAATAAAAGAAAGCGTGGTGGTCAACATAGCACTTCCGGAAATAAAAAACCGAAAAGTACTTGTTGGAAGTGTGGTAAGCCAAGACATTTCAAGAAATAATGTACTTTATACTTGAAGCAAATGCAACAAAAGAATGACCAAGCAAATATGGTAGACAATGAAGATATTGCAGCTATGATCATGGAGACTAACATGATTGGAAACGACATGGAATGGTGGATCGATTCTGGAGCAACCAAGCGTATTGCCAAGAATAAAGCAATATTTAAAGCTTATGAACCTATGAAGGATAGCCGAGAACTATTCATGGGAAATTCATCAACTGTGAAAGTGATGGGCAAAGGCAAGGTGGTTCTCAAGTTATCATCCAGGAAGACAATTACTCTTAACGATGTTCTTCATGTTCCAGAAATTAGGAAAAACCATGTATTTGTTTGTCTTTTAAACAAACATGACATAAAAGTCTTGTTTGACACTAATTGTATTGTATTGTCTAAGGGTAGTATATATGTCAGAAAAGGATATGAATCTAATGGCATGTACAAACTAAATGTTATTAATGAAAATTCATCTTTTGTTTATATGGTTTCTACTTTTAATGTTTGGCATGCTAGATTAGACCATGTAAATTATAAAAGTATGCGTATCATGAGTAATCTCAATTTAATTCCTAAGATTAATTTTTCTGATTTAGAAAAATGTGTTATATGTGTTAAATCTAAAATTGCTAAGAAATCTTTTAAAAGTAGAAAGAAATTCACAATTATTAGAATTGATTCATTCCGATATTTGTGAATTTAAGGGTATATTAACTAGGGGAGGTAAAAGATATTTTATAATATTTATAGATGATTGCTCTAGATACACTCAAGTTTATTTGTTAAGGACTAAAAATGAGGCTTTAGAAAAATTTAAAATCTACAAGACTGAAGTTGAAAATCAATTAGATCGAAGAGTTCAAATTCTTAAATCGAATAGAGGAGGGGAATACTTCTCTTATAATGATTTTTGTGAGAATTATGGTATAATTTATCAAACTACAGCCCCTTATAGTCCTCAAAAAAATGGAGTGGTAGAACGAAAAAATAGGACACTTGAAGAAATGATTAATACATTACTTCTTACTTCTGGTTTACCTAAAAATTTATGGGGGGAAGCATTAATGACTACGTGTTATATACGTAATCGTATACCCCATAAGAAAACTCATATTACACCTTATGAATTATGAAAAAAAAGAAAACATTCTCTTGACCATTTAAGAGTGTGGGGATGTAGAGCATTAGTAAGGTTAATTGATCCTAAAAGACCTAAGCTTGGAGCTAAAGCAATTGAGTGTGCTTTTATAGGCTATGCACAAAATAGCAAAGCCTATAAATTCTTGACCATGGAATCCACATATTCTGTTAGCCAAAATATAATTTGAAGTCTAGAGATGTTTGAGTTCTTTGAGAATTTTTTCTTTAGGAAAAGGTCAAAAGAAGATGAGTTCTTTGAGACAGCATTATCACGGTCTTATAACAAGGTTTATAACGGAAAGTCTAGACATATAAGTTTAAGACATAATTACGTAAAGAGAGCAAATATAAAGGGTTGTTACCTTTAGTTCTATGTCAGAAATCGAAAGGAAATTTGAGAATTTTTTTTACAAAAGGTCAAAAGAGGATATAATATGTAAGACTTCCGAGGAGATGGGTTTAAAGCCTTTAAATGAGAGGTAATCTATAAGTAGAACCCAACTAAATACTAGAGTAACATCTGGTATATTAGTTCAATGAAAAAATACTTATAGTAATAACCAGTTATACACTAGACAAATATAAATAAGAAATTCTTCAAAACCATCTCAAAGATAGCATATACTTGTATGGAGAACAAAAAGGGTAAGGTAAACATTTAATGAATCTATGTCCGGTTTGGAGGATGCAGGTCATACAAGTAAGGGTGTAAAACGAACCGAGTCGATCCGAGTATTGAGTTGCTCAGATTTGGTTCACAAAATTTATCGAATATAAAATAAGGTTTGATTGAGGCTCATTTAGCTACCAAGTCGAAGCACGATTCGAATCGAGCAAAGCGGTTTGGACTTTTCAAATGAATATGAGTATCGATAGAAAATTATAATTTGAGGAGGTTCGAGTAATTTATCGAACTTTAAAATGTGCTTTCATATTTGATTTCATTTATATTTAAAGTCGAGCTCGAATCGAACTTTTAGTCGGCGAGTCCGAATCGAGCCCGACTGCTTTGCTCATTTTTGACCTTACATCTGAGTGCATCTAATTAGATTCACTATGTAAGTGAAGGAAGAAGACATAAGGCTTATCTCTAAGTCACTTACGAAACCCAAGAGGTAAACACAAGGCCATAAATGTGTTGGGTTTCCTTAAACTATAAGAGATATAGTATGTCTATAGAGCAAGATATCACTGTAAGATTTTTTAGTTCAAAACTAATGCTACTAAAAATTCAGATATTTTGTAAAATAGACTATATAAATATTCAAGTCGAAAGACACCTCTTACTTATGTATACTATATTTAATAAGAGAAAGAAGAATGTCAAAGGAAAAGGATTGGAAGATTATAAAAATAGGGGAGGATTGTTGGATATTTTCATTATCTAAAAGTATATAATAAATATATTATATGTTATCCATGTAACTAACAATTAATATTGGTTCAGTTGGATAAAAGAGAGGTGTTGATATTAAGGATTTGGGTTCAAGTCATAGCAACAACATTCTTATAATATTGGCAACAAGAATTGGGATGCCATGTTTGGATATCAACATAACTCTTCAAAAGGGTGTTTGTAAACCTATAAATAGGTTGTCAATCTAACCCAAACTCACATCAACAACTTCAATCCTTCTCAAGTTCTTAAAATCTCAAATCATTCTAAATTCTTTTCAAGTTCATAGAAAATTATTCTAAATAATTTTCTTGTTATATTTTCTTCTCTCTTAGTTATAGTTTGCACTAGTTTTGTTTCTACACAACAAATTCTAGTACAGAGTAAAGTATGAGCCTGTCTTATCTTGGGAGACTAATTAGCAGTAACCATGTGTAGAAAAAATAAGGGGCGAAAATAATTTTAAGGAAAGAGTGGTCAATCATTCAATTCAGGCAGTAATATTGTTATTCTATATAATACTACAAAGCGGGTTACAACACACTTCAGACAAGGAAAATCAATTCTTTGAATGAGTAAGGCACCACAAGTCACTCTATGATTCCACCGAGTAGGTATCCAAGTCTACTAAACCACTCAGTACACAATTAATACTGCCATAAGCATGTATTGCCCCCTTACCCACCACATCAGGAAATCGGTCCAATAAAAAGCTTAGGGATTTAGTGTCTCTAGGAAGATGAGAAGAACTTCAGACCACCAGATTTTGGAATAGTTGACTGGTTCCTGGCCTTCAGCTACCACTAAGGGTTCAGTTTGTGTTATTCAGAATTTGAATCTCCAATAAAAAGATCCCTCGTCTCTAATTGGCTAATTGCAAAGAACACCAAAGCATAATGGTGTGGGGAGAGGGGAAAAGGATTCTCTTCAACAATTGCATATGTACACGCTGCAGGGAATAGCCTTGGCAGTATCCAGTTAATTGCTAGATTACTTTGGCCTACATTTGTCCTCAACTCCAAAACAGTGATAAAATGGGGATACGATGGTCTATTCTTTTACATAATTGAAACAATTAACTTTCTTCCATGAGCTTTCAACATTTAGCTTCTGATCCTTCAGAAATACAGAGCAAATATCTTACTTACATGAATGAAAAGTTAACCAAATCTAGAGACAAAAACATAAATCCAGATCCTCTGGACAAACAAAAAACAAAAACTACAGCAACAAAAACATGAAAAAGTTGGTTTAGTCATGTTTCTCTATCATATTGATTAAATTAAGATGCATAGTACTTAACAAAATTACAACAAAAATCACTTTAATACCTTTCCTCGACAAACAGCAAGAAAAGCAGCTCCATTCTTAGATGTTTCTGGGCGCTGTGTTGCTTTGAGGTTTTTTAGACCCAAATTTTTACCCTTTTTCTTTCTCCCAATATCAGCTTTACCGCCTTGACGAATTGAATCATAATAACCCTTTAAAGTATCATCAAAATCATCCTGGTTTCCACCTCTTGGCTCTAAGACACCAGAAAAGGCATTAGCATTCTCAACCCAACATATGAAAAATGAAAAATCACAGAAGACAACTTAGCATCAATAGTGGAAGATATGAATGGAAAGAAAGATCCAGTCATAAAATCCTGTTTAGTTCAATTACACTAATCATAATGTCCAAGAAAAGAGCATCAATATCTTACCAACAAAAAGGGATTTTTGAGTATTTAGTCGAGACCATTGACCAGTTTCACGCCAGCGACTGCATAGTTTATCCATCAATTTATAACTAGGAAAGAATACCAAACAGCCAGCGGGTACAATCTTGCAAATTTCTTCTAAAGATGAACCAAGTGAATCCTACACAATAATACAACAAAAACTGATTGACATGTGATGAAGCCAAACACTAAAATTGAGAAATGAAAAAGGCAGATGTTACATGATACCTGGAAAGCATAGCCATCTGCTGTCTTGTAACTTGCATTCAATGGGTAGTTACCTGGACCACTGGAGATTACTGTAGCCCACAGCTGAAGTTAAAGGAATGAAAAATCAACTCCAACAAAGAAGGGAAACAAAGTCAGCTTCAACTAATATGAACCACAGGAACGTCATAAATACCTGAGACTCAACATCTATGACATGTGGAGCTTCCAGACAAGTTCCAAACTGAACCCCAAGTTCAGATGAAAAGGAGCTCATCGGTGATAAAGTACTGCATAAAGGTGATTAAAAGATAAGAAAGATATGAATTTGGTGAATGCAACTAAAGGACATGCATATAAAAGAAAGTAAAATTCAAAGCTGAAGAAAAATATAAAATTCAAAGCTAGACTCCCCAGATGGAAAAATATAAATATATAATCACAAGCATAAATGTCAATGAAAAAAATATAAAAATTAACACAATCCAGACTCCCCAGATGGTAAAGATGATTTCAGATGAGATATATATCACTTATATTTTTCTTACATTTATGATAATGCATAATCTAAAGTAAAAAAATAATAAAGATAAAAATTAACAAACAATCATAAATGTCAATGACAAAGACAATTGTTCAAAATTCAAACATATTTTTAAGATGTTTTATTCATAAACAAGATTGCTATTAAATCATAAAATTTTAAATTTTAAATATTTAATTCAATATTAACATAAAAAGATGATTTGAGATGAGATATATATGATTTACATTTTGCATGATATGATAATGCATGTCTAAATTGGTCCAAGTGCATGAACACGGATACTTTTTTTGGAATAGGTAAGCTTTGGTCCAAGTTTAATTGAAAAAAGATTTGTGATGAGATATATATGAGATGAATAGATGGTTTCAGTGCATGAACACAAATGCTTTTTTTTGGAATAGGTAAGCTTTGTCCAAGTTTAATTGAAAATGAAAGAATTGAAAAAAGAAAATTAGAATAATAAGGTCCATAAGGATATTTTGGGGGAGTATGCTTGTTCAATCAAAGCTTAAATGGTTCAGTATTGACCTTATTAAAATTTTACTGGGCATGGATAAACTTCAAGACTGGAGAAAGAAAACAGCATCAAGTCAATTTACTGGCACACATTTCTATGTGGCAATACTTCAGGATCTCTAATTCAATCTCATATAGTATTTAAACCAATATACTTACCCTGATGTTAGAATCACTGATAGAGAAAGATCAGCAATTTCTTTGAAGACAACAGCTGGATTTAAGCACCATAAACTTAACGTACATGTCCATCCCCCAGCAGAATTCCCTGTAAACACCATAAAATAGTAATCACATCAACAAAAGTAACAAAGACAAAAACTGGAATGACATTAGTGCTGACCAACACCGTTCCTCTTTTAATCAAGCCCATCCAGTAATATCTTTTCTTGAATATTTTGTAAGTAGATTTTTTTCTTTTTTTTACAAGACAAGTGGTTGTCATAGTGCACAACTTCTGATTTATTTGAAGCCAATAAAATATTGAACTATACATTTTAAGAGATTTAGTTCTTCACCTAAAGAACATTGGTTTAAAGTTATGAATGTAGATAGACAGCCGTGAGGACTGAAGACAGAGCAAACGATTCTTTTGCCTAGTGACTAGTGAACTACTTATTGGGTGACATCTAGAATATGCTCCTTCACAATAGAAACTGAGAAGTTAGTCACACCCAATAAGATCTTGTTCTTCTTCACTAGGAATATTCATAGCATTCTGTAGCACATTATTTGTTGGATTTGAATAGTAGTTGAAGCAAAATGTTAATAATATTAAAGCAAATGGACTCCAAATTTTAGGCTATCCTGTCCCAATCCAGAATAAAGGAGGAAGGTTGTGTCAGGCGTTGCAAGCCGACTTCTAAAAAAATGCCTCTTTCTTATATGAATCAGAAGTTTAGGCTAGTAATTTCAAATCAATAGAAGAATCAAAGCGTTCTCATTTTCATCAGGTGGAACTTTTTATTTAATGTCAGTACCTCAAAAATGTAAAAACATAAATAAAGTAAAAATTCATCAGGTACTAACCAGCATCTCTCTTAATATATAGCCGTATTGCAAGCTGATAATCATGTATATGATTCCCATTTCCAGAGTAGAAGTAATTAAGTGAAGCAAACAACCCTGTGTGGTAGTTTAGACAGTTGGACTTTAAAGAAAGTTATGGCCTGTAAATTAGTTTAGAGTTTATAGAATGAAACTTCAATAGTACCTTCCAAAATTGTTGCTGACAAACCACTTAAATGAGCTACATCCAGTTCTGCATCCGAAGCAGCTTTGATTGCCTGAAGTTGAAGAAAGAAGAGAATAAATAATAAGTTGTAGTAATATTAATGACATCTAGTTGAGAGAATGAGAGCATTTGTTGGTATGAAGCTTATAAGAATTTTACCTTTGTGGCACATTCTTGCAATATTGGGAATGACTGTTGTGATATGCCAGCTTCTTGGAGCTCTCTTAAAGCCTTATCACCGGTCCAACTAAGAAGATAATTATTTAATTATGCAAAGTAAAAATAATATAGATTTATATAGTTAGGATGAATGTTTGTATATATCTGATATAAACAAAGTAGTTGATCCTGCCACGAGTTCAGAGTAAATACAACTGCCATGCATGCATTGAGATGCAGCATGCAGTGATGGTACAACAAGAAAGCATACAAATGCACAGAATAATTGTTGATGCACCTTTCTGAAATATTCCTTCTGATTTAAATACTAAGAGGAAGAAAAGAAAACGAAAGACATTGATTGGTAATGTCAGAAAGAAACTGTATAGGAACTGATCACCTTATAGGTTCAAAATGAATACTAACCAAGCTGATCATTTACTCTTTATAATCATAATAAAAATAGTAGTAAGATACATCATGCTTTAGAAATGATTCGCACCATAAGAATGTGAAATATTGTGTGTTGCAACATTCTTCCAAGCTATGGTTTATCTATTATTTTCATCTGCATTCTACAAGTTTATTACACAAACTTATTTACCATGTAAAATTAACATTTTCATTAGGCAAATCAGATATTGCTCAAAACATTTGGAATGGGACTAGTAATTCAAAGAATCAGATCAAGGGTATGCTAACCGAAATAATTGACCAAAACTTGGCTAGAGCTAATGAGTAATAATACACAAATCTTTATAATTAAGGATCAATTTTAAGCATGACTCACCATGTGAAGTAATGCTGAAAGTCATGCTTTCCTAAGGTTTTTTTCCTTCGTTCAATCCAACTAATGATGTTCTACACAAGTCAAAGACTCATTAGATAGCATTGACGAATATTTAGATCTAAATATTGCAAAGCACTGAAATTGACATATGTACCTCTATTGTTTCATATAAAGGCTGGTAAGTCATTGCATCAGTGAGACTAAGTTGCCCTAGTTCTGTCTGAGTTTCTTTTCAAAGACATTAACAATAATTAGTGCTGCACCAGTACACTTCTTAAAGAAATAAAATAAAAACATGCTTTCCACTTACGAAGTAAAACATCTTCATCAACATCAAAGCTACCGGCATCCCGAGTTATGTCCTCTATGTTACTGAAAATATGTCAACTCACTTAGAAACTTGATCGAAGAAACTGGTAGAGAAGTAGAATAAGAATGGCATCAGAAGAATACCATTAACATTTCATGAAAGCCAATTAGTAATACCAATTGAAAATTTTTGAGTAAAAGATTATGTGTTTGTGTCATAGTTATCAGAATCGTATGATACATGGTACGTAGCGTACGATTCAATACGTATCGCAAGGTGTAACAAAAATAATACCATATCATACAATTCACTTACGATACAATATGTATCTTAAGAAACGCTAAACTGCACTATACTTTTAAAATTTTATGTAAATTCAAAAGAGTATAAGCAAAAAGATTTATGTCATTTTCTTCAAGTATAAGCATAAATCTCCAGTTGTTAGTTTGAATTACTCTTTTATTTTATGATTCAAAAGTGAATATGAATTTTTGTTTTCCCATGGTACACTATAAACATTACTAAATAATATCTAATAAATTTAATTTAGAGTATTTGGCTACTATTTAACTTTAAATTTTAGTTTTAGGTTCTAATAATATTTACTCCACTACTTTTATATATAGCAAAGTTAATATGCTTGATTGTCAAATAAACAATGTGTTTTATATGTTTAAATATATATTACCACATTTTCCATTTCGTTTACGTATTGTAAAATACGATTCACAATACCAAATATAAAACACAATACGAGGGTTATCGATACATAATATGATTCACGATTTGACAACTATGGTCTGTGTATATACACCTTCTGCTCTTTTAATAGCATTAAATTTGGTGATAGCAACATGTCCCCACCCCCATCCCCAGATGCATCCCCAAACCAAATAAATATAGATCCAATGATGATGTTAAAGTCTTAATTAAGGCATTCACCACATTCCACTTAAATATAAATCACGAAGTATTAATTTAGTCAATTATTTCTCCTTGCATTATCTTGTCAAACAAAGGGATTTGGGAAACAACTACTCCCTCCATCCCAAGTTATTTGTCTCCCTTGAAATTTCACTCTTCAATAAAATTCAAAATTAATGCAGAAGTTTTTTAAAGCTCTAAAATTTACCGCCCTTAATGAAGTCCAATCAATAATGTCGTGTAAGCTAAGAAATAGGAGACATAGTGATGAGGACATCCCTAACTCAAGAACGATTGACAACCATGGAGCAGATCCGGTGCGAGTTCCAATTAGAACCGTGACGAAAGCACGAAATAAACGCTTCAAGAAAGGTCTTGTTGGTTTGGTGTGAGTGATGAGTAATGTGGATTGAGAATGGCGTGACAACTTGTGCTAAGGAGGTTGGTTCAAAGACCATAAACATGGTTCAAGTGAACGTGTCAGGTCAAGTTTGCCATGTCGAGATGAGCATAACAAACCTAGAAGCAAAAGAGAACAGGATTCAAAAACTGCTGTCAGGCGCAGCCACACCCTGAAGCAGTTCATTTTCAGCGTTGCCGCGTTGCTCTGAAGAAAGAAATATGCTCTCTACCAATTGAACGCAATCGCGCCCAAAACTAGTTTATTTTCAACGCAGGCGCACCGCTGGAAAAATTTTATTGACGCGTTTTCTACAAATTTAGGACGCGGATTTACTTCCTAAATTAAATATTTTCAATATATTTTCAAATTCCTATTGTAATTAGGTTACTTTTAGATTAGAGTTTGATTCTAAATTACTTGGTATCTCCTTATAGAAATCTAGGGTTTCATATTTAGTATAAATAAGTTTTATGAATGTAATTCATACAACATTTAATACAATTCAGATTTTTATCATATCCTTGTGAAATTATTCTCTACTTTTGGTTCTTGAAGAATTTCTAAGTTATTTTCTTAATTTTTTTTGGATTCAAGTTGACTTATCATACAACATTACATAGTTGTGTGCGGCATCTTCTACCGCATTAATCATCGATTGTATCAAGATTACGGCTTCAATATAAGCGAGGGGTCAAGGTGTCGTTGGAGTCCATTCAACGCACAAATTCCTAACGCGAGCAATTGCACCGAGATTACCGTCTATACATAGGCGAGGGGTTAAGGTGTCATGAACAATTAATTCTAAACTTTGCTAGAAACAATCCGGGTGACGACCACCTCACGCAAGCGTGTCGTGGAGTCTATCACATAGTTTTAGGACAATCAAAAAGGAAAATAATACATGTAATTAGGGACACATAAAGTATGCAACTATTTCAAGCAGGCAAATGAGCCTCTATACAACACACGTACTGTGCTTCATCAAGAATGACAATTGCCCCTTTAATATCCACTTCCATTGCTCTCCTAATGACTGGATTAATGATATAATTGTATGGGCAGAAAACTAATTGTGCATCTTCTGCCATAGAACGTGCTGCAAAATACGAACAACCTGAATTTTGAAAAAAAGTTCTTCAGTACTTCCTGTTGATGAAAACCAAGATTTTAAGTTTATAAAATCATAAAAAAAAAAAGAACCTTTCACCACTTGTCCCACTTTCAGAAGATCTTCAATATCATGGGCCTCATGACAGCCGCCTTTCTGAAGAGATGGATGACCTTTGACCTTGTGCACGTTTCTGTTTGAGAATTAGTTGGTTATTCTCCTCTTTAGATCATACAAGAACAGCCAAACCAGAAAGTGATATACGGATAGGGAAACAACTCACTTGAATTCTGAGCAGCCTACTTCTTGATTCTTCAAAAGCAGTTTACTGACGAGCAAAAAAACATAATTTACCGGAATTTCAAAATATGTAATAATAGGAAAAAATATTTAATGGGAAGTGTTTTCTTAAGGTCAGAAAAGCACCATTGCTCATCAATGTTATCTTTTCCACGATAAAGCATATTAGTACAGTAATGTTTCCGTGATGCCTAAGAGGAATAATAAGAAGTGAGCAACAATTACAATCTTATAATAAAGGAATTTTCAGTGGAGAATGGCCAAAAAGTAGATACTGCAAGTAAATTCACAAAATAATTAGATATAATAGGTGGATAGGAACTTGTTCTTTCAAATGGTTGTTAACTGCACAACTTGCCTTGAACTAACTTCTTCTTTGAATTAAGAGAATTATAGGCTACAAGGATTTAAATAAATAATATATAAGACTAAATCTGTCAAACTGACTCTACTAAGTGGAAGCCTTGTTAAACTTGAATCAACAATACTACGTGTGCAATAACATTTGGGGATCTGATAGACAAATTAAACAACTTAAACAAAACAACTTGCTTAACCTTCTTGTGCTACATGCCTACATTAACCTTCATATGTTACCTTCTTGTGTTAGATTAACTTTATATAATAATCTGCTGGAAAAAATAAAAAGGCTTTTTAAGAAGATAGCTGTTTTCTTCACTTATGTCTATTTTGCAACTATAGCTTGGTGCCCATCTGACACTAACATCATCCACCATGAACCCAAATTATGCTTTCAAATTATGCGTATAGACACATTTAATAACCTGAAACACAGACTTATGTTAATATATTATTTATTACTTTCAGCAAATGGCAAGCTGCACGAGTGCTGCTATGATGAAAATAGTGCCACCATCCGCGAATTTTATTGTATAGTGCTTGGAGCAATGAAATCATAGTATACATGACGAGTTTGCTTGTAAGAGACATATCTTGCAGAAGCTTATCATTCAATAAGGTGTGTTTCTATAAGTAACACGGCAAGACACATAGCAATATAAGCTGCGCTTGGCGATACTTCAAGTTGTATTTCTTTTTAGTAATGGCATAGCAACAGATTAACAATATATCAAGACATATATATATAAGCACGGGTTTCCCATGGTATATTGAAACTCTAGAAAATCAACAACAATTTGATTTAGATAAAACAAAGGCCAAACAAATATAAAGTTCCGTGGTAGGGTTTCCTACCAGAACAGCCATAGGCACCCGGTAAGTTGTTTTCCTGTATTCACGTATGACGTGAGTAATTTGTGAATGTGTCCTCCTAGAGAAAACCACAGAAAATGAAAAAATAAATGCAGTGAAAACCATACATCTGACGTCTAATACTCAATTCACCCGAATACTAGAGAATTTTCTAACCTATATAAGATAGTAACAATTTATAATAAATATCATATTAAATGGCCGTACCATGACAGAAAATGCTTAGGATACATTATGGGAAAATCATACTTCCACGAATAGGTTTGAAATTCAATTACAAATTATGACCATTGTCATCTTAAATAATTACAGAATATATTTCATCAAATTCATTGTGCCCGATTACCAACTACAACTTCATATAGAGCTAGCAATTACAAGCACAGTAAGAGTTTAGTATTACTAAACAGCAACCAACTACAAGCACTATTAAGAAGATTACTCTGTCAAAACAAATATGTACAATATAACCAGCAATATGTGTAACAAAGTGGAAGCTAATGGGGGTGGGGGGAAACTGCCTATATGGTGTCTGAATAATACTTCATCTATAAACTCTTGTAACAAAATTTTGTACTTCTTAAGGACATTAAACTTTCTTATACAGATACCCATACAAAATCATTCAAACAAACCCAGCAGATAAATGCTTACGTGGCATAAAAAAATTTAGGAGTCTTCTTCTTGTGATTCTTGCTGTTTGCCACCAATGGAGTTGGCTCTGGGTTCCCTGAAAGATAAAATGCAGCAGCAATAAACATTCCAATTATTACATAACTTTGAAACTGTTAGTATAGAAACAATGACCTTATCAATGTTAGAACTTGATAGATAAGAAAACCTAACTCGAGAAGAAAATTACATGCAATAAATCCAATCCTGGAAAATATAGCATACAATAACACGATAACAATACAATAATATATGTTTAAAGATTTTGTTAATGCAAATACAATTTATCTAATCATAATGACTCACAATGACTCTGGCATTAAATTAAGGAAAAAAAAATCCAATCATGGCATCTTTAGGGACAATCAAGCACCAACTAAATTTTCTTCTGAATATAATTTACTTTCGTACCTGAGGGTTCGGCTTCAGGGACAAAACCGCCGCCATGAGCAAGAGGATCGGTGAAGGCCTCCGGAGCAGGCTTAGAGTGAGAAAGATTGGAATATAGAATCTTGGACTGGTGGTTCTTTTGCCACGCCAGAGCCGAGCAAAGAAGAGAAAGCGATTTTCCGGTGCCCGTCGGAGACTCGAGCAGCGCGTGACAGTGACCGTCTCGTTGAGCTCGATCCAGTGTGGAGATGACCCTGCTCATGAATGAGAGCTGAGATCCGTACGGTTGGTAGGGAAATTCAACTGGAATGCCTACGAGTTGCAGCACATGCTTTGAGCTATTAGGGTAAGGGTTTGGGTCTGATGATTGTGAATTTTTGGAAACCATTGCCGTGAGGTTTAGGGTGAATTTTACAGATCAAAAGAAGTTTTAGGTTTGGTGAGATGCTGTGATTTATTGATTTTGAGGAAAATAGAATTAGCATCTTGGCGGGTTTTGGGAGTGTTTTAGCGGGAAACAGTTTTCAAGCCAACGAGGCGAGGAAATTACTACACGGGACGTGACAAAAAACACGATTAGTCTGTCGTAAGACTTTTTGCTGAAAGGCGGTCTGTTTTTAACTATGGTGGATGAGGGTTAGCCTCGGTAATTTTCAAACTCCATTTCCAATGACGGGTTCAGATATCTTATGGCAGTTTTGGTAATTTCATAAGAGGATATGGAAAATAAATATTCTAAAAGGACTTATTTGACCATAGAAAATAATGATTCTAAAATAAGTAATTTCACAGAATAAAGTCTTAAAAAAAATGAAAACAAAAGGATGAAGTAAATTATTTCAAGATTTTGTTTAATACTATCTCCGTTCCTTAATATAAGTCGTTTTATAAAAAAAAAATTATTCCTTAATATAAGTCGTTTGAGAATTTCAAGCAAATATTAATTGTTTAGTTTTTAATATTACCCCAAGTATTAAATGTAATCGTGGTTCCATCAATTATTTTCTCGTCAATAAATAACAATCTCTTCTTCCAATACAAGGGTAATATAGACAATTGATATTATAGTTAATGTTATACAATCATTTTCTTAATATTTATGCAGAACTCTAAAACGACTTATATTAAGGAACGGAGAGAGTACTAGTTAAAAGCCTATGCCTATGTCGTTGGCTCTCATTACATGACGCACGCTTGATGATAAGACATCACTAACGCCAATAAATATCATGGTGTTAAGACCTGAACAGTTTAGACGTCTAAATAATATAGAGCATCTGAATAGAATTGTATCTGAATGAAAAAATGTTGTTTGATATTTTTTTTTTTAAATGTCTTAATAACAATATTTTACCATTTTAACCCTCTGAACAAAAGAAAATATATATATAAACTACAAAATTCTCATACAATTATTTTACCCCGCAGCAACAAACAGAGAAAAAATTCCCCCCAAATCAAATCTTCAAAGTTCTGAACAGAAGCAACAAAAAAAATAATGAGTTCCTACTGATATTGAATCTGACCCCAAGAGTGAGAACATTGATGCAGAAGACTCCTCAAATTTTGGAATACTTCCTCAAGGTTTTGGGTGTTGAATCAAACATGCAGATGCCCACTTTTCAAGCATTGTGCACCAGTATTATAAATGTTGTGACGCCCCCAAAATTAGGTATACATCACCCATCTTGGGTCGCCACTTCATGGTATGTAATTTAAATACAACTTATTAACATAACTGCTGTCTTGTACAATCGACATAAAGCGTGAGTTTAAATACAAATATATCGCTCTACTAGATATTATACAAACTCAAACAAAAAGTCCTCATTACAATTATTATCACACTATTTCATGAATAGTGAGGACTACTAATGCTTATCTTCGGGACCATCACTCGTTTCCCGACTCGTCCCAAATTTATATTCTCATTTCCTAAAGAAACGGTGAAAGAAAAGGTGAGCTCAACTAGCCCAAAGAAGAAATATTATGACTAAGATAATGCAAAATAAATTATCAATAGTCTTCAACAATGTTAAACCGATAAAATACAATAGACAACCCGGTTTAAGCTGCAATGGAATATCTAATCCATTAAAAAAGTCAAGTAGAAAATAAAATCTACTATCTTTTATGATTTAAAAGGTTTTTCATCTTTGTTATAATTTGAGACTCGAACTTTAATAAATAATCCACATCATCGAATCACCCCCGCACTACTACCAAGGATATTCTTTAGTATCACGACCACAATTATTCTCGCACTACGGGCCAAGAATAGTTGTGTATTCATTAATGGTCATGATCATGCCAACAATCGTCCATCAATGCACTACTACCAATCGAGGATTTTTACCACATCATTTGTAACATTACGGCCATGATTACACCGAATAATCCTCAGTCATAATCATACCAAGTCCATCCATGCCTACAAATATGTAGATGACTTTAAAAAAAATATAAACATGAGGATGATGACAATGATATAAGAATTCAATAAAACAAGTTCAAGAATTATTTTATCGGGAATTATTAACGTCCAAATTGTCAACACGATCTTTGCTTTGTAGAGTAAAATTCAAGAATGATCGGAAGAATATTTCCATGAAAAGATCTTTGGATGAAACGCAAATATCGAGGATATTCTACTAATTTCATGGAGTATATAAGTCAAAGTTTTAACCAATTTGGGTATAATAAAGAATGGAATAACAAAAGAAATCACCCGTGCATGCGGTACTTCAGATGACAGCAGTTATTCCAACAGGAAGTAATAATAACGGAACTGTGTCGGGTGAAATTCACACCAAGCTGGGATGTTCAATGAGAATAATAAAGATGGAACGGATCCGGTGTAAAACACACGAGATAGGATATTCCAAATGAATGATAAAGATTTTAACCAGTCGGTGTAAAACACATGCAGGATGTTCCAATGAATAATAATAAAAAGCGGAACCAGTCCGGTGTAAAAACACATGCAGACAGGATGTTCCAACGGGATAATAGAAGAATGTCACCAAGTATAGGGTAAATCACGTATCATACAAGTTATTCAATGTAAGAATAATAAGCAATGGAATAACATAAGGATTTCACCAAGTATAGGGTATGCAGCGTATCTGAGGTTATGTATAGGGTATGCCACTTTTACGAGTTATTCCAATGAGAATAATAGTGAATGGAATAATGTAAGTTCTCTTCAAGAAAAAAGAATAACACCCTTACCGTAAAAAGAACCTGAATATAGAAGTAGTGAAGTAGCGAGAATACTCTTCTTCTTTCTATAACTTTTCTCTATAGCTTCTCTCTATAATTTCTCTCTAGAGTTTCAATGAATTCGTAAAGAAAATAATGAAGGAATGAGCTTCTATTTATAGGAAAATGGAATGCATAAGAAACTAATCCATGAACGGTCAGATTGATTTACTTTAATCGACGGTCCATATTTAAAGCAAAATCTTTTAAATAAAATATAATATATTCTATTTATATAAAAACATTTTACTATGCAAAACACTATGCAAAAACACTACGCAACACTTATCGCATAATAAAATATAATATATTTTATTTATAAAATAACTTTAATAAAGTATTACATTTTTTATATAAAGATGTTTCGCTTTTATTACGTTAATAATACGAATAAAACAAAAAGTCATTATCATTATAATAATTCATGACAATAATGGAATCAGTTGGTATAAGCATCAATAATCAATACCGGTGTCTACTACGCAACCACATGTATTCTTGTACTTTTTGTGACGCCCCCAAAATTAGGTATACGCCACCCATCTTGGGTCGCCACTTACATGGTACATAAATTCAAATACAACTTACTAACCTAACGTCAGGTGTACAATACGATATAAACCGTGAGTTTGAATACAAATTTTGTCTACTAGATATTATACAAACTCAAAAGGAGTCCTCATTACAACTATTATCACACTATTTCACGTAATAGTGAGGACTACTAATGCTATCCTCGGACCATTACTTCGCTCCCCGACTCGTCCCAGCCTATGTTCTCATTTCACTCAAGAGAAATGTGAAAGAAAGGGTGAGCTCAACTAGCCCAAGAAGAAATATTATGACTAAGATAATGCGTAATAAATTATCATTAGCCTTCAAATGTTGTTAAACCGATAAAATACAATAGACAACCGGTTTAACTGCAATGGAATAAGCAATCCATTAAAAGAGTCAAGTAGAGAATAAAGTCTACTATCTTTTAGGTTTTAAAAGGTTTTCATCAATTTTTATCACGAGACTCAAATTTTAATAAATAAACCACCACATCTAATCATCCCCGCACTACGGCCAAGGATTTTCATCAAATTATCAATGGTCATGACTATACCGAATCACCCCGGTCATAATCATACCAAAAACTATCCATCATCGCATTATGTGCCATCGAGGACTTTTGTCACATCATTTATATCAAGTCATGATTATACCGAATGATCCTCGGTCATAATCATACTAAGTTCATCTATGCACGTAAGCCAAAGATAACATAATATAACATGAGGATGATGACAATGACATAGTAATTCAATAAAACAAGTTCAAGAATTATTTAATCCATGAATTATTAACGCCCAAATTGTCAACACGATGATTGTTTTCAGAGAGTAAAATTCAATAATGATCGTAAGAATATTTCCATGAAAAGATATCGATGAAACGCAAATATCAAGGATATTCTACTAATTTCATGGAGTATATAAGTCAAAGTTTTAACCAACTGGGTATAATAAAGAATGGAATAACAAAAGAAATCACCATGCATGCAGATCAAGACAGACAAAGTTATTCCAACAGAGTAATAATAAACGGAACCAGTCGTGAAATTCACACACATGTGTGATGTTCCAATGTAATAATAAAGATGGAACCGGATCCGGTGTAAAACACACAGATAGGATATTCCAACAGAATGATAAAGAGCGAAACCAGTCCAAGGTAAAAACACATGCATGTGATGTTCCCAATGTAATAATAAAAAAGCGGAACTGTGTGGGTGTAAAAACACATGCATGTGGATGGATGTTCCAAATGTAATAATAGAAGAATGTCACCAAGTATAGGGTAAATCACAGATACAAAGTTATTCCAATGTAATAATAAGCAATGGAATAACATAAGGATTTCACCAAGTATAGGTATGTCGCAGATACAAAAGTTATGTATAGGGTATGCCACTTTTACAAAAGTTATTCCAATGTAATGATAATGAATGGAATAATGTAAGTTCTCTTCAAGAAGAAAGAATAACACCCCTCACCGTAAAAAACCTGAATATAGAAGTAGTGAAGTAGGTAATACTCTTCTTCTTTCTATAATTTTCTCTATAGCTTCTCTATAATTTCTCTCTCAGAGTTTAAATGAATTCGTAAGAAAATAATGAAGGAATGAGCTTCTATTTATAGGAAAATGGAATGCATAAGAAACTAATCCATTAAACGGTCCAGATTGATTTACTTTTAATCGACGGTATCCATATTTAAAGAAAATCTTTTAAATAAAATATAATATATTTTATTTATATAAAAATATTTTACTATGCAAACACTATGCAATACTATGCAAAACACTATGCAAAACACTACGCAACACTATGCATAATAAAATATAATATATTCTATTTATGTAATAACTTTAATAAAGTATTCTATTTTATATAAAAGATTTCGCATTTTATTACGTTAATAATAATTTAATAAAACAAAACGTCATTATCATTATAATAATTCATATTATTAATCGACAATAATGGAATCAAACCGAGTGACTTCTCACATAAGCATCAATAATCAATACCGTGCTACTACTATGCAACCACCACATTACATCGTATTTTTTACTACCAAGTAGTTCAACAAGAACCACCAGTAAAACTTCCGCCGTTATTTCAATAAAATATTTTTGTCGTTTTCTCAATCCGATAATAATTACATTGTAGGGTCCACCAATGATTGAGTCGTTGTATTTAATATTCCCTCGCTAAACCGAATATTCCCCACCAATCGAATATAATATAACCACTGCATACTTTGCAAAATTTATAAATACTACCCACAACTATAATATTATCTCAAATTCACACCATAATATTAAAAATTATTTTGACAAAATTTAAATCTTTATCGATAAAACTGGGGTCTCACAATCTCCCTCCTTATGGAATTTCGCCTCGAAATTGGGGTACGATACACGGTATGATAAAGAGGTGAGGATACCTTGAATACCTTTATCGTTGAAAATATTAAGTTCATCTTTGCAATCCCCGCCAAAGATATTCATTAACAATTCATCTTTGCACTACAGCCAAAGATATTTATTTACAATTCATCTTTGCACTACAGCCAAAGATATATAAACAGTAAAACCAATAATATCTGAGACTCGACTTAATAGTATCACAACCATGAATTATCCATGCACCTTCATTGGCTAAGGATATTCGTGTTTTCAATTACTTGGCCATGATTATACCGAATAATCCGTGGTCATAATCATACCAAGTCTATCAATGCACTACTACCAAAGATGACTTTTTACCACATCCATGAATTAATATTTCATTCACGAGACTCAAATTTCAATAATTAATCCATATCATCGAATCATCCCCGCACTACGTGCCAAGGATATTCATTAGTATCACGACCACAAATTATCCAAGCACACTCACTACCAAAGATAATTGTGTATTCATTAGTATTAACGACCACAAATTATCCATGCACTACTACCAAAGATAATTGTGTATTCATTAGTATCACGACCACAATTATCCATGCACTACACTACCAAAGATAATCGTGTATTCATTAGTATCACGACCACAAATTATCCATGCACTACTACCAAAGATAATCGTGGTATTCATTAGTATCACGACCACAAATTATCCATGCACTACTACCAAAGATAATCGTGTATTCATTAGTATCACAACCACAAATTATCCATGCACTACGACCAAAGATAATTATGTATTCATTAGTATCACGACCACAAATTATCCATGCACTACTACCAAAGATAATTGTGTATTCATTAAATATCACGACCACAAATTATCCATGCACTACTACCAAAGATAATGTGTATGTATTAAGATATCACGACCACAAATTATCCATGCACTACTACCAAAGATAATTGTGTATTCATTAGTATCGCGACCACAAATTATCCATGCACTACTACCAAAGATAATTGTGTATTCATTAGTATCACGACCACAAATTATCCATGCACTACTACCAAAGATAATCGTGTATTCATTAGTATCACGCACCACAAATTATCCATGCACTACTACCAAAGATAATCGTGTATTCATTAGTATCACGACCACAAATTATCCATGCACTACTACCAAAGATAATTGTGTATTCATTAGTATCACGACCACAAATTATCCCACACTACTACCAAAGATAATACATAATTGTGTATTCATTAAGATTCACGACCATAAATTATCCATGCACTACTACCAAAGATAATTGTGTATTCATTAAGATACGACCACAAATTATCCATGCACTACTACCAAAGATAATTGTGTTTTCAATTACTAGTTATGATTATACCTAACAATCCTCGGTCATAATCATACCAAGTCCATCTATGCACTCAATGCCACGTATGATGACTTTCAACATAATATAAGCATGAGGATAATGATATAAAGAATCAATCAAATGAGATAAAGGATAAATATTAAACATTTATAATATAATTTATCCAGATTCAAGAATATCCCCATGTTTTCAATCACTTAATAATCTCATAATCTAATATCATTAATATTATAACAATATTTTAATCACTTCTCTTAAATTTATAAACAATTTATCTTAATTGTTTACGCTTTTACCATATAATGCATTTAATCATTCAAAATGTCATACTCATAAAATATCATCACCAATTATCAAATCCTCATCAAAAAAATATGCATATACTCTATATAGGATTCTTCTAGCCATAAAATCCTATTTTCAACTTTACATTTCACATAACATATTTAACTCATATGTTCAGAATTAAACTATTTTCATGAAAATACCAAATCAGTCCCAAAAATATTTCTTTTCTGGGATTTAGTATAATATAGTCCCATAATGAAAATATATTTTTCTCGGAATTTTAAAATTCATTTACTATTTTTCAAAAATCAATTTCAATTAATTCCTTAAGAAATTAGCTACCTCAAGTTTAACTCCAAAATTCCCAAATCTTGGCAGGACCTTCACATATGTTAACGTGAGCTTCAGTTTAAATTTCATGGTCATCGGAGTTATAGAACTCCGGTTATAGCGTTTTTCATCGGAAAAACCTAAATATTGAAATAGTCATAACTTGCTCATTTTAAGTCAGAATGAGCTCATTTTTGGACAGGAGGTACTTTATACCATATACTTTCATGTCCCAAAAGGCCAGAATTTTTCTCATAATTTAAGTGGCCGAAACAGCCCCTCTAAAATCATGGCAGCAAGAGTTTTTTTCGATTTTTGCAGCTTTGCACTCCTTTGCTAAAATCAGTCCACACAAAAATCTACAACACCTTTTCCAGTAATTCCACTTGAATTAGTTAGGTAACTCATAGATCTAACTCTAGGTCTTGACCACATTCAAAAATTCAAAATATAATAGGAGATATGGTCAATTGAATTTCATGTTACGTTTTTCACCAAAATCTGATTTTCAACTCTTTGTGATTTCTAAGAAACTTTCATGTTTTCACATAATAACCAACATAACTCATCATAACACTTACTAATACTACATATACCCATGATTTTCATTAGTCCAATGCTTTTATTATGACTTTCATCATAAACCACGTAAACTGTTCATTTTAGTTGAAGAAATATTTGAGGGTTTAAGAAATGGGTTTTGTACTGGGGTCAATACAAAATTCGATTTCACGCTCTAAGTAGGCTAAGAAGTCTTCAAGAATACGCCAAGAAATTTATTAATAATAAGAAATATCATTCAAAACTGTGACTCTCATCCAAGACTTGGATAAGACGTCACATCGATACCAACTGTGACTTCTATCCCTTAACCTAGATAAGACCTCACAATGATACCTATAAACTTGCCATCTTCATTCACGATGTCGCCACTGTAAAGTCCGGCTTTTGCATTCCACACAAGGAAGTCAACAACGAAAGGTTCGGGGCTCTTTACTTATGGCTTGATATGACATGATTAACTTTAGGGTTTGGTTACTTTAGATAACAGTCAATGAATGAATAAAAGCTAACAACCTTATTTAAAAAGAATGATGAGTAGTTAACCAATCGATTCCAAAAAATACCATCAAAGGCAAATATTTTCAAAGAGATAAGATCGACAGTAACGTGAAAGTGTTTATTTGAAACAACAAGATTAATAAAATAAGTGGAGGTAACGAAGGTTTCTCCCAACGAAGTTTCAACCAATAAGTTAAAGTCTAACTTCTCCTGAGTCAAATTTAAATGTTGAACGTAAATAAAAAGCGAGATAAAATAATGGGTAGAACCCAGATCTTATAAGGTATAGACTTCGCAAGAATTTATAATTAACTAACCCGTGCTAACTTTGTTCGAGTCACTTGCTTTTTAAGAAGTCATGAAAAACGCCTTCATGAAACCACCGACTTTGTTTAATCCAGATGATCGCCTTTGGTGCCACCGCCCCCGTTTGGACTTGACTTTGGTGCACGACAAAATCGAGCTAAATGACCTTCTTCTTGAAATTTCCACTTCTATTATCTTGGCCATGATTACCAACTAAGTGGTTACCATTCTTGGCATGATAATTTCTCCCACGATGGTCATCATTGTTCGATGGTCGTTATCACCGAGATGATTATTATCGTCGTTGTTGGTCGTTACTTTTTCGTTGAAATGACTCATTATCGTGCTCCAATAACCGAGCCCTATTCACAACATCTAAATACAAACACTCGCCACAAAACAAGGGTTAATTAACATGCAACATATTATCACTATACTTTGACCGACCAATCAAATACCAAATAACTTTAGGTAGGTCATACTAGCGAAGGAATTCCCGCCGCCTCCCTCCTAGTCTTATTCTCACATCTTAGCGTGGATCATATCCCTAAGCTCGATAACTGCTGTGACTCTAGACACCAACCGTGTCAAGACCTCACATTGGTATTCAATCATTTTCACTTGCCATCGAAAAGATAAACTTACGTAAGCCCCTACGGAGAATCCGGCCGGTGCATCCCCCATCAACAGGAAGTCACCAAATGAGAGGCTGGGGCTCTTCACACTTATGGCTCGATACCAACCGTGACGCCCCAAAATTAGGTATACGCCACCCATCTTGGGTCGCCACTTACATGGTACATAAATTCAAATACAACTTACTAATATAATCGTGGTATAATAATACGACATAAACCGTGAGTTTGAATACAAATATTGTCTACTAGATATTATACAAACTCAAAAGGAGTCCTCATTACAACTATTATCACACTATTTCACGTAATAGTGAGGACTACTAATGCTATCCTCTCGACCATTACTGCTCCTCGACTCGTCTCCAAATGCCTATGTTCTCATTTCTCAAGAGAATAATGAAAGAAAGGGTGAGCTCAACTAGCCCAAGAAGAAATATTATGACTAAGATAATGCGTAATAAATTATCATTAGCCTTCAATGTTGTTAAACCGATAAAATACAATAGATAAAACCGCTTTAACTCAGCAATGGAATAAGCAATCCATTAAAAGAGTCAAGTAGAGAATAAAGTCTACTATCTTTTAGGTTTTAAAAGGTTTTCATCAATTTTTATCACGAGACTCAAATTTTAATAAATAAACCACCACATCTAATCATCCCCGCATTCACTGGCCAAGGATTTTCATCAAATTATCAATGGTCACGACTATACCGAATCACCCCGGTCATAATCATACCAAAAACTATCCATCATCGCATTACATGTGCCATCGAGGACTTTTGTCACATCATTTATATCAAGTCATGATTATACCGAATGATCCTCGTCATAATCATACTAAGTTCATCTACGCACGTAAGCCAAAGATAACATAATATAACATGAGGATGATGACAATGACATAGTAATTCAATAAAACAAGTTCAAGAATTATTTAATCCATGAATTATTAACGCCCAAATTGTCAACACGACATCGTTTCAGAGAGTAAAATTCAAGAATGATCAAGAATATTTCCATGAAAAGATATCGATGAAACGCAAATATCAAGGATATTCTACTAATTTCATGGAGTATAAGTCAAAGTTTTAACCAACGGGTATAATAAAGAATGGAATAACAAAAGAAATCACCATGCATGCGGCAGATTCAGATGTACAAAAGTTATTCCAATGTAAGTAATAATAACGGAACTGTGTCGTGAAATTCACACCACATGTGATGTTCCAATGTAATAATAAAGATGGAACTGATCCGGTGTAAAACACATGATAGGATATTCCAATGTAATGATAAAGATTTTAACCAGTGTAAAACACATGCATGTGATGTTCCAAATGTAATAATAAAAGCGGAACTGTGTCCTGTAAAACACATGCATGTGATGTTCCAATGTAATAATAGAAGAATGTCACCAAGTATAGGTAAATCACAGATACAAAGTTATTCCAATGTAATAATAAGCAATGGAATAACATAAGGATTTCACCAAGTATAGGTAGGCTGCCATGAGATACAAAGTTATGTATAGGTATGCCACTTTTTTACAAAAGTTATTCCAATGTAATAATAATGAATGGAATAATGTAAGTTCTCTTCAAGAAGAAAGAATAACACCCCTTACCGTAAAAAAAGAACCTGAATATAGAAGTAAGAAGTAAAGTAGGTAATACTCTTCTTCTTTCTATAATTTTCTCTATAGCTTCTCTCTATAATTTCTCTCTGTAGTTTCAATGAATTCGTAAGAAAATAATGAAGGAATGAGCTTCTATTTATAGGAAAATGGAATGCATAAGAATTAATCCATGAACTATCCAGATTGATTTACTTTAATCTGATTTTCATCCATATTTAAAGAAAAATCTTTTAAATAAAATATAATATATTCTATTTATATAAAAACATTTTACTATGCAAACACTATGCAATACTATGCAAAACACTATGCAAAACACTACGCAACACTATGCATAATAAAATATAATATATTCTATTTATGTAATAACTTTAATAAAGTATTCTATTTTATATAAAAGATGTTTCGCTTTTATTACGTTAATAATACTTAATAAAACAAAACGTCATTATCGTTATAATAATTCATATTATTAATCGACAATAATGGAATCAAACCGAAAGTGACTTCTCACATAAGCATCAATAATCAATACCGTATGCTACTATGCAACCACACGACATCGTATTTTTTACTACCGAAAGTAGTTCAACAAGAACTACCAGAAAACTTCCGCCGTTATTTCAATAAAATATTTTTGTCGTTTTTTCAATCCGACAATAATTTCGCTAGGGAGGTCCACCAATGATTGAGAGTTGCATTTAATATTCCCTCGCTAAACCGAATATTCCCACCAATCGAATATAATATAACCACTGTGACATACTTTGCAAAATTTATAAATATTACCCACAACTATAATATTATCTCAAATTCACACCATAATATAAAAAATTATTTTGACAAAATTTAAATCTTTATTGATAAAACTGGGGTCTCACAATCTCCCTCCTTATGGAATTTTTCCTCAAATTGTGGTACGACTGACTGATATGATAAAGAGATGAGGATACCTTGAATACCTTTATCGTTGAAAATATTAAATTCATCTTGAAATCGCCAAAGATATTCATTAACTATTCATCTTTGCACTACAAAGCTAAAAGATATACAATCAGAAACCAATAATGCCGAGACTCAAATTTTAATAGTATCACAACCATGAATTATCCATGCACCATCGCTAAGGATATTCGTGTTTTCAACTACTACATGATTATACCGAATAATCCGTGGTCATAATCATACCAAGTCTATCAATGTACTACTACCAAAGATGACTTTTTACCACATCCATGAATTAATATTTCATCACGAGACTCAAATTTCAATAATTAATCCATATCATCGAATCATCCCCGCACTACGTGCCAAGGATATTCATTAAGATCCGACCATTTAATTATCCATGCACTACTACCAAAGATAATCGTGTATTCATTAAGATCACGACCACAAATTATCCATGCACTACTACCAAAGATAATTGTGTATTCATTAGTATCACGCACCACAAATTATCCATGCACTACCAAAGATAATCGTGTATTCATTAAATTATCACAAATTATCCATGCACTACTACCAAAGATAATGTGTATTCATTCATTAACAAATTATCCACGACCACTACCAAAGATAAATTATCCATGATCACGACCACAAATTACATACTACAAAGATAATTGTGTATTCATTAAGATCACGCATTCACAAATAATTATCCACAAAGATAATCACAAATTATCCATGCACTACTACCAAAGATAATTGTGTATTCATTAATATCATTACTACCACAAAGATCCAACTCACGCCAAAGATAATTGTATTCATTCATTAATTACCACCACAAATTATCCATGCACTACTACCAAAGATAATTGTGTTTTCAAAGATAAGCATATGATTATATACCAATAATCCGTGGTCATAATCATACCAAGTCCATCTATGCACCACAGCCATGATGACTTTCAACATAATATAAACATGAGGATAATGATATAAAGAATCAATCAAATGAGATAAAGGATAAATATTAAACATTTATAATATAATTTATCCAGATTCAAGAATATCCCCATGTTATCAATCACTTAATAATCTCATAATCTAATAACATTAATATTATAACAATATTTTAATCACTTCTTAAATTTATAAACAATTTATCTCAATTGTTTACGCTTTTACCATATAATGCATTTAATCATTCAAAATGCCATACTCATAAGATATCATCACCAATTATCAAATCTCTCAAAAAAAAAATAAACATATACTCTATATAAGATTCTCTAGCCATAATATCCTATTTTCAACTTTGTTACTTCACATAACATATTTAACTCATATGTTCAGAATTAAACTATTTTCATGAAAAATACCAAATCAGTCCCAAAAATATTTCTTTTCTGGGATTTAGCATAATATAGTCCCATAATGAAAATATATTTTCTCGAATTTTTAAAATTCATTTACTATTTTTCAAAATCAATTTCTAATTAATTCCTTAAGAAATTAGCTACCTCAAGTTTAACTCCAAAATTCCCAAATCTTGGCAGGACCTTACACATGTTAACGTGAGCTTCTAGTTTAAATTTCATGGTCATCGGAGTTATAGAACTCCGGTTATAGCGTTTTTCATTGAAAAACCTAAATATTGAAATAGTCATAACTTGCTCATTTTAAGTCGAATGAGCTCATTTTTGGACAGGAGATACTTTATACCATATACCTTCATGTCCCAAAAGGCCAGAATTTTTTCTCATAATTTAAGTGGCCGAAACAGCCCCTTAAAGTTTCTGGGCAAGTAGCATTTTCGAAATTTACAGCTTTGGCCTCCTTTGCTAAAAAAAGTCCACACACAAAATCTACAACACCTTTTCCAGTAATTCCACTTGGATTAGTTAGGTAACTCATAGATCTAACTCTAGGACTTGACCACATTCAAAAATTCAAAATATAATAAGAGATATGGTCAATTGAATTTCATGTTACGCTTTTTCACCAAAATCTGATTTTCAACTCTTTGTGATTTCTAAGAAACTTTCATTTTACATACTAACCAACATAACTCATCATAAAACTTACTAATACCACTTAATACCCATGATTTTCATTATTCCAATGCTTTTATTATGACTTTCATCATAAACCACGTAAATTGTTCATTTTAGTTCAAGAAATATTTGAGGGTTTAAGAAATGGGTTTTGACTGGGGTCAATACAAAATTCGATTTCACGCCTAGGTAGGCTAGGAAATCTTCAAGAATACGCCAAGAAATTTATTAATGATAGAAATATCATTCAAAATCGCTACTCTTATCCAAGACTTGGATAAGACGTTACATCGATACCAACCGTGACTTCTATCCCTTAACCTAGATAAGCCCTCACAATGATACCTATAAACTTGCCATCTTCATTCACGATGTCGCCACATGTAAAGTCCTATTTTGCATTCCACACAAGGAAGTCAACAACGAAAGGATCGGGGCTCTTTACTTATGGCTTGATATAACAAATGATTAACTTTAGGGTTTGGTTACTTTGAATTCAGATAACAGTTGGTTAGAATATGAAAGCTAACAACCTTACAAAAAGAATAATAAGTAGTTAATCAATCGCTTTTCAAAAATTACCTCAAAGGCAAGTATTTTAAAGAGATAAGATCGTGAAAGTGTTTATTTGAAACAACAAGATTAATAAAATGTGGAGGTAACGAAGGTTTCTCCCAACGAAGTTTCAATAGATAAATCAAAGTCTAATTTTTTTCTGAGTCAAATTTAAACATTGAACACAACTAGTAGAATAAAAGAGTGGGTAGAACTTGTATTGAATAAAGTATAGACTTCGTAATAATTAATTTACCCGTAATAACTTCGCTCGGTTTTCAATAAACGCTCGCTTAAATTACCGAAGTTCGACTTTACTATAGGTACATTCCACCCTTAAGTGCTTCTTCACATTCCCCGATCCATGATTTGAATCATTATTCTCCGATCCATATCGAATTCGGGTCGACCGCTATGCATGTGGTAATTCAATTCGATGTTGGGTTCTCCCAATTGTCATTCAAAAAGCAAAGTCCATTTCATCTATTTCGCTTTATCGATCGGACGCCTTTTCTACACTATCATCAACGTTGTGCGCCTTTTACCCATGCATCGCCTATTCTCCTTCGCTCGCTTGTTTCTTCTTTCAAATTGATCTTTGATTTTAAATTTTCGATTCCAACTTTAATATCTTACACACCGCCAAAGCGTGATTTTGTTCGAGCATCACATATCGGGTAACCCAATTTTGAATTGTCAGATCCCTTTGTTCCACCATCGCTTGTCGTTTCTTCAACCTCGTGTTCTTCTAGCTCACGAACACGATTTTGTAATTCTAAGTTTTGATCATAAATTTCTTCTAACCAATTCTCCTCAGTTCTCTTCTTCTCTTCTTCTTCCTCACTTTCAAACCGCTACCTCCGCAACTAGCTCGGGTGCAACAATTAGTTCTTCATTTACTACGTGGATATCTCTAATTTGTTCCTCGTCTCGATAATCGCATTAAACTCGATTAGTGATTAAAGGTGTCACAACTGGCCACATTCACTCCATCAGGAATATTTTCACCGCCATTTCCAAACACCGCCACAACACAAGGGTTAATTAATATATCAAATATTATCCCTATACGACCGACCAATTAAATACCAAATAAACTTAGGTAGGTCATACTAATAAGGAATTTCCGCTCTCTCCCTCCTAGTTCTTATCTCACATCTTAGCTGTGGATCATATCCCTAAGCTCGATACCAACCGTGACGCCCCCAAAATTAGGTATACGCCACCCATCTTGGGTCGCCACTTACATGGTACATAAATTCAAATACAACTTACTAATATAATCGTGCAGTAATAATACTTACATAAATCGTGAGTTTGAATACAAATATTGTCTACTAGATATTATACAAACTCAAAAGGAGTCCTCATTACAACTATTATCACACTATTTCACGTAATAGTGAGGACTACTAATGCTATCCTCTCGACCATTACTGCTCTCCCGACTCGTCTCAAATTTATGTTCTCATTTTCAAGAGAATAAAGTGAAAGAAAGGGTGAGCTCAACTAGCCCAAAGAAGAAATATTATGACTAAGATAATGCAGTAATAAATTATCATTAGCCTTCAAAAAGTTGTTAAACCGATAAAATACAATAGACAACCGGTTTAATCACAGCAATGAATAAGCAATCCATTAAAAGAGTCAAGTAGAGAATAAAGTCTACTATCTTTTAGGTTTTAAAAGGTTTTCATCAATTTTTATCACGAGACTCAAATTTTAATAAATAAACCACCACATCTAATCATCCTCGCACTACTGGCCAAGGATTTTCATCAAATTATCAATGGTCATGACTATACCGAATCACCCCGGTCATAATCATACCAAAACTATCCATCATCGCATTACATGTGCCATCGAGGACTTTTGTCACATCATTTATATCAAGTCATGATTATACCGAATGATCCTCGATCATAATCATACTAAGTTCATCTACGCACGTAAGCCAAAGATAACATAATATAACATGAGGATGATGACAATGACATAGTAATTCAATAAAACAAGTTCAAGAATTATTTAATCCATGAATTATTAACGCCCAAATTGTCAACATGACATCGCTTTCGTAGAGTAAAATTCAAGAATGATCGTAAGAATATTTCCATGAAAAGATATCGATGAAACGCAAATATCAAGGATATTCTACTAATTTCATGGAGTATAAGTCAAAGTTTTAACCAACCGGGTATAATAAAGAATGGAATAACAAAAGAAATCACCACGCACATGCAGATATCAGATGTACAAAGTTATTCCAATGTAATAATAATAATCTGAACCAGTGTCGTGAAATTCACACCGATGTGATGTTCCAAAGTAATAATAAAAGATGGAACCAGATCCTGTAAAACACATGCAGATAGATATTCCAACAGTACGATAAAGATTTTAACCAGTCCTGTAAAAACACATGCATGTGATGTTCCAATGTAATAAAAAAATCTTAACCAGTCCCCGTGTAAAACACACGCATGTGATGTTCCAAATGTAATAATAGAAGAATGTCACCAAGTATAGGTAAATCACCAAGATATACAAAAGTTATTCCAAATGTAATAATAAGAATGGAATAACATAAGGATTTCACCAAGTATAGGTACGCCATGACACAATGTTATGTATAGGTATGCCACTTTTACAAAAGTTATTCCAATGTAATAATAATGAATGGAATAATGTAAGTTCTCTTCAAGAAGAAAGAATAACACCCTCACCGTAGAAAAGAACCTAATATAGAAATAAATAAGTGAAGTTAGTAATACTCTTCTTCTTTCTATAATTTTCTCTTATAGCTTCTCTCTATAATTTCTCTCTCAGAGTTTCAATGAATTCGTAAGAAAATAATGAAGGAATGAGCTTCTATTTATAGGAAAATGGAATGCATAAGAATTAATCCATGAACTATCTCAGATTGATTTACTTTAACTGACGGTCCATATTTAAAGAAAAATCTTTTAAATAAAATATAATATATTCTATTTATATAAAAACATTTTACTATGCAAAACACTATGCAATACTATGCAAAACACTATGCAAAACACTGCAACACTATGCATAATAAAATATAATATATTCTATTTATGTAATAACTTTAATAAAGTATTCTATTTTATATAAAAGATGTTTCGCTTTTATTACGTTAATAATACGAATAAAACAAAACGTCATTATCGCTATAATAATTCATATTATTAATCGACAATAATGGAATCAAACCGAAAGTGACTTCTCACATAAGCATCAATAATAATCAATACTAAAGCTACTATGCAACCACACGACATCGCATTTTTTTACTACCGAAAGTAGTTCAACAAGAACTACCAGTGAAACTTCCGCCGTTATTTCAATAAAATATTTTTGTCGCTTTCTCAATCCGACAATAATTTCGCTGTGGGTCCACCAATGATTGAGTCGTTGTATTTAATATTCCCTCGCTAAACCGAATATTCCCCTAACCAATCGAATATAATATAACCACTGTGATACTTTGCAAAATTTATAAATATTACCCACAACTATAATATTATCTCAAATTCACACCATAATATAAAAATTATTTTGACAAAATTTAAATCTTTATCGATAAAATCTGGGTCTCACAATCTCCCTCCTTATGGAATTTCTCATTTCAAAATTGGGTACGACTGATATGATAAAGAGATGAGGACCTTGGATACCTTTATATTGAAAATATTAAATTCATCTTCAAATCGCCAAAGATATTCATTAACTATTCATCTTTTGCACTACAAAGCTAAAGATATACAATCAGAAACCAATAATGCCGAGACTCATTTTAATAGTATCACAACCATGAATTATCCATGCACCATCGGGCTAAGGATATTCGTGTTTTCAATTACTACCATGATTATACCGAATAACTCCGTGGTCATAATCATACCAAGTCTATCAATGTACTACTACCAAAGATGACTTTTTACCACATCCATGAATTAATATTTCATCATCACGAGACTCATTTCAATAATTAATCCATATCATCGAATCATCCCCGCACTACGTGCCAAGGATATTCATTAAGATCACGCACCACTTAATTATCCATGCACTACTACCAAAGATAAGGTATTCATTAAGATCATTAAATTATCCACGACTACTACCAAAGATAATGTATCCATAAATTATCCACTACTACCAAAGATATCCATTAAGACTACTACCAAAGATAATCGTATGTATTAAGATTAGTATTCATCACGACCACAAATTATCCATGCACTACTACCAAAGATAATTGTGTATTCATTAGTATCACGACACCACAAATTATCCATAAATTATCCAAGATAACTACCAAAGATAATTAGGTATTCATTAAGATTCATACCACAAATTATCCATGCACTACTACCAAGATAATTGTGTATTCATTAGTATCATTAATAAATTATCCATGATAACTACTACCAAAGATAATTGTGTTTTCAATTACTTGCATGATTATACCAAAGATAATAATCCGTGGTCATAATCATACCAAGTCCATCTATGCACTACATAAATGCCACGTATGACTTTCAACACAATATAAATAAATGAGGATAATGATATAAAGAATCAATCAAATGAGATAAAGGATAAATATTAAACATTTATAATATAATTTATCCAGATTCAAGAATATCCCCATGTTATCAATCACTTAATAATCTCATAATCTAATAACATTAATATTATAACAATATTTTAATCACTTCTTAAATTTATAAACAATTTATCTCAATTGTTTACGCTTTACCATATAATGCATTTAATCATTCAAAAATGCCATACTCATAAGATATCATCACCAATTATCAAATCTCTCAAAAAATAAACATATACTCTATATAAGATTTCTAGCCATAATATCCTATTTTCAACTTTGTTACTTCACATAACATATTTAACTCATATGTTCAGAATTAAACTATTTTCATGAAAAATACCAAATCAGTCCCAAAAATATTTCTTTTCTGGGATTTAGCATAATATAGTCCCATAATGAAAATATATTTTCTCGGAATTTTTAAAATTCATTTACTATTTTTCAAAAATCAATTTCTAATTAATTCCTTAAGAAATTAGCTACCTCAAGTTTAACTCCAAAATTCCCAAATCTTGGCAGGACCTTACACATGTTAACGTGAGTTTCTAGTTTAAATTTCATGGTCATCTGAGTTATAGAACTCGTTATAGCGTTTTTCATTCGAAAAACCTAAATATTGAAATAGTCATAACTTGCTCATTTTAAGTCGAATGAGCTCATTTTTGGACAGGAGATACTTTATACCATATACCTTCATGTCCCAAAAGGCCAGAATTTTTTTCTCATAATTTAAGTGGCCGAAACAGCCCCTTAAAGTTTCTGGGCAGTAGCATTTTGAAATTTACAGCTTTGGCCTCCTTTGCTAAAAATCAGTCCACACAAAAAATCTACAACACCTTTTCCAGTAATTCCACTTGGATTAGTTAGGTAACTCATAGATCTAACTCTAGGACTTGACCACATTCAAAAATTCAAAATATAATAAGAGATATGGTCAATTGAATTTCATGTTACGCTTTTTCACCAAAATCGATTTTCAACTCTTTGTGATTTCTAAGAAACTTTCATGTTTTTACATACTAACCAAACATAACTCATCATAAAACTTACTAATACCACTTAATACCCATGATTTTCATTATTCCAATGCTTTTATTATGACTTTCATCATAAACCACGTAAATTGTTCATTTTAGTCAAGAAATATTTGAGGGTTTAAGAAATGGGTTTTCAGATCTTGGGGTCAATACAAAATTCGATTTCACGCCTAGGGTAGGCTAGGAAATCTTCAAGAATACGTCAAGAAATTTATTAATGATAGAAATATCATTCAAAATCGCTACTCTTATCCAAGACTTGGATAAGACGTTACATTGATACCAACTCGTGACTTCTATCCCTTAACCCAGATATAGCACCTCACAATGATACCTATAAACTTGCCATCTTCATTCACGATGTCGCCACAGAAAAGTCCCGCTTCGGCAGCATTCCACACAAGGAAGTCAACAACGAAAGGATCGGGGCTCTTTACTTATGGCTCGATATACAAAGTTGATTAACTTTAGGGTTTGGTTACTTTGAATTCAGATAACAAAGTTGGTTAGAATATGAAAGCTAACAACCTTACACAAAAAGAATAATAAGTAGTTAATCAATCGTTTTCAAAAATTACCTCAAAGGCAAAGAATTTTAAAGATATAAGATCGTGAAAGTGTTTATTTGAAACAACAAGATTAATAACAATGGAGGTAACGAAGGTTTCTCCCAACGAAGTTTCAATAGATAAATCAAAGTCTAATTTTTTTCTGAGTCAAATTTAAACATTGAACACAACTAGGTAGAATAAAAGAGTGGGTAGAACTTGTATTGAATAAAGTATAGACTTCGCAATAATTAATTTACCCGTAATAACTTCGCTCGGTTTTCGATTAAACGCCTCGCTTAAATTACCAAGTTCGACTTTACTATAGGTACATTCCACCCTTAAGTGCTTCTTCACATTCCTCGATCCATGATTTGAATCATTATTCTCCGATCCATATCGAATTCGGGTCGACCGCTATGCATGTGGTAATTCAATTCGATGTCGGGTTCTCCAATTGTCATGCCCAAAAGCAAAGTCCATTTCATCTATTTTGGCTTTATCGATCTGGACGCCTTTTTCTACACTATCAACGCTATTGCAGCCTTTTTACCCATGCATCGCCTATTCTCCTTCGCTTGCTTGTTTCTTCTTTCAAATGATCTTTGATTTTTAAATTCTCGATTCCAACTTTAATATCTTACACCCCGCCAAAGCGTGATTTTGTTCGAGCATCACATATCGGGTAACCCAATTTTGAATTGTCAGATCCTTCTGTTGTTCCTAATCGCTTTGTCGCTTCTTCAACCTCGTTTCTTCTAAAGCTCACTAACACGATTTTGTAATTCTAAGTTTTGATCATAAATTTCTTCTAACCAATTCTCCTCGTGTTCCTCTTCTTCTTCTTCTTCTTCCTCACTTTCACCGCTACCGCAACTAGCTCGGGTGCAAACAATTAGTTCTTCATTTACTACGTGGATATCTCTAATTTGTTCTCGCCCCGATAATCGCATTAACTCGATTAGTGATTAAAGGTGTCACAACTGGCCACATTCACTCCATCAGGAATATTTTCACCGCCATTTCCAAACACCGCCACAACACAAGGGTTAATTAATATATCAAATATTATCCCTATACTACTAATCGACCAATTAAATACCAAATAAACTTAGGTAGGTCATACTAAATAAGGAATTTCCCCGCCTCCCTCCTAGTTCTTATCTCACATCTTAGCTGTGGATCATATCCCTAAGCTCGATACCAACCGTGACGCCCCCAAAATTAGGTATACGCCACCCATCTTGGGTCGCCACTTACATGGTACATAAATTCAAATACGACTTACTAATATAATCGCTGTGGTACAATACGACATAAATCGTGAGTTTGAATACAAATATTGTCTACTAGATATTATACAAACTCAAAAGGAGTCCTCATTACAACTATTATCACACTATTTCACGTAATAGTGAGGACTACTAATGCTATCCTCTCGACCATTACTTCGCTCCCCGACTCGTCCCGCCTATGTTCACATTTCCAAGAGAATAAAGTGAAAGAAAAGGGTGAGCTCAACTAGCCCAAGAAGAAATATTACGACTAAGATAATGCGTAATAAATTATCATTAGCCTTCAACAAACAATGTTAAACCGATAAAATACAATAGATAAACCAGCTTTAACTGCAATGAATAAGCAATCCATTAAAAGAGTCAAGTAGAGAATAAAGTCTACTATCTTTTAGGTTTTAAAAGGTTTTCATCAATTTTTATCGCCGAGACTCACTTAATAAATAAACCACCACATCTAATCATCCCTCGTACTCACTTGGCCAAGGATTTTCATCAAATTATCAATGGTCACGACTATACCGAATCACCCTCGGTCATAATCATACCAAAAACTATCCATCACCGCATTATGTGCCACCGAGGACTTTTGTCACATCATTTATATCAAGTCACGATTATACCGAATGATCCCTCGATCATAATCATACTAAGTTCATCTATGCACGTAAGCCAAAGATAACATAATATAACACGAGGATGATGACAATGACATAGTAATTCAATAAAACAAGTTCAAGAATTATTTAATCCATGAATTATTAACGCCCAAATTGTCAACACGATACTATTTCAGAGAGTAAAATTCAAGAATGATCGTAAGAATATTTCCATGAAAAGATATCGATGAAACGCAAATATCAAGGATATTCTACTAATTTCATGGAGTATATAAGTCAAAGTTTTAACCAACTGGGTATAATAAAGAATGGAATAACAAAAGAAATCACCATGCACGCAGATCAAGATGACAGACAAAGTTATTCCAATGTAATAATAATCTTAACGGAACCAGTGTCGTGAAATTCACATCAATGTGATGTTCCAATGTAATAATAAAGATGGAACTGCATCCGTAAAACACATAGATAGATATTCCAATGTAACGATAAAGACGGAAACCAGTCCTGTAAAAACACATGCATGTGATGTTCCAAATGTATCAATAATGAAACCAGTCAAGTATAAAACACATGTATGTGATGTTCCAATGTAATAATAAGTTAATGTCACCAAGTATAGGGGTAATAAACAAAAGTTATTCCAATGTAATAATAAAGAATTAATAATATAAGGATTTCACCAAGTATAGGTACGCCATGATACAGTGTTAAAATGAATTTTTAATATGTTATTCCAATGTAATAATAATGAATGGAATAATGTAAGTTCTCTTCAAGAAGAAAGAATAACACCCTCACCGTAGAAAAGAACCGAATCTCTTTAAGTATACTCTCTTCTTCTTTCTATAATTTTCTTTATAGCTTCTCTCTATAATTTCTCTCTGTAGTTTCAATGAATTCGTAAGAAAATAATGAAGGAATGAGCTTCTATTTATAGGAAAATGGAATGCATAAGAATTAATCCATGAACTATCCAGATTGATTTATTTTAATGATTTCATCCATATTTAAAGAAAAATCTTTTAAATAAAATATAATATATTCTATTTATATAAAACATTTTACTATGCAAACACTATGCAATACTATGCAAAACACTATGCAAAACACTACGCAACACTATGCATAATAAAATATAATATATTCTATTTATGTAATAACTTTAATAAAGTATTCTATTTTATATAAAGATGTTTCGCTTTTATTACGCTAATAATACTTAATAAAACAAAACGTCATTATCGTTATAATAATTCATATTATTAATCGACAATAATGGAATCAAACCGAGTGACTTCTCACATAAAGATTAATAATCAATACCGCTACTATTACGCAACCACACGACATCGCATTTTTTACTACCGAAAGTAGTTCAACAAGAATTACCAGAAAACTTCCGCCGTTATTTCAATAAAATATTTTTGTCGTTTTTTTCAATCCGATAATAATTTCGCTAGGTCCACCAATGATTGAGTCAGTTGTATTTAATATTCCGCTAAATCTAATATTCCCACCAATCGAATATAATATAACCACTGTGATACTTTGCAAAATTTATAAATATTACCCACAACTATAATATTATCTCAAATTCACACCATAATATAAAAAATTATTTTGACAAAATTTAAATCTTTATCGATAAAACTGGGGTCTTGGGGTCTCACCTTTCAATTACTACCATGATTATACCGAATAATCCGTGGTCATAATCATACCAAGTCTATCAATGTACTACTACTAAAGATGACTTTTACCACATCCATGAATTAATATTTCATTCATTGAGACTCATTTCAATAATTAATCCATATCATCGAATCATCCCCGCTTTCATGTGCCAAGGATATTCATTAAGATTACCGACCACGAATTATCCATGACTACTACCAAAGATAATCGTGGTATTCATTAAGATCATTTAACCACAAATTATCCATGCACTACTACCAAAGATAATTGTGTATTCATTAAGTATCACGACCACAAATTATCCATGCACTACTACCAAAGATAATTGTGTATTCATTAAGATATCGCGACCATAAATTATCCATGACTACTGACGAAAGATAATTGTGTATTCATTAAGATTATCATATCACAAATTATCCATGACTACTACTAAAGATAATTGTGTTTTCAATTACTTATTATGATTATACCGAATAATCCGTGGTCATAATCATACCAAGTCCATCTACGCACTATGTGCCATGTAGATGACTTTCAACACAATATAAACATGAGGATAATGATATAAAGAATCAATCAAATGAGATAAAGGATAAATATTAAACATTTATAATATAATTTATCCAGATTCAAGAATATCCTCATGTTATCAATCACTTAATAATCTCATAATCTAATAACATTAATATTATAACAATATTTTAATAATTTCTTAAATTTATAAACAATTTATCTCAATTGTTTACGCTTTACCATATAATGCATTTAATCATTCAAAATGCCATACTCATAAGATATCATCACCA